>CM033746.1:21384968-22852359 GCA_019671005.1 Hibiscus mutabilis | reverse complement strand
TAATTACATGTTTAACCAATTAATAAAAGTCATATGAATGACAATTAAAGTGCGTGACATAGAAAGGCATAAAATTAAAGCCCTAGGCCAACTAAAGCCCTAACCTAAAAGGCCCACATTATGGATATTCAATTAGTGTTCTAATTATTAACTAGGTTAGACTAAATATGAATCCTAATTTAATTAATTCCTAAAAATTAGACAACCCTAATATTTTATTGTTTATCTTGAACCACAATAATTAATTTGATTAATTTTAAACTAGGATCCCAATGAGCCAAGGATTCTATTTAAAATTATTCGAATTAATTCATTATGATTTAAATTAGGTGAGCTATATTAAATGTCAATTTTATCCTATAAAATAATTAAGCATTGTTCAACCAATTTAATACATTTAACATTTATTCCAATGAGCCAAGGGAAAATTTAAATGGATTAAGTTGATTCGAACCTATGATCTAACTAAGGCTTTAACTCTAAAATTAATTTAATTAATTTAAAACCATGCCCCAATAATACGAGCACACAATTTTAAATTAATCAA
This sequence comes from Hibiscus mutabilis, assembly GCA_019671005.1. Taxonomy (NCBI): domain Eukaryota; kingdom Viridiplantae; phylum Streptophyta; class Magnoliopsida; order Malvales; family Malvaceae; genus Hibiscus; species Hibiscus mutabilis. The sequence goes on along the minus strand of CM033746.1, from coordinate 22,851,812 downwards.
ATTAACCCTAAAACTATCCTAATATATCTATTCTAAAAGCCTAAGGGACCAAAACTAAACAACAACCTAAAATTAGGGGTACATAAGGGAAAATAAATAAATAAATAATAAAGGCATAAAGTAAAAACAATAAATAAATATACAATGCAGCGCCATACTAGAATATAATACAAATCTAAAAGGGCCTAATTAGTAATTTTAAAAACTGAGAAGGGATTAAATTAAAATTTAAAACACTGGAAAAGGGGTAAATTTAAAAGATTTTATAAAGACAGGGACCAAATGGGTTATTAACCCTTAAAAAATAGATTAAATTAAAATTAGGGCTTAATTGAAGGCGGGTGAAATGGGAAGGACCTAGGGGGCAATTTTGAAAAATGGAAGGTTTAAAAAATATTTATTTAAAAACACGGAAGAACTTATCCGAGAATAAACCATTTAAAAAATATATTATACTTGAAATTAGGATGAAATTGTAATTTTTGGAAAACTACGGGGGACTTGGGGTGTAGTTTTAAAAGACTAAATGGCTTGGAATGTAAATAGCAAGGGATGAAAGGTTTTAAAAAAGAATTAAACCTTTAGCTCATTTTCCTAAAAATCAAACCGAATGCTCTATCATCTCCTCTCAACCCCTGATGAATTCCACCATTCATCGGGGATAAACCCAAAAATTGAAAGCCATTCCCAGAATCCAGTCACCTCAAACTCCTCTGGCCGCCACATGTCGGTGCCTTAAATCCCAAAAGTTACCCCAAACCTTCTCATTTTCAACCTAGATTTAGATCTGGGCTTAGATTTTCTAGAAAAACACTCCCCCTTGCCTAGGTCTAGGAAAGCCGAACCTAAAACGACCTTAAGACACCAGACGTTTTCATTCTCGGCTCACCCCTTTCGAACCCAAAGGCTGTGGGCTTGTCACCGGCGAAAATTTAGACGGCAGACCAAAGGTAAAAGAAAAAACAAACTCTAAGCTTTAATGCACTTGCTGTTTTTTGTATTACTTCTCAACCGTTGTTACAATGTTTTTTGCTTCGGTTTATATAACCGAAGTGTTGTTACATAAAAAACAAAAAACCTATAGTTATAAGTTCGTCTGAAATCCGCTGATATCCTCTGGACATTTGATATTTTTGGTTCGATTTGGCTTTTATGCTTTTTACTGATGTTTGTCCATTTTTGGTTGCATGTACGTTGGCTGCCCGGTGAGGAAGAGGGGAACAGATGGAGAACCGACTGGGGGAGCAAGGCTCTGTCGCTGCCTTTGGATCAAGGATGGATGGACGGTTCATATTCAATCCTTGACCGGATGACCATAATACCTGTGCAAGCATCTGGATGGTCAGGGGACGCTCAAAGAGCACAAAAGCTGGGGCATGGGTGCGTGGAATTCTGGAGACTTCCTCCCTCTTTAATTTGGACCGTCAAATCTGATCCAAATTTGACGGCTGTGATGCAGCTGTGCAGAAACAATAGGGGTTACAAACTTAGGGTGTTTAGGGTATTTGGGCCCCAAGTGGGCCGAATGTAATATATTGTAATTTTTGGGCTTTTGAAAATGTAACTGGACTGTTAATAAACTTTTGAGCTTCAGTTATTTATTTATTTGGGCTCTTATTTATTTTAATTATATTTTTTTTGTTTTTTTATAATTGTGTTAACAATATTAATGATGTACTAATAAAACATAATAATATAATATGATATTAATAATATAATAGTATAAAGCATAAATAATACATAATACTAAAAACAACTACTAATAGTAATAACACATTTTTTACTTTTTCTTTTCAAATCACAATTAACAACAACCGAACATAACAAATATGATAAAATATAAAAAAATAAGAACTTTTAACATTGTGACAATAGTATTACTTAATAGATATATTAATAATAATTATAATAGTGTTTTTTATTATTTTTTTACTAATAATTATAATATAAAAGTAATAACGACTCAAGCCTATTATTCAAATAATTACAATAACAACGGGTCAATACCCCAGATAAAATTAGTGATTACAGCTGCCCCTCTTTGCTTATCCTTGTAAAAAAGAATAAAGCAAAGACCATAAGCACTAATTTTATCCAACTTTCCTGTTAGACGATTTGCTCATCTGAAGCGGCAGCGAACAAACCAAAATAACTTGCTTTCCCGTAGTGGCAAAAACAAATTGTTTAGCGCTGGATGAGTCCTTCCAGAGTGGCAATGGACAGACCAGAACTTCAAACGACTTGTTCCTCCGAAGCAGCAGCGAACAAATCCGAGTAACTTGCTTTCTCGGAGCGGCAAAAACATACTGGCATATCCTTCCGAAGTGGCAAAGGATAAACCAGATAAGTTGTTTTCCCGAAGTGGCAAAAACATACTGCATATCCTTCCGAAGTGGCAACGAACATACCAGATAACTTGCTTTCTCGGAGTGGTGAAAACAAAAATGGCATATACTTCCGAAGTGGCAATGGACAGACCAGATAACTTGTTTTCCCAAAGTGGTGAAAATAAAATGGAATATCCTTCCGAAGTGGCAATGGACAAACCAGATAACTTGCTTTCCTGAAGTGGCAAAAACAAAATGGCATATCCTTCCGAAGTGGCAACAGACAGACCATATAACTTACTTTTCTGAAGTGGCGAAACAAAATGGCATATCCTTCCGAAATGGCAATGGATAAACCAGATAACTTGCTTTCTCGAAGTGGCAAAAACAAAATGAATAGCAATTCTTCAAATGAAGGTGTCCATTCGCCATGAGCCTGAACGAATAGGTTTTTTAACTTTCCTATTTGAAAATTCTTGAACTATGGGCATCTGCCTCATTTACTTCTGAAATCCTGATATTGCATATCTGAATTTCCTCGCTCGTAGTCTCTTTCGTGTCTTCACTTTGTTGTCTACTCCTCTTCTCAGAAAGTACCCGATCTAACATTAAATACATGTGACAGATGAAATGCTATGATAGAATGAGTTAGCATGCTCCTAACTCAGGGTACGTCTAACTAAGGATGATGCATGAGTGTAGTCATTTTTAGAATTATTTGGGAAAACACTTACTTTTTGGTCGGTCACCCTTAGCTTCCACATGCCATTTTGTCTTTGGCAGATTCTTCATCTTTTTTACTTCTTGGAAAGGTGCAGCTGATTTGAATTGGTCGAAATAAAATCTATCATTTCTTGGAGTTCAACTTTGGAACACTTCCCTCTACTTCACTCGGGATTAACGTTGTCTCTTCAATGATTCTTCATAATGAGTCTTCCTTATCTTCAGGATTATGACGAACACATGCCCCACATCTCAAAATTTTTCCTACTTCTGTGAGGTCTAATCTTCACTTTCCTGAACCAACAAAGCATTTCTTTTTTCTTTACTGGATCTTTCTCTCTTGTTTCCTCTTGAAATGATTGTTGACTTGCCCCGATCAGAATCAAATTTATCATTTACTGAAGTCCAAGTTCGTAACATCACCCTCACTCGATTGTTATTTTTTTCTATGTTTCTTTATGATGGGCCTTATTCTACCTCGGCATAGGGATGAACACATGCCCTACAAGCTTCCAAACTTTTTGTACTTCGACTGGGTTCCATTTTTCATTTTCTGAACCAAACAAAGTGTTATCTTTCTTTACTGAATCTTCAACTTTCGTCTCATTCTAAAAGGCAATTGTTGTCTTACACCAATCATACGAAATTTTCCATTTTCCGTCCTATGAGATCGCATTTAAATAGCTTGGGCTTAACTGTTATTTCTTCCAAAACTCTCCACATAAGCCTTCTTCTATCTTGACGTTGGGGGTGAACATCTTGCCTCCAAGTCCCCAAAGTTTCTTTCTTTTCGATAAGGTCCCAAATCTTCACTATTCCGAGCCATACAAAATGTTACAACATAAAGTTACTTCAAATCTCTAAACTTTTTGGTAGCTTGAATCTTGGTATTATTTTATTCTAACCACCGATAAATTACTCCTTCATCTTAGGCCAACCATGTAGATCCTTAACCTAACACTCCAACCATAGGGCCATGCAGATAGCCATTCTTCTCCTCTTTACCTTGGTAGTACCTGATTTTGCCTCTGGGTTTAGCTATTTATCTTGCCCCCGATCTATCAATACGGTCTTTCTTTTGTCTCGATATTTGGCTGAAAACAATGCCCCCTAAATCTCCAAACTTTTTTTCTTCAATAAGGCTCAATCCTCATTTTGCTGATCCAATCAAGACACTATGGAAAATACTCATCCTGAGCCCTTGCTATTATTCTCTTTAGACTCACTGATAGGTTTTGTATTTAGGTCGATCATGTACACCTTTGACCTAAAACTCTATCCAGAAGCCATGCAAAATGACAACTTTCTTCTTTTTGGATCTTGCTAACAACTTATCTCGCCTTTGGGTTTGGCTGTTATTACTTTTTGCCTTTGATCCAACATGACGATCTTTCTTCTATCTCAACGATAGGCCAAGAACATGCCCCTAAGCCTCAAAATTTCAATTTTTCAATAAGGTTCAATCTTTATTCTTTTGAATCAATCACGACATTGTGACAAACACTAACTTTGAGCCTTTGAACAGCGTAGCATACCAAGGCTTGCTATTCTTTTCTGGATCACTAACGGGTCACCGGTGTTAGGTCGATCATGTACGTCTCTGTCCCCGAATTCTAAATTTTATTCTTGAAACAATACATAGAAACCCAATTCTTTCTATTTTCTCTCTTTTCTCTTATTCTCTTTCCCTTATTTCTTCTCTTTTCCTTTTCTCTATTTTCTTCTCTCCTATTCTCTCTTTCCCCCTCTTTTTTCATCTATATGTTAGTTTGCGAATTAACCTTTCAACAGAGGATGCTCTTTGGATTAATATACAAAATCAAACCAATATAAAAAGAATAGATTGTCCTGGACATCAAATGCAAGAGCGTTTTTGATTCAATCCCCCGGTGATCAATAGCTTGCCTTTGAATGTTGTGGTGATATTTGCAGTTGTGAAATTCCTCCCAGATTATTCAGTTAATCTACATGATTATGGTATCTGCTTGATCTTTTCGAAAACTACTCCTTCTAGTTCTCATTATTTTTCTCCAAAATATGTTATGGCTTTTGAATTTAGTTTAACACATAGAGTGTAAAAAAAGTGTGAGAATTTTAGTACAAGTGTATTCTTTCAATTACATTTAATATCGTGTCTGTGCCTTTAAAGAGTCGTCTTTGACGCTAGGGTATTGAACAGGTGAAGCATAGCTCCTTATTAGATTTATTCTTGACCCCACAACTCCATCAGGATGCTCCGAGACTTATTTGATTGTTCATTCATTTCTTAACTTTTATAATGTCTTTTCTTTCTCGGGAATTCAACTCATCACAATCCTTTGTCTCGAGAATAATGATGGAGCAAACAACGATACCCCGAGTTACTCAGCATAGTCACGATTTGAAAACTTACTCATATAGCCAAGGCTTTGGACTCAATTAGAGTAAGTGGAGCAAAGAATCCTTATTTAGCCTTTTCGCTATAGTGGAGTACCCTTTTGAATTTTAATTTCTCTTTTAAAAAGAATTTTCACATTCTAGCAAATTTATTGGAATTTTCTAAGAGATTTTTTTATCATCATCGAACATTATCGAAAGAGTAGTAATCTTACGTCTCGCGCTTTACCGGTCAGAGCGGACTGAGAAGAAAATCATACTTCATCGTGATCACAAAATTCAATTGATTTTTCATTAGAATCACTGCCACATCATGCATGTGATATCTGGAGATCCATGAGGGTAAAAAGAATATACACATATACTTGATTGAAATATGCATCCTTTCACTGAAATGAAAAAACAAAAGCGAACATAACATATGCCCTTAACAAAATCCTTGCTACTTTCGGGCAAACAGTAGCAAAGTTGGTTTGATGTATCACTACAAAAGAAACGAGTACAAGGAATCATCCAAAGGGACATCGACACCTTCCTACAACTTATCCATATCATTCTCTCTCTTACCACTTCAGCAGACCGACTTCAATCAGACCCTGGACCTTGTTCTTCAATGCTCCACAATTTTCTCTCGTATGGCCTGTACTCCCCATGTGGTAGTCACACACTGCATTGATATCATAATTCCTGGGATATGGAGAACCCTTTGGCTTGGACGGAATAAGGGTCAACAATTTCTTTTCAATAAGCATAGGAAGCAACTCGGTATAGGAAACCTATATAGGGATAACATGCATTTTCTTCTTCTCTCTTTTTACATCTACCCATTGAAAAACGCTTGCGTCCTGACCTCAATGGCTTGGTAATGGCTTATTTTCCTTATTAAGCCAGCATTTAACACATTTTGCACCACTTTCTTGAATGTTGTGCAATTCTCTATCGTGTGTCCCCCTACTCCGGCGTGGTACTCACAATGTGTATTAACATCATACCACGAGGGATAAGGTTGTTGGAATGGAGTAACAAAACATGGTCGAACTAGATTGGCCTTGTATAGCTATGAGTACAATTCTATGTAGGAAATTGGTAGAGGGGTGAATGACTTTTTTGTATCTCTTCTTTGGGACCTCTAGTATCCCTTCTATTCAAACATTGCACATTCTCGGAGACGGCTTAGGGTAGAGAGATCGTCAGCTTTTTAGGGGATTCGTAGGTGCTCGTATTGCCAATCCCATAATCTATCTTCTTATATTACTTCCAGACCGGTTCTCTATTGGTTGGTGAAGACTAGATTCTCAAAAGAGAATCTTCAATCTTATTCAAAGCCAACTCGATGGGGCATCCAGATGCAGTACGAGATACCTCATACTGATTGATGATGGCTTGGTCCTCGTAAGATAAAGTCTTTTCCGTTATAGAGTCATAGCTCCATCTCTCATTTATCTTTCCAATCTCTGATTCTTCAGCCAGACCCTTTCCTTTGGTCATTATAGCCATCATACCCCTTAACTCGTTGATTTGCCCCATGGCTTCATCTTGGAACTTTTACACATATGCCATTATCTCTCTTTGGTTTCCAACCAAAAGTTCTTGGATCTCCTCGAGCTTATCAATCCTAGCTACTAGGTCATTCATACTTCTGAAGCTGTATTGGCTTGAAGTCATTCCTTTATCCTTTCTATTTTCTGAGGTGAATGCTTCTCTCAAACTGGCTTCCATTTTAGCAAAACTTATTTCTATTTATTTTTTTGTGTAGGATCTTCGACCATTGGCACGGGATCCCCAACAATTAAATTTATTGTTTCGTGAATTAATGCATGCAATGCATCATGTGAAACATAAATGTTTAAGTAAACACTTAAAAGGCATGTATGAATGCAAACACGAAGCACCAAAATTTTCGTAAGAACTCTTAATCAATTTCAATTTAGTAATTTTCGCAAATAAATGTGACACATTGTAAATATGCATGAATGCAAAGGAAAACACTGATTTCGGCAAATGTCATCATTAAACAGCTGACATCGATGAAAACGTTGTTCCATTACAATAATTCAAAAAAACCCGCTACGTATATGGTTCTAAGCTAGCGCCTAAGTTGACAATCTCTCTCAAGATCCAAACGATCCTTTCTCTTTCCTCGGATTCATCATCCACGCATTCTTGGAGCTCGGTAGCGTCTTTTGCTAGGAATTGCACCTTCCGGGCGACTTCTTGCATCTGGGTCGTAGAGCATGCCAAATCTTGCTCTTGCCTTCAAATGGTGTAGACTGCAAACTGAAGCTGCTCTATCGTAGGCATTTGGTGCACTTGAATTGCTCCCTTAAAGCTCACCATTTGGTCTCTGATTTGTTGGACCTCGGTCTCTAGATCCTCGATCCGGTCCTTCAAGGCCTGGTTTTCCAAACTACTAGCTTCTAGCTTATGGGTAGAACATTTATGATTGAGAAGGGATTTCTCTAACTACTTTATCTGAGCCTTTAATGCCTCATTCTGACGTTGTTCTTTCTCAATCTCTATTGAATGAGAAGTCTTCAAATTCTTCGTTTTTTGGGTCATGGCAAGTACTTGGTCCTTGTACTCATAGTACTTCTTCTTGTAAGCCTCGGTTCTTGCCTTTTCCTCCTTGAGTTTGAGCTCTAACCCTTCGTTCGGCTCGTCACTTGCAATTGTCTTGCTCTTATTTAACCTTTGCAACTTCCTGATCTTTTCCTTTTCTGACTGGAGCTCAAATTCTAACTTACTATTCCGCTATTGCAACACCTTGATATCTTCTTCGAGTTTTGTCTTGTCTAAATCAAAGTTGAACCTATCTTGATCAGCCTTTGCTTCTAGCTGAATAAATTTCTTTTGCTCCTCTTCAAGTTGCTTTCTCATCAAGTCGACTTCAGTGGGGAGCATCGCCAACCTTTCTTGAAAAGACCTCATACCATCAGGATTCAACTGAGGAATATTGTCATTGACACGATTGAATCGCCACACTTCATATTCCGGAGTCATCATGTATGAAGCACTCAAAACCCTAACTTTTCTAGTATTGTTCCATGTAGAAGAAGTGTCGTACACCTTCTCTTTGTAGCTTTTCTCGGTTGCCTAGTCTATGTTGAACTTATTTAGTCCGCTCGTGGCTGGTATAAACTGTTTGGAACCATACTGTCTCAAAACCAATAGGGGTACGTAAGCCATATGCCCCTAAAGGCCGAGTAACGATACCCATGGATGCTCCCCCATCGGTAAAAAATGTTCCTCGTACATAGCCACAACGCTTTCCAAACTATAACTTCATCTTTCAAATTTTGTACGTAGCCACGGCGCTTTCCAAACTATATCTTCATCTTTCAAATTTTGCAGGACGTCTAGCCATACCTCTTTAGATCTTCCCGTACGCCAATTTTCCTTTCGTAAGAACTCCTCTAACGGTGAGAATTTGCCATCAAAGAGAGGCCTAGAGAAGAGAACATCAGACCACAAATGACTGTAAAACCAAACTGTTAGAAGCTGAGGGCATCCTAAGAAGCGACTCCCACCATATCTTCTACAAAATCTGAGAGATTGGAAAGTTTCGGCCAAGATGACAAGTACCGGATTGGACTTTCCTTCTAAGCAATCGAATAGATCTAGCATCAATGGATGAATGGGTCCCCATGCCTTCGGAAACATGACCAAGCCATAAATCAATAATGCAAAAAGATCTTGCTGAACTCGGCCCACTGGATGTTTTGAAGCTAAGGCCAAGATCCCTTCCCACTTGAGATATTCTTTTTTGTTCCATGTAGTAACTTGATCTTCGACCCAAGACGGTAAAGTTCCTAAAAACCTACATAGCTTGGCTCAGAATGACTTGTTCTTTGGTGGTTTAGAGTAGACTCGATTCTCATCAATCTTCTTGCAATTCATGAGGGGTAGATACTCCTCGATCATCTAAGTCAAATCAATGTTGCCAATTGTAAAACAATTGTAAGCCTGGTTCCAAAATCTCATCAAGGCTTGGAGTAGTGACTGATCGACTGAGACATCTAGCAAGTATGCTATGTCTCCGTACTTGCTTTTGAAAACACTCTTTCCTTCATAATCCCAACTGTGCCACACTGGTCACAACCCCGACACATCATTGTACTTGGTGTTTATAAAAGTTTCGCCTGACATCACTAACCTATACCCGGTAGAAATATTGTCTCCATCATGAAGCTACTCGCCTTTTGACCATATTTGTACCTCAGAATTCTTTTCATCAGTGCTACGAACTAAGTCTCCCATTGATCAAGTCTCTAACTTTAGACTATTTTCGAATTAGTGTTTTCTTCATGATATGATAAAATATGAAAAACAAAATATAAGGAGAAGAAATAAAAACAAAAAAGAAACTTGCTAGTAATGAAATAAACAAATAATGAATTCGAAATTGCAAGATAAAAAACATAAATTAAGGAGCAAAAAGACACGAAAAAGAAAACCCTAACTTCGTGAATTCTAGCTTGCTATGGTTGTTCGTATGGCTCTAATCGGGGTGGGCTTCTTAGATTCACACACATTGGTTTGGTTCTAGAAGGGTACTCGAACCTATCTTGTCGCCTACTAAGACAACAAGAACCCCAATTCTAGCCCATTACAAGCTTGCGAATTGGATTCAGTTTGAGGGAATGCACGACCTAGTGATATGGAAGGCTGCTCACAAGTCAAAAGGACTCTGAAAGTGAATTCCCGACCCGTGGAGGGCTACTCACGTGGGTATGTGGCGTTTCACTCCCACTCAAGGGACGAAGCTCGGGTATAGAGCTTGATGATCATGATGCAACATATATAAGTTATTCCTTAGAAATTAAATGAGCAATTAATTCAAATTTACCAATTATCAAAGCCCGTACAATTAAAGTCACATTTTCAAGAACGAACAAATTAATTAAATTCATCTGAAATTTCAAAATTTCCATCATTAAAAGCAACATTGATTTTTAATTGGCTTAACTCTCGTTTTGTTTTGTAAAAAACAAAAATTTTGTTCCCCAGCTGAGTCACCAGCTGTAGCGACCTTTTTGTTTCCCGCCGCTAGAAAGTACGTAATTCGATTTTCTTTCGCTTATTGGGAAAACATTTGAAAAAGGTGGGGAAGTCCCTTAAAAATCATGTTTTTGAAAATAAAAGACTTGAAAAAAAAACTTGGAGTCGCAACCGGCCACTAAGGTAGGCCGGACACCGTAAAACCAGAGATTTGTTCTAAAAAAGGGTTCGGGAGTTGATTACGCGTGGCGAAGGATTAGCACCCCCATCGCGCCCGGAAATCGGTACCAAAACGTATGTTGCTTTTAATTGATGGAAATTATTTGAATTTAAATTGAATTTAATCAAATTGTTCGTGGTTGAATTTAGACTTTAATTATACTGGCTTTTGTCAAATAGGTGAATTCGAATTAATTGAACATTTAATTAATAAGGATGATTGTACATCGGATCATAGATTAAACCGACATCGAATAAGCCCGAGTGTCGTGTCAATTTGAGGTTCTACTCGAGTACATCACCTTTATGCATGATGCAGGCAGTTAAGAATGATGAAATGCCTTGTCAAAATTTTAATTCGTTTTAAATTACCTTTAGATGATAAGAATTAATTCGAATATTTGGTCAACATCCATTGAGTCAGGACTGTTACGACACAAATATCGGAATTAATAAATATCTTTGTTTTATGATTTAAATTGATTAATTACATGCTTAACCAATTAATAAAAGTCATATGAATGACAATTAAAATGCGTGACATAGAAAGGCATAAAATTAAAGCCCTAGGCCAACTAAAGCCCTAACCTAAAAGGCCCACATTATGGATATTCAATTAGTGTTCTAATTATTAACTAGGTTAGACTAAATATGAATCCTAATTTAATTAATTCCTAAAAATTAGACAACCCTAATATTTTATTGTTTATCTTGAACCACAATAATTAATTTGATTAATTTTAAACTAGGATCCCAATGAGCCAATGATTCTATTTAAAATCATTCGAATTAATTAATTATGATTTAAATTAGGTGAGCTATATTAAATGTCAATTTTATCCTATAAAATAATTAAGCATTGTTCAACCAATTTAATACATTTAACATTTACCCCAATGAGCCAAGGGCAAATTTAAATGGATTAAATTGATTTGAACCTATGATCTAACTAAGGTTTTAACTTTAAAATTAATTTAAAATCATGCCCCAATAATACGAGCACACAATTTTAAATTAATCAAATTAACCTTAAACTATCCTAATAGATCTATTCTAAAAGCCTAAGGGACCAAAACTAAACAACAACCTAAAATTAGGGGTATATAAGGGAAAATAAATAAATAAATAATAAAGGCATAAAATAAAAACAATAAATAAATATGCAATGCAGGGCCAAACTAGAATATAATACAAATATAAAGGGGCCTGATTAGTAATTTTAAAATCCGAGAAGGTATTAAATTAAAATTTAAAACACTGGAAAATGGGTAAATTTAAAAGATTTTGTAAAGACAGAAGGTTTAAAAAATATGGGAAGGACCTAAGGGGTAATTGAAGGAGGGTGAAAATGGGAAGGACCTGGGGGGTAATTTTGAAAAACGGAAGGTTTAAAAAATATTTATTAAAACGAGGGCTTAATTGAATATATTAAATTACCCTTAAAAATGGATTAAATTAAAACGAGGGCTTAATTGAAGGCGGGTGAAAATGAGAAGGAACTAGGGGGTAATTTTGAAAAATGGAAGGTTTAAAAAATATTTATTTAAAAACATGGAAGGACTTATCTGAGAATAAACCATTTAAAAAACAAATTATACTTGAAATTAGGACGAAATTGTAATTTTTGGAAAACTACGGGGGACATGGGGTGTAGTTTTAAAAGATGAAATGGCTTGGAATTAAATACCAAGGGACGAAAGGTTTTAAAAAAAGAATTAAACTATTTATTTTTTTAAAACACATAAAACACATCTTTTTGATGAAAATGGAAACCTTTAGCTCATTTCCTTAAAAATCAAATCGAATGCTATGTCATTTCCTTTCAGCCCCTGATGGACTCCGCCGTTCATCAGAGCTAATCCCAGAAACCGGCGTCCATTCCCAGAATCTGGCCACCAGAAACTCCTCCGGCTGCCACATGCCGGCGCTAAAAATCCCAAAAGTCACCCCAAACCTTCTCATTTTCAACCTAGATTTAGATATGGGCTTAGATTTTCTAGAAAAACACTCCCCCTCGCCTAGGTCTAGGAAAGCCAAACCTAAAATGACCTTAAGACACCAGAAGTTTTCATTCCCAGCTCACCCTTTTCGAACCCGAAGGCTGTGGGCTTGTCACCGGCGAAAATTTAGACAGCAGACCAAAGGTAAAAGAAAAAACAAACTCGTTGCACGTATTGAGTGCTACGAAAACGATGCAAGTAATGAAGTGATACGAGTATCAAGTATCGTCTCCACAGGGATTGGTTTGGGCCACTTTGCTTAAGTTACTGCACTGTGAAAATAAAAACACAATTGATAATAGAGGTTCTAATTAACGAGTAAACTAAGAGCAATACACTAAAAGAATAGATGAAATCAAATAAGAGGGAATAAGCCAGGTTATCGTGAGTTGAGGTGTGATAGCCAATTAGATCGTCTTGGTAAAAGAGTGCAATGGCAACTCGGTTGTCGTGGCAACTTGCGCAGCTGGGTTGCCTTGGCAACTAATCGAACAGTTGCCTGAGCAACTGCTTGGGCGACTGGGCAGCAACTTCAAGGTTCAGCAGAGCGTTCTTCAATGGTTTTTTCTTATCCCTAATTCGAAACTCTAGCTAATTGTGCATGCCTTGACAATACATCCCTACGTGAATCAAGGGTGAACAACAACCAATCTTACTCTCCTCTTAGCCGTTGAAATCCTTAACTTATTCCTAAGCCGGATTAGTCTTCACCATCGATAGATTGAATAAAGACCATACTCATTTGTTTCTTGAATCTAACTCTCCCGATATTAGATAAATAGATAGAATTACGAGATCCTCTCCCGATTCACTCGCAAACAAGAATAAAACCAAGAATGAGTAAAACTTGAATTGAAAGTGCAAACTCTTATTACCTAAAAAAAATCCAATTGATTCTCACAACAACAAAACACAATAACCCCAACCAATCAAGTTAGTTCATGGTTGGGTTCAAAAGATATACAAAGAATAATCCCCAAACCATGAATCTAATGGAAGTAAAGAAGAAGAAGAAGAAAAAATCGATCAACCCCTAGTCGAACTCTCTCAATCAAATTCCCTCCAATCTTTCTCCCAATCGAACTCTCTCCCCCTTGCTCTCCCTTGAGTTTGACGGCTTGGTCTCCTCTAAATAGGAGATGGCTAGGTCAAAGTCCTTCTTGAGGAGGAAGTTAAGTTGGAATTAAATACTTTAAAAGAATATAATTCTTTATTATATTTAAATTCCTTCTAGATCTTCTCCTATCTTTTTGGGATTTAATTTCTCTTTGACCTCTTCATGGAAATCAAACTCCTTTGGGATTTAACTTTTCTCTACGTCATCTTGGGCTTATCTAGTCATCAATTTCAACTGCCATATCATCTTATCCCTTATCGACAATTGCCCTAGAAACTAGCTCAGCATCTCCTTCATGCATTACCCTGGCAACTGCGTCGGCATCTCCTTCATGCACTGCCCAACCACAATCTATCAATCTAACACTTCAATCAACATCTAAAACAAGATTATTTCATCTATAAACTTCCAGCAACTACACATCCACCACAACTCTGCAAAAACACAAATCTAACAACCTAATAATCAATGATTCAAGGAGTTTCAGGATTTCAATGTTAAAAACGACCTATTAACATTATAAATCATCCAAAATGTGTTCAAAATCAATCATTAATACTAGAAAACAGATCCCATACGAATCCTCCACAATTTCATCCATTAAACCCAATTAAATCAATTATTCATTATAAAAATATAAAATCAGATTATAAATCATAAATCAAGGATCAAATACTTGGGAATATCAATAAAGAATCATCAATAGAGGAGAAGAACGAACCTTACCTCTATTGTGTGATTTCTCCCTTAATTGATTGATTAAAGCTAGAAAAACACAAAATTTCAATGAGGTTTAGTAAATCAAAGGTAAAGAAGCAATTACAAATCAAGAATCCAAGTAAAAAGATCTCTCACCTCTAGATTTTGATGAAAACAAGAGTGTTTGGCAGAAAAGAAGTGGAGACAAAAGTTGAGAGAAAAGTTTACGTAAATTTCTTTAAAACCAATAACTAACTATTATTATCAAAATTCCTTTCAATTACTTTATAAAACACATGTTAAAAAGTCTTAATTGAAGGGAGAAACCACCTGCAAAAATTGGTAAAATATCTCCTTAAGGATTCTAAGAATTTGATCCTTTACAATTTAGTCACCTTTAAAAATAGTTTTCAAAAATTACATTTTAGTCACTAACCAAAATGCCACCCTTCCAAAACCCATTTTCCAAAATTGATATCACCAATATTTTTCATATATTAAAACATGATTTTTAACCATTTTCCATATTTTTATCTTCTACAAAAATATTTACTCCGAAATTCGACTCGAATCCCTAACCCGGTCCACCAAACCGTCTAACAAGCCCTTAAACCGCTAGGACCAAAACTAGGGCATTACAAACATCATGCACCAATTCATACCAAAATCGTTCACAGCGATGCCTCTCATCTGGCGCGTATACTGACTTAGCCTCACAAACTGCACCTCATACTCAAAAACTGACATACTACCCTAAACCAAGGCCATGAACACACGTTTCTTTTTATCGAGGTATCTAACTCTTAGATACTTCTTCCTGAAAGTAGTTTGAAAGAATTCTCATGTCACATCACCAGCTTCCATGACCGTAATCACAGTGGTCCACCAAAGTAGGCATCACCCTACAACAAAGATACAACATATTCTAGCTTATGCTCATCATTACACCCTATATGATCCAAAATACAGTCTGTACTGACAAACCACTCCTCAGATGCCTCAGGTTCCAACCCTCTAAACTAAACTCCTCTAAGACTACATATATGCTCTAACGGTAATCTCGAATTAACAGCAGCAGATGCCGGTGTGGGTACATGGACTCCAGCCATTGCGGCCTGGAAAGCTCCTGTCATTGCCTGAACCAAAGGCTTCATATCACCATACAATGAACCAGGCGGTGCAGGTGTTATTTGCTCTACTCATTCAAGAGGATTAAGTGGAGGAGGCAACAATCCCTCATGATGTACAATCTTGCCCTCAACTATATGCCCTCTGGTAGCAGCGTTTCTACTAGATCACAATTCTCTCCTCGGTGGCATCATATGTAGACGTATCTAAGGCAGGATAATTACACCAAAAAAATCAATCAGGCCAGCTTCAAGCAAGGATCCAAGACTTTCATTTCAAATCAAAATCATTTCATATCCGTAGTAATAAGGCAATGTGTCCTAACAATACCCCAGCATAGCATAATTCAAACACCGTACATATAAACAATCACCGTGCATAGCAACCAGCATTAAATAAACATCGACAACATCCCAATTTTTCATAAACCTGACTTTGATACCACCAAATATAACCCCTTAGCCTGACCTAACTAGAACCGAACTAAAAGGATCACATTAGGTTTGCCAAAGCAAACCCTTGTTAATAACCTAATTCAGTCTATTTTTTTTCCTTTTTATCTTGCCTAGATGCAAGTTATTAACATTCAAAGTGTTCATGCTTTAGCGGAAATGTCACACTTAAAAAGGATTGCCAAACGGAGTCTAATTACACAATAATTCACATTAGGGACTAAAACATAATTTTTTGCAAATTTCGGGGGCTTTGTTCCAATTAACATTACCAATAAGAAATTAGTTCATTTGCATGCTCACAAGTTAAATTCTAGCTTAAGACAATCGTTCGCATTCATTCAATTGCATCCATAACTATCAGGGACTAATTTGCAATATTTCTAGACTTTAGAACACAAGATTACACAAAAACAACATAGTGTACCAATACAGGCAAGCTCGTACCGATACAGATCAATAGACATAACGGCTTGGCGTACCGATACACATGTTCCTGTACCGATACGGTGTGTTGACCAACTTGTACCAATACGACTTTAACCCGTATCGATCCCCTTTATGTTTTCTCAAAACTCAAGATTCCAGAGAACAAATTGTGTATCGATACGGTACCCCGTGTACCGGTACGACATGTTAAAATCGAAGGGATCGTACTAATTCTCAAACCCGTGTACCGGCACTAGTATACATTTTCCTCAAGGTGTACCGATATGGTGGCTAAGCATACCGGTACTCGTAGCTTTAAATCAACATTCTAAGCCTTAACAGGACCCCGCGTACCGATCATGAGGTACCCGTACATGTACGCAGAGGCCTGTAATGACCTCTAGGTATAACATATGACACTTTGGATCATTCAAAACAACCTTAATGCATATCTAAACATCATATAACATCAGAGGCATGCTTGACAACAACAATCTAACATTCCAAACAACCTTAGTAATCTTAGCACATTCAACCACCAAGTCTATAGGCATGCTCCCTAATCAACAACCAAATCATAAAACCATCCATATCTCAAGCACTTTAAACCTCATACAAAAACCAAACCAACAAATACAACTTGCTCAAATAGGGAGTTCATCTAAAAACCCTCCCAAAATAACATTGGACACATTGCCCTTATTACCACTGTTTAGTGCTCAAACCATACTTCAAAAACAAGTCTTTGGAATTCCTTGCTTTCTCACTATCCTTAACCTTTAATTCTCTGCATTGATGGAAAAAGAGAGCGTAAGCATACAAGGCTTAGTGAGGAATGCTCAAAATCCAGCAACCATCAATGCATTTTAAACCTTTTACAACTCTTTTGGAAACCACTTTTTAAAACACTTTTAAATCAACATCACAACATCATGCCTTGCTTAAACCATGCACTTAACATTTCCAAAACAACATATTAAACCATATGCAACATGTATCATGGATTCAACAGCAATGACCCATTTGCTACCCTCAATTTAAGCTTTCCCGTGCATACTACCAATGCAAGGCTTAAAGAGTAAAACATGTTTAAATCCACATTAAACAAAATAATCCATGTCATGATACAATAACAATTATATTGGCTTACAAGTGATCATTAATCAAGTTCCACTTTACAAAACATAACATCTGATACACAGATTCAACAAGTGTTCCCAACACTTCATGCCATCAAAACTGGAATCAAAGGTACATTCTCAACCCCACACATCGGTTGGGCACATAGCCCACTAACTGGAGTCTTCACTACAAAGATCTAAACCCCTCAACCGTTAGGGTACTTGGATGGAGTTTTCGGTACACGAATCAAAACCCCTCAACATCCAAGGTGACTTTTTATAGTGCACTATCAATCCTATGGTAGGCCAACTATATCCGATAACATTTTCAAACTTTTTTTCATACCATCACTTGCCAATATAATTCATTTTATTAACAACAACTCATTGTTTTCATATGCATCAATTAAAACCAATTTAGCAATGCAACCAACCTTGCATTAAACAATGTACAAAAACATTAATAAACCATGCATTATCTCTCAATGCATCAAACTCATTTCATAACCAATTTCCAGCATTAAACCATGCTCAATACTTGTATAAATAATGAGTAATGAAACCATGTAAACAAGTTCATAAAACCCAAGTGCTAAATTGAGTTCGAGAGAGAATTCATTATTTACTTACTTTTGAGCTTAGACCAGCGTTTCAAGCTTGATCTAAACTCCCAAACACAACTTTCAAACCTTTGCAAAGTTGTAAAGCACGTTCTTACTCACCGACACGCAAAGCCTAGCTTACCGATACGGTGAACTCGCCTCCAAAGCTTTCGAAACCAAAGCTCAAGCTTGAGGACCAACTTCCCCTATTTTATCCACACAAAAACAGAGAGGACATTGCATCAAAATGCAATCAACAACATAGCAACACAAATCCTCAACATCCTTTACCAAAATTCATCCCACAACATCCGAAATTAGCATCAAACTTCTTCCAAACTTTACCTAGCCTCAACCTAACATCTTAACCCATCAATTAACATCTAGAAAACACATCACTAACATACTTATACCTCCAGTATTCATAAAACTTCCACAACTCCTCAAAAACACATAACTAGCTACCTAGAAAATTAGAAATTCAATTAGTTTCAGGATTCCTATGATTAAACCATCTTATTAACATCATTCAACATCAAAATCATGATCTATATCAATCCAAATCATGAGAAAATAGAACCATTAAGGGATTAAATCAATTTCACCGTTTAAACCTTGATTTAACCATCCTCCTTTAATTTAATCATCAAAACAAGTTAAAAATCATAAGTAAAGGATCAAGAACTTGGGAACTTCAATGAAGAACTTTGTATTAGCGGAGAAGAACGAACCTCGCCTCTAATGGTTGCTTTTCCCCTTAATTAGATGAATTTCCATGGCAAAACAATGAAAAATCAAATTGATTTAGTTAGTAAATCATTATACTCTCAATTGAAATCAAAAGATTAATTAAAAGAAGATTTTACCTAAAACTTTTGAAGAGGAAATAAGTGTTTGGCTGGAGAGAATTAGAGAGAAAACCCTTTTGTGAAAAGTTAGTTACGTAAATTTTATTTTGAAGCTTTTTAATTAATCCAATTATTTCTCCAACCTTTAATATTATTTTTAAAATCATTAAAAAAACTAATTAAGGTTTACCGAAATCGGTCTAAAAGAGCCACATTAGGTTTGTCGAAGTAAACCGGAGCTAAAACCATAAATCGAGCCCTAATTTTTTCTTTTATCTTTTCTAGATGCGTTTCATTAATGTCCTATGTGAACATGCTTCAATGGTCGTGTTACATTCAGATCGGATTACAAATCAGAGTCTAATAAACCAAGAATTCACTTAAGGAACCAAAACATAAATACTGAAAATTATAGGACATTAATTTCAATTATTATCACCAACCTTTGATTAATCTAATTACATGCTTGTAAGTAAATTTCCATTCCAAAACAATCACTCAACTCAATTAATTTCATTCATAACAAACAGGGATTAATTTGCAAGATATCCAAACTTCAGCACAAAATATAACAGATTCAACAGGGCGTACCGATACGGGAAGGCCAAGTACCGATACAGACCAACTAACAAAACGACTTCCCATATCGATACACGTATGTCCTTATCGATACAGTTTTTAACCAACCCGTACCAATACGGCCTTGACCCCGTACCGGTCCCATCTTTAAAATTTCAAAACTCTAAATTCTAGTAGCTAAAGCCCATACTAATACGGAACCCTGAGTACTAATACGGTAAGCTTAAACTCGAGGGTTCGTTTTGATACGCTATCTCATGTACCGACACAAGGACTGTTTCCTTTTAAGGCGTATCCATACGATGGCTAGGCGTACCAGTATGCTAGGCTTAATTTCAATACTTTGAGCCTCAACAGGACGCCATGTACCGAACCTTGGGGTTTCCGTACCGGTACCCAAAGGCTTGTAGTGACCTCTAGGTCCAACATATGACACTTTGGCTCATTGCAAACCACACTAACTCTTAACTAAACATCATATAATATCAACAACATACTTGAACATCAACATATCAACTATATAAGCCAACCTAGCTTATCTAGCATACTCAAACACCAAATCTAGAGGCATGCTTTCTAGTCCACTTTCAAATCATTAAACCAATCACAACTCAAACACTTAAAACTTATTACAAGTCCAAAACAACAATCGAAACTTGCAACGACAAGGAGTTCATTAAAACTCTCTCAAAACCCCAAACAACACATTGCCATTATTACTACTTTTCAATGTTCCAAACTATACTTTAAAAATAAGTCTTTGGAATTCCTTTCCTTGCTTTCTCGCTGCATCAAACTCAATTCTCCGCATTAATGGGAAAGAGAGCGTAAGTACACTAGGCTTAGTGAGGGTTGCTCAAAACAACAACCATCATCAATGCAAGTTAAACCATTTCACATTTCCTTTGAAAATAAATTTCAAAACTTTTTAAAACATCAACACAACATCTTGCCTTAACAAACCATGCACTTAACATTTCCAAAACAGCATATTAAATCATATGCAACATGTATCATGGATACTATAGCAAAATGCCAATTGCTACCCTCAATTTAAGCTTTCCCATGCATACTACCAATGCAAGGCTTAAAGAGTAAAAATGTTTAAACCACATTAAACAACATAATCCATCTCATGATACATAAACAATTATATTGGCTTCCAAGTGATCATTTACCAAGTTTCCACTTTACAAAACATAACATCACATAAACGAATTCAACAAGTGTTTCCTCAACACTTAACAAACAATCTACCGGTAACTCAAGGCTCACACACGAGAGTATTTGTAACACCCGTAATGTATACTGGTAGTACGAATACACATTAAGGATGTCACAATATTACTTAACAGATTTATAGACTTGTAAATTTTTTTAAATCATCTGACATAAACCTAGTTTATAAAATAACCATTTCTCGACTTTTGAAGTATTCGTAGCATATTTGCAGATTGCTAGTTTTGACCCTGAATTGGTTTATAAAACATGTTAGTCAGTTATTAAAATACGTATGTAACTCAGGGTGAAAACTAGGTACACTACCTAGGCCCTTGCTTAAATTTAAATTCATTACACAATATACGATAAATAAAATTTTACCTGATTAAATATTATTACCAGTAATTCTTTAACCATACAAATAATTTATATTTATCTGACTATTAATCAAACTTATAACTTTAAAACAGCTAACGAATAAAGCGATACATGCCCACTAGAGAATATCATAAATTAGAATGTCTTACTGATGTTTGGTAGATTGCAGCTTGGTCAACATGCTTGACTCCTCTTCCGGTAAGTTCCCAATAACCTACGTGCGAAACAGCACACGCTAAGTATTCACTTAGTGAATGTATAGAAATAGCATAAATAAACAAATTACTGTGTATATTATATAAAAATATAGAATCGTATAAAACTGACTTATCAAAGTCATTCCTCTATCATATAACAATGCAATACAGTTCCTGCAAAATGGCAAGCGAGTCCCAATTGCAGTTTATATCATATCATCAAACCTTTATTTTATTAATCAAATATATGTTAAGCTTTTTAACTTAACTATCTGCATAAATGCATTTCATGTATTATAGCCTGAAGTACAATATAAAGTGATACTTTGGTACACGAGTCATCGTAACCGACATCGTAGTGTCTACAACGCCGTAGCGTCTAATGATGAGTACGTACTCGAGGATGCCCTTTGTTCCTCATACTCGCAGATTTTGTGCTATGTAACACCTAGTGTTTGAACCTACTTCATAGAGTCTAACTCGACTCCGTAGAGTGTATCCCGACCCTGAAGAGTCTATCTCGTACTGTAGTGCTATGACGCAGCTGCTAGGACTCTATGGATATCCAACTATACCAAAGACTTCACAATAGTACTTGGGCAAAATCAACATTATAATCAACATTCCATGTTCAAAGCATCAATATAAATCATATAAGTCGATATTAGACAGTTCATACCCATTATAATTTGATTTATCTTACATAAATCATTATGCCATATCAATGTATCACATATGCCATTTAATAGTTCATGCCATTTGCATAACTTTGATCAATATACATTTTCATTAATATCAAGGTTGACTTATCGCAAGTCTTCCTCATATCATATATATAAAATAGGTAAAAATGCACTCACCTTGGCCGCTTAACACAATGTCTCACTAAGTCCTAGTTCGATCATTTCTTTCATATTACCTCGAACCTTCTTTAATTCGAACTGGACTTCATTAATCACATGAATGCAATAAAATATTTGTTAGATTCAAATATAATAATACCTTAAACATGCTGTCTAATATAGTCATTCGAATATAAAATTTCCAAATATTTTTCCTTTCTTCCTTGTACTGTTCAAAAACTCATTATGGTCCTTAGTGACCAATTTGAGCTTCCAATAATTCTTTCGAGCTTGCTAGATAAAATTTAAATAGAAAATGTTTCAAATTCCATTTTCTGACAAATTGCGCTACCTTCAAAGATTTACTTATACAGGGCAAAATACATACTGGATCTTAATTTCCTTTATACTGTAGAAACTAGATTTGATAACGGTTCTAATGGTATAAGCCACATAAATTAGCAAGATCTACCAAAATTATAAAAATTCTTTACATTCACGTCACAGAGCTATCCAGGCAAAAATTGCTGTGTAACTTTTCTGACATTCTTTCGAATAAAAATCCATATCTTTTAACACCGAACTCGAAATCAGTTTTCGTTTGTTGGAAACGAAACTAGACTAACAAATCTTTACAACGGTATAAAATTCATCATTTAACCATTTTTGTAGAATTTATGGTGAATTTTTAAACTTACTGTCATAATTAAAATTCCAACATAACTTTCCATAAATAACTTCTAATTTACATCAACTGCTCATTATTTCTTTACTTGTCAATTTAGTCCCATCGCTTTACTTCAAATGAATATAATAAAGCTTGTATTAATATGTTCTCTTTACATCCTTCATCAAAATAGGCTTAAACCTTTACTTCTCTAATTTCTCTTGATTTGTCGAGATGGTCACCAAATTTCAAATATAAGGATTCAAGCTTCTTAACTTTGCAAATTAGTCCTCAAATCAGCATTACTAACTTAATTCCATCATTTTAACTAAAAATCAGATTTACTCCTTCTACATATCCTCTTTGCCGAATAGACCATTCAAGTTTGACAATTTGTCAAAATGGTCACTAATGTGATTAATCGTCGGTTTAGCATTCTAACTTCATTTTCATGTCTCTAACATCATTAATAATATAAATACACATCAAATTCATAAAAATCAGATCTGGTCCCTGAATTTTGAAGCTTACTGAAATGGTCCCTATGTATTTAACTTAGGGTTTTGCTTCCAAACAACAAACCAAGCTTACCAGATCATTAATCCAACATCACAAACCCTAAGTCAGACTTGAATCCATAAAACCTAATCTTCTCTATACAAACTGAAATATGTAGGTTTTAAATCCCAACTCAATAACATGATTCTAACATCATACAAGCATGATTCTAACTTAAAATCAACCATGGATTCATAAAATCATAAAAGCCCCAATTTGTTCATAATTCCTAATTTCTTCCTCATATCAAATATCATCAACCAATCAAGTATTCTATGAATTATTTACAGCAAAAGATAGAGCTCGAAGAGTAGAACAACTTTGTAGTTCGAAAGATTACTTGAAAATCGAGATTCGGGGCTTAAATCGAGCGTGTAAAATTGTTCTCTTCTTTTTCTCTTCACCAACGTTTTGGAGAGTAATTTTGCTGATAATTCCTTCATATTTCATATATTTAAGACACTTGTATCATTAAAAATGAATTTTAATTCAATAAATTGCACTTTCCAAAAATACCCTCCAACTAGATTTATATTTCTAATTTTCCATTTTGTAACATTCCAACTAGACTTAGTTGGATTCTAATAAGCCACTATTCATCCATAAAAGAAATCTCAAAATTCCCTCCATGTCCCTTTTGGGAAAAATGACTAAAACGCCCTTTACTAATCAACTTACTCACAAAATTGCCATTTCATGTCATTTCAATCGATTTAAATTTTTCCCAATCTTTTTTAACATCCAAATATCCATAAATTGATATTTTATGACTCTTCTAAGGTCCATGGAACTTTCTCTGAAATTTTTCCCAATCTTTTTAAAAAAAATTTCTGAACTTTATTGCTTTATAGCCATTAATACAAACTCCGTACGAAAATCTAGGTAACATAGAAACGTCATTATTGGGGGTAAACTATTCATTTACGCGGTTAAAATACATAACTTTTGAAAATTACACTTTGATCCCTGAATTTTTCCAAAGTTTATACTTTAGCCACAAAACTTTCCAAATTTACATTTTGGTCACTAGCCAAAAATTGGGATATTACAATTCTCTCCCCCTTAAGAAAATTCATCCTCAAATTTTCAAAATGTACCTAGTTCAAAAAGGTGAGGAAACTGTTTTCTCATATCTTTTCTTTCCCAAGTCATTTCCTCAAATTTATGATTTCGCTAAAGAGCTTTAACAAGCAGAATCGACTTATTCCTTAGTTTTTTGACTCAATGTGCTAGTATCTTTATCGCTTCTTAGTTTTTCTGACTCAATGTGCTAGTATCTTTATCGGTACTTCCTCGGAAGTCAAATCTGTCGGAATCTCTATTTCCTCTGGGATAATGACATATAAAGAATCTGATCAATACTTCCTGAGCATTGATACATGGAATACATTGTTAATCTTGTTCATTTCCAGAAGTAAATCTAGTTGAAAAGCTATTATACCAACTCTTTTCAAAATCTTATATGGTCCAATAATTCCCTGACTCAGTTTCCCTTTATCATAACACCTTCTTCCAAGGTGAAACTTTTAAGAAATACTTTATCCTTAACTTCATCTTAAATATCTTTTCTTTCAAGATCAGCATATAATTTTAATCATTCTAAAGAAATTCTAAGATTGCTTCGAACCATTCTAATTTTATTATCCGTTTCCCGAAATAAAACAGATCCGATCACCTTTTAGTTCGCTTTTTAGCTTATTATCATCGGGGATATAAATTACCCCTTGATAATATGAACATCCTTTAGACTTAACATCAAAATCTTTAGTTTTCCCTTTTTACCTTATTGAATTCTTTTCAGGCATATCTTATCTCTCATATGTAAATCTTTGATCCGATTTGTCAATGTATACTTGAGCTGAAGTTGTGTAATCAATACACTATCTTCTTCCAAAGATAATTGGGCATTCAATGCTTATAAGGCAAAGAATGACTTTCAGCAAGATACATCAATTACTACTTTATCCTTATTACATCAATATACATCCCAACCTATTATGGGATGTATCATTAAATAACATGGAATCCTTATTAACTTCAGACTGTATTAATACTAGTGCTATCATCTTAACTTTCTTAGGATCTACTTAGATCCTCTTTGTTGAGACAATGTGACCTGTAAATGCAACTTGAATTAATCAAATTCACATTTGAGTAACTTTGCATACAACCTTTCCCACAAGGCTTATATCACTATTCGTAAATGTTTATCACAACATTCTTTCATACTACACTTTTGATAAAGCCACCTTTATACTCGATTGATAGCTATCACTGTAAGAAATTTCATCTAGTGACACATACTTTTCCCAAAATCCTTCAAACTCAATCAAATAGAAACTATACATATCATTCAAAATCTGAATTAATCTTTCAGATTGTTCATCCTTCTATAGATGCAAAGTAATGTTGAAATTATGTCGAGTCTTTAAAGTCTTATACAAGGAACTCCAAAATCTAGAGATAATCTTGGATCTTAATCACACACAATGAAAATAGGTACATCACATCACTTTACAATACTTTAGATTTATCGCTCAGCATATTTATTCATTACCAATTGTTTCAATCTGTCCACAATTACCTAAATTGAATCATCTTTAATCGGTATCATTGGTAACCTGGTTATGAAATCCATCATAATTGTTTTGCACTTCCACTAGGGGAATGGAAATAAGTTACCACATTTCTGAAGGTACTTGATGTTTCACTTCTAGTTGCTAGCCGGTCAAGCATGTAGCCATAAATTCAGTTACTATTTTTTTTTAAATTTTTGGACATCAATATTTGCTCTTCAGACCTAGATACCTCCTATTCCTTTATGGATGTTTCGTCAAAAACATAATATTTTTCTCAAACATCCAACATACTTAACTTTGAAGTCTTTATTTTCACCATTTTCAATTTGTTCTAATCTTGGCAACATTTTTCATCTTTCAACTAAAAATCTTTAATCTGACCTAAATGAATAGGTCTAAACTAAAGTTTTGTAATTAACATACCAATCTTTTTCCAATACAGTTGCACATTCATTGCTCTTAAAGTAAAGAATATCTTCCAACTAAGTGCATTGTTTACTATATTGGTTTTTTCAAGATAATAGTCAATCACAACATCATAATCTGTAAGAAGTTCAATCCACCTTCTTTGTCTCATGTTCAACTCCTTTTGAGTTACTAGATACTTTAAACTTTTATGATCTGAGTAAATGTAGCATCGCACACCATATAGATAATGGCGCCATATCTTTTAAGCAAATACAACTGCTACTAACACTAAATCATGAGTAGGATAATTCCTCTCATGCGTCTTAAGTTGGCTTGAAGCATAGGCCACCACTTTTCCTTCTTGCATGTGTACGCATCCTGTAACACCTTGATTTTGGGCTTAGATGTTTTAAGGGTCGGTTCGAAGGTTCGGTGGACCGATATTAGAGATTCAAGTTGGTTTCGAGATTAAATATTTTTAAAGGTGATAAAATTGTGGAAAAATATTCTAAAATCATTGTTAAATATACTAATGATTATGGTAAAGTCAATTTTGGAAAAAGAGTTTTGGAAATCGAACATTTTGGACTAGTGACCAAAATGAAAACATTAAAAACTGATTTTGGTGGTTGTTTTGTAAAGAGTCACAACTTTGAATCTTTAAGTAGCTAATTGCCCCAAAAGTCTAATATCAGACTTTATCCCTTAATTGGCTATTTTTAAAGTGTTTTAGAAAATATAAATAGGTTGGGGAGAGTTAATTTGTAATTAAAAGCTTTAAAACAAAAATCACGTAACTAACTTTCTCAAAATATTTTCTCTCATAATCTCTCCAGCCAAACATCAATTTCTTCTTCTAAGTCTTTAGGTAAGCCTTTCTTTTCTTAAATCTTTTGTTTGTAAATGATTCTTTGTTGTTAGTTTAGCAAAACCTTATTGTTTTAACTTTGTTTTCTCATGTAAATCATCCAATTAAGGGAGAAAGCATCCATTAGTGGTAAGGTTCGTTCTACTCCTCTAATGAAAGGTTCTTTACTAAAATTCCTAAGTTTTTGACCTTTTACAATTGTTTTATAATGTGTTTTGATAGTTTAATTGAGGAAAATTGGTTTAATTGTGTTTTGATTGATAAAATTTGTGGATCTTCGTACTTGTTCTGTTTTGCTAGGATTTTGATTAGATTAGATCATGATTTTGATGTTTAATTGAGTTAATAACTTGGTTTTAACATTGTAATCCCGAAACAAGTTGAATCTCTAATGTTTAAGGTTGTTAATCAAGGGGTTTTGGGGTAATAGTTGAGTTTAATCATTGTTGGAAGTAAAAGGATGTCAAGAAAGGGGTTTTTGGATGTTAATTGATGGTGTTTAATGGGTTGAATCGTTATATTATGGCTAGGTTGAGTTTCAGAACTGTTTGATGATGTTTTCAATATATTTCAGATGGGTTTTGAGTGGGCAACTTAAGAGTTGCGGGTAATTGCTTGTTAGCAATGGTTTGAATGCATAATGATGCATTTCCCTATGGTTTTATGTGATTAAAATAGGGGATAATCAAGGCAATGAAGCTTGACGTTGTTTGTTGCTTGTCGGGAGCTCGATTCGCGTTGGCAAGCAAAGCGAGGTGTATCGGTGAGTGGAACTGGTTTAAACGCCTTTAAGAGGTTTAATAAAGGTTGTTGGGAGTTTAAAATAAGTTTGAAACACTTACCTATGCTCAGAAGTAAGTTTTCCCTCTTTTGCTCTTTAATATCAGTTCGGATATGAGCATGTGTAATTCATGTTTTGGTCGTAAACATGGTTTGATTTACTTACTGGAAATGCATGATTTTAAGTACATATGCAGGGGCTTAAAAGTATAAGAAATGCTAGTGAGCATTGGTTTTCATTCCGGTCAGGAATGATGTTATTGCTTTGGCAATGTGATTTGCATATTGTTGATTTTGTATAATGCATTGTAAAACAGTGAGTAAATGGTTTCGTAAATGATATATTGGCTATGTGACATGATGAGAAAACATTCGGATATAGTTGGCATGCCATAGGATGAAGTGCACTATAATATGATAAAAATTAATCATGGTCAAGAGTCCTCGAGGTAAGTGGTCGGCAACTCAGACTATAATGTTGTCACTTGGGTTGAGCGGTCGGTTCCTCTTGTTGATGTTGATCTTGCTGTCGGCAAAGGTGTTGTATCATGCGGCCGACACGGTATGGGTCATGGTAGTGGTCGACTATCATGGGTGATCCGTGTATCTTATATGTAAGGTTGACAATCGGTTAACCAAGGATTAGCGGTCGGCTAATTAGGAATATTGGTCGACTATCCAGGGTCACTATAAATGCTAATATAACCAAGTTCATGTGTTGAACCTACTTTTCATGCTTTGGGATTTAAGCATGGTTTTGTAAATTGCTGCTTTGGGATTTAAGCATGTGTATGCAAAGGTTTTTGCATATGGTCGATATGCATGTTTGATTTGGAATAATTGGAATTGCTTAGGTCGTAAGCATGGGTTGAAAACAAGTGTTTAGTTTTCAAGGGTTATATCGCATCATTGTTTTAAGAGCATCCTCACTAAGCATGTGTGCTTACGCTCTCTTTTTCCTAATGATGCAGAGCATTGAAGTTTGGGGACTGCAAAGGCAAAGTTTAAAGCGATCCAAGATAAGGACTACTTTGAGTATGAACTCGGTTTACGTTTTCGGTTAATAAGGCAATGTGTTCGCCATATTTTGGGGATTTGTAATTCTGTTTTCCCATGGTTTTTAAGCATGTTATGTGCTGGATTGTAAGGCTGATTTGATATTGATATGTTGGTTGTAGATCTTGGCTTATAGTTGAGACAAGGTGGTTGCATAGGAATGCATCTAGTTAACCTTTGATGGTTGCCATGTTTTGATGATTCAAGCAAGTTTGTTTTGATGCTTTAGATGTGTGAGCATGATGAGTATGACTTAAAAGTGCCTAATGTGAGTTTTGGTTATTTGCTAGAATGATATTAGGAAGCATGCCTATAGAATATCTTGGGGTATATGAATGCCATGCAATGTTGTTGGTTCTGTGTTGTTTGGTTAGAAATGTATCCTAGTAATGTTGTATAAGTGTTTGAAGCATGTTAGAGCGTTTTGGTTATCATTAAAGAATGTTTAGACAGTAAATTGGGACATTATAGGTCCAGGCATACCGGTACGGGTGTCCCTATTTCGGTACGAGTAAGCCATTTCAGGCTTAGTGTATCGGTACGAGGACAAGCATTTCGATATGAGCCTAGGCAAATTTGGCCATTGTTTCGGTATTCGAGAGAGTGTTTCGATACGGTACAAGGATTTTATGAAAGGCGTTTCGATACGCAAGGGCGTATCAGAATGAATTTTAGCTACTAGAATCTGAGTTTTGGAAATTATAGAGGCATACCGAAACACCTACACCTGTACCGATACGGGTTATAGTTATTTCAGTTATTAGGATATTTGGAACTTTCTATTTCTTTCATTTTGGTCCATGAATTTTGTAAATGCAATTGTATGAGATTGGATGATCGTTTTGACCTGAAATTTGACATGTAAGCATGTAATTGGACTAATTGAGGATTGGTAACTTTAATTTTAGTTTTGGTCCTTTATTTTATCAGATGTGCATTTTAGTCCCTAAAATGTATGTTATGCAATTGATTGCCTTTCCATGGTCTGATTTCTTTGTAAATTCACCCCTGCAAGTATATACACATAGGATTAATAATATGCATCTAGATAAGATAAAAAGAAAAAATAGACTAATTTTCATAACCATTCTCTGGTTTGCTTCGGCAAACTTAATATAGTTCTCTCAGTTCGGTCGGGCATCTAGGTCGGGTCGAGGGGGTTACATTTGTTGGTATCAGATACATGTTTTGAAAAGTTAGGATGTTGTTTGATTAATTAGTGATGTTTGAATTGCACGATGATTGTTTAATATCATGTTAGGGTATGAATTAGGAACACATTACCTATTACCGATGTTTTAAAATGTTTCATAAGGCTGTCTTGGATCTATTGCCTAATGCTAGCCTAACTTTAATGTGTTTTGATGATTTTGCTAGTATGGCTCGACGTGAGACGCGTTCAATGGCTAATAATACCGGAGTTAGGCAGAATAACGTTGAGAAAGAGAATCCTCCTAATGTTTTACCTCATCCTCCTTCGTTGGCTCCTCCTGTTGATGTTGGGGTTGGTGGTGTACCCCAGGCTCCTCTTGTGCCAGTTTTTGGTGATTTGACTACGTTAATCCAAGCGATGACGGGAGCGTTTCCAGCAGTGATGGCTATAATGCAAGTGCAAGCACCGGTACCTGTTATGGTGGCTAATCAAGGTTTACCCTTGGAGCATCTTCGAAGGCGAGGAATTTTAGGGTTTGAGTTCTGGGGCAGCCGAGGGATGGTTGGAAAAGACAATATGCATTCTGAACCAGATGGGTTATAATAAGGAACGCAAGTTGGGTTACACTGTGTCACTGTTGCAAGGTGATGCATATCACTGGTGGGTAACCAAAGTTGCGAGTGTTCCTGAGATGGATGTGAATTAGGAGTTCTTTCGGAGAGCTTTCAAGAGAAAGTATCTTGGTGCATAGTATTTAGATGCGAATAAGTGCGAGTTTATATCGCTATCTCAAGATGGCATGTCTGTTGCCGAGTATAAGGTAAAGGTTGTTCGCCTGAGTCAGTATGCCCCGGAGTTGGTTCCTGATGATCAACAGAGATACGATAGGTTTCTCTATGGCCTTGTGAAGGATATTAAGACTTATCTCCAGATTATGGATTACATAGATTTTGATGTATTGGTCAACCGGGCCAAGGATATTGAGCAATCCTTGGGTACATCAGTTCAGGCTGCAAGTGCAAACTTGGGTAAGGGAGTGCTAATTCTAACTATTCTAGGAGATAGAATAAGAGGTTTCAGGACAAGAGACATAGGCAAGACCACAGGCGTGGTGGTAGTGTCGGTCAGGGTAACATAAGAGTTCGTATTATGGCTGAGTGTGAGGGTTGTGGTAGACTTCATACGAGTGCATGTTAGGGAAATTCTTTGAGCTGTTGGATATGTGGATCTCCTGATCATGTAAAGCGCGATTGTCCTCGGGCTGTGAGAGAGGCACCAGTTCATGTTGTTGCACCTGCTAGGGGCCGAGGCCGTGGCAGGGGTATTTTTCAGAGGCGCGAGGATAGTTAGAGAGTTGTAGCTTATGCTGTTGCAGTGCGACCGAAGAATAGTGGACCAACGCGGATCTATGCTCAT
Organism: Hibiscus mutabilis; assembly: GCA_019671005.1. Classification (NCBI taxonomy): domain Eukaryota; kingdom Viridiplantae; phylum Streptophyta; class Magnoliopsida; order Malvales; family Malvaceae; genus Hibiscus; species Hibiscus mutabilis. Next base: position 22,820,071 of record CM033746.1, on the reverse strand, counting down.
CGTGAGGGTCACAATGACACAGATGTGATCGCAGGTACCTTCAATTTGCAATCCTTGTCATTGTTATTGGTATCTGGTAGATGATGCAAAGTTGTGGTGGCACGCTAAGTTCACTAGTGGGGTATGCTCTATCCAGACATGGGGCGAGCTGAAGAAGTAATTGATGGATTCGTTCTTCCCTGAGAATGTGGAATCATGGAAGAAGTTGAGAGAACTGCGTCACATGAAATTTATGCGTGACTATGTGAGGGATTTTGTTGCTCTGATGTTGGACATTAAGGACATATCCGAGAATGAAAAGATATTTTACTTTCTTGAGGGGCTTCAGCAGTGGGCAAGGACCGAGATCCAGTGACATAGACCAAGTAATGTGGTTGAGGTAATGGTTGGGGTTGAAGGTGTTAGTGATTATATTGATAATTCTCTAAAGCGTAAGGCTCTATTAGGAAATGATAGCAGTGCCCATCATGGCAATAAGAATGGTCATGGCTATAGCAATGGGTATAGAATGGAAGAGATACAAGTAATGGCGAGGGTAGTAAAAAAAAAGGGCCTGAACATACAAGTTTTCATATTGGGGAAACAATAGAAGGCGCCAGAATATCGATACATTACGGGAGGGACCAAACCTCACAACAGGATTAGACAATGATGCATCCAGGCAAACCTTACGTTGCTTCCTTTGTAAGGGTCCTCATCTAGTGCCATCTTGCATGTAGAAAGGTGCACTAAATGTGTGAAAACCATTACACAAGATGGGGATGTGTTAGACCACCACACTGAAAATCATAGGGGTAAACAGGTTAAAGTGGGTTCTATTTATTTTCTATGTGCTATGGCTTCACAACCAGAAAGGACAAGGACGAAACTTGAGAAATGCCTGATGTATGTAGACATTATCTTGAATGGAAGAACTTCGAAGGCTCTGGTAGACACAGACGCAATAGATACTTTCATTTCTCTTGAGAAAGCTAAGCGGTGCAGTCTGAAAGTTATCAAGGATGGAAAGCGTATGAAGACGATGAATTATGTAGCCTTGGCAACATGTGGAAGGGCTAAGAAGGTGAAGAAAAATATTGGACTATGGGAAGGGAACATTGACTTTACCGTGGCTCCAATGGATGGCTATAACGTTGTTTTAGGGCTGGACTTCTTGATGTCGTCTCAGGCCATTTAGCTCCTTCTGAAAGTTGTTTGATGTTTCAAAGGGATTGTCCAGGGGTGGTTGCAGTTACTATTTTCTAAGGGATAACGAGAAGACTTTCACAGCAATCCAAGTAGACCAAGGAGTTCAAGAATATACAGTCGACGAGGACATCGACAAGTTAGGTGGGGGAGAATGTTGTGGCCATCCCATGTCATCGGCCACAACCGAGTAGTTGCGTTAGGATCAACCATGGGTAGGGCCTCATAGCTTGGGAAAGAATAAGTTTCTTCATTTCAAACATTGTTATGTTTTAGGAAAATGGTTAACAATTTAAGCATTTCTTTGGGTTAGGAAAAAGTGTCCTCAGTTCAAGCAAGTTAATGTCTACTCGGGTTATTTCTATTATGTTTATTTCACATATATGTAGGGGGTGAACAGTTGGCCGAGTTTGGACTGATCCACCGGTAAAGGTATATGTATCATACGCATCATCGAGGTAGCCCCTACCGCCCAAGTTGATGGTGTGGATGAGTCTTCTTTTGTAACCCAAATATTTCTTTTATTTAATAAAACCACTTTTTTCCTTCGGGGAAGGTGGGGTCGATTATGGGAATCCGCTATGCTCTACGATATCCACTTGTGGCTTGAAGGATCATGTTGTGGCTTAAGAATTGACACGTTGTTTGCTTTAACTTGAACAGATCTATAGAGAACAAGGGCTGGCTTGGTCGGGAAGCGTCCCTTTGAAGTGCCGCACAGTATACTTTTCGAGTGAACGAAGGTATGCCCGTGACACAATGCACGTGCGAGATGTGAAGAGCCCCTTGGGTGGTGGCGGCTGAGCATGTTGTAGGGTTTTTTTTATTTGGGTTAGGGTTTATTTTTTATTTAATGTAACCGGGTGTGGGTGTGGGTATGGGTAATCAGTTATGTAAATGGGTATGAGTTTGAGTTGGTAATGGGTTTGGTTAATAATGGGTCTGTTGTAATTGGGTTTGGGTATATATGGGTATTTAATTTGGGTCTGTATTTTGAATATTAATAATGATATTGAAGTTATTTTAATGGGTTTGATTTGGGTCTGACCCGGGCCAAAATGGGTTACTACAGTATAAAATGAGTAAAGGTTTCCTTTTTTGCCAGAAATAATGTTTTATATTATTTTGATTTCTTAAAAATGTTTTTTTACCACATAAATCTCTCTATGCCTCATTTTTTACACTCGGTGGCCTTTTCATTTCTTTTTATTACTATAGGGTCCTTTAAACTTTCCAAAACCATACAATTTCACCCTATTTTCAGAGTCAATCGTTTTTTTAAATGGTTTATTTACCCCCAAATCATCCCGTGTTTTCATCCTGACTTCTTAGCTCTTTCGCCTTTTAAAATTCAGCCTGTAGTGCCTGAAGGTTTTAAAAAAGTTTAATTTAGTCCCTATTTTGAACCAAATCGCCTTTAAAAGGGGTAAATGCTAATTTCAGCCCCAAAACTATTGATTTCCTTTTATTTTGGTTCTCGTCTAGTAGTATATTCTTTTTTTTCTCCCCTAGCTTTGAGCATGTTTAATTTTCTGCCCCTGCATTGTATTTTTTCTTTAATTTTAATCCTCTAAATGTTGAATTATATGATGTGTGTTTTATTGATGTTTCGTTGTTTGTTGCGTTGCACATAATATAATATAAGATATATAGGATATTCATGTTATGTATGTATGTAATAAGTGAATAGTACGTAATATGGCATATAAAATATGTATGTAGTAAATATTTGTTTTGTGTAAGGTAATCACATATATATGTTTGGTACGTAATGTATACTATGTATATTATCATGTGGTAAATGTATATACGTATGTATAGGTACGGTACTTTTGGTACAACTATTGTTTAATTTTGTACGGTTTATTTTTGCTTGAATTTAATGTGTTAAGTTGCATATATGGTATATAAACTGTCAATGCGGTGCTTTTTTATTCGAGGATAAGCTTGACTAGTATCAGGCGTAGTGGTGGTGATTTTCGCTTATTCTTGAATAACGGAGTCCTTAAATTTTACTCGCATATATAACTAAATTTCAATTTAATCATCACTTTAATTTGGAAAATTTAATATTAACAAAGCAATAATTATTTTATTTTTGGTACCCATTTTTTGGGCGGCGTGGGGTGCCAACACCTTCCCCATCCGTAACTGACTCACAAATCCGTTTTCGATCGAATCTCTCGTTTTATGGTATTTTGCATACTCCAATGGCCGATGGCTATTCCAAATTTTATTATTTTCAGAAATATAATTTTTTTAAAAGACTTCTCCATTTTTCAAACATTTTCAAAAAAAATATAGTAAACCTTCTTTTTCCCTCTTGGATTTTCCAAAACAAAGCAAAGGAGGGAGGTCGCTACAGACCCATTTTATTATCCTTGATCAACGATTGTTATTTCATTTAAGGCTTAAGGGTGTTTAGAGCCTTAACTTTTTTTATACCTAATTAAACTTTCGAACTAATTAATTGAATTAATTAAGTCCCTTAACTAATTTTAATTAGGGATAAGCACAGGTCGGGTTGGGTTTTTGATTGACCCGAAAATAAGTGCCCTAAATTCGACCCGACCACATCATTAAAAAATTCGACCGACCCGAATCAAAAATTATATACCTCAGTCTGAACCTGGCTCAATCTATTTAAAAAATTAAAATTTAGGGACTTAATTAAAAAAATAATTTTAGAAACCTAATTATAAAAAAATAATTTTAAAGACCAATTGTAAATAAAAATTTAATTTTAGGGACCTAATTATAAAAGATATATAAAAATAAGGTATTGTTACAAATATCCCTAAAAAATATAGGGGGAATTACACTATTAGTCCTGGGCCAGGTCAGATATTTTTCACCATAAACCCAAACTCGACCCGACCTCACCCTTAAGAAAAACCAGACCCAAACCTGATTTTTTTATAAAAATCTGGGCCGATCGGATAAAATGCCCATCCCTAATTTTGACCATTAATTTTGATGTTTTTTTTCTTAAGATATTACTGCCACGTGGCACACTATAGTTTTGTCATGTGACATTTACATATTTATAAGTTTTATAAGCTTTTTAGAAATTTTAGAACTTTTAAAGAATTTTTTTTAAATAAAATAAAAAATATAAAAATATCAAGTGACAATATTGTAACACTACACATTGCACCAATCGATCTAAAAAATTAAATTTAATAGTCAACGTTAGTCAAAGGGCTTAATTGATTTTTTTTCCAAAAGTTCAAGTGCTTAGATTACCCTTAAACCTTTTATATATGTATTGAAAAATGTTAAAATAAGTTCTAAATCCCTACTATTTGTATTATGGGTGAGTAAAACCCGACTCGAAATATTGATTTTTTTTAACTTGACTTATAATTTTTAAATTTGACTCGAAAAAATTTTAAATAAAATTTGAGTTATAGAATGAGAATTCAAATAACTCAAAATTTTAGTAATTAGTGGATAAATTTTCAAGCTTGAGTCAAGTCCCACAATTTTGTCTGATATATGCATATCATATATAATTATAGAAAGTCATTTAAATTAGAACCAAATAGTACATAACATTATAAATATTTACAATTAAATTTGAACAGAAACTCAAATAACTCTACTCGACTAAAAAATATTTAAATAAAGTTAATTATAAAATAAGATTCGTATACTCAACTAACTTTAAACTTTTTTACTTGACTCGATCGAATTTCAAGCCCTATTTTATATATTGAAATTTAGTTCTTATTTTTATTTTTAAAATTTATTTTTATATTTTTAGATTTAAAATTTTAAATCTAATTATTAATATATTAAAATTTGCTATTAAACACATTGATGTGACAATTTAAAATAAAAATACTAATTTAATAAATGTATAATAAAAACTGATATTATAGTGGACTTGGATTTAATAAAAAAGATCTTAATATTTTATAAAAATCTTAATTACTTTTTAAATTTTAAAAAGTAAAAATATTAAAAAAAAAAAATTAAACCATAACTTGTCTTTTAACAAAACAGGTAATCACACAAAAAAAAACCAGGAAATAAGAACAAACGTACAAGGGATGTGGAAGAAAGTAAAGCATATATGGAGAAAACCATAAAATACAAAGTACACAAACAGGGAATAGAAAAAATCATATAAAAAAATTAAAAAAACTGCAGGAAATGAGGACAACAAACACTCAAAAACGATGGAGAAAGTACAGTCCGACGAGAGAAAGACTTAAAAACACTAAGTCAGTTACCAATTTTCAAGCTGCGTGAACATTTTTAAGATCACAGAAGGATCAGAATATTGTAAGAGATGCAACAAAAAATACAATAGAATCATCGCGTCTATATCTGAAATTATTGATGACTAGAAAAGGATGAAACAAGAGACGAAATCAGGTCATTCGTCAGAGAAAGAGACGGAGGACAAAACCAATTGTAGAAGAAAATTCGATAGAACCAAAACAAGAGTCTGGATCCTTCTCGTCCGTGATCTATACTTTTCCTCACAAAGCGAAGACCCGATCAAAGTCAAGCACATTGGGAGGGAAGGCTCTACAACAAAGTGACCAAAAGGTGATAGAAGAACCAAATGTCGAAGAGAAAAAAAAAACAAAAACAAAGAAAGGAACAAGAAAGAAAAGGGAAAGGAAAATAGAAAGGGTGACTACTGCTTAATGACTAAGGCCCTTATTTTAGTTTCTTTTCAAATTAATTTTTGGCTTTAAAAGCTGGTTTGAAACTAAAAGTATTGCTAAAATTTTTAACTTTTGAGGTAGAAAATCATTTTTGGATGTGAAATTATTTTTTTATCCTTAATTATTAACACTAATATATTAAATATAATTATTATTATTATATTAAATTAATATTTTATTAGTAAATAAAGTAATTATTAAATATATAAAATATAATAATTATTAAAATAATATTAAAAATTAACATTTTAAATAAAATAAATAATAAAAAAATTTAATATTATAAAACAATATTAAAAAGTTAATAATGTTAATATATTGAGTTAATACAATAATTATTAAATAGATTAAATATAATAATTATTAATATATTGAATTAATAATTAAAAAGTTAATAATGTTAATAAATTTTATGAGGACAAATTTAAACATTATTTACGTTTATTTATTTTTACTTTACAATATTATGTCTAAAATAAACATTTTATATTTTCAAAAACAATTTTTGGCAGCAATGTCAAACACTAAAAATTTTACAACTAATATTTTAAAGTCACTTTTAAAATCACTTTCTAATATTACTTTTAAAATTATTTTTCAAAAACAACAACAAAAAAAATAGAGCCTAAGAGAAGCACCACTCAAGGAGGCTGAAACCCCTAAAATCTTTATTGGAAAATAAGAGAAGAAAAAGATCATAAAAATACAAAGTTAAAATTACACTGACCTAAAATTTTAAAGTTAAAAAAAATGAGCTACATTTCAAATGTACTTAGCATAAAGCGACTTAAAATATATTTTTAATCATTGAGAAATAAATAAAAAATAAAAAGCATTTTGAAGTGGGTATATTTTAACAAATTGTTATTTACACCTTTGATAAAAATAAATAAAAATGAGCTAGACTGGTATATTCCTCTCATTGTTGCAGCTAAAACTTGAAAAAAAAAACACAGAGTCATTACCAATTCTTTTTCGATGTGAGATTGAATCACTTAAAATCGGGTTATTTTAATAAAATATTTTATTTTTATTAAAACAACATTTTCGTCTGCGAAATAAAAAAAAGGGTTCGAGAATCGGTTACTCATAGGAAAGGATTAACAGCCTATGACGCCCAAAATTAGTACCTAGCCGATTACAAATTGTCTTAATATCGGAATTTACGAGTTTGTGTAAGATTAAAATTATTGTTCGTTTATGAATGAGAAATCATTTTAACGGCCCCATCATTCGAAAAATAAACGACAATCACCGCCAACATTTTTTGTGCTAACCGAGTTTACCCCTTTTGATGGAACATCACATTGATAGTTTATATATCCAATGAGCATAAATCAATTATGGCACACAAAAAAAAGCATAGAAGGAAAGATCTACTTAAATTAAAATTTAATGTTTTCCCTAACAATTCTAACCTTATTATTATTGAAATGTTTAAGCGATCTAAAATAAATTTCATCTAAAAGGGGCAACAATTATTTAGAGTCAGATTAATAGAAAAAATTAAGCCTAGGGCTAAAAGGAACTAAGCTCCGCTAGGAATCTAATCTAAAGAGTTTAAAATTAAATCAAGGGCTATATTAAAGAGATCCTAATTTAATGTTCTAAACTAACCTAAAGATCTAATTAAAAGGAACTAGCGCTCATGATTATTAAAAAGGAAAAGAAGACTAAGTTAAAGCAACTTGAAGTAAGACATAGACTGGATGAATAATCAAAATCACAAACAATCATAAATTAAATTACATAAAATTAAAAATGTACCGGAATTAAACAAAAACTAAAGAAAAGGGATAGAATGGGTGCTTTTTCAAACGTGCATCTTTTTTTTAATCCGATCAACACTTAATCAACGAGTCGAATTTGAAAGAAGTCGCAAATTAGAAATAAAAAATAAAAAGAATGTTTAAATAAAACTGTAAAAAAGCAGAGTGATATATTTAAAAAAAAGAACTAGAAGGTCCCAAAGTCAGAATAATAAATAAAATAGGGGTTAATATGATGATAAAACCAAAACAAGTTAAATTAAACATGAAACTGTGGCTAAATTGAAAATGATTAAAGTTAAAGGCCAAATTAAAATAAAAAGGGACCGGATTGCATAAATTGAAGAATAAGGGGATACAATGAGATACCCATAGAAGAAGGGCGCGAGTCATGCCTAGATCCGGGTAAGTTTTTCGGATACTATAAATAGTAAAAACAAGAAAAAAAACACTTTCATTTTAAAATTTTTATCCAAAAATGAATCAAATCCCCTTTTTCATTTCTTCTGAAATGTTCTTCGTGTTTTTCATTTCATGAAGAATACGGTGAAAGCTCGATGTTGATCGGCGCCGGCCATCGTTTGTCGACAATGAAATTAAAAAAAAAACACTTTCTCGATTCCTTTTTCAACCATAAACTAAAAATATGTCCTTAAAATCACCATTTTTTTTAAAAACAAACTGAATTGAAAGAAAACCTTTCTAATACTACTTTTTTAAAAAATGTTTGGGTTCCCGGTAAGAAAGGATCCATTATCGGAGATGAGGCCTTAAACACTACACACGGTTGCTGCTAAAAGAACATACAAAGTAAAAAAAATTATCCTTTTTTTATTCATATTAAATATATAAAAAGAGAAAATACCTAGAAATTATGCTTTTTCTACTTGTTATTGCTCAAAATTTTCGTGTGTTTTACAATGAGTTGGTTCTGTTTATATAACCGATTACATACCAAAAATAAAATCAAAATCAAAATCCCTAATTTCCTGTCAATTTGCTTTCCATGTTTAGCTTGATTCGATTTGGTGATCGATTCCTTTCTCTTTTTTTTTTTGATTTTGATTCGATTGACAACTAATTTTCCTTTTTTGTGTGCTTTCTTGGGTGTTACGGCTGAGCGGTGAGAGAACAGAGGTGCAGCGGTTATCGGCGTTAATCTACAGCCAAGGATTCGAACGGGTGGTCGAGCAGGCGTGTGGTCTGCATGAGCGTAGAGGGTAGCCGAACGGGTGGTGGATCGGGTGTGTGATCTGCACAGGCGTAGAGGGGAACCGAACGGGTGATGGAGCGGGTGCGTGATCTGCACGCGTGCAGAGGGGAGTCGAACGATCTCCTTTCTAGATAAATCTAGATTGTTGGATCTTGTCCAGATCCAACGGTCGTGGACAGGCTGCGCAAGAAGGAAAGAGATGTCAGCTAAGATTTTTATTTGGGCCAAATGGGCCACTGGTGAAATAGACATTTTTTATGTTTAATGGGCTATTTTATTTAATATTAATGGGTTTTGTATCAAATAATAATAATAATATTTACAACAATAACAACAACAACAATAATAATAATATAAATGTATATCAAACAAAAAAGGACTGATAAAATTAGATGACTACAACTACCCCTCTTTATTCATTCTGTTGAAACATGAATAGGGCAAAGAACAAAGGCACTAATTTTATCCAGCCAAACTGTAAATCGGTTGTTGGTTTTGTTTTCGTGCCTCTACAGAGAACAAATTGAACCTCACTCCTTCAAACCTGAGGTAGCGAAAAGAGGCCGATCCTTTAAACTTGAGGACACCGAGCTGAAAGGTGATCTGCTCCTTTGAACTTAAGGAGAACAAATCAGACTCCACTCCTTTAAACTTGAGATAGTGGAAAGAAAATTTGATCCTCCAAACCTGAAGACGCCGAGCTGAAATATGATCTATTCTTTCGAACCCGAGAAGAACAAATTAGACTCCACTTTTCAAACTTGAGGTAGTGGCAAGAAACTCTGGTCCTTCAAACCTGAGGACACTGCGTTGAAAAGTGATATACTCCTTCAAAATCGTGGGGAATAAATTGAATTCCACTTCATCAAACCTGAGGTGGTGGCAAGAAACTCTGATCTTTCAAACCTGAGGACGCCAAGCTAAAAAATGATCTGCTCATTCGAACCCGAAGAGAACAAATGGGACTCCACTCTTTCAAACCTGAGGTAGTGGCTAGAAACTCTGGTCCTTCAAACCTGAGGACGCCAAGCTGAAAAGTGATTTGCTCTTTCGAACCTGAGGAGAACAAATCAGACTTCACTTCTTCAAACCTAAGGTAGTGGCAAGAAACTCTGGTCCTTCAAACCTGGGCACATCGAGTTGAAAAGTGATATATTTCTTTAAACTCAAGGAGAACAAATCGGAATCCATTCCTTCAAACCTGAGGTGGTGGAAAAAAACTCTGATCCTTCAAACATGGGGACACCGAGCTAAAAAGTGATATGCCCCTTCAAACTCAAGGAGGACAAATCGGACTCCACTCTTTCAAACTTGAAGTAGTGGAAAGAAACTCTAACCCTTCAAACCTGAGGACACCAAGTTGAAAAAGTTCATTCTTTGTTTTCATGTTCCTGTCAAAATTAATAAATGCTTATGATTGTAACGGGTTAGCATGTCCCTAGGGATGACTAGATTACGAATGCATGACATATTTTAAAGTGGGAAGAATTTCCAATTTTTAGGAGATCTAGTCGGTTTTCTCAATTCCTTTCGAGCATCTTATCTTTACATAATTGCTAACTCAATTTAGTGATCTTGTACTCCTGTTTGGAAAAAAACTTTTATATTCATAATATATTGCACTCCTCTAGCCTTTGTCTCACCAGGAGAGTATGGATCTCTAGCATTCTGACTGGCAATTAAATAAATCCGTTATTGGACTAGGTTGAATTATCACTAAAGTTGATACATCAATATTGTGTCAAAAGCCTTCTTGGGTGGCTTTGAAACTCGAATGAAAACCCCAGATCCCCCGACACCTCCTCCAATGCCTTCAGTGCTTTTTGTGAGTTCTCAGATTCCTTTCCACGCTGAACACTTTAAATTGTTTGCATTAGAATCTTCATGGTAAAGCTTATATCTACCTTAAATGCCTTCGAATGATACTGACGTTTCAATATTTTCCTTTCAAGCTCGTTTAGGTTGCCCCTTTTGTCAAGGTTTGCACTAATGTCCTCTTCAGCCCCATTTGCTGATTTTTAAGTCCCTAATCACCTAACCTACCCCAATCTGATGGCATGGTTTGCTTATTGGTCAAAGCTCTACCCACTTCTCGTGTTTTTAAAGATTTTCAATTTACTATGTTCTATGTGCGGGTTTCACAACACAAACAACCATATATTCTTCAATTAAAGCCAGAACAATGAACCGTATCATAGTCCTTGTATTTTTAAATCATTTCCAGAGTAATGCACAAAATTTTTTTGTGCTTTATATATGTTAATTAAATGGTCCCCATTTCAATATGAGATGCTTACATGGGCAGGAGGGATGAAAATAAAAATAGAGAAGTTTCTGAAATAGGTACTTTATTAATATTGTGGAAAACATAGAAGTAATTACAAAGTGAAAGAAAATAAAATCAAGTATCCAGATATCAAGGGCCAAAACATCCCGAGTTGAATCACCAGAAATCACCCTGAATGTAGCCTTTGTCGAGAAGATTTTGAAAACTATGATGATGCGTGAAGATGTGAAGTTCCTCCCAAAATGTTAGGATTTTAAAAGAGTTATTTGCCATACACCCAATTCCATATCACAAATATTCGAGTCTCCCTTTACGGGTTTTCAACTCGAATCCTCATTTGATTTCAAGATGCCCTTTGCGGATTTTCATCTTGAACCCTTCTTTGTTTACCTAAAGCGCCATTGCGGGTTTTCACTTTTAGATAATTTCATTTTTTCTTGAAGTACCCTTTTCAGGTTCACTTTGGTTTTCCCCTTTTTTTTTCTTCTTTTTTTCTTCTTTCCTTCTCATTTTCTTCACAGGCATAATATTATTTGACCGAGTCTGAATTCACTGGGTTTTAGAGTTCATATATGTCCATCTCAGCCAAAATCAATGCTCCTCCGAAAAAGCTCTTATCATGATGTACAACATCTCCCAATTAGGTGTCTATTTTCCATAAGAATCTCTCTAGATTGGTAGCATTTTCTTCAACAGTAAATCCTCTTCTTGGAATTCTCTTAGACGGACCTTCTTTTCGTGAGATCGTATCATCCTTTTCTGATACATTTGGCCATGGTAGATTGCCTTTAGCCTTTTTTCCTCAATCAAGTTCAACTGGTCATATCTCGCTTGGACCCACTCCGCTTTATCTACTTTTGCCTCCATCAAAATGTGAAGTGAAGGAATTTTGACCTTAATTAGTAACACCACCTATATTCCGTAAACTAAGGAAAATGATGTTGCCCCAGTATATGTTCGTATTGAGGTTCGATAGGCATACAAGGCGAATGGTAGTTTTACATGCCAATCTTTGTGTGTGGGTCATTTTCACGACTCTCTTTTTGATGTTTTTATTAGCCACCTTTATAGCCTCATTCATCTTTGGATGATATGCTACCGAGTTGTGATGGTTAATCTTTAACTGCTCACAGACCGTAGTCATCATTTTACTATTCAGATTGGAAGCATTGTTGGTAATGGTTCTCCCTGGTAGGCCATAACGAAAAATAATCACTTTCTTGAGGAATTTACAGACCGTTGATATAGTGATGCTCACATAGGAGGTTGCCTCAACACATTTGGTGAAGCAGTCAATAGCCACCAGGATGAATCGATGCTCGTTTGACGCCTTAGGTGGATTTGCTCAATCACATCTATGCCTTACATTGAAAAGAGCTAAGGAGTTGACATAACATGGAGATTTTACGGTGGCGTATATATTTTATCAGCATAAATTTGACAATTGTAGCTGATGACTACATAGATAACCTATATTTTGTCCCCTTTTACTTAGCTTTTGCATGTGTTTAAGATTATATAGTTGCATTTAGGAGTAGTTTGCATATAGTTTACAGGTAGTTAGGGAGTTAATGGTGCATGTGCTTAAATGTATAAATATTCTAACGCTTTTAACGTGAAAGGTAGAGCTTTTTAATGATGCTTGTGCATGAAGCAAACTCAGCAGTAGAATGATGGATCAGTGGAGTGGATCCTTCTCGTGATGAACTAAGGAAAGCAATAGAGTTGCAGACAAATCTGGACTTTTGGGCACACATGGACTTCTATCCGATTTGGAATTTATTTAATGAAGCGAGAAAGCAAGATCATCATTAAGAGGCTTCGTGTGCTTTAGGGTTTCTAAACCTTAACTTCATTACATATATAAAGACGACTTAGGCTACAAACAAAGAGAACTTGATCGTAGACAATAGCCATATTCTTAAGATATCGGAGAACCACCGTAGTTGAAGGGTTAAAGGAGTCTTCACACAACGAGAGCTATCGAGAGAGGCTTGACGAGTGAAGATCACTACAACACAGTTAGAAGGCTTGGAGGAGATATTGAGCACATTTAGTGTTTAGATTTTGTAGGCATGCATACTATGTACTATACTTTCATTTTGTTAATTGTATTGTCATGACATAAGCATTGTCATTGTAATTGCATTAAGTTTTATTGTCATTGCATTATCATTGTAGCTATATTCTGTCATTGCATTCTTTTTTTTTTGCATTGGGGATAATGCAATCTTTAGGTTTGGGGGTATACACCTGGGATTTGAAATGCACCCCAATTTCAATTTGTTTCTAAGTAAATGCAAGGTTTTTTGTGCTAAAAATCTTTGCCTTACATTCGATGCTTAAATCTTGAATCCTTATAACTATTGATGAGTTGATTGGATATATATGGTGGATGATTGCATTATAACTCTACTTAAATACATTTACTTGCTTGAGTAAAGGATATCTAACATCATCTCTTTGATTTTGGATGAATTTTGCCCAGTTCAGCTTGTGTTATATATGCTAATAGTACTTATTATGTGCAAATAAATTGCATTCCAATGTGAGTGCAATAAGAAGGTAGCTTAGGAGGGAACACTCAAATGTATGCATTAGAAAAATGAATCTGGCCAAAGGCTGTCGCTGCATGAGTGTGTGTCTAAGCAATGAAGTGCTTCCTGAGGGTTCGTTACACAACATTTTACTTCTCAGAGTCTAGGGTGAATTCAATGTTTGATATCCCTCGCTACTTATAAAAAAAAGAAAAAAATACTATAATAATTAAATATATTTATGTATGTTATGTGTTAAATAGATGCTATCAAGTAGAAATAATCTAGATTGATAGGTATGATGCTATGTATTGTTGAAATGCTAGTTCATGTATTATTCTTGAGTTGTTAACGGAATCCTCCATTGACGAGTGCTTAATTAACCTATTTTGTATGCCCTTAAATCCTTGTCTTTTGCACGTTTTCAAGCTCATTTAGGTTAGATTGTACATATTTGCGTGTAGATAGGGAGTTACACCACCTGTGCTTTAATTGTCATATATATTGGTGCTTTTCACAAGAAAGGTAGTACTTTGTGGTGCGTGTGCAAGATGCTGGTGGATTGCTGGAGTAAGAGAGTAGCAGATTGTATGGCTAGAGCTGACAAGGCTTAAAGAGTTGAAGATGAATTTTTCCTTGCCCACGTGGGCTTTATCCCAGATACGCAACATTCAATGATGCAATAAACAAGTGGCTTTCTTTAATAAAGCCGCACGCACTCTAAGTAACTAAAACCCTAGTTTTCATCGCCTATATAAGAAAGACTTGGATGCTACTTCAAGGGAGTGAGATTTAGATGAAAGTCCTAGTCTAAGCTTGCAAAGAACCATTGAGGCGAAGCTAGACGATTCTCCTCATCGAACGATGCCATCGAGAGAGGCTGATAGAGAAGAGGCCTGTAGCACAGTTGGAAGACATAGAGGGAGTTTAGTCAAGGACGCTCATATTCTTTCTTTTATTTCTTAATAAACTGCCATACTTTATACTTTTAATTATGGTTGTTTTAGGCTCAGACATGAGCTAAACTTCTTAGTTGGGATTATTGTGTCCTAGGATTTTATGTTTGATTATTCTATTGTAATGCTTTAGTTGCTTTCATCTTCATCTATTTTGTTCATATTCTTAATGCGTAATTAATTGTAAGAGCTATTCGGGAGAGGCCTGTTAACTATCGAATTGTGGCTTAATATTTGAGAGAGTTAAGTTAGACAAACATTAGCAGTGGGGCTAAGTTGTTAGCTTAGTCTTAATCTGACTTAGATATAAGTTTAGGGTTTCAACGACTAAAAGCGAGTTCTTAAACAAATAATAGAGTTGTTAGGGTTAACGCAGACATGTATCACCTTAACTACAATGTTATTAAATTCTAGGCATCGAGAGAGTCAGAAGTTCATTAGAAAATCCTGTCGAGTAGATGAATAATTTTAGGGTTTATGCAGACATGTATCGCCCGTCGCTATAGCATTGATCTAGGTAATCAAGCATATATCCTTAGCAATAGTCCCAACCTCCATAATTAATTGTTAAGTTGTTGTAGCTATTTATCTTTATCGTAGCTATCATTAGATTAGTTAAATTAGTTTTAATTAAATAAAAAATCAACCATACTTGCAAACACATTCCTAAGTTTGATAACTTCGTAGTTATTGACCTAATCCTCGTGGGTTCGACACTTTACTCTCACTTTATTACTTGATACGACGAGTATATCTACTCTAAAATGCATCAATATTCGACAAGCATCAAGTTTTTGGCGCCATTGTCGGGGATTGGTAATTGATAATTACGTTGTAATTACGCTTAGGACCTTTTTATTGTATTTAAATTTTGTTTTTTTCTTTTCTTTCTCAGGTGTGTTCCAGTGTATGACCAGAAGGTCCACCACAGAGCCTATTCTTCCATATAATCCAGAGATCAAAAAAACGTTTTAGAGATTACTAAGAGAGAAAAAGAATATGGTGAATGGCAGCGAGAACCCCCTGAGAACGTGCATAATCCAGAAAAAGTACCTCTAGTAATTGGACAAGGAGTTAGAGCGGGTAATAATGGTCAACAGGATCCACCACCTGCCAGGCCTAGAAGGCTCATTAGAGAGATCATTGAGCCTGTTATCAACAATCTTAATCCACCGATTGTGGTACCTGACCTAAGGACGACCCATTTTGAGCTAAAGCCTGTTATGTTCAACATGCTCAACAACATTGGACAATTTGGAGGATCCACAAGAGAAGATGCTCGTGAGCATATTCAAGCCTTCCTGGAAGTCTGTGATTGTTTCAAACAACCAGACATTTCTATTGATGCCTTATGACTTAAGCTATTCCCCTTCTCTCTGCGAGATCGAGCCAGAGAATGGTTGAAGACTTGTTTTTTTACAGGATCTATCATATCCAGGGATGACTTGAGCAGCAAGTTTCTGCACAGATATGATCCACGGAACGTGCACAACCAAAACAAAAACCACATCATCTCGTTCCAACAATATGATGATGAATCCATGTATGAAGCATGGGATAGGTACAAAGACCTTCTCCGAAAGTGCTCAATCCTTGGATTTATAGACTGGCTACAGATTATGACGTTCTATAATGGCATAAATGTACCATTAAGGATGATGATCGACTCGTTAGCCAATGGTACTTTGCTCGACAGAGAACCTGACGAGGCCTTCCAAATACTTGACCAGATAGCCAACACCGACTACCAGTTTCCAAGAGGGAGATTTAAGTATGGACCCAAAGCCATTGAAGTATTCTAATTGGATGACTCTCAAACTATATCAGCTCAACTCTCTACCATCACCAACTTGCTCAAGAACATGCAAGGGCCATCTAATGTCCGAGAGGCCAAGGTGGTGCAATACACTTGTGAATATTGTGATATGGAACATTAGTCAAGTGCATGTCCACAACAACAAGAATTTGGATGCTACGTAGGGAACACTAACTGCAACACCAATCCATACTCCAACACCTACAACCCAGGGTGGAGGCAACGTCCAAATTTTCGTTGGAGAGGTAACAGAGGAAATTAAGGAGTACAACCAACTACATCAACCGACCCTTCTAGATTCCAAAAGACTTAGATGCAGAACCGGGGAGCTTCTAACTCCAATTCTAATTCTTTTGATAATTCTTATCAATCATTTATGGAAATTGCACGTGTCATTATGCAGGATCAAGTAGTCCACTTATAGAATCATAGTGAGATGCTCACAACACAGGCTGCCATGTTACAAAACCAGTAATTGATCATGCAAAACAACACCGCCTCGATTAGGTCTCTAGAAACTCAAGTAGGGCAGATTGCTCAGATGCTGAAATCGAGACCACCTGGCAGATTACCTAGTGATACTAAAGTCACAAAGGCCTTTAATGTAGAGCAATACAATGCCATCAATCTACGTAGTGGCACACAACTAAGGGTAAAAGCCAAGTTTAGGGGAAGCTCTCCAGTAGATCCGACTCCAAGCAAGTCAACCATTGATGCTCATGCACCAAAAGAACCAACTCATATGTCTGATACATTGAGTGACCTTGATACTGAAGGCAAAGAAGATAAAACTAAGGATGCACCTGTATCTAGTTAGCCACAAGGCGAGCTCAGGCCACCACCTCTATTTCTACAGAGATTGAAAGCTCAGAAATAAGATGTCCAGTGCCAGAAATTTCTGAAGATGTTTAAATAGTTGCACATCAATGTCCCACTTCCGCAGGCCATTGATCAGATGCCTATCTATGCAAAGTTTCTGAAGGAGATCGTGACAAAGAAGAGGAAGGTGAGTGAGGTTGAAACTGTCACCACTATGGGTGAGTTTGTGGTTGTGTTGAGTGATTTTCCACCCAAGCTGAAGAACCCTAAAGCTTCACCATTCCATGCTCGATAAACCATAATTACTCTGACCGAGCTTTATGTGATCTCGGTGCAAGTGTGAACTTGATGCTAAAATCTGTCTTTAAAATATTAGGAATGGGAAAAAGAAAAGCCTACATTGGTGATCTTTCAGTTGGCTGATCAAGCTTAAATTTGACCCGAGGGCTGAATTGAAGATGTGCTAGTTAGGGTAGATAAGTTTGTCTTTCAGGCAGACTTTATTATCCTTGACTGTAAAGCTAACGAGAATGCTCCTATCATTTTGGGGAGACCATTCCTAGCCACCCGACGAATCATGATTGATTGTGAGAATGGCAATTTCACCATAAAGATGAGCGACGAAAAGATCACATTCAACGTCTTCAGCACACCCAAGTTTATGGATAAATATGAGAAATGCCAGCTCGTAAAAAGTGAGGAAACCTTAATTGATGAGAATTTGCGCAATATGTATTGCAGCAACATACCCCCAACAAGAAGCGAAAGAAGCAAGATGAGCTTGATGGGAACATGCATACAGCCGACGATAAAGAAGAACACTCAATAAATTGGCATCTGACCAACTCCACGAAGTGAAAATACGAAATTGTGCGGATACAAGATTCTGATTGCTAATGATTTTAGCAACTTTGCCACACCAGGGCTTACACCAGCTATGAAAACCATGCCTATGCAAGAAGTCATCAAATAGAGTGAAGCTAGGATTGTTCCTCCTATCATAGAATGGCCTATTTTGAATTCTAACCTAACCAATACACCAAGACAAGAGTCCATCAGATTACCGAATGATGCTGACAAGTGTCTCTCACTTCAGTCGATGTACATGGGATTAATTTTGAATCGACAACTCAGCCACACTAGAATGGCACTTCAATGGTTGAGGATGTACAATGGAGCACCCGTCTTTTCATGATAAACATGCTACGCCAACATCAAAAAAATTAAATATTATTTCTCACACATTTTTAATTTTATGCACCTTTACTTTTAGCATTTAGTGTTATTTAAGAGTTTATTATTTTATTTTGGTAGTTATCAAGACAACAAGGTTAAAAGGAAGAGTCTATCTGACTCTTGGATAAACAATGACCAACAATAGAAGCCAATCAGCATAAAAATACATCAGCGATTAGCGTAGAGATACAAGGAGATGTAGGCCCCGATCTTTCTTTTTATCTAACAATTACCAAGAATACCCTTGACGTGTTCCTCACGTGGGATCTTAAACATAGCTTTATCCATCGCATCCATGATCCTCTCGCTTCTAAGCTTTTGACTTCCCATAATTATAATTCTCAACCACGAAGAAAGAAAAAAGAGTGTCTCCCTACTTTTTCCACATTCATGATCTTTATGACAACTACGCTTGATGGCAACCAGTTCTTCAGCCTCCAACTCTATCTCTAATGAAACCTCCTCAGAAAACCCAACCACACCCAAAATCTCTCAATTGTGCCACATGACGATGCCCCGCTTCTTTTATCAAGATCCCTATAACAACGATACAAATTGATCTGCCAACAGGGGATCCTTGAGGAGGAAGGGCTAAAATTCACCAAAACATACAAGGAATGATTTAATCCTGTTTTACTTTATGTGCTTCGAAAGAAAAAGTAGAACATATTCATTCAGCAACCAGGCTACATCAACGCCTCTTGGGTTTAAGAATTTTACACCCATATGGGGCAATAAGGAGATAAACATGTTTTGGCTCGAGAGAGATGTGTGATCTTTCCAATGATGCAATAGAGCAACACTATCAATTTTCCAACCACCATAAGAGAGCCCATACGATAAGTCAGGCCGCTGATTACTTCACTATGATCCTACAGGAACACTGTGTCCCTGGAACATAATAGAATGGGGACTGGAGGGTACATTGACAAGAGGGTACAATGGAGGCAACTAAAGCCCGATTCAAGATTATAGGCCCACATAATTAACAACTGTCTCTTACTTACTCTTAGCTAGAAAAAATTTTCCCTCCGTCAGATACGACTGTTGAATTCTCTTGTCTAAGGGCGTAATTTTTTCCCTGCACAGTTGATTCGAGCTGCTATTATAAAGGGAGCAGCCACCATAAGCAAACATCATGAGATACCCTTTCCCAACAGAATCACGACCCTTTGTACCCAAGTAGGAGTCCTAACTCAGGAAGGGGACACAATTGTGGATATCCGTCAAGGATTGCTTCCATTCTAAGTGGAGGAATTAAAAGGCTATACTCGTATTGCACCCTCCGCTATTATTTTGTCTACCTCTTTGCCATTAAAGAAATTGTGGCAGAAATAGTCGGTACATCCCTCCAACCGTACTTATTAGCTACTAAGAGAAAAGAAGCAAAAATCCAAATGCTTATGCCCGATGAGCCCATTGAATTACGATTATTTCCTAAGCAGCTCTTGCAACCTGCAACCACCACTACAATAGCCAAAGACAACAGCCGGGTACTGATGCTAGCGCCTCCTCTTGCCCTTCCAAGAAACAAATGTCCGCCCGGGACAAAGGCAAGGGCATTTTCATCCGGGAACCACCACCCCAGTAACTCCATGGGTTAGATTTTCTTTTCCTTTATTTTATATTTTTAGTTTTGTTTTATATTTTTCATGTGCATATTTTCAATTGTTTTGCTTTTCCTTGATTTGTTTTGTCTGTTTGTTTTTATCTTTATTTTAGCATAGAGGATAATGCTCTTCTCAAGTTTCGGGAGTACATAACCATATATATTAGGTTAAATTTAGGAAATGTTAACCTTGTAAAAAGTATACATTTCATGCCTTTTTACTTAGGTTATTGTTTGGTTTCAAGCTCATTTCATTGCATATAGCTGCATTTAGTTCATTTAATTTCATTTGGTGGTGTTTGTTTAGTTGTTTTAATTATTTATGAAATTGGTGCTACTTAAGGGAAAGGGTTGTTTTGTGGTGATGATATGCAGGTGAGCAAAGGAATTATGCTGGGAAAGGAAATTTTGCCGCAGCAATTTGGATAGCATTTTTGGGCACACAAAAAGACAAAGAAAGAAGATATTTCATAGCCCCCACACGTGATTCCACCAGCTAGCTGTGCCACACGGGAAGGGAATATCTCCTTGGGTACACACGGAATTAAGGGCCAAAACCCTAGGAGCCCCCACTATATAAAGGATAAGACACCCACATTAAAAGGGGACTGAAAAAGGGATTGGTGAGTGAAGAAAGAGAGAAGAAAAAGGCGGCTATTCTCCTTCTTCCTCAGTTCTAATTTCCTCCATTGTCGAAGCTCCAAGGGAAGTTCTTGCTGGCCTTTGAGAGAAGCAGCAAGCTTTGAGTGGTTCACGGCATTCCAAGGCAGCTTAGGAGTTTCCTTTTCGCTTTGCTGCTGTTGCTTTTACATTTTTATTCTGATATGGGTTGTATTAAATGAATGATTTTGGATGTTGTCTACCCAGCCATGAACTGATTTTAAGTGGCTTGGTTTTATTGTGGATGATTATGTTTTCTGTTTGAATGAATGTTTTAGCATTTTTTAGTTTTTTTATGCTTTGTTCACTGTTTTATTGCCTTGGGTTTGTAAGAGCTTCCGAGAGTTAGGCTTTATCCTTGTTTAATGCTTAATGGTCGAGAGAGTTAAGCTTAGATCTACGTGGACAATGGGGTTTGATGCTGAAAAGCAGAACCCTAAATCACCTTAGAGGTAAGGATAGAGTTTCAACGACTAAAAGGAGTAGAACTTCAGGGTTAGTAGCTTGCTAGGGTTCACGCTGAGAGGTATTTCCGTAGCATTCTTACTGCCAGTTTCTTGCTAGAGATAGTTTATAAACACCTAGATAAGCTCTGTCGAGTATCTTAAAAGCTAGAAATTGTTAGTCGTTCATGAGAACTAGACATAGGATTCCTTGGTAAACCCAGCCTGTCATCCCTTTGAGAGTTTCCACACGTGTGAGGATGTTTGAAGTCTTATCATATTGCTCCAGTTGTTATTACACTTTTTTGCTACAACATTTCTTTCAATTGCTCATCTCAACTCTTTTATTCAATATTCAGTTTCTATTTCGCGTTCTTAAACCTCGCTTGAAATACCTCCAATCCCTGTAGAGACGATCTTACTCATCATTTTATTACTTGTTAGATGTGTATACTTACACCGTTTGCATATCATTATTAATACAACCACATAGCGCAACAAATTTTTGGCACCGTTGCCGGGGATTGGCAATTGGTTATTTTGAGTTTAGTTTTTGCACCATTTTTATACAGATTTATTTGCTATTTTGTTTACCTTTTGCAGGTGTTGTGTTGTTGCATGACCCGAGGAAGACCTGAAGAACCATTATCACCTTTTGTTCCTAAGATTGAACGTCTTTTTCGGTAAAGAAGACAGTTACAAAGAGCTTGAAGAACCATGATTGGAGTTCAAAATCAAGGAGGTCAACCGGCTGAGAATCCGCAGGATCCTAATGCTGTAGCAAATCAGGGAGTTATAGCTCGTCCACGTGCTATTAGAGACAATTTAAACCCTATTATAAAGGATCTCAAACCTGGAATTGTAGCTCCTGAGATTCAAGCAGCTCAATCTGAACTTAAACCGGTGATGTTCAACATGTTGAACTCTATTGGGCAATTTGGTGGATTACCTCATGAAGATGCAAGACAACACATTCGTGCTTTCTTGGAAGTTTGTGATTCTTTTAGACAGCAAGGTGTGCACAAAGACGTGTTGAAACTTAAGTTATTTCCTTATTCACTGCGCGATAGAGCACGAGCATGGTTGAGTGGAGTCCCCGCTAGATCCATGGAAACACGGACAAACTTGTGTAAGAGTTTTTTGTTGCGGTATAATCCACCCAACATGAACACCGAACTAAGGAATGACATTGCTTCCTTTCGTTAAGCTGATGATGAATCCATGTACGAGTGCTGTGATCGATATAAGGGATTGCTTCGCAAATGTCGAATCATGGTTTTCATGATTGTACGCAAGTTGTGATGATCTACAATGGTGTCAATGCTCCAATAAGAATGATGCTGGACACTTCAGCAAATGGTACGCTGCTAGACAAATCACCCGAAGAAGCATTTGATATCCTCGATAGGATAGCAAACAATACTACCAATTTCCCACTTCAAGACTAGGAACGGGGAAGAAGACTCATGGAACACGAGACCTCGATCATAATGAATCTGTTTCAGCTCAATTGTATGCTATTACAAATATGTTGAAGAATCTTCAACTTCCTAATGCGGTGAAGGGAGTCAAGGTAGCAACTACTTGTATTCGTTGTGATGGAAATCATCATTTGAGCGAGTGCCTAGAGAACCACGAATCTACTAACTATGCGGGGAACTACAATAGGAATAACTATAACCCTTATTCAAATACTTACAATCCTGGATGGCGTCAACATCCTAATCTTTCTTAGGGAAATCTGGGACACCACACCAGCAACTCAGATCGACAGCAGAATGTCACAAAACCCTCAGGTTCTCAACAAAATATGCTGTGGCAAAATGCTAACAAGGGTTCAGCTTCTTCATCGAACAATAATACTTTGGAAGCTACTTTGCAAGACTTTATGACTACCACTAAAGCATTACTTCAAGACCATGCTACGTCTATTAAGAGTCAAGGAGCATTACTGCAAAGCCATAGTTCATCTTTGAGGGCATTGGAAACCCAAGTAGGACAAATCGTACAAGCTTTACATGTTCGACCTCAAGGCAGTTTACCAGTGATACTAAAATCACTAAACCTCACGACAAGGAGCAGTGTAGTGCACTCACTTTAAGGAGTGGCACCCAACTCAACAAGAGAGACAAGTTTGGAGGGAGGAAAATGGATGAATCTAAGTCCAAAACTATGGAAGAACCTGGGGTACAAAAGGATTTATCTCTTGAGAAAGACATGCATGAGGGTTCGACAAGTGAACCTACCAATGAGAGACCAAATATTGCTACATCAAAAGATACTCTACCAACAATTGAGCAAGAAGTTAGACCCCCACCACCCTTCCCTCAAAGATTGAAGAAACAAAAGGAAGATCTTCAGTTCCAGAAGTTTGTACGTACTTTGGACCAGCTGTATATCAATGTCCCATTTCTGGAGGCCATTGATCAAATGCCTACTTATTAAAAGTTTCTCAAAGATATTGTCACAAAGAAGAGAAAAATTGAGAGGCATGAGACAATTGCTACGGCAAGGGAGTGCTACTTTGTGTTGAGTAAATTGCCACCGAAATAAAAGGATTCAGGCAGCTTTATCATCCCATGTTCGATAGGAGATAACTACGTGGGAAGAGCTTTACCCGATCTTGGATCTAGCGTGCATCTCATGCCTAAGTCATTCTTCAAAAAGCTTGGTATGAGGAATATACAACCTACAACTGTTATTTTGCAATTGGCTGACCGATCCCATGTTCGTCCAGAAGGAAGAATTGAAGATGTTGTGGTAAAAGTGGATAAATTTGTTTTTCCAGTGGACTTTCTTATTCTCAACTGCAAAGTTAATGATAATGCACCCATTATTTTGGGGCGACCATTCCTAGCCATAGGCTGAATCTTGATTGACTGTGTAAATGGTGAATTCACCATGAGAGTGGCTAATCAGAGGGTAACCATAAATGTCTTTAATACCCTCAAATATGTGGATGAATCAGAAGAGTGTCAATGTCTTCAGGACTTGTACTCTATGGACAAACAAGACGCTACAAAATTTTGCTGTAGCAATTTTTCCGAGATTGAAGATTATTTGATACTTAATGAAGATGTCAAAGAGGAGTTCCCATTGGAGGTGCAGCAAACTAGCTTCCTCGCAGGTAGTTCAGGTACACAATTCGATCATTTAGATTTTGCTGAATTTATCCCTCCAAAACCTTCACTTGAGCATGCATCCAATTTAGAATTAAAGCCTTTACCATCACACCTTAACTATGCTTATTTGGGTGAAAATGAAACCTTACTTGTAGTAATTTCCTCTAGTCTTCAGCCTGAACAAGAATGTAGTTTGATAAATTTGCTATCTCAACATAAAAAAGCTTTGGGTTGGACTATGGCTGATTTAAAGGGAATAAGCCCTACAATTTGTATGCACAAAATACTACTTGATGAATGTCACAACAATTCAATTGAGCCCTAAAGAAGGCTTAATCCGGCCATGAAAACAATAGTGATGAAGGAAATAATCAAGTGGTTAGATGCTGAAATTATCTACCCGGTTTCCAACAGTTCATGGGTCAGCCCAATACAATGTGTACCAAAGAAGGGAGGCACGACAGTGATAAGCAATGAGGACAATGAACTCCTACCAACAAGGACCGTCACGAGTCGGAGAATCTACATGGACTATAGGAAGCTCAACAAGGCAACCAAGAAGGACCATTTCCCCTCCATTTCATTGATCAAATGCTAGATCAATTGGCGGGGAAATCCTTTCATTGTTTCCTCGATGGATATTCAGGGTACAACCATATTGCTATAGCACCAGAAGATCAAGAGAATACAACTTTCACATGCCCCTATGGTACTTATACGAAGGATGTCCTTTGGACTTTGCAATGCTCCAGCCACTTTCCAAAAATGCATGTTAGCTATCTTCTCGGACATGGTTAAAGATTTTTTTGGAAATTTTTATGGATGATTTCTCAGTTTTAGGAAATGAGTTCGAGTCATGCTTAGGTAATTTAGCTAAGGTACTCAAATGATGTGAAGAAGCAGACTTGGTGCTAAATTGGGAGAAATGTCATTTTATGGTGGTCGAAGGGATTGTTTTAGGGCACAAGATATCACAAAAGGGAATTGAAGTAGACAAGGTAAAGGTTGAAGTGATTGAGAAGCTTCCTCCTCCCACCACAGTGAAAGGCATCCGGAGTTTCTTAGGACATGCTGGCTTTTATAGGAGGTTCATAAAAGACTTCTCCAAAATCTCCAAGCCGTTGTGCACTTTGCTACAGCAAAACCAACCCTTTGTATTTGATGAAAATTGCCACAACGCATTTAAAGTGCTCAAAGACAAGCTCATATTAGCACCCATTGTTACCCCCCCAGACTGGACCTTACCATTTGAGCTTATGTGTGACGCAAGTGACTATGCGGTGGGAGTGGCACTTGGACAGCGCCGTGGTAGTATTTTCCATGTCATCTATTATGCTAGTCACACTTTAAATGATGCACAAATCAATTACACAACCACTGAAAAAAGAATTTTTGGCCGTTGTGTTTGCATTTGATAAGTTTAGAGCATACTTGATAGGCACTAAAGTCGTTGTCCATACTAATCATTCTGCCATTAAGTACCTAGTAACTAAAAAAGATGCTAAACCTAGACTTATTAGGTGGAGACTTCTTTTGCAAGAATTTGACCTATAGGTTAAGGAAAGAAAGGGTATTGAAAATCAAGTTGTTGATCATATTTCTAGGCTAGATAATAAGATCCAATTTAATGAAAAAATAGAAATCAAGGAGGAGTTCCCCGATGAGAAAATATTATTTGCTGCAGCAATCCCGTGGTATGCTGATATTGTTAACTTTCTTGTTAGTGGAATTTTGCCTCTTGATTTGAACAGCCAGAGAAGAAAGAAATCTAGACATGATGTGCGATTCTATTTTTGGGATGAGCCTTATCTATTCAAACAATATGCTGATCAAATGATTCGAAGGTGTGTTCCCGAAGAAGAGCAAAAGGACATCCTTTTCCATTGTCATTCATCCTCATGTGGTGGGCACTTCGGAGGAGCTAGGACTGCTGTAAAGGTCCTACAATCAGGTTTCTATTGGCCAACACTTTTCAAAGATGCACACAAATTTTACAGGTCTTGTGATGCCAAAGGACTGGGAATATATCTAGGAGACATGAAATGCCGTTGCAAAACATCTTGGAAATGGAGCTTTTCGATGTATGTGGAATTGACTTCATGGGACCCTTCCCATCTTCGTTTGGGGATCTCTATATCTTGTTAGTTATGGACTATGTGTCAAAATGGGTTGAAGCAGTGGCCACACCAAAGAATGACTCCAAGATAGTTTTGAAGTTCCTTCATAAGAACATTTTCACAAGATTTGGAGCACCAAGAGCTATCATCAGTGACAAAGGCACCCACTTTGACAATAAGCTAATTGCCAACGCATTGCAAAGGTATGGGATACGGCACAAAATTGCTACGACATATCATCCTTAGACCAATGGCCAAGCTGAAATATCCAATCGAAAGATAAAGTAAATATTAGAAAAGGTGGTCAACCCTAAGAGGAAAGACTGGTCGCCAAAGCTTGATGAAGCCTTATGGGCTTATCGTACAGCTTTCAAAACTTCTTTAGGCATGTCCCCATTCAAACTGGTTTATGGCAAGGCATGTCACCTTCCCGTTGAGCTAGAACACAAAGCTTATTGGGCCATTAAAAAGATTAATATGGATGCCCAACTCGGTGGAGAAAAAAGGTTACTGGAGCTGAACGAGATGGAAGAATTTAGAGCTCAATCCTATGAGAATGCATGTCTGTATAAGGAGAAGACAAAGCAGTGGCACGACAAGCATCTTTTGCCATGGCATTTTGGAGAAGGTCAACAAGTTATCCTCTACAATTCTTGACTCAAGCTCTTTTCGGGAAAACTCAAGTCACACTGGTTAGGCCCTTCCAAGTACACAAGGTTTATCCTCTTGGTGCAGTGGACATCAAGAACCTTGATGATAACACCATCGTCAAGGTTAATGGCCAAAGACTGAAGGTTTACACTGGAGCTCCAATCTTGTGTGACAAGTCCTCATTGTTTCTTCAGGATGCATGAGAGTTTGAATTCTGCACTCTTTTTATTTTGCTATAGCATTTTCCTATCTCGTATGTTTATAAATAAGTAGTCTTTGTTTATTCCTTTGTCCTTTAGTTCTTCATTTTACGCTTTTTGTTTCTTTTGTCTTTTTCAACCCATGCCAGTTCTTTTTTTTATCAAAGGTGCATGTGTCCCGCGAGAAATTACTTTATGAAAGAGGCATATTTCCAATTAGGGCTAGGGTTTTTTCTGTACCGTATTAAAGGAAGTTGAAAATGTAGGGCTTTTCCAAGGTATTTGGGCGGCGTAGAAAATAGCAAAATGGGGGGAACATATTACTTCTTTAATTTTCAAACCCTAACAATCATGACCTTTGCAGATTCTCTCTCCCACTTTTTACTTTTCATTAACTCCCTATCACATCCTCTCTCTTTTCCCCAAACCTTTAACCGTCACCTCCACTATCTCTCCCATTACTCTTGTCAGTTTTTCCATTAAACCACCCCTTAATCTTTCATAACCCCCCGTTTCACTTTATCTTCTTCCTAGACCCCCTCTTTTTCTTCATCTCTGTCGAACATAACTTCAACAGAAAACCCTAATCGTTGCAATAACCTCTACTGCACCCATCAACCATGGTCTGATGCAAGAATGTCATTGGTGCTTCAAGCAGCGCTCAACAACAACCGACAGTTGAAATCAAGAAATTTCAAGAAGAAACAACCAAGACTCGCTTCCAGCAAATTAAGGAGAGAAAAGCCTTCCCTGAACAAGGTTTCACTTTTCCGTCTGAAGGGGAGGAAGGATTCGACTCTGAGGTGATAGACATCATCAACCAACACGGTTGGGGAGTCTTTGTCAAGCATCTAGGCAACATTATTGTCCCACTAGTTAGGGAGTTTTATGCCCACTTCACAAGCCCCACACAATCTGGTGTGTACTTGCGAGGGGACCAAATCAAGTTCACAGTCGCAACAATAAACAAGTTTTATGGGTTGAATAATGTGGCGGAGCAACATACCCATTTTGTCGAAGCAGCTGATACGCAAATAGTCTAGAAAGTCTTGGAGAATTTGTGCTTCAGGGGAACGAAATTGGACGCCACTAACAAGACTGTGGAGATGGGGCGTTTGAAACCACAAGCTAAGGTGTGGAAGCACTACCTTAAAACTCGTTTGATGCCAACCTCCCACCACACGACAGTGACCCTTAACAAGTTGTTCCTCTTGCATTCCATCCTTAATGCACGGCCAATCAATGTGGGAAAAATCATTGTTGATGAAGTGTACGCGTGTGTAAAGAGAAAAGCGAGCCCTTTGATATTCTCCAACTTGATTACGACCCTTTGTCGAAAGAAAGAAGTATATGAAGATGATGAGGATGAAATTTATAAGGGCAAGCAAGGTTTAACCCCCGACCAGATTCCTGGTCTTAAAAGATTCGATGAAGATACTCCAGCGGAAACTGTAGAAGGTGGAGCTAAAATAGTTACCGCAACAAGGATTTTTTCCTTGGTAGCCTATGCGAGATGCATGAAGGAAGAGATGGAGGTACTGCACGGGAACTTGCATACATTTTTCAAGTATGTCAAAGAAAAGGATGATCTGATGAGCTCTTACTTTCCTGAGATGCTCCCTCACTTAACGAAAGAATTCCCACCCTTCCTAGAAGCCCTGTTCACTCCACCACCACCCACTAGTACCCAGGCACCACATTCAACCCTTGCACAATTCGAACCTGCTTTGTAAGACCCAGCCCCTACAGATGCTACAGCAAGTCTTCACCAGATGCAAACGAGTAAAGGAAAAGCCCTTATGGATACCCCACTACCTAAAACTCCAGTAGAGGACCCTGTCACTATTAAGAGTGACGATGAGGAGATAGAAAAGACAACTCCTGCTACTACACCTGCTCTGACTGTAACTATCGCAGCACGAACAAGATAACGTCTAAAGTGATCTACCGCCCGTATTTGGAACACTTCTACCGAAAGGAGTGATGATTGAAACAATGACCAAACCCACGACGAGCAAGCTGAACAAGTCCCACCACCACAACCAACTGAAGAAGATGAGCCCATCGCCACGCTTAAGAAGAGCGCATCAAGCATAAGGCCACCAAAATTGCACCACCGAAATAGGACTATACCGAGGTACCTCCCGTTGCATTGCATTGAGTTTAGTGTTAGTTAATTCGCATGCATTGAGGACAATGCCTTATTCAAGTTTGGAAGAGGTAGTGTTCATAGTTAGTTATTTGCATTTATAGTTATGAACAATTTCTGCTATGGCATTTTGTTGAGCTTAAAGATAGTTTTTATGAATAAATTAAGGATATCCGATGATGAGCATTTACTTTTTGTGGTAGTGAATTATTTGAATGTACATGACCGTTGAGATTGGTAGAACTGACTTTAGGGCCTGATGCTTTGTGATTGAACTCCTACACAATTGCATGTTTTCTATGCTTAAGGGTGTTAGAAACTTTTTATGAAAGAACTCTTGCATGCCCTAGTATAAACGATCTGAATGAACTTAACTGTTAAATGAAAGCAGTAAATGCTTTATTAGACTCCCATGTGAATATTGAGTATGAATAAATGCTTCAGCATATCTGTAGAGGGACACTCCTCTTTGTGTTGTTTGTCTGGATACTGCGTTTAAATAAATGGCAGCAACAACAAATGAGTGAATGAAAGCAGTCACGGGATGACTCTACTTACTAGCTTAGGGATGAGATGTTTGCTCCATATTCATCTAGAGTTAAGGATGATAGTTGTGATGAGCTGACTCCCCTCGAAGCAGTTTAAAAAAAGGTTAGAACATGGGAGTAACTTGTGCCTAATTGGTTAACAAATACTTGGGTATAATAGAGAGCTTGCCTAGAAATTTTCTAACTCTGTTAAGCATAGATTGGATGCAATCACGTACACAAATGAAAAAGGATCTTGTCCTAAGAAAAAGTTTTTAAAATCTCCAAACTATCTAGCTTGTTGAAGCCTATATTTTCCGAGGACTAAAATTTTGCCATAAGTGTTGTCTTGAGCTTATCTTTGCCATAGCATGTTCGCTATTTCTCTCTACGCATTTCTTGAGGACAAGCAATAGCTTAAGTTTGGGGGTGTGTTAACCTTGTAAAATGTATACATTTCATGCCTTTTTACTTAGGTTATTGTTTGGTTTCAAGCTCATTTCATTGCATATAGCTGCATTCAGTTCATTTAATTTCATTTGGTGGCATTTGTTTGGTTGTTTTAATTATTTATGAAATTGGTGCTGCTTAAGGGAAAGGGCTATTTTGTGGTGATGATGTGTAGGTGAGCAAAGGAATTGTGCTAGAAAAGGAAATTTTGCCGCAACAATTTGGATAGCATTTCTTGGCACACAAAAGACAAAGAAAGAAGATATTTCATAGCCCACACACGTGATTCCACCAGCCAGCTGTGCCACACGAGAAGGGAATATCCCCTTAGGTATACACGGAATTAAGGGCACAAAACCCTAGGAGCCCCCACTATATAAAGGATAGGACACCAACATTAAAAGGGGGCTGAAAAAGGGATTGGCGAGTGAAGAAAAAGAGAAGAAAAAGGCGGCTATTCTCCTTCTTCCTCAATTCTAATTTCCTCCATTGTCGAAACTCTAAGGGAAGTTCTTGCTGGCCTTTGAGAGAAGCAGCAAGCTTTGAGTGGTTCATTGAAGTCCAAGACGGCTTGGGAGTTTTCTTTTCTCTTTGCTATTGTTGCTTTTACATTTTTATTCTGAAATGGGTTGTATTAAACGAATGATTTTGGATGTTATCTACCCAGCCATGAACTAATTTTAGGTGGCTTGGGTTTATTTTAAATGATTATGTTTTCTGTTTGAATGAATGTTTTAGCATTTTCCAGTTTCTTTGATGCTTTGTTCACTGTTTTATTGCCTTGGGTTTGTAAGAGCTTTCGAGAGTTAGACTTTATCCTTGTTTAATGCTTAATGGTCGAGAGAGTTAAGCTTAGATCTACGTGGACAATGGGGTTTGATGCTGAGAGGCAGAACCCTAACTCACCTTAGAGATAAGGATAAAGTTTCAATGACTAAAAGGAGTAGAACTTCAGGGTTAGTATCTTGCTAGGGTTCACGCTGAGAGGTATTGTCGTAGCATTCTTGCTATAGATAGTTTAGAAACACCTAGATAAGCTCTGTCGAGTATCTTAAAAGCTGGAAATTGTTAGTCGTTCATGAGAACTAGACATAGGATTCCTTGGTAAACCCAGCATGTCATCCCTTTGAGAGTTTCCGCACGTGTGAGGACGTTTGAAGTCTTATCATGTTGCTCAAGTTGTTATTACACTTTTTTTGCTACATCATTTCTTTCAATTGCTCATCTCAACTCTTTCATTCAATATTCAGTTTCTATTTCGCGTGCTTAAACCTCGCTTGAAATACCTCCAATCCCTATGGAGATGATCTTACTCATCACTTTATTACTTGTTCGATGTGTATACTTGCACCGTTTGTGTATCATTATTAGTACAACCACATAGCGCAACAGGAAAAATTTTAAAATATATATTTTAGAGCTGTGAATAGCCTAATATGTTCGCTAGGTTCCCTTTGCTATGATTCCTTTGATTCTGAAACTGCTGTTGCGTTGATTATGACTTGAAATGGTGAATCTATGTTGATGCTTAGCAAGGTGTTAAGAGCTTTCAAGTTTTTGAACTTTATGATAAATCTGCTGTAGCCCTTAAAACCACAAGTTGCATGCAATCTAACACTTAGGAAACTTTAGGGATACTCTAGGTATACTTTCTGATGCTTAAGTATGAATCAAAGAGAATGAACTTAAATGCTCAATGTAGCAAAACAAATGTTTAAACAATCCCTAAAAAATTAAGAAAATAAATTAAGACTTGATAATTTAAACAAAACTGTTGAGGTACACTCTTCTATGCATCTTGCTATCTTAGTACACTAGGTGAGTTGTGTTTGCTCCATTTAACTTTCCCTGGTAGGAATAATAGTACTGGCAAAGAGTGAATGAAAGTCTTCACAGGATGACACTGCTCGTAGGGCTCAAAGATGGGCTATTTGCTCTACTCCATCTTCAAATACTGAAGAGCTACTATGATGAGCTGAAGCCCCAAAGATACAACTTTCAAATGTAAAAAGAACAAGGAGTAAAAATATACTGAAAAGAAAAACAATATACCGAAACAGAAAAGGAAAGAAACCTTTAAGCATCACTAAGGTTAAGTGATGAATGCATGTAACCAAGCATACATTGCACTTATAGTAGATTTAATCTTTTGCGCAAAACTGCAAGCTCTAATACATTTGCTTATCATCAACATAGTTCAGGAATGAATTACTGCTGCAGCATAAATTGGAATCTCTGTAATCGTAGCTTAGTGGAACCTTAGGACTTATGGCCATTTACTGTTCTTATTTTCTATTTTTATTTGTCTTGCTTCCATTTTGCATCGCTTGAGGACAATCAATAGTTCAAGTTTAGGGGTATTTGACGAGTGCTTAATTAACCTATTTTATATGCCCTTAAATCCTTGTCTTTTCCATGTTTTCAAGCTCATTTAGGTTAGATCATACATATTTACATATAGATAGGGAGTTACACCACTTGTGCTTTAATTGTCATATATATTGGTGCTTTTCATGGGAAATGTGGTATTTTGTGGTGCGTGTGCAGGATGATGGAGGATTGCTGGAGTAGGAGAGGAGCAGGTCATATGGATAGAGTTGAAAAGGAATGAAGAGTTAGAGATGATCAATACATTCCCACGTGGAATTTCTCCCATATACGCAACATTCAATAAAGCGAGAAACAAGTGGCTTTCTTTAATAAAGCTGCACCCAATCTAGGGAACTAAAACCCTAGTTTTCAATGCCTATATAAGGAAGACTTGGATTCTACTTCAAGGGAGTGAGATTTAGACGACAATCCTAGTCCGAGCTTGTAGAGAACCACCGGGGTGAAGCTAGACGATTCTCCTCACCGCTTGAGGACAATCAACAATACCTATTTTATATGCCCTTAAATCCTTGTCTTTTGTATGTTTTCAAGCTCATTTAGGTTGCATTTAGGTTAGATTGTACATATTTGCATGTAGATAGGGAGTTACACCACCTGTGCTTTAATTGTTATATATATTGGTGCTTTTCACCGAAAAGGTGGTATTTTATGGTGCGTGTGCAGGATGCTGGTGGATTGCTCAAGCAGGAGAGGAGCAGATCGTATGGCTAGATCTGAAAAGGCATGAAGAGCTGGATATGAATCTATCCTTGCCCACGTGTACTTTCTCTCAGATACGCAACATTCAATGAAGCAGGAAATAAGTGGCTTTCTTTAATAAAGTCGTATACACTCTAGGGAACTAAAACCCTAGTTTTCATTGCCTATATAATGAAGACTTGGACGCTACTTCAAGGGAGCGAGATTTAGATGACGGTCTTAGTCCGAGCTTGCGGGGAACCACCGGGGCGAAGCTAAACAATTCTTCTTATCGAACGGTGCCATCAAGAGAGGCTGGCAGAGAAGAGGCCTGCAACACAGTTGGATAACACGGAGGGAGTTTTTTCGTGGATGTTCGACTTTTTCTTTTCTTGCTTGATAAACTATCATACTTTATACTTTTAATTATGGTTGTTTTAGGCTCAAACATGAGCTAAACTTCTTAATTGGGAATATTGTGTCCCAGGATTTTATGTTTGATTATTCCATTTCAATGCTTTAGTTGCTTTCATCTTCATCTATTCTGTTCATGTTCTTAATAAGTAGTTAATCGTAAGAGATATTCGAGAGAGGCTTGTTAACTATCGATCCTTGGCATAATATTCCAGAGAGTTAAGTTAGACAAACGTGAGTAGTGGGGCTAAGCTGTCAACTTAGTCTTAATCTAGCTCAGACATAGGTTTATAGTTTTAACGACTAAAAATGTGCTCTCAAACAAATAATAGAGTTGTTAGGGCTAATGCAGACATGTATCACTTTAACTACAATATTATTAACTTCTAGGCATCGAGAGAGTCAGAAGTTCATTAGAAAATTCTATTGAGTAGATGAATAATTTTAGGGTTTACGTAGACATGTATCACCCGTCGCTATAGCATTGATCTAGTTAATCAAGTATATATCTTTAGAAATAGTCCCAGCCTTCATAATTAATGTTAAGTTGTTGTATTTGTTTGTCTTTATCGTAGCTATCATTAGATTAGTTAAATTAGTTTTAATTAAATCAACAATCAACCATACTTGCAAACACATTCCCTAGTTTGATAAATTCATAGTTATTTATCCAATCCTCGTGGTTCGTCATTCTACTCTCACTTTATTACTTGATACGACGAGTATACTTGCTCTAAAGTGCAGCACTATTCGACAATCATCATCCATCATGTAGATACTGTTGATTCATTCACTAGTTGGAATGATTTGAGTAGCCAGAATGTCTTCAAAATGCTTGTTTGACCTTGTTGCTTTCAATTTTACAAGAGGACAAGTAAAAACTCAAGTTTGGAGGTGTAATAGTTCTTTAAAGAACATGTTTTCCCCTTTATTTATAGATTAAATTGTCTCTACATCAACATTTTATGCAATCATATCTGCATTTTCTTCTTATTATTTGCATTTTGTTTAACTCATATCATAATAGCTTTCGTTATACAACTTTCTGCCTTTTTACTGCATTGTCGATGTATTTCTAATGTCCTTATAAAGGATGTCTTATCACTGCATCCAGATTCGACACTACTACAGCTAGCTGACGAGATTATTTGTTACAACAGAATTCGTATGATAGTCTATCATCCAAAACACCTAAAGGACATATGTTCTTTCCCTGGCAGCCCGTAAAAAGATAAGTTTGGGAGGAGAAAGAGAGAGTCACATGATTATCATTTTCTTCTTTTCATCATCTTCAACCTTCGAGCTCCTTCAATGGTGGCTTAAATCTCCCATCCGGTGAACCAAAGCATAAACGATTGAGAAATCAAGGATTCATGTGCAAAAAATAAGGGGAAATATGTTTTTATTCTTTAAATCTTTATAGGGATAGATGTTTATCTATGTTTGATTATATTTCTTATAGTAATTGACGATGGTTTGCACTTCTTTTTAGCTGTATATGAACTAGTTTAAACTTGGATTTTTA
Source organism: Hibiscus mutabilis (assembly GCA_019671005.1). Taxonomy (NCBI): domain Eukaryota; kingdom Viridiplantae; phylum Streptophyta; class Magnoliopsida; order Malvales; family Malvaceae; genus Hibiscus; species Hibiscus mutabilis. The sequence continues at coordinate 22,784,635 of CM033746.1, read as the reverse complement.
ATTTCAATACAATCTTATTAGCTTTTTCTTATTTTAGCTGTTGGATTTGAGCTTTGTTTGCATGCGGGTGTTTAGCATAATCACCGACGTTGAGAGATTCACTGACAAATCAAATTAACCAGGCATTACAACGAGAGTTGATCCACTTGTTCGAGGATGTGTAGTTTTGATGAGCAACGAGAGTTGTGGTTAATCTACATATTCGAGTCATCAATTGAGAGCTGAATGAAAGCCAATAAGCAAGCTTATTATTTTATTTGTCAAATGAACCATTGTATGCTATTGCCTTATTGCACATGATATTCTACCTAGTTGATATGAGGGAATTGTAGCGATGTCCGATTCGCTAAAAAATCAAATTTTCGAAGTGTTTGTGGTTTTTCGGATATTAAAATATTTATTCCGTGGGGGTTTTAAAAAACCGCATTTTATTTAGAAATTGGAGTCGCCACCGGCCACTTAGGTAGGTCGGACACCATAAAACCAGAGATTTGAAAACTATTGGGTTCGGGAGTCGGTTACGGATGAGGAAGGATTAGCACCCCCACACCGTCCAAAATTGGTACGTTAATAATTACCGCTTTATTAATATTAAACTTTCAGGATTAAAGTGACGATTAAATTAAAATTTGGTTGTAAGTGCGAGTAAATTTTAAAGGCCCCGTTATCCGAGAGTAAACGCCCAACCACCATCGCTACGCCTGATACTGGCCCCGTTTACGCTCAGATAAAAGGACACCACATTGACAATTTATATTCCATTATGCAACCTTAAAAAGAAAAATAAATACAAAGCGATAAAATATAAATAAATACTAATATAATAAAATACTAATCTAACATAAATAAAATACTAATCCAAAACATACATACATAAATATTAATCTAACACATAAAACGAATCTAACATAAATAAAACATTAATCTAAAACACAAATAAATATTAATCTAACACATAAATAAAAATGAATCTAACATATATAAAATATTAATCTAAAACATAAATTTAAAATATAAATAAATACTAATCTAAAACATACATACATAAATACTAATCTAACTCATAAATAAAAACAAATCTAACATAGATAAAATGCTAACATTCATAAATATTAATCTAACACATAAATAAAAAACAAATTTAACATAAATAAAATATTAATATAAAACATAAATTTAAAACATAATAAATACTAATCTAAAGCATAAATAAGCATACAAACTAAAAAAGAACACAATTTTAAATTAACAAATACTTCATTAAATCATAAAAATTACAATACAAATAAAAAGGGAAGAAAATATACCTAACTAGGAGCTTGAATAATGAACCCCGACCGAACCCCACCGGGATCTACCACTACCTCTCCAAAATTATTAACTAGATCAGACCTAAAATAGGACCCCAATCGAACCGGTTAGGACCGAGGGGACTGCCCCTGTCCTTGGCTAGTCGGGAGCTAATGCCCCCTTATTTGGCCTTGCCATGGCCGGCTCATCTTCAATTCTTGCCTCTATTCCCCCTGCCCCCCATGCCTTTATATAGGTAATTAGGGTGGGTTTAAGGGTGACGTGGTCATCCCAAAACCACCCATTTTCCCTTTTTTTTGCTTTTTAATTTTTTTATATTATATTTTTGTTATTACTTTTTATTAATTTTATATTAATAATATTATTATTAAAATAATACTAATAACACTAAAACCCGGTCAAAATGAGTAATTACAGTTGCCCCTCTTTGCTTGTTCTTGTGAAACGATGACAAAGCAAAGATCAAAAGCACTCATTTTTGACCTACTTCCTTGTCTTTGGCTTCGGAATCACGTGTTCTTCTGGAACTCTCCGCTCTTCCTTAACTGAATCTTCAGGCTTGTAAGCTCTTCCTATATAGAACTTCGTCACCTTCTGATCTTGGAGCTATAGGCTCTTCCTACATAGAACCCTTTACTCTGAAGCCTCGAGTTATGAGTCCCTCCTATATAGAACTTTTCATTATGAGACGGTAAAGCTTGGAGTCCTTCCTATATAGAACTCTTCACCTTCAACGCTGGTTTCTCCTATATAAAACCTTCTGCGTCACTGACGGATTCTTTCGACTGGGAGTTCTTCCTATATAGAACTGTTAGTCTTCAAACCCTGGAGCCCCAAGTCCTTCCTATATAGAACTCTTAGCTTCTGAAATCTCAGAGTTACAGGTTCTTCCTATATAGAACCTTTCACTCTAAGACAGTAAAGCTTGGAGCCCTTCCTATATAGGACTCTTTGCCTTCAACACAACGGGTTTTCCCTACATAAAACCTTTTGTGTCATGGGTGAATTCCTTCAGCTGAGAGTTCTTCCTATATAGAACTGCTAGTCTTCACCCTAGAGCCGCAAGCTTTTCCTATATAAAACTTTTAGCTTCTGAAACCTCGGAGCGGTGGATTCTTCCTATATAGAACCTCTCGCTGTGGGGGCTTGAAAATACAGACCCTTCCTATATAGAACCTTTATCTTCGAATTTTTCTTTTTTTTTTCTCTTTTTTCCTTTTTTCCTTTTTTCTTTTTTCCTCTTTTTCTGCTCTTTTTTCTTTTTCTTTCTTTTTTTTTCTCTTTTTTATATCTTATTTTCATTCTCTCTCTTTTTTACAAGGCTGTTGATATCTTTGGACTTACGCTACTAAAGCTGCCGCATTATGCCCAAAGGACTTACTAATAGCTTGAAGGACTTATCACCATGCTCGAAAGACTTACTGGTGGCCCGAAGGACTTAACACCGTGCTCGAAGGATTTATCGATGACCCGATGGATTTAACATCTAGGCCTCACGCTGCTATGGCTGCCGATCTTTCTAGACTCACGCTACTAAGGCTGCCTCATCATGCCTAAAGGACTTACTGATGGCCCGAAGGACTTATCACCATGCTTGAAAGACTTACTGGTGTCCTGAAGGACTTAACACCGTGCCCGAAGGACTTACCGATGACTGAAAGATTTAACATCTGGGCCTCACGCTGCTATGGCTGCCGATCTTTCTGGACTCACGCTACTAAGGCTATCGCATCATGCCCGAAGGACTTACTGATGGCCCGAAGGACTTATCACCATGCTCGAAAGACTTATTGGTGGCCCGAAGGACTTAACATCGTGCCCGAAGGACTTACCGAAGACCCGAAGGATTTAACGTCTGGGCCTCACGCCGCTATGGCTGCCGAACTTTTTTTCTTTAGTAAATTCTTTGACAATTCTTCAAATATCTTTCTAAAAACAAGCAAAAATTGACATGTCTCTATCTATATGATGCATGCAATGTCGTGCTTTTTTTTCTTCTTCTCATTTCTTTCTTTTTTTTATTCCTTCTTTTCTCTCTTTTACCTTTTTCTTCTTCTTCTCTTTTTATCATAGTTTTTCTCTCACTCTCCTTTCTTTCTTTTTCTTATTTCTTCTTTTTTCTTCTCTTTTCTGTTCGCTCTTTCTTTGTTCTAAAGTCTTACACCCTGAAAGATCGTTCCTCAGATATCTTCATCTCTTTACTTTTTCACTGTATGCTCTTAAATCCTCATTTGATCAATCACTTCGAATCTAGATTAACATGCTTTTAAACCTTTTGTGCGGAAGGCTTTCTTGTCTTCGGGGTTATCACTTGTCTTCATAAATGATATTCTAGTTCTTATATTATTCTTATAAGAGCCCTTGTCATCTTCTTCACTTGGCGTTGCCTCATTCAACCACGGGCTTCACTGCTTTGAATTTTCTGACCCATCATACAGAGCTTTGATCTATTTCTAGTCACCAGGGTGAGCCAAAATGCTTCCATCCCCTGAGCTCATCCTTGATCTTCTCGTAGCATTTCGACGGGAACTAACTCTCGGTCCCTATGCTTTAAATCTCATCATCATTCATTTTTAAAGTAATGCAAAAGACAATTTACTTCAAAAAATAATGATTGTTTGAAAAGATAACAGTCATTTTGAAAATCACAACTTGGAGGGGATACCAAAAATTTTGAAAACATTGTTTGGGACAAATGGTAAACATCCTCTCTCTTTTTAAGGACCAAACATTTTTTAAAAAAATTAATGTTTGGAGAATGGTAAACAAAATTCGAAGTATATTGCCAAACATTTTTAAAAACTAATGTTTGGGGGAAATGGTAAACATCAAAACTTTGGGAGAAAATCTCAAACCTTTTAAAACATGTTTGCCCCCAAAATATTAAACACCATAGCATATCTTCTTCAAATTGCCAGAGATCAACTCCAATGAAGCGCATATTTAGAAGATCTTGACCGTTGTGGAGATATATGCAAATGTATAGTTTCTTCTGGTCTAATGGGCTTTTGAGAGGAACAACTCTACCTAGTTTCTACCCCGTTTAAGGTGGTTCTCTTAATCTCACTATCTCAACATGCCCCATCCTTCCCTCATTTGGGTGTCGATCAAGCACTTCGAAGTTTGACGTTCCTTGAAGCAAAGTTAACCCTTATAGGCGGAATAAAATCTGAAGACATTCTCATTCAACTTGGATATCTATGCATGACCAGAATGGTCTTTAGGGGCTTGTAATGTAGGCCTTTGGTTTATGGTTAAGTGAAACAGTATTTCTGTACTTGTTTACCTTGGATATGCCCATTATTCCTTCCCTTTTTTGGATTACTCCAGACTGTCCGTTTCCAGGTTTTCACCCTAGAGTTCATTTCCTTTCTTTTTATTGTAGGCTGCCTTGCATTCTGGCTATATACTGATGTTTGTTTTCTGTTCAAGAATGTTTGATCCTCCAAAACTCCTCGAAACTGAGATTTCTTGAATAAAGGACTACAAATACATTTCTGGGAATTCTTGTGATTGGCGCGCCCAGATGAAATGTTATTATTTTTTTCTTCTTTTCTCTTTTTTTTCTTTTCTTCCTTTTCACTTTTTCTCTTGGATCGCTCTAGACTGCCCATTTTTAGGTTTTCACCCTAGAGGTCACTTCTTTCTTCTGTACCTTTAGATCAATGTATTTTGGTTGGATATTGATGCCAGCATGCTCAGGCAGACTACTCTTTTTCTTCATTTTCAGGATCACTCTAGACTGCCCATTTTTGGGTTTTCACCCTAGAGGTCATTTCTTTTTTCGAAATTGGCAATCTTTGGGCCGACTTGTCTTGACTCGGCTTCAATTCGAGCTTTTATACTAATTTTCAAAACTGATATTTACTTGAAATGTGGATTCCTTGTGTCCTTTGCTCATAGTTGAAGTCTTGTTCTTGTATTGTTTGATCCGTGTGTGAAGCATATACAGTAATATTTCTTTCTTTTTCTTTTTTTCTTTTTTTCCTTTTTCTTTTTCTTTCTTTTTTCTCTCTCTTTTTCTTTTCTTTTCTTCTTTTATTTTTTTTTCTTTTTCTCTTTTTTATTTTTTGTTTTAGACTGCCCATTTTTTGGTTTTTAGCCTTGAATCTCTTTCTTCTTATTCGAGTCTATAAATGATCCTCGAATCAACACGTATCTATACTGGGTATTGATGCTATCTTCCGCTCAAAGTTAATTGCCTCTCTGCAGCTCTTCTGATATTTACTCGATCTGGGTTGCTTCGGCCTTCTGATTGCCATTTCTCTTCTTTTCTTTGGTTTTTTATTTGGACATATCCTTGCTTTCAACCACTTTCTTCTGATGATTTTCTTATCTTCGTATCCAATTTGTCTGGTCTCATCTTTGTCTTCTGGTAAAGTAAAAGAATATCATTCATTGTCAAATTCACATGTGTCCTGAGAATGCCTTCAGGGGGTAGAGGTTTAGGGTCAACTCTTGTTTCAAGGATATTAAACGACAAGCGCCTGAGAAGATAAATTACTAAAATGAGAACTGCCCATTGTCTAAACGCTCACTTTGTTCCTCTGTTGGCCTAAGTAAACTAGCAGATACTCACATTTACAGTATCCACACAACATTCAATCTCTTCTAAATATATGCAACTTAGAGTTGATCTTTGGATCTGAAGCAAATGTACTGTTGCATTCAAAATTCGAGGACCTGGTATAGAAATGATATATACATGTCCATTCAAAAATGCGTGTATATGCTACCCCATAAAAATAAAATGTTTAAAGAATGTAAAAATGCTTTCTAAATGGAAATGTGATTTTTAATTCTAAAAAATATCTGTTTGAGAGTTTTTTTCGAAGCATTGAGAATTTCTTTGCGAATTAATGGGAAAACCATAGGGACTTCCGAACTGCCTTCCAAGTACTAACTCATTTCGGTCCTTTGTAGTGTAGGCTTGCCTCTTCTCTTGTTTTCCATCGCTCGATTAACTCTCTCGTCATGACTCCCTCGTCGACCAGCTTCTTAATTTTTTCTATTAACGACCCCAAATTTTTTTGTGTCATGCCCCGACGCCTAAATGTGGAACTCACATATACTGTATGGATCAAAACTATGAGCATATGAGCTTGGCGTAATCTTTATCGGCCTTGAGGTAAGGTAGTAACCCTTGACCAGATGAGGCCATATGTCCGAGATGGAATAATCTGAATATCTCTAAATATGTACTTGTTCGAAGAATTTTTCTTAGTGATTCAGGGGAATTTGCCTGTCTTCTTCTCTTACGAACACGAAAACCATCGAAAGTCGTACCCGTTTATCTCTTTCTTTCCTTCTGCTCCTAGGCATGTCTGGTCTTTTAAACTTAGGTCTCAGAATTCATGTTTGATTCTCTCTCCGACTGTCATGAAGTCCTCAAAGCTGGCATTCATTTTCCCGAGCACCTTATCAAAGAAGAAATAAGAAAGGTGGCATGTAAGTCACTTTCCTCTTCATCTACGGGAGGCTGCACCTGGGTCGCTAAACACAGACACCTTAGATACTAACGACTCGGTGCTAGGTCCAAAGCATATCATATCACGGTAGGTCATGCTAGACTGTCGGGGAAGTAGTGGATCGGTAATTTTTTAATGCAGCCCTCCATCTTTTTTGTAGAATATGGTCATGTGAATCTTGGGGCATCTTGTTCCGTTATCATGCGCAAATCTGGAGTCTTTGGAATCTGGAGGAACGACCAAATCAGGGTTCAAACAGAGCTTTCTTGCATCAAAGGCATCAAACTTTTTTTTTCTTTCTCTTTTTCTATCGAGTCTATCTTCTAACTGCTCGAATCTTGATTTTTGAGTGTGTTCAATTATTTTATTCACGATAAAACTCTAATTTTTCTTTAGATTACCCCCAAAAATTTTATGCAAGGTAATGATAATGATATGTAAAATATGCCATGACTGTACAATGTAATGCAATGCAATCCTAAAATATAAACATGAATGCAGTATGGTATTGATTCCAAAAGTGATCCCCATAGAACGACGTTCATTGAGGCCAAAAGGTTTCATTATATCAGATATTAGATATTTACAGTTACTGATAAGCTTCAGTGTCTGCTTTCTTAACTTCATCCAGTAGTCTGGTTAGCTTGCCTCCGTGGTTCAACACTTGGTCCATGTTCTGACTAAGCCTGCCACCTTGTTGAGTTGTCTTACTTGCTCGGGTAATATCGATCTTCGGGTCTTCATCTATCCCCTGCTTAGTCTTTCGCAGCTTGGAAGTTGTCCCTACAACATTTTCAACAGCAACCTATTTGTTAACTTCTATACGAACCTCGTACTCACGCAAAGAAGTCTCAAGCTATTCCACTTACTCCTTACTTTCCAATTGAAGAGTGTTGGATCGTCATTGCTCTGTCGTAAACTTGTTTCCAAAACTCTTGTTAATGGCTAAGTTATTTTGTAGCTCATCTCTAGAGACTGTCGTACATATTCCCAATTTCCTCAAACTTACCTGATAACAACCTGACTTGATTCTCGCTTGACTAGTTTCTCTTCTTCCAATATTCTGAGTCGTCCTTCAACTGAACAACACCGTTCATCTATTCTTTAAAGGTGACCCAATATGATATTCTAAAACACTCAGTAAAGCTTCTGGTGATCATTCTGCAAATTCAATTTTATCCAAGTTATCTCTCTCTTATATGAGCTGGTTGAACTTGAAAGAATATCCCTCTCATGTGGTGCCCCTATCTCCGATCTTCAAATTTAACTCGCTTGAGTGACCCACTTTGGCATTACTTGAACTTTGTCCTGGATATCGATTCTTCCTCGACTTTGCCCCTCGGGTGATTGTTAGATTACTATAGAATTAGGGAACTCCGTCTTTAAGACCCAAAATTCTCATCATGATAAGATCTTGAATTTGTTCCTCAGGGCCCCACAATCCTCAATACTGTGACCCAAAATTCCTAAACGGTGTCGTAATCTCTCGGATAAGACTGTCTCTTCGCTAGAGACTTCACCGAGGTAATAAGGCTCTTCACGATGAACATTAGGAGTAGTTCGATGTACCTCACAGGAATCGAGATGTACTTCTTTTCATTACTTGTTTCTTGGGTTTCTTCTAGACCGAACTCTACTTTTTTGAAAGCCCAACTCAGACATACCTTCCGCATGTTTATTGATGCGGATCACAAAAGGGTTCAATTTGTCGTATTTAGATGGCTTAGAGGTAGAATTCTGAATATCCCGCTTTCTATTCTGATCCTTAATCGGTTCTTCTTTCGATTCGATAGATCGCTTACCTTTCGTCAGAGTATTCATCTGATTCGTCACTTTTTCCCTCTGCTTCTTTCAACTCTCGCACTTTACTTTGCTCATTACCAGTACCGTGTCTCCTTACTGTTTCTGACCTGAAGTCTTCATATGGTTCCTCTTCTATTGTCTTCGATCTTGTTCTGTGACAAAACCCTGGATCTGTGCCCTATAATATCTGACCAGATGACCCTTTGCCAATTATGAACGATTTCTGAGATTTGAGAAACTACTTCGGGAATCAATACCCTATAAATGCGAGAATGCATGCAAATGCGGTGTTGATTCTCGAACAGTCTTTAAAAATCTTTCAATAGAGAAAATGTCTGTTTGTAAGAAATTAATAACGAATTACAGGAAATAGTTGGATTTATTCTGGAGACCTTGACTTTGGGAAGCAAAACCTGTGCTCCACGTCTCGACATCGTCTTAACGATGATGGATGACTCCGTCTTCTCCTCTTATTCTATTTCATGGACTCGTGACGTCATGATCTTTATTTTTGTGGCTTCTGAAAAGGCATCAGACAATATCTTTTCTTTTGTAGATCTGGGTACGTCTAAACAGGGATGGATTCTATCGATCCTAGGGGAGTACTTTAAAACTTTTTGGGGTTTAAATTAAAATTTTCAAGGATCATTTGTTTTAAAAAATCCCCATTTTTTATTATCAAAAAATTTTAACTTACTTAAAAAATAAAAATTTTAGGTTTCTTTTTGTTATTATTATTATTCTGAAAGTTTTAGGAGGAAAAAGATTCAAAGCAAAATAATATTTTCAAATTTTTTAAAGGAGTTAAATTAAAATCTGAGATTTTTACAAAAGGGTTAAATGTGAAGATTTAAAATTGTGGTTCTGCAGCCCTGACTGAATCTTCTGCGTCGCACGTGCCTTACTATCGTACCGTATTCTTTCTCGATTGGTCTTTGCTCGGCCTAACGTGATACTGTAACATTATCGTTTCTAGTAAAGCAGACTTTTTCTATTTTGAAAGCCTTTTAATGAATTGTTCTTGAATCAACACCATGTCATGATATGCAACATGAATGCAAATAAAGCCGTTGATTCCGCTGGTAATCACCCTTTCGAACGACTTTCATGGGAACTAAAGGGTCCAGATTACAAAAAGGGTCCACATTACAAAAGGAGTCCCTATTACAAAAAGTCTTAATTACAAAACAAAGTTCTACACATAAGCCCTAGCTCTACCTCCTAGCTCCTCGATAGCTCTGAGCAACTTGATAAACCTTGGTGCTTCTTCCATGTCCGGGGTTACGAAAGGTCGGAGAGTCGCGACTTCGGTAGCTAAATCATTCACACACCTTGTAGCTTGTTGTATGTCCACCATCAGAGTCTCGTGTGTATACTTTGGCACTACACGCTTGCTCGTCAAATTGTTACATCGGATCTGTTGATCAATCTCTGACCAATGTCGCATGACTGGATCGATGTCGCCCTTCTCAAGACACCTTTTTTTCATGATGAAAGATTTTCTAATCGGGCAAACCACTTGAATCAACGCCTCTATATAATGTGGATGCAATGATAATGCAACAAAAGTATGTGTAAAATAAAAATAAAAATAAAACACAAAAAGAAATGAGTTAGTATCGGATAAAAATAATAAATACTTAAATAAAAGGACAAATTAAATAAGGTAAACAAACAAAACAACCCTATTTATCCAGTCTAAAACACCTAAGGTTATCCGCATGGCTCTAACAAGGTGGGTTTCTATGTTCTCTACATGCAGTGTTGGTGCTAGGAGGTACCCGAATTGTCCTTGCTGTCCCCTACTAAGGGTAGAAAGGCCACCCGATCATCACCCATTATAGGCTCATTTCAACCGGGTTCAATTCAGGGGACCCATTCGCTTATGCCTGCACGAAAGAACGATATCCTTAGGAAAGCATAAGGTACTCGAGCCCTGAAGGTACTTGCTAGGCCTACACGGGAGAACGATATCTCCACGAAAGCATTAGCATTTTCCCCCCACTTAAAAAAATGGGTTTATATGCCAAATTTTAAATGTGTTAAAATAAACGCGCACTTATAACCAAATTTTAATTTAATCATCATTTTAATCCGGAACTTCTAATATTAATAAAGCAGTAATTATTTTAAAAAGCTTGACTCTCTTTTTTTTTTAAAAGCAAAAAACGGTCCCCAGCGGAGTTGCCATCTGTAGCGATGTCTGATTCGCTAAAAAATCGATTTTTCGAAGTGTTTGTGGTTTTTCGGGTATTAAAATATTTATTCCGTGGGGGTTTTAAAAAACCGTGTTTTATTTAGAAATTGGAGTCGCCACCGACCACTTAGGTAGGCCGGACACCATAAAAATAGAGATTTGAAAAATATTGGGTTCGGGAGTCGGTTACGGATGGGGAAGGATTAGCACCCCCACACCGCCCAAAATTGGTACTTTAATAATTACCGCTTTATTAATATTAAACTTTCCGGATTAAAGTGAAGATTAAATTAAAATTTGGTTGTAAGTGCGAGTAAATTTTAAAGGCCCCGTTATCCGAGAGTAAACGCCCAACCACCATCACTACGCCTGATACTGGCCCCGTTTACGCTCGGATAAAAGGACACCGCATTGACAATTTATATTCCATTATGCAACCTTAAAAAGCAAAATAAATACAAAGAGATAAAAATATAAATAAATACTAATATAATAAAATACTAATCTAACATAAATAAAATACTAATCTGAAACATATACATAAATATTAATCTAACACATAAAACGAATCTAACATAAATAAAACATTAATCTAAAACACAAATAAATATTAATCTAACACATAAATAAAAATGAATCTAACATAAATAAAATATTAATCTAAAACATAAATTTAAAACATAAATAAATACTAATCTAAAACATACATACATAAATACTAATCTAACTCATAAATAAAAACAAATCTAACATAGATAAAATGCTAACATAAATAAATATTAATCTAACACATAAATAAAAAAATTAACATAAATAAAATATTAATATAAAACATTAATTTAAAACATAATAAATACTAATCTAAAGCATAAATAAACATACAAACTAAAAAAGAACACAATTTTAAATTAACTAGTACTTGATTAAATCATAAAAATTATAATACAAATAAAAAGGGAAGAAAATATACCTAACTAGGAGGTCGAATAACAAACCCCGACCGAACCCCACCGGGATCTACCACGACCTCTCCAAAATTATTAACTAGATCAGACCTAAAATAGGACCCCGGTCGAACCGGTTAGGACCGAGGGGACTGCCCTGGTCCTTGGCTAGCCAGGAGCTAATGCCCCCTTATTTGGCCTTGCCATGGCCGGCTCATCTTCAATTCTTGCCTCCTTTCCCCCTGCCCCCCATGCCTTTATATAGGCAATTGGGGTGGGTTTAAGGGTGATGTGGTCATCCCAAAACCACCAATTTTCCTTTTTTTGATTTTTAATTTTTTTATATTATATTTTTTATTATATTTTTTAACTTTTTATTAATTTTATATTAATAATATTATTAAAATAATACTAATAACACTAAAACCCGGTAAAAAATGAGTGATTACAGGAATCCAGATTTTTAATTTTATATATCTTCTACCTTTGTTGATTTGTTCTTTTTACTTTCACAATAGATCTTACAATCAATCATTTTATTTTTCTTTTACAATCACAACTGCACTTATAATCCTTTGATTTTCAGAATTGTTTGCAGAGACATAAGTATACAACTAAATACCTATCCTCATGGGATAAATATCTAACAGAATTTATATATTAACTATACTTGCATCAGCAGTGTATGCTTGCACCATTCTTGTGATGTTTATTCACCGATCAAGTTTTGGCACTATTGCTCGGGATGGCATTATTTAGTGTTTATGTTTTTGTTTGAAATTATATTTTATTTCTTTAGTTTGTAGTTATTACTAATATATTTTTGTTATTACCTTTTCTTTTTTCTTAGCATCATTGGTGTTGTATGACTATAAGTTCTACCACACCACTTCTCAAACCAAATCCAGAAGTTGATCGGACTCTTAGGCGAAGACTTAGAGAAAAAAGTGCGATGGCAAGACAATTTCAACAATAATGGGTATTCCATTGGTGCCCCTATAAGATCATGAAAACCCATTGTTAAACCCAAAAATAGAACAATCAGTGAGGTTGTAGTTCTTTAGCTGGACAATTTACAATCGGGGTGTTGTTCGACCACCTATTCAAGCTAGAAATTTCAAGTTGAAATTGATCATGTTTCAAATGCTCAATTTGAATGGGTAGTATGCTAGGTTGCCACATGAAGATGCTAGAGAGCATCTTCAATCATTTCTATTATTTTATGTTTCTTTTAGTTAACAAGGTGTTCCTGATGATGCCTTACAAATACAATTATTTCTATATTATTTGTAGGGAAAAGCTTGCACTTGGTTTCATAGACTTCTTGTTGGATCTATCACGATATGGAATGGCCTTGCAACATAGTTTGTATTGCTATTTAATCCACCGATAATGAACTCACACCTGAGGAATGATATCATTACTTACTATTAGTTGGGATGATGAAACTCTCTATTCTACATGTGAAAGATACAAGTCGTTATTGCGATGATTTCCCAACCATGACCTTCAATAAAAAAACTCAAATTGAGATCTTCTACAATGGGTTTAATGAGTCCCCGAGACATTTTATCGACCAATCATCCAACGGGCCTTTACTTGATTGTACTTACACTGCTGCTGTTGGAGTGTTAGAGCAATTCGCCCAAAATGATTCTCAATATCCTATTTTGAAAGCATCTTCATGCAAGGCTTCACCAAGAGTTTTTGAGCTGGATGATATTTCTTCTCTAAAAGCTCAGATATCTTCTTTAGCGAACAAAATCAAGAATACAGAGGGAACAAGTGAGGTTGCTCCTATTTAGCTAGCTCAACAAACTACTCCTCATGTGTTCTCTTGTGAGATTTGTGGTGAGAACCATAGCTATGAAGATTGCCCACATCATGCAGAAAATAAGAGCTATGTAAGTAACATGAAGGGCAATACCATTGGCACTTATTACAATACAACCAATAGGCAATCTTGGGAAATTTACAATTCTGTACAAAATTCAGGAGTATTTCTCTTTGGGAATAATTCTTTTCAAGGAAACTCTAATGTACAAAAAGGAAATTTTAGTTATCCACAACAATAATATACACCACAGGCTCCATTGTAGTCACAACAAAACAAGATGCAACCACAATATTCTTCTTTATAGACTCAACAATTGTAGTATGGCGCGCAATCATAGTCTAGACCCTAAATTTTGTCCGGGTTTAAATTAAAGTGCTCAAAATAAGATCAAACTACACCACCCTTTTAATACCCAAAACCTTATACCCTAAACCTAAAATTACATGGCTCATTATTTATGATTTTACATAGTAAAAGAACACAAAAAAATAAAAACCCTAACTCCTTGCTCACTAAGGCTTAGTTCTTATTGGATAAACCAATGCCTCACTCCCATTGGTTGGAAAGTAACTTTGGGCCCGATATCTTAATTTTTATTGGTTTTCATTTTAATGAGATAACCCAAAAATACCCTTTATCACCTTATATATTAAAACCTAGATCCCATTTTTATTCCCACAAAATACCCTTCTTCACCCATATATATATATATATATATATATATATATATATAATATTAACCCTATTTTTTGGGGGGATTCGACTCAACGGCAATCTTTTGATTCAATTTTTCTCACAGCCGATCCCACTAACATTTTGATTCCATTTTTTTTAATTTTCTCCACAGCAATTACCACCGCCCATTTTTCATTTCCCCCAAAAAGCCATATCCATTATTTTCCCCAAAAAAGCCATCCCTTGCTCCAGCGGTCTACACAGCCGCAACACCCTACAGTTTTCATTCCAGTATTCACTACACCATATTTCATTCCCACGAGGCCTCCTAATTCTTCATTGTCAAAATTTCACCCATCATCCACACCACTCTCCCTTTGGCAGCCCCTAAAACCACAAAAACCCTTCACTGCCAAACCTCACCCAAATTCCATTAAGCCCCCAAGTCTCCAATATTACCATCATTCGAATCTCAAAGAAAAACCCTTAAATTAAATTTCTCAACCGCAACAACAACAACGATCCCCAGATTGATTAATTGAGCATATATTTGGGTTTTGGGTATTTTCTTCCCCTTTTATATTTAATGTCTAGTCCTTTTTTATTGTTCAATAAAAATTTGGATAATTTTATAGGTAACATTTGTTGTTTATTTTAGTTTTTTTCTTATGTATCTTATTTTGTTTAATTTTTTGTTTGTGATATGTATTTTATTTTACTTGTTGGATGTGGTTTAATTTATTATTTGCTTACGTATATATTATTATTATAATTTCATATTATCTCTTTATATACATATGGTTGTTACATTTTTTTGTATATAGGCTTAGTGTATATATATGGATTGCTATATGCATACATACGTATTTTACATATATTATTACCACATTACATATGTATAGTGTATATATATATTATTACTTATTATATGGTATTTATTATGTGTATATATATATATATATATGTTTATATGTCGTATCATATATTATAAGTGTAATGTTTATATTATATATTATAGTATTATCTATCTTATAGTATATATTATATTACTACTATATATCATATGTCATATATTATATTTATATCATATATGTTATATAATATTATTATCCATATTATCCATATTATAACTAGTATAATATAATATCTATATATGCATACTATTTGTTTATTGTTTGCTTTACTTTTATGCTCGAATCGGCATTACGGTGACCCGCAACAGGGGATGACCTGTATTATTATGGCACATTCCGTCTAACACCTAGCATTTAATTTCCGCAACTAACTTTTATTTCCTCGCAATTTATTTTTTCCGCTATTTAATTTCCGCATTTCTTTTCATGTTAGATCCAGTCCTTTTTCCGGATCCTTTTTCCTTTTACGCTCTTTTGTTCGATCCAATCCCTTTTCGAATTGCTTTTTTATCCGGTCCCTTCTCGAATACTCTTTAATTCCCATATTTAACCTTATTGTCCTTTACTTATTCATTTGCCTATTTTGTGACATTCATTATTTCTGCATTCATTTCACCCCTAATTCTATTTAATTTCATGTTGCTAATTAATTGATCTAGATCATAAAAAGGAGGTATTTATTAATTTCGATATTCGTGTCATAACAGTACTAACTTATTAGATGTTGACCAAATATTCTAATTAGTTCTTATTGTCTAAGGTAAATGTAATTTGAGATAAAATTTTGATAAGTCATAACATCATTCTTAACTGCTTGCATCATGCATAAAGGTGATGAACTAAGTTCGAACCATAAATTAACACGACAGTCGGGCTTATTCGATGCCAGTTTAATCTATGGTTCGAGGTATCGTCACCCTTATTAATTAAATGTTTAATTATTTCAAACCCACCAATTTGATAAAAGCCGTTTAATTAAAGTCTGTGTCTAACCAAGAACAATTTAATTAAATTCAATTTAAATTTTGATAATTTCCATTAATTAAAAGCAAGATATGTTTTGGTACCGATTTCCGAGCGTGATGGGGTGTTAATCCTTCCCCACACGTAACCATCTCCCGAACCTGTTTTTGAATGAATCTTTGGTTTTAGGGTGTCTGGACTACCTCAGTGGCCGGTGGCGACTCCAAGTTTTTTTTTCATTTTCAAAAACGTCAAAATTTTCTAAAACCCCTATTTTTCAAAGAATTTGATTTTTTTTCTAGCGATCAGAAAATTTTAGGTCGCGACAGTTGAGGACTCCTCTGAGGACTTAAGTTTTGTTTTTTATAAAACAATAAAAAAGAGTTAAGACAAGAAAATATTTGTTGCTTTTAATGATAGAAATATTGAGATTTAAATTGACTTTAATCAATTTGTTCCTTTTTGAAGATATGATTTTTATTACTCAGGCTTTATAAGTGATGGTTTTGAATTAATTGATCATTTAATTTCTAAGAAATCACCGACATGTTTTGGGTCATGATCATCAAGCTCTATACCCGAGCTCTGTCCCTTGAGTGGGAGTGAAACGCCACATACCCACGTGAGTAGCCCTTTATGGGTCGGTAATTCACTTTCGGAATCCATGCCTTTTGACAGGTGAGCAGCCCTCCATGTCACTAGGTCGTGCTTTCCCTCGAACTGAATCTAATTCGCAAGCTTGTAATGGGCCAGAATTGGGGCCCTTATTATCTCAGTAGGTAATAAGATAAGTTCGGGTATCCATGATTAGAACTGAACCCACATGCGTGAGAATCTAAGAAGCCCACCCCGATTAGAGCCATGCGGACAACCATGGTAAATTAGAACTCATGTGGTTAGGTTTTCGCTTTTCCTCGTTGATTAATTCGCTTCGCTATATTCTTCATTTGATTAATTCATTCCTTATTTGTTATATCCATCACTAACATGTTTTCTTTTGTTTTCTTTATTTTTATATCTTGTCATCTCATAAAGAAAACACTAATTTGGAAATAGTTTGAAATTAAAAGCTTAATCAATGGAAGATTTGGTATATAACAACGATGAGAAGAATTCTGAGGAATTTCTACAAAAAGGTGATTGGTCGAGGGAAAGATCCGAGGAAAGAGAAGCCGAGGTTCAGAAGCTCAAGGACTAAGTTGCAAGCCACAAAGGGCAATCCAAGAGTATTAGATACCGATGACAGAATAACTCTGAGATGTTGCTTAGAATACTTAGGGGGAAGAACAAGAGACAGCAAACTTGACGACTCAAGTACGAA
Organism: Hibiscus mutabilis; assembly: GCA_019671005.1. Taxonomy (NCBI): domain Eukaryota; kingdom Viridiplantae; phylum Streptophyta; class Magnoliopsida; order Malvales; family Malvaceae; genus Hibiscus; species Hibiscus mutabilis. Next base: position 22,767,202 of record CM033746.1, on the reverse strand, counting down.
AAATTGCCCATTAGCTCCAGTTTCTAGCACAGGATGCTACCAACTTCAGGAATACACCAAGGAAGCGTCGAAAAAGGAAAAAAGATTATCTTAGTTCGGGCGTATGTCCAGCGGTTTTCTTTCATTGTTGTAATGAAACAATATCTCCATTAATGCAAGTTGTTTAACGAGGATATTTTCCAAATCAGTGTTCTTCTTTGCATTCATACATGTTTACATTATATTGCATTTATCCGCAAAATTGTAAAATTATTGAAATTAATTAAAAGATTCCATCTTTCATATTTGCATTCGTTTGTGCATTTTAAGTGTTTTCTTACAATCATTTATTTCTATTATGCATACGATGCATTGCATGCATTGATTCATGAAACAATAAAATTAATTGTTGGGGATCCCGTTCTAGTGATCAATTATCCTACATTCACACTTCCCTGACACCAAAGAAGGCAAGAGGAAGAAAGTTTTGTTAAAATAGAAGCTGATTTGAGAGGAACGATCATCTCAAAAAATAGAGATATCAAAGGGAGTACTTCTAGCCAATATAGCTTCAAAAGTATGAATGACTTAGTGGCTAGGGTGGATAAGCTCGAGGAGCTCCAAGAACTTTTGGTTCGGAATCAATAAGAGATGATGGCATATGTGAAGAAGTTCCAAGAGGAAGCCATGAGGCAAATCAATGAATTTATGAGTATGATGGCTATCATGACCAAAGGAAAGGGCTTGACTGAAGACTCTTTCGTTCAGAACGAGATTGGAAGAACAAGCAAGAGTTGCGACTGCGTCTTTGTAGCAGAAAAAACTTTGTCAGATAAAGACCAAGCCATCATCAATCAATATGAGATAGTCTACACCTCCTCCGAATATCCCATCGAATTGGTGTTGGATAAGATCAAAGTCTCTCTCTTGAAAATCTGGTCTTCGCCAACGGATTGAGAACCAGCTTAGAAGCAAGTGGATCTTGGGAATAATGACACGGGCACCTACGAGGCCCCTAAGAAGATGGTGATCTCCTCACCACAGGCTGTATCCCAGAATGTGCAAGGCTCGAATAGAAAGAAGACTGAGAGTCCCAAGTGGGAGATAAAAAAATACTTGTCATCCTTCTACCGATTTCCTACACCGAGTTGCTCCTAATGCTTGTTGAAAAGAAATTGTTGATCACTGTCCAATCCAAGCCAAAGGGTCCTCCCTATCCCGAGGATTATAATGTTAGTGCCATATGTGACTACCATGTGGGAAGTACAGGCATACTACGGAGGATTGTGGAGCCCTAAAAAACAAGGTTCAAAGTTTAGTTGAGACCGGCCTTTTGAGGTTTTAAGAAGAAATAATGGTGAACATGACTTTTGGAGTTGGTGATTCCCCTGCTTTCATTTATAAGAGTTCATTTGTTTACATTTCCTAGCGTTTTGCACTTTCTCTTGAAGTAATGCGTGGAATCAACTCTGCTACTGTTTTCTCGAAAGTAGCAAATACTCTTTTATGGGCTTATGTCATGTTTGTCTATTCAATTTCAATGAAAAGATGCATCTTTTAATTAAATATATATATGTGTATATTCTTTCTTACGCTCGTAGACCCCCGGATATTACGTGCATGATGTGGCATTGATTCTAAAAAAAGAGATCAATCGAATGTTGTGATCACGATAAAGTATGATTTCCTGCTAAGCCCGCTCTGGTCAGTAAAATGCGAGATGCAAGACTACTACTCCTTAGATAATGTTCGATGATAAGAAAATCTCCTAAGAAAAGACCGATGGAGTTGTTTAAAAAAATCTGTCAAGAAATGAACAATTGATGGAGCTGCGGGGAAGAACAAATCTAATAAGGAACTAGATTCCACTTGTTCGATACCCCAGGATCAGAGATAAATCTCTAAAATGAATGTACAATTGAATAAGTCTCAGAGCATCCTGATAGAGCTGTGGGGGGAGAACAAATCTAATAAGGAGATATGTTCCACATGTTCAATACCCTAGCGTCAGAGATGAATCTTTTAAGACACTGACACTATATTAATTGCAATCAGAACCACCCACTTGTACTAAGAATTCTCAGATTGATATTTTTGCACTCCATGTGTTAAGCAAATTTGAAAACCATAAACGTATTTTGGAGAAAAAAAATAAGAACTAGAAGGAGTAATTTTTGAAAAGATCAAGCAAATACCATAATCATGAGGATAAACCGAGTAGTCTGAGAGGAATTTCACAACTTTAAATATCGCGACAATATTAAAAGGCAAGCTATTGATCACCGAGGGACTGAATCTAAGACGCTCTTGCATTTAATATCCGGGGCATTCTATTCTTTTTTTCTATTGATTTTGATTTTGCATATTAACCCAAAGCATCCTCTGTTGAAATGTTAATCATCAAACTACATATAGATGAAAAAAGAGAAAAAGAATAATAAGAAAAAGAAAAAAAAGAAAAGAAAGAAAAGAAAATAGAGAGAGAAGTAGGAAGAATTGGGTTTCTTTGTATGGTTTCAAGAATAAAATTTAGAATTCAGGGTCAGAGATGTATATGATCGACTTAACACCAAAACCTGTCAGTGATCCTAAAGAGAATAATAGTAAGCCTTAGTATGCTACATGGTACAATGACTCAAAATGAGTGTTTGTCATAATGTATTGGTCAATTCAGATAATTGAAGATTGATCCTTATTGAAGAAATGAAGTTTGGAGATTTAATAGACATATTTTTAGGCAAACATCGAGGTAGAAGAAATACCATACCGATGGGTCAGGGGCAAAATAACAGTTAAACCCAAAGGTGGGATGAGTTACTACTAAGATCAAGAAGTAGAAGAATGTTTCTCTGTATGGCTTCAGGGATAGAGTTTTAGGTCTACATGGTTGGCCTAGCCTAAATGAATAATTTATTAGTGATTACGAAGAGAATAACAACAAGATTTCATATGCCAGATAGTGCAGAGAGTTGAAGTAAGTTTTTGCCATAATGTTTTGTTTGGTATAGAAAGTGAAGATTGGACCTTGTGGAAGTAAGAAAGGTTTAGAAGATTTAGGGGCATGTGTTCACCCCAGCATTGATGTAGAAGAAGGCTCATCATGAAGAATCGTAAAAGAGACAACATTTAAGCCCAAGTGGAGTGGGGGCAATGTTTCAAAATTGAGCTTCATGAAATGATAGATTTTGTTCTGACCAATGCAAGTCAATAATCTTTTTTCAAGATGAGACAAAATATGTAGAGTCTGCCAAAGACAAAGGGCCCATAGAAGCTAAGGGTGATCGACCGAAAAGCAAGGATTTTCCCCAACAATTCTAAAAGTGACTCCACTCATACATCATTTATAGCTAGACGTCCTTATGTTAGGAGCATGCAAATTCATACCATCATAGCATTTTGTTTTAAGTAGGCATTCAAAGATTGATAAAAGGATGGATCTACAGCTTCACGAGAGTAGAAGTAGGCCTCAGGAAAGAACCAAGTCCTTTGACTTGCATAATTAGGATTTCTAAAGGTTTTCCAATCTTTGATTATTCGGGAGTGGCGAGCATCTTTTTACGCCAAGATGATCCAAAGTTGGGGCATTCAGTCGAGGTATTCTGGTGGTCTCTAGGTGAGACGCCTCTTCCTATAAGATATTTGAAGATTACCAAAGATCTGGTTTGAAGCTTCATGTTGAAGAAGTAGATCTTATTGATGACTTTTGATTGGTAGCCGTGTTGGCGTGAATCCTTTTATATGGTCTACAGTCTCGTGTTGAAGAGGTAGATCTTATTGACGATTTTTGATTGGTAGTCTTGTTGGCATAAATACTTTTATATGGTCTGCAGCCTCATGAAGAAGAGGTAGATCTTATTAAAGATTTTTGATTGGTAGTCGTGTTGTATTGAATCGTTTTACTTGGTTTGTAGCCTCATGAAGAAGATGTAGATCTTATTGAAGATTTTTGATTGGTAGCCGTGTTGGCGTGAATCCTTTTACTTGGTCTGTAGCCTCATGAAGAAGATGTGGATCTTATTAATGATTTCTGATTGGTAGTCGTGTTGGCGGCGTGAATCCTTTTACATGGTCAGTAGCCTCATGAAGAAGAGGTAGATCTTATTGAAGATTTTTGTTTGGTAGCCGTGTTGGCGTGAATCTTTTTTACTTGGTCTGCAACCTCATAAAAAATAGGTAGATCTTATTGAAGATTTCTGATTGGTAGCTATGTTTCCGTGAATTCTTTTACTTGGTCTGTAGCCTCATGAAGAATTAAAGATTTTCTATTGGTAGCCATGTTGGTGTGAATCTTTCTACTTGGTCTGCAGCCTCATGAAGAAGAGGTAGATCTTATTGAAGATTTTCGATTAGTAGCCGTGTTGGCATGAATCATTTTACTTGGTCTGCAGCCTCATGAAAAAGAGGTAGATCTTATTAAAAATTTTTGATTGGTAGCCGTGTTGACGTGAATCCTTTTACTTGGTCTGCAGCCTCATGAAGAAGAGGTAGATCTTATTGAAGATTTATGATTGGTAGCCATGTTGGCGTGAATCCTTTTACTTGGTTTGCAGCCTCATGAAGAAGAGGTAGATCTTATTGAAGATTTCCGATTGGTAGCTGTGTTGGTGTGAATCCTTTTACTTTGTCTGCAGCCTCATGAAGAAGAGGTAGATCTTATTGAAGATTTTCGATTGGTAGTCGTGTTGGCGTTAATCCTTTTATTTGGTCTGCATCCTCATGAAGAAGAGGTAGATCTTATTGAAGATTTTTGATTGGTAGCCGTGTTGGCGTGAATCCTTTTATTTGGTCAATTGCTTCAGGATTTCAGGGTAAAAGGTTCTATATAGGAGGGACTCGCAGCTCAAAGACTTCAAGCGAAGAGTTTTATATAGGAGAAACTCCCAGCTTCAGGATTTCGGGAAGAGGAAGGGTGAACAATTCTATATAAGAGGAACTTGAAGCTCGAAATCTTCGGACAGGAAAGTAGGGACAAAAATTGCGTCTTTAGTCTTTTCTCTATTCCTGTTTCACAACAATGAGTAAAGAATGGCAGCTGTAGACACTAAATTTTGTCCGAGTTTAAATTAAAGTGCTCGAAATAAGATCAATCAACATCATATATGATTTTGCATAGTATAGAAAATACAAAAAAAATAAAAATCCTAACTCCTTGCTCACTAAGGCTTGGTTCATATTGGATAAACCAATGCCTCACTCCCTTAGTTGGAAAGTACTTGGGGCCCAAGATCTTAATTTTTATTGGTTTTCATTTTAATGATATAACCCAAAAATATCATTTATCACCTTATATATTAAAAACTATATCCCATTTTTATTCCAACAAAATACCCTTCTTCACCCATATATATATATATATATATATATAATATTAACCCTATTTGGGGGGATCGACTCTACAGCCGCAATCTTTAAATTCAAATTTTCTCACAGCCGATCCCCACTAACATTTTGATTCCATTTTTTATTTTCTCCACAGCAATTATTACCACTGCCCATTTTTCATTTCCCCAAAAAAGCCACTACTATTATTTTCCCCAAAAAAACCATCCCTTGCTCTAGCGGTCTACACAGCCGCAACACCCTACAGTTTTCATTCCACTATTCACTACACCATATTTCATTCCCACGAAGCCTCCTTATTCTTCATTGTCAAAATTTCACCCATCAGCCACACCACTCTCCTTTCGGCAGCCCCTAAAACCACAAAAACCCTTCATTGCCAAACTTCACCCAAATTCCATTAAGCCCCCCAAAGTCTCCAATATTACCATCATTCGAATCTCAAAGAAAAACTCTCAAAGAAAAACTCTCAAATCAAGCTTCTCAACCCAACAACAACGATCCGTGGATTGATTGATCGAGCATATATTTGGGTTTTGGATATTTTCTTCCCCTTTTATATTTAATGTGTAATCCATTTTTATAGTTCAATGAAAATATGGATGATTTTATTGGTAACTTTTGTTGTTTATTTTAATTTCTTTCTTATGTGTTTTATTTTGTTTAATTTTTTGTTTGTGATATGTATTTTATTTTACTTGTTGGATGTGGTTTATTTTATTATTTGTTTGTATATATATTATTGTTATAATTTCATATTATCCTATTATATACATATGGTTGTTATGTTTTTTTTGTATATAGGCATAGTGTATATATATGGATTGCTATATGCATACATACGTACTTTACATATATTATTACCTCATTACATATGTATAGTGTACATATATATTATTACATATTATATGGTATTTGTTATGTATATATATGTATGTATATATATATGGTATTTTATCTTATTATATATATATATATTTATGTCGTATCATATATTATAAGTGTTATGTTTATATTATATATTATTATTACTATATTATAGAATTATCTATCTTATAGTATATATTATATCACTTCTATATATCATATGTCACATATTATATTTATATCATATATGTTATATATTATTATATATTATCCATATTATAACTAGTATAATATAATATCTATATATGTATATTATTATTTGTTTATTGTTTGCTTTACTTTTATGCCCGAATCGGCCTTACGGTGACCCGCAATAGGGAATGACCTGTATTATTATGGCAGGTTCCATCTAACACCTAACATTTAATTTCCGCAACTAACTTTTATTTCCTCGAAATTGATTTTTTCCGCTATTTAATTTTCGTATTTATTTTCATGTTAGATTCGGTCCTTTTTCCGGATCTCTTTTCCATTTACGCTCTTTTGTTCGATCCGGTCCCTTCTTTCGGACTGCTTTTTTTATCCGATCCCTTTTCGGATTCTCTTTAATTCGCGCATTTTTTTTATCGCTCTTTAATTTCCTGCATTTACCCTTATTGTCCTTTATTTATTCATTTGCCTATTTTGTGACATTCATTATTTCGGCATTTATTTCACCCCTAATTTTATTTAATTTGACATTGCTAATTAACTGATCTAAATCATAAAAATAAGGTATTTATTAATTTCGATAGTTGTGTCATAACAGTCCTGGCTTATCAGATGTTGACCAAATATTTGAATTAATTCGTACTTCTAAAGGTAAATGTAATTTGAGATAAAACTTTGACAAGTCATAACAACATTCTTAACTGTTGCATCATGCATAAAGGTGATGAACGAAGTTCGAACCATAAATTAACACGACAATTAACCTTATTCCATGTCAGTTTAATCTATGGTCTGAGGTATCGTCGCCCTTATTAATTAAATGTTTAATTATTTAAAACCCACCAATTTGATAAAAGCTCGTTTAATTAAAGTCCGTGTCCAACCAAGAACAATTTAATTAAATTCAATTTAAATTTTGATAATTTCCATTAATTAAAAGCAACATATGTTTTGGTACCGATTTTCGCGCATGATGGGGGTACTAATCATTCTCCACGCGTAACCAACTCCCGAAACTATTTTTGAACGAATCTCTGGTTTTAAGGTGTCCGGCCTACCTCAGTGGTCGGTGGCGACTCAAAGTTTTTCTTTCATTTTCAAAAAACGTCAAGATTTTCTAAAATCCCCATTTTTCAAAGAATTTGTTTTTTTTTATAGAAATCGAAAAATTTTAGGTCGCGATACATAGTATGGAGCACCGTCTCAAATACAGTTACAGACTAGTCACTATGATTCATTGTCTATATCTGATCCATTTTCTCTATTTGAGGAAATGATGAGCGACCACTTCTCTCGAAATGAAGCTATTATACATGGTCACTCTTCTTCAATCTGTATTCTAGGAGCTCAACTAAGGCAGTTGGCTACTAATATGAACTCTCGTCAACTGTGCATACTTCCTAGCAAGACAGAGAGTCCAGTAATCAAGGGTAAAGAACACTACAAGGTTATTACTCTCCATAGTGACAAGCAAACTGCTGATTTGATGCAACAATCACCTGTATCTATTCAAGACCGGGGGGGGGAATCATCAAAAACTGACCCACTGTGGAAGTAAGGAATTGAGGATGGCATGGCGGATGATGCTCATTCAGTTATTACTCCGCTACCAACAGTCTTACAATCTAAGTTGTTAGAGCAATTTTAGACGTCGGTGCAATCAACAGATACTCCATCTCCACCTTATCTTTAAAGATTTAAGAATACTAAGTCTGACAATCAATTTTAATTCTTTCAAGACAATTTGCAATAACTTACAGTACAAATCTCCTTGATGGATGCTCTTATGCAGATTCAAAATTATGCAAAGTTCATGAAGGAAATTCTATCTAAGAAGAAAAAACTCAGTGCCATAAAGACCATTACGCTCACAGAATAGTATAGTGTGTTTATATCCACTCTTTTACTAAGAAAAATGAAAGATCATGTCAGCTTCATCATTCCCTGTTCTATTGGAAATCACTACTTTAGCAAAACTCTTTGTGATCTGGGGCCAATATTAATCTAATGCCATTATCAACTTTTTAGAAGTTAGGGATTGGCCAAATGAAACCCACTGCGGTCACATTGCAACTAGTGGACAGATCTTTAACTCATCCGAATGGATACAAGGTCACTCTTCTTTGATTCGTACTCTAGAAGCTCAACTAAGGAAGTTGGCTACTGATATGAACTCTCATCAACTGGGCATACTTCCTAGAAACACAGAGAGTCCAGTAATTAAGGGTAAAGAACACTGCAAGGTTATTACTCTCTATAGTGGTAAGAAAACTACTGATTTGATGCAACAATCACCCATATCTATTCAAGAGCGGGGGGAGGGAATCATCAAAAATTGACCCACTATTGAAGGATGGAATGGAGTATGATGCTCATTCAGTTATTACTCTGCTACCAACATTCTTGCAATCTAAGTTGTCGGAGCAATTTTAGACATCGGTGCAATCAACAAATACTCCATCTTCACCTTATCTTTAAAGATTCAAGAATATAAGTTCGTATTTCTAGCATACTTTATCATTCTTGACTGTGAGGCAAACAAGGATGTCCATATTATTCTTGGCTGGCCATTCTTAGCAACTAGGGAGGCTATTACTTATTTCTAAAAAAGAGAACTCACAATTTGGGTCGATGATGATCACGTTACTTTTGGGATGTTTAATGTTGATCTTGGAAAGAATATAAAGGAATGTCATCATATTGATGTTCTAGAAAATCTCATACAGGAAGACTTGAATCATCGTAGTATACTCATTGCTGAGGATACTGCGCTAACAACTATTGAAGATGACCTCCCAAATTGTGACAGTATTGTTGAAGTGCTCACTATTGCTGTTCAACACAAATGGTAGGTCAAATCTTTAGATCTTACACACCGTACAATTTCTACTTTTAAACCATCTATTGAAGAAGCTCCATCTCTGAAACTGAAGCTGTTACCAACTAAACTCAAGTATGTATTCCTTGGAGATGGAAAAACACTCCCAATCATTGTCTCCACAACTTTGGATGGAATTCAAAAAGCTAAGTTGATAAATATTCTAAAGCAGCATAAACGTGCTATTGCCTGGACCATTACGGACATTAAAGGCATTAGCACATCTTTGTGCATGCGTAAGATCAAGCTGGATGGTGATAGCAAACAATCTATTGAGCTGTAATGCCGACTCAATGAAAAGATGAAAAAGTGGTAAATAAGGAAAATGGTTGGATGCTGGTATTATATATGTCATTTCTGATAGTGCATGGGTTAGTCCAATCCATTGTGTTCCTAAGAAAAGTGGCATCATTATAGTCCGTAATGATGCTGATGAATTGATTCCGACTCGTATTCTAATGGGTTGGTGGATTTGCATGGATTAGAGGAGACTTAATGTGTAACGCTTTGAATTTGGGCCTAGATGTTACCTAGATCGATTAGACAGTTTAAGGGAACCGGATTAGACGATTTGAGCTAGTTTTGGGAATTAATTCATAATAAATTATTTTTGGTTGAAGTAAATATGTAAAATACTAGAAAATGTTTAATTAGTATTCTAAGGGTTTTGAGAAAGTAAATTTGAAGGGATAAAATCGAATTTTGGGACATTTGGTCTGGTGACTAAAATGTAAAGTTTTCAAAACTATTTTGGTGACTAAATCATAAAAGGGTCAAAACTTAGAATCTTTAAGGAGCTAATTTACCAAAGTTTTTAATTGGATTTTCCCTTAATTTAGGCTATTTTTAAAAGGTTTATAAATGAAAATAAAATAGATTTAATTAAAAGGATTTCTTTTAACCAATTTCATTTTCTTACGTAACTACTTTTGCTCTCAACTTTTCACTCAACTGTCTTAGCAACCAAACTATCAATTTTACTCTAAAATACTCAGGAATGAATCCGTTTGATTTCTTGATTGATTCCTTTGATTTCTACATCAAATCCTACTTTCTTTCTTGGAGATTTCAAATTAAGGGGAAAGTCAGCAATTAAAGGTGATTTTCATTTTTCTCCTCTAATTAAAGGTTCTTTACTGAAATTCCCAAGTTCTTGATCCTTTACAATTGATTTTTTGTTATGTATTTATGATTAAATCATGATTATAATGCTTTAATTGAGTTTTGATAAGAAATTTGATGGATCTTGATTATGGATCTGTTTTGTGTTGATTCTAATTAATTTAGATCAGACTTTAAGTATGTTTTAATGTTATGAGAATAGATTAATAAAAGGAATCCCGAAAATAAGTGAGTTGCTAATTTTCTAGGTTGTAAATAGTTAGATTTTGAGGTGATCTTGGTGTTGAAAGGTTGCTAGAGATATAAGGTTGATATATTGTTGTTTTTGGATGTTAATTGATGATATTAAGATGTTAAAATGGTTAGGTTATGGCTAGGCTTTTTTTAGGTTGAGTTTGGTGTTGTTTTCGGTTGTGTAAAGGAAACGTTTGTTGGATTTTAGTGTGGCGAAGTTGAGGTTAGATGTTGCTGGGATTAGAGATGCATTGTAATCATTAATCCTCTATTTTCGTGTGGGTAAAATAGAGGAGACTGATCCTTTAGCAAGTGGAGAAGTTTCGAAGGCTTTGGAAGCTTAATTTTGCATCGGCAAGTGGAGCTTTGTGTTGTCGGTGAGTGGGAACATGGTTTAAAGCTTTAAAAAGGTTTGAAAGTGATTTTGGGAGTTTAAAATAAGCTTGAAATACTTGTCTTAACTCGGAAGTAAGTATTAGATGTTTCGCTCTCAATTTCGGTATTGGCAAAGTTGATTTTCTCATGCCTATGTTTATGTTTGATACCTATTGTTTTATGCATGTTTGGAAAGTGGATTATGATGCAAACGAACTTATATTGATGATATTTGTGTATGGCAAATGATTTGCGATAAGGATTTCAATGATCTATAAATGCATGTTTTGTTGCATTAGAAATCGGTTTGAATGATGCATATGAAAAATAGTGAGGTATCATGTCTAAAGTGGAATATATTGGCAAAGTGACAATGTTAAATGTTATCGGATATAGTTGGCATGCCATAGGGTTTAAAGTGCACTATAATAAGTCACCTCATGTGTGTCGAGGGTTTAATTGTACCATTTTCCACCATGGAAACCTCAGCGGTCGAGGGGTTAATTGTGCAGTATTCTCCCGCTGATGGATTACGTATCACAATGGTTGAGGGGTTAAATGTGCCGTTTGCTCCCATTGTAGATATTATACATCATAACCGTCGAGGGGTTAAATGTACCATTTGCTCTGGTTATGGATATATGTGAAATGGTCGAAGGAACCACTTGTGAAATCTGTGTATCTGATATGTTTTTGATATGGAAAGATTATGTTTTTGGGTTATTTGAATGACAATATATGATTTAATGTATCATGATGGATAAATGTGTTTTGTATAATGAGATTTATATATGTTTTGCTCTTTAAGCTTTTTTATTGGATGAATAAGCATGTGAAGGCTTAAATTGAGGTTTTACATATGGGATTATGCATGAGATCCATGATACATGTTTTGCATATGGTTTAATATGCATGTTTTACAAAGGTGAAAAGGGCATGAGATGTTTAAGCATGATGAACAAAGAGTGTTTTGACTAAAATGATTTTAAATGCATTGATGAGTGTTTTTAGAGCGACCCCCACTAGGCTTTATTTGCTTACGCTCTCATTTCTCATCAATGCAGGAAAATAAGCTTTTGGGACAACGTGCAAGTGAGGAGGAATCGAAGAATTGAAACATTTCAAGTATGGTCTTGATAATTGAACTTGTAGTAAATAAGAGGCAATGTGAGCAAGTTGTAATTGGGAGGGTTGTTTTGGTTACTCCCTATTTTGGACAAGTTTCCTTTGATGTTTTCCACTTGAATGATGCTTAATGACTTGCTTTAAGGGGTTGGGATATGAAATGCATGCTTGGGTAGAGATCATGCCTATAGGATCTTTGATTGGATTAGCTATGGTTGGAATGGTCTTCTAGCATGCTTGTTTGATTGTGGAAATACTGGTTAGAATGTTATATGATGGTTGTAAGATGTTTGTAGTATGTTAGATTGAGCCAAAGTGTCATATGTTTAACCAAGAGGTCATTGCAGGCCAACCCGTACTGGTACGGGTATTTAAGGATAGAGATGCGGGGTCTATCTCAGCTCAAATCTGTGCAAAATTGCACATGCATATCGATATGCCTTGTAGCCATATCGGTACGCATAGCTAAAAATTACATTGGTGTCGGTACACGGGCAACTGTATCGATACGCCTTTTAGCTACTGGAATGCATGTAATATGTTAATTAAGGTTGGAATTTCAGAATTAAGTAAGTCCTTCTAGTTTTCTAGAATTACAATTTGGTCCCTATAGTGCAATTTTGACCAATCAGATGTTAATTCGACGCCCAATTTAATTATAAATTTCATCATTGTTAGCATGATCACCTTAGGACTTAATTATGCATTTAGAAAAGATAAATGGAAAAATGGACCATTTTTTAAGTAAATTGTTTGGGTTTTTATCAGTAAACCCAATGTAGCTCGCTCGGTTCAGTTTGACATCTAGGCCGCGTCAAGGGGGTTACATTTGGCAGTATCAGAGCAAGGTTAGATTGTTGGGAGGTGGGTTATGATTGTTGGGAGGTGTGTTGTGTTGTTTAAGATGATGTTGATTTTTGTATGATATGTATTGTGCTTGATTATATGAATTTATATCTAGAATGTGATATTTTGCGGTAGAATCTTGGGGACACATTGCTTTATTACTACAAGTGTAAAAGAATTTTTTTGGGAAAGTGAACGTCTTGGATCCTTGCTTGAATCTAGCCTAATTATATTTTTGGTTATATTTCCATGCTATAGATACATATTTTTGAGTATGCCACTAAGATGAGAGTTTAGGTCGAACTCGAATAACGCTGCCAGAGAACAAAGAGTTGAGGGTGAGATGGTGCACTCTGAGGGGTTGCCACCTCCTCCGCCTAATATGCTAGCTAGGGTGGATGTTGGGCAAGCGCCGCCAATTCTACCTAGACCAGTCTTTGGGGATATGATGTCGTTGACTCAGGCGATGATTAGAGCTTTTTAGGTAGTTGTGGATAGAGTGCATGTTCAAGCACCAGCACCTGTAGTAGCTATTAAGACATGACTTTCGTTAGAGCATTTGCGTAATTTGAAAGGTTCTGAGTTTAGAAGTTTAGCTCTTGAGGCAATTGAGAAGTGGTTTGCAAGTACCGAGAGAATTCTTGGTCAGATAGAGTGCACGTATGTGCGTAAGTTGAGTTGTATAGTATTTTTACTTTAGAGAGATGCCTATAGTTGGCGGATTACCACTATAGCGGGAGTGGCACCCGAGGATGTGACATGGGAGTTCTTTTGTGCCACTTTTCGAAAGAAGTATCTGGGTTCCCGATACCAAGAAGAAAAGAAGAACGAGTTTATGGCGTTGGTTCAGGGTTGTATGTCTATAACGGAATATGAGGTTTAGTTTGTTTGATTGAGCCAGTATGCACCTAAACCAGTTCCCAATGATCCCCAACGATGTGATCATTTCTGATATGGGTTGATCAATAAAGTAAAGACTTATATGTTGGCTGTAGATTACGCAGAGTTTGATATATTGGTTTCTTAAGCTAAGGATATAGAGCAGAATCTGGGATTGTCTTTATGTTTTGGGAGTTCTAGTGCTGGGAAGAAGATTTTCAAGTTAGATGCGGGTAGAGACCGGTATAAAAAGCATAGGGAGAGGAGGTATCATCCTGATCTGAGACATGGTAGAGGTTATGTTGGGCGTGGATAGTAAGGTCATAACACCTATGTTGGAGTGCCCGAGTGTAGGCACTGTGGGAAGCGTCATTTAGGAGAGTGTTGGATTACGCATGGTACATGTTAGAGTTGTGCTTTACGGGATCATTTGAGACGTGATTGTCCATAGATGGCTAGGGATGGTCAGGCTCCTGCACCTGTTGTTGCTCTATAGAGAGGCTGTAGGCGCGGTCGAGGTAATTTATAGCGCAGGGAAGAAGGTTAGAGGACTGTTGCTCATACAATGGTTATTCAGCCCTAGGATGGTGGACCTAAGAGGATCTATGCGTATAGCGAAGGGAGGAATTACACAGATGTGATTGCAGGTACTTTTACTTTGCGGTCCATGTCATTACTTTCTTTGATAGATTATGGTTCTACACATTCATACATCTTGTGCGAATATGAATGCTTGCTTGATATACCAGTAGAAGTGTTATATGTGAGTATGCGTGTAACTAGTTCTTTTGGAGAAACAATAGTCGCTAGGAGGTTGTATAGAAGATGTCCTTTGATGGTTCAAGGTTACGTGTTTATGGCTGATTTAATGGAGTTGCTGGTTTTAATGTAATTCTAGGTATGGATTGGTTTGTCTGAGCATATGGTTGTGGTCGATTTTGAGACAAGCGAGTTTCGTAGAAACTTGTTGAGAATTATGAAGTGGTGGTTGTGGGAGAGAATACTAAATTCTTGTCCAATGTAGTCTCAGCTTTGGAAGCATAGAAGTTGTTGGAGCTTGGGGGTCAAACGTATCTGGCTTATGTTATGAACCCAAATATAAAAGAGGTACACATTCAGGATATCCGTACCATTTGTGATTTTAAGGGTGTTTTTAGAGGATTTACTTGGATTACCACTGAATAGGGAGATAGAATCTTGCATCGAGACGTATATGGATACGGCTCTAGTGTCGATTGCACCGTATCGCATGGCACCAAAAGAGTTGAAAGAGTTGAAGACGCAACTTTAGGAGTTATTGGACCATGGTTTTATTAGACCTGGTGTGTCACCCTGGGGAGCATCGGTGTTGTTTATAAAAAAGAAGGATGGCAAGATGAGAATGTGCATTGATTATCGGCAACTGAACAAGTTGACGATTAAGAATAAGTATCCTTTACCGAGGATTGATTTGTTTAATTAGATTCAGGTGCTACGTTGTTTTCTAAGATTGATATGAGATATGGGTATTATCAGTTGAAGGTCAAGGATAAGGACGTGCTGAAGACAGCCTTTCACATGCGTTACGGGCATTATGAGTTCTTAATGATGCCGTATGGGTTCAATAATGCACCCACAACTTTCATGGACACGATGAATCGAGTATTCCATGACTTATTGGATCAATTCGTGGTGGTTTTCATCAATGAAATTCTCGTTTACTCTCGTATTAAGGAAGATCACGATCGACATTTACGGATTATGTTGCAAGTTTTGTTGGATAATAAGCTTTATGCCAAGTTGAGCAAGTGTGAGTTTTGGATTAAAAAAGTAGTTTTTCTTCGTCATGTGGTGTCGGCAGAAGGTATCTGTGTAGATCCGCAAAAGATTGAGGCAATCATGAATTGGAAGCAACTAAAGTCGGTGGCGTTGGATTGCAGTTTCTTGGGGTTAGCAGGGCATTATCGTCACTTTGTGGATGGTTTCTCGAAGGTTGCTGCTCCTTTAAAAAAGTTGTTACAAAAGGATGTAAGTTTTGAGTGGACGGAGAGTAGACAATAAGCTTTTGATAAGTTGAAGGAAGCCTTGACGCAAGCTCCGATCTTGATTCAACCTAAGTCAGGGAAGGAGTTTGTAGTTTATAGTGATGCATCTTATATTGGTTTGGGGTGTGTGTTGATGCAAGGGGGAAAAGTTGTGGCTTATGCATCTAGGAAGTTGAAGGTGCACGAGCGAAACTATACTACGCATGATATAGAGCTTGTTGCGGTGGTGTTTGCGTTGAAGATTTGGAGGCATTATCTCTATGGTGAGAAGTGTACCATGTATACGGATCACAAAAGTTTGAAATATCTGATGTCAAAAAAGGAATTGAACCTTAGGCTATAGATATGGTTGGAGTTGCTCAAGGATTATGATTTAATGATAGAGTATCATCTGGGTAAGACTAATATTGTAGCTGATGCCTTGAGTAAGAAGGTTGCGGTGGAGCTGAGGGCAATGTTTGCTCGGTTGAGTGTGACGCGAGATGGTGCTTTGTTGGCTGAGTTGCAAGTGAAACTGTCATTGTTATAGTTGATTAAGGAGAAATAACCGTATGATGATTCGTTGGTACCACATGTTAAGGATATTATGGATGATAATCAGACAGATTTGTGTTTTAATGATGAGGGTGTTCTGTGTTTCAAGAGTCGAGTGGTTGCGCCGAAAGATGATGAGTTGTGTAACGTCCCAAATTTGGGCCTAGGTGTTTGCTAGATCGATTAGATAGTTCGGGAGAACCAGATTAGGCAATTCGAGCTAGTTTCAGGAATTAATTCTTAATAAATTGTTTTTGGCTAAAATAAAGTATGAAAAAATGCTAGAAAATGTTTAATTAATACTCTAAGGGTTTTGGTAAACTCAATTTGAAGGATGTAAATCAGATTTTGTGACATTTTGGTCTAGTGACTAAAATGTAAAGTTTTCAAAACTATTTTGGTGACTAAAACATAAAAGGGTTAAAACTTATAATCTTTAAGGAGCTAATTAACCAAAAATTTTCATCAGATTTTCCCCTTAATTTAGGCTATTTTTAAAAGGTTTTTAAATGCTTTTAATATTAAAATAAAAAAATTGATAAAAAAGATTTTAATTAAACAAATCCATTTTCTTACGTAACAACTTTTGCTCTTAACTTTCTCAGCAGCCAAACCATCAATTTCATTCCAAAATTCTCAGTAATCAATCTTTTTTGATTTCCTTTTGATTTTCTATTTGATTCCTTTGATTCTTACATCAAAATCTACTTGGTTTCTTGAAGTTTTCATCCAATCTTTGCCAATTAAGGGAGAAATCAACAATTAAAGGTGATTTTCATTTCTCTCCTCTAATTAAAGGTTCTTTAATGAAATTCCCAAGTTCTTTATCCTTACAACTGATTTTTGTTATGGAATTATGATTAAATTATGAATAAGGTATTTAAATTAAGTTTTGATGAGAAATTTTGATGAACATTGTTATGGATCTGTTTTGTATCGAATCTAATTGATTTAGATCTCTTATAAGATGCGTCTTAATGTTAAAAGAAGTTATTAATAAAAGAATTCCCGAAACTATGTGAAATGCTAATTTTTTAGGTTGTAAATAGTTAGATTTTGAAGTGATCTTGCTGTTTTAGGGTTGCTGGAGGTATAAGAATGTTATAAGGATTTTTTTGGATGTAAATTGATGTTGTTAAGATGTTAAAATCAATAGGTTTTGGTTGGGCTTTGTTTAGTTGGAGTTTAGTTGCGTTTTTAGTTGTTTAGAGGAGGTGCGTGATGGTTTTAGTGAGATGAAGTTGTGTTTAATGGTTGCTGGAAATTAGAGATGCAAGGAAGTGCATTAATCCTCTATTTTGGTTGGGAAAAGAAGAGGAGTTGGATCCTTTAGCTTTTGGAGAGGTTGCGGAAGCTTCAGAAGCTTGATTCTCGCAATGGCAACGGGGCTTTGTGTTGTTGGTGAGTGGAAACTTGGTTTACTGCTTTAAAAAGGTTTGAAGATGGTTTTTGGAAGTTTAGATTAAGTTTGAAACACTTGTCTAAGCTCGGAAGTAAGTATCGAATGTTTTCGCTCTCGTTTTCAGTTTTGCAAAATATAATCTCATGCTCATGTTTGTGATTTTGATTACCTATTGTTATATGCATATTTTAGAAATGAAAGATGTTGCAAATGATCATATGTGATGATTTTTTAGAATGATAAATGGTTTATGAAAGAATTTGAGAATTCTAGAATACATGGTTTAATGTATTGGAAATTGATTTGATTTGATGCATATTTAAAATAGTGATGTAATATAGTTTTATTGAGTATATTGGAAATTGGTTGAGATTAAAAGTTATCGAATATAGTTGGCTAGCCATAGGGTTTAAAGTGCACTATAATAACTCACCTCATGTGTTTTGAGGGGTCAAGAGTGTGCCATGCTCCACCATGAGAATCACAGTGGTCAAGGGGTCAAGAGTGTGCAAATTCTCTCACTGGTGGATTTACGTTATAACCATTAAGGGTTATTCCGGTTCGAGGACGTATGTGAAGTGGTCGAAGGAACCACTTAGGAAATTCGTGTATCCGATGTGTTTTTATAAAATAGAATGGAACTTGGTTTTGAGTCATTTGAATGCCAATATATGAGATAATGTATCAATATAAATGGATTATGTTTTGTATAATATGGTTTATACATGAGATGCTCTTTAAGCTTGTTGTCTAGAGATTTTGGCATATGAAGGTTAAATTGAGGTTTATGATAGAAATCCATGATACATGTGTTGCAAATGATTTAAATGTGAATATTTGGAAAGATTATAGAAGCATGAGATGATTTTGACATGAGCATTATAAGCTAGATTTGAGATAAAATGGTTTTAAATGCATTGATGAATATTTTTGAGATTCCCTCACTAAGCTTATAGCTTGCGCTCTCCTTTCTCATCAATGCAGAGAGATAAGAACTTTTGAACTGCAAGTAAGCAAGAGGAGATCGAAGGGATGAAGTATTTTCAAGTATGGTTTTACAAATATCTAGTAGTAATAAGAGGCAATGCGACCAAGTTGTAATAGGGAGGGTTAATTTGGATACTTCCTGTTTGTACAAGTTATATTTGGTGTTTTGGACTTGTATGATGTTTTATATCTTACCTTGAGGGGTTGGGATATGTTTTGCATGTTTGTGTAGAGATCATGCTTATATGACCTTTGCCTGGTTTTGATATGTTGTGTATGATCCTTTACCATGCTCATATGATTGTGGAAATATTGCTTGGGGTGTTATATGATGATTAGAAGTTGTTTGAAGCATATTAGATTGAGCCAAAGTGTCATATGTTTGACCAAGAGGTCTTTACAGGCCTGTCCGTATCGGTACGGGTCTCCAGGGATCGGTATGCGGGGACCTATCTCGACTCATTATGGGAAAAATGCCAAGGCGTACCAATATGCCTGGTAATTGTATCGGTACGCATAGCTAAAAAATAGGACTGGTGTCAGTACACGGGCAACCGTATCGATACGCCCTTTAGCCATTGGAATTTCAAATTTTTAAAATTGCATACCCGTATTAGGACGCTTGAGGACCGTATTGATACATCTTTATATTTTACATCCATTGCGATACGGGAAGTGGCCGTACCGGTACGACGCTCATTTTTTCTAGTAATATGCTATCCGAAGTTGAATTCTATACAATTTGGTCCCTATTTCTTGATCATGCAATTAAATGAGTTTGGATGATTATTTCAAGTCAAAATTTAGCATGTATGCATAAAACCTAACTAATTAAGGGTTGTGTAATGCCCCGGTTTTGGGCTAGTGG
This sequence comes from Hibiscus mutabilis, assembly GCA_019671005.1. Lineage (NCBI taxonomy): Eukaryota > Viridiplantae > Streptophyta > Magnoliopsida > Malvales > Malvaceae > Hibiscus > Hibiscus mutabilis. The sequence continues at coordinate 22,747,532 of CM033746.1, read as the reverse complement.
GTTTGAGGTTTGTTAGGCGGTCCGGTGGACCGGGTTAGAGATTCGAGTAGGATTCGGGACCATATATTTTTCGGTAAGATAAAAATGTGGAAAATAGTTAAAAATCATCTTTTAATATTTATTGATTTTTGGTGGAATCAATTTTGGAAAATGAAATTTGGAAATGTGACATTTTGGTAGTGACCAAAATGAAAATTTTGAAAACTATTTTAAAGTGACTAAAATGAAAAGGGTCAAATTCTTAGAATCCTTAAGGAGCTAAATTACTAAGTTTTTGCTGGTGGTTTCTCCCTTCAGTTAAATCGTTTTAAACATGTGTTTTAAACGGTGATTAAGAGGGATTAAAATATCTAAGTTAGTTATTTGCTTTTAAAGAAAATTTACGTAACTTTTTCCTAAACCTTTTCTCTCAACTTCTTTTATGGCGAACACTCAGAATTTCATCAAACTCCAGAGGTGAGATATCCTTTTTACTCAGATTTTTTGATTCTAACTTGATTATTTAACTTTGTTTTACAAAATCTTATTGAAATCTTATGTTTTCTTAGCTTTAAACAAGCCAATTGAGGGAGAAATCACATAACATGGGTAAGATCCGTGATCACCTCTGTTAAATGGTTCTTTATTGATATTCCCAAGTATTTGATCATTGATTTATGGTTTATAATATGATTTTGTGTTATTATATCGATTTAATTGGGTAAAATTGATGAAATGATGAATGATTTGAATTGAATCTGATTTCCAGTGTTATGGATTGCTTTTGAACATATTTTGGATGTTAAATGATGTTGATAAGTCGATTTTATCAATGGAATCCCAGAACTCTTGAATCTCTAATTGTTTAGGTTGCTAGATTTGTGTTTTTGAGGTGTTATGCTGGCTGTGTGTTTGCTGGAGGTGGAAGGTTGCTTTGTGTAACGCCCCAGTTTTGGGCCAGCGATTTTGGGGATGGTTAGATGGTCCAGTGGACCGGGTTAGAGATTCGAGTCAAATTTGGGAGCAGATATTTTTTTGAAAGATAAAGTTGTGGAAAAGTGTTTAAAAATCATATTTTATTATATTAAAAATATTGGTGAAAGCAATTTCGGAAAATGAGCCTTGGAAGGGTGACATCTTGGCTAGTGACCAAAATGCAATTTTTGAAAACTGTTTTAAAAAGGTGACTATTTTTTAAAGAGTCAAAACTTAGAATCTTTAAGGAGCTATTTTACCATTTGTTCTAATCTAAGTATTCCCTTAATTAGGATTATTTTAAAATGGTTTTCATTAAAAGAATTAAAAAGGATTTAGTTAAAAAAGGTAGTTATATTTCTAAAACACATTTTGACGTAACTTTTCTTTTCTCACATTTTCTCTCAAAACACTCTTAGCCAAACACTCTTTTTCCATCAGAGATTTAAGGTAATGTTTTTAATTTCTTTACTCATTGATTTGCTAAATGATTTCTTAAATTGTTTTCCATAAATCTTATTGAATTTCTTTGCTTTTCAAGAGGAAAAACCATCCAATTAAGGAGAAACTCATTCATTGGAGGTAAGTTTCATTCTTCTCCTCTAATGAAAGGTTCTTTACTGAAATTCCCAAGTTCTTGGCTCTTTACATATGATTTTCAATAGGTTTTGAGTAATTAATTATGGATTTTAGCTTTATTGAGGTTTTATTAAAGTATCTTGTGATTTTCGATTTGGATCTATTTTTCCAGTGTTGTAGATTGATTTAAATCTTATTTTGGATGTATTATAATGTGGATAAGTTGTTTTTTTTTTATAATGGAATCCCGAAAATGGTTGAATCTCTAATTGTTAGGTTGGTTGTTAAGGGTTTTTGGGGTGTTTCAGGTGTTTAATCATTGTTGGAAGTAAAATGATGTTGTGAATGAGTTTTTAGATATTAATTGATGAAGTTTGATGTTTGGAATCTTTATTATATGGCTAGGTTGAGATTTAGTAGTGTTTGAGGTTGATTTCGGTAAGTTTTAGATGAGTTTTGAGTAGGCATCTTGACAGCTACGGGATTATGGGTTAAAATAGAGTATTTGATGCATTTTAATGCATGTTTCCTCTGGTTTTGTGTGGCCGAAACAGGGGATAATCAAGGCGTAGCATCTTGAGGTGGTTCTAAACTTGCCGGGAGCTTGTTTCGCGGTAGCAAGCAAGGCGAAGTGAAATCGGTGAGTGGAAACAGTCTTAAAAGTCTTTCAAAGTTTTGAAAGTGATTTTGGGAGTTTAGGATAAGTTTGAAACACTTACCTAAGCTTAGAAGTAAGTTTCCCTCTTTTGTTTTTCAATATCGGTTCAGATATGTGCATGTGTGATTCATGTTTTAGTCGTAAACATGGTTTGCTTTACCTACTATTAATGCATGATTTTAAAGTATATATGCAATGCCTTAAAGGTATATTTCATGCTAGTGAGCATTGGTTTTTATTCTGGTCGGGAATGTGATATTGCTATGGCAACGTGTTTTGCATATGTGGGGAATTTGTGTAATGCATTGTAAAACAGTGAGTAAATGGTTTTGTAAATGATATATTGGCTATGTGACAAGGTGAGAAAACATTAGGATATAGTTGGCATGCTATAGGATAAAGTGCACTATAATATGGTTAAAAATCGATCGTGGTTTAAGAGTCTTTGAGATATAGCGGTCGACTACTCAAACTATGTTGTTATCACTAGGGTTGAGTGGTCAGTTCCCCTTGTTGATGTAAAGCTTGCGGTCGGCAAGGTTGTAAAGTCATGCGGTTGGCATGGGGTAGTCTTGATGATGTTCGATCATTAAGGGAGATCGGTGTATCAGATGTGTAAAGTTAACGGTCGGTTAACTAAAAATAAGCGATCGGCTAATCAAGGATAGTGGTCGACTATCCGAGGTCACTATAATTGCCAATATATGAGAATTTTAAAGTTGAATCTATTTAAAATGCTTTGGGATTTAAGTATGGTGTTGTATATAATGCTTTGGGAATTAAGCATGTTTTCGTAATTTGATGCTTTAGGATTAAGCATGTGGGATATATGTATTGATTTGCATATAGTTGATATGCATGTTTTAATTTGGAACTATTGGAACTTGCTTAGGTCGTAAGCATAGTTTGAAAACAAGTGTTGGCCATCAAGGGTTTTTAAATGCATCATCGTTTAAGAGCATCCTCACTAAGCATGTTTGGTTACACTCTCTTTTCTCTAATGATGCAAAGCATTAAAGCTTGAGGGCAACAAAGGCAAGGATTAAGTGTTCCAAAAATAAGACTATTTGAGTATGAACTCGGTTTTAGTTTTTGGTTAATAAGGCAATGTGTTTGCCATGGATTTTTGGGATTTGTAATTCAGTTTTCCCTGGTTTTGAGCATGTATAATACGGTGATTTTGGAGTTTGATTGTTGATGTTTCGCTTATCATGCACCATTACCTATGGTTGACGTTATAAGGTTACTTAGGTATGCATCTAGATGATTTTTCTTGGATGTCATGTTTTGATGAGCTAAATCTATTGAGTATGGTCTTGATGCGTTGTTGGTATGGTGTTCCTGATGCTAATTGCTTAGTTAGGCATTTTGGTATGTTTGTTGGTGAGTTATAGAGAGCATGCCTCTAGACCAATCTCTTGGGGTGGCATAATCCTGAGTTGTAGTTAAACCATGGTGTACGTGTTGTTAAGAGTGATGTTGGATGCTTATATGTGTGTATGCAAGTTGCTAGGACCTAAATGCATCTAGATTTGTGTGAAAAACTAGCTAAAAATGTCATTACAGGTCCAGGCATATCGAAACAGGTGTCCTCGTACCGGTACAGCTAGGCCATTTCAGGCATAGCATTTCGATATACGGGAGGGCGTTTCGATACGGTCCTGTCTTTTTAGGCTTGATGTTTCGGTACTCGAGTAAGTGTTTTGATACGGTCATAGGCATTTTTGCCAGGCGTACCGATACATGAACAAGCGTTTCGGTACAGATTTTAGCTATTGGAATATGAGTTTTTGAGAATGTATAGGCGTATCAAAACACGAGTGCGCGAACCGGTACGGGTACCGTTAAGTTGGTTAATTTGGAATCTTAAAAGTTTCTGGTTCTTTCGTTTTGGTCCTTGAGTCTTGGGAATGCAATTGTACGAGTTAGAATGATTAATTTGGTCTGGAATTTTTCATGTTAGCATGTAAATGCACTAATTGAGGATTAGTAGCCTTAAATTTAATTTTGGTTTTAATTTTAAGTATTTATGTTTTAGTCCTTAATTAATATTATGATGCAATTAATTATTCTTTTGTGGTTCGTTTCATTTGAGAACTTACCCCTGTGAGTATGAACATGTAGGAACATTAATTTGTATTTAGACACGATAAAAGAAAAAAATAGACCGACTTTTCGTAACCTTTCTCCGGTTTACTTCGGCAAACCTAATGTCACACCCTCAGTTCGGTCGGGCTTCTAGGCCAGGTCGAGTGGGTTACATTTGTTGGTATCAGAGCCAGGTTACGAAAGGTTGGGATGTTGTTGTTTGGTTGTGTATCATTGTTAATTATGCACGGTGATTGTGTACATGTACGGTGATTGAATTACATCATGTTGAGGTATGAAATGGGAACACATTCTATATTACCGAGGTTTTAAAATGTTTTACAAGATGGTCTTGGATCCTTTGCCTTGCGTAGCTTGACTTTAATGTGTTTTGTTGCTTTGGTTAGCATGGCTCGACGTGAGACACTTTCTATGGCTGGTAATGCAAGAATTGGGCAGAATAACGTTGAGGAAGATAATCCCACTAATGTTTTACCTCCTCCTCCTCCGTTGGTTCCGCTGGTAGTGTGCCCTAGGCTCATCAAGTACCGGTATTTGGTGATCTGACTCTATTAGTTCAGGCGATAACGGGAGCTTTTTAAGCAGCGATGGCTGGAGTGCATGCACAGGTGCCAGCACCTGCTATGGCAGTTAACCCAGGGTTAGCTTTGGAGCGTCTTTGTAGTTTGGGAGGTGTTGAGTTTAGGGGTTTAAGCCCTGAGGCAGTCAAGGGTTGGCTGGAGAGTACGGTCTGTATTATGGATCAAATGGGCTGTAATAATGAGCATAAGATGGGTTGTACAGTGTTGCTGTTACATGGTGATGCTTATAATTGGTGAGTGACCACAATTGCTAATGTCCCGGACGCGAATGTAACTTGGGAGTTCTTTCGAAGAGCTTTCAAAAAGAAGTACCTTGGTCCTTAGTATCTGGATGCGAGGAAACAAGAGTTTATGTCCTTGGTTTAGGGCGGCATGTCTGTGGTGGATTATGAGGTGAAATTCGTTCGTTTGAGTCAGTATGCTTTGGAGCTAGTTCCAGATGATCTTGAGAGGTGCAATAGGTTTTGCTATGGGTTAGTGAAGGATATCAAAACATACTTGTTGGTGGTGGATTATACAGATTTTGATGTGCTTGTAAACCATGCTAAGGTTATTGAGCAGTCCTTGAGGGTGTCGGGACAAGGTTCATGCATGGTCTCGAATAAGAGAGAAGCTGACTCTAGCTTTTCTGGGAGGCAGAATAGGAGGTTTCGATATAAGAGGCACAAGTCGAATCACAACGTGGTGGTGGCCATGGTAACCAAGGTGTTCGTGTTGTAGCTGAGTGTGAGCGTTGCGATAGACTCCACACGGGCGATTGTTGGGGAAATACCATGAGTTGCTGAATATGTGGATCTCCTGGGCACATGAAGCGTGACTGTCCTCGTGTTGTGGGTGATGCAACGGTTCGGGCTATTGTACCGGAGAGGGGTCGAGGCCGCAGTAGGGGTAACTTTCAGAGGCACAAGGATGGTCAGAGAGCTGTGGCTCATGTTGTTGCCGTACAACCAAATAATGGTGGACTGGCATAGATCTATGCTCATTGTGAGGGGAGCAACGACACGGATGTGATCACAGGTACTTTCACTTTGCAATCATTGTCGTTGTTTTCTTTGATTGATTCGGGGTCTACTCATTCATACATCCTAAGTGAGCATGCATCATTGTTAAATGTTCTTGTTGATATCTTGGATCTTGGTATGTTTGTAACTAGTTCTTTTGGGGAGACGGTTACAACTAGAAGGTTGTATAGGCGTTGTCCTTTGGCGGTGCAAGGTCATGAGTTTGCCGCGGATTTGATAGAGTTGCCATTCCATGGTTTTGACGCTATCTTGGGTATGGACTGGTTAGGTGAGCACAAGGCAGTGGTGGATTGTGAGTCCAAGAAGATTTCTTTGAAGTTGGCCGATGATTATGAAGTCATGGTGGTGGGTGAGAATGTAAAATTTTTGTCCAACGTTGTTTCGGCTACCCGAGTAGAGAAGATGATGTTTGATGGTTGCCAAGCTTATTTTGCTATTCTTATGAATTTGAAAGCCAAGGGTGTTTGGGTGCAGGATATTTGAGCTATTTGTGATTATCCGAAAGTTTTTCCTGAAAAGTTGCTTGGTTTACCTCCGGATAGGAATGTGGAGTTTCATATTGAAACTTTTGAAGGCACAACTCTGGTGTCTATTGCTTCTTATCGGATGGCACTGACGGAGTTAAAAGAGTTGAAATTGCAGCTTTAGGAGTTGTTAGATCATAGGTTCATTCAACCGAGTATTTTTCCTTGGGGTGCTATGGTTCTCTTTGTGAAAAAGAAGGATGGATCGATGCGTATGTACATTGATTATCGTCAGTTGAATAAGTTGACAGTGAAGAACAAGTATCCGTTGTCGTTGTAATCACTCATTTTTATCTGGGTTGTAAATATTATGTAATTATTAATATATATAATTATTGCATGTATACATATGTTATATTATACATTTATCATGTATGTGTGATTAATATGTACTTAAAATATGTGTGTGATATGTGTGAGTGCATGTATATTATATATATTATGTATGTGTACGTAGTAGTAATTATCATGGTATATGTGTGTCATATGTATGTTTATATTTTATGTATGCATTGTTTGTATATGTACAATATGTGTGAACAAATATATATGCTTGTATGTTATGTGTTTAAACGTATGTGATATATATGTTAATTTGCATGTATGCTTGTATGTACGTATGCTATATATATGTGCATGTATTATTATTATTATTATTAATGGGCTAAATTAAAATGAAATCCAATAATATTTAAACCCAAATAAATATTAATGTCCAGTCCAAATTATAATACCCCATATAATTACAAACCCAAGTAATTACCAGGCCCATTTCGGCCTAAACCATGCTAAACTAAAACCTAAAATATAAAACTCTAATATCATTTTCTTCTTTTTGCAGCAGCCAAAGGAGAGCCGTTGGATCAGATCTAGATCCAACGGCCATGATCGAATCCTGAATACCCTTCATCTGTTGCGTAGAGCACACACGCAGGTTGTCCATCCACGTGTGAGACCATTCAGCTGCCATCCGCCACGTGTCAAGATCAGAGGCTGCCACGTCACTCCCAAGATCGAATCTCAGCCATTGGATCAGATCTAATCCAACGGCCAGGAATAGATCTGGCCGAGAGACACACCAGCTCTGCCACGTGGCTGCTTCACCGCTACCGCCGTACGCTCGCCCCTTACCGGCTCACCAAACCAGACATGCAAGATCAGAAAAATACAAGTCAGATCACACAGAAAATCATTTTTATTTCTGCATAATCTTGTAAGCAAAGAAAAAAATCAAAAGGCAGCCTATATATCAAAAGTAATGAACCATATTTTGTACTCAGTCTTGATATTCGAAATAATAACAAAAAATCCAGAGTCTATTGGTAATCTTCGTTATTTTACTTTTCTTTCATGCATCCCTAAAACAAAAGAAACAAAAAATAAGGGTCAAAAATTTTACCTAGGGTTCAGCTTCTCCCTTTTTCGATGAAGTGCCTCTGATTTTGGATTGAACATGGTGAACCGGTGAAAGCCGAATCTTTGGGTAAAAAAGGCTAGATCTGTTCTTTGGGTTTTCTTTTGAACATAAGCGGTAAAAAAAGAGGTATGAAAGGAGGGTCTTTTAGGTTTTTGACTTTGTTTTTTATAGATCTAAAACAAATAGAGTTTGTTTTGTCGAAAGGGAGACCATATTCGGTCTTTAAAATAAAACAGCTTCGCTTTGGGCTTAGGGACAATGGCCGGTGGTGGCAGCTGGCGGCCGGAGTGGCTGGCCACCACCGTTTCTAGAAACGTGGTGAATTTTTGGAGGGTTTTCGTTTTTTTGGGGGGAGTTTTTTTTAAGGTAAAAATTTTGAATGGCTAAGGGCCAAATTTGAACCGGTTGGGTTATTTTATAAACCTTCAGTTTTTAAAAATGGTTTAATCACCTCATAAGGACCTCCGTCCTTCTCAACTTTTCACTTTGAGTCTGCTCCTTGGTCCAATTACAAGTTTGGTCCTCCTTTCTTTGTATTTTCTTTCAATTTCGTCCCTTGATCAAACGAATTCCGATCCGATTGCTCGGTAAAGGTAAAATCATAGTAGAAGTATTTTGTGAATATTGGAAAATCGGATTGAATTGAAATTTCAGAGGTTGTTCCATAAGCCATGGAAAATCATAAAATGATATTTATGGAATAGTGGCCGGTTGAGAAGGAACTAATTTAGTTAGATTATATTGGAATGGGAATTTTGAAACAAACTAGTAAAACAAGACTAGTTAGAGGGCAAATTGGTCATTTGGCAAGGATGGCAATTTTGAAATATTTTTGAAATGTTGAGGACGCTTTTGGAAGCGAAATATACATGGATTTAATCTTGGCCATTGATTTTAGATGAGATTAAATTAGCCATTGGATTTAAAGGCTAAATTGGTAATTTCACTATTTAAATGAATTTAAAATTCATTTAATAGTTACAAATAGTTAAAGATGAACAAATGTTCATCTTTTCCAGCCTTGAACCATGGAGAAGGATGGGAAAGACGAAGAAATTTTCCAAGTTCGATTCAAGCCCCAAAACTCGATTTTCAGGTAATCTTTTGAACTACAAAGTTGTTCTACTCTTCAAGCTCTATCTTTTGATATTATTAATTCATGGAATACATGCTTGATTGATGAAAATTTTACATGAGAAGGAAATTAGGTTTAGGGACAAAGTTAGGGCTTTTGAAATTTTATGACTCCACGGTTGAATCTAAGTTGGAATCAAGCTTATATGATGTTAAAATCATGTTATTAAGTTAGGATTTAAACCCTACATATTTTGGTTTGTATGAAGAAGATTAGGTTTATGGATTTAAGTTTAACTTAGGGTTTGTGATGTTTGATTAATGATCTAGAAGCTTGATTTGTTGTTTGGAAGCAAAACCCTAAGTTAAATATATAGGGACCAATTTTATGAAATTGGAGTGTATTTATGTAATTAATGATGTTGGAGATGTGAAATTGATGTTAGAATGCTAAACCGAGGACTATTTTGGCAAAGTAAGAAAATTAGAGGGATTTTTTTGAATAATTATTTGATGAAGAAGATGATGAATTGGTGGTTTGAAGCAAGTGATGGGACTAAATTCAAAAGTAGAAAAAATAACAAGAATTTAGTATAAATTAGAAGTTTATTATGGAAAGCTATGTAGAAGATTAAATTTTGGCAGTGACTTCGAAAATTCACCATAAATTGTACAAAAATGGTTAGAAGATGAATTTTATACCGTTGTAAAGACTTGTTCGTCTAGTTTCGTTTCCAACAAACGAAAATAGATTTCAAGTTCCGATTTGAAAGATATGAATTTTTAATCGAATGAAGGTCAGAAAATTTACAGAGCAGTTTCGGCCAGGACAACTTTGTGACCGGAGTTTGAATAATTTTTATAATTTTTGTAGATTTTATTAATTTATGCGGCTTATATCGTTCGAACATTTATCGAATCTAGTTTCTCTAGTGGAAAGGAAATTAAGATCCAGTATGTATTCTGCCCAGTATAAGTAAATCATTGAAGGTAGCGCAAGCTGTCAGAAAATGGAATTTGAAACATTTTGTATTTAAATGTTAGTTAGCAAGCTCAAAAAAATTATTTGAAGTTCAAATTGGTCACTAAGGACCATAATGAGTTTTTGAACAGTACAAGGAAGAAAGGAAAAATATTTGGAAATTTTATACTCGAATGATTATATTAGACAACATGGTTAAGGTATTGTTAGATTTGAATCTAACAAATATTTTATCTTATTCATTTGATTAATGAAGTCAAGTCCGAATCAAATAAGGTTCCAGGTTCTATAAAGGAAAGGATCGAGTAGAATTTAGTGAGGCATGCTAATAAATGGCCCAGGTGAGTGCAATGCATACATAACATGATACATGTATGTTTTATACATCATTGGTAAGACTTGCGATAAGTCTACATGGTTTATATATTGTCATGATATTTATGTCATTGATCATATATTTGACATATTTCAAATATGTCAAAGGTTGAACACAAATGCATGGATCACTAGTTATATATAATGGAATACTATGAATGTTATTTCGGGTATGAACTGCCCAATGTTCAATTATATTGATATATGTTGCCATGGATGGAATAAATACAGAAATTATGCGTCATTGAGGGACAGGGTATAGTTGGCATGCCATAGAGTCCAGCAGCACACTGCATATTCGGGTATCCGGGATAGCACTATAGTGTATATAAAGGACGCTTAGTGTATGGTTAACACGGCCTTATAAATGTGCGGATGGTTAAAGCAACCTTATAAATGTGCGGATGGTGGGGATGACCTTATGTCTATTAGAACTTCGGTGCATATTTGACTCGCGTACCCAGGGTCCTCAAGGTTTAGTTTGTGCTATAAATAAATGGATAATAAATGGTAAACAGGTTATGGAGTATGTGAACTTTCGGAACATATGGCAAGTATATCGGTAAGAAATTTATATCCAGTTTATATTATGTTGATATATGATTAATATGAAGGTATACTTATCTAGTGATCATGATGCATTTATGCATATAAGGCATATTATGATAAACGGGCAAGCAGGAAAATCTTATGACATTGGAATATAGTAAATAATTACTAATGCAATGTGAAAGTTGATGCATTGGCATATATCATGCTATATAAATGTAGCCATGAAATTGAATAAAGTTTAAAAATTGTTATTACTTCCTTTATTGTCTCACTAAGTTCGTACTTAGCGTGTGTTTAATTGTGCACACGTAGGTTAATCAAGATGAGAGTAAGAAGAGCATTGCATCAATATTGGAAAGCTCAACAGGCAGTCATAGTAATGACATCCTAATTGAGGTTTGATTATTATAGTGACATGTATACTTGCTAAACCTATTTGAGTTGTGATTGGCCTTTAAAGTTCGTCATGGTTTCAAGATAATTGGTGTTTCTGGAAAGATTCAAGGTTAAGAATAACCTTTGTTGATGAGTTGCATACTAAGATAATTGATTTATGATTAGAACTCGAATAAATAATTTATGTCAGTTTTAATTAAAGTTAAGCGTGCTTGGGCTAGATAAATTTGAGGATGGGTAGCCTTTGAGAAGTTTTTTTCTAAAAATTTTAAATTACCCTGATTTTTTATTAAAGAACTCGTAATATTTTTGACTCGTACCCGGTGTATGGATACGAGAAAGAGGTGTTACATTTATTGGTATCAGAGCTACAGGTTTAGCCGATTCTGGAGTTAAACGAAGTATGGTAAAGGTCAAAAGTGTATTCATGCCACTAGGATGTCAGAATTACTGATGATTTTACTTGTTGGAATGGATGCAATTGCTTACTTCATTATGATAATAATGTTAAATTCCAATGTGTGAGGGTAAAAGAATCGTGTCAGGTGTTTAGGCGAGTGGATTAATAAGAGATTCACGAGCATGATAAGGTTATGATAATATTCTACCCTCAGCTTAGTATGGTGCAGAGGCACCAGAGTAACATGATATGTATGTTATGGATTAAGAGCTTTTCTTCCAGACATTAGATGCCATCATGATCAGCCTGCTTAGGCACCGATTGCAAAAGAATTAAGAGTTCTGACACACTAGATTTTCAGAGAGACATTGATGGAGATCCTATGATTGTTAATATATGGTTTAAGGATATAAAGGTTAGGTTGAAGGAACTTTGTACTGAGGATCAGAAGAGACTAAAAATAATGTAGTATTTCATCTGAAAGGATTAGACCCGTATTTGATAAAGTAATGTTATGGTACATACTCAAAAGTCTGTTAGCTAGAAGTTCTTCCTTTAAGGGTTCCGTAACACAGTTTATCTTGGAGATGCAATAGAGTTTTTGTATCTTAATTTGGGCAATTGGATTATTACGGATATTAGTGCAAGTTTAATAAACTGAGCTACTTTGCATCTAAACTGCTTCCTACAGATAGAAAAAAACATGTTATGAGAGCTCATAGAGGGCTAGAGGTCAGGTACAAAGAAGTACTGACTACCCTATGTATTTTAAAATTTCATGAAGTAGTAAATTATGCCAAATGCAATGCAAAGGGTTTCAAAATGAGAAAATATCTAAACTGAGGTCACAGCTCGTAAAGAGGAGCAGTAAATCATTATTCATTTCACCACTTCTAAAAAAGTGGTGAGGATTCCTGTAAAAGATATCAAGCTGAATTTATTACATAATTCTGCTAAGAGATTTGGACAAGGAAAATTAAGAACTCTCTCACATTTATAATTAATTTTGGAGATTTAAGAAAACCACAAAACCAATCATATGAGTGTTGTGATAATTGGCATGCATGAGCATGTAGAGTTTTGTTTGGAATCTGTTACCAATGTGAAAACTATTTAACTTATGCTATGGATACCGAGCATCAAGGGTAAGTTGGGAGAATATTCCTATTGTTTATGAGATTTAACTGGGTTGCCCAAGAGGAGTCGTTAGGCTTGATGCTTAATTGAGAGGCTAAGTTTAGGATTGGATTTAATCCAATATTGGACCTATATTGATTATACTCTACAGAATGACTTTCACTTGATTGAGAAAGCTAAAGATTTATTTGCAAGGGTCATTAGATTGAGTTTTTATACGACTCGTTATATCATTCTGTGAAGCTCTAGTGAGGTTAGTCAAAGAAGCAGTAATATTCCTCTAAAATTAAATTACGATTATATTGTTACCAGTAAAAGAAAATTTGATAGTAGCACTAGTATTAGTGCAATATGAATCTAGTAAGTATTCTATCTTATTCAATAATACGTCCCATAACAGGTTAGGATATGTATTGATGTAATAAGGCTAATATAGTAGTTGATGTACTTGGCCAAAAGTCATTCTTTGGCGTATAAGCATTAAATGCCCAATTACCTTTGGAAGAAAATAGTATATTGATTACATAGCTTTAGCTCAAATCTACTTTGACAAATTGGATCAAAGATTTACAGATGAAAGATAAGATATGTTTGGAAGGAATTCAGTAAGGTGAAAAGGGAAAATTTAAGATTTCGGTGTTAAGTCTAAAGGATGTTCATGTTATCAAGAGGTAATTTATATTCCAGATGATGATGAAAGAGAACTAAGAGGTGATTGAATCTGATTTGATTTAGTTCAGGATATGGAGAATAAAATAAGAATGGTTCGAAGCAATCTAGAATTGCTTTAGAATGATGTATATTATCTACTGATCTTGAAAGAAAAGATATTTATATGATGTTGAGGATAAAGTATTCCGTAAAAGTTTCACCTTAGAAGAAGGTGTTATGGTTTGGAAAAAAAGGGAAGTTGAGTCCGAGATTTATTGGGCCTTATAAGATTGTGAAAAAAGTTTATCTGGTGGTTTATTAGTTAGCCTTACTTCCGGAAATGGATAAGATTCACAATGTATTCCATGTATCGATGCTCAAGAAGTATTGATCAGATCCTTTACATATTATTACCTCAGAGGGAATAGAGATTCAACCGGATTTGATTTATGAGGAAGAATCGGTAAAGATTTTGGCACATGAAGTCAAAGGACTAAGAAGTAAGATGATCTCGCTTGTTAAAGTTCTTTGGTGAAATTATGAAGTCAAAAAGCGATCTGGGAAAGAGAAAAAGATTTGAGAAAACAATTTCTTCATTCTTTTTGAACCAGGTATGTGTTGAAAATTCGAGGAAAATTTTTTTTAAGGGGGAGAATTGTAATATCCCAATTTTTGGATAGTGACCAAAATGAAAATTTTGAAAGTTTTGTGGTTAAAGTGTAAACTTTGGAAAAGTTTAGGGACCAAAGTGTAATTTTCAAAAGTTATGTATTTTGATCTCGTAAATGAATAGTTTACCCCCAAGAGTGACATTTCTGTGTTACCTGAATTTTTCGTACAGAGTTTGTATTAATGGCTATAAAGCGATAAAGTTCAGAAAAATATTCGGATAATCGGATCAAATCGAATATCCAGGATATTTTGAAGGATGATAAGCCAAGGTTGATTATGTCATTTTACATGTCTAAGATATTTTATTTGTGTTGGAAGAATATGAACCCTTGGATTTAAGTTGATTTTCCATGCTAAATATGAGCCATTGGATAAAAAATGGCAAGATCGTAATTTTGGAAAATCATAAGGGCAAAGTTTGTAAACTATTAACTCAAGATTAAATCTAGATCATTGGATGAAGGATGATGATATGGGGAACATTATGGAAATATAGAATTTTCGGAATATATCTGATTGCTCGGTAAAGGTAAAATCGTAGTGGAAGTATTTGTGAATATTGGGAAATCAGAATGAATTGAAATTTCAGAGGCTGTTCTATAAGCCATGGAAAATCATAAAATGATATTTATGGAATAGTGGCTGGTTCAGAAGGAACTAATTTAGTTAGATCATAATGGAATAACAATTTTGAAACAAACTAGTAAATAAAGACTAGTTGACAAGGATGGCAATTTTGAAATATTTTTGAAATGTTGAGGACGTTTTTGGAAGATGAAATATACTTGGATTTAATCTTGGCCCTTGATTTTATATGAGATTAAATTAGCCATTGGATTTAAAGGCTAAATTGGCAATTTCACTATTTAAATGAATTTAAAATTCATTTAATAGTAACAAATAGTTAAAAGATGAAAAAATGTTCATATTTTCCCACCTTGAACCATGGAGAAAGAGGGGAAAGAGGAAGAAAATTTTCCAAGTTCGATTCAAGCCCCGAAACTCGATTTTTAGGTAATCTTTCGAACTACAAAGTTGTTATACTCTTCAAGCTCTATATTTTGATATTATTAATTCATGGAATACATACTTGATTGATGAAAATTTTACATGAGAATAAAATTAGGGTTTATGAACAAAATTGAGGCTTTTGAAATTTTATGATTCCATGGTTGAATTTAAGTTGAAATCAAGCTTATATGATGTTAAAATCATGTTATTAAGTTACGATTTAAACCCTACATATTTTGGTTTGTAAGGAGAAGATTAGGTTTATGGATTTAAGTTTAACTTAGGGTTTGTGATGTTTGATTAATGATCTAGTAAGCTTGATTTGTTGTTTGGAAGAAAAACCCTAAGTTAAATATATAAGGACCAATTCGGCAAGCTTCAAAGCTAAGAGAACGAATCTGAATTTTATGAAATTGGAGTGTATTTATGTAATTAATGATGTTGGAGATGTGAAATTAATGTTAGAATGCTAAACCGATGTTGAATCCATACCTTTGCATTTTAGTGACTATTTTGGCAAAGAAAGAAAATTAGAGGGAATTATTTTTGAATAATTATTTGATGAAGAAGATGATGAATTGGTGGTTTGAAGAAAGTGATGGGACTAAATTGACAAGTAGAAAAAATAAGAACAAGTTAGTATAAATTAGAAGTTTATTATGGAAAGCTATGTAGAAGATTGAATTTTGGCAATGACTTTGTAAATTCACCATAAATTCTAAAGAAATGGTTAGATGATGAATTTTATACCATTGTAAGCATTTGTTCTTCTAGTTTCGTTTCCAACAAACAAAAACTGATTTCGAGTTCCGAGTTGAAAGATGAATTTTTAATCGGATAAAGGTCAGAAAATTTACAAAGCAGTTTCGGTCAGGACAACTCTGTCACGGGAGTTTGAAGAATTTTCATAATTGTTTTAGATTTTATTAATTTATGTGGCTTATACCGTTCGAATCGTTATCGAATCTAGTTTCTCCAATGGAAAGGATATTAATATCCAATATGTATTCTGCCCGATATAAGTAAATCGTTGAAGGTAGCGCAAGCTGTCAGAAAATGGAATTTGAAGCATTTTGTATTTAAATATTAGTTAGTAAGCTCGGAAGAATTATTTGAAGTTCAAATTGGTCACTAAGGACCATAATGAGTTTTTGAACAGTGCAAGGAAGAAAGGAAAAATATTTGGAAATTTTATACTCAAATGATTATATTAGACATCATGGTTAAGGTATTGTTAGATTTGAATCTAACAAATATTTTATCTTATTCATGTGATTAATGAAGTCAAGTCCGAATCAAAGAAGGTTTGAGGTTCTATAAAGGAAAGGATCAAGTAGAATTTAGTGAGGCATGCTAATAAATGGCCCAGGTGAGTGCAATGCATACATAACATGATACATGGATGTTTTATACATCATTTGTAAGACTTGCGATAAGTCTACCTGGTTTATATATTGGCATGATATTTATGTCATTGATAATATATTTGACATATTTCAAATATGTCAAAGGTTGAACACAAATGCATGGATCACTAGTTATATATAATGGTATAATATGAATGTTATTTCGGGTATGAACTGCCCAATGTTCAATTATATTGATATATGTTGCCATGGATGGAATAAATACGGAAATTATGCGTCATTGAGGGACAGGGTATAGTTGGCATGCCATAGAGTCTAGCAGCATGCTGCATATTTGGGTATCCGGGATAGCACTATAGTGTATATAAAGGACGCTTAGTGTATGGTTAGCACGGCCTTATAAACGTGCGGATGGTTAGCACAGCCTTATAAATGTGCGGATGGTGGAGACGACCTTATGTCTATTAGCACTTCGGTGCTATAAATAAATGGATAATAAATGGTAAACAGGTTAGGGAGTATGTGAATTCTCAGAACATATGGCAAGTATATCGATAAGAAATTTATATCCAGTTTATATTATGTTGATATATGATTAATATGAAGGTATACTTATCTAGTGATCATGATTCATTTATACATATAAGGCATATTATGATAAACGGGCAAGCATGAAAATCTTATGACATTGGCATATAGTAAATAATTACTAATGAAATGTGAATGTTGATGCATTGGCATATATCATGCTATATTAATGCAGCCATGAAATTGAATAAAGTTTAAATAATTGTTATTACTTCCTTTATTGCCTCACTAAGTTCATACTTAGCGTGTGTTTAATTATGCACACATAGGTAAATCAAGATGAGAGTAAGAAGAGCATTGCATCAATATTGGAAAGCTCAACAGGTAATCACAGTAATGACATCCCAATTTAGGTTTGATTATTATAGTGGCATGCATACTTGCTAAACCTATTTGAGTTGTGATTGGCCTTTAAAGTTTGTTATGGTTTCAAGATAATTGGTGTTTCTGGAAAGATTCAAGGTTAAGAATAACCTTTGGTGACGAGTTGCATACTAAGATAATTGATTTATGATTAAAACTCAAATAAATAATTTATGTCAGTTTTAAATAAAGTTAAGCATGCTTGGGCTAGAGAAATTTGAGGATGGGTGACCATTGAGAAGTTTTTTTCTAAAAATTATGAATTACCCTAATTTTTTTTAAAGAAGTCGTAACATTTTTGACTCGTACCCGGTGTATGGATACGGGAAATGGGTGTTACATTGGAGATGTTTTCGGATGTTTTAATGAAGCGATTAATGGTTTTTAGTGAAGCAAAATGGTGGAGTTGAGTTGCTGTGTTTAGAGATGCAGGAAAATGCATTAATCCTCTATTTTTGTGTGGGAAAAGTAGGGGAGAGTGATCCTACATCTTATAAGAGGTTTTGGAGGCTCCAGAAGCTTGATTGTGCATCAGCAAGTGGAGCATTTGGTTGTCGGTGAGTAGAAACATGTTTTACTGCTTTTAAAAGGTTTGAAGATGGTTTTTAGGAGTTTAGAATAAGCTTGAAACACTTATCTAAGCTCAGAATTAAGTATTGGTTGATCTCGCTCTCATTTTCGATTTTGCAAAACATAATCTCATGTACTTATTTATGTTTTGGATTACTTACTGTTATATACTTATTTTAGAAATGCAAGATGTTGCAAATGATCATACATGTTGATATTTGTGTATGGTAAATGATTTATTAAAGAATATTGAGAATGCTTGAATACATGGTTTAATGTATTGGGAAATGGTTTGATTTGATGTATATGCACAACAATAAGGTAATGTGGTTTTATAGAGTATATTGGCAAGTGGTTGAGATTAAAAGTTATCGAATATAGTTGGCTAGCCATAGTGTTTAAAGTTCACTATAATAAGTCACCTCATGTGTGTCAAGGGGTCAAGAGTGTGCCATGCTCCACCATGAGAACCGCAGCGGTCGAAGGGCCAAGAGTGTGCCAATTCTCCCGCTGGTAGATTTATACATCATAACCGTTGAGGGTTACTCCTATTCGAGGATGTATGTAAAGTGGTCAAATGAACCACTTGGGAATTCCGTGAATCCGATTTGATTTTATAAATAGATTGAAATGGTTTTTAAGTCACTTGAATGACAATATATGATATAATGTATCATGAGAAATGGATTATAATTTGTATAATATGGTTTATACATGAGATGCTATTTAAGCTTGCTATTTAGAGATTTTGGCATGAAAGAGCTTAAATTGAGGTTTATGCTAGAAATCCATGATACATTTGTTGCAATTGTTTAAAAAGTGCATATTTGAAAGGTTGTAGAAGCATGAGATGTTTTGGCATGAGTTTATACACTTATTTGAAAGTAAAATGGTTTTAAAAGCATTTATGAGAGTTTTTGAGATTCCCTCATTAGGCTTTATAAGCTTACACTCTCTTTTCTCATCAATGCAAAGAAATAGGCTTATTGGGACATCAAGCAAGCAAGAACAATCCAAGGGTGAAGTAATTACCAAGTATGATTTTATAAGTACTATGTAGTAGTAAGAGGCAATGTGACCAAGTTGTATTTAGGAGGGTTGTTTTGGTACTCCCTGGTTTGGACAAGTTGTATTTTTTTTGTTCTAGACTTGTATGATCCTCTACAATGTTCTTATGTTTTGTGCAAATGATGTTTGAGATGTTGTATGATGTTTAGGAGATGTCTGAAGTTGTTTGGAGTGAGCCAAAGAGTCATATGTTGGACCTAGAGGTCATTACAGGCCTTTGCGTACCGGTACGGGTACCCAGGGATTGGTATGCAGGGTCTGAAATGGCTTCGTTTTGAGGGCAAAATGCCTAGGGGTACCGATACAGTTAGCTGAGTATCAGTACACCCTTTGTAATTTACACATCAGAATTGGTACATGGGTTTGAGTACCGGTACGAACCCTTCATTTTTATAGCATCATATCGATACGCGGGGTACCATATCGGTACGCATTGTGGTCATTTGAAATTAAGGATTTGAAGGAAAAATGGGGGATTAGTACAAGAACTGTGTTGTACCGGTACAAGTTACTTTATACACCGTATCGGTATGGTGGCTAGTGTATCAATACGGAGGGCGGTTATGTCTGTTGAGCTATATCTATACGGGCTTGCCCGTATCGGTATGCATTGTTGATTTCTTTGTGTTCTTGCCGGTTGAAGTTTGGAAAAGTGCAATTTAGTCCCCGAGTGTTATATATGCAATTGTATGAATTTAATTGATTATTTTAAGTTCAAATTTAACAAGTATGCATAAAACATGACTAATTAAAGATTGGTAACTTTAATTTTAAAGAACACCTCCCAATTTTTAGAAATTACAATTTGGTCCCTAAAGTGCAATCTCATCCAATTGGATGTCAATTCGACGCCCGATTGAGTTGTAAATTTTACCGCTGCTAGCATGACCACTTTAGGACTTAATTATGTATTTAGATAAGATAAAATGAAAAAATGGATCGTTTTGTAAGTAATTCTTTTGGTTTGTTTTGGCAAACCTAATGTAGCTTGCTCAGTTCGATTTGGCAATTAGGGCGGGTCAAGGGGGTAACGTTTGGAGCATGTTAGATTGAGGCAAAGTGTCATATGTTTGACCAACATGTTATTACAGACCAGTCCATACTGGTACGGGTCCTCAAGGATCGGTACGCGAGGTTTGTCTCAGCTCAAATATGTGCAAAATTGCACAGGTGTATCGGTACGCCTTGTAGCTGTATCGGTATGCATAGCTGAAAATTGCATTGGTGTCGATACACAGGCAACCGTATCGATACGCCCTTTAGCTACTGGAATCCCCTGTTTTTGATATCGAACAACCGTATCGGTACGCTTGAGGACCGTACCGATACCCTTTTGCAAAATAAAGCCGTATCGATAAGGGCTAGGGGTGTATCAGTACGTTGTCAGTTATTTCTGGTAATATGCTTTGCTGAACTTTGAATCTTTGTAGTTTAGTCCTTGTTTCTTGATCATGCAATTAAATGAGTTTGGATGATTATCTTAAGTTGAAATTTAACCAAAATGCATGTAATATGATTAATTAAGGTTTGGTTACTTCAAAATTAAGTAAGTCCCTCTAGTTTTCTAAAATTACAATTTGATCATTGGAGTGTAATCTTGACCAATTAGATGTCAATTTGACGCCGAATTTAATTATAAATTTTTCCGCTGCTACCGTGATCACCTTAGGACTTAATTATGCATTTAGACAAGATAAAAGAAAAAATAGACCGTTTTCTAAGTAAATTGTTCTGGTTTGTTTTGATAAACCCAATGTGGCTTGCTCGGTTCGGTCTGACATCTAGGCTAGGTCAAGGGGTTACATAATGCAGCCACAAGAAAAGATCACTTCCCTCTTTCTTTTATTGATCAAATGCTCGATATGATTGTAGGAAAGAAGTATTATTGTTTTCTAGATGTTTATTTTGGCTACAATCAGATTGCTATTGCACTTGAGGACCAAGAAAAGACTATGTTTACATTCCTATTTGGTATATTTGCCTTTCGTCGCATGCGTTTTGGTCTTTGTGATGCACTAGCCACATTTCAAAGGTGCATGATGGCAATATTCTCAGATATGATTGACTATTCCCTAGAAATCTTTATGGATGACTTTTCAGTGTATGGGAATGACTTCGACCATTGCATCGACAGTCTTAAAAGAGTATTGTAGTGATGTGCTGACACTAATCTTGTTATGAATTGGGAGATATGTCATTTTATGGTCACAAAGGGAATTGTGTTAGGCCATCGAATATCTAAAGCATGAATCGAGGTCAATAAAGCTAAGGTGGATGTTATTGAAAGATTGCCTCCACCAACTAATATAAAGGGCATTTGAAGTTTTTTGGGCCATACTAGATTTTATAGAAATTATATTCGTGATTTTTTGAAAATCACAAAACCGCTATGTTTATTGTTGGAGCAGAACATGAAATTTGTCTTTGATAATGCATCTCTGGATGCATTCAATAAATTTAAAAAGAAGCTTGTGAGCACACCTATCGTCCTTGCACCCAACTAGAAGAAACAATTTGAACTCATGTGTGATTCCAGTGATTTCATTGTGGTGGCAGTTTTAGGCTAAAGACGTGACAAGGTATTTCATGCAATATATTATACTAGTAAGATTCTAACGGAGGATCAGATTAGCTACACTACTACTAAGAAAGAGCTATTAGTTGTAATATTTGCTTTTGATAAGTTTCATTCTTACCTTGTTGGTGCAAAGATTACA
Organism: Hibiscus mutabilis; assembly: GCA_019671005.1. Taxonomy (NCBI): domain Eukaryota; kingdom Viridiplantae; phylum Streptophyta; class Magnoliopsida; order Malvales; family Malvaceae; genus Hibiscus; species Hibiscus mutabilis. The sequence continues at coordinate 22,725,765 of CM033746.1, read as the reverse complement.
GTATTTACTGATCATTTTCCTTGAGATATCTCTTTGCTAAGAAAGTCGCAAAACCAAGATTTATTCAATGGATCTTGTTGCTGCAAGAATTTGAGATCGAGATAAAGGACCGAAAAGGGTTAAAAATCAAGTTGCCGGTCATCTTTTGAGATTGGAATCGGGCATCGAAGATGGAAATACACTACAAATTGTTGACGCATTTCATGATGAAAAGCATTTTTTTGTGGACGTAACTCCTTGGTATGCTGATTATGTCAATTACCTTGTGTGCTAAAAAGCTTTGGGCATAAGAAGGCACAATTTCTTTGCGATACAACTAAATATCATTGGAATGAACCTTATTTGTTCAAATTTTGGAATGATAGTATCATTCGACGTTGTGTCTCTGAGGAAGAAATGATGTCAATCTTACAACATTGTTGTGATGCTCCATATTTGAGGGCATTTCGATGGTATAAGAACTGCCGTAAAAGTCCTTCAATCTGGATTTTATTGGCCTTCATTATTTAAGGATGCCCATGAGTTTACCCAATGATGCGATCGTTTTCTGTGCACATGGTTAATATCCAAAAGAAATGAGATGCTACAATAACAAATTATGGATATTGAGCTATTTGATGCTTGGGGCTTGGATTTCATGGGTCCATTTTTTAATTCTTTTGGCAATCTATATATATTAGTTGTTGTGGAGTACGTTTCCAAGTAATAAGAAGCTGTGATTGTGCCGAAAGATGATGCCAAAACGATTTTAAAGTTATTTCACAAATATATAGTCACCCATTTTGGGACACCAAGGGCATTAATCAATAACCAAGGAAAGCATTTTCATTGCAGCCAGGTGGCTGCTGCATTGAAACGATATGGAGTGAATCATAGACTCGCTACAACTTATCATCCTCAGTCCAATGGACAAGTAGAGATCTCTAACCGAGCTATCAAAAATATCTTGGAAAAGGTTATGAATGCCACTCGAAAATACTGGTCTTTACGCTTGGATGATACTTTTTGAGCTATTTGTACTACATACAAAACTCCGCTTGGGATGTCACCGTACCAGCATGTCTTTGGAAAATCTTGTCATTTGCTTGTTAAGCTAGAACACAAACCTATGTGGGCATTGAAACAAGTGAATCTGGATTATGAGGCTACGGGGAAGAAACGATTGTTGGATATCACTAAGTTGGAAGAAACTCGCCGCAACGCTTATGAAAATGCCTCTATTTACAAATACAAGAGTAAACGCTGGCATGATAAGATCATGTTGTAGCGACAATCTGGGGTTGGACAATTGGTTTTGCTATTCAATTCAAGACTGAAGTTGCACCCAGGTAAATTGCGGTCACGATGGTCGGGACCTTTTGAAGTTGTGGAATTATTTCCATATAGTGTAGTCACGATCAAGGATAGTAAAGAGGGGATCCCATTCAAAGTCAATGGACACAGACTCAAGCTTTATTTTGGTTACTTTGATTCTAAAAGTGTCGAGACCATTAAATTGGTCAATTTTTTTGATAGTTTTCTTTAATTACTTTGATAGATGTAGATTTAGTTTTCTTTCTTTCCTTGTTTATCCTTAAATTTCTTTATTTCTTTTTTGTAGAATAAATTCTCCCTTATTTTGGTATGGAATCTTTTTCCAAAGGATGGTATGACAAAGTCAATACATGATATGCATGATTTTTGGGGCATTTCGGGTAATTCAATTACATTGATTTATCCATCCAATCACAACCTTTGATGTGAAAAAGTGAGAGATGCATCGGACGAGCGTGATTTATGCGCCACAATCAAAATCGTCGAGCCTCATCTCATCAAATGGTAAAGATTGCGCCTTTTTATTTCCATATTTTATTTTTTATTTTATTTAATAACCTGGATTCACTAACCTTCTTCACCAAAGTCATTCTTTGATTTCTTCTTCGATTCTACAAAGCTACAATTTTTTCTACAAAGTTTTTATTTTTTGTCTTTATCTCTATTCTCTCATGGAAAAGACAAGAGCTACCCAAAAAATCTCAATGGAGACAAGTACAAAGAGACTCAAGGCTCGGTGTCCAACCCTCAAGTCGAGGAACCAGTTACACAAGAGGAGAAGACTGAATATGTGGTATTCCAAACAACAATGGAAAAAGTACGGCACAAAGAACACATCCTCAAAAATGAGGAGATGACGACCAACAAAGGGCCACTAATGAGGTCTTCATTGAGAGAATGGTTAGAACCGCTAAGGTTCCTACACCCAAATTGGGCACTACAACAAGAAAAAAAGGAAAAGGTAGAGTCTACTGTTGAGGACATCCCTACGAACAATAACGTACGGCTGAAAGTTCTGGCCATTGATGATAAAATCGATGTTGTCACAAGCACGTTGGGGAAAGTTGTAGCCACAGTTCAAACGCTTGACCTTGCACAGAACTTGTTCTATGCATTTGTCAGGACATGGCATAAATTTTCTCTCGCTACAATGAGCAGAGATACCCCAATCTCTTTACCAGAATTCCCAGAATTTCAACCAATCATCCACATTTATGATTTTTCTTCTGATGCAGCCACAAAAGAGGTCCAAACTAAATCTGTCAATTTTCCAGAGAATGTGAGCGAGGCTGAGGACACACCGAAAGATGAAGCCATGAGCAAGATCATCAAAGACTGGCTCTTTGATTTGAACATCACGATTGATGTTGATACAACCCTTCCTCTCTGGAAAAAATATGAAGTTCTTGTGGAAGATGTCGATGAAGATGAAGACAAGATTACCCAAGTTGAGAAATCTGATGCTAAAGGTGTAATATCCCAATTTTTGGCTAGTGACCAAAATGTAAATTTTGAAAGTTTTGTGGCTGAAGTATAAACTTTGGAAAAATTTAGGGACCAACGTATAATTTTCAAAAGTTGTGTATTTTAACCCCGTAAATGAATAGTTTACCCCCAAGAATGACGTTTTCGTGTTACTCAGATTTTTGGTACATAATTTGTGTTATTGGCTATAAAGCGATAAAGTTTGGAAAAATATTCGGATAATCAGATCGAGCTAAAATTTCAGAGATGGTTCCATGAACCTTAGAAGAGTCATAAAATATTATTTTATGGATATTTGGATGTTAAAAAGGTCAGGAAAAATTTAAATCGATTGAAATGACATGGAATGACAATTTTGTGAATAAGTTGATCGGTAAAGGGCATTTTGGTCATTTCACCCAATAGGGACATGGAATGGATTTTGAAATTTCTTTTAGGGATGAATATTGGCTGATTAGAATCCAACTAAGTTTAGTTGGAATGTTACAAAATGGCAAATTAGAAATATAAATCTAGTTGGAGTGTATTTTTGAAAAGTGGAATTTATTGAATTAAAAATTCATTTTTAATTATACAAGTGGCTTATATATATGAAATATGAAGGTTTATCAATAAAATTCCATCTCCAAAGAGGAGAAAGAAGAGGGAAATTTTCTATGCTCGATTTAAGCCCTAAATCTCAGTTTTAAGTCAAGTCCGAATCAAAGAAGGTTCAAGGTACTTTGAAAGCAAAGATCGAACTAGGACTTAGTGAGGCATTGTGTTAAGTGTCCAAGGTGAGTGCAATGCATACATAACGTGATACATGAATGTTTTATACATCATTAGGAAGACTTTCGATGAGTCTACCTTATTTATATATTGGCATGATATTTATGTCATTGATCATATATTGACATGTTTTAAATATGTCAAAGGTTGAACATAAATGCACAGATCACCAGTTATATATGATGTTATATTATAAATGTTATTTCGGGTATGAACTGCCCAATGTTAAATTATGTTGATATACATTGCCATGGATGGAATAAATATGGAATATATGCCCAAGTATGTTAATGGGGGACAGGGTATAGTTGGCATGCCATAGAGTCTAGTAGCACACTGCATACTCGGTTTAGCACTATAGTGTATATAAAAGAAACTTAGTGTATATGGTTAGCACAACCTTATGTGCGGCTGGTTAGCACAACCTTATGTGTGGTTTTGACTTGCGTACTCAGGGTCCTCATAGGCTTATATTTGGGCTATGGTTTATGGTTAATAAATGATAAACAAGTGAATAAGCTTATTAGCTTTTGGAATAAATGGCAAGTATATCGGTGAGAAATTTATATGTGATTTATATCATGTTAATATTTGAATAACATGATGGATTTACATGTCTAGTGATCATGATGCATTTATGCATATAAGGCATATTATGACAAATAAACAAGCATGAAAGTCTTATGACATTAGCATGTAGTAAATCATTACTAATGCAATGTGAAAGTTGATGCTTTGGCATATATATCATATTATATAAACATAGGCATGAAGTCGAATAAAGTTTAAATTATTGTTATTAACTTCCTCTATTGCCTCACTAAGTTCGTACTTAGCATGTGTTTGATTGTGCACACGTAGGTAAATCAAGATGAGAGTGAGAAGAGCATTGCATCAATATTTGAAAGCTCAATAGGTAATCACAGTAATGACATCCTAATTAAGGTTTGATTATTATAGTGGCATGTATACTTGCTAAACCTATTTGTGTTGTGATTGGCCTTTAAAGTTCGTTATGGTTTCAAGATAATTGGCATTTCTTGAAAGATTCAAAGTTAAGAGTAACCTCAAGTGATGAGTTGCATGCTAAGATAATATAGAGCATGTATGTTTTATGATAGTCAATTGTTCCCTATAAGCATACATAACATTTGAAGACATTTGGGAATTGAATTATGATGAATTAGAAATATGAAAATGTAATAATGTGCATTTTGGGACAAGGTGTACCAGTACTCAAGATTTGGGTTCAAAATTATCAAAACTTGAATTTTGTTTCAAATATGATTAATATTTAAGGATAGTAAAGTTGTGACATTCCTGATCGTATTCGCTGTATGGATACGAAAGGGGGTGTTACAAAAGAAGTATTTGCTAAAGATAAGTCGATTGCATCCAAGTTTGTGGATACAATATGAGAAGGACCAGAGGTTGTGCGAGAACGAAGAAAGCGGTCGTAACACACCAGTTTTGGGCCTAGTGATTTTGAGGTTTATTAGACAGTCCAGTGGACTAGGTTAGAGATTCGAGTCGGATTCGAGACCGTATATTTTTTGGTAAGATAAAAATATGGAAAAATAGTTAAAAATCATCTTTTATTATATATTGATTTTTTGTGGAATGAATTTTTGAAAATGGAAATAAAAAATATGATAATTTGGGTTAGTGACTAAAATCAAAAGGGTCAAATCCTTAGAATCCTTAAGGAGCTAATATACTAAGTGTTTGCTGGTGGTTTCTCCCTTCAATTAAATCATTTTAAACATGTGTTTTAAATGGCTGTTAATAAGCATTAAATATTTAAAGCTAGTTATTAGCTTTTAAAAGAATTTCACGTAACTTTTTCCTAAACTTTTCCTCTCAACTTCTTTTCTTCCAAACACTCAGAATTTTATCAAAATCTAGAGGTAAAGAACTCATTTCACTCAGGTTATTGATTTTAATTTGTTCCTTTAACTCTATTTTGTAAAATCTCATTGAAATCTTGTATTTCTTAGCTTTAAACAAGCCAATTGGGGGAGAAATCACATAATAGGGGTAAGTCCATGATCTCCTCTATTAAATGGTTCTTTATTGATATTCCCAAGTATTTGATCCATGATTTATAAGTTGTAAGGTGATTTTAATGTTTTATCAATGTTTAATTGAGTTATTTTGGAAGTATTGGTGAAACATGGTAATTTTTGAAGTGGATATGATTTCCAGTATTTGAGATTGATTTAATATATTTTTTGGATGTGTTTTGATGTTGATAAGTTGTTTTTATCAATAGAATCTCAAAACTCTTGAATCTCTAATAATCTAGGTTGCTAGTTTGAGTTATTGTGGAGTTAGTCGAACTTAATCTTTGCTGGAGGTAAAAGGTTGTTAGGAAAGGGTTTTTGGATGATATTAGATGTTGGTTGATGGGTTGAATTGTTGTTTTATGGGTGGGTTAAGTTTCGGAAACATTTGATGATGATTTCGGTATGTTTCAGATGGTTTTTGAGTGGGCAACTTGGGAGTTGTGGGAGATTGCTATTAGGCAATGATTTGAATGCATTTTAATGCATTTATCCTCTGGTGTTATGTGTTTAAAACAGGGGATAATTGAGGCAACGGAGATTGACGTTGTTTGGTTGCTTGCCGAGAGCTTGTTTCGCGTTGGCAAGGGAGGCGAGGCGAATCGGTGAGTGGAAACTTGTTTTAAATGTTTTACAAAGGTTTGTAAAGGTTGTTGGGAGTTTAGGGTAAGCGTGAGACACTTACCTAAGATTGAAAGTAAGTTTCCCTTATTTTGCTCTTGCATATTAGCTTAGATATGAGCATGTTGTTTGCTTGCTTTGGTGATAAACATGGTATGATTTACTTATTGGAAATGCATGGTCTTGAGTACACATGAAGGGGTTTTGAAAGTATATTAAATGCTACTAAGCATTGGTTTTCATTCCGGTTGGGAATAGTGTTATTGCATTGGCAATGAGATTTGCATATGTGGTATTTTATGAAACGCATTGTAAAATAGAAGGTAAATGGTTTGTAAATGATATATTGGCTATGTGACAAGTTGAGAAAACAGTCGGATATAGTTGACATGCCATACGATCAAAAGTGCACTATAAAATATGAACAAAATTGATCGTGGCCATAGGTCCCTTAGGTATGGCGGTTTAACTGGGCCACTCGATCTGTTGGGACATCATTTGGGGCATGCGGTTTAACTAGGCAACCCAAATTGATGGTGATATTGCGGTTTAACTAGGCAAGCTCGGTACTCTTGCGGTTTAACTAGGAATGGGTGAAATCTCGCGGTTTAACTAGGTGAGGGCGTCAAATCTTATGGTCTAACTAGGCAAGGTTTGGGATATCATGCGGTTTAACTAGGCATGGTATAGGAGATTCGTGTATCCGATATGTGTATAGGATAGTGGTTGTCTATCCGGGTCACTATAAATGCCAATATATGTGAAAGTTCATGTGTTGAACCTTGTTTATAATGCTTTGGGATTTAAGCATTGTTTGTTTATAATGCTTTGGGATTTAAGCATGGTTTGTTATAATGCCTTGGGATTTAAGCATGGAATGTATATGATGTTACAAGAAGGTTGTTATGTTTTGATTCGGTTAGAATCATGGTAAGGCTTAAATTGAGGTTTAGCAATGGAATTTGCTGTTGTAAATGATTCGTACTGCATATGGTTTAATATACTGGTTTGGTTATGAAGATGAAAAGTGCATGGCTTTTAAGGAATGATATTTCATTTGGTAATATCTAAATGATGTTTAAAGTATGATTGAAATGAGATTTCAAGGTGTTATTGAGAAATAATTTAAAATGCATTGATGGTGTTTTGTTTTGAGTACTCCTCACTAAGCCTAGTGTGCTTACGCTCTCTCTCTGTCCATCAATGGAGTAAATTAAAGACTTGGAAGGCAGCAGGAAGCAAGGGATCGGTACAAGACTTGGTAACCAAAGTATGTTTGAATTAGACTATAAGAATAAGGGCAATGCGGGTTTTCGTTGTTATTTGAGAGATGTTTTGTTTAGCCCCCTATTTGAGCATGTTTGTTTGGTTGCCCCTGAGATGTAAATGGCTTATATGGTTTGCTATTGGCAATGATTTGGAATTTAGTGTTTTGTGTGAAAGGTTTCCTAGGAAGCATGCCTATAGTTTTTACATATGATGCAAGATGCCATGAATCAATGTTGATCTTGTGATGCTTTGATGTGGTTTAAACCCTGAATATGCTGGATGTATGCTAGGAGCATGTTAGGATGTTTTAGTATGGTTGAATGTATTTTAAACCAGTTAGAAATAACATTATAGGCCGAGGCGTATCGATACGCGAAGGAACGTATCGATACAGCTAGGCATTTTTAGACATCAGGTATCGATAAGGATGTTCAAGTATAGATACATTTAGGCAAGAAAAGCTTAAGCGTATCGGTACGGGCTCAGGGGTATTGGTACAGGTTTACGCTATTGGAAAATGCTTTTTGGGATGAATCTCGTGTACCACAACACACAAGACCCGTATCGGTACGGTTTGTGAGGAATATTAAAATTGTATTTAAATATTTTGTGGCATATCAATACACCACTAAACTCGTATCGGTACGGTTGTAAAGTGATATCTAGCCTGGCCGTTATTTTAGTTAAGCGTATGGGTACGAGGTCAGGTGTACTGAAACAATGAGTGTTGGTCATGAACATCGTATGGATACGGTTTGTAGCGTATCGGTACGGGTGTCTGTTAGATTGGTTAATGTCATTCAAATAGAGTTATGTGTTCTTGTGTTTTAGTCCCTGAATCTTGGCGATGCAATTGAAAGAGATTGGTTGATCGTTTTGAGCTGATTTTTGACAAGTAAGCATAAAATATATTTAATTAAAGGTCGGTAACCTAAAATTGGGAAGAGCCCTTGTATTTTGCCAAAATTTCATTTTACTCTCTAATTTGTGTGTGCCCAATTGAATGTCGATTCGATGCCCGATTGAGATAAGTTCTCACATGTGAACAGTATGTACATGTTGGTAAGTAATAATACATCTAGACAAGATAAAAGAAAAAAATGGTTGCGTTTTAGGTTTTCATCTTCTTGGTTTATTCGGTAAACCTAATGTAGCTTTCTCTGTTCGGTCTGGTTCTAGGTCAGGTCGAGGGGTTATAATTTGGTGGTATCAAAGCCAGGTTTGCGATAATTGAGAGTTGGTATGAATGTTGTGATGTTATTGTGAGTTGAATTCTGTTGTTTGCTAAGCACGGTAATTGTAACATGCACGTTGATTGCTTTATGCCATGTTGGGGAAAATTTTGGGAAACCCATTGCCTTATTATTATAGTCTGAAATGTTATGATTTTGAAAATAGAAGTCTTGGATCCTTGCTGGAAGCTGGCCTGATTTAATTTTTTTTGAAATGACTATCATGCCTTAGCAAATGTGTTATGATACAACCGAGAGGAGAAATAAGAATTAGCGTGATGATGTTGCCTTTGGGCAGTGAGTGAAGAGAGTGTTGTGTCTCCTAGGGGTTTGTCACCCCGAAGTATGTACCACCTGTGCCGGTTGAGCCAGTGATGGATGATGATACCTTACTTAAGGCGATGTTCTGAGCATTTAAGCTATTGTTGCTGGAGTGCGTGTGTTTGCACTGGCGGTTGGGCTAATGAGGTTGCCGTTGGAATTTCCCTGTAGTCTAGGAAAAGTTGAGTACCATGGGTTGTTACCCGAGACATGAGTGGCCAATTTTGTTCAGGTTTTAGATCGAATAGGGTGTATTGGCGCCCGTAAGTTGGGATGTGTTGAATCTCTGTTGCAAGGTGATGTTTTTAGTTGGTAGACAACTGTATCTGCGGGCGTGGAACCCAATGATGTGGAATAGGAGTTTTTTTCCATACTATTTTTAAGAAGAAGTATCTGGGGTTTAGATACTTGGATGAAAAGAAACGAAAGTTCATGGCCGCATGTTTACGGTTGAGTGTAGGGTACAGTTTGTTCGATTGAGCTGGTATGCTCCTGAACTAGTATCGGTAGAGAGGTATCAATGTGACCTATTTTGTTACGAGTTGGTACAGGATGGTGAGGTGTACATGTTGGCCTCTGACTACACCATTTTCAACGTGTTGGTACACGTGCAAAGTACATTGAGCAAAACCTGGGTTATCGGTTTCGTGTGGGAGGTTATGGCTCTAGCAAGATAGTTGCGAAATCTAGTTTTGGCAGTGTTCAGTTAAAAGGAATAGTGATAAAAGATATCGTCCTGAGTTGAGGCGAGGTGGTGACAGTGCTGGGTGAGGTTTACGGGGTCAGAGTATCTAGACTGGAACAATATTTAATGCATGTTAGGTATGCAAATCTTGTAATCTCGTGAGGCGGGATTATCCGTATTTTATATGTAGAGTGTGAACTCATGTGCTTGTTGTTGTTGATGGTTGTGAGAATTATGGTTTGAACGATCACCTCGTAGGTGTTCGTTGTACTAATGCAGGGGTTTAGTTTCCCCAGTAAGACAGTTGTTGCGAAAAGAATATTTGAAAATGTCTTTGGTGGTTAAATCTTGAGGTTGCGATTGATTTGTTGGAGTTGCTGCTCCATGGCTTTTGGTGTAATCCTATGTTCGGATTAGCGGCTGAAGCACAGAGCTGTGGTTGGTTTTGGATCCTAGTGAGTTGTCTTGGAACTTGCTGATGATTGCAGGGTGGTAATCACGGGTGATAAGGTTAAATTCTAGTTTAATGTTGATTCGGCGCTGGAAGCGAGTCGTTTGATATGTCCTTGGTTGCAAGGTATTCCTAACCTATGTTATGGATCTGGGGTCAAAGGAAGCACGTGCTCAGGATATTCGTGTAGTATGTGAGGTTTTTGTGTTTTCGAGGGAGTGGTCGGGTTGCCATTGGATTGAGAGGTCGAGTTTGACATGGAGTTGTGAAAATGCAGCTCAGTGTCTATTTCTCCCTGTGCATGGCTCGAGGGAGTTGTGTAATCAAGGCTTTGTTAGGCTTGGTGTTTTGTCGGGTGTTACGCCAGTGTTGTTGTGAAAAAAAAGATGGCACGAATAGGATGTGTATCGATTTTTGGTGGTTGGCAAGTTGATGTTCTGTTGATCAGTTTGGGGGTGCCATAGTGTTTAAGGGTTTGGTTGAGGTTTGGGTGTTATATGTTGAAGGTTAAGGATATGTATATGTTTAGTTTCGCCTTCTGTAGGGGGTGACGGTATGCCTTTTTGAGTTGAGTAACTCATGAGTTTTTAGGTCAGTTGGTTGTTGTGCTGATTGATGGTCTTTCCATGTTCAGATGCGTTGAGAATGGTTTTGATCGATAAACATGGATGGCTTGGTGGATTTTTGGGCAGAAGTGAATGTTTTTTTTTGTTTGGAAGTGCAAGAATTGGGTATATTGCTAAGAATTCTGATTCTGAGAACGTTATTAGTAAATGTGAACGGATAAACATGCACAGTGCAAAAACACTTATACGTGTATGTAAACATGTTAGTACATGCATACATTTGAACATAACATTAGAGGTTTTTCATACATACACATAGACATCTATAAGGGCATATAAATGATCATGCATACATATGTTCACACTTATGGATGACTATTTGGAAATCAATGGAGTGATGGTATAGGTAAGGTTATGTATGAAGGTGGATTTGGTAATATGGTTCATGGGGGTTTGGCTTACGCTAGTTTTTGTGCAGTCAAGTTAGAATTGGCAGATTGTGGATTTGCTAGATCCAGCTATGAGCATCAAGGGTTGTCGAGGTTTAGTGTTGCAGAGGAAGTTGTGGCTTATACATCTAAATAGTTAAAGTTGCACGAGCTCTTTTGTCTTGCGCATGGTGTGAAGCATGCCGCGATGGTGGGTGTTTAAATGTTTCAGAGACACTAATTCTGTGATGAGAAGTGTGATGTATGCACAGATCATGTGTGGCTAGAAAAAAAAAAGAAACAAGGGAATGATGTTTTGGATTTTTGACAACCTGGATGGTTTGGGTTGTTTAAGAATTATAGTTTGATGGTTGATTATCGTCCGAGCTAAGCTTATAGTTGATGCTTTGTTAGTAAGGGTTGTGGTGGAGTTGAGGATGTTGTTTACGCGGTTAGGTATGATGCATGAAGGAGGTTTGATGCTGAGTTGCAAATGAAGTCATCCCTACCACAGTTGTGTGAAGGAAGGTAACAGTGTGATGATGCTTTAGTATCACATGTCCAGGTTATTGGGGAAAGGAAATCTAAAGGATTTTAACGTTAAGGGTGATAGGGTGTTGTGTTTTAAAGATCGAAAGGTGGAATCTCTTGATGTTGAGTTGAGGTGTATGGTTTTGATGGTGGCGTATGCAGTTCTTGTGATATGTCTTCCGGTAACACAAGGATTTATCAAGGATTGAAAAAGAGATTGCCATTGGGTCAGTTTAAAGGGAAATATGGTTGATTTTGTTGTTCGCTGCATGGTATGTCAGCAAGAGGAAGCTGAGCATCAGTTTTCTTTTGGGTTGTTTCAACTTTTGAGGATACCAGAATGGAGGTGGGAAGGAATCACCATGTATTTTGAGCCTGGGTTGTCCTTGGCACCGAAAAAAAGATTTCCCTGGGTGGTTGTTGTTTGGGTAGAGAAGTATTTGCACTTTGGTTGCCATGCTTGTGATGTATGTTTTGGTACAGGTGGCGGATTTGTGTATTACTGGATTAGTGCGATTGCATTGTGGGTTTGAGTCTTTAGATTTGGACGGAGATTCGTGAGATACGACAGGGTTCTGGTGATGTTGCTCGAGTTTGAGTGTATGTACTTCATATCTTTCTAGTTGGGTGGCAGGATAGAGCATGGAATACAGGTTTTGAATGATAATATGGGTTGTGTATCATCGAGCTCCAAGGGAAGTGTGAAAGGCTCATGCCTTTGGTATAGTTTGTTTTAATGGCAATAATCGGGCAAGTGCGTAGGGGTACCGTTTAGGGCATTGTGTGGTTGAAGGCGCCGTACGCCCGTGTGTTGGGCTGAGATTGGGGAAAATATGTTCCATGTTTGATGTGTGGAAAGACACCAGTGAGAAGGTGAAGTCGTTAAGTAAACGCATGTGAGAAGCTTCGGATCATCAGAAATTCTATGCGAATTTGAAGTGTAGTGTTTTAAAATGTGTTGTTGGTGGTCGGGTGATCATGATAGTCGCTTTGGAAGTAGGAGATGCGTTTTGTGGACTATATGTGGTTGTAGGACGTGTGGGTTCTGTTGCTTTTTGTTTGAGGTTATCACCGGTGTTGGAGAGGTTCCATGATGTGTTTCAGGTGATGATGTTGCTTAGGTATCGGTTGGATTCCTCGCATGTTGTGCTGGTGAAAGGCATTGTGTTGAGATCTGAGTTATCTTGTGTGAAGGATTCAGTGGAGATCCTTGTTGCCAGCGGTAGAGTTTTGCGTGGTATGATGGTTGGCCTTGTTAGGAGGTTGCGGAGACACCGCAATGTTAAGAAGCCTCGTGTGAATGTAAGTCAAAGATGTTGGAGCAGTTTTTGCTTTTGATTACCTCTGAGCAAATTTTGAGAACGAAATTTCTTAAGTGGGGGAGAGTTGTAACACCCCAGTTTTGGGCCTAGCGGTTTTGAGGTTTATTAGACGATCCAGTGGACCGAGTTAGAGATTCGAGTCAGATTCTGGACCGTATATTTTTTGGTAAGATAAAAATATAGAAAAATAGTTGATGGTGGAATCAATTTTGGAAAATGGAAATCGTAAATAAGATAATTTGGGTTAGTGACTAAAATGCGATTTATGAAAACTGTTTTTGAGTGACTAAGATCAAAAGGGTCAAATCCTTAGAATCCTTAAGGAGCTAATCTACCAAATGTTTGCTGGTGGTTTCTCCCTTCAATTAAATCATTTTAAACATGTGTTTTAAAAGATTGTTAATAAGGATTAAATATCTAAAGGTAAAAAACTCATTTAACTCGGAATTTTATCAAAATCCAGAGGTAAAAAACTCATTTAACTCGGGTTATTGATTTTAATTTATTCCTTTAACTTTGTTTTGCAAAATCTCATTGAAATCTTGTATTTTCTTAGCTTTAAACAAGCCAATTGAGGGAGAAATCACATAACATGGGTAAGGTTCATGATATCCTCTATTAAATGGTTCTTTATTGATATTCCCAAGTATTTGATCCTTGATTTATAAGTTGTAAGGTGATTTTGATGTTTTATCAATGTTTAATTGAGTTATTTTAGAAATATTGATGAAACATGGTGATTTTTGAAGTGGATCTGATTTCCAGTATTTAAGATTGATTTAATATATGTTTTGGATGTGTATTGATGTTGATAAGTTGTTTTTATCAATAGAATCCCGAAACTCTTGAATCTCTAATAATCTAGGTGGCTAGTTTGAGTTATTGTGGAGTTAGTCGAGCTTAATCTTTGTTGGAGGTAAAAGGATGTTAGGAAAGGGTTTTTGGATGATATTAGATGTTGGTTGATGGGTTGGGTTGTTGTTTTATGGCTGGGTTAAGTTTTGGAAACGTTTGATGATGATTTCGGTATGTTTCAGATGGTTTTTGAGTGGGCAACTTTGGAGTTGCGGGAGATTGCTATTAGGCAATGGTTTGAATACATTTTAATGCATTTATCCTTTAATTTTATGTGTTTAAAACAGGGGATAATCGAGGTGACAGAGATTGACGTTGTTTGGTTGCTTGCCGGGAGCTTGTTTCGCGTTGGCAAGGGAGGCGAGGCGAATCGGTGAGTGGAAACTGTTTTAAATGTTTTACAAAGGTTTTTAAAGGTTGTTGGGAGTTTAGGGTAAGCGCGAGGCACCTAAGCTCGGAAGTAAGTTTCCCTTATTTTGCTCTTGCATATCTGCTTAGATATGAGCATGTTGTTTGCATGTTTTGGTGATAAACATGGTATGATTTACTTACTGGAAATGTATGATTTTAAGTACATATGCAGGGGTTCTGAAAGTATATTAAATGCTATTGAGCATTGGTTTTCATTCCGGTTGGGAATGGTGTTATTGCATTGGCAATGAGATTTGCATATGTGGTATTTTATGAAATGCATTGTAAAACAGTACGTAAATGGTTTTGTAAATGATATATTGGCTATGTGACAAGGTGAGAAAACAATCGGATATAGTGGCATGTACACTTGCTAAACCTATTTGTGTTGTGATTTGCCTTTAAAGTTCGTTATGGTTTCTAGATAATTGGTATTTCTTGAAAGATTCAAAGTTAAGAGTAACCTCAAGTGATGAGTTGCATGCTAAGATAATTGAGAGCATGTATGTTTTATGATAGTCAATTGTTCCCTATATGCATACATAACATTTGAAGACATTTGGGAATTGAATTATGATGAATTAGAAATATGAAAATGCAAGAATGTACATTTTGGGACAGGGTGTACCAGTACTCAAGATTTGGGTTCAAAATTATCAAAACTTGAATTTTGTTTCAAATATCATTAATATTTAAGGATAGTAAAGTTGTGACATTCATGATTCGTATTCGCTGTATGGATACGAAAAAAGGTGTTACAAATGAAGTATTTGCTAAAGATAAGTCGATTGCATCCAAGTTTCTGGATACAATATGAGAAGGACTAGAGGTTGTGCGAGAACGAAGAAAGCGGTTGTAACATACCAGTTTTGGGCCTAGCGATTTTGAGGTTTATTAGACGGTCCAGTGGTCTAGTTAGAGATTCGAGTCGGATTCAGGACCGTATATTTTTTGGTAAGATAAAAATATGGAAAATAGTTAAAAATCATATTTTATTATATATTGATTTTTTGTGGAATCAACTTTTGAAAATGGAAATTGAAAATATGATAATTTGGGTTAGTGACTAAAATCAAAATGGTCAAATCCTTAGAATCCTTAAGGAGCTAATCTACCAAGTGTTTGCTGATGGTTTCTCCCTTCAATTAAATCATTTTAAACATGTGTTTTAAATGGCTGTTAATAAGGATTAAATATTTAAAGCTAGTTATTAGCTTTTAAAAGAATTTCACTCAGGTTATTGATTTTAATTTGTTCCTTTAACTTTGTTTTGTAAAATCTCATTGAAATCTTGTACTTCTTAACTTTAAACAAGCCAATTGGGGGAGAAATCACATAACAGGGGTAAGTTCCATGATCTCCTCTATTAAATGGTTCTTTATTAATATTCCCAAGTATTTGATCCATGATTTATAAGTTGTAAGGTGATTTTAATGTTTTATCAATGTTTAATTGAGTTATTTTGGATGTATTGGTGAAACATGGTGATTTTCGAAGTGGATCTGATTTCCAGTATTTGAGATTGATTTAATATATTTTTTTGATGTGTTTTGATGTTGATAAGTTGTTTTTATCAATAGAATCTCAAAACTCTTGAATCTCTAATAATCTAGGTTGCTAGTTTGAGTTATTGTGGAGTTAGTCGAACTTAATCTTTGCTGGAGGTAAAAGGTTGTTAGGAAAGGGTTTTCGGATGATATTAGATGTTGGTTGATGGGTTGAATTGTTGTTTTATGGCTGGGTTAAGTTTCGGAAACATTTGATGATGATTTCGGTATGTTTCAAATGGTTTTTGAGTGGGCAACTTGGGAGTTGTGGGAGATTGCTGTTAGGCAATGATTTGAATGCATTTTAATACATTTATCCTCAGGTTTTATGTGTTTAAAACAGGGGATAATTGAGGCAACGAAGATTGACGTTGTTTGGTTACTTGCCGAGAGCTTGTTTCGCGTTGGCAAGGGAGGCGAGGCGAATCGGTGAGTGGAAACTTGTTTTAAATGTTTTACAAAGGTTTGTAAAGGTTGTTGGAGTTTAGGGTAAGCGTGAGACACTTACCTAAGATCGAAAGTAAGTTTCTCTTATTTTCCTCTTGTATATCAGCTTAGATATGAGCATGTTGTTTGCTTGTTTTGGTGATAAACATGGTATGATTTACTTATTGGAAATGCATGATCTTGAGTACACATGAAGGGGTTTTGAAAGTATATTAAATGCTACTAAGCATTGGTTTTCATTCCGGTTGGGAATAGTGTTATTGCATTGGCAATGAGATTTGCATATGTGGTATTTTATGAAACGCATTGTAAAATAGTAGGTAAATGGTTTTGTAAATGATATATTGGCTATGTGACAAGGTGAGAAAACAATCGGATATAGTTGACATGCCATAGGATCAAAAGTGCACTATAAAATATGAACAAAATTGATCGTGGCCATGGGTCCTTTAGGTATGGTGGTTTAACTGGGCCACTCGATCTGTTGGGACATCATTTGGGGCATGTGGTTTAACTAGGCAACCCAAATTGATGGTGATCTTGCGGTTTAACTAGGCAAGCTCGGTACTCTTACGGTTTAACTAGGCATGGGTGAAATCTCGCGGTTTAACTAGGTGAGAGTGTCAAATCTTATGATCTAATTAGGCAAGGTTTGGGATATCATGCGGTTTAACTAGGCATGGTATGGGAGATTCGTGTATCTGATATGTGTATAGGATAGTGGTTGTCTATCAGGGTCACTATAAATGCCAATATATGTGAAAGTTCATGTGTTGAACCTTATTTATAATGCTTTGGGATTTAAGCATGGTTTGTTTATAATGTTTTGGGATTTAAGCATGGTTTGTTATAATGGCTTGGGATTTAAGCATGGAATGTATATGATGTTACAAGAAGGTTGTTATGTTTTAATTCGGCTGGAATCATGGTAAGGCTTAAATTGAGGTTTAGCAATAGAATTTGTTGTTGTAAATGATTCGTACTGCATATGGTTTAATATGCTGGTTTGGTTTTGAAGATGAAAAGTGCATGGCTTTTAAGGAATGATATTTCATTTGGTAATATCTAAATGATGTTTAAAGTATGATTGAAATGAGATTTCAATGTGTTATTGAGAAATAATTTAAAATACATTGATGGTGTTTTGTTTTGAGTACTCCTCACTAAGCCCAGTGTGCTTACGCTCTCTCTCTGTCCATCAATGGAGTGAATTAAAGACTTGGAAGGCAGCAGGAAGCAAGGGATCGGTACAAGACTTGGTAACCGAGGTATGTTTGAATTAGACTATAAGAATAAGGGCAATGTGGGTTTTCGTTGTTATTTGAGAGATGTTTTGTTTAGCTCCCTATTTGAGCCTGTTTGTTTGGTTGCCCCTGAGATGTAAATGGCTTATATGGTTTGCTATTGACAATGATTTGGAATTTAGTGTTTTGTGTGAAAGTTTTCCTAGGAAGCATGCCTATAGTTTTTACATATGATGCAAGATGCCATGAATCAATGTTGATCTTGTTATGCTTTGATGTGGTTTAAACCCTGAGTATGCTGGATGTATGCTAGGAGCATGTTAGGATGTTTTGGTATGGTTGAATGTATGTTAAACCAATTAGAAATAACATTATAGGCCGAGGCGTATCGATACGCGAGGGAACGTATCGATACAGCTAGGCATTTTTAGACATCAGGTATCGGTACGGATGTTCAAGTATAGATACATTTAGGCAAGAAAAGCTTAAGCGTATCGGTACGGGCTCAGTGGTATTGGTACAGGTTTACGCTACTGGAAAATGCTTTTTGGGATGAATCTCATGTACCACAACACACAAGACCCATATCAGTACGGTTTGTGAGGAATATTAAAATTTTATTTAAATCTTTTGTGGCATATCAATACACCACTAAACTCGTTTTAGTACGGTTGTAAAGTGATATATAGCCTGGCCGTTATTTCAGTTAAGCGTATGGGTACGAGGTCAGGTGTACCGAAACAAGGAGTGTTGGTCATGAACATCGTATCGATACGGTTTGTAGTGTATCGGTACTAGTGTCAGTTAGATTGGTTAATGTCATTGAAATGGAGTTATGTGTTCTTGTGTTTTAGTCCCTGAATCTTGGTGATGCAATTGAAAGAGATTGGTTGATCGTTTTGAGCTGATTTTTGACAAGTAAGCATAAAATATATTTAATTAAAGGTCGGTAACCTAAAATTGGGAAAATCCATTGTATTTTGCCAAAATTGCATTTTACTCTCTAATTTGTATGTGCCCAATTGAATGTCGATTCGATGCCCGATTGAGATAAGTTCTCACATGTGAACAGTATGTACATGTTGGTAAGTAACAATACATCTAGACAAGATAAAAGAAAAAAATGGTTGCGTTTTAGGTTTTCATCTTCTTGGTTTATTTCGGTAAACCTAATGTAGCTTTCTCGGTTCGGTCTGGTGTCTAGGTCGGGTCGAGGGGTTATAATTTGGTGGTATCAAAGCTAGGTTTGCGATAATTGAGAGTTGGTATGATTGTTGTGATGTTATTTTGAGTTGAACTCTGTTGTTTGCTAAGCACGGTAATTGTAACATGCACGTTGATTGCTTTATGCAATGTTGGGGAAAATTTTGGGAAACCCATTGCCTTATTATTATAGTCTGAAATGTTATGATTTTGAAAATAGAAGTCTTGGATCCTTGCTGGAAGCTTGCCTGATTTAATTTTTTTTGAAATGACTATCATGCCTTAGCAAATGTGTTATGATACAATCGAGAGGAGAAACGAGAATTAGCGTGATGATGTTGCCTTTGGGCAGTGAGTGAAGTGTCTCCTGGGGGTTTGTCACCCCGAAGTATGTACCACCTGTGCCGATTGAGCCAATGATGGATGATGATGCCTTGCTTAAGGTGATGTTCTGAGCATTTAAGCTATTGTTGTTGGAATTTCCCTGTAGTCTAGGAAAAGTTAAGTACCATGGGTTGTCAACCGAGACATGAGTGGCCAATTTTGTTCAGGTTTTAGATCGAATAGGGTGTATTGGCGCCCATAAGTTAGGATGTGTTGAATCTCTATTGCAAGGTGATGTTTTTAGTTGGTAGACAACTGTATCTGCGGGCGTGGAACCCAATTATATGGAATTGGAGTTTTTTTCATACTATTTTTAAGAAGTATCTGGGGTTTAGATACTTGGATGAAAAGAAATGAAAGTTCATGGCTTGGGTTCAGGGCCGCATGTTTGCGGCTGAGTGTAGGGTACAGTTTGTTCTGTTGAGCTGGTATGCTCCTGAACTAGTATCAGTAGAGAGGTATAAATGTGACCGATTTTGTTATGAGTTGGTACAGGATGGTAAGGTGTACATGTTGGCCTCTGACTACACCATTTTCAACATGTTGGTACACGTGCGAAGTACATTAAGCAAAACCTGGGTTATCGGTTTCGTGTGGGAGGTTATGGCTCTAGCAAGATAGTTGCGAAATCTAGTTTTGGCAGTGTTCAGTTAAAAGGAATAGTGATAAAAGATATCGCCCTGAGTTGAGGCGAGGTGGTGACAGTGCTGGGTGAGGTTTACGGGGTCAGAGTATCCAGACTGGAACAATATTTAATGCATGTTAGGTATGTGAATCTTGTAATCTCGTGAGGCGGGATTATCTGTATTTGATATGTAGAGTGTGAACTCATGTGCTTGTTGTTGTTGATGGTTGTGAGAATTATGGTTTGAACGATCACCTCGTAGGTGTTCGTTGTACTAACACAAGGGGTTGGTTTCCCCAGTAAGACAGTTGTTGCGAAAAGAATATTTGAAAATGTCTTTGGTGGTTAAATCTTGAGGTTGCGATTGATTTGTTGGAGTTGCTGCTTCATGGCTTTTGGTGTAATCCTAAGTTCGGATTAGTGGCTGAAGCACAAAGCTGTGGTTGGTTTTGGATCCTAGTGAGTTGTCTTGGAACTTGCTGATGATTGCAGGGTGGTAATCACGGGTGATAAGGTAAATTCTAGTTTAATGCTGATTCGGCGCTGGAAGCGAGTCATTTGATAGGTCCTTGGTTGCAAGGTATTCCTAACCCATGTTATGGATCTGGGGTCAAACGAAGCACGTGCTCAGGATATTCGTGAAGCATGTGAGGTTTTTGTGTTTTCGAGGGAATGGTCGGGTTGCCATTGGATTGAGAGGTCGAGTTTGACATGGAGTTGTGAAAATGCAGCTTAGTGTCTATTTCTCCCTGTGCATGGCTCGAGGGAGTTGCGTAATCAAGGCTTTGTTAGGCTTGGTGTTTTGTCGGGTGTTACGCCAATGTTGTTGTGAAAAAATATGGCACTAAGCGGATGTGTATCAATTTTTGGTGGTTGGCAAGTTGATGTTCTGTTGATCATTTTGGGGTGCCATAGTGTTTATGGGTTTGGTTGAGGTTTGGGTGTTATATGTTGAAGGTTAAGGATATGTATGTGTTTAGTTTCGCCTTCTGTAAGGGGTGCGATGGTATGCCTTTTTGGGTTGAGTAACTCATGAGTTTTTAGGTCAGTTGGTTGTTGTTCTGATTGATGGTCTTTCCATGTTCAGATGCGTTGAGAAGGGTTTTGATCGATAAGCATGGATGTCTTGGTGGATTTTTGGGGAGAAGTGAATGTTTCTTTTTGTTTGGAAGGTGCAAGTTTTGGGTATGTTGCTAAGTATTCTGATTCTGAGAACGTTATTAGTAAATGTGAACGGATAAACATGCACAGTGCAAAACACTTATATGTGTATGTAAACATGTCAGTACATGCATACATTTGAACATAACATTAGAGGTTTTGCATACATACACATAGACATCTATGAGGGCATATAAATGATCATGCATACATATGTTCACACTTACGGATGACTGTTTGGAAATCAATGGAGTGATGGTATAGGTAAGGTTATGTATGAAGGTGGATTTGGTAATATGGTTCGTGGGGGTTTGGCTTACGCTAGTTTTTGAGCGGTCAAGTTAGAATTGGCAGATTGTGGGTTTGCTAGATCTAGCTCTAAGCATCGAGGGTTGTCGAGGTTGTAGTGTTGCAGAGGAAGTTGTGGCTTATGCATCTAAATAGTTAAAGGTGCACGAGCTCTTTTATCTTGCGCATGGTGTGAAGCATACCGCGATGGTGGGTGTTTAAATGTTTCAAAGACACTAATTATGTGATGAGAAGTGTGTTGTATGCACGAATCATGTGTGGTTAGAAAAGAAAAGAAACAAGGGAATGATGTTTTGGGTTTTCGATAACCTGGATGGTTTGGGTTGTTTAAGAATTATAGTTTGATGGTTGATTATCGTTCGAGCTAAGCTTATAGTTGATGCTTTGTTAGTAAGGGTTGTGGTGGAGTTGAGGATGTTGTTTATGCGGTTGGGTATGATGCGTGAAGGAGGTTTGATGCTGAGTTGCAAATGAAGTCATCCCGGTCACATTGTGTAAAGGAAGGTAACTGTGTGATGATGCTTTAGTATCACATGTCCAGGTTATTGGGGAAAGGAAATTTGAAGGATTTTAACGTTAAGGGTGATAGGGTGTTGTGTTTTAAAGATCGAAAGGTGGAATCTCTTGATGTTGAGTTGAGGTGTATGGTTTTGATGGTGGCGTATGCAGTTCTTGTGATATGTCTTCCGGTAACACAAGGATTTATCAAGGATTGAAAAATAGATTGCCATTGGGTCAGTTTAAAGGGAAATATGGTTGATTTTGTTGTTCGCTGCATGGTATGTCAGCAAGAGGAAGCTGAGCATTAGTTTTCTTTTGGGTTGTTGCAACTTTTGAGGATACCAAAATGGAGGTGGGAAGGAATCACCATGTATTTTGAGCCTGGGTTGTCCTTGGCACCGAAAAAAGATTTCTCTGGGTGGTTGTTGTTTGGTTAGAGAAGTATTTGCACCTTGGTTTCCATGCTTGTGATGTATGTTTTGGTACAGGTGGCAGATTTGTGTATTACTGGATTAGTGCGGTTGCATTATGGGTTTGAGTCTTTAGATTTGGATGGAGATTCGTGAGATACAACATGGTTCTGGAGATGTTGCTCGAGTTTCAGTGTATGTACTTCATATCTTTCTAGTTGGGTCGCAGGATAGAGCATGGAATACAAGTTTTGAATGATAAGATGGGTTGTATATCGTCGAGCTCCTGGGGAAGTGTGAAAGGCTCATGCCTTTGGTAGAGTTTGTTTTAATGGCAATAATCGGGCATGTGCGTAGGGGTGCTGTTCAGGGCATTGTGTGGTTGAAGGCGTCGTACGCCCGTGTGTTGGGCTGAGATTGGGGAAAGTATGTTCCATGTTTGATGTGTGGAAAGGCACCAGTGAGAAGGTGAAGTCGTTAAGTAAACGCATGTGAGAAACTTCGGATCATCAGAAATTCTATGCGAATTTGAAGTGCAGTGTTTTAAAATGTGTTGTTGGTGGTCGGGTGATCATGAAAGTCGCTTTGGAAGTAGGAGATGCGTTTTGTGGACTATATGTGGTTGTAGGACGTGTGGGTTCTGTTGCTTTTTGTTTGAGGTTATCACCGGTGTTGGAGAGGTTCCATGATGTGTTTCAGGTGATGATGTTGCGTAGGTATCGGTTGGATTCCTCGCATGTTGTGCTGGTGAAAGGCATTGTGTTGAGATCTGAGTTATCTTGTGTGAAGGATTCAGTGGAGATCCTTGTTGCCAGCGGTAGAGTTTTGCGTGGTATGATGGTTGGCCTTGTTAGGAGGTTGCGGAGACACCGCAATGTTAAGAAGCCTCGTGCGAATGTAAGTCAGAGATATTGGAGCGGTTTTTGCTTTTGATTACCTCTGAGCAAATTTTGAGAACGAAATTTCTTAAGTGGGGGAGAGTTGTAACACCCCAGTTTTGGGCCTAGCGGTTTTGAGGTTTATTAGACGATCCAGTGGACCGGGTTAGAGATTCGAGTCAGATTCTGGACCGTATATTTTTCGGTAAGATAAAAATATAGAAAATAGTTAAAAATCATCTTTTATTATTTATTGATTTTTGGTGGAATCAATTTTGGAAAATGGAAATCGTAAATATGATAATTTGGGTTTGTGACTAAAATGCGATTTATGAAAACTGTTTTTGTGTGACTAAGATCAAAAGGGTCAAATCCTTAGAATCCTTAAGGAGCTAATCTACCAAATGTTTGCTGGTGGTTTCTCCCTTCAATTAAATCATTTTAAACATGTGTTTTAAAATATTGTTAATAAAGATTAAATATCTAAAGTTAAATATTAGCTTTTAAAAGAATTTCACGTAACTTTTTCCTAAACTTTTCCTCTCAACTTCTTTTCTTCCAAACACTCAGAATTTTATCAAAATCCAGAGGTAAAGAACTCATTTCACTTAGGTTATTGATTTTAATTTATTCCTTTAACTTTGTTTTGCAAAATCTCATTGAAATCTTGTATTTTCTTAGCTTTAAACAAGCCAATTGAGGGAGAAATCACAAAATAGGGGTAAGGTTCGTGATCTTCTCTATTAAATGGTTCTTTATTGATATTCCCAAGTATCTGATCCTTGATTTATAAGTTGTAAGGTGATTTTGATGTTTTATCAATGTTTAATTGAGTTATTTTGGAAATATTGATAAAACATGGTGATTTTTGAAGTGGATCTGATTTCCAGTATTTGAGATTGATTTAATATATGTTTTGGATGTGTATTGATGTTGATAAGTTGTTTTTATCAATAGAATACCGAAACTCTTGAATCTCTAATAATCTAGGTTGCTAGTTTGAGTTATTGTGGAGTTAGTCGAGCTTAATCTTTGTTGAAGGTAAAAGGATGTTAGGAAAGGTTCTTGGATGATATTAGATGTTGGTTGATGGGTTGAGTTGTTGTTTTATGGCTGGGTTAAGTTTCGGAAACGTTTGATATGATTTCGATATGTTTCATATGGTTTTTGAGTGGGCAACTTTGGAGTTGCGGGAGATTGCTATTAGGTAACAGAGATTGACGTTGTTTGGTTGCTTGTCGGAAGCTTGTTTCGCGTTGGCAAGGGAGGCGAGGCGAGTCGGGTGAGTGGAAACTATTTTAAATGTTTTACAAAGGTTTGTAAAGGTTGTTGGGAGTTTAGGGTAAGCGCGAGGCACCTAAGCTCGGAAGTAAGTTTCCCTTATTTTGCTCTTGCATACTGGTTTAGATTTGAGCATGTTGTTTGCATGTTTAGGGTGATAAACATGGTATGATTTACTTAATGGAAATGTATGATTTTAAGTACATATGCAGGGGTTCTGAAAGTATATTAAATGCTATTGAGCATTGGTTTTCATTCCGGTTGGGAATGGTGTTATTGCATTGGCAATGAGATTTGCGTATGTGGTATTTTATGAAATGCATTGTAAAACAGTACGTAAATGGTTTTGTAAATGATATATTGGCTATGTGACAAGGTGAGAAAACAATCGGATATAGTTGGCATGCCATAGGATCAAAAGTTCACTATAAAATATGAATAAAATCGATCGTGGCCATGGGTCCTTGAGGTATGGCGGTTTAACTAGGCCACTCGGACTGTTGGGACATCATTTGGGGCATGTGGTTTAACTAGGCAACCGAAATTGATGGTGATCTTGTGGTTTAACTAGGCAAGGTCGGTACTCTTGCGGTTTAACTAGGCATGGGTGAAATCTCGCGGTTTAACTAGGTAAGGGTGTCAAATCTTACGGTCTAACTAGGCAAGGTTTGGGATATCATGCGGTTTATCTAGGCATTGTATGAGAGATCCGTGTATCCGATATGTGCATAGGATAGAGGCTGTCTATCCAGGTCACTATAAATGCGAACATATGTGAAAGTTCATGTGTTGAACCTTGTTTATAATGCTTTGGGATTTAAGCATGGTTTGTTTATAGTGCTTTGGGATTTAAGCATGGTTTGTTATAATGCCTTGGGATTTAAGCATGGAATGTATATGATGTTACATGAAGGTTGTTATGTTTTGATTTGGTTGGAATCATGGTAAGGCATAAATTAAGGTTTAGCAATGGAATTTGTTGTTGTAAACGATTCGTACTGCACATGGTTTAATATGCTGGTTTTGAAGATGAAAAGTTCGTGGCTTTCAAGGGATGATATTTCAATTGGTAATATCTAAATGGTGTTTAAAGTATGATTGAAATGAGATTTCAAAGTGTTGTTGAGAAATGATTTAAATACATTGATGGTGTTTTGTTTTGAGCACTCCTCACTAAGCCTAGTGTGCTTACGCTCGCTCTCTGTCCATCAATGCAGTGAATTAAAGACTTGGAAGGCAGCAGGAAGCAAGGGATTGGTACAAGACTTGGTAACCGAAGTATATTTGAATTAGTCTATAAGAATAAGGGCAATGGCTTATATGGTTTACTATTAGCAATTGTGAAAGGTTTCCTAAGAAGCATGCCTATAGTTTTTACATATGATGCAAGATGCCATGAATCAATGTTGATCTTGTGATGCTTTGATGTGGTTTAACCCTGAGTATGCTGGATGTATGCTAGGAGCATGTTAGGATGTTTTGGTATGGTTGGATGTATGTGAAACCAGCTAGAAATGACATTACAAGCCCAGGTGTATCGATATGCGAGGGACCATATCGATACGACTAGGCATTTTTAGACATCAGGTATCGGTACGGATGTTCAAGTATCGATACGTTTAGGCAAGAAAAGCTTAAGCGTATCGATACGGGCTCAAGGGTATCGGTACAGGTTTAGGCTACTGGAAAATGCTTTTTGGGATGAATCCCGTGTACCGCAACACACGAGACCCATATTGGTACGATTTGTGAGGAATATTAAAATTGTATTTAATTCTTTTGTGCCGTATTGATACACCACTAAACCTGTATCGGTACGGTTGTAAAGAGATCTCTAGTCTGACCGTTATTTCAGTTAAGCGTGCCGGTACGAGGTCAAGTGTACCAAAACAAGGAGTGTTGGTCCTAAACATCTTATCGATACGATTTGTATCGTATCGATACAGATGTCTATTAGATTGGTTAATGTCATTCAAATGGAGTTATGTGTTCTTGCGTTTTAGTCCCTGAATCTTGGTGATGCAATTGAAAGAGATTGAGTGATCGTTTTGAGCTGATTTTTGACAAGTAAGCATGAAATATATTTAATTAAAGGTTGGTAACCTAAAATTGGGAAGAGTCCTTGTATTTTGCTAAAATTGCATTTTAGTCCTTAATTTGTGTGTCCCCAATTGGATGTCGATTCGATGCGCGATTGAGATAAGTTATCACCTATGAACAGTATGTACATGTAGGAAAGTAATAATACATCTAGCCAACATAAAAGAAAAACAATGGTTGCATTTTAGGATTTCATCTTCTTGGTTTACTTCGGTAAACCTAATGTAGCTTGCTCGGTTCGGTCTGGCGTCTAGGCCGGGTCGAGGAGGTTATAGTGGTCATTGCAACAGAAGGACAAGACGACAATCCTCTGGCAATGGTGGTCTACAAAGCATCATCCTAGTTTATTCCTACTGTAGTGACAGTCGCTGATGCCAAGAAAGAAGATCTTGAAAATGAAGAGGATACCTTTCTTCTGAAGAAAGAAAAGAAACGCAAGCGCTCAAAATCCAAGGACAAGCACAAGAAGAAGCGTAAGAAAGAAAAGAGGGGCAAGAAGAAGAAGCGTCGCACCGTCTCCTATTCTCAAGGGCCATGAATAAATAAGTTAGTGTTTAGATGTATAATGTTCTTTCATTTTGCTAACTGTATTGTCATTGTAATTACATTTAGTTTTATTATCATTGCATCATTATTGTAGCTACATTTTGTCATTGCATTTTATTTTTTGCATTGGGGATAATGCAATCTTTAAGTTTGGGGGTATACACCTGGGATTTGAAATGCACCCCCAATTCAAATTTTTTTAAGCAAATGCAAGGTTCTTTTTGTGCTGAAAATCTTTTGCTTACATTCGATGCTTAAATCTTGAATCCTTCTAATTTTTGATGAGTTAATTGGATATATATGGTGGATGATTGCATTATAACTCTGCTGAAATACATTTACTTGCTTGAGTAAAAGATATCTAGCATCATCTTTTTAAATTTGGATGGATTTTCCCTGTTCAGCTTGTTTTATATATGCTAATAGTACTTATTATGTGCAAATAAATGGCATTTCAATGTGAGTGCAATAAGATAGTAGCTTAAGGGGGAACACTCCAATGCATGCGTTAGAAAAATGAATATGGCCAAAGGTTG
This sequence comes from Hibiscus mutabilis, assembly GCA_019671005.1. Taxonomy (NCBI): domain Eukaryota; kingdom Viridiplantae; phylum Streptophyta; class Magnoliopsida; order Malvales; family Malvaceae; genus Hibiscus; species Hibiscus mutabilis. The sequence continues at coordinate 22,698,268 of CM033746.1, read as the reverse complement.
TCGTTGCATGAATGTGTATCGAAGCAATGAAGTACTTCATGGGGGTCATTGCAGAACATTTTACTTTTTAGAGTCTAGGGTGCATTCATTGTTTGATATCCCTCGCTACATATAAAAAAGAAAAAAATACTATAATACTAATTAAATATATTTTATGTGTGCTATGTGTTAAATAAATGATGTTAGGTAGAAGGAATCTAGATTGATAGGCATGATGCTATGTATTGTTGAAATACTAGTTCATGTATTATGTTTGAGTTGTTAGCGCAATCCTTCATCATGTAGATGTTGTTGATTCATTGATTGGTTTGAATGATTCAAGTAGCCAGAATGTCTTTAAATGCTAATTTGACCTTGTTGCTTTTAATTTTACTTGAGGAAAAGTAAAAACTCAAGTTAGGGGGTGTAATAGCTTTTTAAAGAACATGTTTCCCCCATTAGTTTATAGATTAAATTGTTCCCACAACAACATTTTATGCATTTGTAATACCTAAATTTTACCTAGGGTGTTACGTATATAATAATTTTCTTTTAAAAATAAATAAACAAATAAATAAATAAAACAAATGTAACCCCCTTGACCCGATCTAGTCGCAAGACCGAATAGTGAGCTATATTAGGGTTTTGCCGAGACAATCCTATAAGATTTACATTGAAAATGGTCCATTTTTTCTTTTATATTATCTAAACGCATATTTAAGTCCTAAGATGATCATGCTGGTTATGGTGAAAGTTACAACTCAATCGGGCGTCAATTTGACATCCAATTGTATGAATTCAAAAAATAGGGACTAAAATGTAATTTCCAAAATTTATGAGGGCAATCATGAACTTAAAGTTACCAACCCTTAATTAGTCATATTTCATACCTCCTGGTTAAATCTCAACTTAAAATAACCATCCAAACTCATTTAATTGCATAATTATGAAATAGGGACTAAATTGCAATGAATACAAACTTCAAAAGGCATCCTAACTAAAATAACGACTGCCATACTAGTACGGGCACTTTTCGTATCGCATGGGGTGGAAATATAAAGGTGTACCGATACGGTCCTCAAGCGTATCTGTACGGGTAGGTGAGTTCAAAAATATTGGATTCTAGTAGCTAAAGACCATACCGATACGGTAACCCGTGTACTGAAACCAGGCTTATTTTCCAAGTCTTTGACTTTGGCAACCGATCACCGTATTGTTCACCAGTAATGCTTTTCGACTCAGATTCCTACCAGACCGAGAAATGGGTGTTACATGGTATGCCTAGGCAATTTTGCCCAAATTGAGCCGATATAGGTCCCCGCATATCGATCCCTGAGGACCCATACCGGTACGGACAGACCTGTAATGACCTCTTGGTCAAACATATGACACTTTGGCTCAATCAAACATACTCCAAACTATATCTAGTCATCATATAACTTTACAAACATCAATTTTCCCAAACATAGCAGCATGTTAGAGGATCAAACACAACATCCCAAATTCAAACATTACTCCTATAGGCATGGTTTCTACCGAAGCATGCATAATGTTTCCCAACCCCTCAAAACCTAACATTAAGTATCATACATGACCAAAACATCAAACGTAATTTGTACAACCAGAGAGTACCCAAAATAAACCTCCAAAAAACAACTTGGTCACATTGCCTCTTATAACTACTTAGCATTTATAAAACCATACTTTGTAAATGTCTCAAGCCTTGGATCTCTTCTTGCGTACTTGATGTGGGAAAAGGTCTATTTCTCAGCATCGATGAGAAAAGAGAGCCTAAGCTATAAGCTTAGTGAGGGAAATCTCAAAAAGCACTCATTAATGCATTTAAAATCATTTTAATTCAAACCAAAATATGAGTCTCATGCAAAAATCATCTCATGCTTCAATAATCTCTTCAAAATATACACATTTGATTCATTTTCAACACACGTATCATGGATTCTATCTCAAACCTCAATTTAAGCTTCATATGCCAAAATCTCTATAACAAGCTTAAAGAGCATCTCATGTATAACTCACATTATACAAACATAATCCATTTTTCATGATACATTATCTCATATATTGTCTTACAAGTGACTCAAAACTAGAACCATTTCATTTATAAAAACACATCGAATACACCAATTTCCCAAGTGGTTCCTACGACCAATTCACATAAATCCTCGAATAGGAGCAATGGAACAATTACCCACCTCAACGGTTATAATGTATAAATCCACCAGCGGGAGAAAATAAAACAATTACCCGCCTCAACCGCTGCGGTTCTCATGGTGGAGCAACGAAAGAATTACCCACCTCGACACACATGAAGCAACTTATTATAGTGCACTTTAAACACTATGGCTAGCCAACTATATCTGATAACAATTAAACCTCAGCCACTTGCCAATATATTCAATAAAACAACATTACTTCACTATTTTACATATGCATCAAACCAATCCAATTTCAAATACATTAAACCATGTATTTTAGTAAACATGAAATTCTTTCATAAACCATATACCATTCTTAATAATCATCATATATGATCACTTGCAACATGTTTCATTTCTAAAACATGCATAATACTGTGAGTAACCAAAACCATAAACATGTGCATGAGATTATATTTTGCAAAACCGAAATCGAGAGAGAGCTCAACCAATACTTACTTCCGAGCTTAGATAAGTGTTTCAAACTTCATCTAAACTCCCAACAACATCTTCAAACCTTTTAAAAGTAGTAAAACACATTTCCACTCACCAAGAGTCCAAAACTCGCTAGCCGATGCGAGAATCAAGCTTCTGAAGCTTCCGCGACCACTCCAAAAGCTATAGAATTCAACTCCCCTGCTTTACCCAATCAAAAATAGAGGATTAAAACATATCCCTTCATCTCTAATATTCAGCAACCAACAAACACAACTTCACCCCACACGAAACCATCAAAAACCTCTCTAAACAACCGAAATCATCATCAAACCTCACCTAAACAAAGCCCAGCCAAAATCTGATGATTCTAACATCTTAACAACACCAGTTAACATCCAAAAACATCTTAATTACGTCCTTATACCTCCAGCACCTCTACAACACCAAGATCACACCAAAATCTAACTATATACAACCTAGGAAACTAGCAATTCACATAGTTTTGGGATTCCTTTAATTAAACACTTCTTTCAACATTAAAACACATCTTAATAGAGATCTAAATCAATTAGATTCAACACAAAACAAATCCAAAATAGTATTTAACGAATTTCCAAATAAAACTTAATTTAATTACCAAATCCATGTTTAAATCATAATTCCATAACATAAATCAGTTGTAAATGATCAAGAACTTGGGAACTTCAATAAAGAACCTTTAATTAGAGGAGAGAAACAAAAATCACTGCTAATTGCTGATTTCTCCCTTAATTGGAAAAGATGAGTTGAAATCCAAGTAGATTTTGGTGTAAGAATCAAAGGAATCAAATAAGAAATCAAAAGAGAATGATTCCTGGAAATTTTGGAAAGATTTTGATAGTTTCACTGCTGAGAAAAGTGATATCAAAGTTAGTTACGTATGAAAGTGATTTTGTAAAATTAAAATACTTTTATTAAATCTATTTTCTTTTAATATTAAAAACCAATTAAAACACTTTAAAAATAGCCTAAATTAAGAGAAAATATGATGGAAAAGTTTGGTCAAATAGATCCTTAAAGATTCTAAGGTTTGACCCTTTTACGATTTAGTCACCAAAAACAGTTTTGAAAACTTTTCATTTTAGTCACTTGACCAAAATGTCCAAAATTCATATTTAATTACGTCAATTTTAACTTACCAAAATACTTAAAATATTAATTAAGCATTTTCTAGAATTTTTCCATATTTTATTTTAACCAAAAACAATTCTATAAGATTAAATTCCCGAATCTAACTCGAATTGCCTAATTTGGTTCTCCCGAACCGTCTACTCAATCTGATTAACATCTAGGCCCAATTTCAGGGAATTACAACACTCCCCCTCTTAAGGAATTTTGTCCTTGAAATTTACCTGGCGTAAAAAGGTGAGGAAACTGCTTCAACATGTCCTCTTTGTTTTCCCATGTGGCTTCCTCAACACCAGGATGTCGCCACAACACCTTCACCAACTCTATGGTCTTTCCACGAAGTACCTTGTGGCTTGAATCCAAAATTCTCACCGGCTCCCCATAATAGGTCAAATCCAAATTTAACTCAATCTCCTCAACAGGCACCACATACGAAGGATCCGATCTATACCTCTAAAGCATCGACACATGGAAGACATCATGTATCTTCTCCAATTCCACAAGCAACCTCAACTTATATGCAACTGGACCAACATGCTCCAACACCTCATAAGGCCCAATAAATCTAGGACTTAACTTGCCCTTCCGTCTAAATCTCATTACTTTCTTCTGAGACTAAACCTTAAGGAACACATGATCACCAATTGATACTCAATCTCCCTTCACTTCAAGTCATCATATGACTTTTGCTGATCCAAAGCCGCCTTCAACTGATCACTTGTAATATTTACTTTCTTGTTGGTATCCTTTAACACATCCAGTAAAGAAATATACTTTTCTCCTACCTCCGCCCAACCAAGTGGCATGCGACACCTTCTACCATACAAAGCCTTGTACGATGCCATCTGGATACTAGCCTAATAACTATTGTTATAAGCAAACTCTACCAACGAAAATTAATTCTTCCAAGATCCTTGGAAATCAATGATGCAACACCATAACATATCCTCCAACACTTGGATAATGCGTTCAGACTGACCATCCGTTTGGGGATGATACGAGGTACTAAAGTTCAACCGCGTACCCAAAGCCCTATACAAACACTACCAAAACCTTGTTGTAAAACGCGGATCTTTATCCGATACAATAAACTTTGGCACTCCATGCAACCTCACAATCTCAGCAATATACAACTCTTCTAACTTGTCTAACGTATACGTCGTATGCACAGCCACAAAACATGCACACTTTGTAAACCTATCCACAATCACCCAAACATAATTGTTCTTTGATGGCGTCAAAGGAAAACCGAACACGAAATCCATGGTAATTCTCTCCCACTTCCATTCTGGAATCCTTAACAGTTGCAGCAACCCAGAAAGAAACTGATGCTCAGCCTTAACGCACTGACAAACCATACACGAGCAATAAAATCCGTGACATCCTTCTTCAAACCAACCCATAAATACTCTTTCTTCAAGTCCTGATACATCTTCGTACTCCCCGGATGCATAGCAAAAAGACTCGAATATGCCTCAACCATGATAGTGTGACTCAACTCTTCATCTTTCGACACCACCACCTGATCCTTGTAACACAAAACACCTTTCTCAGTAAAACAAAAATCCATTTGATTTCCATCCATAAAATCTTTAACATGCGGTACCAAGGAGTCATCATATGATTGCTTCTCCTTGATCAATTGCAACAATGATAGCTTTACTTGTAACTCAGCCAACAAACCACCATCATGCATTACACTCAACCGAGCAAGCATTGCTCTCAACTCAACCGCAACCTTCATACTCAAAGCGCCAGCTACAACATTAGCCTTTCTCGGATGATACTCGATTGTCAAATCATAATCTTTAAGCAACTCTAACTATCTTTGTTGCCTAAGATACAACTCTTTTTGTAACATCAGATGCTTCAAATTCTTATGATCCGTATACACAATACATTTTTCATCATAAAGATAATGTTGCCAAATCTTCAACATGAACACCACCGCAGCAAGCTCAATATCGTGCGTAAGATAGTTACGCTTATGCACCTTCAACTGTCTAGATGCATTAGCTACAACCTTTCCTACCTGCATCAACACACATCCCAAACCCATATAGGATGCATCACTATATACAACAAACTCCCTCACTGACTCAGGTTGAATCAAGATTGGAGCTTGCGTCAAAGCTTCCTTCAACTTATCAAAGGCTTGTTGTCTACACTCCATCCACTCAAAACTCACATCCTTTTGCAACAACTTCGTCAAAGGAGCAGCAATCCTAGAGAAACTATCCACAAAGTGTTGGTAATATCCTGCCAACCCCAGGAAACTACGAACCTCCGACACTGACTTTGGTTGTTTCCAATGCACAATAGCTTTAATTTTATGCAGATCTACGCGAATACCCTCGCCCAAAACAACATGACCAACATGACCAAAACTCATATTTACTCAGCTTAACATAAAGCTTACTGTCCAACAGAACTTGCAACACAATCCGTAGATGTCAATCGAGATCTTCCTCTGTATAGGAGTACACAAGAATGTCATCAATGAACACTACCACAAATTTATCCAAGAATTCATGGAACACTCGATTCATCATATCCATGAATACTACTGGTGCATTTGTCAACCCAAACAGCATCACTAAGAACTCATAATGCCAATAACGTGTGCGAAAAGCTGTCTTTGGCACGTCTTTATCCTTCACCTTCAACTAATAATACCCAAACCTCATATCAATCTTAGAAAACACTGTAGCACCCCGAAACTGATCAAAAAAATCATCAATCCTTGGTAAAGGGTACTTGTTCTTAATCATCAACTTGTTCAGTTACCGATAATCAATGCACATTCTCATTGTGCCATCTTTTTTTCATAAATAACACCGATACCCCCCACGGTGACACACTTGGCTGAATGAAACCTCGATCCAACAACTCCTATAGTTGCATCTTCAACTCCTTCAACTCTTTCGATGCCATACGATACGATCAACACTGGAGTCGTATCCACGTACGTCTCAATGCAAAATTCCACCTCTCTATTCGGCAACAAACCAGGCAACTATTCCAAAAAAACTCCTAGAAAATCGCAAACTGTGCGAATATCCTGGGCACGCACCTCATTCATATTAGGATTCATGACATAAGCCAGGTATGCTTGACCCCCAACTTCTATCATCCTCTATGCTTTCAGAGCCGAAATAACATTAGACAATAATTTGACATTCTCACCTACAACCACCACTTCATAATGCTCTGCAAGCTTCAGCGAAACTCACTTGGTCTTAAAATCAATTACAGACCTATGTTCAGACAACCAATCCATCCCCAAGATCACATCAAAACCAGAAAACGACAACTCTATCAGGTCAGTCGCAAACACATGCACTTAAACCATCAAAGGATATCTCCTATACAACCTCCTAAACTAGTTACCCACTTACCAACATCTAACACCTTTACAGGTATGTCAAGCAAACAAGCATGCTTGTGCAGGATGTATGAATGTGTAGAACCATAATCAATTAAAGAAAGTATTGGTATGAACTTTAAAGTAAATGTACCTGCAATCACATTGGTATCATTCCTCCCCACATAGTGCGTAAAAACCCTCTTCAGTCTACCACCCTCATACTGAACTGCTACGGTATGAGCAACCACTCTCTGACCCTCCTCATTTCACTGAAAATGTCCTCGACCGCACCCACGGCCTCACTGTGGCCCAAATACAGGGTCAGGAGCCTGAACTTCTCTCGCTATCTGCGGACAATCTCGCTTGATATGATCTCGTGATCCACAACTCCAACAAGTTCCAAGAGCACCATAGCACTCCCCCGAATGTCAGCTACCACATCGCCTACACTCAGGTACTCCAACATAGGTATTCTGACATTGGTGTCTATGTCCAACACTATTCCCTCTGCGTCTCTGATCCAGATGGTACCGCCTATCTTTATGCTTCTTGTAATGGACTCTACCAATATTCGATTCTACACTCCTTTTCCCTACAGAAGAACTCTCAGAATGAGGAGACAACCCTAAATTCTATTTTATATCCTTAGCTCGGGAAACCAGGACATCAAACTCTATATAATTTGTAGCCAGCATGTATGTCTTCACTTCTTTAACCAACCCATAACGAAATCGGTCGCATAGTTGTCGCTCATAAGAAACCAATTCATGAGCATATTGGCTCAACCGAAAAACTGGATCTCATACTCGAAAACTGACATGTTCCCCTATTCTAAAGCCATAAACTCCTTCTTCTTCTCATCTTGATATCGAGAACCCAAATACTATTTTCATAAGGTAGCACAAAAGAATTCCCATGTGACATCAGTAGGTGCCAAACCCGCTATAGTAGGTGTCCACCATCTATAAACATCACCCTAAAGCAACGACACTATAGAACCCAACTTGCGAATATTTGTACACTCCATTTGGCCAAGGATCCTCTCTGTGCTAGCAAACCATTCCTCAACTGCTTTAGGAGCCAAACCTCTAAACTCGGTACCATTTAGGCTACGTAAACGCTCCAAAGGTAAACCAGTGTTAACACCTGCAGGCGCTGGTGCAGGTACTTGCACTCCCACCATGGCCGCCTGGAAAGCTCTCATCATTGCTTGAATTAACAGTGTTATATCACCAAAAATAAGTCCTTATGGTGCCTGAGGTGCAACACCCTCAACTCCAACACCAGCATGGGGAATCGATGGAGGAGGAGGCAACTCATCAACTTGTCCACCTACCACATTCCCCGTATGAGCTCTAGTATCTCGTCTCGATCCCATACGTAAAAATATGAGTCTAAATATGATAATGCAATAAAATAAAATAATTAGGCCAGCTTGCAGCAAGAATCCAAATCACTCTTGTTTAGAAACAAAATCATTTAACTCTAGTAGTAATAAGGCAATGTGTCCCCAACCCAAACATATCATATTTCAATCATAATCATTCCAAATCAAACACCATGCATAATAATCAGCATATTCATGTAATAACAATCAACCAAACAACCATAACCCACTTCTCAACAATCATAACTTGGCTCTGATACTAATAAATGTAACCCCCTTGACCCGGTCTAGTCACAAGATCGAACCAAGCGAGCTACATTAGGGTTTGTCGAGATAATCTCAGAAGATTTACATTGAAGCTGGTCTATATTTTCTTTTATCTTATCTAAATGCATATTTAAGTCCTAAGGTTATCATGTTGGTTATGGTGAAAGTTACAACTCAATCGGGCGTCAATTTCACATCTAATTGTACGAATTCACAAAATAGGGACTAAAACATAATTTTTAATATTTATGAGGTCAATCATGAAATTAAAGTTACCAATCCTTAATTAGTCATATTTCATACCTTTAGGTTAAATATCAACTTAAAATAACCATCCAAACTCATTTAATTGCATAATTATAAAATGGGGACTAAATTGCAATGAATACAAACTTCATAAGGAATCCTAACTGAAATAACGACTGACGTACCGGTACGGGCACTTGTCGTATCGCAATGGGGTGGAAATATAAAGACGTACCGATACGGTCCTCAAGTGTATCGGTACGGGTAGGTGAGTTCGAAAATATTGGATTCTAGTAACTAAGGACCATACAGATATAGTAATCTGTGTACCAACACGAGGCATATTTTCCAGTTATGCGTACTGATACAGTTACCAGGAGAATCGGTACGTCTAGGCAATTTTTCCCAAATTGAGCTAAGATAGGTCCCCGCGTACCAATCCCTAAGGACCCGTACCGGTGCGAAAAGACCTGTAATAACCTCTTGGTCCAACATATGATACTTTGGCTCAATCAAACATACTATAAACTATATTAGGTCATCATATAACTTCACAAGCATCAATTTTCCCAAACATAGCAGCATGTTAGAGGATCAAACCCAACATTCCAAATTGAAACATTACTCCTATAGGCATGGTTTCTACCCAAGCATGCATAATGTTTCCCAACCCCTCAAAACCAAACATTAAGCATCATACAAGACCAAAACATCAAACATAACTTTTACAATCATGGAGTATCCAAAACAAACCTCCCAAAAACAACTTGGTCATATTGCCTCTTATTACCACTTAGCATTTATAAAACCATACTTTGTAATTGTCTCAAGCCTTGGATCTCTTCTTGCGTACTTGATGTCCGAAAAGGCCTATTTCTCAGCATCGATGAGAAAGAAGAGCCTAAGCTATAAGCTTAGTGAGGGAAATCTCAAAAACACTCATCAATGAATTTAAAATCATTTTAATTCAAACCAAAATATGAGTCTCATAGCAAAATCATCTCATGCTTCAATAATCTCTTCAAAATACGCACATCTAATTCATTTGCAACACATGTATCATGGATTCTATCTCAAACCTCAATTTAAGCTTCATATGGCAAAATCTCTATAACAAGCTTAAAGAGCATCTCTTGTATAAATCACATTATACAAACATAATCCATTTCTTATGATACATTATCTCATATATTGGCTTAAAAGTGACTCAAAACAGAACCATTTCATTTATAAAAACACATCGAATACACCAATTTCCCAAGTGGTTCCTACGATCACTTCACATACATCCTCGAACCGAAGCAATAGAACAATTACCCACCTCAAATACTGTGATGTATAAATCCACAAACAGGAGAAAATGAAACAATTACCCACCTGATCGCCGTGGTTCTCGTGGTGCAGCAACAGAACAATTGCCCACCTCGACACACATGAGGCAACTTATTATAGTGCACTTTAAACCCTATGGCTAGCCAACTATTTCCAATAACATTTAAACCTAAGCCACTTGCCAATATATTCAATAAAACAACATTTCTTCATTGTTTTACATAAACATCAAACCAATCCAATTTCAAATACATTAAACCATGTATTTTAGTAAACATACAATTCTTTCATAAACCATATACCATTCACAATAATCATCATATATGATCATTTGCAACATCTTTCATTTGTAAAACAAGCATAATACAGTGAGTAATCAAAACCATAAACATGTGCATGAGATTATATTTTGCAAAACCAAAATCAAGAGAGAGCTCAACAAATACTTACTTTCGATCTTAGATAAGTGTTTCAAACTTTATCTAAACTCCCAACAACATCTTCAAACCTTTTAAAAGCTGTAAAACGTGTTTGCACTCACCAACAATCCATAACTCGCTAGCCGCTGTGAGAATAAAACTTTTGAAGCTTCCGTAACCTCTCCAACAGCTATAGAATTCAACTTCCCTACTTTACCCAATCAAAAATAGAGAATTAAAACATATCCCTTCATCTCTAATCTTCAGCTACCAACAAACACAACTTCGCCCCACAAGAAACCATCAAACACCTCTCTAAAATAATTGAAATCGTCGTCAAACCTCACCTAAACAAAGCCCAGCCAAAACCTAATGATTCTAACATCTTAACAACACCAATTAACATTCAAAAACATCTTAATTATGTCCTTATACCTCCAGCACCTCTACAGCACCAAGATCACACCAAAATCTAACTATATACAACCTAGGAAACTAGCAATTCACATAGTTTCGGGATTATTTTAATTAAACACTTCTTTCAACATTAAAACACATCTTAATAGAGATCTAAATCAATTAGATTTAACACAAAATAGATCCAAAACAATATTTAACAAATTTCAACATAAAACTCAATTTAATTACCAAATCCATGTTTAAATCATAATTCCATAACATAAATCAGTTGTAAAGGATCGAGAACTTGGGAATTTCAATAAAGAAACTTTAATTAGAGGAGAGAAAGGAAAATCACCTCTAATTGCTGATTTATCCATTAAATGGAAAAGATGAGTTGAAATCCAAGTAGATTTTGTTGCAAGAATCAAAGGAATCAAATAAGAAATCAAAAGAGATTAATTCCTAGAAAATTTGGAAAGATTTTGATAGTTTGGCTGCTGAGAAAGTTGAGAGAAAAGTGATATCAAAGCTAGTTACGTAAGAAAGTGATTTAGTAAAATTAAAATCCTTTTATTAAATCTATTTTCTTTTAATATTAAAAACCAATTAAAACACATTAAAAATAGCCTAAATTAATGGAAAAATATGATGGAAAAGTTTGGTCAAATAGATCCTTAAAGGTTCTAAGTTTTGACCCTTTTACGATTTAGTCACCAAAAACAGTTTTGAAAACTTTTCATTTTAGTCAGTAGACCAAAATGTCCAAAATTCAGATTTAGTTACCTCAAATTGAACTTACCAAAATACTTAAAATATTAATTAAGCATTTTCTAGAATTTTTCATATTTTATTTTAACAAAAAATGATTTTATAAGATTAAATTCTCGAAACTAACTCGAATTGCCTAATTCAGTTCTCCCGAACCATCTACCCGATCTGATTAACATCTAGGCCCAATTTTAGGGCATTAAAATAATAATATAATAGTCTCTTAAATAAATAAATAAAAGTCCAATTCCCCTTATAATGTCCATAAAAGCAGTCTAAATCCCTTACAATTATCCAAAAAACCGAAAGCCCAATTTTAAAGCCCAGTTCCTATGTTTACACTCCATTTACAGCTGTATACAACCATTAACCCCAAACAAGCACACATTTCGTACAAAAATTAGTTTTCCCACTCAAAATGGCTATGTGGAAGTCTGTTAGTGACCCAAATAGCCCTCATTCGGATCCATACTTCTTCAAATCCAGCTGGCTCATGACTTCACGAACATGACATCATCCTTTATGTTATTTCCCACCACCTATAAAAGGAGAGAGAGAGTGTCAGTGTCAGATCTAATCATGGGCAATTAATTACACAGTAATTAATAAATAATAATTGCTAAAAATAGTGGGAGAGAGAATACTTACATTGGTAGCCAAACCGCTAAAGAGGAAAGGATTGTCGGGAGATGAACCAACGTCAAAGACTTGCCAGAGAAGTCGATCGGTCTTACCAGTCCATCACCATAAGGTATAACCTTATGTAATCTTTTAATTACCTACAAAATAAGCAAAACGGGTTAGATCAAAGCCAATAAATATAGAAAATAGAAATAAAAAAGAGCAAGGTAGCCGGAATTCTTATCTTTGCGATGGCCTATAGTGTTTAGGTACGAAGGAGTTGAAGAGGGACTGAGTTTTGGGTAGATCTAGGCCTAGTAGGGCGAAGAGGGTTGATTCAGTTGAACTAGGGCTTAGTTTAGGGTTTAGGATCAAAAATTAGGAATTTTGGAAATTTTAAGAGTTCCGACCGACGGTCAGAAATCATCTCGCGATGGTCGATCAGAGAGGAGTGGTGGTCGGATGTCTTAGACAGTGGCCGGTAGATGGCTGGTGGTCGCTGGAGTTCGACAATGGAAGATTGAAGGGCGGAGTACACAGTTGTGCTTGCCCGACGTTTTGTGTGTTCATCCAAAATTGGATGAACACGTTGAATATTCATCCTAAAAGGCTAAATTTTGATCCATTTGAGTTAGAAAATCTAGAAATAAGAGGTTATGGAGAGAAAATTTTAAGAGAGAAAGCAAAATCTAAAAAAGGGGAGAAAGGGGTTTTTTTGGGCTAAGGGGGCTTTAAATACCATGTTCGGAACGACGTCGTTTTGGGCAGAGGGGATCTGGGTGTTTCTAAGGCGGGTCGGGTCCGTCCCGCTCCTTTTTTTTATTTGGGTTAATTAGGATTTTGGTCCTCGGGGTTTTGAAGTGTAATTTAATTCAGTTCATTTTTAATAAAATCAAAATTTAGTTTACATTCCTTTCAATTTAGTCCTGTTTTAAATTGTTTTATTTAATTTAATTGCTTTAAAATATATGTTTGGTGCATGTTTTAAATTGAGCACGTAGTTTTAATTGTTAGACAATTTAATCACCTAATTTAATTGTTTAGAGCCTTATTTTTAGGTTCTTATTAGGATTTTAATAATTTGATCAAGAAAAATGATTGTAGCAAATTAATGAATATTTCGTGGAAAGCTTTGAAGTTCCAAATTTGGGTGATATCTCATTACAATGGGGTGTTGTCCAACATGGGATTTTAAGTAGAATATTTGATATTTATTAAAACCCTAGAATTTGACAAATAATCTACATTAATTAATTAGAGCTTCAATTTAGATTAGAACTTTAATAATTAATTTAACTAATTGAAATAGAGAATATTATATAATTTTGGGGCTTAAATATGGATGGTGCCCAAACAATTGAGTGTTGTCTCATATAAGCCTTTAAAATAAATAATATTCGTAGAATTAAATAACACAAACTTAATTAGAACCTTTTTAAGTTAGAACTTAAAATGAACAAGACAATAATCAATTATGCATTAAAAACTTTTTATGTTGGAAATATTTTTTTTTGAATATGAATAGAGGTGACCTGGACGTATAGGGGTGCTTCTAATCTCATATTCGGGTAGAAATATATTTTCTTATAAAAGGAATATCTCCATTAGGAACATAAATCCAGTTAAGAATTAATAGTTAAATTAAATTCAAAATATTATTCGAAATACAAAAATGTCATGCAAAATAAAAAAGGTACCGATATTGGGCGTTTGTGGGGTGCTAATCCTTCCCCACACATAATCGACTCCCGAACCTAATTTTTAAAAGAACGAATCTCTAGTTCTTTTTATGGTGTCTAGTCTACCAAAGTGACCGGTGGCGACTCTAGTCCTTTCGAATCAAATTTAAATGAAAAACCCTAATTTCAAGAATTAATTGTCAAACTATTTTTACCTTGGTTTAAAAATGGTCATGACAACATTCATATCTACATTTTTCTATTTATTATTTGCATTTTGTTTAACTCATGTCATAATTGCTTTTGTTATACAACTTTCTACCTTTTGCTGCGTTGTCAATGTATTTCTAATGTCCCTACAAAGGATGTCTCATCACTACAGCCAGATTCGACACTACAACGGCTAGCTGTCTAGACTGCCAAAGATAAAGACGACTCTGCCAACTAGATTATTTGTTACAACATAATTCGTACGAAAGTCTGTCATCCAAAGCACATGAAGGACATGTGTCCTTTCCTTGGCATCCCATAAAAGGATAAGTTTGGGAGGAGAGAGAGTCATGTGATTATCATTTCCTTCTTTTCATCATCTTTAACCTTCGAGCTCCTTCAATGGCGACCTAAATCTTCATATGGTGAACCAAGGCAAAGCAAGGTAGAGACGATTGAGGAATCAAGGATTCATGTGCAGAAAACATAGGGAAATATGTTTTTCTTCTTTAAATCTTTCTAGAGATAGATGTTTATCAAAGTTTTATTATATTTTTGTATTAATTGATGATGGTTTTCTCTTCTTGTTGGTTGTGTATGAACTTGTTTAAACTTGAATTTTTAAGTTCAATACAATCTTATTAGATTTCTTCTTATTTTAATTGTTGGATTTGATCTTTGTTTGCACGAGAGTGTTTAGCATAATCACTGACGTTGAGTGATGCAGTGACAGTTCAGATTAACAAGCCATTACAATGAGAGTTGAATGAGGATACAATGAGAGTTGATCTACTTGTTCAAGGATGTGTAGTTTTGATGAACAATGAGAGTTGTGGTTAATCTACATATTTGAGTCATCAATTGAGAGCTGAATGAAAGGCAAAAACAAAGTTTATTATTTTATTTGTCAAATGAACAGTTGTATGCTATTGCCTTGCTACACATGATATTCTGCCAAGTTGAGCTGAGGGAATCCAGATCTTTAATTTGATATATCTTCTACCTTTGTTGATTTGTTCTTTTTACTTTTACAATAGATCTTACAATCAATCATTTTATTCTTCTTTTATAGTCACAACTACACTTACAATTATTTGATTTTCAGAATTGCATGCAGCTACATAAGTATACAACTAAATACCTATCCTCGTGGGATCGATATCTAACAGGATTTACCTGATAACTATACTTGCATCGATAGTGTACACTTGCACTTTTCGTGTGGCTTTTATTCACCAATCAATGGTGTCCAACAACAGCCATCAGCTCGTTCAAGGAGACCCATTCGAGATAATGTTGCACATGTCCTCAATAATTTAACTCCAACGATCATTGTGCTAGAGATATAAGCATATCACTTTGAATTAAAACCTTTGATGTTCAACATGCTCAGTTCCATTAGACAATTCATTGGATTAGCAAGGGAGGATGCAAGAAAGCACGTCCAAGCTTTCCTGGAAGTATGCGGCTATTGTAAACAATAGGGAGTGCCTGACGATGTGCTAAGGCTTAAAATGTTCCCCTATTCTTTGCAAGATCTAGCCCGAGCATGCTTGAAAACCATGCCTTCAGGATCTATTAGGTCTTGGGAAGAACTGTGCCGAATATTTATGCATAAATACAATCCATCGAACGCGAATGATCAATTGTAGAGCGATATTATAGTATTTCAAAAAAGAGATGATAAATCCATATATGAATACTAGGATAGATACAAAGATATGTTGCGCAAGTTCTCCATTCACGGTTTCCATAATTGACTTCAAGTGGTAACGTTCTATAATGGCATTAACGCTCCCACAAGGATAATGATCGACTATTCATCTAATGGATAGTGTTAGAAAAAGATCCCGGTGAGGCATTTGAAATCCTTAATCAAATAGCCAATAATGATTATCAGTTTCCCACAGTGAGATTGAGTCTCAGACCTAGAGAATCAGGAACTCTCCACTTGGATGCATCCCATGGTATAGAGGCTCAACTCTCTGCCATCGTAAACATGATCCAGAACATGCAGCCACCATCCAATGTACGCAATGCTAAGGAGGTCCAATACACTTGTGATCATTGTGATGGGTAACACCAGTCGAATGAATGCCCCCAACAACAAGAATCTAGATGCTTTGAAGAGAATACCAAACGTAACAAAAATAATCCCTACTCCAACACCGACAACCCCTGAAGGAAACAACATCTAAACTTTGGATAGGGAGGCAACACTGGTAATTCAGGAGCCAAACAGAATGCTACAGTAGAGCCTCCTAGATTTCAACAAAACACCCAAAGATAGAATCAGGGAGACTATAACTCCAATCCTAGTTCTTTTGATTCTTCATATCAAAAATTTATGTACACTGCTAGGGTTATTATGCATGATTATTCTGCAAATTTGAAGAACCATGGGGACATGCTAATAACACAAGCCGATATTTTACAAAATCAACAATCACTTTTGTAGAATCACACAGCTTCGCTACGGTCATTGAAGACACAAGTTGGGCAAATTACCCAAATCTTACAAAAAAGACCTCAAGGTAGTTTACCTGGAGATATTGAAGTCACTAAGACCTTTGGTGTGGAGCAATGCAATGCATTACACTATGCAATGGCACTCAGTTGAAAAAAGATGATAAGTTTGGATAAGGACACCTTGATGAATCCACTCCTAGTAAGCTGCCACCCGATGCTCCAAAACCCATAGATACAACACCTAATAAAGACCTTGCTACTAACGGCAAGGCTGATAAAGCAAAGGATGCCACATCATCCAAAGCATCACGCAATGAGCCTAGACCTTTCCCACAGCGATTGAAAGCTTAGAAGCAAGATGCTCAATTCCATAAGTCCCTAGATATGCTCAAATAATTGCATATCAATGTCCCCTTCCTAGAAGCCACTGATCAGATGCCAATATATACAAAGTTTTTGAAGAAGATTGTGACCAAGAAATGCATGGTCGGTGAGGTTGAAACCGTTGCTACGATAGGCGAATACGTGTAAGTGTTGAGTAACTTTTCACTCAAGATAAAGGATCCTGATAGTTTCACCATTCTATGTTTCATAAGCCTTAACTATTCTAGTCGTACTTTGTGCGAACTCAATACTAGTGTAAAGTTGATGTCAAAATCAATTTTCTTGAAGTTGGGCATGGGAAAAGCCAAACCTACATCGGTTATCCTCCATTTGGTTGATCATTCTCAAATTTGACATAAAGTAAATATTAAAGATGTCCTAGTCAAGGTTGATAGATTCATTTTCCCAGAAAATTTTATCATTCTTGATTGTGAGGCTGACGACAATGCTCCCATTATCCTTATCTCCTAAGTCTGTTAAAATGCCAGGGGATAATAAGCATTCAACACTAATTGTCTAATGGAATAAAATATGTTACTAGTAAGCACATGCAAAATAGACAATAAAGCCAAAGCAATCAATTACTAAAATCTAAAACACTTAGCGTTCATCGCAAACACCACATGCGAAACCAACAACTTCTAGCTTAAAATCATTCTTAACACATAAAGAAATACGAAGGATAAGAAAGAAACTAAAGCAAGAAAGGAGGTTTTTTGATGCAGCCCTTTAATAGATCCTATATATCCCTTGGGCCCTCAAGTCGTTAATCGTGATGCCTTCGATCTCTTTCTTTTCCATTTCTACAACCTGTTATATCTGCTACCCAAGGGATGCTGTGATTCTGCAGTTCTGTAGTGGCCTCCGCGGTATAAGATGTTTGGCAGCTGCGCATGTCCTTATATAGGTACATGTGTTGCCTTAATTAGGATTAGGTTAAAGTCTTGAGTTTTTGGTGCCATAATTCCCGGACAGGGCATCATTGCATCATATCATCTAGGGCTAACCTGGCTCTGACTCGGTGCGATTTTTCTAGGCATCGTCCTTCTTTCTTTTACCATCCATGCTTGGCATTGTCCTCCTGCATCCACATGCTCAAATCCTTCCGATTCTGCACACCACAACTAGAAAACATGCCTTCACTCTGGCAATAAAAACTATGTATTCCTCAACTCCTTGATGCAAATGCATGAAACTACGAGAAAAATATATTAATATAAACCTAAAGTCAAGCATTAACATGGCAATATATGTATGAAAAGTACATCTTTTAAGGAGTTAACACACCCTCAAACCTAGCTCATTGCTTGTTCTCAAGTAATGTAAAACTAAAAACTATAAAATAAAGTGCCTTGGCAAAAAAAAATCTGTTTAGAAACACAAGCTAGCAAGCAAAATCTGGCCCTAGTTTTGTTCTTAGTTATCTAGCAATATTCATGCCAATAGAGCTCCCAGCAATTTCAAATGCAGAAATATAACTCTAACCTAAGGTCATTAAGTGTGCATAAAGTATGGGTAATTTGCATCCAATATGCCTCAACTCCCTTAGTCAATTTTACTACCCAAACTCAACATTTTTTTATTCACCAAGGGTTTGTTTTTATTTTTCTTTCTTTTGGCATTATTTTTAGTGTTCTTGTCATTATGCTGCTTGGCATGAGAAGTAAGAGGGAGCTTACCATGAACCCCCTTGTTAATCCAGACATCACTTTTGCTTACCCATTACACTCTTACCCTAAAGTTTTTATTAGCCTGAGTACTAAGAGAGAGCAAACCATGAAGCCCCAAGCTAAGTATTATCTCTAAGGTAGAATAGTGTTCTAATTTGTAACCCATGGTAAAACATTATTGCCCTATTCTTTACTCTTACCCTGGCATTTTGTTTCTTCTTTTTATATATCTGAGTTCAGGTTCAGAAATCCTAAGTTTGTCTCAGAGACTAGATGCATACAACGTGTTTGAGTGAAACTATGTTTCCCTAAGTTAGAGATCAATTTCCTAGCAACTTGTTCTTACCAAGTCTTATTAGCTCTTAATAAGTCTATATATTCTATATTCATCATTGAACAGTGGCAGACTAAGGCTGAATATAACTATGCTAGCAATGTGTTTGGCAATAAATTCAGTTCAAAGCCTTGGAAAAAAAATTTAATGGTCTGGTATGCAAGGTTCTAGTAAATCTATATGGCATAATGCAAATAGAAACATAGACATGACAAGGTATGCGTTGTCCTCAATGCATGAGAACACATATATACAAATTCAATGCATGATGGAAAAAATTGAATAAGGAGTTTTAAGGGAAATAGGACTCCATTGAGTAACGCGTTGTTGAGAAGGTCAGGTCTTTCTTATTGTTCTCGGTGCCAGTTTTTGTAGCATTTTTCTTTCTTATGTGGCAATCGAATGTCGTCCTCATCAGTAGGTTCCTGGACGTCTTGAAGGACCTCTTCAATTATCTTTGAGGGCTCGGGGATGATTGTTGTGACTAGTGCAGCTGGTGGCTGGCTAGTGCTATACTGCCATCAGTAAATGGCATAGTTTCTTGTCTTCTCCTATTTGGCAAACTTTTTTGTGCTAAAAAAATTCAACCTTACAAAGCAATTAAATAAAATAAAGATAAAACAATAAATGAAAATAGAAGTAATAAGAAACTTCCTAAATTCTAAATAAAATTAATAAAATAACAAAAAAAATACAAACCAGTAAAAACTAAAATAATCAATCCCATTGTAATCCCTGACAGCGACGCCAAAAACTTGTTGACGATACATCGCTTGGAAAAAGATTAAGAATTTTGTTTTTCAATTCAGGAAATAATGCCAAGGATATGTTTTTTACGTGCAAGTGTACACGGTAAGCAAGTAATAAAGTAGTGAGTTGAGTATCGTCTCCACAAGGATTGTCTGGGAATTAATTGCCACAATTAATACTTGTGAACTGGAAAAATAAAGGTGATGAAAAATGATTGAGGTAACGTGTAAATAAAAGAATTTAAGAATAAAGTAAAATGAAGCGAATATTTCGACAGTAAACTAATAATAGACTGACAAACAATGGGTGCAAGAATGATAGATAAGGCTTGGCAAGGGATGCTTGGATTTCACACTAGTAATGATGGCATTTAGTAACACTAAACTTTGGTTCTATTGCCGAGCAAATTTTAAGTTAGTATTGCCTTTGTCGATAGCAATACTCTAAGTTAACTACTTTCAACACCTATAACTCTATAGTGAATTTTCTAGTAATTTAACTAGATGAAGAGTCAACCTACACTCCTAAGTAGTAGATTTACTTCAGGTGTAAGTTTCATCTACTGAAAAAACTTCTGTCGAAGTTTTTCTTCTTAGTATTTGGCAATTAATCCTTATTTCCTAAGTCTATTAAAATATCAGGGTATAATAAGCATTCAACACCAACTATCGTACGGAATAAAACATGTTACCAGTAAACACATGCAAAATAGACAATAAAGACAAAGCAATCAATTACTAAAAATAAAACACTTAGCGTTCATCGCAAACACCACATGCTAAACCAACAACTTCAAGTTTGAAATCATTCTTAACACAAGAAAGAAATACGAAGGATAAGCAAGAAACTAAGGCATGGAATGAGGTCTTTTGAAGTAGCCCTTTAATGGATCCCAGATGTCTCTTGAGCCCTCAACCTGTTGATTTTAATGCTGTCAATCTCTTCTTTTTCCATTGTTGCAGCCTGCTATGTCTGCTACCCAAGGGATGCTGTGATTCTGTAGTTCTGTAGTGACCTCCACGACATAAGATGTCTGGAAGCTATGCATGTCCTTATATAGGAACAAGTGTATCCCTAATTAGGGTTAGGGTAAAGTCTTGAGCTTTTGGTGCCATAATTCTCAGACACGACATCTGCGCATCATAGCAACTAGGGCTGGCCTGGCTCTGACTAAGTGCAATTTTTTTTTGCATCATCCTTCCTTCTTTTGCCATCCATTCTTAGCATTGTCCTCCTGCATCCACTTGATCAAATCCTACCGATTCTACACACCATAATTAGAAAACATCTCTTAACTCTGGCAATAAAAAATATGCATTCCTCAACTCCTAGATGCAAATGCATGAAACTATGGGTAAAATATACTAATATAAACCTAAAGTAAAGTATTAGCATGGCAATATATGCATGAAAATTACATCTTTTGAGGAGTTAACACCAACAATTCCTCATATACAACTCACGCCTTAAACTCTTTTCGGGGTGGTCAAAGTATACCCACATGGTGATAACAACATCAACGATTTCAAGAATGGCCCAATCTTCAAATTCAATGGACAAAGGCTCAAGGCGTACCATGGTGCGCCAATCCAGTCCACCTCTCTTTTTACTTTTCATCATTGTTTTTATTTTTTATTTTATTCTAAACTTTAATTTAGTTTTTTAGCATTTTATGCCATTATTTTGTTTTTGCATTTGTTGATATATCATTGAGTTTAGTTTTCTTTTCTGTTTTTTATTTTGTAGATATAAAACATGTACGATAATATAATTTTCTAGGATCTTGGGAAAAGTTAATTTTTGGCATATTTTGTTCCTATTTATTCTAAGGGTATTTCGGCGGCTACAAGAATAAAAGGGAAGAAGGTTTGGTGCATTTATTGAAAAAACATTTCTTTTTCCCAAATGATTAAAACTTACCCCCTCTATCCTACTTTTTCACATCCTTATGCCGCCACATCCCTAAACCCTCTCACACATGCAATTACTTCCCCCCTCCGTCTTTTCCATTTTCCCACTTACCCATATACCCTTCATTAATACTATTTTCCCTACAAAATATTTTCACCTTTTCACTTTACCTTAAATAAACCACATATCTTTACACCTACTTCTTGTTCTTTCATCATCCTAAACCCTAAGAGAGAAGAGAGAAATTATTTAAATCAAACCTTCCTACTGCTTCTTTCTCTTAAATTCATAAACTCAACCTAGTTCTTGTGCTCATCGTCTTCATCACCTTCTTCTTCACCAAACTCAACAATGGTGCACATAAAGAACATGACCCGTGTAACCCACCGAATCCCTCCAGTCTAACAACGATCATTCCCAGTCCCTTAGAGGGAGAGCCAATTGTCGTCCCCACATCCACTGCCAACTATATCACTATCATAGTCCATATCACATGCAACCTCTTCATCTCGTTCTCCACCTCTGTTGCCACCGGCATCTCCAGGCTCATTCAAAACTTTCTTTTGACAAGATAGATGAGGAACGCTTTGAAATCTTCCAAGATAGGCAACTAATGCCAGAACAGAGATTTGAGCTCACCAACGAAACAAAAGTTGATTTCGACGATGAAACCCTGGCACACATCACGAAACATGATTGGTAGGAGTTCGTAAAACAACTAGGAGCCATCAATGTTTCATGGGTTAAGGAGTTCTACACCCACATTGTCAATGACAAAAACCAAACGTCATTTGTACAAGGGTGGCTTGTTCACTTCTCTACTGAGGCAAACAACGCCTCTTTTGGTTTAGCGGCCAAGGATGATGAGCATGCCCGTTTCACTGCCACAACAATCAATGAGACATACGATGAGGTGCTTAAAGATTTGTGCGTTCCTGGCACCACATGGGCAAAGAAGACACCCAACTCTAGGGTGGTCAAAAGGGTGCACCTGAAGCCAGAGCCCAAGCTCTAGATTTATTTCATGAACATTTGGTTGATGCCAACGGGCCATCACTCCACAATTTTAGGCAAATAGTTGTTGTTGCATTCGTTAATTCATGGCCACCATATCAATGTGGGCCACATCACACATAAAGCGATCATTACGAGGCAACCTCTAAGCTGAACATAAAAGCCCATTAATTTTTGAGTCTAACAACTACTTTGTGTAAACAAGCACAGGTTCGTAAAGATACCGAGGAAGAAAAGATCAAGGAACAAATAGGAAAGATGCTAGCTCAAGTGTCAAGGCTCAAGGGACTTGAATCTAATTATTCACCACCCAGTGCATAGAATACAGCCCTAATGAACACTGTTGTTGGGTACCTCAGGCCTTTCTTTGCATATGTCCAACAAAGGAAAATAGCCTTGAGGACCCTATTCAACGAGTTGCCATCATCTACTATTGAGTTCCCCTATTCCCTGAGCACTACCTCGCCAAACCTATCGATAAGATCCCACTACCCCAGCCAAAAAAAGAACTATATGCCCTGACCAATCCACATACTGCTTCTAAGAGAAAGAAAGAAAAAAGAGAGATGCATCTTCTGATGCTGCTGCATCCAGTCACTCGGCCAAGAGAGCGAAGGCTAAGGGCACGACCCCAAACGCTATACACCAACAAGCCTTATATATTTGGTGAGTGATGAGGATGCCAATGTTGAGGCATCCAATCTGCTAGCCCATTCACCTTATCCTCAAACAAATCCTACTTCATCTTCAACAACACCAAGGACCCTTACCAAAGTAACTGATGGTCGGGTCAAGTCTAGACTCCCTACTAATAGCGAGGACGCACTGGATAAGATATCCACCACTTTGGAGTGCAAGAACTCATCTGCCTCTGCTCTTGCTTCAAGGGATGCCCCAGCATCCACTACACCACAGGCTGCTAAAAAGCCTGTACTATCTGAGCCCATCATCGGTACATGATTCAAAAGAACGGGACACAATACCTCACCTTCCTGTTCCCACTTAAACTCAAGATAGTGCTTCTTTTCCTTTATTTATTTTTCATTTGCATTGCATTTTTATTTTGTTGTGTTGCATTTTAATTTTGTTTCTTTGAAATTTTATTTTGTTGCATTAAGGACCATGCTTCCCTCAAGTTTGGGGGAGGTTTGTTCATAGTTACATTTTTTAGGTTTGTTCGTAGTTAGATTTTTATTTTTTCCACTATGGCATTGATTTAATGAAATGTTTGCATGCATTATTGATGATATCCTATGCTGAATTTAAGCTTAACTATTGGCAATGTGTTATAGGCTATATAGAATTGAACCTAGGATTGAGACTGCTTCAGCATCTATTTGAACACATTGCATGCTTTCAGTACTTAGAGGCCTTAGAAGAATTTTAGGTCGACTATCTAATGTCATAGCATAAATGTATGAAAATAATTAATCGAATGCTCACTATTAGCATAAAGTTTTAAACTCTTAAACCCACATAAATAAAAAAATATTTGAACTCAATGCCGAAGGCATTGCTGTTGAGGGACACTCTAATTTTGCTTTGCTAGCTTAGTACACTAGGTGAGTTGTGTTTGCTCCATTTAACTTTCCCTAGTAGGAATGGTAGCATTACAATAAGAATGAATGAAAGTCTTTAGGGGATGACTATGCTCGATGGGCTCGAGAATGGGTTGGTCGCTCCACTTCATTTTCAGGCCTAGAAGGGTAGTTGTGATAAGCTGAAGCCTTAATGATACAACATAATAAATAAAAAAATTAAAGGAGTAAAATAAGTGATAAAACAAAAGAAAATGTTAGGGCAAGAATAGAGAGCATACTTAGGAATTTTCTAATGTCACTAAGCATTGACTAGCTGCAGCACAACATACACATCTCTTACAGCAATTGATCTTGGTAACAAATCTTTGAGCTTTAATGTATTGCATTTATATATTTGAGTTTTCTTAGAATTGAACTAACGTTGCAACATGTTTTGGAAGCTTTGATGTCATAGCTTCTTTTTAGTTTTTGCATGTCATTGCTTGATGACAAGAAATAGCTTAAGTTTGGGGTATTTGATGACTCAGTAGAAAACCAACATTTTAGGCCCTTTTACTTAGCATATTGCATGTGTTCGAGCCTATATAGTTGCAAGTGTTAGTTTGCATATAGTTATGGAGTTTATGTTTGAGCTTAATGTTTATATATATTGATGTTATTAATGGGGAAGGTAGTGCGTTTTTAAGGGTTCTTGTGCAAGAAATAATGGAGTGAAATGAAGCAGTAAAGCGTCGGAGCATTGGAGTTGCATTCTCTCGTGATAAAATTGATGCCACACATCATTGTGAAGCTGAAGATGAATCTTTGACCCTTTGACATCCAATTAACGCATGGACCCCTCTCCTTTATGGGCTCATTAAATGGCGAAGAAAGCTAGATCCTCATTAAAGGATCACGTGTGCTTTAGGGTTTCTCAACCCTAGCTTAGCCGCCTCTATATAAAAACAACTTGGACAACAATTACAAGGGGGATGGATTTAAGGAAACAACCCTTTGTCTTCAGCAATCGAAGAACCACCATCGTTACAGGTCAAGAGGTGTCTCTATGCAACAAAAGCTATCGAGAGAGGCTTGGGGAGTTTGGAGCGCTTTAGCATTGATTTGAGGGCATGAAGAATAATTCCTATGATTCTTGGATTTTTTCTTTCTTGTTTTGCAAACTGCCATGACATATACTTTTATTATTATGGATGTTATTTGCTCAGACAGGAGTTAAATACTTTTTGTTAGGTTTATTGTTTAAGTTACTTTGTTTAGTTATTATTCAATGCTATAGCATTCGTTTCTTATCTATTATGTTCATTAAACTTAATGTTTAATCTTGTAAGAGCTATCGGGAGAGGCCTTGTATTATTGAATTGTGATATAATATCGAGAGAGTTAAGTTAGACCATGTGAACAATAGGGCTTAAGATGTTAACTTGAGTTATAATCCAGTCTAGACATAAGTTTAGGGTTTCAGTGACTAATAAAGGGAACTTAAATATATAATAAGTTGTTAGGGTTAACGCAGACATGTATCGCCATAGCATCCTATTATCAACTTTCTAGATAGACATATTTAAGAGTTTACACGGAAACCTGTCGAATAGATAAGTGTTGCCTCATTGCTATAGCATTCGAATAGTAGTTAGCATTGTACTTAGAAATAAACCCAGCATCCATCCTCATTAGAATCTTTGCTACAACATTTGTTTGTTATTTGATACTTGCTTACTTTTACTTTTCTTTGTTATTGCATTTAGTTTAGAGTTCTTATCGTCACACCTTCATCATTATTTCATTAACTCTTACGTGTAATCACTTTTAATTTGTCACTCCAATCCATATGGGTTCGATACTCTACTTATCACATTATGACTTGATTGACGAGTATACTTGCTCTAAATTGTGCATCTGTTTCACACGCATCATGTCCCTAATTAAAGAAGAAGAGCTTTGGAAAGAAGAAGATGAAGCACCAAAAAGCACACATGGCTACTTGGAGTGATGAAAACTCATCCGATGAGAAAGAGTAAGAAGTAGCCAACTTTTGTCCCATGGCACTTGAGGGATACTCTACTTATCACATTAAGACTTGATTGACAAGTATACTTGCTCTAAATTGTGCATCTGTTTCACACGCATCATGTCCCTAATTAAAGAATAAGAGCTTTGGAAAGAAGAAGATGAAGCGTCACAAAGCACACATGGCTACTTGGAGTGATGAAAACTCATCCGATGAGAAAGAGTAAGAAGTAGCCAACTTTTGTCTCATGGCACTTGAGGAGGATCTTAAGGTAACCCCTTATTCATCTTCATTTGAATTTACAATTGATGAGCTTCAAGAAGTGTATGATGAATTACAATAGGTATACGATAATTTAGTTTTGGAATTTAAGGAGTCCTTTTTAAAAAATAAGAAAAACATTTTGGATTTGAAAAATGAAAATTACTCTCTATCCAAAACTAAAATGGAACTTGAAAGAAAGTTTGAGGAAATGCAAGAAAAGGTAAAAGATTTTGAAAAAAAAATCAAGACTTGAATAACCTACTTTCAAGAGTCAATGATGATCTTAAAGTTTCTTTAAACAAAGTTGGGGCTAAACATTTTGAAAAAGGAGAAAATTCTAAGCCCAACAATGTGAAGAGGAAATTTAATGGTTATAAACATAGAGGGCCCCATAAATCCTCTAATGCAAAAGTAATTAGGAGTGTTTGGGTTCCTAAGGATCTCATTGTCACTAAAACTAATAACTTATTTTCTAAATGGATTCCTAAAGGGATGAAGATTTTGGGAGCTAATACTCATAGACCTAAAAGAATTTGGGCACCAAAAATCAAGAGGTAATTCTATATTTGTAGGAAGAGCATTGCTCAAGGCCCAAAATACAAGCTCAAATTTGTGGTACCTTGATAGTGGATGCTCAAGACACATGACCGGTGACAAGAGTTGGTTCATAGAGCTAAAACCAAAGAGTGGAGGAGTCATGACATTTGGTGACAACTCTAAAGGCCATATTGAAGGAATTGGCTCTATTGGTAATCCCTCTACTATAGTCATTGAAAATGTTTTATATGTTAACGGACTAAAATATAATTTATTAAGCATAATCCAACTATATGATAAGGGATACAATGTCATATTTGAATCAAATGGTTGTAAAATTGTTGACGTTGCATCTAACATGATTATGCTTGTAGATCATAGAATAGGAAATATCTACATGGTCTATCTAGATGATATTAATGTTTCTAATTTTTGTTTGGTTGCTAAAGATGAGCATGGTGCTTGGTTATGTCATAGAAAACTAGGTCATCTATTGCCTGCATTATTGATGATATCCTATGATGAATTTAAGCTTAATTGTTGGCAATGTGTTATAGGCTCTATAGAATTGAACCTAGGATTGAGACTGATGTAGTATCTATTTGAACATGTTACATGCTTCCAATACTTAGAGGCCCTAGAAGAATTTTAGGTCGACTCATTGAATTCGTAGCATAACATGATGAAAATAATGAACTGAATGCTCAATGTAAGCATAAAGGCTTAAACTCTTATACTCTCATAAATAAAAAAATATTTGAATTCAGTTCCGAAGGAATGGCTGTTGAGGGACACTCTAATTTTGCTTTGCTATCTTAGTACACTATGTGAGTTGTGTTTGCTCCATTTAAATTTCCTTAGTAGGAACGGTAACATTAGCATAAGAGTGAATAAAAGTCTTCACGAGATGACTATGCTAGATGGGCTTGGGGATGGGGTGGTTGTTCCACTTAATTTTTAGGCCTAGAAGGGTAGTTGTGATAAGCTAAAGCCTTAATGATACATCATAATAAATAAAAGATTTTAAGGGAGTAAAATAAGTGCTAAAACAAAAGAAAAAGTTAGGGCAAGAATAGAGAGCATACTTAGGAATTTTCTAATATCACTAAGTATTAAGTAGGTGCAACACAACATACACTTCACTTACAGCATAATTGAACTTGGGAACAGAGCTTTGAGCTTTAATGTATTGCATTTATATATTTGAGCTTTAATGTCATATTTTCTTTTTAGTTTTTGCATGTCATTGTTTGAGGACAAGGAATAGCTTAAGTTTGGGGGTATTTGATGACTCTGTAGAAAACCTATGTTTTAGGCCCTTTTACTTAGCATGTTGCATGTGTTCGAGCCCATATAGTTGCATTTAGGATTAGTTTGCATATAGTTATGGAGTTTATGTTTGAGCTTAATGTTTACATATATTGATGTTATTAATGGGGAAGGCAGTGCATTTTTAGTTTTCTTGTGTAAGAAGCAATGGAGTGAAAGGAAGTATTGGAGCACCGAAGCATTGGAGCTACACTCTCTCGTGATGAAATTGATGACAAAACATTGTTGTGAAGATGGAGATGAATCTTTGACCCTTTGACGGCCAATTAACGCATAGACCCCTCTCCTTTATAGGCTCATTAAATGACGCAGAAAGCTATATCCTTATTATAGGATCACGTGTGCTTTAGGGTTTCTCAACCCTAGCTTAGTCACCTTTATATAAAGACAAGTTGGGAAACAATTTCATGGGGGGCTGGATTTGAAGAAACAACCCTTTGTATTCAGCAATCAGAGAACCACCATCGTTGAAGGTCAAGAGCAGTCTCCAAGCAGCGAAAGCTATCGAGAGAGGCTTGAGGAGTTTGGAGAACTGTAGCATCGATTCAAGAGCACGAAGATGAATTCCTAGGACACTTGGGTTTTCTTTGTCTTTTGCTTTACAAAATGCCATGACATATACTTTTATTATTGTGGATGTTATTTTGCTCAAACATGAGCTAAATACTTTTTTAGGGTTTATTTTTAAGTTACTTTGTTTAATTATTATCAATGTTATAACATATGTTTCCTATCTATTCTGTTCATTAAACTTAATGCTTAATCTTGTAAGAGCTATCAGAGAGGCCTTTGATTATTGAATTGTGACTTAATATCAAGAAAGTTAAGTTAGACCGTGTGAACAGTGGAGTTTAAGCTTTTAACTTGAGTTCTAATTTGGTTTAGACATAAGTTTAGGGTTTCAACGACTAATAAGGGAAACTTATATAGATTATAAGTTTCTAGGGTTAACGCAGACATGTATCGCCATAGCATCTTGGTATCAACTTCTAGCTAGACATAGTTTAGGAGTTTACACGAAAACCATGTTGAATAGATAAGTGTTGCCTCAATGCTATAGTATTTGAATAGTAGTTAGCATTGTACTTAGCAATATACCCAGCATCCATCCTCATTAGAATATTTGCTACAACATTTGTTTGTTCTTTTATAGTCCTTATCATTACACCTTCATCATTATTTCACTAACTCTTACGTGCAATAACTTTAAATTTATCACTCCAATCCATGTGGGTTCGACACTCTACTTAACACTTTATTACTTGATTGACAGTATGCTCGCTCTAAATTGCGTATCTATTTCACAAGCATCATTTCCCCAATTAAAGAATAAGAAGAATCACCACAAAGCTCACATAGTTACTTGGAGTAATGAAGACTCATTTGATGAGGAAGAGCAAGAAGTAGCCAACTTTTGTCCCATGGCACTTGAGGAGGATCCTAAGGTAACCTCTATTTCATCTTCATTTGAATTTACATTTGATGAGCTTCAAGAAACGTATGATGAATTACAAGAGGTATACGATGATTTAGTTTTGGAATTTAAAGAGTCTTTTTTTGAAAAATAAGAAAATCATTTTGGATTCGAAAAATGAAAATAACTCTCTATCCAAAACTAAAATGGAACTTGAAAGAAAGTTTGAGGAAATGCAAGAAAAGGCAAAAGATTTTGAAAAGAATAATCAAGACTTTCATAACCTACTTGCAAGAGTCCATGATGATCATCGGAAGAAGGTTGATGATCTTAAAGTTTCTTTGAAAAAAATTGGGGCTAAATGTTTTGAAAAAGTAGAAATTCTAAGCCCAACTATGTGAAAAGGAAATTTAATAGTTACAAACATAGAAGATCCCATAAAACATCTAATGCAAAAGTAATTAGGAGTGTTTGGGTTCCTAAGGAACTCATTTTCACTAAAAATAATGACCTGTTTGCTAAATGGATCCCTAAAGGGATAAAGATTTTGGGAGCTAATACTCATGGACCCAAAAGAATTTGGGTACCAAAAATCAAGACTTAATTCTATGTTTGTAGGAAGAGCATTGCTACAAGGCCCAAAATACAAGCTCAAATTCGTGGTACCTTGATAGTGGGTGCTCAAGACACATGTCCGGTGATAAGAGTCGGTTCATGGAGCTAAAGCTAAAGAGTGGAGGAGTCATGACATTCGGTGACCACTCCAAAGGCCACATTGAATGAATTGGCTCAATTGGTAATCACTCTGCTATAGTCATTGAAAATGTTTTATATGTTAACGGTCTAAAACATAATTTATTAAGCATAAGTCAACTATGTGATAAGGGATACAATGTCATATTTGAATCAAATGGTTGTAAAATTGTTGACATTGCATATAAAATTATTATGCTTATGGGTCATAGAATATGAAACATCTACATTGTGCATCTAGATGATATTAATATTTCTAATTTGTGTTTGATTGCTAAATATGAGCATGATGCTTGGTTATGGCATAGGAAACAATGACATGTTAGCATGAGTGTTTTAGAAAAATTAATTTCTAATGACCTAGTAAGAGGTTTGCCTAAGATAGAATTTTCTCTAGATAAAATTTGTGATGCATGTGCAAAGGGAAAACATAAAAGAGTTTCTTTTCAATTCATTAATGATGTATCAACTATTAGGATATTACAATTGATCCATATAGATCGTTTTGGCCCTATTAGAACTATGAGTTTGGGTGGAAAACAATATGCATTTGTTTTAGTTGATGATTACTCTAGATTCACTTGGATTCTATTCTTAAGTACTACAGATTAAGCTTTAGAAATATTTATCACATTTTCAAAAGAAAATCAAAATTATGTTGGTTACTCTATTTTACATGTTAGTAATGACCATGGAACTGAATTTCAAAATCTTGGTTTTGAAGAATTTTGTAATTCTAGTAGAATTAACCAAAGTTTTTCGGCACCTCACACCCCTCAATGAAACGGGGTGGTTGAGAGGAAAAATAGAACTTTAGAAGAAATAGCTAGGACCATACTTTGTGAAAACAATTTACCAAAATATTTTTGGGCAGAAGCCACTAATACCGCTTGCTATATTGTTAATCAAGTAATGATTAGGCCACTTTTGAACAAAACACCTTATGAGCTTTCAAAAATAAAAAGCCTAACATTAGCTATTTTCAACCTTTTGGATGCAAATATTTTGTTTGGAACAATGGAAAAGACAATTTAGGCAAGTTTGATGCAAAAAGTGATGAAGACATTTTTCTTGGATATTCCTTAAACTCTAAAGCTTATTGTTTAATAAAAGATTTTAATGGTTGAAGAGTCAATACATATTGTTTTTGATGATAACCCTCTTCCTGTTGAGATATTTGATTTTGATATAACTAAAATGAAAAATATTTTTGGACTTAAATTAACTTGCAAAAATATTTCGAAAGTCCATAAACTTGAAAAATATGTTTGAAATGTTTTCAAACGGTTTTTGACATGTTTTAAATGATTTTAAATAGCCAAAGTATCAAAAATATCTTTGAGTATCGATACCCATTCACTTGTATCGATACGGCCAAACCCGTACCGATACGCCCCTTTATTTTTCCCAAACTCAGATTTCCAGCAGCCAATTCGAGTACCGATAGAGCTCTAGTTGTACTGATACTGATGGGTGCGTACCGATACGCCTGTGTAGAGTACTAATACCCAGTGTTAAAAATGTTCCAACGGCTATTTTTCTAAGAACGGGTACCGACACCGGTCCCCTCGTACCGAAACTGACGAGCCTAAAACTACATTTATTATGGGAAATAAAGTCCCCAACAGCTCCAAATAAACCCCAACGGCTAGTAACTGCCTCAAACTCCTTAGAGAGTTTAAAAGCAAGCTTCAAGCAGTCATGCAAGAACAAGAAACCAAGTACCAACATTCATATATTGAGAAATCTAGTTTTGAGCTAAAATTGTCATATTTATTGTAGAAAACACTAGTGAGCCAAATTGTCATATTTGCTCAAGTATTTAGGATTTTGGGTGAGAACTTAATTGTGCATACACATGCCGTGTAAGGGTTTTTATTGTTTGCTAATTTGTAGTCTCTTTGTAAGAGAGAGTTTCTAGACTATGGGGTATAAGTCAAAGTCTAGGTTTGTGAGGGTTATCTCCTTGATCCCGAAAAAAGGAAAGACAAATTAGTGAATTTGTATAAAATCCTTATTATGGATAGATAAGATAGTAGAGGTATACTTGGTTTAGAATTCGAACCACTATAAATCATTGTGTCAACATTTTTATTTCTTAGCCATCCGTCCACCCAAACAAAAATCCAATTCACCCCCTCTTGGCATTCGGTTAATCGTTTGAGCCTCACAACAATTGGTATCAAAGCTTCATCTCTACATCAGATTAACATCCTAGAGTTGATCCTTCAGGTGCTCAACCATTCTACATCAACCAATGATTATAGAGCAATCCATCGACAAGCCTCCTTACTTCGACAGTGCCAACTACTCTTATTTGAAGAATAGGATGATATTTTTATGAGAGCCAAAGACTATCGTGTTTGGGATATTGTTCTTGAAGGCCCGTTCGTTCCACAAATAAGTAAGGCAGAATGGAGTGCAGATGATCACAAGAAGATGGAGCTAAATGCAAAGGCCTTGCATATTCTCTTTTATGCACTTGGTCTAGAAGAATATGCTAAAGTTTCTTCTTCTGAAAGTGACAAAGAAATTTGGGACAAGATTAAAGTCACTCATAGAGGAACCAGTGAAATAGATGAGACCAAGACTGGTTTTCTCAACCTTGAGTACAAGAACTTCAGGATGGACCCGGAAGAAGACATCAAAGCTATGTTCGATCGGTTCTCTACCATTGCGAATGGTCTTAAAGGATTTGGAGAGATGATTTTGGAGGACAAGCTTGTGAGGAAGTTGATTTACTCACTTCTCAACTCATAGGATTCTAAGAAGACCGCCATCATAGAAGCAAAGAATTTGAAGGAGCTCAAGCTTGATGAGCTTATGGGATCTTTGCTCACCCATGAGATGATGATGTCCAAGGGGAAGAAGAAAGTAGAGTAAGGCATTCAAGACTTGAATGTTGTTGCTCTTAAATCCTCCTCAAGAATTCAAGAAGAATCTAGTGAAGAAGAGAGTGAAGATGAAGAAGATGATCAAGATCTTCAAGAAATTCACCCGATTCATGAAGCAAGAAAGGAAGAATCAAGACGAGAATCGAGGATGAAGATGAGGGATCCCATCATATGCTTTGAATGCAAGAAGTCAAGGCATACCAAGTACAATTGCCTTCATTTCAACAAGAATGGGTCAAGCCATAAGAAAAAGGCATTTGTGGCTACATAGAGTGATGAAGAGGACTCCACCGATAATGAAGTAGCTCACCTTTGTCTCATGGCCATCGAAGAAGATTGAAGGGTAACTTCTAATTCATCTACTTCAATTTCATATTCTTTTGATGAATTACAAGATGCTTACGATGAGTTGGTTTTAGAATTTAAAAATCACATTTTGAAAAACAAGAAAATGGTTTCCAATTTGAAAATTCAAAATGATTTGATTTCTAAAACCAAAGATGAACTTGAGGCAATACTCATTGAGTTTGAACACAAGAATGTTGATTTACAAAATTTGCTTTAAAAGTTCATGAAGATCATCAAAAATAGTTAGATAACCTTAGAAAAGAAAAAGATTTGATTTACAAAAGAATTGAAAAGAAAAAAGGAGATTTCTCCAAAACCAATTTTGTAAAATCAATTTTTTATGTTAGACAATCTAGCTCCCCTAGATTTTTCAAAGGCAAAATGGTTAAGGACATTTCGGTCCCTAAGGGACTAATTTGTTCAAACAAAAGGGAAAACATTGAAAAATGGATTCCTAAGGGGACTAAATTATTTGGGACTAATGACATTGGATCCAAACCAATTTGGATACCAAAAATTACTTGATTGTCTATTTGTAGGTGTGCTTGAGCCATTAATGATAAAAGTTGAAATTTTTGAAGCTCGTGACACACAAAGGAGGAAGGACACTTGGAGAAGGAAGGCTTAACATCCTACCTTGGTTCAGGTGGTAAATTTAATTTCATGTAATTGCTTGATCATGTTTTCCATGTCTAATTTTGATGATGATCTAAGCATGTTTGTATGTCTCCATGTTGTGCATAATCAGATTAATTAGGTGATTCTTAAATTGCATGAGTTACATGTTTTTGGCCTTTATGCTCATTTCTATGCCTATGGCCATTAACTTGTAATGTTTGGTTGATTTTGGCAAAATCCATGCTTCATATGATTTATATATGTTATCTTATGAAGCATGTTGATTAAAATGTAGCTTATATTTTCCTTAATGTGTATCTAATCCTCTTAAAGCCTTTGGATGCTCTTAGGATATCATAAAAAGGTTTTTAGAAGTGTTTTACTATTTTTTTCTACCAAAATTGCATAGCCAGTATCAGTACCGCCCTTATCGTACCGGTACTGCATTGCTTTTGTACATATACGAAGGAATCCGTACCGGTACGTGTAGACAAAAAGGGACAAATTTGTCTCATTTTTTCCATGCTTTGTGTTAACTCCTAAAAATTATTGATTTTTATGCATATTTCACAATGCTTTTGTTTGTCTTTAGGTATATATGCTTGCAATTAGTTGCTAAAATCATGCATTTGCATAAGGAGTTAGGGAGTTGTTTTGTTGCCAGTGTGAAGGGTTGTTTTGCTGGTGTTGATGTAGGTCATGAGCAGGCAGACATAGCAGAGCAGCGCGGGAGTAGAAAGCATGAGAAGAAGAAGAAGATAATTGCCAAGTCGCGGTTGGAAAAGTTGGACAAAAAATTGCTAAGCTCAGTTGGCAAAGAATTAAAGTTCGATGCCCGATCTAAGTAGTCATTAAGCCCCAATACACGTCAGCCCTAGAATTCAAAAGAAGATAAGAGGATAACACGCCTATCTTGGCATGTAATCAAATTTCAAACCCATCCTAGGGTTTTCACGGGTTCCTGTTTAAAGAACACCGATCATTGATTCAAGAAGTTTGCACTGTGGTGAAAGACGAAGCTAGAGGCAACGTGTTCGACCATCTTAGATTGAGAGCTCTGAAGCATTTGAAGGGATGCATCGACGGACCTCTTTCTTTGCCTATTCTCTTAGTTTAAATTTTTATTTGAATGGTGATGTTGAGATACGATGTTTTGTGGATGGATTCCCCAACCATGAACTAAGCTTTTACAATTGGTTGTGGATGCTTACAATTAACGCTTAGTTTATTTTTGGTTTTTAATAATTCGAATGCCTTGGCATTATTTTCTATTCTACTAGAACTTCATTTCTTTAAATTCTTTGCCATACGACAATTGGCATTGTATGCTTATTATGCCTTAATATCTTAACAGACTTAAGGGATAATGATCAGCTGCCAAGTACTAAGGAGAGAAACTTTGACAGAAGATGTTCAAGTAGATGAGTTTACTTCGGAAGTAATCTACCACTTAGGAGTATAGATTGAAACTTAATCAAGTTAATTTATGAAAAGTTGCACTATAGACATATAGGGGTTTTGTCGTGGTTAACTTAGGGTATTGTCATCGAAAGAGGTAATACTATTCTTGAAATCTGCTCGGCAATAAATCCAAGGCATGATATTATTAATAACTGGAGTAGCTAGCATAAAATCGAAGCATCCCTTGCCAACGCTCATCATCTATTTGAATACTTTTATTTGACGAACTATTTTTTACTTTCACTGCATTGTCTTGGCTATTTTCTAAATCGAAAATCCAAATCAATTTCAACATTATTGACCCCTTTAACAAGTAAACCATTGAACACTTGAATTCTTGTTCAATCCTTGTGGATACGATACTCAACTCACTATTGTATTACTTGTTGACCGTTTATACTTGCATGCAATAGACTCACCCTTGGCATTATTTCTTGCATATTTACACTGAATTCTCAATATTTTGCAAAACGTTAGCAAAGTTGACAAGTTTTTGGCACCATTGTCGAGGATTGCAATGGAATTTATTGTTTTGATTTTACTTGTTTTTTTATTTATTTGTTTTGTTTGGTGTATGACCAGGAGCTGTACTATGATAGAAGATTGGCCATACGACCCAGAGATCGAAAGAACACTACGCAAGTTAAAAAGAAAAGTTAGAGAAATGACTCAAAAAGGTAATGGAGGAGTAAATGGTGTACCAAACCACCAGAAGAATCCACCAATACACAATGGGATACCTTCCGCCCTTGCTATTGATGTGGAGGAAGAAAGACCTATTAGAGAACACTTGGCACCAAATATTGGACAATTTGATGCTAGGCCTGATTGGTCCCGAGGTAAATACACCTAATTTTGAACTTAAACTGGTAATGATATTGACACTTTTGAATGTAGGACAATTTGATGGATCACCTACTGCAGACCCAAGGCAACACTTGAAGCAATTCATGGAAGTTTGCCAACTATTTCAGCAACCTGGAGTAACTGAAGATATAGTGAAGCTGGAATTGTTCACATTTTCCATAAGGGATAAAGAAAAACTTTGGCTAAGTTCTTTGCCATCTGGTTCTGTTACTTCATGGGCACACTTATGCTAGAAATTTTTGCTGCTATTCTAGCCACCTAAACTTAATGCCAAGTCGAGCAGTGAAATCATTACTTTTAGGCAGGCTAATGACGAGATCTTATATGATGCCTGGGAGAGATTCAAGGACATGTTGAGGAGGTGCCCTATGCATGGACTCCCTAATTGACCTAGATAGAGAACTTTTACAACGGACTCAATGCTCATGCCAGGACTGTTATTGATGCTTCGGTAAATGGTTCACTATTAGACAATATTTATACAGAGGGAGTTGACATCCTTAAAAGGATTACCGCCAATGACTTTTAGTATCCTACTGCCAGACTAGGAACGGGGACAAAAATTGTTGGGAATTTGGAGCTTGATGCACTAACATCTATCAACGCTCAGATTTCCAATCTCACTAGCACTCTTAAAATATTGCAAAAGAGTAATGAATCTCAAGAAGTCAAGGGATTAGACCCATTCTGCACGATGTGGAAAGGATCATCATATGGAAGATTGCCCAATAAACCTTGAGTCAGTAAATTTTGTTGGCAAATTCAATTATAATTATAATCTAAATTCCAATACTTATAATGCAAGTTGGAAGTAGCACTCGAACCTATCTTGGGCAAACTAAGGAGGCAATCAAATTAATGCCCAGTGTTAGAATAACAATGCACAGCAAGGTTTCAACCATAATACAATGCCGCAAAAAGCACAAAACAATTTTTATGCAAGACAAAGAACTACCCAAGGGACTTTGATGGAGTACAAGAGCGAAATGTTGCGACTGTCCAGAGTTTGGCAGCATCTATGCAGAACTTGGAAGTTCATATCAGATAGATTGCTAATGCACTCAGCAATAGACCCCAGGGAACTTTGCCAAGCGATACAGAAGATGCTCGTCATAAGAGAAATGTACAATGCAAAGTAGTAACTCTTCGGAGTGGCAAGAAATGCGAGGCTGAGACACATGTCAAACAGCCAATTAATTGCCAGGATGAAAAGAAGGTACCAATAGATAAGACAAAAGAAGTAGAGAAGAAAGAAGCAAGTACGAGCAATGCCAAACCTCAGTCGGATGCCACCAAAACCTTGGTAAAGCTGGTAGGGCCAGCATACTCCTATCCACCTCCACCTTTTCTACAAAGGCTTTAGAAGTACAAGCAAGACCAGCAGTTGAAGCACTTCTTGGAAGTTCTTAAACAATTGCAAATAAATATACCATTAGTGGAAGCTCTTGAGCAAATGCCCAACTATGTCAAATTCATGAAGGATATCTTGTTCAAAAAGAGGAAATTAGGTGATTTCGAGACCATAGCTCTTACTGATGGATGTTGTGCAATGATACTCAATCGATTGCCACCAAAGCTAAAAGATTCGAGAAGTTTCACTATTCCCTATACTATTGGCAATAGATTCATGGGTAAAGCGCTGTGTGACCTAGGAGCCAGCATCAATTTAATGTCAATGTCAGTTTTCAGAAAGCTTGAAATTGAAGCAAGGACAACTATGGTATCACTTCAGTTGGCAGGCCGATCTTTTGCACATCCTAAGGGTAAGATTGAGGATGTGTTGGTGAAGGTAGACAAATTTATATTTCCAGATGATTTTATCCTTTTAGATTATGAGGAAGATGTTAATGTCCCAATTATATTGGGTAGACCATTCTTTGCCACAAGTGAGACCTTAATTGATGTTCACAAAGGTGAACTTACAATGCGCATGAATGACCAACATGTTACATTTAATATGTTTCAAGCTCTTAAATGTGTAGATGAACCTGAGGAATGCCAAGCTGACGAGATGATGGAGTCCATTTTCAATGTAGACGTGGCACAGATTTGCCAAGACCCAGATGATGATGCTAGAGAACTGGATGATGAAGTTGAGATGAGTGAAGAACTTGAGGACCAACCTTGGAGAATGAAGTTGTGAGTTATTTTGGACAGCTAGAGCCACTAGAGTTGGCTGGCAGAGAAATTAAGGCACCCAAACCATTTATTGAGGAGCCACCAGAATTGGAGTTGAAACCTTTGCCAGACCACCTCAAATATGCATATTTAGGTAATAACTCAACTTTGCCAGTGATCATTGCTTCTGATCTCACTAATGATCAGGATGAAAGATTACTGAAAACATTAAGAAATTATAAGCAAGCTTTGTGATGGACCTTGAATGATATCCGAGGAATAAGCCTAACTATTTACAAGCACAAAATCATTTTAGAATATTATCATGGCAAAACAATCGAGTCCCAAAGAAGACTGAACCCGATCATGAAAGAGGTAGTTAAGAAAGAAGTTATCAAGTGGCTGGATGCCGGGATATTTGTCCTATTTTTGATATCTTGTGGGTCAGCCCTGTGCAATACGTGCCAAAGAAGGGTGGAATGACTGTGGTACAAATAGAAAAGATGGGTTGATTACCTCCAGAACTATTACAGGTTGGAGAGTGTGCATAGATTACAAGAAGCTAAATAATGCCACCAGGAAATACCACTTTCCACTGCCCTTCATTGATCAAAGGCTGGATAGATTGGCAGATAAGGCATTTTATTACTTCCTAGATGGCTACTTGGGCTATAATCAGATTACCATCGCTTCAAAAGATCAAGAGAAAACTATGTTCACTTGTTCATATGGGACATTCACTTTTAGAAGAATACCTTTGGATTATGTAACGCTCCAGGAATGTTTCAACATTGCATGATGTCGATTTTCTCTGACATGATCAAGAATAATATAGAAGTTTTCATGGATGACTTCTCGGTCTTTGGCAAAACTTTCGAGGAATGCCTTCATAGTTTGGAACTTGTTTTGTGGAGATATATTGAGACTAACCTGGTCCTAAACTGTGAAAATGCAACTTCATGGTGAATGAAGGCATAGATCTCGGGCATAAAGTGACCAAGAGAGGCCTGGAAGTAGACAAAGTGAAAGTATAGGTAGTAAAACAATTGTCACCTCCTACAAGAGTAAAAGGTATCAGGAGCTTTTTGGGACATACAGATTTTTATCATAGTTTTATTAAAGATTTATAAAAAATTTCTAAACCTTTATGCTTACTTTTGGAACAAAATACCGTTTTTGCATTTGATGATGTTTGTTTAAAAGCATTTCAGGAACTTAAAGAAAGGTTAATTAATGCCCCAATAGTCGTGGCACCAGATTGGAATGAGCCATTCGAGCTCATGTACGATGCCAGTGACTATGTCGTTGGAGCTGTGTTGGGTCAGAGGCGTGGCAAAATTTTCTGTGCCATTTATTATGCCAACCAAATGTTGAATGAAGCCTAGCTAAACTAAACCACAACCGAGAAAGAGTTTCTTGCGGTTGTCTTTGCATTCGACAAGTTCATATCATACTTGGTAGGTAACAAAGTTATGGTGTACATAGACCATTCAACATTGAAATATCTCTTGGAAAAGAAGGATGCCAAGCCCAAACTGATTTGATGGACACTCTTGCTATAAGAATTTGATCTCAAAAATTAAGACAAGAAGGGGAGTGAGAACTTGGTAGCTGACCGCCGATCATGACTAGAGCATCACCCTGAGGATGGTAGAGCTGCTACCATAAGGGATGAATTCCCCGATGAGTATTTACTTGCATTCAATTTTATGCCATGGTACGCTGACATAGTAAACTACCTAGTAAGCATTATTTTGCCACCGAATTTGGCAAGTACTGCCAGAAAACGATTTTTGCGAGATGTTCAACAATATTATTGGGATGAGCCAATTTTGTTCAAGCAGTGTACTAATCAAGTGATACACCGGTGTGTGCTAGAAGATGAATAGCACAATAATTATGCCACGTAGAACCGTATAGAGGACACTTTGCTGGGATGAGGACCACGACCAAAGTGTTGCAGTCAAGATTCTTTTTGCCTACGCTGTTCAAGGATGCCCATTATTTTTCCAAGGCATGTGATCGATGCCAGCAGACGAGTAACATCTCTAGCAGACATCAATTGCCACTCTAGAACATTATGCAGTAAAGATGTTTGACGTGTGGGGAATAGACTTCATAGGTCCCTTTTCCCCATCATTTGATAACCTATATATCCTTGTGGTAGTTAATTATGTTTCAAAATGGGATGAAGCTGCTACTTTACCAACAAATGATGCCAAGGCAGTTTGAAGGCGGCCAAAGAGTTCTATTATTTAACTCTAGGTTAAAGCTATTTCTAGGGAAGCTTAAGTCCATATGGTCGAGCCCTTTCGAAGTTGTCAAACCACATGCTCATAGAGTAGTTAACGTCAAGGATTTGAAGACTGGAACAACTTTTAAGGTAAACGACCAAAGGTTGAAACATTATCTAGAAGTTAATCAAAAGAATTCCAAGGAGATTGTTCTCCTAGCAGAAATTCAGTGAACCCCACCATCATCGTTTGATGTATGTACGTAGTAGGTTAGATATTTTTCTTTGATTTTTCAGTATTTGATTCAATTATTATTTTCTTTCTATTATTTTATTTTGTTTTTTTTCTGTTTTGAAAGGACTTCTTTGAGTAAGTGCAGGATTTGTTGCCATGCCAAGGCAAGGGCTGGCATTGAGAGTTAAAACATTGCGCATCAATTGGACTTGAGCGAGTAAGGCCCAAGGAGAGTGAAAATTCTAGCAAAGTGAGGGATTTAAACCTAGCCGCCTAGGGTAAAAATTAAAATTCAAATTTCAACCCAATATTTTTACCCTAAAAACCTTTCTTGCATCGTCTTATCTCCTTACCCTTTAACCCATCATTATCCCTCTTCCCTAAACATGCTTAACTGCCACTTCATCATTATCCCTATTTAAATCGGCCAATTTAAGCATTCCTATTAAAATACTCAACTATATCTTTTCCCTCTACTTAAACCCCAACCTTGCCTTACCTAAATTTTACACTCTATCTTCATCTTCTCTCACAAACAAGAAAGCAACTATTCCTTTTCCCTAAACTTTTTCGATTCCCTTAAAAGATTTTCCATGGCATCTTCTTCGACACCGTTCAAGATCTTCTTCA
This sequence comes from Hibiscus mutabilis, assembly GCA_019671005.1. Classification (NCBI taxonomy): domain Eukaryota; kingdom Viridiplantae; phylum Streptophyta; class Magnoliopsida; order Malvales; family Malvaceae; genus Hibiscus; species Hibiscus mutabilis. The sequence continues at coordinate 22,655,988 of CM033746.1, read as the reverse complement.
ATGAAGAAATCCAAAAGAGTATTACGAAAACTTTGCTGCAAGAACCTTTTGCTATGCAAAAGGCTTCGAGTTCTAAAACGAACCCAACTTGGGTTATTCATTGGAGTTCATCGCGGTGGTCAAAAAACATAAGTGGGAGGAGTTTTTCCAGCAAACTAGAGAAGTCCATTCTAATATCGTCTGAGAGTTTTATGCCCACCTCATGACCAAAGACTCACATTTCTTGTTTGTGCAAAGTGCGTGTGTTAGATTTGATGAGGGGTATATTAATAACATGTTTAAATTGGATGGTGAAGGGGAAGTGCACTCTGAGTTTGTTGAATCATTAAATGTTGCCAAGTGGCAAATGCTATTGAAAGATTTATGTGAGGTTGGCACCAAATGGAACGTGTCTTCAAAAGGTCATCAGACGGTGAAGCGGCTGGCACTAAAGTCACAGCCAAAGGGGTAGAACCACTTCTTGAAAGCAAATCTTATGCCAACCACCCATAACGAGACTGCCTTAGAGGGGAGGATGGCCTTATTGTATTCGATCATCATAGGATGCAAGATCAACATTGGTCGTCTCATTGTGGATGAGACCTATAAATACGCTGGTAAGGGCAGTGATAGTTTGCTTTTCCCTTATTAATCTCTACTATTTGCATGCAACATAGTGTGCCACAACTTGATTCGAATAATGTCTAAAAGAGAAAAGGAACAACTATCACCCCTACCCTATAGAGGCGACTAACTACCACAGAGTCCAAGGAGAAAGGTAAAGGAAAGGCTACAGAGCCGGTTTCCAAGGCTAAGGTGCCCAAGGTAGAACCTGAGACTCCTATGCCAGCTGGTTCAATGGTAATACTTTCTCAAATATACCAAAGCGAAGAGCTCATTCTTCAAAATCTGAAGAAAGTAAAGGAGCCAAACACCATGCTCTGGCAATATACACATGCCTGAGACTGTGCCCTGAAGAAAAATCTTGAAGGAATATTTGTGCATACTTTACCAGCTTTTTCTGAGTTCCCGCTGACCTCCTTGCCAATGATGATATGCCAACCAGTCCTCATTCTATCCTTACTCTAACACAATTAGATGCCACCATACTAGTATCTCCTGTCCAAGTTGAGTTCACAAGAACATACATGTCGCTTGAATCAGAAGAAGAAGAAATCCAAGCCAAAGTTGTCACAACACTTGTTGCACCTAGCTCATCTGCTGCCACTGATGCCCCCACCACTCTTGAGCCAGCAAAGATTGTCAAGGAAGTTTACTATGACATCGGAGCCTCTACAGTCGCATCAAAGCCTAGCCTCAAGCGCAAAAAGCATGAATCCCCCAACAATGGGAACTTTATCAAAAGAAGAACCATGTTTCACACTCAGAAAACTCCAAAGGGGAGTCATCTTCCCCTTGAACTCCTTGCATTCATTTCATTTTGTTCACATGTTCATATATATGTTGTTTTCATGCATTGAGGACAATGCACACCTTTAGTTTGGGGGTGTTACCTCCCATTTATTGCCATGACATGCATGCCCATTTACATTTTAGTTTTCATTTAGATTGCCATGTAGGTTAGCACATGCATACCAAATCGTTAATTTTTTTTGCCTCAGTCTATTTTGTGCTAATAACTTTGCCAACACTGCTAGTTTAGCAGAATTTGTTCTAGAATTATCTGTCTGATGACGAGATTGGATCTTAGATACTGTATGTCAATAGATTAGTAATGCCAAGTTGCTTGGCAATTGATCTCTAATTTAGGGACCTTTAGTCTCGCTTGACACGTAGTATACACCTAGTTCCCAAAACAAACTTAGGACTCTTGAATCTGAACTCTGAATAAAAAACTGTCAGGGTAAAAAAAAAGAATAAGGCAACAATGTTTTGCCAAATATTGAATATTTTAGAACACTCTTCTACCTTAGAGACAATAAGTAACTTGGGTCTTCATGGTTTGCTCCCTTTTATTTTTTAAGCTACAAAACTTTAGGGTATGAGTGTAATGTGTTAGCTTAGTGATGTAATCTGGATTAACAAGGGTATTTGTGTTTTGCTCCCTCTTATGTCTCACGCCAAACAGTAACATGATGCGAACCCTAATTAAATGCCAGCATAAAGAAACCCTTGGAAAATAAATAATAAATAATAAAAAGAGAGAAAATATATGTATAATCCTAAGTTTGGGTAGTAAAGTTGACTAAGGCAGTTAAGTAAACTTGATGCATATTGCCCACACTTCATGCACACTTCATGACCTTAGACTAGAGCTATATTATTGTAATTGAAATTATTGATTTGTTGGGCATTAATACACTGGATATCTAAGGATAGACCTACGGTCATATTTTGCTTACTGGAAGGTGTTGGAAATCAAAACAATTTTATCGAGGTACTCTTTCTCATTTTTCAATTTTTATAGATTGTAGTTGCATTACTTGTGGACAAGAAATGAGCTAGGTTTGGGGGAGTGTTAACTCCTAAAAAGTACTGATTTTTATGCATATTTCACAATGCTTTTGATTGTCTTTAGGTATATATGTTTGCATTTAGTTGTTAAAATCATGCATTTGCATAATGAGTTAAGGAGTTGTTCTGTTGCCAGTGTGAAGGGTTGTTTTGCTGGTGTTGATGCAGGTCAAGAGCAGGAAGGCATGGCAGAGTAGCGCAAGAGCAAAAAGTAGGAGAAGAAGAAGAGAATTGCCGAGTCGTAGTTGGCAAAGTTGGACCAAAAATTGCCAATGTCAATTGGCAAAGAATTGAAGTTCGATGCCTGGTCAAAGTAGCCGTTGAACCCAGTACACATCAGGCCTAGAATTCAAAATAGGATAAGAGGATAACACACCTATCTTGGTATGTAATCAAATTTCAAATTTCAAACCCATCCTAGGGTTTTCATAAGTGCCTATTTAAGGAAGACCGATCATTGAGCCAAGAAGGTTGCACCATGGTGAAAGAGGAAGATAGAGGCAATGTGGTTCGACCATCTTAGACCGAGAGCTCTAGATCATTTGAATGGTTGCATCGACGAACCTCCTTCTTTGCCTATTCTCTTAGTTTAATTTTTATTTGAATGGTGATGTTGAGATACGATATTTTGTGGATGGATCCCCCAACCATGAACTAAGCTTTTACAGTTGGTCGGGGATGTTTGCGATTAGCGCTCAGTTTATTTTTGGTTTTTAATAATTTGAATGCCTTGGCATTATTTTATATCCTACTAGCCCTTCATTTCCTTAAATTCTTTGCCATACGAAAGTTGGCATTGTATGCTTATTATGCCTTAATATCTTAATAGACTTAAGGGATACGATCAGTTGCCAAGTAATAAGGAGAGAAACTTTGATAAAAGATGTTCAAGTAGATGAGCTTACTTCGAAAGTGAATCTATCCCTTAGGAGTATAGATTGAAACTTAATCAAGTTAATGAAAAGCTACATTATAGACATATAGGGGTTTTGTCATGGTTAACTTAGGGTATTGTCATCGGCAAAGGTAATACTATTCTTGAAATCTGCTCGATAATAAATCCAAGGCGGGACATTATCAATAACTAGCGTAACTAGCATAAAATCCAAGCATCCTTTGCCAACGCTCATCATCCATTTGAATACTTTTATTTGCTGAACTATTTTTACTTTCACTGCATTGTCTTAGCTATTTTCTAAATCAAAAATCCAAATTCTCAATCTTTTGCCAATCGTTAGCAAAGTCGACACTTTGTGTGCCTATTGTATATCTTGTTAATGTTTAATTAAATTTCATGTATTTATTTTATTTATTTTTTAATTTCTCTTGAATTGTTGGTCTAACAATCTACTTGTTGCTTGAGTAAGGGGGGCATTATTTTTTTAATTCTTTCACGTAAAATATTTTGTCTCTTTTCTCCATTGTTTTTACACCAACAATTGGTATTTTATATCAATTGGTACTTAATTTCAACATTTGGAGTTTTGAACTTAAATGTGATTTCAAAATTAGTTTTGAAATTATTTTTGATATAACAAAAATGGGAGAGATAGTTTTGAAAATTTCAATTTCAAAAAGAGAAAGGGGTGCTTTAAATATTTTAAAAAATATTCTCTTTTTTCTAAAAATATTTTTCTAAGGGGGAGTTTTCACAAAAATAATTTTCAAGTTGTTTTGTTATATCAAAAAGGGGGAGATTGTTGAGATATTTGGTTTTGATATAACTAATGTAATACCTCAAAATTTTGGGTAGTGACCAAAATGAATAAAATGAAAGTTTGGTGGCTAAAGTATAAACTTAGGAAAAGTTTAGGGACTAAATTGTAACTTTTAAAAATTATGTATTTTAGTCCTGTAAATGAATAGTTTACCCCCAAGAATGATGTTTTCGTGTTACCCGAATTTTTCGTACGGAGTTTGTATTATTGGCTATAAAGTGATAAAGTTTAGAAAAATATTCGGATGATCGAATCGAATATTTAAGATATTTTGAAGAATGATAAAGCAAGGTTAAAAATGTCATTTCCATGTCTTAAAATGGTAGGATTTAACATGGACCATTGGATTAAAGTAGATTTTCCATGTTAAATATGAGCCATTGGATGAAAAAAAGGCAAGATGGTAATTTTGGAAATTTTCAAGGGTAAAGTTGGTAATCACTAACTTCTTGGTTTATATTTTGACCCTTGGATGAGTATATTGGCATGTCGCAAGATGTGGGACATTGGATTACAAGGGCAAAATGGACATTTTGTCATAAAATGAATTTTTTATTTAATTCTTTATAAAATATGACAAGTGGCCTAAATTAAATAAGTGGAAATCTCAAGAAATTTCTTCAATTTCTCCATCTTGCCGTGGCTACCTCTTAAGGTATGGAAACTTTTTCTTTTTGAATTTTCAAGCTAATTTAGTTGGATTTTGGATGAAAGCATGAAACATGGTGTAATCACTCATTTTTTACCTGTAAATACATATTAGTATTATATTATATGTTCATTATATGCATGAATGTTACTAATATATATATAAAGTGTGGTGTGTGCATGTACATTATATTATTTGCATGTATACGTATTAATGATGAATGTGTGTCGCGTATATATTTAGAGTATGAGCGTATATGATTAACATATATAGATGTTATGATAATTATGGGCTGGATTATATGTATGTATGCCAATATGTTATACTTGTATAAGTATAGGTTTGTATCATGTATATGTATTGCTGTTATAATTATATTATTATTATTAAAATTATTGGGCTGATAAAAAAAATTATTATTAATTAAATTAAATATATTAAACCCAAATAAAATTTACAGTCCAATTACAAATCCAATTACAAGGCCCGGTTGGCCCAAATCTAAATCTTATCTAATTACAATGTGCAGGTGGCTGTGGGCCGTTGGATCAAGATCTGATCCAACGGCCACGATACAACCAAGAGGTCAAAAATATCTGCCAGGCACGTGTTCCACACGTATGGACCGTTCGAGTGCCACGCGCACGTGTGGTCCACGCACGGACGCTTTAATATCCCAAGCGTGCGTAAGATCCACGCGTTCTGACTCCTCGATTGCAGAGCTCCACGTGTCAAGATCTGGAGCCGTCTCATCAAATCGAGGCTTCATCCAAGCCGTTCGTCCTTCAAGCCATCTCGACCGTTAGATCAGATCTGATCTAACGGCCGAGAACGCGTCTGGCCGCTGGCAGAATATCCATACCGCCACCGCGCCGATATTCAGTCCCCGTGTTCAGAGCATGCCCAAGATAACAAGCAAAATTGTCAGTTCAGTTCAGATCTGAAAAAGCAAGATGCAACTTGCAACAAAGAAGACAATGATATATATGATATAGAAATCTTGTAACACGGGGAGGGTAACAAAAAAAATAGAGAGTATTGTAACAAGTTTTTTCAGAAATACAAAAAAGAAGCAACGCAAGTCCAGTGGTACTTTTCTTACTTGTTTTTTACATGCATATACGAAAGAAAGAAAAAACAGAAACAAAAAGAAGAGAGTCGTCTTACCATCTCTGTTTTGTGGGTCTTCTTTTCCTTAAGTGATAAGCCTTTCGGCTTCTCCAAGCCTGATATGGTGAACTAAAGGAGAGGAAGACCCCTGGTCGTTTTATTTTGGTTTAAAAGATATTTTTTTTCGTTTCGTATTTCCTAGATCTAGGGCGAATAAAGGTATATCCTCTGAATCCAACCTAGGATTCGTATCGAGGACGAAAAGGGGGTCGATTTGGTGTATTTTGGAGTCACGTCGGCGCCGTTAGCGGCGGCCGGCGGCGGAGAACACGGCGGCCGGCCGCCGGATTCTGGGTTTCATAAGAACAGTTGAGAGAACAAAGAACAGATGATTCTTACAAAAATCAAAAAATGAAACGAATGACTAAAATTTGATTTCGGCCAAAAAAAGGGGTTTTTATAGTTGTTATTATTTCGTTAAATGGGTAAATTACGCACTTAACCATCCCGCATTTTCAATATTTTCGTTTTTATCTCGCCGCATGGTATAATTACAATCCCAGTCCCCCTGATATTTCAAAAGTTTACAATCTAGTCCCTAAATTACACCGAATCAGTTTCTAAATGGTAAAATTACGCTCTTAACCATCCCGCGTTTTTGAATTTTTCACTTTGAGTCTGCCCCTTGGTCTAATTACAATTATGGTCCTTTTAGGTTTTATTTTTTCGCAATTTTGTCCTTAAATTACATATTATTGCTCTTTAATTTCTGCCACTGACTTTTGTTTTTCTTTCATTTCAGTCCTGTATTCTTTGTAAATACTCATGTTCGTATTATAATCGTATATGTTGATGTATTCTATTATTTTATTTTATGTCCCTCGTATATGACTCTTATTTTATGTTTACATGTATATATATATTAAGATTATAATGGTCATGCGTCTTTTTATCCGGTTATTCATATTAAGCATGTTATGTTTTAGTTGATTCGTACATGGCGTATTTAGTATTTTTATATGTGTGTGTGTTTTCTTGTTTTTAGGGTTACATGTTAGTGTATTTACCCTTTTTGTACGATATGTGGACCCGTATATGTTGAAATATGTTTTATTACCAGTATGCATGTCTTTTTGAAATACTTGTTCGTCTATATGTACTTATTCCTGCCTTGTTATTTTGACATATGATAGTTGTTTTTATCTATTATTTAGAATAATACGTATATATATACATGTTTTAGTCTAAAATATCATTCATGTTAAATTAGTATTATGGTATGTCAATATTTATTATATTTAAATATTTTGCCATGTTTTACGTTTTTGCCACTAAGATTGCATATCGAGATATAACTTGTTAATGCGGAGTCCTTTTATCCGAGCGTAAACGGGGCCAGTATCAAGCGTAGTGATAGTGGTTGGGCGTTTATTCTCGGGTAACGGGACCCTTAAAATTTATTCGCAATTTATGACCGAATTTTAAAATAGTCACTCTAATCCGGAAAATCCAATATTAATAAAGCGGTAATTATTAAAGTACCAATCTTGGGCGGTGTGGGGGTGCTAATCCTTCCCCATCCGTAACCGACTCTCGAACCCTGTCTTTTTGAATCTCTGGTTTTATGGTGTCCGGCCTACCTAAGTGGCCGGTGGCGACTCCATTTTTATGAGATTTTTTGTAAACCCCACGGAATAAATATTTTATATCCAAAAAATCACAAACACCTCTCAAAAAACACCTTTCAAACACCCTTCCAAAAAATCAATCGTTTTTATTTTAGCGATTTGAAAAAAGACATCGCTACAGATGGCGACTCCGCTGGGGACATTTTTGTTTTTTCGAAAAAAAAACAAATGAGAGTCAAGCTTTTAAAATAATTACCGCTTTACTAATATTGGAAATTCTGGATTAAAGTGACAATTAAATTAACATTTGGTCATAATTGCGCGTTTATTTTAACGCATTTAAAATACGGCATATAAACCCGTCTTTCTAAGTGAGGGGAAAACGCTAATGCTTTCGTGGAGATATCGTTCTCCCGTATGGGCCTAGCAAGTACCTTCGGGGCTCGAGTACCTTATGCTTTCGTAAGGATATCGTTCCTTCGTACGGGCATAAGCGAATGGGTCCCCCTGAATTGAACCCGGTTGAAAGGAGCCTATAATGGGTGATGATCGGGGGCCTTGCTACTCTTAGTAGAGGACAGCGAGGACAATTCGGGTACCTCCTAGAACCAAAACTGCATGTAGAGAACACATAGAAACCCACCCTGTTACAACCATGCGGATAACCTAGGTGTCTTAGATGGAATGTAAATAGGATTGCCTTGTTTGTTTACCGCATTTAATTTGCCCTTTTATTACGTACTTATCATTTTTGTCCGGTACTGACTTGTTTTCTTTTGCTTTGTTTTTGCATATCATTGCATTCACATTCCGGTGACAGGGCATTGATTCCCGAGCGATTTCTCCCATAATAGAAGATTGTTCATGATGGACCAAAGGTTCTTTGACCTGAAAGAAGGGGGTCCAATTACAGAGCTCCATCCCGAGACTAGACCGGGGATAGCCGAAGAAGAACCATTCAAGGACACCAGAACAGATTCGGTAAGCAGTGTCAATCCTGGTGACAAACAAGATGAAATACAAGAACTAAAGAAGCAGATGTCCGAGATGATGGACCAGATGAATGCCATGATGAAAGGCAAGCAGCATGTCGAACTCAGAAAAGATTCGGTCGGGGAGCAGAATATGGAACAAAATGGTCAGAATGTCAAAATAGACAACACCGTTAAATATGACAAATCAAATCCCTTTGTGATCAATCTCAAGAAGCAGACAAGTAGCACATCTGGGGAAGATACCCAGGGAACAGAGGCAAAACCAGAGGAAATTCGAGAATCTAATGACATCAAAAGACATTATCCAATACCCATGAGATACACCGAGTTACTTCTGTTGCTTATCGAAAGGAACCTTATCATACCAGTGAAGTATATGCCAAGAAAACCTCCTTATCCGAGAGATTACAACAGGCGTGTCCGGTGCAGCTACCACATAGGCGATTCGAGTCATCACACTGAAAATTGTAGGGCCCTGAAGGACAGAGTTCGAGATCTTATCAGAATGGGAATTTTGGATTTCGAAGACGGACAACCCCGATTCTTCAGCCAGCCAGCCGTTGCCCGAGGGGCAAAGTCGAAGAAGGAACAATACCCAGCCCAAGGTTCGGATAACACAGAAGTGGGTCACTCAAGCGGGATAAAGTTAGGAGTCAATAATAAAAGCGTCTCAGAAGATGAACTTGCACACAAGCGTGACCAGCTCGAGCATGAGGGGCACAATCTTAGTATGAAATCAAAGAATGTACAAGACGAGTACCAGAAGCTGCACTTTGAATTCAAGAGATTCGGTCTGGGTGACACCGCGGAAGAGTGGGTCAATGGTATGATTCAGCTGAGGAATGGTTCAGAACGCTGGAAGCAGAAATGCAAGAATAGTAAGAATAAAGTCAGATCATTATCAAAGAAGCTGGAAGAAGCTGAGGGCCAACGCGACTTTATCCAAAATAAGTTGGAAAGCAGTCTCGCCATGGAAGATATCCTAAAATCAAGTCTGCACCAGGAAAGGAATGAATCACAAGCCTTCCAAATGGAAAACGCAGAACTCAGAGAGCAGATAGTGAGACTCGAGACTGCTTTACATACCAGTGAGATCCGTGTTGGGGCAATGACCGTTAAGCTACAAAAAACTGAGCAAACAATACGGGAGAAAGACCAGGACATGAAGATGGTTACGACTCAAGCCCGACAAGTAGCTCAATAGGTAGCAGATTTAGCCGATGCAGCAGCACCAATAAGCCAGAATATGGATCCAGCATTGGACCGCGAAGGAAAGCTGACAGAACTATTGAATGAGGTCAAGACATTAGGTGCCAGGGCTCACCGATATCTGTAAAACCCTAATACCGGATGTAATGAAACCTTTTGGTCTGAATGAAAGATGTTCTATAAGGAAAAATCACTTGCGGAATCAATGCTTTATTGCATTCATGCATTGCATTTGCATCGCATTTTTTTGCATTGTTTTATCATCGCATGACACTTCTTCATTTAATACATGGGGTTCGATGGCAGAATTAATCAGAAAATGGAATGAATTGAAGAGTCGAGGCTTGACCAGTTAGAAGAAAAAATCGGGAAAGAGCTTAAGAAGAAAGATAAGATAAATGCTTTCAACACGAGGGAACTCTGCCTAGTTCCTGATTTGGTCATTCCTCCGGATTTCAAGGTTCCCGGATTTGCGCAGTATGACGGAACCAGCTGCCTGAAGATTCACTTAACCATGTTTTGTAGAAAAGTGGAAGGATACCTGAAGAACGAAGAATTGTTGATCCACCATTTCCATGATAGCCTGACGGGACCAGCAGCAGTGTGGTATAACCGTTTGAACAGAAATCAAGTTAGGTCATGGGGTGACCTCGTTAATGCCTTCTTGGACCAATACAAATATGCTTTAGATTTAGCACCCTGTCGACAGTTTCTTCAGAACGAGAAAATGAGGCCAAATAAAAGCTTCAGGGAGTATGCATTAAGGTGGCGATGTCTGGCGACCCAAGTGCAGCCCCCTATAGCGGAAGAAGAGTTGACTCCCCTATTTCATGCAACGCTTCCCTCTCCCTTCTTCGATGTGATGTTGGAGAAATCGAGAAACGAATTCGAAGATTTCATGACGATTGGAGAAAGAATAGAATATGCAATCAAAGAAGGAAAATTGGGGTCTAAGTTTAAGGACCGAATCGAATATAAGATAGATAAGGATGGAGACGTAAATGAGTGTCATCTCCAGGGTTCACGTGGCCGTAAGAGAAGGAGACAGACTGACAAATCGGGGGCATCAAGGAAAATTCCTCGGATGAGCGCAAATTTGGAAGGGTTTGGAATATCTATCTCAGACATTTGGCCTCATCTGGTAGAGGGTCACTATCTTGTTCCTAGGCCGATGAAGAGTGCACCTGATCTGTATGCCCATAGTTTTGACTCGAGTAGCACATGCGAATTCCATATGGGGCACCGGGGCATCCCACCCGAAAATGCAGACCTTTACTGGATGAAATCAAGAAGCTGGTCAATGATGGAACCCTGACACAAGAGCTGATCAAGCAGTGGAAGACCAAGGATGAGAAACAAATCTATATAGTGCTGAAGAAGCCAGAGATGTCTCTACATTAAAATACCTTCCTAAAGTAATACAAGGGATCAACCCTATGTGGCCCCCATGTGGCAAAAACCTTTTGTGATGGGGCATGTTTGTTGGTTTTTATTTTCAATAAAGGATACATTTCGCTTAACATATAATGTTTTTGAAAGCACATAGATATTTTCTCGTCGTTGTAGGACACTGGATATCAATTGCAAGATGTGACATTAGATAGATGTCATGACAACGATGATGTGTGACCTTCCCCACCGGACTTTGGTCAGCAAAGCGAGATTATTACTCTTTCGATGATATTCAAGGACGAAAAAGCTCTAAATGTCAACCATGTAGAGTTGCTTGAAATTGAAACTCTAGGCATAATCTTCTAGGTAGTAAAGAAGAAACAAAACAAAAAAGGAAGAGAAAAAGAGAAGAAAGAAAAAAGAAATGAAAAGGAGAAAATAATAATAAAAAAGTACTCCTATGTTCGAAACCTGGTAATAGGCTTGTTCGGATAAGAGTATGGAAATTTTGGGGCACTCCGCTGAAGCGATAGGGTGGAGATACATCATCCAATTCAAGAAACCTTAGCTTCATGAGTGATGGTAATATTTTCAAATCGTGACTATGCCGAGTAACTTGGGGCAGTGTTGTTTGCTCCATCGTTGTCCTCAAGACAAAGGACTGTGACGAATTGATTTCCTTAAATAATGATAAAAACAAAAACAAAAACAAAAACAAAAAAAAGAAGAAAAAAGAAAATAGGCGATATCATGAAAAAAATTAAGACTCGCACCACCTAGAACTTTATTTCTAGAGTAATATTTCTGCGCTCAAGTGGTTATACAAGCCTACCCTTTTGGGGGCGGAGTAGATAATGAGAATTGAGAAAGAGTAGTACTCTGCAGCAACGCGGTAATCATGAGGATGAACCGAGTCACCAGGGAAGACTTCACATCTTTGAATTATCAAGTAGTTGAATCTAAGCCACTCTTGCACATGATATCCAGAGCTCCTATGCTGTGTTTTCAAAATCTTGTATGTTAATCTAAATGATACCCTTTAGTGGAACACTAATCAGCAAATTGACAAGTCGAAGCAACAAAAATTTCCATGCATTACTTCGGGGGTAAGATCCAGAACACAAGGAGGCGGATACTATGGGAGCCCCTAACCAGAAATGACCTCACAATGCATAGAATGAAGATGATAACAGAGGTATAAGTGTCAGACAGCTCAAGAACAAGAAGCGAATTCCAGCCACGATGCCTTGTTTGGTTCAAGAAAATAAAGGACGAAACATGACAAGAATGAGCTTACAAAGTGAGGAAATGGTAAAAAAGTAAACATTGAGTCTCCAAAGAATTAAAGCGCAGAGATCGATGAATGGTGTCCGTCAAGAGACAACGAGAAGATTGAGGTTAAGAAGCATTTTGCTCACCCCGATGAAGAAATTAACAAATACTCAGAATGTTGGGTCAAAAGAACTGGAAGATAGCTGAGCACGATCGAATGGGGCAATACAGAACAGAAAGAATAGTAAGAATCTCTGCACACGCATGATATAGCGTTTGTTGGTGAAGCAGGCAGAAATCCCGAAGAAGAAAGGTGGGTGCTCGTGTAAAAGAACAAGAGTAGATGCCCATTGAGCAAAATTTGACAGAAATGAAGATCAAAATTGAGCATACCGCAAAAAGGAAAGGAAATAGAGAAATCGGAAGAATGACTTTTCGGGACATAAGATTAACAAAGAAAAAAAAAAAAGAGGAGAAAGAAATCATAACATTACATGCATCATATAGATAGGGGCATGTCAATTTTGCTTGTTCCTAAACAGTATTTGAAGAATTATCAAGAATTTACCAAAGTCCATAAAACAACAGCCATGTCGGCGTCGAGATCCAGATATTAAATCCTTGGTCATCGGTAAGTCCTTCGGGCACGATGTTAAATCCTTGGGTCATCGGTAAGTCTTTCGAGCATGGTGTTAAATCCTTGGGTCATCGGTAAGTCCCGGGCATGATGTGGCGGCATATCGGCGTGAATCCCCATAAAGCAACAGCCATGTCGGCGTCGATCCAGATATTAAATCCTTCGGGTTATCGGTAAGTCCTTCCGGGCACGATGTTAAATTCTTGGTCATTAGTAAGTCTTTCGAGCGTGGTGTTAAATCCTTGGGTCATCGAGTAAGTCCTCGGGCATGATGTGGCAGCATATCGGCGTTAGTCCCGAAAAACAACAGCCATGTCGGCGTCGATCCGAATATTAAAATCCTTGGGTCATCGGTAAGTCCTTCGGGCACGATGTTAAATCCTTCGGTCATCGATAAGTCTTTCGAGCATGGTGTTAAATCCTTCGGTCATCGATAAGTCCTTCGGGCATGAGGTGGTAGCATATCAGCGTGAGTCCCCATAAAACAACAGCCATGTCGGCATCAGATCCAGATATTAAATCCTTCGGGTCATCGGTAAGTTCTTCGGGCACGATGTTAAATCCTTCGGTCATCAGTAAGTCTTTCGAGCATGGTGTTAAATCCTTCGGGTCATCAGTAAGTCTTTCGAGCATGGTGTTAAATCCTTCGGGTCATCAGTAAGTCATTCGGGCATGATGTGGCAGCATATCAGCGTGAGTCCCCATAAAACAACAGCCATGTCGGCGTCAGATCCAAATATTAAATCATTCGGGTCATCGGTAAGTCCTTCGGGCACGATGTTAAATCCTTCGGGTCATCAGTAAGTCTTTCGAGCATGGTGTTAAATCCTTCGGGTCATCAGTAAGTCCTTCGGGCATGATGTGGCAGCATATCAACGTGAGTCCCTATAAAACAATAGCCATGTCGGTGTCAGATCCAGATATTAAATCCTTCGGGTCATCGGTAAGTCCTTCGGGCACGATGTTAAATCCTTCGGGTTATCAGTAAGTCTTTCGAGCATGGTGTTAAATCCTTCGGGTCATCAATAAGTCCTTCGGGCATGATGCAGCAGTCTTAGTAGCGTAGGTCCAAAAATGGCAACAACCTCGTAAAAAAAAAGGAACCTGCATTTTCAAGCCCCAGTGGAAGGTTCCATAGACAGAGAACCCTAAAATCTCAAAAAGAACTCCCAGTCAGAAAAATCCATCAGCGGCGCAAAAGGTTTTATATAGGAGAAACCAGCATTGAAGGCGAAGAGTTCTATATAGGAAAGACTCCAAGCTCTACAGTCTCGAAGTGAAGGGTTCTATATAGGAAGAGCCTGTAGCTCCAAGATCGGAAGGTGACGAAGCTCTATATAGGAAGAACTTACGAGCCTAAAGATTCAGCCAAGGAAGATCGGAGATGTCCAAAAGAACTCGTTTTTCCAGAGCTACAAGCAGGAAAGTCCGAAAAAATGAGTGCTTATGAATCTTTGCTTTGTTTCCCATTCCATGAGAACAAGCAAGGAGGGGCAACTGTAATCACTCATTTTTTACCTGTAAATACATATTAGTATTATATTATATGTTCATTATATGCATGAATGTTACTAATATATATATAAAGTGTGGTGTGTGCATGTACATTATATTATTTGCATGTATACGTATTAATGATGAATGTGTGTCGCGTATATATTTAGAGTATGAGCGTATATGATTAACATATATAGATGTTATGATAATTATGGGCTGGATTATATGTATGTATGCCAATATGTTATACTTGTATAAGTATAGGTTTGTATCATGTATATGTATTGCTGTTATAATTATATTATTATTATTAAAATTCTTGGGCTGATAAAAAAAATTATTATTAATTAAATTAAATATATTAAATCCAAATAAAATTTACAGTCCAATTACAAATCCAATTACAAGGCCCGGTTGGCCCAAATCTAAATCTTATCTAATTACAATGTACAGGTGGTTGTGGGCCGTTGGATCAAGATCTGATCCAACGGCCACGATACAACCAAGAGGTCAAAAATATCTGCCAGGCGCGTGTTCCACACGTATGGACCGTTCGAGTGCCACGCGAGCGTATGGTCCACGCACGGACGCTTTAATATCCCAAGCGCGCGTAAGATCCACGCGTTCTGACTCCTCGATTGCAGAGCTCCACGTGTCAAGATCTGGAGCCGTCTCATCAAATCGAGGCTTCATCCAAGCCGTTCGTCCTTCAAGCCATCTCGACCGTTAGATCAGATCTGATCTAACGGCCGAGAACGCGTCTGGCCGCTGGCAGAATATCCATACCGCCACCGCGCCGATATTCAGTCCCCGTGTTCAGAGCATGCCCAAGATAACAAGAAAAATTGTCAGTTCAGTTCAGATCTGAAAAAGCAAGATGCAACTTGCAACAAAGAAGACAATGATATATATGATATAGAAATCTTGTAACACGGGGGGGTAACAAAAAAAAACAGAGAGTATTGTAACAAGTTTTTTCAGAAATACAAAAAAGAAGCAACGCAAGTCTAGTGGTACTTTTCTTACTTGTTTTTTACATGCATATACGAAAGAAAGAAAAAATAGAAACAAAAAGAAGAGTAGTCTTACTTACCATCTCATTTTGTGGGTCTTCTTTTCCTTAAGTGATAAGCCTTTCGGCTTCTCCAAGCCTGATATGGTGAACTAAAGGAGAAGAAGACCCCTGGTCGTTTTATTTTGGTTTAAAAGATTTTTTTTTTTCGTTTCGTATTTCCTAGATCTAGGGCGAATAAAGGTATATCCTCCGAATCCAACCTAGGATTCGTATCGAGGACGAAAAAGGGTCGTTTTGGTGTATTTTGGAGTCACGCCGGCGCCGGTTAGCGGGCGGCGGCGGCGAGAGAACAGGCGGCCGCCGCCGGGACTGGGTTTCATAAGAACAGTTGAGAGAACGAAGAACAGATGATTCTTACAAAAATCAAAAAATGAAACGAATGACCAAAATTTGATTTCGGCCAAAAAAAGGGGTTTTTATAGTTGTTATTATTTCGTTAAATGGGTAAATTACGCACTTAACCATCCCGCGTTTTCAATATTTTCGTTTTTGTCTCGCCGCATGGTATAATTACAATCCCAGTCCCCCTGATATTTCAAAAGTTTACAATCTAGTCCCTAAATTACACCGAATCAGTTTTTAAATGGTAAAATTATGCTCTTAACCATCCCGCGTTTTTGAATTTTTCACTTTGAGTCTGCCCCTTGGTCTAATTACAATTATGGTCCTTTTAGGTTTTATTTGTTTCGCAATTTCGTCCTTAAATTACATATTATTGCTCTTTAATTTCTGCCACTGACTTTTGTTTTTCTTTCATTTCAGTCCTGTATTCTTTGTAAATACTCATGTTCGTATTATAATCGTATATGTTGATGTATTCTATTATTTTATTTTATGTCCCTCGTATATGACTCGTATTTTATGTTTACATGTATATATATATTAAGATTATAATGGTCATGCGTCTTTTTATCCGGTTATTCATATTAAGCATGTTATGTTTTAGTTGATTCGTACATGGCGTATTTAGTATTTTTATATGTGTGTGTTTTTCTTGTTTTTAGGGTTACATGTTAGTGTATTTACCCTTTTTATACGATATGTGGACCCGTATATGTTGAAATATGTTTTATTACCAAGATGCATGTCTTTTTGAAATACTTGTTCGTCTATATGTACTTATTCCCGCCTTGTTATTTTGACATATGATAGTTGTTTTTATCTATTATTTAGAATAGTACGTATATATATACATGTTTTAGTCTAAAATATCATTCATGTTAAATTAGTATTACGTATGTCAATATTTATTATATTTAAATATTTTGCCATGTTTTACGTTTTTGCCACTAAGATTGCATATCGAGATATAACTTGTTAATGCGAGTCCTTTTATCCGAGCGTAAACGGGGCCAGTATCAAGCGTAGTGATAGTGGTTGGGCGTTTATTCTCGGGTAACGGGACCCTTAAAATTTATTCGTAATTTATGACCGAATTTTAAAATAGTCACTCTAATCCGGAAAATCCAATATTAATAAAGCGGTAATTATTAAAGTACCAATCTTGGGCGGTGTGGGGGTGCTAATCCTTCCCCATCCGTAAATCGACTCCCGAACCTGTCTTTTGAATCTCTGGTTTTATGGTGTCCGGCCTACCTAAGTGACCGGTGGCGACTCCATTTTTATGAGATTTTTTGTAAACCCCACGGAATAAATATTTTATATCCAAAAAATCACAAACACCTCTCAAAAAACACCTTTCAAACACCCTTCCAAAAAATCAATCGTTTTTATTTTAGCAATTTGAAAAAAGACATCGCTACACATGGAATTAATCTACATGAAATTCTCTATCTTTTGGTACCATTTATTCATGTTTTCCTTGCTTGAAACCTTAGTTTCATGAATAAAGGGGATGAAGGGGATGTTTAATTTTTATGAATTAAGATTAGATTTTGATGAAGTTGTTGTTGAAGAATCATATCCAAGCTTGTATGATGATTGAAACTACTTGAAAATAGATAAATCCTAATTTGGTTAAAGTTAGAGTTTTGATATAAAGTTGAAATTGGATTGATTTTGATATGGAAATAATTGTAGAAGCTTGGAAATAATGTTTAGAAGTTGAATTCATGCTTGAATCAAGTTGGAAATTTTGACTAAAGTGACCTTTCAGATTCGGCCTTTAGGGAGAATATTAGAGAAAATTATGGAAAATTTCCCTAAGGTTAGAAATGATGTGAGAATGATTTTACAAGGCTTAGAATATTGTTTGGATCAATTTGGAAGTTTACAAAGTGCTGAGGACCAAATGGCATATTAAGGAAAAACTGAGAGTGAAATGGAAACCGGTTAGAAAAAAATCTGTTAAACTTGAATGTATTCTTGGAATACTTGAATATGTTGTCTAATGATTGAATTTGAAGTTCAATGGCAAGGTACCATTTTGAATAATTTGGAAAGATTTAGATGAATTTTAAAGGAATTTATTTTATGGTTATATTATGAGATTTGAGAATGCCTTATGAATTATTGATGGATATTATTACTATAAAGGGTTTGAAATATTATTCTGAAGTATTATGGTTAACATTAATGTTGAGTAATGGTATTAGTATAGGTTTAACATAGAAATCATTCTTAGGAATTTTATTCCAAGTATGTACCTATGTTAGAATGATACTAACATATGCTTTAAAATGTAATATCCCAATTTGTTGCTAGTGACCAAATTGTAAACTTTGAAAGTTTTGGTGGTTAAAGTATAAACTTTGGAAAAGTTTGGGGACTAAAGTGTAAATTTCCCCAATAAGTAATTTTATTCAGTATAAGAGTGAATCAGATCGAAATATGTACCTTGATATCGGTTTTAAGAATTAAGATGCAATAAAAGGTACTAAGTTTGGATCGAATAAAATTGTTAAGCGTGCTCAAGCCAGAGAAATACAAGGATAGGTGACCTTCAGGAAGGTCCCATAAAAGTGTTTATGATCGATATTTTGGACTCAGGAAGAGTAGAGAAAATTTGTATGGATTATCGATAAAGGAATTCTAAGAGGAATTTTATTCTATGAAGATTTTCGATAAGTATCGGGAAAATAGACTGAGTTAAGAAAATTTAGTCTAAGTCTTTAGAAAAAGGAAGTTTTTATGGGATAATAGAGTTTATTTCCCGAATATGGAAATATAGAATTTTCGGAATAAATCCAATAGCTCGGAAAAGGTAAAACCGCAGTAGAAGTATTTTATGAATATCGGGAAATTGGATCGAACTAGAATTTCAAAGGTTGATCCAAAAGCCATGGAAAAGTCATAAAATACTATTTTATGAATATTTTATTATATTTGGTTGGATTCCAACTAGAATTAGTTGAATTTTTACAAGAATGCAAACTACTCCCTCCGTCCCACAAATAATGTCCCTTATTAACTTTTTTGGTCAATTTTTTTAACTTTGACTCGTGATTATTTAAAATTTATTATTGATAAAAATATGAAAAACTATATTTTAAAAACTTCTAATCAAGTACATTTTAATTATTTAAAATATTTAATATAATTATAGTCAAAGTTTACAAAATTTGACTTTCAAAAAGTTAATAAGAGACATTATTTGTGGGACAGAGGGAGTAGTAAATAAAAACTAGTTGGAGGGCAAATTGGTCATCTGGCCCCAACAACAATTTTGAAATATTTAAAAAGTTATAAGGGCAATTTTGGAAAGATGAAATGGAAGATTAAATCTTGGCCCTTGATTGATGATAAAATCAATCGCAACCATCGGATAAAAAAGGCAAAATTGTAATTTAACTATTAAATGAATTTAATATTCATTTAATAGATATATGTGTAAAATAATGGTGAAAAGATGAACTAAATGTTCAGCTTTTCCAGCCATAAACGTGAGAGCTAGGGAAAGAAAAAGAAAATTTTTCCAAGCTCGATTCAAGCCCCGAAACTCGGTTTTCAGGTAATCTCTTCAACTGCAAAGTTGTTCTACTCTTCAAGCTCTATCTTTTGATGTCAATAATTCATGGAATTCGTGCTTGATTGATGAGAATTTACATGATAAAGAAATTAGGGTTTATGGATCAAATCGGGGGTTTTGAGATTTTATGATTCCATGATTGAATTCAAGTTGAAATCAAGTTATTATGATGTTGAAATCATGATATTGAGTTGGGATTTAAGTTCTACATGTTTATATTATTATGAAGATGATTAGGGTTTATGGATTTAAGTTTAATTTAGGGTTTATGGATTTAAGTTTAATGATTTAGTAAGCTTGATTTGTTGTTTGAAAGCAAGACCCTAAGTTAATTTGATAGGGATCAATTCGGCAATCTTAAAAGTTAGAGGACCAAATCTAAATTTGTATGGATTTGGTGTGTATTTATGTTATTAAGGATGTTGGAGATGTGAAATTGTTGTTAGAATGCTAAACTGATGTTAAATTGAATTAGTGACCATTTTGACAATTTGTCAAAGTTAAGTGACCAATTTGGAAATGAGGTTTTGGATAAGGACTAAATCTGAATTTTAGTTGTAATGATGGAATTAAGTTGGTAATGTTGAATTGAGGACTAATTTGCAAAGTTAAGAAATTTGGATCCTTACCTTTGCATTATTAGTGACCATTCGATAAAGAAGGAAAATTAGAGGGAACTATTGTGAATAATTATTTGATGAAGAAGGTGATAAGTTGGAGGTTTAAAGCAAATAATGGGACTAAATTGACAAGTAGAGAAGTAAGGAGAAGTTAGTATAAAAGTTGAAGTTAATTATGGAAGCTGTGTAGAAAACTGGTTTTGGCGGTAAGTTTGAAAATTCACCATAAATTCTACAAAAATGGTTAGAAGGTGAATTTTATACCGATATAAAGATTTGTTCGCCTAGTTTTGCCTCAAATAAACGGAAATTGATTTTGAGTTCCGGGTCAAGAGATATGAATTTTTAAGTGACAAAAGGTTGGAATATAGAGCACTAGTCTGTTTCGAATTCCAGTATTGTAATTGACTTTAAAAATTCGCCATAAATATTACAAGTTGAATTTGGGCTATTAATTTATATGTTTGAAACCTTATTGAATATAGTTTCTTTCAGAATAAACGAAATTGAATTCCGAGTTGTAGATTATTTTATAGAAATATTTCTTTGAAGGTAGTGCAATCTGTCAGAAAATGAGAATTGATGCATTTTGTATCTAAGGGTAATTAGTAAGCTTGAATGGGGTTAATGGAAGTTCCAAATGGTCATTAAAGACACAAAATGGGTTTTGGACAGTATAAGTAAGGAACGAAAAACTTTTGGAAATTTTGTATATTCGAATGACTAGATTCGATAGCATGTTTAAAGTATTGTTAGATTTGAATCTAACGAATGTTATTCGTATTTATATGATCAATGAAGTTTGATTTGGATCAAAAGAAGGGTCGAGGTATTATGAAGGAAATGATCGAGTAGAGCTTAGTGAGGTGAGCTAATAAATGGTCCAGGTGAGTGCATTTTTACTTATTTTATATATAATATGAGAAAGAAATATAATATGTCAACCTAGAATGATTTGAAAGAAAAAGAATTTGAATCGTAAATTGATATATTTTACAATAATTTTTAAATGGTTTATAATGATCTTTACAAGATATTGATGTTAAAAGCCCTTTGTATGATTATTGAGATTCTTGGTATAATTGGCATGCCAATGAGGTGGAGTGTAGTGATATAGTGATACAGTGACGTTGTGTTCTACAACTATGACCAAGTGAAATAGTGATGCTCTTAAATTACAGCAGTGATACAGTGATACAATGATTTATTATGGCGCAACATATTAGTTAACGCCGCACATGTGCATACTCAATAGTGACTCGCATACCATGCATTCTCAATTACATTACATTGGGCTATGAATTGAATAAAAATCTAAAGGAAAGTGAAAAGTGATATGATTCAAATGAAAATAAGTGATTTACTGGATATTTGATTTGACATGACAATGCCTTATATACGTATATGAGATGTTGAATTTTACAGGTTACATGACAGAGGAACGACTTCGATAATTCATTCTATACGATTCTAAGTTCTTATATGTTATATTCAGTATTTTATTTATTATGCAATTTTTATTATTTATAAGTTTTGCCTCACTAAGTTCGTACTTAGCGTGTGTTTGTTTCACACGTATATTAAGATGGGGTATTTGAAGAGGAGTCGAGCATGCTGATCAAGATTCAATCTGTAAAACATCATTAAGATATTCTAGCTTATGATAATCTCTAGTGAGCATGTAATTATTTAAGTTCTAGTAGAGTATGATGCATTAAATTAGACTAAATGATAGATAAGTAATCCATTTTGAAGATGAATCGTATATGGATAAAGCAAAATAAGGCATTAGCATTGTAACAGAATAAAGCTAAGGTAGAAAGGATAATTACTTTGCTAATAAGAATAATCGATAATCACGTAAAGATTTTAAAGTCAAGAAAGGGCCTAGATAGCGAACCTAGTTTTCACCCTGAATTGAACTATTGTTTTTAATAATTGCCAAATATATTTTAAAATAATTAATTCAGGGTTGAAACTAGCTAACTGCACATAGGTTGTGTTTTCAAGAAAACCGAGAAAGGGTTAGATTTACAAACTAAAATTTGTAAATACTTGTAAAAAATAAACTTATAAGTCGAGATTTCTTTAAACGACTCCGTAACATCTTTAATGTATATTCGATTTACGAGTATAAGTTAAGGGTGTTACATGAAATACATGTGTTTGGTAAATGATAATTTTATAGATCGTGATCGTGATCAAGATCGTAATACGAGCAAGTTTAAAAATAAGGAAAAAGTTCAAGAGTAAAGTTAAATCGACAGAAAGGTTACTAGTGAGGCATCAGGTGAGTGCAATGCATACATAACATGATACATGGATGTTTTATACATCATTAGGAAGACTTGCGATGAGTCTACCTTGTTTATATTGGCATGATATTTATGTTATGGAACATATGATTGACATATTTTAAATATGTCAAAAGTTGATTATAAATGCATGGATCACTAGTTATATATGAATGTTATTTCGGGTATGAACTCCCCAGTGTTAAAATTACGTTGATATACATTGCCATGAATGAAATAAATATGGAATATATGCCCAAGTATGTCATTGAGGGACAGGGTATAGTTGGCATGCCATAGAGTCCAGCAGCACGTTGCATATTCGGTTTAGCACTATAGTGTACATAAAGGACACTTAGTTTATATGGTGGGCATGACCTTATATGTATTATGGTGGGCACGACCTTATGTGTATTAGCACTTCGGTGCATATTTGACTTGAGTACCCAGGGTCCTCATAGGTTTATATTTGGGCTATGGTTTATTGGTAAATAATTGATAAGTAGTGTAAGAGTTTATGATTATGGAAAGTATATTGGTAAGAAATTTAGATTCGGTTTATATTATGTTGAGATATGATTAACATGATGGTAATACATATCTAATGATTCATAATGCATGAATATTGTTACATGTTATTAGTTATACTTATGTTATATTGCACTGGATATTATATTACGTCACTAAGTATATACTTAGCGTGTGATGGTTTTCACGCGTCGGTAAAAAGTAGAAACCGGAGTAAGGAGCTGGCATCCAACTTATCAGGAGTATAATCACGGTATCAGTAATAACATCTTTTGATGTGTTTTGATGTTACTAGATGGCATGTATATGTTAAAGTTAGTCAGTTTTATACTAGTTTAGACATGGTTTGTAATAACATATAAACTAGTTTATGTTTATAGTGAATGATGAATAGTTATATTACATTTAAAATTGGATAATGACTAGAAAAGGTTAAATTGAGTAATCGGGTAGATTTTTATTTTAGGCAGTTATATTCCTTATATATCATAGACAATAATTGTTAAGTTGCTGCCTGAAATCGGACTTAATTCGATTGAATAAAAATTTAACATATGATTCTAAGCGATAAATGGTAGAATAGATAATTTATAATTTTTCTTTTAAATATTAATGTGATACGTTGGTATATTATTTATGTGATACTCTAATTAGTAATGGATATAGAATATTGGTTAAGGTATTACATTTATTGGTATCAAAGCTACAAGTTTAGCCAGTTTTGGATATAAATCGGGTATATAGAGAGTCGGAATTATATACATGCCACTAGGATGTCAAAATTACTTATATTTGTATGAATATATTTGGATGCCTTGTAATTAGTATTATTACTCCTTACTTATAAGAGATGATTGTGACATTAGCGATGTCTGATCATCAAGAATCCTGTCAGGGAGCTGATCATGATATTCTTGCACAAAGCGGGAGTAATGAAGTGAATCAGAATCTGTCTCTGGCTCAGCAAAATGTTGAAATACTAGCTTAGGAACAACGAAATATGCATGTGCAAGATCATGGCTTATTTCTTTAGGCATTGGATACTATTATAAACTGTAGAGCACCAGTATCAGTTCCAAAAGAATTAAGGAAAATAAAAGCACCAGAGTTTCGAGGTGATACTGATACAGATCCAATGGTCGTTGATTACTAGTTAAATGACATTAAAATCATGCTGAACATGATTCCATGTTGTAGAGATATCCCTTTTGACGCAAAAAAATGGGTTTTAAAGGTGTTTGGGGTCTTTCGGGTATTAAAATATTTATTCCGTGGGATTTTAGGAAAACTGTGTTTTATAAAAAATGAAGTCGCCACCGGACACCATAAAACTAGAGATTTTAAAAATGTTGGGTTCGGGAGTTGGTTACGGATGGGGAAGGATTAGCACCCCCCACACCGCCCAAAATTGGTACTTTAATAATTACCACTTTATTAATATTAAACTTTTTGGGTTAAAGTGGCGATTAAATTAAAATTTGGTCATAAGTACGAGTAAATTTTAAAAGCCCCGTTATCTGAGAGTAAACGCCCAACCACCATCACTACGCCTGATACTGGCTCTGTTTACGCTCGGATAAAAGAGCACCGCATTGACAATTTATATTCCATTATGCAACCTTAGAAAGCAAAATATAAAACATACAATTTACATTGACATGATATTAAAACATAAAATATAAATATTACAAAATAAATAAAAATAATTAAACACATGGATGTAAAACCTAACATATCATAATGACAATAAAGTATGGGCATGAACAAAAACATACTTTCAAGACTAAATTAATTAATCCTAGCATGCTTGAACCTATAAAATCACAAATGCCACAAATGCATGACATACATAAAATGAGGCTAAACTAATAAATCAAAGTAAAATACTAGCATAAAAACTTAACACTTGACATATGACACAAATTACATGCATGCTATAACAACATGATATTAAATGTAACAAATATGTAGCCTAAGATGCAAAAATATGAAATTCATGCTAGACATATAAACATGATAAAACACAAGTACAACATGAACCACAAAATAAAGCAACATAGCATAATAATATACATGAAAGAAAATGTACATGAAATAAATACGATGAAGACAATACATATAGAAACATTAAGAATAAAATGAGCATGTTAATCATAGGTAGGCATGACGTAAAAATTAAATTGAAATACGACACTAAAAAACACGCATAGTAAGAACAAACAAATAAAACAACGCCAAAAGCATGGCACAACCCGAAAAACACAAATAAAATGACATTAAGACATATACGAACAAAATAAACATGCTGACAACACGTAATAAAATGTAAATGGCCTAAATATTCAAACATGGGAAAAGGTCTGAACTGAAATAAAAAGAAAATCATAAAGCAAATATTAAATAAACAAGAAACACATTCAGGGATTTAATTAAAACTAAAACAGACTTGCAA
Organism: Hibiscus mutabilis; assembly: GCA_019671005.1. Taxonomy (NCBI): domain Eukaryota; kingdom Viridiplantae; phylum Streptophyta; class Magnoliopsida; order Malvales; family Malvaceae; genus Hibiscus; species Hibiscus mutabilis. The sequence goes on along the minus strand of CM033746.1, from coordinate 22,630,530 downwards.
GGATTGAATATGCAAAATGACCGAGGGGCAAGCTCAAGGTGCAAAGTTTGAAAATGCGGAGTGGTCGATGGGGTAATTAAACCATTTGAAAATTGGTTTCGGTCAAATTAAGGACCGAATTAAAAGATTTTGAAAAATTAGAAGGACCAGATTTGCAAATTGACCAAGGGTCGAGACAAAACTGAAAATAACAAAAGCAATGGAGGATTTAATGAGACATTATACAATTTCTTTTCATTTTTGAATCTATAAAACCTATTGGCCGGCCACTAACTTCACATTTCCCCGTTTTTTTAACCCTTAAGCGAGTACCCTCTATTCTCTTTGAATCCCCAAAAACACCAACCCTAAAATCTCACTGGAAAGCCACCTTGTACGGCCAGTATTAGGTGAGCCGCGGTCATAATGACCGGCTCAAACCCTCATAGACCACCACTCTCCGGTGTCCAGGGAAAGAAACCCCCAAAAGAAACAAATCCCCTTTGCTACCCCTCTCTCAAACCGATAAGAAAAGGAAACCACAACCTTGAACCAGAGGACACTCCTCTCTAGACGGCTCACCATACAAGGCTTGTATGTTTACTGTTTATTTTTTTATTTATTCTTACATGCATGAAAAGAGGAAGAGAGAAGGAGAATATTACCACTAAAAAATCTCGATTTTTTGTGTTATTGCTTTTTTTGATATGATGATCCCTACATATTTTGGATTCATTTACATATATTGGTGTCTTCTGATTTTTGGTAGATACAAAATATAAAATACATATTTTTTGATTGATTTGGTACTGACAATCCCTCTTTTTATGTCTTTTGCACGTCCAATTTGATGCGGTGGATGGTACGGCTGGTATGGGGAGCAGTGTAGTGGTGATGTCCTTCTTGCCATATTCGCTCACGGCTGTTGGATCAGATCTGATCCAATGGCTGTGATTGCACAGGAAACGGGCGGCCTTGATCTGATCTTGGAATGAGCAGGATTGCCTCATATCACGACATGTGGCGTATGGTGATCTAAAGGGTCTTGAGCGTGTGTGTCACGCGCGAGTGGGAATCCAACGGCCCGCATTTAGGCTTCATGCGGCCAGCTGGTGGGGTGCCCTCATTCGATCTAGACCGTTAGATCAAAATCTGATCTGACGGCCTAGATTGGGCTACGTATTAGAAAAAATAGGGTTAGGGTTTAGCTTACTCAGACAAGTTAAGGGTTTGGACCCGAAATGGGCTTTGTAAAGATTTAACTCTGGGTTTCGTAATACATAATTTAGGCTCTATAATATATTTATTGGACTATGGACTGTTTATTTTTTGGGTTTTTAATACATAATTTGGGATCTATAATATATTTATTGAACAAAGCAAAGATCATAAGCACTCATTTTTGTCTGACTTCCCTATTTGTTGCTTTGGAATCACGTGTTCTTCTGGAACTCTCCGCTTTTCCTCAGCTGAATCTTCAGGCTCGTAAGCTCTTCCTACATAGAACTTCTTTACCTTCCAATCTTGGAGCTACAGGCTCTTCCTATATAGAACCTTCTACTTTGAAGCCTCGCGTTACGAGTACTTCCTATATAGAACTTTTCACTTTGAGATGGTAAAGTTTTATGGTATCTTCGAGAGATGTTTCTTTAGCCACGCTTTTCAAGATGATCAGACAGATGAAGGCTCGCATCATGCGTCGCTTTGATTCTGTTGATGAGCGACTTGAGATTTTAAAATATTCTATTGAGCTTCTTCATAAGGATGCCGAGGATGATGATGGTGGCGACAATGCACCGGAGGCGTAGTTTCATTATCATATCATGCATTTCATCTAGACTTATATATTTGGTTATGCTTTTGCTTCATATGTTGCTTCATATGTATGCCACTTTGGATTGGTTATGCCTTATTATGCCTTGGATATTTTTATGGATTTATTATGTTTTTATGGATAGTATTATGTTTTGGATAAATTTTTTATGTTTCTTTATCTATTTGTATCTAATTGATTTTGATCTAACAAAAAGAAGAAGAATTTTTTGTTAAATTTTTAAGGCATTTATTTAAAAAGAACATGGAGTGTTTTATTAAAAAATTGGTTTTGTTATATCAAAAAATGGGAGATTATTAAATTAATAAATATTGATTTTGATATAACAAAGGTTTTTATATTTGAAACATTTTAAATAAATTTTAAAGTATTGAAATAACTCACAAATACTAAGTTGAAAAGAGTTAATTGTTCAAATGACATATTTTAAAAAGATCAAAATTTATCAAAGCCATTTAGAATGGTTTCAAAATGTATTTACAAGTTTATAAAATTACTCAAAAAGCCATTTTTTTGCCTTTGAGTATCGGTACGGCCATGAATGCGTACAGATACGACTTTATTTTAAAATGACAGTAAGCTCTTCCAATACTGTTATGACTTCAGTACCGATACTGAATCAACTTAGCACTGGTACGGTACTTTCGAGTACCAGTACGCCCTGTTTTAAAATTTTTTAGTGAGCTATTTCAGTATCGGTATGGTATGTGGGGAAGCTAAGGTAGTGGATGTAAGCTTTGGTTAGAAACCGAACCACTCTAAATCTTGTGTGAAAATTTTCTACCTATTTGCTTCAACCACCATCACCCAAGGAACCACTTCTCCACCACTTGGCAACAAAATTAATGAAGAAAATCGAACCCAACAATTGGTATCAAAGCGAGGCTCAATCGAGATGATTAATTTCCTATTGAGGTGATCTCGGCAAGCTCGATCAACCAACAAGTCAAAGGGTGTTCATGGCACAATCCATGACAAGCCAAATTTCTTCAACGGTGCCAATTATCCCTATTAGAAGAATAGGATGATGTTATTCTTGAGAGCCAAAGATTACCATCTTTGGGATATCATACTCGATGACATGCTCGTTCCTCAAAAAAGCAAGGCGAAATGAAGTGCGGATGATCGCAAGAAGTGGAGCTAAATTGTAAAGCTTTGCGCATTCTATTTTGTGCATTGAGATCAGATGAATATGCCAAAGTCTCTTATTGTGAGAGTGTCAAAGAGGTTTGGGACAAGCTTAAAGTGATCCATGAAGGTACAAATGAGGTAAAGGAGACAAAGATTGGTTTACTCAACCTAAACTACAAAAACTTCAAGATGAGCCTGGATAAAGACATCAAGAGTATGTCCGATTGTTCCTCCATGATTTTTAACAAGCTAAAAAGATTTGGAGAGGAGATTTCTAAAGATAAACTCATTCAGAAGTTGATTTATTGACTTCCCGAATCATAGGAGTCGAAGAAGATGGCAATCATAGAAGCTAAAAACTTGAAGGGGCTCAAGCTTGATGAGTTCATCGGTTCTTTGCTAACCCATGAGTTGATGTCCGAACCATTGAGAAAGGAGAAGGAGAAGAAGATAAAAGAGCTTAGATTTGAAGATCTAAATATTGTGGCTCTTCAATCATCCACTAGTCATAAAAAGATTCAAGTGAGGAGGAAAGTGAGAATGAAGAGATGACCCATCTCTTCAAGGAGTTCACTTGATTCATGAAGAATGGTATGTAGAAATCTTCAAGAATGAATCGAAAAAGAAGATGAAGGATCCCCTCAATTGCTTTGAATGCAAGAAGATGAGGCACACCAAATATGATTGCCCTCGTTTCAATAATAAGGGATCATCTTCAAAGAAAAAGGCATTTGTGGCGGCATGGAGTGATGAAGACTCCACCGATGAAGATGAACAAGCCAACTTATGCCTAATGACCCTCCATGAGGGGGAGGTAACTTCAAACTCATCTAATTCTAATTCTTATACTTTTGATGAGTTACAAGAAGCTTATGATAAATTGGTTTTTGAATTCAAGGCCTCATTTTCTAAAAATAAGAAATTGATTTCAAAATTGAAAATAGAAAATGAAATCCTTTCTAAAACCAATTTAGAATTTGAAGCAAAAATCAAAGATTTTGAGCTTAAAGTTTTGAACTTACAAAATTTGCTTCGAAAGTGTGAAAAAGATAATAAAAAATAAGTAGATGATCTTACGAAGGAAAAAGATTTGATTTCCAAGGAATCAGAAAAGAAAAACAATTTTGGAAAATCAAATTTTTACCAAAAACAATCTAGTGCCCCTAGATTTTTCAATGGAAAATGTTTTAGAAGTATTTGGGTCCCAAAAAGACTAATTACTTCAAATAAAAAGGATAAAATAGAAAATGGATTCCTAAAGGGACTAAAGTTTGTGCTACTAATGCCTATGGATCCAAAGCAATTTGGATACCAAAATATTTGTGTTTGTCTTTTTATAGGTGTGATGGAGCATTGATCAACAAGTTGAAAATCCAAAAAAACTCTATACACACAAGGAAGATCACTTGAAGAAAGAAGGCTTCGTATCCTACCTTTGGTTCAAGTGGTAAATCAGTTGAATTTATTTGTTCTTTAATTCAATTTATTTATTTTAAATCAACTAGTAAATCATATATTTGTTGGACTAACAATTCTTTGATGCTTTAAGTAAGGGAGAGCCTATTTTTAAACAAAACTTATTTTTGTAAATTTTTTAACTCTCCATTGTTATGGGACTTAAAAGTTTTCAAACTAAGTTTGAATCATTTTTTATATAACAAAAAGGGAGAGAACATTTTGAAATTTTGGTCTTTCAATTGAATAAGGGGGCTTTAATTATTTTTGAATTGTATTCTCTTATTCAAAATTTATTTTTACAAAGGGGGAGAATCAATAAAACATTTTTTCAAGATGGTTTTATTATATCAAAAAGAGGGAGATTGTTAGGATATTTGTTTTGATATAATAATTGAAAAATAGTTTCGGACTAAATTGAAAAGATTTCAAAAAAGATTAAGTCCAAAGAACTTGAAAATATGTTTGTGATGTTTTCAAATGGTATTGGAAGGCCTTAACATGTTTTCAAAGAGCTAAACCAATGTTTTTATAAGGCCTATATCCATACCCCTTAGGGTTTCAGCTACAACATTTTTCTAGAACCGAAAATTCATATCGGTACAGGCTTATACGTACCAAAATGGAACGGGTCATACCGATATGCTCTTACACATACCGATCCCCTATGTTTCAACCCCTGAACGGCTATTTCCATAAAGATGTACCGATACGCTGTATCGATCCCAAGTACCAAAACAGACCCAAGCGTACAGGTCCACCATACCAATATACCACAAGGTATTTCGATACATGAAGGCTGAAGCGAGCATAACAACTCTTTCTATATGAGGAAGAGTACCGGTACGCGCACCTGCGTGCCGACACTGATGAGCCCAAAAATGAAAATTTAGCATGGAAATGTGTTCCCAACGGCTCCAATCCTATCCCAACAGTCTCCAACGGCTAGGAACTCAATTGGGAGGATAAAAAAACCCTTGAAGCATCAACAACAACTAATGCTTAAATTGCCAACATTATTATGATTGTAAAAGAGTCTAAGTGCTTAAAATTCCCATTCTTTCATAGACTACACTTGTGAGTTTCAATTGTAATACTTGCTCAAGTGAATTAGGATTTGGGTGAGTGATTTAGAGTGCAAACAATCTACCTACGAAAGGATTTCTTGTTTACTTTTTATTTCTCTTTGTAAGAGGGCTTTTGCTTGGCCTTGGGGCATAGGTCAAGTGGTTATAAAGGTTATCCCTTAAACCTGTAAAAAGGAAGAAATTCTTAGTGAATTTCGAAATCCTTAGTGGGGAAGCTAAGGTTGTGGATGAGGACTTTTGTTAGAAAGCCGAACCACTATAAATCTTGTGTCAAATTTTTCTACCTATTTGCTTCTACCACCATTACCCAAGAAACCACTTCTCCACCACTTGGCAACAAAATCAGTTGAGGAAATAAAGCTCAACAACTCTGTATTAGACAACGACTATTTCTATTTTGAACAGGTACCGATACGGGTCTTCAAGTACCGATAGCAACAACTATCAAACTTATTTCATGCGGGAAAACTCCTCCCAACGGCTATAAGCTAGTCTTCAACAACCCAAACAGTTAGAAATCAATAAGAGGATATAAAAGTAAGTCTTCAACAACGCATATTCAAAGTCTACTAGAGCTTCAATTCATATTTTTCTTGTAAAACACTTGATTGTTCTCATTGTTTTCATTTGTTATCAAGTGTTTGGGGTTTGAGAGAGAGCTTAATTTATTGCAAACACCTACCTAGTGAGGTTTCTTAAGTTTACTTTTTTGTTGTATCTTTGGGAAAAGGTCTCACAAGATTTTGTAGTATAAATCTTTGTGAGTGTTGTAAGGTTCCTCTTTATCCTCAAAGGAAAAACAAATTGAGTGAATTTGTGAAATCCTTAGTGTGGTAGCTAAGGTAGTGGATGTAAACTCCATTGAGAGAGTTGAACCACTCTAAATCTCTCTTGCATTTTTATTTCTTGCGCTTCCTTCCAATCATTTTAAATTTCCAATTCACTCTCTCTTGGCCAAATTCGATTGTTCGATCAACTCAACAAAAACATTATAAAATGATGATGTAGGTGACCAAAACTTTACTTTTTAAAATTTAATGAGCAAAATTGATCACTTCTGAAACGAGAGTGGCCATTATAGCAGTTTATTTTATGATTTCTATTGTTTTCATATGTGTAAAGTATATAAATATTACTCCATTCGTCACATTTAATATGTCCAATATTAATTTTTTGGTCAAATTTTTAAAATTTTGAATCATTATTACTTTAAATTTATTATTGATAAAAATGTAAAAAAAATATGTTTTAGAAACTTTCTAGTTTAAAAATATATTTTTATAAAATTTAATTAATTAAAATATTTAAAATAATTATGGTCAAAGTTAAAAAAATGACTTTTAAAAAGTCAATACTAAATATATTGAATGAGACAGAGAGAGTATCAAATTATACTAAAATTATCTTTTTTCAGCTTTACATATTTTGAAGTTGTAAAATAGTCATTAACTTTTTATTCAGTTACGAGTTTTGTCATTTTAAAAAATATATATAATAAAATAATCATTCAAACTTATCGAAATGTTACAAATTGCCCTTAAACTAATCAAAATTTATCACAAGTAGGGATCATTTTGTAACCGAATCAAAGTTTACTGATGATTTTATAACTTTCAAAAGTTTAGTGGTCCAAAAAAATATTTTAACATTTTGTGTACTTTATCCTATAATAAAATATGATGAAAGTTGAGACATGCTTTTTCTTTCCGATAAATTTGTAACAATCTTATTTACTTTTAATTCGGTTATGAGTTTTTCATTATTTTTTCAAATATTACAAAATAATCATTCAAGCTTATTAAACTATTACAAAGCGATCCTTAAATTTATCAAAGTGTATCACTAGCAAGGACCATTTTGTAACTGAATCCAATGACGAATCTAGAAAAATATCACCGATTGGATTAATATAAATAAAAATCTATCTAGCATAACTCATATATATAGTTTTAAAATTTTAAAATTTTACTCTCCAATAATTAAAAAAATATATTATCTATATCTTTATTTAAATAGAATTGAAGTATTTCTTAAAAAAATAATTTTTATCTATAACTTCATTAATTTGTCAAAAATATAAGTCATAAAAATGTGAATTTAAATTTATTTTTTAATATTAGTTTATCTCGCAAGTTTTAACTAAAATAACTGAAAAATATATTATATTTTTATCTGATTTTTAGCTTATCTATTTCTAAAGACATTGAAAATGATTTATATGTTTTTCCTATAAAAATATTTTTTAATCTTAATTTTGATCTTAATTTTTATTTTTTTTTGTTTACATTATATACTAGAGTAAAACTTAATTATGTTGGGGGAATTCAATTTTTTCCAAAAAATATTTAAATTGTTTAGTACAAAATATGTTTAAATTATATTTATTAAAAATGATTATACGTTATTTATAAAATGCGATGAAATTATAAACGATAATATTTTTTTACCTTTTATTTTACTTGGATTTTATTTTTTAAAATTAATTTAAGGCTTAAAAATTAAATTAGATTTTTATATTAGACAATTTCTTAATATTTTTATTTACTCAAAACTCTCTCTATATAAATAAAAAATATTTTTAAAATATAGACTGGATCATGGCTTACGTAAGTCTAGGCCCAAATCTACCTGGACCGAATCAAAAGTTTCTTGATAATTTTTAACTTTCAAAAATTCAGTGGTTTTATAAAATGATCCTTAGATTTAACATAATATAGTAACCATTTGTGCCTGTAGTAAAATAGGATGAAAATTCAGACACGCTTTTGCTTTGTGATAAAATTGTAACGGTGTTTTTTACTTTTTGAGTGCGTCATCAGTCATTCAGACAGGCAAGGCACTGCTTCTGTTCATGTCATTAGACATCAGTCAGCTCTTCCCTTTGTTTTTGCTTTCTCTTCTAAACACAGCATCACCCACTTTTTTTATTTCAAATTCCTCAACCTCTTCTTCTTCTTCTTCTTCTTCTCGATAAGCTCACTTCTTTTTTCCGTTCTTTATCTTGCTTATTTATGAGTTTGTTCATGTCATTAGACATCAGTCAGCTCTTCCCTTTGTTTTTGCTTTCTCTTCTAAACACAGCATCACCCACTTTTTTTTTTTTTCCAAATTCCTCAACCGAAAAAACAAAATTGTGAAGAAATAAGCTCTTCTTCTTCTTCTTCTTCTTCTCGGTAAGCTCACTTGTTTTTTCCGTTCTTTATCTTGCTTACTTCTGAGTTTGTTTAGTTCTTAATTTTCTTGGGTAATGGCTTGTTTCTTCAAAGAGTTAATTTTATTGAAGGTCTAGTACTCTAGTAAGATTAAGGAAATGAAGCAACTCTTTTGGGGGGGGGGGGTGGGTTATGAAAATTTTAGTCATTTTAAATTTCATCAGAGGATCTATAGAAAATTTGATGTTAGTAATGTAAATAATTGTGTCAAGTTTTGAAATAACGACTATAATTTTGCATGGTGGATTTTTGCGTTTATAAGGTCCCTTTGAAAGTTTTCAAATTGCCATTTTCTTTTATCAGTGCTTAAGTTCGTGGCAATCTTCATAGTTTAAGGTTGGTTTCTTTTCTTTTAGATTTAAATTCAAGCACAGGGTGCTAACATTGTCTTCCAAGTGCTTGCTTAAATGTTTGACTGAAACAAAATTTAAAACCAAATCAATAGCTTAGATCACATATAGTAGGGGTCGACTACAACAACCAAGACATGGAAACATCATGTTGGGTACACAAATCTTCCTCGTTCAGTCATTCACCATCCGATCTCTTCGTTCTAATAGTTTGTTATCGTCATTAAAAGGAAAGAATCAAGGAGTGGGGATATTAAGGAATAAAGAAAAGAGTTTCCTTTAAACATGTTTGTTGGATTTATTTTTCTGATTTTGTAATATTTGTTTCACAGTTTAGCATATAAAAAGTCTCCAACCCATTGATTATCTTATTTCGTTCTCAATAGTAACTGTCAATTGCTTCTTTTCCATTTGTTTTGTCAACATCTCAGGTTTAAAATTCTTGGCCAAGTCCACTTGAACAAGTATATCTTACTATAAAGCCCGCTAATCTGACATTCACCATGTGGAACTTTGTTTCGAAGGCCTTTATTGGAGCCAGCAAGTCGAAGACAGGTTCGTTGAAACAAACTCAGGTTTCTTCAGAATGCTTGGATGATGATTTGTCTTTGAACAACCAAGGAGAGGAAAGATTGGAATGCCCGATATGCTGGGAATTCTTCAATGTTGTAGAGAATATACCGTATGTTTTATGGTGTGGCCATACTTTATGTAAAAACTGTGTCTTAGGACTGCAACGAGCTGTTCTGAAATACCCTACATTACCAATCCATCTTCCGTTCTTTGTGGCTTGCCCATGGTGTAATCTATTCTCTTTGAGAGTGGTCTACAAGGGGAACGTCAAGTTTCCGAGCAAGAATTACTTCCTTCTCTGGATGGTTGAGAGCATGAATGGTGATAGGTCAAAGTCGAATTCTTCCATTCATAGGGGTCATCCACCTGTCTGTTCCACAATTAGAAAAATTGATGGGGGAAATCAGCTTAGATGTATAAGTACTAGGCGAGCTTCCTATGCTATCCGCGGTTCTGAAAATTCAACATCCAGTCGTAATCAAGGCCACCTGGTCCCTCGCTGTTTCAGTGCTGAAAGACTTCAATCGTCGCTTCGTAAGTCCTTTGTTTTCCTTCTGCACTTAACAGTTAAGCTCCCTTTGATTGTCATATTTCTTTTGATGGTCATATATGCCATACCTGCCAGTGCAGCCATTTTAGCTCTGTACATTCTTATCACTGTTGTGTTTGCTGTTCCATCTTTTCTCATTCTGTACTTTGCTTTCCCTAGTTTGGATTGGCTAGTTAGGGAAATCATCAGTTAAAACTGCCTCCTTTATTTTGTGTGCTGAACTCAATCTGTAGCATGGAATTGCTGCATGCAATTTGACGACATCTCCATGTTAGATACCATGAAAAGCTCTGTTTATGTTTCAAATCAGCCGTGTTCATTTTATTCTCTTTTTATTGCAATGGATGTTTGGATGGTCATGCAATTGCCTTCATTCCATCAGTGGCATTGAATAAAAAATCAGATCAACTGGTTGGACCGGGAATCTGAGCTTTAATCGGTTTGATCTTTCATTTGTTTTTTTAGCATACCATTGTCCATTACTGCACCCATAAAAAAGACCCTCCAATTGATGGACAGAATCCACTCTTGTTCTGTTGAAGTAGTTAAAAATCTATTGTATGTCCTGGAAAAGAAAACTTGGGAACCCACCTAAGGAAATTACCCAGGTAGTTTGTTAACCCAAAATTGTTTTTTCTTTTTAACTTGGTTGAAAATATTTTCTATTTTTGTTTTTTATTTTCATTTTCAAAAAATATTTTTCATTTTCAGTTTTCAAAAAATAAAAAACATGCTTGATTAACATGGATGAAAACTTGTTTTCAAAAATGAAAATAGTAAAAATATATTTGGTATCTAGCTTTTCAAAATAGAAATAAAAAATAATTTTTAAATAATTAAAATATAATATAGTTAGAAAATATTATTATAATAATGAATAAAATATGAGTAAATAAATAAAAGTTTTAAAATATGCCATTAGAAGGATTCGAACACCGGTTAAAATGAAATTAAAATTTAAAATCTCTTGTTTTTATATTTTCTAATTTTCTAAAATATTTTCAATAAAAATGATGAAAAGATTTTTTTATGTTTTTAAATTTTTATTATTTTTTAAAATTATTTTTTTATTTTACAACCAAATACGTTTTCTTTATCATTTTTTATTTTCTAAAAAATAAAAAAGGATTCTATTCTCTGGAACCAGAGAATAAAAAAGGATTCTACTCTCTGGAACCAAACGGACACTAATTTCTAACATTTTAATTTTTTACCAAAAACATTTTTATACAAAATTATATGTTTGTCTTTATTTATATTATTGTTTTTTATAATTTCAAAAACAATGTTTAATTACAGTACTTTTTCGAAAACGGGTAAATTATTACCATGAAAACTAAACTTGATAAAAAAAAGTGTGAATTTTTGACAGAATTAATGACTTTTTTGAGTGCATTTGCTTTATATACGACTAGGGGTGATAAAGAATGGCTAGACTCGGCTCGGAAACAGTGTTATTGGACTCAGCTCAAGTCTCGGCGAGCTCGAAATTTTAGGCTCGAGCTCGGCTCTGAAATAATACTATTAAGCTCGGCTCGGGCTCGTCAGGCTTGGCTCGACTCGAAATGGACAATTTTGCTATATTTTTTTATAAAAGATAGGGCCTCGTTAAAAAACCCTTTCATAACCAACACTGAAACGAAATTCAATATCGGGAAAGGGGAAAAGAGTGTCGAATTTATTTTAGTTAAATTTTTTAGTAGATTTTCTCCTAATTTATTTTATTGCTTTTCTTTTGCTAAAGAGATTACTTTTAGTATATATATATATATATTTCGACTCTGTTCACGAGCTTTTCGAGCTGAGTTTGGGTCGGCTCGGCACAGCATGTTATGGTCTTGAGCCGAGCCCGATTCCGAATCGAGCTCACTCGAGCCAAGCTTTGATCGAGCCGAGCCCAAGTAGCTCGCGAGCTAGTGAGGCTCATTATCACCTCTATATATGACACTGAGGATGAGGATCATAAAGAGACGCTATTGTGATAATAAAGACTGCGGTCCACCTCCATTTACTTTTAAAATATGTGAAACTCTTCCACTAGCTCATCGTTCTTCCTCAATACTTGGTGCTCTTATTTCCTCTAATTTTGCCCAGGTTCAATTCCCTTGGTTGTTTGAATTTTTAATTCAATCCGATAGTGATATGTGTCATCGTCTGATTGAATAAAAATATATTAACTTAGATAAGTCAAAAATTAAGAATAAATTCTTTCAATCATATGATGACACGTGTCATCATATGATTGAAAGAATTTGATCTATTAAAGTAAATTAAAATTAGTATTAAATTGATAAAACGTGTAATTAATAAGAATTAAATGTGCAATTACATAAATTTATTTAACTGTTACATCATCAATTCCATAAAAAATTAACGATAAGTAGCTTGATTGACATTATTTTGATAGTTTAATAGTTTAATTCATAAAATTCATAGTTTAGTGGTCAAAATAAAAAAGGTCAATAGTTTAGTGGCCATGAGTGTAATTTACCCTAAAATTTAATGGTTAAAGAATTTGCAGTTTCATTTAGGCCCTAACTTTTTCTAAAATTACTATTTATTATAAAATTACTACACTGATAGTCCTTCAACTTTTAAGGGTACTTGTAATATGGTCGCATAACTTCTAGAACTTGTAACACAATTAATCAACTTTTAATTCAATTTCATTACGACCACAAGTGACGAATCTAGAAAACTATCATCGGTTGAGCCGATATAAATAGTGGTAGAAAATTATCTAGCATAACTCATATATATGATTTTAAAATTTCATTCTTCAATAATTTTAAAATTTTCTTTTATTATCTATATCTTTATTTAAATAAAATCAAAATATTTCCTAAAATAATTAAATTTTTATCTATAACTTAATTAATTTGTAAAAAATATAAGTTATAAAAATGTGCATTTAAATTTGTTTATTTAAAATTAACTTTTCTCGCAAGTTTCAACAAAAATAACTGAGAAATATAATACATTTTTATTCTCTTTTTAAGTTATCATTTTCTAAAAATATTGGAGATGAGTTATAGGCTTTTACTATTTTTTAATTTTAATTTTGATCTCAATTTTAATATGTTTTGTTGTTTATATTTTATGATCATTATATATTAGGGTGAAATCCCAACAATGCTAATAGATTTTAATTTTTATACAAAAAATATTTAATTAATTAGTAGCAAAAATATGTTTGAATTATTATTCTTAAAAAACAATTATCTATAATATTTATAAAATGTAATGAAAATATAAACAATCCCATTTTTTCTATTTTTTATCTTTTATTTTACTTGAATTTTATTTCTTAAGCTAATTCAAGGCTTAAAAATTAAACTAGATTTATGTATTAGGTCATTTCTTTTATTTTTACTTATCTAATACTCAATATACTTTAATATTTTATATAAAATAAATGATTTTTTTGGGCATGGGGTGGGTCATGGCCTAGGCCCATATCCACCCTCACAACCACTCCCATCAATAACCGTTTAAAAAATTACACTTTATGTAACAGCCTCAAGCCGGATATCACCTTTGGGCCTCAAACCCAAACCATTACCATAAAATTTTGATCTAGTTTAGCCCAATCCACAAATCCATTATGAAAATCTATTTAATTACAACCCAATAAAACATAACAAATATTTGAAAACATGTACAATGGAGCTCCCTTTTAAAATTATATTATAAACCTTTGACTCGATCGTTTGAAAATCCAATTACAAATTAAAAATTACAAAATACAATAGGCTCCTAGGAATACATAGCACAATGACCTAAATATTGTACTCTGATGAAACGATGCGCTGGAATCCTTCCTTGATGGTGCTCCTCCAAGAACAACCCAAACCTACTAACCTGCAAACGGAAACAACGATTCCGAACGCTGAGCTAACAAAGCTCAATGGATACACCGCCACTCAACCATGCTTCATGCAAATCATAAATAAAGCAATGCAACATGAATGATATCATGGCAAGATAACAAAGGCGCTACTATAACCGTCTAAACACATAGCATTATGATTGTATGATTACGCACACAGTTCATACAAGTACCTCATACGACTACCTAGCATCACACAGATAACACCAACAACATTAAGTGAGGTCTGTGTCCACAAAGCATCGGAATCCTACACTTGAGTGAGGCCCGTGTCCATATAGCATCGGGATCCTACACTACGAGTAAGGCCCGCGTCCACATAGCATCGGGATCCTATACTTAAGGGGATGAGCCCGCGTCTACATAGCATCGGGATCCTACATCCATGCTTAGGATCTCTCATCAAGCATCTTCAAATGAGGCCCGCGTCCACATAGCATCGGGATCCAACATTCGGGAAGTCTTCAAGGTGTTGCAACACACTTAGGGTATCCAATCCCAACAACAAGGGATGACTCGATTATCTAGGTGTTCCATCAGCACACAACAAGGACCCTAGTAACTACACAGCTCTAAACCTCGACACAAGGGTCTACCGCAGACAACTCTAACACATTTACCATAGCCTTATGGTTCTTATATGTTATTATATCATCCCGTTAAACTATCTATTCATTAGCATGTTTATAAAGTACACATTAGCCACTCTCAATAATTTATTTCATTATTCAATAAGACTCAACCTTATAGGCGTCCTTTTTTTTTTCACACAGTAAAGGCCTAGATTACCACACAGCATCAACGATCCACCTAGGATCTCTATGGGTTGCATCACATACAGTTTACCCGATATTTACCACGTTATTAGCCCATTATTCTCACTCGGGGTTAAAATCTCCATTTCTCAGTTTTAATGTTCATTTTACACCTTAACGGACCCTTATAGCCCTTTGCCTCGAATTATAGAACCCCTGAACATAAACTCAACTTTCTTGGGCAGAACGCCCATCAAGTATCGATACTCCCCCATGAGTACCAATACACTAAACATGTTCGAAAGAAATAGACTCCAAGCCGTACTGATACGCTAAGTGCTGTATTGGTACACCTAATCGGTACCAGGATCGCCCTGTACCGATCCCCAACTGTACTAATACTCATACCTTGTGTATCGGTACACTAAGCCCTATCCAGGCAATGTAGCAGTGGGTACCGATACGCCCCCTTGCATACCGGTACGCCAAAGCACTAATGGAATCCTTATCTTGCAAGGGGTACCGATACACGATGAGGAGTACCGGTATGCCCCTCACAACTTTTCCCCCAACTTACAAAGGAGTACCGGTGCACAGCCACCCCGTACTGGTACTCGAGCCCAGATTTCAAAACTTGGAGCTCGAGATTTCACCAATCCCACCCTTAACCTCTATGGTTAAGTCCCAAATTGGTCCTACAAGTTATTGTAAATGTATTAAGTGGGTTTCTACCAATTTTAAGCCTTAGCAACATCAAATCTCCATTTTACCATTAAAGGGTCAACCAAAGCTTATCAAACCATAAACACCAAAACCATGCACAAAGCCTAATTTTATGAGTTGCAGGAAACGATAGGAGTTAGTAGTGTACTAACCTCGAATTAAAGTTGAGGGAGAAGCCTTCAAAGACTCATTCCCGTTCATCCACACTAACCCCACCAAAACCTCAATCTCCACCATTTTAGTTCATCTTCACCTTGGTGTGTAGATCCTTTGCTGCTCATCAAACTTTCCTCCATCGTCAAAACATGATCCTCTCTCAAACACTCAAAGATTACATATATCACTTCAAACTTGGGTAGGAAGATAGATATGAGAAAAATGAAGAAGACAAGGGGACAAGGGTGACTTCACCCTCCCATTTTTATGCAAAAAATAAAGCCCCCCATCAGCTCTCTTGTCTTTAATTATGCTTTTACCCATTTACCCTTCTTACTTCCTTCCTAGCCCATCAACAACCCAACAACACAAGCCCAGCAAGGCTCTTAAGGCCCAATATCTTAGCCCAAACGCGAAGCCCATGCCTCTGGTTAACCCGACTCCCGGAATCCAGAATTTGGGTCGTTACAACTCTATTCTCCTTAAAGAAAATTTTGTCCTCGAAATTTAGATGGATGCAAGAGAGATGTAACCAAAACAGTCCTAACCACTTCACCATTCAGACAAGATCACCTCGATTAGGAAGAGTTTCCCCCCTCAAACTACCTTAAACAGAACCATAGCATTAAACGACACGCTCTCCACACTTTTCTTAAGATTTTTCACGACTTTTTTTCAGCAACCAACGGCACTTACGACGAACAGCTAAGCATGGTAACACTACCAACATCGAGCCACGCTGTTCAAACACCAACTTAAAGAACTCACCTTCAAGGGATTCTACCTCGGTTAACCAACCATTCTACCAGCATTCGTCAGCCAAAACTAAGCTTAGACTTTATCTACATCTAAAACACTGCACCACATCCATAAAACATTGTTAGGAACGCATCACGCCTAACAACCATATCCCAGTCAAAACACTAAAGGACAAGCAGAGCCCTAACAACCGTTTATTAAAATCCATCTACCTTGCACTAACAGCTCTTTTTTCTAGACTTGACCCACCAAGTCGGAACATAAAACTTCGCTTTATCCAAACTTGCTTTCAACATGATCGAAACCACTTACGATTCAACTACTTGGTTCTGAGAGATGGCCACTGCCATATACGAACTCGCACAAGCATTCCAAAACTAACCATTCTATTCGCGAAGGTCTAAACACCTTTTTCTAACCCTTGACTCAGTCCAAACAATCAGACGTGAAGAACCATCTGACTATCCTCAAAGATCTCCAACTGGCTCGTCTAAAAATATTTTTTTGCACCGCAATCATTCGGTTACCCGAAATACAACTATTGATCCACTTTTTCATTGTGCTACTCTGATAACTTCCACCCTATTGTCTTAACCGATACTAACTTTGGCCGAACTCAATTGGGTAATCCTCTAAGTCCCAAAGATCTAGCTCAACAGGTGTACAAGCTGAACAATTATCATTGCGTTTCGCCCTTAAAACCTCAACCATTTTCATCACAATATTTATTTACCCTTTCCTATGGTACCTTACTCCGACAAACAACACGCGAAGCTCTCACCTTCTATGGCCACAGCAAAGTCACCAAACTCTCGCGAAACCGGCAACGGTCTCCTACCATTACACTACGGTCCAACACATCCAAAACCACCATACAAGCTATTCTCACGCAGGCGTGATTTCGACAAAGCGCTTGGCAACAACACTCAATCGGTCGCTTGCACAAGTGTGCCTCCAAAAAAGAGTTCGCTAAGTATCATACCACAGGGCGATGAACACTAAGAACGAACTCAACCTTACCTTTACCGCAGTTCTAAACCACAATCAATTAGTAAGATTGCTCGTTCACCAAGAGTACCTCTATACCCTCAAAACACCAACAACTCTAAGACTAGGAACTCTCAACCCTTGCGTCTACAACGCAAGCTAAGAACATCTTGCAACATACATAATCTTCCTCGAGCTAGCACTATAGAGTACAACATCCACTCTAGAGAGGTTAAGATTCTTCTCATCTAACACTAACAGCTAGATTCTAGCAGTCTAAAACTTCTCAACTTTCCACTTACATCATACGACACTCATGCACTCTCAACAACCGTCAATGATAAAACCTTATCTAGCAAATGATGCAATTCTATTTACCCTCCAAAGCAACAACAAATCCAAGATTTACCAAGTTGCACCTCACAAGAACCGGTCTATTATACAACCGAAGAGCTAAACGGCTAACACAACAGCTGAAACCAACACAAAACTTAATTACCTGACATATTCTTGGTCGCAACGCTGTCAACTCTAATTTGTGCAGCAGACTGCCTAAAAACACCTTTCGCACCAAACCTAGCAGTGGATCTCACAAGACCTCTACCTCGATGACCTGATGGTGTCCTAGCCCCACCGCCTCTAACAAAACTCTGATCATGCCGAGAAACAGCCAACCTCTAAAACTGAACTGATGTATCCTTATCCACAACTGGGTAGTCCCTTGCCATATATCCTGGTGCTCGGAACTGATAGCAACCCTCTGAAGAAAAAGCATACTCTGAGGTGATGTTGGCCAAAATGCTCGCATGCCGATAGAAGCGATACTCCAACAGATCCATAAATATTCATTTTCAGAGTAGGAGACGAAGAGCCTCCAAGAACCCTCAATCTAGATCCCAAATTGACTCTCAGTAACTGATCCGAAGCAACTATATTCGAACTCTTCGAAGCACAAAACCTCTCGTGCAGATAGGGAGAGGAATCCACGATATCCTGGGTCTCTATGCCACGACCTCTAGAATCTTCGAACCGATTAGATGCTGAACTTTGAAGTCGCTCAAGTGCCTTCGCACTATTGGCTAACTCGAAGAATATCCCAAGTGAACTCACTATCACATGCAACTGAAGGTCAATATTCAAGCCTTGTCTAAACCTCTTGCACCTCAACTCTTTCGTGACAACAACTCTAGGGTATAACGGCTCAAACGCAAAAACTCTTGCTCATAAGCAAACACCGTTTGATCTCATTGAACCAGATGCAAAAACTGGTCCTCACCTCATCCATGTGTACCTTACTGATGTATCTATTCCAAAACTCATCCACAAAGATGTCTCGTGTCCGGAGCACAGGCTGTAGACCCGACTCTATGGTCTCTTACCATTCGTATGCATTACCCTTAATAAAAAGATGATACAGTCGAGATTCTCTTAAGACTATTCCACGTCATCCTCAGATCCTTCTGAGTGTTTCTTAACCATCAATCATGTCAATCAGGTCATCCTTTCTCCACCCCTTTTTCTATACTTAGATTCGTAACAATAATGCTCCTCCCTTTAAAGAAACATGGCTCCCTTCACGACTCTCCTTGGTCAATCTCGCGCAGTCGACCAAACTGGTCTGAACCACATTCAGAAGATGGTAGTTCATCTTTCTTATTACCTTGGGTTTGGTTCCCCCGAAACCTCGAAGCTTTCAACACTACACTTGTCATCTCAAGTTGGCTCATAATCGGACAACAACCAGTGGCCAAGATCATATCAACTCATTTAGGAGACAACTCAATTGTATCTGTCAACCACGCATTCTCAATCTTTACGCAAGCATCGCCTGCACAAAACTCACGATATCCTTCCGACCACTAGTATAAATAACCGCAACAAGCATACCTTGCTCGAGATCTCAGGGCATTCAGCCTACTAAGATCGTACTTGAGACCTCACAACCATCATGTACTTCTCTACATTAGACAAAAACACATATCCGCCAGGCGTGCTACATCCCCATCACATGGTACCCACCATTGAGGCCCACTTACTACGAATGATAGGACCCCCAATCGACACACTACCATGGGTCAATCAAAAGAGAATTCTTTTATCCGTTCCATAAGGGTCATCTACCAACACGCAGAATCTCACCATAGGAGGTTCTCACCATTAACTCAAGACTTCAAGGTAACTTACAACACATAACCATGATTATTTCTCAAGCGATGGGAGGGGGCACACCCTCAACTCCTCCATTCCTTTATAAACCCAAGCTTAATATCTGAGATAACTCGATCTCAGAATCATCCTCAAAGGAATCAGCCATCATCACGGCCCTCACGACCGTGATCAAATCCATCTTAATGTCGCAACCAGCGACACACGCGAACACATGACACACCATCCAGATTCCAGTCTTGAAAGAGTAAAACATAGACACACGGGCTCGTATTCACTAGACACCTATTCCCTACTCCTAACCATCCCGGGGTTTTCTTAGAATCGGCTAAACATAGGCTCTGATACCAAATGTAACAGCCTCAACCCGGATATCACCTTTGGGCCTTAAACCCAAATCATTACCATAAAATTTTGACCTAGTTTAGCCCAATCCACAAATCCATTATGAAAAATCCATTTAATTACAACCCAATAAAACATAATAAATATTTGAAAACATGTACAGTGGAGCTCTCTTTTAAAATTATATTATAAACTTTGACTCGATCGTTTGAAAATCCAATTACAAAATACAATAGGCTTCTAAGAATACATAGCCCAATGACCTAAATACTGTACTCTGATGGAATGATGCACTGGAATCCTTCCTTGATGGTGCTCCTCCAAGAACAAGCCAAACCTACTAACATGCGAACGGAAACAACGATTCCGAACGTCGAGCTAACAAAGCTCAGTGGATACACCGCCACTCAACCATGCTTCAAACAAATCATAAATAAAGCAATGCAACATGAATGATATCATGGCAAGATAACAATGGTGCTACCATAACCGCCTAAACACATTGTGATAAGTGTTCAAAAGTACTATTTTTATTACCCTTTTTACTCATATTATTGTTAGACTTAAGCTCATATTAGTTGCATAATTAGTCATTCATGCATTAATTCATGTTTCTTTCCACCGTTGAGCTTGATTACATAACTTGGTGATTTTTGTGGAAAAAGATGCTGCTGTGGTATGTTTTTGTGTGTGTGCATAATCACTTGCCTAAACAAGGCTAGAACTAGTTGTCAGGGTAGTGCATGAAGGAGATGCCGAGCTAGTTGCCAGGGCAGTGCATGAAGGAGACGTCGAGCCAGTTGCCAGGGCAATTGTCGACTAAGAATAAGGTGATATGGTAGTCGAAATTGATGACTAAACAAGCAAAAGATGACGTGGAGAAAAGCTAAATCCCAAAGGAGTTTGATTTCCATGAAGAGGTTAAAGAAAAATTAAATTCCAAGAAGATAGGAGAAGTTCTAGAAGGAATATAATTATAATAAAGAATTATATTCTTTAAAGATAATTTAATTCCAACTTAACTTTCTCCTCAAAGAAAGACTTTGACCTAGCCCTATAAATAGATCACCAAGCCGTCAACTCTAGGTGAGCAAGAAGAGGGAAAATTTCGACAACTCCAAAGGGAAAGAGGAGAGAAATTTTGACAAGAGAGCAAGGAGGAGAGAGTTCAATTTCTTCTTCTTCTTTGCTTCCATTAGATTCATGGTTTGAGGATTATTCTTTGTATATCTTTTGAACCCAACCATGAACTAACTTGATTGGTTGGGGTTATTGTGTTTTGTTGTTGTGAGAAACAATTGGATTTTGTTTAGGTAATAAGAGTTTGCACTTTTCTATTCAAGGTTTACTCATTCTTGGCTTTTATTCTTGTTTGCGAGTGAATTGGGAGAGGATCTCGTAACTTCATCTATTTATCTAATATCGAGAGAGTTAGATTCAAGAAACGAATGAGTATGGTCTTTATTCAATCTATTTATGGTGAAGATTAATCCAGCTTAGGAATAAGTTAAGGATTTCAACGGCTAAGAGGGGCGCAAGATTGGTTGTTGTTCACCCTTGATTCACGCAGGGATGTATTATCAAGGCAAGCACAAGTAGCTAGAGTTTCAACTTAAGGATAAGAAGAAACCATTGAAGAACGCTCCACCGAACCTTGAAGTTGCTGCCCAGACGCCCAAGTACTTGCCCAGCTAGTCGCCCAGGCAACCATCGATTAGTTGCCATGGCAACCCCGCTGTGCAAGTTGCCACGGAAACTGAGTTGCCCATGCACTCTTTTACCAAGAGGATCCAATCGGCTATCACTCCATAACTCACGATAACCTGGTCTATTCACTCTCTTTTGATTTCTTCTATTCTTTTAGTTTATTGCTCTTAGTTTACTCGTTAATTAGAACTCCTATTATCAATTGTGTTTTTATTTTCACAGTGCAGTAACTTAAGTAAAGTGGCCAAAACCAATCCCTGTGGAGACGATACTCGATACTCATATCACTTTATTACTTGCGACGTGTATACTTGCACATTTGCGTAGCACTTATTACACGCAACACATAGCATTATGAATGTATGATTTCGCACATAGCTCATACAAGTACCTCATGCGACTACCTAGCATCACACAGATAACACCAACAATATTAAGTGAGGTTCGCGTCCACAAAGCATCGGAATCCTACACTTGAGTGGGGCCCGCGTCCACATAGCATCGAGATCCTACACTACGAGTAAGGCTCACATCCACATAGCATCGAGATCCTATACTCAAGGGGATGAGGCCCGCGTCCACATAGCACCGGGATCCAACATTTGGGAAGTCTTCAAGGTGTTGCAACACACTTAGGGTATCCAATCCCAACAACAAGGGATGACTCGACTATCTAGGTGTCCCGTCAGCACACAGCAAGGACCCTAGTAACCATACAACTCTAAACCTCGACACAAGGATCTTACCGCACACAACTCTAACACCTTTACCATAGCCTTATGGTTATTATTTGTTATTATATCATCCCGTTGAACTATCTATTCATTAGCATGTTTATAAAGTATACATTAGCCACTCTCATTAATTTATTTAATTATTCAATAAGACTCAACCTTATATGCGTCCCTTTTTTTGGCACACAGCACGAGCTTAGATTACCACACAACATCAACAATCCACCTAGGATCTCTATGGGTTTCATCACATACGGTTTACCTGATATTTACCACGTTATTAGCTCATTATTCTCATCCAGGGTTAAAATCTCCATTTATCAGTTTTAATGTTCATTTTACACCTTAACGGACCCATATGGCCCTTTGCCACGAATTATAAAGAACGCCCAGCGAGTATCGATAATCAAAGGTGAGTATCGGTACTGCCCTCTGGGTACCGATACTCCCCTATGAGTACCGATACACTAAACAGGTTCGAAAGAAATATACTGCAAGCCGTACCGATAAGATACGTTCTATACCGGTACGCCTCATCGGTACCAGGATCACCCTGTACTAATCCCTAACTATACTAATACTCATACCTTGTGTACCGGTACGCTAAGCCCTATCCAGGCAATGTAACGGTAGGTACCGATACGCCCCCTTGCGTACCAGTACACCAAAGCACTACTGGAATCCTTATCTTGCAAGGGGTACTGATACACGTGGAGGAGTACCAGTACGCCCCTCACAACTTTTCCCCCAACTTAAAAAGGAGTACCAGTACATAGCCACCCCGTACCGATACTCGAGCATAGATTTCAAAACCTGGAGCTCAGGATTTCACCAATCACACCCTTAACCTCTATGGTTAAGTCCCAAATCGGTCCTACAAGTTATTGTGAAAGTATTAAGTGGGTTTCTACCAATTTTAAGTCTTAGCAACATCAAATCTCCATTTTACCATTAAAGGGTCAACCAAAGCTTATCAAACCATAAACACCAAAACCATGCACAAAGCCTAATTTTATGAGTTGCCGGAAACGATAGGAGTTAGTAGTGTACTAACCTCGAATTAAGGCTGAGAAAGAAGCCTTCAAAGACTCATTCCCGTTCATCCACACTAACCCCACCAAAACCTCAATCTCTACCATTTTAGCTCATCTTCACCTTGGTGTGTAGATCCTTTGCTGCTCATCAAACTTTCCTCCATCGTCAAAATGTGATCCCCTCTCAAACACTCAAAGATTACACCTTTCACTTCAAACTTGGGTAGGAAGATAGATATGAGAAAAAGGAAGAAGACAAGGGACAAGAGTGACTTCACCCTCCCACTTTTCTGCAGAAAATAAAGCCCTCCCATCAGCTCTCTTGTCTTTAATTATGTTTTTACCCATTTACCCTTCTTACTTCCTTCCTTGCCCATCAACAACCTAACAACACTAGCCAAAAAGCTTTCCTTCAAGCCCATGAAGGCTCTTAAGGCCCAATATCTCAGCCCAAATGCGTAGCCCATGCCTCGGGTTAACCTGACTCCCATAATCTAGAATTCGGATCGTTACACTTTAACTTTAAAGGGGTAAAGTATACTAGTAGTCTCTAAACTTTTAGGACACATACAATATGATCATTTAACTTTTAAAGTTTACATTATGGTCCCTTTTCCCGCCCTTTTTTTCTTATTCTCAATTTTCTTTTGTCGCTATCATTTTTGAAATCGGGAGTGTAAAAATAGCCTGATGATCAATCTTTTATAAAATTAGGGGTTTTTGGCCATTTTTAATTTAATCTTGAAAATTTAAAGTTTTTCTTATTAAATCAGATTTTCCTTTATTTTTCTTTAAAAACACATTTTGGAGTCGCCACTGATCACTTCGGGGTAGATCGGATACCGAAAAACAAACCAGAGATTCTGTCTTAAAAATTGGGTTCGGGAGTCGGTTACGTGTAAGGAAGGGTTAGCACACCTAAGAACGCCCGTTATCGGTACCTTTATTTTTACGTGGCATTTCGAATAATAATTTGAATTTAATTTATCCCATGATTATTAACTGAATTTAAATTCCGAATGCAGATATCCTTTTATAAGGAAATTCATTTTATTCGAATACGAGATTAAAAGCACCCCGTTAGGTGGCACCCTTATTCGTATTTAAAAATGAATTTCCAACATAAATGGTTTTAAATGAATGCCTTTTTATTGTCTTGTTGATTTTAAGTATTAATTCTAAAAAGGCTCTAATTAATTAGTTATTTAAAACTATGAATATTAATTAATTTAAAGGCTTTTATGAGAAAATGCCAATTAATTGAACACCTTCCATATATGTAAAGCCTTTAAATTAATCATAGTCCTAATTAATTAATTCTTCTAATTAATTAAAGTTTTAGTCCTAATTAAGGCCCTAACAATTTATTATTTAATTATAAGTGAAAATGCATATCGAATATACACCTTTATGACCAAGGCTGAGATAACACCCCATTGTAAACAATGAAACACCATCTAGATTTGAACCTCAAAGATTCTATTCGATATACATTTAATTAACTACAATGTATTAATTATTAATGTCAAATAAAGAACTAATTTGATATCCAATTGTAAGTGTAAATATATTGAATATATTCATTAAAATCCATGTTGAGATAACACCCCATTGTAAACAATGGAACACTATCGAAATTGGGATTTTAAAGTTTATATTTAATATATTTTAAAATTACTACAATTATCTATCCTATTTAATTATTGAATCTTAATTAGATTACCTAAACTAAAGGCTCTAAACAATTAATTAAAGTAAGTGTATTAATAATCTAACAACATATACTATATGCTCATTTTAAAATATGCATCACAATTATATTAATTACATTTAATAAAACAATTAAATAATTAATTAATAAAACAAATTAAACACTAAATTGATTTATATTACTATAAGGACTAAATTGATACAATCACAAATCTAATGTCCAATTACAAATGTCCAGGATGACCGAATTGAAAAGATTGCAAAAAGGGGTACAAATCAGGGGAATGTGGACTAAATTGAAAGGAAACAAAGCTAAAGGCTCAAATTAAAGGGGAATTGGGACCAAATTGAAAGGAAACAAAGTTTCGGGCCAAAACCAAATGATATCCGTATCAAAAGATGCGGATCTGACCCAACCTGTATATAAACGCGTGGGTCCCAGGTCTGACCCGTTCCCAAAACGTAGGGTTTTGCTGCTATTATATAAAGACCCCTAAGCCGAAAAATTCTTTCTCTCATTTCTTGATTTTCACTCTCTCTAATTTCTCCCACTCTCTAAATCCTCTCGCCTTAAACGTCCCCTACCCAGAAAATGAAATCCAAATGAATCAAAAACCTACACTTTTGGATGAACATTCATCAAGTTCATCAAGAACTCAATGAAGTTCATCTTTCCCAGTCACACTCTGCCGTGGCCTCTATCATTCAATCTTCTGCCGCCATGATCCAACAACCATTAGGTGTTCGTCGGCCACCGGGATATGAATCCCGGTCGCCTAGGCGACACCAACCGCCACCGAGCGATTTTCGACCACTGCCTGTGCTTCGACTACCTTCAACCTCATTCCGACCACCACTCAAATCTGGCCGGTTGTCGCAAGGCGATTTCTGACCGCCGTGCTCTGCTACCTTTCGAACCTAAAAACCCTATTTCCCCTAAAACTCTAGATCTACTCAGCCCAACAGAGCCACCATTCTTCCCCCTAGGTTTACTCGATCTTTACTTTTCAACTCCGCCTCGCAGTCATCGCTCACCGGCGACCGAAGGGAAGTTCCAGCCACCCTAAATCTTTTGTCTTAACCACTATTTTTAGACTCAAAACCTAAACTAACGTTATTATTATTTTACAGGAATTAAAAATAAAGAGGGTTATACCTCTGTAACGGCAGTGCTTGAGGTCTTGTGATATTTTCATCATCCAGTCAGCATTCGTTCATTGTTCCGGCAGTGTTTTAGCACCCTAGACGGCTTGACTACCGAGGTAAGCCCCCCTCTCACCAATTATTACTTTTATTTATTATTATTATTGCTTTTATTTAATGACTAATTATTACTACTGACATTTCTCTCTCTTGTATTTATTGGGTCAAACTTGCTGATGCAAGTGGAGCCAGCTGGGCGGGAGAAAGAAAACCACAATCCGTGGCTTTTCTTTCTGGCCAATAAGAAGCTGCCACATGTCACTATTTGAGCGAGAAAAAGCTGATAATTGGGCTTCTTGTGTTTCTTTGGATATGAAATGGATGGGAAGGGATTTTGTACTTGCTTAACCGACTTAGGCTATATTTGTAACAAATTGAGGATTTGGGCTTCAGAACTGTAATTGGGCATTTGGAATTTGTATTTGGGCTTTTAGTGTGTAATGGACATTTGAGCATAAACATTTATTTGATATTTGGACATTTATTTGGAATACTATATTTATTTATTATCAAGCCCGATCAAAATTTGGGTATTACAGCTGCCCCTCTTTGCTCATTGATGTGGAACAGGGATAGAGCAAAGACTAAAAATACACGAATTTTATCCAGACCTCTTGGTCATCCTCTGAAAGGTAGCTCTTTGTTTACGAACAATGCTGAAGTTTGAAGTTGTTCTTATTATGAAATTCTTCAATCTTCTGCCCAAACTATGAAATTTGAAGTTTTTCTTCTTATTATGAAATTCTTCATCTTCCAAAGTCTGAAATTGTTTTTGACATTCTTCATCTTCTGAAATTTGTAGTTGAAGTTCTTCATCCCTCCGTCAAACAATCCACCTTTCTGCAAGGGTATCAAACAAACATTTTTTTCTTATTAGGAACTCTGGATTCTTTGCTAGCAAATTCTTCACATTGCAAACTCAGTCTTTACTAAACAAACTCTTTACATTAGGAGCTCTATCTTTGCTGTATGAACTCTTTCTATTAGGAATTCTATATTTGCTGAGCGAACTCTTCCATTAAGAACTCTATCTTTGCCGAGCGAATTCTTCTCATTATTAACTCTTTATTCTTTGCTAGGAATGTTGATTCATCTCCTTTTCTGGGGAAAACTGAACTCTTTCAGTCTAAAGTGCGCATAGAATCCCTTATTTTCTTTTTCTCTGTTGATCAACCTCATTCTATACCTGCAAAATTTGAATTTATCATTAATCTTCCAACATTGATTGTAAAAATGTACAATTTGGGCATATCATTAAGAAACTTCAAGTGCTTCAATAAAAGAAACTAAAACCACAAATCTTCCTCTTTTGAGCTTGAAGTTGGTCTTTCTTACTTTCCGATCCGGCAACTTGAACTATTTCTGTCTTTCTTTTTCTTCCTTGTTCTTTTTCTTCTTCTGTTTTTTCTATTTCTTTTCTTTTTTATCTTTTCTCTTTTCTTTTTCTTCTTCTTCTTCTCTTTTTCTTTTTCTTTTTCTTTTTTCTTTTTTCTTTTTTTCTCTTTTTTTTTTCTCTTTTTTTTGTTTTTTTTTGTTTTCTCTTTTTTTGTTTTTGTTTTTTTCTTATTTTGTTCCCTCTTTCTTTTTCTTTTTTTGAAACCGAAGGCCTAAAGGATCAACATTTCTGCTGATATCATGCCCTACTGCCTTATTGCGACGACATTCGAAAAGTTCTTATCATTTCCAAAGGTATCAGCCCGAAGGACTTAACATCTTGCCCGAAGGACTTATTGATGACCCGAAGGATTTAGAATTGTAATGCACTTCATTTCCCGTGCACACAATTACATCACTCCCGAAGGTGTGGCCTAAAGGACTTAACATCATGCCCAAATGACTTATTGACGACCCAAAGGATTTAGAATTGTAATAGACTTATTTTTATGTGCAAACAATTACATCACTCTAGAAGGTGATGGCCCGAAGGACTTAACATCATGCCTGAAGGACTTACTGACGACCCGAAGGATTTAGAATTGCATTGCACTTCCTTTCCTGTGCAAACAGTTACATCACTCCCAAAGGTGATGGCCCGAAGGACTTAACATCATGCCTGAAGGACTTACTAATGACCCAAAGGATTTAGATTTGCATTGCACTTCCTTTCCTGTGCAAACAATTACATCACTCCCAAAGGTGATGGCCCGAAGGACTTAATATCATGCACGAAGGACATATTGACGACCCGAAGGATTTAACATCATGCCCGAAGGACTTACTGATAACCTAAAAGATTTAACATCATGGCCGAATGACTTACTGATGACTTGAAGGATTTACAATTGCATTGCACTTCCTTTCCTGTGCAAATAATTAGAAAATATTTGTTGAAACCCGCCTCTAAAATGGATTGAAATCTTTGCTGAGATTCGCCTTTTCAAACAGATTGAAATCTTTGCTAGGATCCACCTCTTTAAACGGATTGAAATCTTTACTAAGATCTGCCTCTTCAAACGGATTAAAATCTTTCTGAGATCCACCTCTTCAAACGAAATATTTTCTAAGATCTGCCTCTTTAAGCGAGTTAAAATCTTTGCTGAGATCCATATCAACAAACGAATCAATATCTTTGCTTCAAAAAATTGTGATTGAAATTTTGCTAGTCTTTGTTGGTTCTACTTCTACAATCTGAAGTTGTAGATTGAAACCTTTGTGTGTTCTTTGCTGATTCTTGTAAATTCCTACAAAAGTGTACAAAAATGCTTTGAATGCATGAGTTAGTATGCTTCTTATCTTATAGATGCCTAATTATATGCATGAACTGTGAAAACTGAGAATCACTCGGATGAGCTCTAATCTTCTTTGCCTCTCCGTTGAACTTTTTACTTCGATTACAATAACAAGATTATTTTCCTTGAATCATTCTTTGATTGATCTTCTTTCTTGGCTTGATCTTCTTGAGATTTATCTTAAACTTTATCGTCTTCATTCTCCAACGAAATTTGCCCCAGCATCCTTGTTGTTGAGATCTTTTTCTTCCTGAGCCAATTTTAACCCTTTTTAGCGATCGAATTCTTTCAAGCTCTGCATCCACTCTTGCCTATTCTAATTTGAACTCTTATGCACCATGATGCCTCCCTAATCTCTTCATCTCTTGCCCCATTACATAGAATTTGCCCCTCTTCTATCATGTTGGGCGAACAAGTGCCTCAAGTCCCTAAACTTTTCAGATCCCTAAACTTCCCATGATGGATAATTCCTCTTTTTGACTAGAAGACTGTTGAACAGATAAGAATCTTATACGTGGTTATATATATTATCAAGAAAATCTGTTTGTTTTTAAAAATGTCGGCTTGCTTATCGGTATTTCAATGAAGGATACTTTATAAGGCCTAGACAAATCAGGGCATAAAGAAAGAAAAAAGAATATGATGCCCTGGATATCAAGTACAAGAGTGTCTTAGATTCAACCTTCTTATGGGTAGAATAATTTTTGAATGTTGTAGATTTCTGAAGTTATAGAATCTCTTCCAAATCACTTGGTTCACACCCTATGATTACTGCATTGCTCGATCCGGTTAGAAACAACTTCTTCTCCGTTCTCATTCTTTTCCATTCATAAATGTGTTCAAGCTTCCCGAACTTGTTTAACCAGTAGAGTGCAAAAATATCATTCTAAGAATAAAATTCTATAAGTGCATGCGTGATTCTGATTGTTACTAATTATTATTATATGATTATAGACATGTCTTCAAAGAAACATCTCTGACGCTTGGGTATTGGACAGGTGAAGCATAGCTCCTTATTAAATTTGTCGACATCCCCACAGCTCCATTAGAGTGTTCCAAGACTTATTTATTCAAATAGTTCATTATTTCTCACCTTTTCTTTTTCTTTTTCTTTTTCATCTCATTTTCTTTATTTTTTCCATTTTTCTTTCTTTTTCTTAACTTTTTCTTTCCTCACTTTTTCTTTTGCTTTTCCTTTCTTTTTTTTCCTTTTATTTTCTTTCTTTTTTCTTTCTTTTTCTCTCCCTTTTTCTTTTTCTCTCTTATTGTGCTTTTTATGGTATAGAAAACTACACTTAGAACTTCAATTTCAAGCAACTCTACTTGGCTAAAATCGTCTAGTCCACTTCACTATTTATGAATTTCAAAGATTTATCATCAAACATCATCAAAGACGTAGTGATCTGACCTTTTTTTTTGCCTTGCTGACCAGAGTAAACTAAGAAACAAGTTTCACTTCATCATCTTCACAACATCCAAATAATTTTTGTATCAGAATTAGTGTCACATCTTGCAATTGGCATCTAGGGGCCCACAAGGATAAGAAGAGATATACATATATTTATTTCAAAAGCATTCCTTCAATGAAATGAAAACCAGCAAACATGACATATGCCTTTAGAAAAAAACTTCTACTACTTTCAGACTAGGAGTAGCAGACTTATTTCCAGTGTTATTTCAGCAATGGTACATGTAGGTTGTAACCACATGATGCAACAATATGGATAACACTGACTTCTTAGAATTCCAAACAACTTTGAAGCACTTGTCTTGATTCTCTAATTCCTTGACTTGTATAATGGCTTGCCCTATTCCTTTCCATTGTTGAATTGATTCTCGTGTCAAGATTCCATTACCGACTAGCTTCTTAATTTCTTTCATCAAAGGTCTACAGTTCTTGGTAGCATGTCCTGGTACTCCCATATAAAAGTCACAAACATTGTCTGGATCATAGCTATGGGCAAGTGGGCTTGGCACCACCTTCATTGGCCTATGAGTGACATGTTGTCCTTCAATAAAGTGAGGTATTAAGTCTGAAATAGACACTCTGAAGATCTCCAAATTTGTACTTGCTCGAGGAATTTTTCGTGGTAGTTCTGATGAATTAACTGGCCTCTTTCTCTTGCAACTCTGAAAACTTTGAACATTACACTCATTCACCTATTTCCCTTGTTTTGCCTCTTGATCAACATGGTCTTCAAATATTGATCTAATTTTCCCTTTTCGGATCCCTATTTCTATTGCTTCTCCAATCACCACGAGTTCACTGAAACTGCACCTTGAATTCGCAAGCATTTCCTCAAAGAAAGGAGATGAAAGAGTTTGATGAAACATAAGAGATATTTCTTCCTCTGTCACGGGAGGTTGAACTTGGGCTGCTAATCCTCGCAACCTCAATGCATAGTCTTTAAAGATTTTTCCGACCTTCATATTCACGTTCCGCAGAAAATAGCGATCTAGAGCCAAGTCTATAACATACTTGTATTGCCCTAAGAATGCTTTGGCCAAATCTACCCATGACCGAATCTGCTCTCGACCTAATCTGTGAAAACCGTGAATCAACAATTTATCATCATCCAAATATCCTTCCATTTTCCTACAAAACATTGCCAAGTGGACTTTAGGGCAGCTGGAACCATTATACTTCTCAAAACTGGGGATTTTAAATCTAGGCAGAATAACTAGATCAAGGACTAGAAAGAATTCCTTTGCATCAAATCTGGGATTATTGCCACCTTTTCTTTCCTCAATCTCTTTCTCAAGTTTGGCATAACTATCTTTCAATTGTTCGAGTCTTGACCCTAGGATAATAGGCTTTATAGACCCTGTCTCTGTACTTGGATTAGATGCCCCGGGATAAATTGTTAAACATGGTGTAATAGTGTGGTTCTTCACATTTTACTCATGCTTGGCCATCCGTTCTTGTAACCCTTCTTGAGTTTGCTCAATTCCTTCCATGTCTCCATCCATGATGACAGATTCCCAAACTTCCACTAATTCCCAGATTGCTCATGTTGAAACTCCAACCACTCTAGATCATGAATGTTAATGCCATGTTATAACATAATAATTTTATATTGATAAATATGCAATGCATGAATATATGAATGTAGGAGGTATTGATTCTAAAAGTGATTATCATAGAACAACTTTCATTGAAG
Organism: Hibiscus mutabilis; assembly: GCA_019671005.1. Lineage (NCBI taxonomy): Eukaryota > Viridiplantae > Streptophyta > Magnoliopsida > Malvales > Malvaceae > Hibiscus > Hibiscus mutabilis. The sequence goes on along the minus strand of CM033746.1, from coordinate 22,598,300 downwards.
TAAAAGGATTCAATACATCAGATATTAGATACTACAGATATTGGTGAGCTCTAACACCCAACTTCCTAACTTCCTCTAAGAGCCAAGTCAGCTTTCCTCTATGATCTAATGCTGGATCAATATTCTGGCTCACTGCCATTGCTACATCGGCTAGATCTACCACTTGTTGAGCAATTTCTTTTGCTTGAATAACAACATCTTTCATGTCGTTGTCCCTTTCTTAGATCTTTATTCTTGATCTATGAAATTGGGCATATCATTTTCCTCACTTTCCTGACAGTCTTTCTTAACATCGTAAGCAATAGCTTTGTACATCAACGTAAGCTTGAGGCATTCATCTACCTTCTTCTATAGTGTTTCATTTTCATCTTGACTGTCATTCAGCTTGATAGCATTATCCTCATACATCTGCATGTACATTTTTATCATCTCGCGCTTAGCTTCACTAACCATTAGATCATCCATAAAAGTATTGCGTTGTAGCTCCATTCTCCGCAGGTCACACGAAAGTGTATTGACTCGACCTTCACTTGCCTCAAAGCTCCTGATAATTGAATTGTAAGTTTCTCAGCTCCTCATTCAAATCATATCTCTCTTGCTTCAATTTTCTTATTTGAGCTTCATATTCGAATTGAAGTCTTTTTTCCTGAGTATTGTCATCTTGAGTTTCATATTCGTGCGTTGAATAAGGCTGGTTTTCTGTTCCAAATTTCCACTTTCCAAACTCCAAGAGAGCTTGAACTCGGCGTTTGAAGGTGAAACAATTCTCAATAGAATGTCCTTGGATTCCATCATGAAATTCACAGTGTGCATTGATGTCATGCCATTTTGGATACAGGGGTTGTAAAGGTGCAAGGAAAAGTGGGGACACCAATCGGGCCTTTAACAATTAAGGATACAATTCTTTATGCGAAATAATGATTGGATCAAAATGATGTTTGTGAACTTCTATCTTCTGATAATTAGCTGAGGGAACACTAGAATTTGAACTTTGCCTTGGACCTTTACTTGATTTTGATGGGCTTGTATTTTCCTTCACTTTTGTATCTCCAAGTGTTCTATTAGTTGTCAGGCTTTTATGAAATTTGGGTCTTCCATCTTCAAAACTCAATACGCCTTATCTGACAAGATTTTCAACCTTGTTCTTCAAAGCCTCGCAATTCTCAGTAATATGATCTAAACTTCATTGATGATAATCACATATTGTGCTAATATCGTAACCCTTGAGTGAAGAAGGCACTGTAGACTTGAATGGGGCTCGGGCCACAAGATTTTTCTCCATCAATATCGGAAGCAACTCTGCATATGTCACTGGAATTGAATTAAAAGATCTTTCATCCTTTTTTCTTTCTTGAATTTCTCTATGGCATGTCATCACTTTCTTGAAATTTGATTCAATTACACCTCCAGTTGGTTTATTGATGCGAATTGTATCGGTGTGCCAACTCGACTGTTTATTCCTGTACTATTTTTTGTTTACTTCTCCTTTCATCTCAGTATGCCCTTTTTCTTTGGTCATAGCCGTCATCATAGTCATCATCTCGGCCATTTTTCTTTTCAACTCTTGCATCTCATTATTGTTAGCATCAACACTAACAAAACCTGATGTGTAACACTTGGATGAACTGCCCTTTATTCTTTCTGTTGTTTGAGCAAAATACTGCTTCATACTTACACTCTTTTCTATCAGCATATGAATCCCCTTATCCATCATGATCGTCTTCGAATGACAACCACCTTTCAATCAATACCTCTATGCCATGAAAATGTTATTGTAAAGGAAAATAAAATAGAAAGAAATCAGTCAGTACCATAAAATAATCTCGAAGGAAAAATACATACAACAAGAGAATAACAAGAGGAGCGTATTTAAATTTATAGCACCTGACCTAGGTTCCTATCTGGCTCAAGCAAGGTAAGCAACATGTAATGCAATATTTTAAACAAAAGGGCAATACAATATTTAAATGTTGTAATGCATGAATGCACGAGGTATCGATTTCAAGAACTAGTCATTAGTACAACACCCATCTAACTAAAGGGTTAAATACAGAGAAAAGGCAATATGTCACTAGCTCCAGCTTTTTTGGGTTGATCACTTTGTTCAGCCTCTGAGTCATCATTTGTACTAGCTCGATGTCAATATTAAAGTGTTGTTGCAGGTTCATAACCTGCTCGAATAAAATCTGCACATACCATGCAATCCCCGCACTTAATTCCTAAAGTTTATCACTTCACAACTCTGTTTTTGGATAGCCTGGATCACTGCCCCAGCTTGACTTTCAGTACTTTGTCCTACACTGTAGTATCTCTTTAAAACTCATGAGGTGGTCTTTCAATTGTTATACTGCACATTTCTGATTCCGTCCCTTTTCTAAGCTCATTATTTTTGTTAAAAATCAGCATTTTCCCTAATTATGGTATTCTTTGTTGAATTTCATCATTTGCGAAACCTGGGTATTGCCTTTAAGTTCAAAATTCTCCATTCTTCCTTGGGTTATTTCCTGTCAGCAACGGCCCTTGAATGCCCCTTCAATCTATTCGTCTTGAATGCCGCTTCAATTTATTCGTCCTCTATTCTTCCTCTGGTTATCATAGTTCTTCAGATATCGCATCTTGTTTGTCTTTGTTATTGCCACTGACCCTATCTTGTACCTTGAACTGTTGTTAAGACTTGTATGGACCTTATGCTTTTTGACTCCCTAGAGCAGTGTAACGAAACCTCGTATTTCTTTACTGTTGGTGTCATATGTATCCTCTTGACAAGCGAATAATTATACCAAGCTTCATACACAGGTCACGAACATAAACAACTATTGATCCATTTGACTATCTGACAGCAACACTATAACCCATGAATCTTACTGGAAATGACTATTCATATTCCTCATCCTATGGTTCTCAAATTACACTGGTTCTAGCAAAACTTCATCATGTTCAGAAATTTTCGGTACAACCTTGAATTAATGACACCTGGTCTCCACGTATATTGTATTCGCTCTTATATTGAATCTTCTCGAATCATGTCCACAGTGACATATTGTCCCCCGCTTGTCTATCAGACCCTTCAGCTCCTATGGCCATTGCCTACTCGACTAATTCTCGAACCGATACCTCTCATGAATGCAATGTAACATATAAGAAAACACAGAAAAACAAAAAAAAACTTTTTCAGTATGGTGAATTAAAATTATAAGCAAAAATAATTGTTACAGAAAAAAACAATTTATATTGCGTAGAATTAACCAGAAAACAATTTATATTGCATACACAAATAACCAGAGAAATGAATTTAAATCAACAACACCCTGTCCTAGGTCTATTCTCTAGTCGGGTAGGTTTCTATTACAGCATGTGGGTTTCGATCTAGACTCTGGGTACCCGAACTGTCATTACTGACTAGTAAGACATTGATTCGGGAGTATACGACCCCTTATAGCGGACAAAAATAAAGGAAAATCCGATCTAGACTCACGGTGTATAAGGTTGGTATACTAGAAGGAGGACAAAATCTGATCACGGAGTTGAATAACTCACGTAAGATCATGCCTCACTCCCAATTAAGGGTAAAAAGCTCGGGTATAAGGCTTATGCATGAATGACAATTTATATCACACAAGAAAAAGCTACCTGCATTTTTCTAGAAAATTCATCCAATAATTATGGAAAAAATTAAATTCAAATTACTGTCCAAAATGTCAAAATGCCACGTAAAATTAATTCGGCCTGACTCTCAGTTTTTTAAAGTCCCCAGCGAATTCGCCAAGCTGTCACGACCATTTTTAAAATGGAGAGTGTAAAAATAGCATGACGATCGATCTTTTATAAAATTAGGGGTTTTTGGCCATTTTTAATTTAATCTTGAAAATTAAAGGTTTTTTTATATTAAATCAGATTTTCCTTTATTTTTCCTTTAAAGAACATTTTGGAGTCGCCACTGATCACTTCTAGGTAGACCGGACACCGAAAAACAAACAAGAGATTCTGTCTTAAAAATTGGGTTCGGGAGTCGGTTACGTGTAGGGAAGGGTTAGCACCCCTATAAACGCCCTTTATCGGTACCTTTAATTTTATGTGGAATTTTGAATAATAATTTGAATTTAATTTATCCCATAATTATTAACTAAATTTAAATTCTGAATGCAGATATCTTTTATAAGGAAATTCATATTATTCGAATACAAGATTAAAAGCACCCCGTTAGGTGGCACCCCTATTCGTATTTAAAAATGAATTTCCAACATAAAAGGTTTTTAATGAATGCTTATTGTCTTATTGATTTTAAGTATTAATTCTAAAAAGGCTCTAATTAATTAGTTATTTAAAACTCTGAATATTAATTAATTTAATGGCTTTTATGAGAAAATGCCAATTACTTGAACATGTTCCATATATGTAAAGCCTTTAAATTAATCATATTCCTAATTAATTAATTATTCTAATTAATTAAAGTTCTAGTCCTAATTAAGGCCCTAACAATTTATTATTTAATTATAAGTGAAAATGCATATCGAATATGCACCTTTATGACCAAGGTTGAGATAACACCCCATTGTAAACAATGGAACATCATCCAGATTTGAACCTCAAAGATTCTATTCGATATACATTTAATTAACTACAATGTATTAATTATTAATGTCAAATAAAGAACTAATTTGATATCCAATTGTAAGTGTAAATATATTGAATATATTCATTAAAATCTATGTTGAGATAACACCCCATTGTAAACAATGGAACACCATCCAAATTGGGATTTTAAAGTTTATATTTAATATATTTTAAAATTACTACAATTATCTATCCTATTTAATTATTGAATCTTAATTAGAGAACCTAAACTAAATGCTCTAAACAATTAATTAAACTAAGTGTATTAATAATCTAACAACATATATGCTAATTTTAAAATATGCAACACAATTAAATTAATTGCATTTAATAAAACAATTAATTAATTAATAAAACAAATTGAACACTAAATTGAATTTTATTACTATAAGGACTAAATTGATACAATCACAATTCTAATGTCCAAGATGAACGAATTGAAAGGGTTACAAACTAAGGGGTACAAATTAGGGGAATGAGGACTAAATTGAAAGGAAACAAAGCTAAACGCTCAAATTAAAGGGGAATTTGGACCAAATTGAAAGGAAATAAAGTTTCAGGCCAAAACCAAATGATATCCGCATCAAAAGACGCAGATCTGACCCAACCCGTATATAAATACGCGGATCCTAGGTCTGACCCATTCCCAAAACGGAGCATTTTGCTGCTATTATATAAAGACCCCTAAGCCGAAAAAATCCTTCTTTCTCTCATTTCTTGATTTTCACACTCTCTCTAATTTCTCATACTCTCTAAATCCTCTCGCCTTAAACGTCCCCTACTCAGAAAATGAAATCGAAACGAGTCAAAAACCTATTCATCGAGTTCATCAAGAACTCAATGAAGTTCATCTTTCCCAGTCACACTTCTCCGTGGCCTCCACCATTCAATCATCCGCCGCCATGATCTGGCAACCATTAGGTGTTCGTCGGCCACCGAGATACGAATCTCGGCCGCTGCAGGTGACGCCAGCCTCTACCGAGCGATTTTCGACCACCGCTTGTACTCCGACAACCTTCAACCTTGTTTCGACCACCACTCAAATCTAGTCGGCCGCCGCAAGGCGATTTTCGGCCGCTGTGCTCCACTACCTTTCGAACCTAAAAACCCTATTTTCCCCAAAAATCTAGATCTACCCGGCTCAATAGAGCCGTCCTTCTTCCCCCTAGGTTTATCCGATCCTCACTTTTCAACTCCGACTCGCACTCATCGCTCACCGACGACTGAAGGGTTGTTTTGGGCACCCTAAATCTTTTGTCTTAACCACTATTTTTAGACTCAAAACCTAAACTAACATTTTTTATTATTTTGCAGGAATTAAAAATGAAGAGGGTTAACGACAGTGCTTGAGGTTTGGTGATATTTTCATCATTCAGTCAGCGTCCGTTCATTGTTCTGGCGGCAGTTCAGCTTCAAGTGGCGTTTCAGCACCCTAGACGGTTCGACTACCGAGGTAAGCCCTTTTCTCCCAAATTATTTCTTTTATTAATTATTATTATTGCTTTTATTTATTGACTAGTTATTACTGTTGACATTTCTCTCTCTTGTATTTATAGGGACAAACTTGATGACATAAGCGGAGCCAGCTGGGCGGGAGAAAGAAAACCACAATTCGTGGCTTTTCTTTTGGGCCAATGAGAAGCTGCCACATGTCACTATTTGAGCGGGAAAAGCTGATAATTGGGCTTCTTGTATTTCTTTGGATATGAAATGGGCGGGAAGGGATTTTGTACTTGCTTAACTAACTTAGGCTATATTTGTAACAAATTGAGGATTTGGGCTTCAGAACTGTAATTGGGCCTTTGGAATTTGTATTTGGGCTTTTAGTGTGTAATGGACATTTGGGTATGAACATTTATTTGATATTTCGACATTTATTTGGAATACTATATTTATTTATTATCAAGCCCTGTCAAAATTCGGCTATTACATCTTCTATCCAAACATTTCTTTCTTCTCTTTCTCCCCTCTTTCTTTTTATCGTCACCAAACACTAGCAAAAGATGACATGTTTCTTTGTTTGATGCTGACAACAAAAATTTTAATTGTTTGTACTCTATACTTTGTATTAATGTACCCCATGTTAGAAAGTAAAAACTAGCTCCAAACGCCGATCGTGAAGGTGTAGCTTAGTTTATTAGGTTTTCATCACTCTAAACGTATTTGATAAACTTTCTAAAATAACAAATGGATCAGTTTTTGTTGACAAAATGGTTTATTGAAAAATACTTTAAAGGTGCAAAGGATGATCTTGTCTATTATGGGCCAATGAATTTTGTACCCGAACCTTATAACTTTTTGCCTAAGGTGGAGAACCTAGAAGTGATAGGTTGGGCATTGGAGGTCCATACCTTATAAAAGAGCTAAAGTAGGAAAGTTTTGAGCCTATTATACTAACCAAAGGTAATAATGTTCAATTGATTTCTTACCTTTGTTTCTAAAACCATATACTTGTATCAACTAATGAAAATTTCAATTTTCGTTTAACTTTACAATTTTATTGTTCATATGTTACATTATATCATACATAAAAAAGTACCTTTGTACTAATAATTGTCAAAAAGATTCAAGGTGCTTGTTGCAACCAACCTCCCATCTTGAGTGCAATGGTTTATGAGATATACAATCATACTAGTGATGTTAAATTTTTCTGATAAAGCAACATGAACTACACTCAAGGTCGTCGCTTGGAGCTACTCTTGTAATGAAAATGAATTAAAAGTATAACAAAAAAACAATTAAAAAAATTGTGTTATATTTTGACTCAAATTTAATTGGTAATTAAGTTGGGTATTATTGTAATTCTAGTGGTTGAATATTACTTGGTAATTATGATTTACTTTATTGAATAAATATCTATTTTAGGTAGAAGATCTTATTGAATAAGGTTTCTTGGTGACCAAGTATTTTGGTATATAAATATAGACTAGGTTTAACCTTTTGAATTATGAGAGAATAAGAGATAGAGAGAATTATTCTCTGGAGAGATGTAACCACTTTTAGTTTCTCTACAACTATTGTGACTACGTTGTAGAGATAAATATTGTAGGGATGTTGGGAAGAGTATTTTTGTTCCACCGGGTCATGAGATTTGTACACCGGGTTTTGGGATTACATGGGTTATCATGTATTTGTACTCTTTGTGTTCTCTACGTTGATAGTGGATTGTTCGTTTCTCTCGTCCGTGAGGTAGGCTATGCCGAACCACGCTAAATCTCATCTTCTGTGCATGTCTTGGTCTATGTTGTTATCACTTGGGTTATTTTGCCGCATACCAAATACCACGCTAAATCTCATCTTCTAGCCCTAGCTTTGTTCTCAGTCGTCTTGCAATAGCAATGCCAACATAACTCAAAGCAATTTCAAGTGTAGAAATATAGCTCTAACCTAGGGTCATAAAGTGTGCATGAAGTGTGGGTGGTCTGCATCAAGTATTCTTCAACTCCCTTAGTCAATTTTACTACCCAAACTCAATGTTTTTTTATCAAGGTTTTATTCTTTTTTTTCTTTCTTATGGCATTATTTTTAGGGTTCGCGTTATAATGTTGTTTAGCGTGAAAAGTAAGAGGGAGAATACCTTGAACCCCCATGTTAACCCAAACTACATCACTAAGCTAACCCATTACATTCATGCCCAAAAGTTTTTGTTAGCCTAAGATGCAACCCCCTTAGCCTGGCCTAGCCGAAAGACAGAACCGAGCGAGCTATATTAGGGTTTACCCAAATAAACCCCGAAAAGATTCAACTAAAATGGTACATTTTTTCTTTTATCTTGTCTAAATGCATTATTAGGTCTTAAGGTATTCATACGAGTCGTGGTTTAAATTACAACTCAATCGGGCGTCATTTCGACATTCAATCGCTCGAAAACCCATTATAGGGACTAAATCATAAATTCCAATTTTTATAAGAACTTTCATAAATTTAAAGTTACCAATCCTCAATTAGTCATGTTACATGCCTTCATGTTAAACCTTAGCCGAAAATAATCATTCATATGCATTTAATTGTACATTCAAGAAATAGGGACCAAATTGCAAGGATTTCAAACTACAGATGCTTATACAATTGAAATAATGGTCTGTGTACTGATACGGGTCACATGCATTTTGATACGGCACAAAAGAAAAAGGCGTACCGATACGGTCCCTAGGCGTATCGGTACGAGCTTGTATAATTCGAAAACTAGGATTCTAGTAGCTAAACACCGTATCAATAAGGTAACCCATGTACCGGAATGTGCACTATTTTCTCTCTATGCATACCGATACGATTACCGGGCATATCGGTACGCTTAGGCTATTTTGAACACTTTGAGCCTGGACGAGTCCCCGCGTACAGAAACCTGAGGGTATGTACCGGTATGAGGTGACCTGTAATGACCTCTAGGTCCAACATATGACACTTTTGCTCACTCCAAACAACATTAACACTTAGCAAATCACCAGATAACATCAATAACATGCTTGAGCATCAACATATCAATCATATAAGCCAACCTAGCTCAATAAGCATACTCAAACACCAAAACTAGAGGCATGCTTCCTAGACCACATTCAAATCATCAAACTATCCATATCTCAAACACTTAAAACACATTACAAGTCCAAAACAATAATTAAAACTTGCAACAACAGGGAGTTCTTCAAAAACCCTCCCAAAACCTTAATCGACACATTGCCATTATTACTATTCTTTAGTATCCAAACCATACTTTGAGTTCTAGTCTTGGGATTTCCTTTCTCGCTTCTTTGCTACCTCAAATCTTAGTTTTCTGCATTGATGGAAAAAGAGAGCATAAGTACACAAGGCTTAGTGAGGAATGCTCAAACAACAACCATCATCAATGCATTTCAAAACCACTTCTCAATACATTTGTAAAATTCTTTTCAAAGCCCTTTTAAATTTTCATCACATTATCATGCCTTATCAAAACCATATACATAACATTTCAAAACAACATATTAAACCATATGCAACATGTATCATGGATCGCACAACAAAATCCCATTTATTACCCTCAATTTAAACTTTCCCATGCATACTACCAATGCAAGGCTTAAAGAGTAAAACATGTTTAAATCACATTAAACAACATAATCCATCTCATGATACACAAAAAATTATATTGGCTTCCAAGTGATCATTTACCAAGTTCCATTTACCAAAACGTAATATTGAATACACAGATTCAATAAGTGTTCCCTCAACATTTAACAAACAATCTACCGGTAACCCAAGGTTCACACACGGGAGTATACGGTACATATAAACCCCTACACCGTTGTGATACCCATGGTGGAGTATTTGGTACTCATAAACCCCTTAACACCACTCATTGATATGATGTTTAGTCCACTAACGTGAGTCTACGGTACCGTATAACCCCGTAAATGTTAGGGTACCTAGATGGAGTATTCGGTACACCAAATAAACCCCTCAACATCCAATGTGCCTTTTTATGGTGCACTATCAATCCTATGGCCTGCCAACTATATCCGATTTCATTTTCAAACAATTTCATAACATCACTTGCCAAATATAATTCATTTTAACATCATCAACTCACTATTTTCATATGCATCTATCAAAACCACTAAACCAATGCATCAACCTTTACCTTACACAATGTTTATGAACATTAACAAATCGTGCATTATTCCCAAATGCATTATCATCATTTTGAATCCAATTTCCAGCAATAAACCATGCTCAATATATGCATAAACAGTGAGTAATCAAAACATGTAAAACAACTGCATAAAACTATTGCAAAAATCGAGTTCAAGAGAGAATTCATCCTTTACTTACTTTTGAGCTTAGATCAGCGTTTCAAGCTCAATCTAAACTCCCTAACACAACTTTCAAGCCTTTGCAAAGTTGAAACCACTTTTCCACTCACCGACTCGCAACGCCTCGCTTGCTACAAACACACCTCCAAAGCTTTCAAAACTCACGTTCAAGCTTGAGGTTCAGACTCCCCTTCTTTTGATCACACAAAATAGAGGTACATTGCATCAAAATGCAATCAACATCACAACAACACTAAACCTCAACATCTTTTACCCAAAATCACTCCACAACTCCCAAAAATTAACAACAAACCTCTTCCAAACTTAACCCATCCATAATCAAGCGTTTCAACACTTCAATTGGCATCAATTAACATCTAAAAACACTTTTCAAACATCCTTATATCTACAACATTCAATTAACCACCACAACTCATCAAAAACACATAACTAACAACCTAGAAAATTATAGATTCATATAGCTTCGGGATTTCAATATTAAAACCAACTTATCAACATTATAAAACATCAAAATTATGATTATAATTCATCAAGAACCCAACAAAATAGATCCAAAATGAAAATCACTTAATTTCGTCAATTAAACCTTGATTTAATAAATTTCCACAATTAACTCATCAAAACTCATTAGAAAACATTAAACAAGGATCAAATACTTGGGAATTTTAGTAAAAAATCATTCATTAGAGGAGAAGAATGAACCTTACCTCTAATGAGTGATTTCCCCCTCAATTGGATGTTTTAGTCCTTGAAAGCAAAGAAATTCAATGAGATTTTGCAAAACAAAGTTAAAGAACCAATTAGAAATAAAAAAAGTTAAGAAATCAAGAGTATTACCTTAGATTTTGGATGTAAGAGTGGGTGTTTGGCTGAAGAATTTTGAGAGAAAAGTTACGCAACTTTTGGTTTTAAGAAAATAACTACTTTTTAGTTAATTCCCTTTTTAATTATCCACATAAAACACTTTTAAAATAATCCTAATTGGGAGGAAAATCTGATATTAAAGTTTGGTAAAATAGCTTCTTAAAGATACTAAGTTTTGACACTTTTCAAAATAGTCACTAAAAATAGTTTTAAATCTTTACATTTTGGTCACTAGCCAAAATGTCCAATTTCCAAAGTCCATTTTCCAAAATTGACTTTACCAAAAATATCCATATATTAAATAATGATTTTTAGATATTTTCCCCATATTTTTCTCACACCAAAATTATTTGTTCCAATTTTAATCCCGAATCCGACTCAAATCTCTAATCCCGGTCCCTCGAACCATCTAACCCACTAGGAAAACTCCTAGGCCCTAAATCGAGTCGTTACAAGTCTCCCCCTTAAGAAATTTCATCCTCAAAATTTACCTGACGAAAACAGATGTGGAAACTGAGCAACCATGTCCGACTTACTCTCTCATGTGGCCCCCTCAACTCCCCGATGTTGCCACAACACTTTAACAAGTTCAATCGTCTTGCCATGAAGAACTTTACTAATGGAGTCAAGGATAAATTCGATCGTAACTAAACATCCTCAACTGGCATAACATGCGACGGATCTGAGCGATACCTCCACAACATAGACACATGAAACACATCATGAATCTTCTCCAATTTAGGAGGTAACCTCAACCGATAAGCCACAGGACCAATGCATTCCAGCACCTCATACGGTCCAATAAACCTTGGGCTCAACTTTTCTTTATGCCCAAAATGCATCACCTTTTTCCAAGGCAAAACTTTCAAGAACACTTTTTCACCAACATCATACTCAACCTCTATACGCTTCAAATCCGTATAGGATTTCTACCTATCCGAGGCCTCTTTTAAACGATCACAAATCAATCTTACTTTCTCATCCGTGTCTTTAAACACATCAGGCATGGAAACATACTTTTCCCCAGCTTCAGCCCAACGCAAGGGCGTACGACACCTTCCACCATACAAGTCCTCATACGGTGCCATCCTTATACTTGCCTGATAACTGTTATTATACGCAAATTCCACCAAAGACAACTGCCTTTCCCAAGTTCCATGAAATGTAATGATGCAAAATCTCAACATATCTTCCAAGATCTGAATCACACGTTTAGACTGGCCATCCGTCTGAGGATGATACGATGTACTAAAATTCAAGCGAGTACCCAAAGCTCGGTGCAAACACTTCCGAAACAATCAACTTGGGCACCCCGTGCAACCTTACAATTTCAGCAACATACAAATCTTCCAACTTATCCAGCGAGTACGTTGTATGCACGGGCAGAAAATGTGCACACTTCATAAACCGATCAACAATAACCCATATGGAATCCTTTTTAAATGGTGTCAAAGGCAGTCTTGACACAAAATCCATGGTGATCCTTTCCCACTTCCACTCTAAAATTTTCAACGGTTGCAACAACCTGGAAGAAAACTGATGTTCAGCTTTCACTCACCAACACACCATACATCTAGCAGCAAAATAGCCACGTCCTTTTTCAAACCCACCCAATAGTACTCTTTCCTCAACCCCGGATACATTTTAGTACTACCAGGATGTATAGCAAAAGAACTACCATGTGCCTTGGTCAAAATCATCCGTCTCAACTCCTCGTAACTAGGCACCACAATCCGATCTTTAAAGCACAAAACCCCATCACTATTAAAGTGAAAATCCATAGGATTTCCATCCATGATGTCCTTAACATGAGGTACCAAAGCCTTATCATATGCCTGTTTTTCTTTAATCAACTATGTCAAGGAAGGTTTCACTTGCAATTCTACCAACAACCCTCCATCACGGGTCACACTCAACCTAGCAAAAATGGTTCTCAACTCCACAACGACCTTTCTACTCACAGCATCCGCCACCATATTGGCTTTACCCAGATGGTACTCAATGGTCAGATCGTAATCTTTCAATAACTCTAACCACCTACACTGATGAGGATTCAACTCCTTCTGAGTCATCAAATACTTAAAACTCTTATGGTCAGTGTATATAACACACTTTTCACAATAAAAGGTAATGTCTCCAAATTTTCAACGCAAACACTACCGCTGCGAGCTCCAGATCATGCGTAAGGTAGTTGCATTCATGCACTTTCAACTGCCTCGATACATAAGCCACGACCTTCCTATCCTACATCAACACACACCCTAACCCGACGTAGGATACGTCACTATACACCACTAAATCCTTCCCTTACTTAGGTTGAATCAAGATTGGAGCTTGCGTCAAAGCTTCCTTTTACTTCTCAAAAGCCTGTTGTCTAGCTTCCATCCACACAAACCGCTCATCCTTTTGCAACAATTTGGTTAACGGGGCGGCAACTCTTGAAAACCCATCAACAAAACGACGGTAATAACCTGCCACGCCCAGAAAACTGTGAACTTTCGTCACTGACTTCGGCTGCCTCTAATTCATAATCGCCTCAACCTTTTTAGGATATACCCGTATACCCTCAGCTTAAACCACATGACTAAGAAAAACTACCTCCCTAATCCAAAACTCACATTTACTCAACTTAGCATAAAGCTGATTGTCCAACAAAGTCTGCAACACAATCCTCAAGTGTCGATCATGATCCTCCTCAGTACGAGAGTACACAATGATATCATCGATGAACACTACTACAAATTTGTCCAAAAATTCATGGAATACACGATTTATCATATCCATGAATGTTGGAGGCGCATTCATCAGCCCAAACAACATTACCAAGAACTCATAATGGCCATACCTCGTACAAAAAGCAGTCTTCAACACATCTTTATCCTTAACTTTCAACTAATAATATACAGATCTCAAATCAATATTGGAAAACACCATAGCTCCCCATATCATCAATTCGCAATAGGGGATACTTATTCTTAATCGTCAACTTATTTAGTTGCCGATAATCTATACACATCCTCAACATGCTATCCTTCTTTTTTACAAACAACACCGGTGCTCCCTACAATGATACACTAGGCCGAATGAAACCTCGATCCAACAACTTCTGAAGTTACGTCTTCAACTCTTTCAACTCCTTTGGTGCCATACGGTATGGTGCAATTGACACCGAGCTGAATCAACATATGTTTCGATGCAAAACTCTACCTCCTTGTCTGTTGGCAAACCAGGTAACTCTTTCGGAAACACACCCAAAAAGTCACAAACAATATGGATATCTTTCGTCTGCATTTCCTCCACATTCAGGTTCATCACATAGGCTAGATATGCCTGACATCCATATTCCAGCAAATTACACACTTCCATGGCCGAAACCATATTAGACAAGAACTTTACATTTTTCGCCAACAACCACCACCTCATAATCATCAGCGAGCCTTAAAGAAACCCGCTTGGTCTCAAAATCAACCACAGCTCGATGATCGGATAACTAGTCCATACCTAAAAGCACGTCAAAACCATGAAACAGGAACTCTATAATACCCCAAAATTTGCTATGTTGACTAAGGGTCATTTAGTACTAAGATAAGTGCTTAAAAGCTAACTTAATGACTAAAATGACAAGAAAATGCAAAAGTTAGGATTTCTTTAATTATGGATTCTAGAGAATGAATTTTTGAGAATTAAAAGAACCATGAGATAGAGGTTAAGCAAATTAGGGTACTCGCAAAGTTTGGTAATAATCCAAGGAAAATTGGAATTGGAATTCAAGGTTAAAGTTTAGTGACCAAAATGATAAGTTTTCAAAACTTGTATAGTACAAGTCAAAATATGAAAAGTTGAAGGACCAAAGTTGTGATTTCCCAAATGTTAGATGTTTTATTTCATAAATAGATAGAACACCTATTGGTGTGGACCGAATGTGGAATTACTGTTTTGATCTGATATTTTGAATATTGGGAAATCACAGTCAAAGTTTAAGTGGAATTCGGATACCCGGATCGAACTGAAAAATTATGAAATTTTACCATATGATATAGATATGTTTTATGCAATACTCTCGAAATGCGAGTTTGGCTATCAGAAGTGGTTTTCTTGGGTCACATTGTTTTAATCGAAGGGATCCACGTCGACCCTAAAAAGATACAATCCATTGCGGAAGGGAAAGTCCCATGTCAATACTTTAGATTGATAAAAAAGAATTAGTTCGAGTTAATATTATTCATATGGATAGCCGATTATGAAATGTTAAGAGAAATTGTATTCGATAAAGATTTCGGGTAATTAACGGTATATTTGGACCGAGTCAAAATTTTAAGTTTGACTTCATAAATATGAAACATTTTATTTGACAATATTATTTATTTTTTAGATATAGAAATAAGGAAATTTTTTTATAATTTATTTGATAGCTCGGTGAAGGGGGAATCGTAGTAGAAGTAGTAAGTAAATATCGGGGAATCGAATCGAATCAAAATTTTAGAGGTTGTTCCATAAGTCACGAAAAATTCATAAAATATTATTTTATGAATAAATTATTAATTGGTTGATTATGATCTAACTAGAATAGTTGGATTTTTACAAAATGGCAAAATTAGTGATTTAAGTGATTAGTTTTGGTAATTTGGCCACAATGGCAATTTTGAAATATTTTGAAAGTACCGTGGGTAATATGGTAATTTCCCATGTGAACACATTACTCTAGTTTGGTTAGAGTTGAATGGAATTTGGTTGGAATTGAACTAGAATGGCAACTTGTACATTATGTTTCAGTTGGAGGTTAATTTTGGAATAAGGACTAAATTGAATAAAAAATTCAATTTATCAATTACATGTGGCATAAATAAAAAAAAAGATGAACAAAATGTCCACCCTCTTCCCCCTCAATTTTCAAAAATACCAAGAAAGAAAGGAAAAAATACACAAAAATTTTCCTAGGCATTTTGAAGGCTTCCAAACAAGATTCAAGGTATGTTTTTGGTAGAAAATTGATCCATTTTCAATTCTCTTTCATTTGATAGTAATTTTATCAAGAGTTATGAAGATTTGATTATGTTCTTGAAGAGAGAGAAAATAGGGTTTCATGTTCCATGTTTAGATTGAAGCTTGATCTATGCAAATCTAGTGTTGTAGAGATAAAATCAAGCTTAGATTGTGATTAATTTCATGTTTAAGGTTTATAACCCTAACCCTAGAATTTGAGATTTTATTTAGGTTTTGAAATTGATGATGGAAATAAAAGATTGATGATATTAGAAGCTTGATTTTGATGTTAGAATCAAAAATCCTCAACTAGTCCTTTAAGTGACCATTTCGGCATACACGAGGAAATTTGGAGAAATATTGTGAAAAATATCCTAGTGATGGATTTGAAGAGATTACGAACTTAGAAGCTTGATTATGGCTTTTGGACTAAAATAAAGTCATTGGAAAATATAGATACCCATTTCAGCTTATAGAGAAATTATGGGGAAAATATTTTGAAATTATTATGATTATGAGATTTTATGATTCAAATATGTTGTATAAAGTTAGAATTGAAACTAGAATCCAAGGGACTAAATTGACAAGAAAGGAAATGGCAAGGGACCATTTCGATAGCCCTGGTTAGTTTAAGGACCAATTCAGCTTTGATCTAAAAGTAAGGGAAAATGTGAGAAAAATTGTAACACCCCTTTCCCGTATCCGTACACCGGGTACGAGTTGGAAATGTTATGACTTCTTTAATAAAAAATCAGGGTAATTTAAAAATTTTAGTAAACTTCTCAACGATCACCCATCCCAAAATTTCTCTAGCCCAAGCACGCTTAACTTTATTTAAAATCGACTTAAATTATTTGTTTGAGTTCCAATCATAAATCAATTATCTTAGCATGCAACTCATCACCTGAGTGTACTCTTAACTTTGAATCTTTCTAGAAATGTCAATCACAACTTGAATAGGTTTAACAAGTATACATGCACTATAATAATCAAACCTCAATTAGGATGTCATTACTGTGATTACCTGTTGAGCTTTCCAATATTGATGCAATGCTTTTCTCACTCTCATCTTGATTTGCCTACATGTGTAAAATCAAATACACGCTAAGTACGAACTTAGTGAGGCAATAAAGGAAATTAATAACAATAATTTAAACTTTATTCAACTTCATGGCTTTATTTATATAGCATGATATATGCCAATGCATCAACTTTCATATTGCATTAGTAATTATTTACTATATACCAATGTCATACGATTTTCATGCTTGTCCATTTATCATAATATGCCTTATATGCATAAATGCATAATGATCACTAGATAAATATACCTTCATATTAATCACATCTCAACATAATATAAACCGAATATAAATTTCTTACCGATATAATTGCCATATGTTCCGAGAGTTCACATACTCCCTAACCTGTTTTTTCATTTATTATTCATTAATTTATAGCCCAAATTAAACCTTGAGGACCCTGGGTACACGAGTCAAATATGCACCGAAGTGCTAATGCACATAAGGTCATGCCTACCATCCGCACACTTATAAGGCTGTGTTAACCTCCCGATTTCCGCACGTTTATAAGGCCGTGCTAACCATGCACTAAGTGTCCTTCATATACACTATAGTGCTATCCTGGATACCCGAATATGCAGCGTGCTGCTGGACTCTATAGCATGCCAACTATACCTTGTCCCTCAATGACTTATTTGGGCATAATTTCCGTATTTATTCCATCCATGGCAACATATATCAATATAATTGAACATTGGGCAGTTCATACCCGAAATAACATTCATAGTATACCATTACATATAACTAGTGATCCATGCATTAATAATTCAACTTTTGACATATTTAAAATATGTCAAATATGTGATCAATGACATAAATATCATGCCAAGATATAAACCAGGTAGACTTATCGCAAGTGTTACCAATGATGTATAAAACATCCATGTATCATGTTATGTATGCATTGCAGTCACCTGGGCCACTTAACACAGTGCCACACTAAGTCCTAAATCGATCCTTTCTTTCATAGAACGTTGAACCTTCTTTGATTCGGACTTGACTTCATTAATCACATGAATAAGATAAAATAATTGTTAGATTCAAATCTAACAATACCTTAAACATGCTGTCTAATATAATCATTCGAATATACAATTTCCAAATATTTTTCCTTTCTTCCTTGTACTGTTCAAAATCTAATTATAGTCCTTAGTGACCAATTTGAACTTCCAATAATTCTTCCGAGCTTGCTAACTAACATTTAAATACAAAATGTTTCAAATTCCATTTTTTGACAGCTTGCGCTACCTTCAAAGATTTACTTATACCAGACAGAATACAAACTGGATCTTAATTTCCTTTATACTGGAGAAAATAGACTCGATAACGATTCTAACGGTATAATCCACATAAATTAATAAAATCTACAAAAATTATGAAAATTATTCAAACTCTCGTCATAGTGTTGTTTTGACAGAAAATGCTCTGTAAATTTTCTGACCTTCATTCGATTAAAAATTCTTATCATTTAACTCGGAACTCGAAATCAGTTTTCGTTTGTTGGAAACGAAACTAGACGAACAAATCTTTACAACGATATAAAATTCATCATCTAACCATTTTTGTAAAATTTATGGTGAATTTTTGAAGTCACTGCCAAAATTCAATCTTCTTCATAGCTTTCCATAATAAACTTCTAATTTATACTAACATCTTCTTATTTTTCTACTTATCAATTTAGTCCCATCACTTGCTTCAAACCACCAATTCATCATATTCTTCATCAAATAATTATTCAAAATAATTCCCTCTAATTTTCTTTCTTTTCCCAAAATAGTCACTAAAATGCAAAGGTAATGATTCAAACTTCTTAACTTTGCAATTTAGTCCTCAAATCAACACTACTACCTTAATTCTATTACTTTGATAAAAAGTCAGATTTAATCCCAATACAAGAATTCATTTCCTATTAAGTCACTTGATTTTGACAAATTGTCAAAATGGTCACTAATTCGATTCAACATCGGTTTAGCATTCTAACATCAATTTCACATCTCCAACATCATTAATTACATAAATACACTCCAATTTCATAAAATTCAGATTCGGTCCCTTAACTTTGAAGCTTGCCAAATTGATCCCTATATATTTAACTTAGGGTTTTGCTTCCAAATAACAAATCAAGCTTACTAGATCATTAATTCAACATCACAAACCCTAAGTTAGACTTAAATCCATAAGCCCTAATCTTCTCCATACAAACCAAAATATGTAGAGTTTAAATCCTAACTCAATATCATGAATTTAACATCATATAAGCTTGATTCCAACTTAAATTCAACCATGGAATCATAAAATTTCAAACGCCCCAATTTTGTTCACAAACACTAATTTCCTTCTCGTGTAAAATTTTCATCAATCAAGCATTTACTCCATGAATTAATTACATCAAAAGATAGAGCTTGAAGAGTAGAACAACTTTGCAGTTCGAAAGATTACCTAAAAATCGAGTTTCGGGGCTTGAATCAAGCTTGAAAAATTTTATCCCTTTTTCCCCATATTTTCGAAATGTGAAAGATGAAGAAGGCTTCATCTTTTGGCCTTTTAATTTTAAATATCTCCAATTATGCCACTTGTATTATATAAATGAATTTTAAATTCATTCAAATAGGGAAATTACAAAAGTGCCCTTTTATCCAACGGTTGAGATTGATTTTATCATCAATCAAGGGCCAATATTTAATATTTAATTTTCTTCTTCCAAAAATGGCCTTTGTAACTTCAAATATTTCAAAATTGCCATCCCTGCCAAATAACTAATTTGCCCTCCATCTAGTTTTTACTTACTAGTTTGTTTCAAAATTGCCATTCCATTATAATCTAACTAAATTAGTTCTTTCTCAACCGGCAACTATTCCATAAATATCATTTTATGATTTTCCATGGCTTATGGAATAGCTTCTAAAATTTAATTCAATTCGATTTCCCGATATTCACAAAATACTTCTACTACGATTTTACCTTTACCAAGCTATCGAATCTATTCCGAAAATTTTATATTTCCATAATGTTCCTCATATCATCATCCTTCATCCAATGACCTAGATTTAATCTTGAGTTAGTAAACTTTGCCCTTGTGAATTTCCAAAATTACGATCTTGCCATTTTTCATCCAACGGCTCATATTTAGCATGAAAAAAAGCAACTTAAATCCAAGGGTTCATATTCTTCCAACACAAAGAAAATATCTTAGACATGTAAAATGACATAATCAACCTTGGCTTATCATCCTTCAAAATATCCTGGATATTCAATTCGATCCGATTATCCGAATATTTTCCTGAACTTTATCGCTTTATAGCAATTAATACAAACTCCGTACGAAAAATCTAGGTCCCGAAAACATCATTCTTCGGGGTAAACTATTCATTTACGGGTTTAAAATACACAACTTTTGAAAAATACACTTTGGTCCCTAAACATATCCAAAGTTTACACTTTAACCACAAAACTTTCAAAATTTTCATTTTGGTCACTAGCCAAAAATTGGGATATTAAAAAAATTATAGAAATGTTGGATTAATATTTCGATACAAGTTTATGTGTAAAATTAGTGACTAAAATGTCACTTTCGTAAAAGTTAGTGGAAAAGGGGAATTGAATAAAAGTTAGTGAAAATGATGGAATTATTGAATAATTTTGATTCGAGCTGGAATAAATTGTAAAATGTGCAAAATGGTCACTAGGGACCATTGTAAGCACCCAAATTCGTCCGACGCTCATTTTTTATTCGGTTTTGAAAATTATTCTTTCTTACTGTAACGCCCCAGTTTTTGGGCCTAAAAATTTTGAGGGTTATTAGACGGTCCGATGGATCGGGTTAGAGATTCGAGACGGGTTCGGGACTGTATATTTTCCGGTGAGATAAAAATATGGAAAATTAGTTAAAAATCATATTTTAATATATAATCATTTTGGTGGAATCAATTTTGGAAAATGAGTTTTGGAAGTCGGACATTTTGGCTAGTGACCAAAATGCAAGTTTTAAAAACTACAATTTTCTAGTGACTAAAATGAAAAGGGTCAAATTCTTAGAATCTTTAAGGAGCTATTTTACCAATTTGTTTCTGATGGTTATTGGTTAAAAGAGATTTTTGGTTAAAAGGTGGTTATTGGTTTTGGAAAATAAATTACGTTATTTTTCTCTCCATTCTTTCCTCAGCCAAACACTCAAGTTTTCATCAAATTCCATAGGTGAGATGGTTTCTAACTTGATTTTATGGTTTCAAATTGTTTAACTAAGATTGTTTATTCAAAATCTTACAATTATCTTGTGTTTCTTAGCTTTTATCGAATCAATTAAGGGAGAAACTTCACAACAAGGGTAAGGTCCGAGATCTCCTCTATTGTATGGTTCTTTACTGAAATTCCCAAGCCTTTGATCCTTGATTTTGTGTTTATAATCTGATTTTAATGATTTTTCAATGATTAACTGAGTTAATTGGGGGAAATGAGTTGATTCACGAATTGGATTTGTTTTCTGGTAATTAAGGATGATTTAATTCATATTGTGGATGTTTTATAATGTTGATAAATTGTTGTTGTTAATGGAATCCCGAAACTCTTGAATCTCTAATTGTTTAGGTTGCTAGATTTGTGTTCTCGGGGTGTTTTGGTGACATCGTGAACGTAATACCCCAATTTCTGGTTAGTGACTATTTTGCAAAGAATTAAAAGTTGGTGGTTTTAGTTCAGTGACTAAAATGAAAAATGTTTAAGTTTGGTGACCAAAGTGAACAATTAAGAAAAATTCAAGGACCAACATGGTAATTTTCCCAATAATTATTTTATTTTATAGTTAAATAGTTCACATAGGGATGTGAATCGAATATAAAATTGTTTGTTCGATTCGACGTTTCTATTATTGGGAAATTATAGTTAAAGTTTAAATGTGATTTGGGTAATCGTATGAGCTCGGAATGTGATGAAATTTTGAATGGAGTTGTAAGGAGACTTGAAGAGTATGACATTTCATTTTAGAATTGTTTTTAATCAATTTAGATTCGATTGAAGACAATATTTTGAAATAGTGCACAAATGGCATTTTTGTGAATATATGGATTCATTAATTTCATTTTAGTCATTTTCCCTTACTTTTTAATTAAAGATGATTGTGGGAAAGTATTAAGAGGTGTCAACACCTAATTGGTTATAACTAAAGGGCAAAATGGTCATTTCACTATTGATGAAGATTTTTATATTAGATTAAAGATTAAATATGCCATTTGTCTTGTTAATTAATTAAAGAAAAAGCTAGAAACTCTCTCCTCTTCTTCCTCCAATTCGAAATCCACCATATACAAGGTAAGAAATTTTTGATTCAAATTTTGGTTTGATTCGATTGGTTTTTGGTTTAAGACATGAAATAGAAAATTAATCTCCATTGAATTCTCTTTCATTTGGTATAATTTTTGAGTGGTTTCCATGACTATATATTGAGATTGGAGACTAGGGTTTATGAAGAACAAGTAGAGATTTTGTGTTTTAAGGATTTTTTAATTAGATTTGAGGTTGTGATGATGATTCATGCATGATATGATGAAAATTCCATGGATTTTGGATTTAGGTATTTTATTTTGGAATATTGAAAAATTAGGGGAAACCCTTGCAAAATTTTTATTTGAATGGGAAATGATGTGAGAAGCTTGACTATGATGTTAGAAGGTTAAATTTATACGTGAATCAAGTTGGAAAAATTTTTGGAGAGTGACCCATGGTATTCAACATATAGGAAAAAAATTGGGGAAAATTATGGAAAATTTTCCTAAGGTTAGAAATGGTGTAAGGATGATTTTGTAAGCTTTGGAATGTTAATTGGACTAATGTGGAAGTTTGTAAAGTGTTGAGGACTAAATTGTAAAGTTGGGAAAATATGTGATTAAAGTGGAAACTTGATTTAAAATTGAAGTTGTGTGGTAAAGGATTATTTTGAAATATTTGGAAGTATAAGGGTTAACTTTTATGTTGGGAGATAGGATTAGTAATGAAAGTATATGTAGGAATATTATTATTATTCCTAATGTATATTAAAGTTAGAATGATACTAACATATACTTGAATTGTATATGTTGGTGAATTGTTATAGATCATAATCACAATCCAAACCGGGAGCCGAGCAATTATAAAGACAAGGAAAAAGTGCAAAAGTGAAGTTGTGTATAAGGGTAAAGCTTTCTAGTGAGGCAACAGGCGAGTGCATTTCTACTATTTTATTTGATATGATAAATACTTGCGATGGGTTTATCTCGAATGTCAATTTACAAATGATATCTTTTCAATGATTTTTGAAAAGAACTGTGAATGATTTTCAGGTATGAACTGCCCAATGCACTTTTATATGATACTATGAAATGTTAATATCTTTTGATATTTTAAATAAGTGAATGATATATGATACTGAATGTTAAAGCCCATTGTTTGCATTATGAGATTTCTTGGTATAATTGGCATGCCAATGAGTTGGGAGTATAATGATATAGTGATGTTCTACAAATGTACAACCGTTATATAGTGATACAGTGACGCTGTGTTCTATAGCTATGACCTAGTGATATAGTGACGTTGTATAAGTTTACAGCAGTTACACAAGTGATAAAGTGATACAATGTTTTATTTTGGCACAACAATATAGTTGATGCTGCACATGTGCATACTCAATAGTGACTCGCATACCATGCATTCTCATTTATCTTACATTGGGATATGATTTAAATAAAAGTGATAAGTGAAAACAAAAGTGACATAAATTTTTAAATAGTGCTTTTTTATATGAACTGTCTTATGTATATAAACTATTATTTTCAATGTTATTTATTGAATTATTAGTTGCCTCACTAAGTTTTTACTTAGTGTGTGAGTGTTTCACGCGTAAGCAAAAGATCGTAAGGAGCTGCAAGAGAAGACACTATCTATTTTGGGAACGGTACATCATTATCAGTAAGACATCCTTGATGTCTCTTTTGATATTATTAGTTGGCATGTATCTTATGAATGTTTTGGGTTATTTTGATAAGAAAATGTTTTGAAATGGTTGTAATGTTATAAATGAATATAGATACTTATAGTGGATATTATTAATTATATTTAAAATTGTATTTTATCATCTATTCAAATGATTTTTAATTTAAGCAGTTTTTAGGCAGTTTATTTAATTATATATATATTAGAATTGAACTACTATGTTGCTGCCTGAATTTAGGCTCAGATTGAACTTAGAAATATTAGTTTTAAATTTTACGCAATTAAATATTCTTTTAGAAAATGGTAAATTATCTATATTTGAAAGAAACAAAATTTTACCGATTTTTTAAATAAGAACTATTGTGCAAGTGTCATGTGACATCTCTATCTCGTATTCAGTGATGGATACGAGTAAGGGGTGTTTCATTTAATGGTATCAGAGCTACAGGTTTAGCCGATTCTCGATAGAACTTAAAGTTATTTTGTGTTGAAAAGTGTGTACATGCCACTAGAATATCAATATTACTGATATGATGTTTATTAAATTGATGGATGTCGCTCCTTACTAATGTAGTTGTGTGGTTATAGATGTCTGAATCAGAGAGTTCAAGACAAGCTATGGAACGAGAAATGTCAGAAAGAGCCAGTAGTGGTAGTAATGAGATTAATAATAATCCCCCGGCTCAATTGGGAAAAGGAGGAACACAAGCACAACAAGGGATGCATGTGCAAGATCAGGGGACTTTTCTTCATTCGTTGGAAGCGATTATAACACGTTTCCAACCACAAGCTCCCCTACTCCCCGTATGACAATTGCTAAAGAGTTAAAAAGTTTAGGGGTTTAAAGGAGATTCAGATGAAGGTCCTGTGGCTGCTGATATATGGTTGAATGATTTAAAGATCATGTTTGACGAGTTTCGTTGTTCTGACACGGATAAATTAGATGGAGCTGTCTCACTACTGCGAGGTCAAGCTAGGTTTTGGTGGACTAATGCCACGATACGCGTTCTGTCCGAGCAAGTGACCTGGAAATTCTTTCTGGGTGAATTCAAAAATAAGTATATCATAGACTAGTTTATCAGAGAAATGAAGCAGCAATTCGTCAGCTTGAAGTAAGGGAATCAGACTATTTAAGAATATGAATGTGAATTTAATAAGTTGAGTCGGTTTGCTGCAGAGTTGATCCATACGGAGAAAGATTGATGTGATTGGTTTATTGAGGGATTGACTACAAAGTTAAAAGAAATGTTGGTGGCATTGAATTTATCAAACTTTCAGGAAGTTGTGAACTGAGCTAAGGCAATTGAATGAGTACAGCCTGAAAAGACAGCATAACCAAAATGGCAGTCAAATAAGAGATTGAGAACATCTTCATTTTCTTTTTCATCAAAGGGGGGCAAGGGTTCTGGTTCCCGATATCAGGATAGATTTGGATCAGCTGCAAATTTTCATAAAGGATCAGGTGCTGGAAAAGGCAAACAATTCCAGATAACTAATTGTGAGGCTGATTCGGTTCCCCAACAAGGTGATATTTGTGGCAGACGTCACCCAGGCCAATGTCGAATGATGACAGGAACTTGTTTCAAATGTGGAGAAATGGGTCATTATGTGAGAGACTGTCCATTGGTATATGGGGAGAAACCTGCTCAAATAGAAAGATCTGCAATGATGCCACCGAGGGGCAGAGGAAGAGGTGGACCTAGAAGGCCATCTGAGTGGGCTTCACAAGCGAAAAGGCACTCACCAGCTCAAGTTTATAATATGCAGAGTAATGAGGACCAGGATGACTCAGAAATTATTGCAGCTCCATTCTATCTTTTTTATAAGCCTGTATTAGTTTTGATTGATCCTAGTTCTACGCACTCGTATGTTAGTACTAAGTTAGTTGGAGAGAGAGATATTCCATTAGAGTCTATCTCTAGTGATATAGTGGCAACAAATCCATTAAGCCAGAGTGCAAGAGTAAATAGAATATGTAGCAATTTTTGGATAAAGGTGTAAGGAACAGAGTTTCTGGTAAACCTAATGGAGTTACCTTTCGAAGAATTTAAAGTGATATTAGGCATGGATTGGTTATCTTTCTACCATGCCATTGTGGATTGTCACTTAAAGCGATTAATCTTGGAAAATTTTAAAGGTGAGGAGATAATAGTAGTGGGAGAAAGGATAAATCCATTATCCAATGTGATTTCAGCAGTTTCTGCGAAGAAGTTGCTATTAAAAGGTTGTCAAGCTTTTCTAGCTAATATGGTGGATACCATAACTGCTAAAATTAAATTGGAAGATATTCCTACAGTTCGGGAATATCCAGATGTATTTCCTGATGAGTTACCAGGATTACCCCCTAATCGGGAAGTAGAATTTAAGATAGAGGTCCTACCTGGTACAACACCCATATCGATGGCCCCATATAGAATAGCGCCAGCTAAGCTTCGAGAGTTAAAAGCGCAATTACAAGAATTATTGGATCGGGGTTTTATAAGGCCAAGTGTATCACCTTGGGGCGCACCAGTGTTATTTGTGAAAAAGAAAGACGGGTCTATGCGACTATGCATAGATTATCGTCAGCTAAATAAGGTGACCGTGAAAAATAAGTATCATCTTATGAGGATTGATGATCTTTTTGATCAATTAAAAGGTGCAGCTGCGTTTTCCAGAATTGATCTTAGATCTGGATATCATCAGTTGAAGATTAAGGAAGAAGATATTTCAAAGACAGCTTTCCGAACTGAGTAAGGGCACTATGAGTTTGTAGTGATGCTGTTCAGATTAACTAATGCCCCTGCAGCGTTCATGGATCTGATGAATCAAATATTTTAGCCATATTTGGATCAATTTGTGGTAGTATTTATTGATGATATTTTATTCTATTCAAAGGCAAAGAAGGAACACGATGCTCATCTCCGTGTTTTCTTCGGATTCTTTGGGAAAAAGAAATTATATGCCAAACTGTCAAAGTGTGAGTTTTGGTTATCAGAAGTTACTTTTCTTGGTTATGTGGTTTCGGCAGAAGGAATAAGAGTAGATCCCAAGAAAGTACAAGCCATAGTGGAATGGAAAGCTCCAAAGAATATTTCTGAGGTTCAATGTTTCTTGGGTCTGGCTGGTTATTATCGAAGATTTGTAAAGAATTTCTCGATGATTGCCTCTCCACTAACCAAGCTATTAAGAAAGGATGTGCCATTTATTTGGACGGATAAGTGTCAAGAAAGTTTTGAAACATTAAAGAGGATTTTAACTGAAGCTCTAGTGTTGGTGCAGCTAGAATCGGGTAAGGATTATGTAGTGTATAGTGATGCTTCTCATAATGGCTTGGGATATGTACTCATGCAAGAAGGAAAGACAGTGGCTTATGCTTCCAGACAGCTTAAGACGCATGAGAGGAATTATCCTACCCATGATTTAGAGTTGGCAGCGGTTGTTTTTGCTTTAAAAATATGGCGTCATTATCTATATGGAGAACCATGCTATATCTATACGGATAAAAGTTTAAAGTATTTGCTAACTCAAAAGGAATTAAATTTGAGGCAGAGAAGGTGGATCGAGCTCCTAAAGGATTATGATGTGGTCATTGACTACCATCCATGAAAAGCAAACGTGGTAGCTGATGCTCTCAGTAGAAAGACCTTTGCTGCTCTGAGAGTTATAAATGCGAGGCTAGCTTTGAAAGAAAATGGTGTTTTGATTGCTGAATTAAGTTTAAGGTCTGCTTTAGTAGATCAGATAAAGGAGCTTCAGAAGAGAGATATGAAATGTTTGTCAAGATTCAAACAAGTCAAAAATGATGAGAATAAAGATTTTGAAGTTAAACCTGATGGATGCTTGTATTATCGAGGAAGAATTGCTATTCCCGAGGATGAAGAACTAAAGAAAGAACTTCTCTTTGAAGCACATTATAGTCCTTTGACTATGCAACAAGGTGGAAACAAGATGTATCAAGATCTAAAGAGTAGATATTGGTGGCCATGAATGAAAAGAGCCATAACTGAGTTTGTTTCTAAATGTCTGACATGTCAACAAGTAAAAGCACAGCATCAGGAGCCTTATGGTTTATTGCAGCCAATTTCCATTCCTTAGTGGAAATGGGAACGAGTAACCATGGATTTCGTAATGGGGCTACCTTTGACTCTAAGCAAAAAGGATTCAATTTGGGTGATTGTTGATAGATTGTCTAAGTCGGCACATTTCATTCCTGTCCGAACTAATTTCTCTATATATAGGTATGCTGAATTATATATTAAGGAGATAGTTCAGCTTCATGGAGTACCAGTCTCAATTGTCTCTGATAGAGATCCAAGGTTTACTTCTAGATTTTGGAAGTCTTTGCCTAAAGTTTTGGTACTCGACTTAATTTTAGCACGACTTTTCATCCTCAAACCGATGGACAATCTGAACGGACTATTCAGATTTTAAAGGATATGTTGAGAGCTTGTGTGATTGAATTCAAAGGATCATGGGAGAAATACTTGTCGTTGGCGGAATTTTCTTACAATAACAGCTATCAAGTAAGTATCAAAATGGCACCTTATGAAGCCTTGTATGGAAGAAGGTGGAGTACTCATTTGAATTGGTACGAGTTGAAAGATCGGGACGTATTGAGACCTGATCTAATTAGAGATGCCGAAGACTTGGTAAAGATCATACAAGATAATCTCAAGATAGCCGCCGATCGACAGAAAGCTTATGCAGATTTGAAAATAAAAGAAATTAAATTTCAGGTAGGTGATAAAGTGTTTCTCAAAGTATCACCTTGGAAAAAGATATTGCGATTTGGACGAAAAGGAAAGTTGAGTCCAAGATTTAGTGGACCGTATGAGATTATAAAAAGAGTTGGTCCGATGGCTTACCAACTTGCTCTACCCCAGGAAATGGATAAGATTCATAATGTGTTCCATGTATCGATGCTCAAAAAGTATCGATCAGATCCTTCCCACATCATTACTCTAGAGGAAGTCGAGATTCAACCAGATTTGACGTATGAAGAGGAACCGATCAAAATTTTAGCATGTGAGGTCAAGGAACTGAGGAACAAGTCGATTGCACTTGTTAAAGTTCTTTGGCAAAATCACAAAGTTGAAGAAGCAACATGGGAAAGAGAGAAAGATATGGAAAAACGGTTTCCTCATCTATTCAAATTAGGTACGTTCTAAAAATTTGAGGATGAATTTTCTTAAGGGGGAGAATTGTAATACCCCAATTTCTGGTTAGTGACTATTTTGCAAAGAATTAAAGGTTGGCGGTTTTAGTTCAGTGACTAAAATGAAAAATCTTAAAGTTTGGTGGCCAAAGTGAAAAGTTAAGAAAAATCAAGGACCAACATGGTAATTTTACAAATAATTATTTTTTTATTTTATAGTTAAATAGTTCACATAAGGGAGTGAATCGAATATAAAATTGTTGGTTTGATTCGATGTTTCTATTATTGAGAAATTACAGTTAAAGTTTAAATGTGATTTGGGTAATCGTATGAGCTCAGAATGTGATGGAATTTTGAAGGGAGTTGTAAGAAGACTTGAAGAGTATGACATTTCATTTTGGAATCATTTTTTATCGATTTAGATTCGATTGAAGATAGTATTTTGAAATAGTTCACAAATGGCATTTTTGTGAATACATGGATTCATTAATGGCATTTTAGTCATTTTGCCCTTACTTTTTAATTAAAGATGATTATGGAAAAGTGAAATTAAGAGGTGTCAACACCTAATTGGTTATAACTAAGGGGCAAAATGCTCATTTCACTATTGATGAAGATTTTTATATTAGGATTAAAGATTAAATATGCCATTTGTCTTGTTAATTAATTAAAGAAAAAGCTAGAAACTCTCTCCTCTTCTTCCTCCAATTTGAAAATCCACCATAGCCAAGGTAAGAAATTTTTTGTTCAAATTTTGGTTTGATTCGATTGGTTTTTGGTTCAAGACATGAAATAGAAAATTAATCTCCATTGAATTCTCTTTCATTTGGTATAATTTTTGAGTGGTTTCCATGACTATATGTTGAGATTGGAGATTAGGGTTTATGAAGAACAAGTAGAGATTTTGTGTTTTCAGGATTGTTTTAATTAGATTTGAGATTGTGATGATGATTCATGCATGATATGATGAAAATCCCATGGATTTTGGTTTCAGGTATTATTTGGGAATATTGAAAAATTAGGGGAAACTCTTGCAAAATTTTTATTTGAATGGGAAATGATGTGAGAAGCTTGACTATGATGTTAGAAGGTTAAATTTATGCTTGAATCAAGTTGGAAATTTTTTTTGAGAGTGACCCTTGGTATTCGGTATATAGGGAAAAATTTGGGGAAAATTATGGAAAATATTCCTAAGGTTAGAAATAGTGTAAGGATGATTTTGTAAGCATTGGAATGTTAATTGGACTAATGTGGAAGTTTGTAAAGTGTTGAGGACTAAATTGTAAAGTTGGGAAAATATGTGATTAAAGTGGAAAGTTGAATTGAAATTGAAGTTGTGTGGTAAAGGATTATTTTGAAAGATTTGGAAGTATAAGGGTTAACTTTTATGTTGGAAGTATAAGGGTTAACTTTTATGTTGGCAGATAGGATTAGTAATGAAAGTATATGTAGGAATATTATTATTATTCCTAATGTATATTAAAGTTAGAATGATACTAACATATACTTGAATTGTATATGTTGGTGAATTTTTGTAGATCATAATCGTAATCCAAACCGGGAGCCAGGAAATTCTAAAGACAAGGAAAAAGTGCAAAAGTGAAGCTATGTATAAGGGTAAAGCTTTCTAGTGAGGGAATAGGTGAGTGCATTTCTACTATTTTATTTAATATGAGAAAGACTTGCGATGAGTCTATCTCGAATGTCAATTTACAAATGATATATTTTCAATGATTTTTGAAAAGAACTATGAATGACTTTCAGGAATGAACTGCCCAATGCAGTTTTATATGATATTGTGAAATGTTAATATCTTTTAATATTTAAAATAAGTGAATGATACATGATAGTGAATGTTAAAGCCCATTGTTTGCATTATGAGATTTCTTGGTATAATTGGCATGCAATGAGGTATGAGTATAATGATACAGTGATGTTGTACAAATGTACAACCGTTATATAGTGATACAGTGATGCTGTGTTCTACAGCTATGACCTAGTGATACAGTGATGTTGTATAAGTTTACAGCAGTTATAAAGTGACAAAGTGATACATTGTTTTATTTTGGCACAATAATATAGTTGATGTCGCACATGTGCATACTCAATATTGACTCGCATACCATGCATTTTCATTTATCTTACATTGGGCCATGATTTAAATAACAGTGAAAAGTGCAAACGAAAGTGACATAAATTTTTAAACAATGGTTTTTTTTATATGAATTGTCTTATTTATATAAACTATTATTTTCAATGTTATTTATTGAATTATTTGTTGCCTCACTAAGTTTTTACTTAGCGTGTGAGTGTTTCACGCGTAGGTAAAAGATCGTGAGTAAGGAGCTGCAAGAGAAGACACCATCTATTTTGGGAACGGTAGTTCATTATCTTTAAGACATCCTCGATGTCTCTTATGATATTATTAGTTGGCATGTATCTTATGAATGTTTTGGGTTATTTTGATAAGAAAATGTTTTGAAATGGTTGTAATGTTATAAATGAATATAGATACTTATAGTGGATATTATTAATTAAGTATGTTTAAAATTGTATTTTATTAGCTATTTATATGATTTTTAATTTAAGCAGTTTTTAGACAGTTTATTTAATTATATATATTAGAATTTAACTACCATGTTGCTGCCTAAATTTAGGCTCAGATTGAACTTAGAAATATTAGTTTTAAATTTTAAGCAATTAAATATTCTTCTAGAAAATGGTAAATTATCTATATTTGAAAGAAACAAAATTTTACCGATTTTTGAAATAAGAACTATTGTGCAAGTGTCATGTGATATCTCTATCTCGTATTCAGTGATGGATATGAGTAAGGGGTGTTTTAGTGAATGCTTGGGGAGTTAGGTTGTTTTGATTCTGTTTTTAGGTGTTGATTGTTAGGTTGTGGTTGGGTTGTGTTTGAGAAGTTTTTGATGATGATTTCGGTTGTTATGGATGGGTAATCTTGTGAGGATTGTGGAAATCCAAAAGGATTTGTTAGTGCAGTGTCTTGAATGCATTGAGATGAATTAATCCTCTGTTGTGTTGTGGTCAAAGCAGGGGAAGTTGATCCGGAAGTGATTGGTGAAGCGTTGGAGGCTTCGGACACTTCATTTCGTGTCGGCGAATCGAGGTTTTGCGTATTGGTGGGTGAAAAAGTGGATTCCAGCTTTGGAATGTTTTAAAGGTGGTTTATGGGAGTTGAAACTTAGCTTGATACGCTGGTTTAAACTTGAAAGTAAGTAAAATGGATTTTCTCTCTCGGTCGTGCTATGCTGTAATGGTTTCATGCACTTGTTTTAATTCACATGTTACCTATTGTTTAAGCATGTTTTAAAGTATTTGGAATACTGTGTTTGAGCATTAATTGCTGAAGGATGCACATGTTAAGTGATCCTCGTAAGTAAGTGGTCTATACTTATGGTTTAAAGCATGGTTGTTGCTTTGGAAAAAGGATTGGCTAATGTTTGTTAAAAACAATGAGGTAAATGTTAAAATGGTTAATTATATTGGCAAGTGATATGGTTTTAAAATTGTTATTGGATATAGTTGGTCGGCCATCAGATTGAGTGCACTATAATAAGTTACCTTGGATGTTGAGGGGTTTAGATTAATGTAGTGAAAACTCTATCCGAGTACCCTAATGGTAGAGGGGTTAAACAGTACCAAAAACTCCCGTTAGTGGATTAAGCGTCTAACCGATGAAAGGGGTTGGTGTCCCCAAGGGTTGTGTAAGTACCTGGTTGGTAATGTACCACGATTATTATTGTATCGCTATTCCGGTTGAGATGGCTTAAAGTGTTGGTTGAACACTTGTTGAATCCGTGTATTCGATGAACTCTTTTGGTGTTTGACTTGTTTAATGATCACTTGTAAGCCAATATAATTGTTAATGTATCATTGAAAGGTTTATGTTGTATAATGTGATTTATACATGTTTACTCTTTAAGCTTTGCATATGGTTGTTATGCATGGGAAGGCTTGAATTGAGGTTAGCAATGGGATTTGCTGCTAGTTAATGATACATGTAGCATATGGTTTAATATGCTGGTTTTGAAAGTGTTAAGTGCATGGCTTTTAAGGCATGATGTTTTATATGATGAAAAGTACGATTTAAAAAAAAGGGATTTCCAATGTGCTATTGAACAATGATTTTAATTGCATTGATGGTGTATTGTATTTGAGCACTCCTCACTAAGCCTAGTGTGCTTACACTCTATTTGTCCATCAATGCACAGAATTAAGGTCTCGGAAGGTAGCAAGAAGCAAGGGGATCCTAGCAAGACTTGGCTAACAAAGTATGTTTGGATTAGACTATAAGAATAAAGGCAATGGGGTACTTGTTTTGGTTTTGGGAGATGTTTTGTTGAACTCCCTGTTTGAGCATGTTGCTTGTTTTCTCTTGAGTTGTAAAAGGCCTCTAAAGTTGGTATTTTAGAGTTGGTTTACATTTTTGAAATGTTGCTTGGATGAAAACTAGGATGCATGCGTCTAGCTTTTCATTTGATGCAAAGATGCCATGCTAGGATGCTAAGTTTATGAAGCTTATATGCTTGTGGTATGCCTAGTATGCTGGTGTTATGTATTAAACTTGTTGGAGTGGTTTGAGTGTGCTATTTGGATGAAAATTCATCAAAAAGTGACATTACAAGTCCAGGAGTACCGGTACGCATGGGACCGTATCGGTACGACTACGTTTTTCCAGGCTTGAGGGATCGGTACAAGCCATGGGTGTTTTGATACTCCAAGGCAATTTTGGCTTAACGTACCGGTACAGAGGAGGGTGTTTCGGTACGGGCTTTAGCCTTTGGAAAATTGTTTTTTCAATCCAAACCTGTGTACCGAAACATATGAACCTGTATCGGTACTGTCATTAAGGATTTTAAAAGTTCGGTAAGTTAGTTGGGCATATCGGTACGACATGTAGGTGTATCAAAACGGGGCATTTCATACCGTATCGGTACGGACAACAACCAAAGTTGTTAATGTCACTGTAGCACAGATTTGGCCTTTTTAGTCCATGAGTTTTGTTTATGCAATTAAATGTGATTGAATGAATGGATTGAGCTGAAATTTGACATGTATGATTGAATCCTGATTAACGAAGGTTTGGTAACATTAAAAGTAAGCTTTAATCTTGTAATTTTCTACAATTGCAATTTTGCCCTTGATTGCATTTGAGACCAATTGGATGTCAAATCAATGCCCAATAGAGTTGGGTTTCATCTTCTATCAGCATGAACATGTAGGATATTAATTAAGCATCTAGACAAGATGAAAGAAAAAATGGTCTCGTTTTGGGGTTTCTTCTCACGATTTACCTCAGTAAACCTAATGTGACTCGCTCGGGTCGATTTAGAGGCTAGATCGAGTCTTGAGGGTTACATTTGGTAGTATCAGAGCCATGTTTATGAAAGGTTGGGATGTTGTAGTAGATCGTTGTTGTTATTTGTTATGCATGGTAATTGAGATATGCACACTGATTGTTTATATTATGTTGGGAAAATTTGGGAAATCCATTGCCTTATTATTATAGTTTGAAAAGTTTTGATTTTTGTAAATGAAAGTCTTGGATTCTTGCTTGAAGCTGGCCTTGACTATTTTTGTTTTGAAATAATTATCATTCTTTAGATATATTTTAACACGATGGGACCGAGGAGATAGTTGCGATCTAGTGCGATTGCTGCTACCACTGGGCAGGGTGTTGAGGGAGATGTTGTGCCTCCTGGAGGGTTACCACCACCCTCACCTATTCCACTTGAGGGAGTGGAACAAGTACCACCTACACTGGCTGGGCAGGGATGGGTGATATGGCACCATTGTTACAAGCCATGACCGGTGCTTGTCAGGCAGTAGTTGCGAGTGTTCATGTGCCAGCACCACCGGTGGTTGGGCAAGGGTTGCTGCTTGAGCGTCTTCACAGTTTGGGCAGAGTTGAGTTCCGAGGGTTATTGCCTGAGGCTTCTGAGGGCTGGTTAGCTAGTACTAAGAGGATAATGGGCCAAATGAGGTGTAGCAATGTCCATAACTTGGGCTGCGCTATTTCCCTGCTATAGGGTGATGCTTATACATGGTGGACTACCACGATATCTGGTATGGCGACTGATGATACGACCTGGGAGTTCTTCTATGAAGCTTTTCGGAAGAAGTTTTTAGGATTTCGATATCAGGATGATAGGAAGCATGAGTTCATGGCTCTTGTGCAAGACAGTATATCTGTTACAGAGTATGAGGTGCAGTTCGTGAGGTTGAGTCAGTATGCATATGAGTTGGTTCCTGACGAGCGTACGCGATGTGATCATTTCCGTTATGGGCTTGTGTAGGGTGTTAAGACATACATGCTTGCTACTGATTATACCGATTTTGATGTGTTGGTTTCGCGAGCCATGGATGTGGAGTAAAATTTGGGTTTGGCTTCTAGATCGCGAGGTTCTAGCTTGGGTAAGAGAGTTGTCGATTTGGGTTACAGTGATGGTCAGGCTAAGAGACACTGTGACATGAGGTTTTATCTAGAATCGAGGCATAGCGGAGGTGCTAATGGACGTGGTGTCAAGGGTAGGGTGCTCAGGCTAGAGCTTCATTTAACACCTGTTGGGTTTGTAGATCCCGTGATCATATGAGGCGAGATTGCCCGCGTCTGGCCAAGGAGGGTCAAGCACTTGCGCCTGTTGTGGCTAATGCTTGCTGGAGTTATGGGTCGGGTGACCATCAGAGGCGTGATTGTCCATTGTTGGCCCAAGGTGGGCAGGGTGCCACACTTGTTGTTGCTCCGCAGAGAGGTCGTGGTAATGGCCGTCGACCGTTTTAGCATCAAGATCGTAGACAGAGGACTGTGGCTCATACTGTTGCTATCCAGTCTGAGGTAGGTGGACCGGCTAGGGTTTATGCACATCGTGAGGGTCGCAATGACACCGATGTGATTGTAGGTGCTTTTACCCTAAAGTCTTTTTCGTTGTATTCGTTGGTTGATTCTGGTTTTACTCATTCATACATCT
Source organism: Hibiscus mutabilis (assembly GCA_019671005.1). Classification (NCBI taxonomy): domain Eukaryota; kingdom Viridiplantae; phylum Streptophyta; class Magnoliopsida; order Malvales; family Malvaceae; genus Hibiscus; species Hibiscus mutabilis. Next base: position 22,561,852 of record CM033746.1, on the reverse strand, counting down.
TGAGTGAGCATGCTAAGTTGCTTGATATATCTGTTGAAATTCTTAGTGTGGGTGTTAAAGTGACTAGTTCTCTTGGGGAGACAGCCGTGGTTAGGAGGTTGTATCGTAGGTGTCTGCTGATGGTTCAGGGATATGAGTTTGCTATGGATTTGATGGAGTTGCCATTCCATGGTTTTGACGTAATTTTGGGTATGGATTGGTTGACCGAACATCGGGCCGTGGTGGATTTTGAGACCAAATGGATATCTTTAAGGTTGTCGAATGATTACGAGGTGGTGGTTGTTGGCGAGAGTGCCAAGCTTTTGTCTAATGATGTTTTAGCTTTGGAAGCAAGTTGAATTTTGGATCCGGGATGTCAAGCTTTCTTGGCCTATGTTATGAATCCTGGATCAAAGGAGTTGATGATGCAAGATATTCGCACCGTATGTGAATTTTTAGCTATTTTTCGGAAGAGTTGCTGGGGTTGCCACCAGACCGTGAGGTTGAGTTTGGCATCAAGGTCATTGTAGGTACGGTACCAGTATCAATTGCACCATATTGCATGGCCCCAAAAGAGTTGAAGATGTAGTTGCAGGAGTTGCTGGATCAGGGTTTCATTAGACCTAGTATTTCACCGTGGGGTGCATCGATGTTGTTTGTAAAGAAGAAGGATGGTACGTTGCGGATGTTCATAGACTATCGGCAATTGAATAAGTTGACAATAAAGAACAAGCATCCCTTACTATGGATAGATGATCTATTTGATCACTTCAGGGGTGCCTCAGTGTTTTCTAAGATATATTTGATGTCGGGGTATTACCAGTTGAAGTGAAGGAGGTGGATGTGCCCAAGACAGCCTTTCGTCGAGGTACGAGCATTATGAGTTTTTGGTGATGCCTTTTGGTCTGACAAATACACCGGCTGCTTTTATGGACATGATGAACCTTGTGTTCCATGAGTTTTTGGACTAGTTTGTGGTTGTCTTTATTAATTATATCCTCGTGTACTCTCGTACCGAGGAGGATCATGATAGCCATTTGCGGATTGTGCTTCAGAAGTTGATGGAGAATCAGTTGTATGCCAAGTTAAGAAAATGTGAGTTATAGCTTAGGGAAGTCGTATTTCTCAGACATGTTGTATTGGCTGAAGGAATTCGTGTCGATCCGCATAAGGTTGAGGCTGTAACGAGTTGGAAGGCGTCGGAGTCTATGACGGAGGTTAGGAGTTTCCTTGCGTTGGCGGGTTACTATCGAAGGTTTGTGGAAGGGTTATCTAGTTTTGCGGCTCCATTAACTAAGTTGCTACAGAAGAATGTTCGGTTTAAATGGACGAAAGATAGGCAGTGAGCTTTTGAAAGGTTGAAGGAAGCCTTGACGCGAGCTCCAGTCTTGGTTCAACTAGAATCGAGAAAGGAGTTTGTTGTTTATAGTGATGCATCGTATGTTGGACTTGGTTGTGTGTTGATTCAAGAGGGTAAGGTAGTGGCGTATGCATCTAGGCAGTTGAAGGTGCATGAACGTAGCTACCCTACTCACGATCTTGAGCTTGTCGTTATGGTGTTTGCCTTGAAAGTTTGGAGGCATTACCTCTCTGGGGAGAAGTGTGTGGTTTTCACTGATCATAAGAGTTTGAAGTATTTAATGTCTCAAAAAGAGCTAAACCTAAGACAGCGTAGGTGGTTGGAGTTGTTAAAAGATTATGATATGGCTATTGAGTACCATCCGGGTAAGGCTAACGTGGTTGCTTATGCTTTGAGCATGAAGGTAGCGGTACAATTGAGGGCTATATTTGCACGTTTGAGTGTGACACGTGACGGTGGGTTGTTGGCTGGGTTGCATGTGAAGTCATCCTTGTCACAGATGATTAAGGAGAAGCAACCTCATGATAGGAGTTTGGTACCTCATGTGGAAGATATCAGGGATATGAATCCTACGGATTTTCATTTCAATGATGTGGGGATGTTGTGTTTCAAAGGTCGAATAGTGGTGCCTGAAAACGAAGAGTTAAGGCATAGTATTTTGACCGAGGCACACGCTAGTCCTTTTGCTATGCATCCCGGTAGTACTAAAATGTATCGAAGGTTGAAGGAGGAGTACTATTGGGTTGGACTGAAGAAGGATGTAGCTAATTTTTTTGCTCGGTGTATGGTTTGTTAGCAGGTAAAGGCCGAGCATCAGTTTCCTTCAGGGTTGTTGCAGTCGTTGAGAATACCAGAATGGAAATGGGAAAGAATCACCACGGATTTTGTGTCCGGGCTGCCTTTGACGCCGACCAAAAAGGATTCCATTTGGGTGATTATTGACCGATTTACGAAGTGTGCACATTTTGTGCCAGTGCATACTACGATACCTCGGACAAGTTGGCTGAATTGTATATCTCAGAGATTGTGCGGTTACATGGGGTGCCTAAATCCATAGTATCGGATAGGGATCCGCGGTTCACTGCAAGGTTTTGGGTGAGTTTGCATCGTGCTTTAGGAACCCGGTTAAGTTTCAGTACCTTGTATCATCCACAAATGGATGGCTAGTCGGTGTAGTGATGTCTTTCCTTTTTCGCTAAAAAATGAGGTTTTAAGGGTGTTTGGAGGTCTTTCGGGTATTATTTATTTCGTGGGGTTTTAGAAAACCGTGTTTTATTTAAAAATGGAGTCGCCACCGGCCACTTAGGTAGGCCGAACACCATAAAACCATAGATTTTAAAAATGTTGGGTTCGGGTACTTTAATAATTACCGCTTTATTAATATTAGACTTTCCGGATTAAAGTGACGATTTAATTAACATTTAATTACATGTGCGAGTAAATTTTAAAAGCCCCGTTATCCGAGAGTAAACGCCTAACCACCATCACTACGCCTGATACTGACCCCGTTTACGCTTGGATAAATGGGCACCGCATTGACAATTTATATTCGATTATGCAACCTTAGAACATGGCAAATATAAATAAATACGATAAAAATATAAATAAATATTAACATAATAAAATACTAATCTAACATAAATAAAATACTAATCTAAAACATACATACATAAATATTAATCTAACATATAAATAAAAACAAAACTAACGTAAATAAAATACTAATCTAAAACAATCATAAATATTAATCTAACACATAAATAAAAACTAATCTAACCTAAATAAAATATTAATCTAAAATATTAAATTTAAAACATAAATAAATATTAATCTAAAGCATAAATAAATATACAAACTAAAAGAGAACACAATTTTAAATTAACTAATACTTCATTAAATCATAAAAAAATTACAATAATAAAAAGGGAAGAAAATATACCTAACTAGAAGCTCGAATGACGAACCCCGACTGAACCCCACCAAGATCTACCACGACCTCTCCAAAAATTAACTAGATCAGATCCAAAATAGGACCCCAATCAAACCGGTTAGGACTGAGGGCACTGCCCTGGTCCTTGGCTACCCGAGAGCTATGCTCTCTTATTTGGGCAAGCCTTGGCCGGCTCTCTTTCCTCCCAATTGCCCCCATGCCTCATATTTATAGGCAATTGGGGGGCTTTAATGGATGACGTGGAGCTATGTGCTCCAAGCACTTTTTCAATTTTTTTACAATTTTGCAATTTTTTCCTTTTTTTTTCTCTTTTTTATTTGCTTCTGCCCCTTTTTTTATTAATAATAATATTATTACAATAATACTAATAAAACTAAAACTCGGACAAAAATGAGTGATTACAATTGCCCCTCTTTGCTTGTTCTTGTGAAACGAGAACAAAGCAAAGATAAAAAACACTCATTTTTGTCTTATTTCCTCGTCCTTAACCTCAGAATCACAGGTTCTTCTGGAACTTTCTATTCTTCGTCGGCCAACTCTTCAAACTTTGGTCTCCAAAACAGAGGATCCGTTGGGGGAGAAAAAATCTTCAAATCAGAAGTTCGAGGCTGCAAGTTCTTCCTATATAGAACTATTCTCTCTTCTTCTGAAGGGCTTCTTGGAAAAAACAAATTCTCTTCGGTAAAGTCCTTGGGCTACAAGTCCTTCCTATATAGAACTATTCTCCTTCAACATGGGCATTCCTTTCTTGGGTGACACAGGTATCAATGATCTCACTGTTTCTTTATCTGATACCTTGGAATCACGTGTTCTTCTAGAATCTTCCGCTCTTGCTCGGCCGAATTCTTCGAGTTTCCTGTTTGTGGTCTCAGAATCATGAGCTCTTCTAGAACTCTTCACTCTTCCTCGGCCACCTCTTTGACCTGTATGCACTTAAATATTAGTCTTGAGAAGACATCCTTACGAAAGGATTATATTAAGAAATTTGTTTAAAATAAATCATCCTTATGGAAGGATCATAATAAAAATAAAAATAAAATTGAATTTTAAGAGAAATATCCTTATGAAAGGATAAAATTAGAGATTTAAGAAAATCAACCTTATGGAAGGATAAAATTGAGAAATTTAGTTTTAAGAAAAACATCATTATGAAAGGATCGGATTAAGAAATCTAAGTTTTAAGAAAAATATCCTTATGAAAGGATCAAATTAAGTAATTTGATTTTTGAGAAAAACATCCTTATGGAAGGATAAAAAGGAAATCCAGGTTTAATAAAAATGGTATCTCGCTTTGAGACTACCAAAAGGAGAAAACATCCTTATGCAAGGATCAAATTAAGAAATTCAGTTTTAAGCAAAACATCCTTAAAAAGGATTAAATTAAGAAACTGGTTTTAAGAAAAAATATCCTTATGAAAGGATAAAATTGAGAAATTTAGTTTTAAGAAAAACATCCTTACGAAGGATCAAATTAGGAAATTCAATTTTAAGCGAAACATCCTTAAGAAAGGATTAAATTAAAAAACTGGTTTTAAGAAAAATATCCTTGTGAAAGGATAAAATTGAGAAATTTAGTTTTAAGAAAAATATCTTATGAAATGATAAAATTGAGAAATTTAGTTTTAAGAAAAACATCCTTATGAAAGGATCGGATTAAGAAATCTAAGTTTTAAGAAAAACATCCTTATGAAAGGATAAAATTAAGAAATTCAGTTTTAAGGAAAACATCCTTAGGAAAGGATCAAATTAAGAAATTGATTTTAAAGAAAACATCCTTAAGAAATGATTAAATTAAGAAACTGGTTTTAAGAAAAATATCCTTATGAAAGGATAAAATTGAGAAAGTTAGTTTTAAGAAAAACATCCTTATGAAAGGATCAGATTAAGAGATATAAGTTTTAAGAAAAACATCCTTACGAAAGGATCATATTAAGAAATCTAAGTTTTAAGAAAAGCATCCTTATGAAAGGATAAATTAAGGAATTAATTTTTTTAGAAAAATATCCTTAAGAAAGGAATGAATTAAGAAATTCGATTTAAAAAAAACATCCTTATGGAAGGATAAATTAAGGAATTAATTTTTAGAAAATATCCTTAAGAAAGGATTGAATTTGATTTTAAGAAAAACCGTCTAGACACCACGAGGAATCCATCCAAGGTGACGGCTCGAACATCTAGTGATATTGTTCTCTGATCAATCCTTCTTCTTCTTTCTCCCTCTTTTTTTCTTTTTCTTTCTTTTCTCTTTTTCTTCTCTTTTCTTTTTTTTCTTCTTCTCTTTTTCTTTTTTCTTTTTCTTTTTTCCTTTTTTTCTTTCTTTCTTTCTTTTGACACTCGAGTGCGTGTCTTCTTAACAGGTGCAAAGGTGCACGAAGTCCTATGATAAAGATGATGCGTGAGCATATTTTATGATGCAAAGGTGCAAAATTTTCTTTTTTCTTCTTCTTTATTTTCTTCGGGGTAGGTAGGCTTCATCTTGTGACTGCAACCATTCCTCATTCTTATGCCCCGATAAAATTTGCCTTTAAAACTTTATTGTCCCTTCTTTGTTTGAACCTTCTAGCCAAGTGACCTCGGTCGATATCAACTCTTCGCTTAAGAAAAATCCTTTGACTTTTTTCATTAGTCAAATCCTCTCATTTCTATGTCACTTTTGGTCTCTTCTAATTTGAACTCCCATACGCATGAGATCTTTGCTATTTTATGGGCAATAATGCCGCACTCGCCTTGGATTCTTGTGAGCAAAATATCTTGATTTTTCACGGACAATGATGCCCCACTCAATCTTGATTCAACTCATCATCATTTTTTTCATGCGGAGTCTTTATCTATCTTATCATTAGGGCTGGCAAAATGCCCCCACGCCCTGAACTCATCTTTAATCTTCTTGTAACACTCGGCGAGAACTAACTCTTGGTCCCTATAATAAAAAAGGTTAGTATTTTGGAAATAAACTGAGAAATTTAGGAAAAAAATGCCAAACATCTTTAAAAATTGATGTTTAGACGAAATGGTAAGGAGGAAAATACCAAACATTTTTTAAAAATGAATGTTTGGAGTAAACGATAAGTATTAAACAAATTGAAATTCGAAAACTGTCAAACATTTTTGGAAAACTAATGTTTGGAATAAATAATAAAGATAAAAAGAATCGACAAAAAATTCCAATTAATGTTCGATCCCAAAATAACAGATGCACTAGAAAATTTGTGTATTTAGAAAATCTTGCCTATTTTGGCGATATAAGTATATGTATGGTCTCCCCTAGTCCATTTAGGATTTAGAGAGGAACGTTTCCCATATCTAATTTCTAACCCATTTAAGGTGGCTCTCTTAATCTCACCATGCTCCCCATCCTTTCCTCATTTGGGTGTCGATCAAGCACTTCAAAGTTTACATTCCTTGAAGCAAGGTTAACCCTTATAGGCAGGATGTAATCTGAAGACAAACTTAGATATCCACATATGATCTAAATGGTCTTTGTAGGCTTCTAATGTAGGCTATGGTTCATGGTTATGAAAGAAAGGATATATAGGCCCAAAATGAGTGTTTAAAGGTGATGAAACCAAGGATCATTTCTTATGATTAAAATATCTTCTATTCGTTTGTTGATCAGAATGTGCTCAAATAAAAAACTTTTTTGATTTGTTTCTTGGATCGCTCTAGATTGCCCATTTCTGGGTTTTCACCCTAGAGTTCATTTCTTTCTTTGTAGCTTTGGAATCTGTATCTTGCATCTTGAATGAATGTTGATGTGTTTCTTATTCAAATGTAATCAAATCTTCTCGTGTTATAGTTTATCGCACTTTCTGATGGTGTTTTTAGTCTTCATTGTTTCAAACTTCGTGTTGGCACACTTTCAATTTGGTTTAGCAGTCCTTTTGAGAAAAAAATTCTTTTAGTAGCTTATTCTGATATTTCTCTTGGTCTTCGTGTTTAGGACATTGATTCTCATTTCTTGCGCTTATTCATGGAGTGTCATCATTATAATGCAGTCAAAGCTAGGCGATTTGAACAAAATCCTCTTCTTTTTTGCCCTAGTGTGGGGGTGATCCTTGGTTTGGGTTCAAATGAAAAGAAACGAACAGGCTCAAAGGGGGACAACAAATGGATATTTTCTATTATTTGCGAAGGGGATTGAAGGAATGCCATTCACCATCCCATACATGGATATCAAAATAGTCTTCAGAGGATAGAAGTTTAGGGTCAACACTCGAATCAAGGATCTTAAACAACAAGTGCCTAAGAAGAAAATTTCCTAAAATGGGAACTGCCCATTATCTACACACTTGTTTTGTTCCTCTATTGGCCTAAATGGACTAGCAGATACTTGCATTCGCAATGACCTAAAAATGGTATGTACATGTGTATGTTTTTCAAAAATATGTGTATATGCGTATGGGAAAAAAACTATCCCATAACAATGAACAAAGAATGCAAATATGCTTTCTGAATAAATGAAAATTTTATTACGACAAAAATAACTTCATTCTGAAAAATATGACTTAGCTTATAGATTTCTTTTGCATTTTTCACAAATGCATAGGGATCAACGGATTTGAATTGCCTTTACCGGTAGCCGTTTGCTCTGGGCTAGTTGTACCATTCCCCTGGGTACAATAAGTTTATACCAATTATGATATTGGATTTTTCTAAAGGATTTATTTTCCTTTGACCATTCGATAATGGATTTTTGGTGAAAATTTAATTTACAGCTTTGTTTATAGATTTCTTTTGCATTTTTCCCAAATGCACAGGGATCGTCGGTTTTGAGTTGCCTTTACCGATAGCCGTTTGCTCTTGGCTACTTGTACTATTCCCCTGAGTACAATCAGTTTATACCAATTATGAAATTGGATTTTTCCAAAGGATTTATTTTCCTTTGACCATTCGTAAAAATGGATTTTTGATGGATACTTGAATTATCCATTGTCTTAAACTTTACCATGTTTAACCACGTTATGCCAACATTTCTGTCGAACTTATTAAACTCTATTAAACTCTTTCCAGTTCTGTGAGCATGAAAACTCACAATCAACTTTAAAAAATCTTTCTTCTTCTTTCATCCTTAAGAAAGGATAGAATTAAGGAATTCTCCTATTTTCAGAAAAACAAAAATTTTAAAAGATAGAATTGAGAAAAAACTTCTTAAGAATTATGAAAAACGTTCTTAAGACTGGTAGGATTAAAATATCTTTAAGAAAATTTTTAGAGAAAAAAACAATCCTTGAGAAAGGATGAGATTGAAAAATTTTGTTTTTGAGAAAATCAATTGAGAAATTCTTCTTCCCCCTTTTGTTTGTTTGTTTTTTTTTTGAGAAAAAAAAAATCTTAAGAAGGAAAGAATTGAGAAATCCATTTTTTATCAATATCCTTATGGAAAGATTTAATTGAGAAATATTTCCTTTGAAAAATGTCCTTATGAAAGAACTAAATTAAAGGCTCATATTAAAAGATGTCTTTGTGAAAGGATCGAAAAAGAAACTCTTATTATTATTTTTGAAATAATGTCCTTATGAAAGGAACGAACAAGTGTATTTGTGAAATGATTGAAAAAACGTTGCTAAAAAATTTATTCTCGTGGGAGGATGAAAAAAGCTAAAAAATGTCCTTGTGAAGGGACTAGATCTAAGAACTTGTTAAAACAAATTGAAATGTTCATTCATTCATTTTTTTAATCGCCCTTATGAAAGGGTTGGATTTAGAAATTTGGTTGAAAGAATATAAAAGTTTATTCTTAAAAAAATATCCTTAAAAGAATTTACCTTTTCTTAAAAATAATTTGTGAAAGAATTTTTTGGTATGTGATTTTATGCAAATGAGATGCATGCACGTGCTTCCGAGGTGATGCAATGTATGAAATGTAAAAATCATAACAATAATCAACAAATGCAAGAATGAATGCAAATAAAGGCGTTGATTTCGCTGGTAATCACCCTTTCGAACGACTTTCATAGGAATAAAAGGGTCCAGATTCTGGAGCCAGAAAAGAAGACTTCTTCATATATGCCCCTCTACATGTTTTTGGGTCGCACTCAAGGAAATGAAAGTCTCGGTTAAAATTGCTAATATTGGGTTCACCTTCCGCTTCATGCATTCAAACAGATCCAAGATTGCTACGTTGATGTTTCCAAGAACCCTCGAGAAAATGATCAAACCCTATATCCCTAAAGAGAACATGTCCATCTTCATCGCCTCATCCGGGTGTGCGGGTATGATGTCTCGGATACTCTCCCATACACAGGCTAGGCTGTCTCCTCGACTCTAAATCAGGCTGTTGACCCAATCGTCACTTATCCCGGCAAAGGTTTCGAGCTTAAATGGATAATTCTAGTTCCTTGGCGGCTTCGTATAGATCCAATCTTTTTGAACATTCTTCTTGTTGAGCAAGGTTGTGTACTCTTCTACCGTGAGTATCATGTCATGTCCGTTGAAAGTGAAGCAGCAAAATGTAAGGTTCCATAAAATGGCTTGATGCAAAGGCTGATTAACCTGGACATACATTAAATGTGCTATGTTACCAAAAGTATCAGAATATAAGTATTGTAGTTGTCGATCTCATTCTTCCCAAATCTCTTTAAGCTCCCATAGGTAATTCTGTTATAGGCTCTTGTATGTATATCCTGGCATTACGCGCTTACTCGGCAAATTGTTACCTTGGGCCCACTGGTTGATTTCTGACCAATGTCTGACGGCTATTCTTGAGATACCTTTTATCCATGATGAAAGATTTTTGATCGGGCAAACCACTTGAACCAACACCTTTATGTCATGCAATGCTAATGCAACAAAAGTATGTGTAAAGTGAAAATAAAATAAAACAAAAAAAGAAAAAAAAAGAAATAAGTTAGTATCGTATGAAATAATTAAATGCATAAACAAAAAGGGCAAATTAAATAAGATAAACAGACAGAACAACCTTATTTACATCCCGTCTAAAACACCTAGTATATCCGCATAGCTCTAAAAGGGTGCGTTTTCTATATTCTCTACATGCAGTATTGGTGCTAGAAGGTACCCGAACTATCCTTGCTGTCCCCTACTAAGAGTAGCAAGGCTCCCGATCATCACCCATTATAGGCACCTTTCAACCGGGTTCAATTCAGGGGGACCCATTCGCTTATTCCCCTACGAAAAAACGATATCCTCACGAAAGCATAAGGTACTCAAGCCCTGAAGGTACTTGCTAGGCCCATACGGAGGAACGATATCTTCACGAAAGCATTAGCGTTTTCCCTCCACTTAAAAGGACGGGTTTATATGCCAAATTTTAAATGCGTTAAAATAAACGCGCAATTATAACCAAATGTTAATTTAATAGTCACTTTAATCCAGAATTTCTCATATTACTAAAGCGGTAAATATTTTAAAAAGCTTGACTCTCATTTTGTTTTTTTTTAAAAAAAATTGGTCCCCAGCGGAGTCGCCATCTGTAGCGATGTCTTTCCTTTTTTGCTAAAAAAACAAGGTTTTAAGGGTGTTTGGATGTCTTTCGGGTATTAAAATGTTTATTTCATGGGGTTTTAGAAAATCGTGTTTTATTTAAAAATGGAGTCGCCACAGGCCACTTAGTTAGGCCGAACACCATAAAACCAGAGATTTTAAAAATGTTGGGTTTGAGAGTCAGTTACGGATGGGGAAGGATTAGCACCCCCACACCGCCCAAAATTGGTACTTTAATAATTACCGCTTTATTAATATTAGACTTTCCGGATTAAAGTGACGATTTAATTAACATTTAATTACATGTGCGAGTAAATTTTAAAAGCCCCATTATCCAAGAGCAAACGCCCAACCACCATCACTATGCCTGATACTGGCCCCGATTATGCTCGGATAAAAGGGCACCGCATTGACAATTTATATTCCATTATGCAACCTTAGAACATGGCAAATATAAATAAATAAGATAAAAATATAAATAAATATTAACATAATAAAATACTAATCTAAAATAAATAAAATACTAATCTAAAACATACATACATAAATATTAATATAACAAATAAATAGCAACAAATCTAACGTAAATAAAATACTAATCTAAAACAATCATAAATATTAATGAAACACATAAATAAAAACTAATCTAACATAAATAAAATACTAATCTAAAACATAAATAAATACTAATGTAAAACATAAATAAACATACAAACTAAAAAAGACACAATTTTAAATTAACTAATACTTCATTAAATCATAAAAAAATTACAACAATAAAAGGGAAGAAAATATACCTAACTATAAGCTCGAATGACGAACCCTGACTGAACCCCACCGAGATCTACCATGACCTCTCCAAAAATTAACTAGATCGGATCCAAAATAGGACCCCGATCGAACCGGTTAGGATAGAGGGCACTGCCTCGGTCCTTGGCTACCCGGGAGCTATGCTCTCTTATTTGGGCAAGTCTTGGCTGGCTCTCTTTCCTCCCAATTGCCCCCCCATGCCTCATATTTATAGGCAATTGGGGGATTTAATGGATGATGTGGAGTTATGTGCTCCAAGCACTTTTTCAATTTTGTTTTACAATTTTGCAATTTTTTCCTTTTTTCTATTTTTTTATTTGCTTCTGCCCCTTTTTTGTTAATAATATTATTATTACAACAATACTAATAATACTAAAACTTGGACAAAAATGAGTGATTACAGTCGGAGCGCGTGATTCGGGTTCTCGAGGATATGCTGAGGTGTTGTGTTATTGAGTACCTGGGAACATGGGAGAAGCAGTTGCCGTTGGTGGAGTTTGCTTACAATAACAGCTATCATGCTAGCATACATATGGCACCTTATGAGGCGTTGTATGGTAGGAAATGTCGTACGCCCGTGTGTTGGGCAGAAGCGGGTGAAAAGTTTGTGAGCACTTAAAAGTAGCTGCAGATCGTCAGAAGTCCTATGCAGATTTGAAGCGTAGGGATATAGAGTACGCTGTGGGTGACTGAGTGTTTTTGAAGGTGTCGCCTTAAAAAAGATGCTTGGGTGGAAATGGAAGCTTAGCCCGAGATTCATTGGACCATACGAGGTTGTTGAGCGTGTGGGTCCTATTGCGTATTGCTTAAGGTTACCTCCAGAGTCGGCAAAGATTCATGATGTGTTCCACATTTTGGTGTTGCGGAGGTATAGGTCGGATCTATCGCATGTTATGCCTGTGGAGGAGATTGAGTTTAGACTGGATCTATCTTATGATGAAGAACCGATAGAGATTCTTGGTACTAGTAGTAAGGTGTTGCGTAGCAAGACAGTAGAGCTTGTTAAGTTGTTGTGGAGGCACCACGGTGTTGAGGAGGCCACGTGAGAGTGCAAGTCGGATATGTTGAAAATGTTTTCGCACCTGTTTCCTCCAAGTAAATTTCGGGGACAAAATTTCTTAAGTGGGGGAGAGTTGTAACGTCCCAGCTTTTGGGCCTAGTAGTTTTGAGGGTTATTAGACGGTCCGGTGGACTGGGTTAGAGATTCGAGTCAGATTCGGGTCAGTATATTTTTCAGTGAGATAAAAATATGGAAAAATAGTTAAAAATCATCTTTTACTATATAATGATTTTTGGTGGAATCAATTTTGGAAAATGAGTTTTGGAAGTCAGACATTATGGCTAGTGACCAAAATGCAAGTTTTGAAAACTGCGATTTTCTATTGACTAAAATGAAAAGGGTCAAATTCTTAGAATCTTTAAGGAGCTATTTTACGAATTTGTTTCTGACGGTTTCTCCCATAATTAGACTTATTTTAACATGTGTTTTATTATTCAATTAAAAGAGCTTTTTGGTTAAAAGGTGGTTGTTGGTTTTGGAAAATAAATCACGTTATTTTTCTCTCCATTCTCTCCTCAGCCAAACACTCAAGTTTTCATCAAATTCCAGAGGTAAGATGGTTTCTAACTTGATTTTATGGTTTCAAATTGTTTAACTAAGATTGTTTATTCAAAATCATACAATAATCTTGTGTTTCTTAGCTTTTATCAAAACAATTGAGGGAGAAACTTCACAATAGGGGTAAGGTCCGAGATCTCCTCTATTGTATGGTTCTTTACTGAAATCCCCAAGCATTTGATCCTTGATTTTGTGTTTCTAATCTGATTTTAATGATTTTCAATGATTAATTGAGTTAATTTGGGGAAATGAGTTGATTCACGGATTGAATCTATTTTATGGTAATTAAGGATGATTTAATTCATATTGTGGATGTTTTATAATGTTGATAAGTTGTTGTCAATGGAATCCCGAAACTCTTGAGTCTCTAATTGTTTAGGTTGCCAGATTTGTGTTCTTGGGGTGTTTTGGTGACTGCATGAATGCAGGGGGTGTTAGGTTGTTTTAATTCTGTTTTTAGGTGTTGATTGTTGATAAAAGTGGTGTTATATTTTTAGGTTGTGGTTGGGTTGTGTTTGAGAAGGTTTTGATGATGATTTCGGTTGTTGTGGATGGGTAATCTTGTGAGGATTCTGGAAATCTGAAAGGATTTGTTAGTGTAGTGTCTTGAATGCATTGAGATGCATTAATCCTCTGTTGTGTTATGGTCAAAGTAGGGGAAGTTGATCTGAGAGTGATTGGTGAAGCGATGGAGGCTTCGGACACTTGATTTCGCGTTGGCGAATCGAGGTTTCGCGTATTGGTGAGTGAGAATGTGGATTCCAACTTTAGAATGTTTTAAAGGTGGTTTATGGGAGTTTAAACTTAGCTTGATACGCTGGTTTAAACTCGGAAGTAAGTAAAATGGATTTTCTCTCTCGGTCATGCTATGTTGTAATGGTTTCATGCACTTGTTTTGATTCAAATGTTACCTACTATTTAAGCATGTTTTAAAGTATCTTGAATACTGTATTTGAGCATTAAATGCTGAAGGATGCACATGATAAGTGATCCTTGTAAGTAAGTGGTTTATACATGTGGTTTAAAGCATGGTTGTTGCTTTGGAAAAAGGATTGGTTAATGCTTGTTAAAAAAGTGAGGTAAATGTTAAAATGGTTAATTATATTGGCAAGTGATGTGGTTTTAAAATTGTTATCAGACATAGTTGGTCGGCCATAGGATTGAGTGCACTATAATAAGTCACCTTGGATGTTGAAGGGTTTAGATCCGTGTACCGAAAACTCCATCCGAGTACCCTAACGTTATAGGGGTTAAACAGTACCGAGAACTCTCGTTAATGGATTAAGTGTCTAACCGATGAAAGGGGTTGATGTCGCCAAGGGTTATGTACGTACCTGGTTGGTAATGTACCACGGTTGTTATTGTATCGCTATTCCGGTTGAGATGGCTTGAAGTGTTGGTTGAACACTTGTTGAATCCGTTTCTCCGATGAATTATTTTGGTGTTGGACTTGTTTAATGATCACTTGTAAGCCAATATAATTGTTAATGTATCATTGAAAGGTTTATGTTGTATAATGTGATTTATACATGTTTACTCTTTAAGCTTTGCATATGGTTGTTATGCATAGGAAGGCTAGAATTGAGGTTAGCATTGGGATTTGCTGTTGGTTAATGATACATGTAGCATACGGTTTAATATGATGGTTTTGAAAGTGTTAAGTGCATGGTTTTTAAGGCATGATGTTTTATATGTTGAAAAGTATGATTTAAAAAATAAGGGGATTTCCAATGTGCTATTGAACAATGGTTTTAATTGCATTGATGGTGTATTGTATTTGAGCACTCCTCACTAAGCCTAGTGTGCTTACGCTCTCTTTGTCCATCAATGCAGAGAATTAAGGTCTCAGAAGGCAACAAGAAGCAAGGGGATCCTAGCAAGACTTGGCTAACAAAGTATGTTTGGATTAGACTATAAGAATAAAGGCAATGGGGTACTTGTTTTGGTTTTGGGAGATGTTTTGTTGAACTCCCTGTTTGAGAATGTTGCTTGTTTGCTCTTGAGTAGTAAAAGGCCTCTAAAGTTGGTATTTTAGAGTTGGTTTACATTTTTGAAATGTTGCTTGGATGAAAACTTGGATGCATGCCTCTAGCTTTTCATTTGATGTAAAGATGCCATGCTAGGATGCTATGTTTATGAAGCTTGGATGCTTGTGGTATGCCTAGTATGCTGGTGTTATGTATTAAACTTGTTGGAATGGTTTGAGTGTGTTATTTGGATAAAAATTAGCAAAAAGTGACATTATAGGTCCAGCCATACCGATACGCGTGGGATTGTATTGGTACGGCTGGGTTTTTCCAGGCTTGAGGCATCGGTACAAGCCATGGGTGTTCCGATACGCCAAGGCAATTTTGTCTTAGCGTACCGGTACAGAGGAGGGTGTTTCGGTACGGGCTTTAGCCTCTGGAAAATTGCTTTTTCAATCCAAACCCGTGTACCGAAACGCATGAACCTGTATCGGTACGGTCATTAAGGATTTCAAAAGTTTGGTAAGTTAGTTAGGCGTATCTGTACGGCATGGAGGTGTATCGAAATGGGGCATTTCATACCGTATCGGTACGGACAGCAGCCAAAGCTGTTAATGTCACTGTAGCATAGGTTTGACCTTTGTATTTTAGTCCGTGAGTTTTGTTTATGCAATTAAATGCGCTTGAATGAACGAATTGAGCTAAAATTTGACATGTATGATTGAATCCTGATAAATAAAGGCTGGGTAACATTAAAAGTGAGCTTTAATCCTGTAGTTTTCTAGAATTGCAATTTGGTCCCTAAATTGCATTTGAGACCAATTGGATGTCAAATCGATGCCCGATTGAGTTGGGTTTCATCTTCTGTCAGCATGGACATGTAGGATATTAATTAAGCATCTAAACAAGATGAAAGGAAAAAATGGTCTCGTTTTGGGGTTTCTTCTCACGGTTTACCTCGGTAAACCTAATGTTACTCGCTCTGGTCGGTCTGGCGGCTAGGCCAGGTCAAGGGGGTTACACTTGTGTTTGAAAAACCCTGCCCAATTTTGAAATTAAAAATGTGGAGTCACCACCGATCATTTTAAAATGGTAGACCGGACACCAAGAAAAACCAGAGATTCAAAATTCAGGTCGGGAGTCGGTTACGGATGGGGAAGTATTAGCACCCCACACCGCCCAAAACTGGTACATAGTCGATTATCTAATGTCTTGGTATTGGAAATTACAAATTCGATTGAAATTTAAAATATGATTCTTAAATGCCGGAAATATCGAGAGAACTGCGCCCTTTACGCCCCGGGACACGGATTCTCGCTTTCTTGGAAAAAAAATTAAAATATCACATCCCTTTACGCCCGAAATATGATTTCTTGAAGTTTTTAAAATATTGATTTAAAATTCAATTTTTATTTTTTAAAAAAACATTTTTTATGATTTAAAATATAACATATATGATACGAATAAATTAAAATGTATGAACAAAATATGAAGCGTGAAATGAAGCAAGTATGACACTTATATAAAATATGCATATTAAACATATATATATATAACTATAATATGAAATAATAAAACTATACTGCATCAAAATATATGTGACAAATAACACAAATACATATCTACCGTATATATTATAGTAAAAAATAATATATTTTATATTAACAAATTATAATAAGTAAAATATATTTATATATACGTTAATGTTAAAAACTTTAGTATGTACATAATTAACATATATACTTATAATATACGTAAAAAAATATATTACCTTTATATATTTGATACATAGTACCATATATGATAGATATAATATATTATTTACATAACATTTATAATAAATGCGTACACATTAAAAATAAAATAAAATCTCATAATATAACTAAATACATTATAAAAATAATACGAAGATATATACATACATATAATAATAATAATAATAATAATAATAATAATAATAATAATAATAATGCTAAAATATGTGAACCAAATAAAAAAGCATGAACTAGTGATTAAAATGCATGATGTGATAATTTACATGGCATAAATGACAAATATTAAGGACTAAAATGGATTAAATATAAAATACAAAGAAATAAGCATAAAATAAAGGAAGTGACAAGCTGGAAATTAAATACTAAAAAAGTGAATAAATTGCAACAAAACAAAAATTAAAAGCTAAAAAATAAAGAAAAGGACGATATTAAAACACGTAAGAAAAATAGAAGGACTGAAAGTGGAATTATCCCCTGGATAGAAGTTAAAATGGGCTAAAACTATAAGGACAAAATACGTAATTTGCCCGTTAAAAGTGCGTGGATCCTCCCCTGGATCCGGGTCACCGCGGGTCGGGTATGCTTGAGACGGCGTCGTTTTGTGCAAGAGCCAATTTAAACAGATTAAAACAAGAATTTTTTTAAATCGAAACCTAATAATAAAAACCTAAAACTGTATCCCTCTCCTCTCATATACTCAACGGCAGCCTCACATCCCTCACATCTTCACGGCTAATCATCAGCGACAGCCTCACGGCGGCATCGCCAACGACCACAAAACAATAGGTAGGATTCGAAATATCCTTCAATTTATTATTCAAAATATAAAAAACTAAAAGCTTTGGATTTGAATCGAAAAAAAGAGAAAGTTTCGTTCTTTAACTTTCGAATTTTTTTTGAAATAAAACCCCTTTTTTACAATTTTCAGAACCATTTTTGCAATTTTTTTGAACCCCCGCTTTTACATGCATGCTTGGCTCGGTTTTATAACCAATCCCATAACAACTCCCCTCTATTTTTAATCTATAGATCTTGATGGAGAGATGGCCGGATTTTAGAGGTATGGTGATGGCAAAGTATGGGCAGTGGTATGGGTGTTTGATAGGGTAGGTTTTATGTTATTTTGGGGTTAGGTTTGATTTGTGGTTTAGGTGTAATTTTAGGGTTTGTATGTTGGGATTTAATTTAGGGTTTCGGTTTATTTTGGTTGGGTTGGTTGGTGGCCGACGATAAGAATGAACGACGACATATAAGGTGGCGGCGGTAGCGGCTGGTTTAGGGATGTTTAGGGTTTTTTGGTTTTTGGGTCAGATCCGGCTTATGTATTGGGTACGGGTTTGGGTCAGTTTAGCTAGGGTAAATGTGTTTTCGAGTTTGGGGTCAAGAAGGGTTATTACAGCTGCCCCTCTTTGCTCATTGTTGTATAACAACAATAGAGCAAAAACTAAAATGGCCCTTTTTGTCCAGTCTGGTTGAGCCTCTTCTCTTCTTGACGTATTTCTTCTTTCTTCTGTAGATCTTCTTTCTCTTCGACGCAAGTCTTCTGACTGGATTTATCTACTTTGTCACTCTCGTGGAAGTAAAATATTCAAAATAAGGGGTTTCCTGTTAGGGAAGCAAAATGAGTTCAACTTGCTACATTATTGGTGATGAGCTAATACTTAAAGAAGATTCGGACCAGCTGTGACACTGATGAAGAGGCAAGGTTTAAAAAAATTTGATCCAGCTGCAACACTGACGAAGCAGCGGGATCGGTGGATGAAAGTTCCAATGTCTGATCCAGCTACAACTTTGACAAAGAGGCAAGATTAGAAAATTGAAAACTTCTTCTTCTTCTTCTTTTTCGTTTCTTTTTTAACATTTTTCATTTATTTTTTATTTTTCTTTCTTTCTTTTTCTTCTTTTTTTCTTTTCTTTTTTCATTTTTTTCATTTTCCCTTTTTTAAAGATAAATAGTTGAAAGTTGGTAAATTTTGACCATGCTACAACACTGACGGTGAGGCATGGTCTAAAATTAGTAAAGTTGATCCATCGACGACACCGACGAAGAGGCAAGATCACGCGTTAGTGAATTTGGTCTAGCTACAACACCGACAAAGAGGCAAGACTGAAAGTCAGTAAATTAGGTTAAGCTACAACACCGACGAAGAGGTAGAATCGAAAGTTAGATTTGACCAAGCTACAACACTGACGAAGGGGCAAGGTCTAAAGATTTGATCCAGCTACGACTTTGACGAAGAGGCAAGATCGGAGGGTTGTTCTTTTACGATCAAGTTACGACTCTGACGAAGAGGCATGATCGAAATTTGGCAAATTTGGTTCAGCTACAACACTGAAAAAGAGGCAGAACCGAAAGTTTATAAAGTTGAATCTATCCACACCATCAATAGAGAAATAAGATCGAATTTCAGCACTTGGATCCTACTACACCATCAACTCAGAAGCGAGATTGAATTTCAGCAACTCGGACCCAACCACACCATCAACGGAGGGTCAGGATCGGATGACAATTTGTATTCCACTACACCATCAATGGAGAAGCAGAACACCAACTTGAACCATACTACACCATCAACGGAGGAGCATGATTGGATTTCAACAACTTGGACCCTAGTCACACCATCAACGAAGGCACAAGATCGAATAATAATTTGAATTCTACTACGCCATCAATGAAGAAGCAGAACACCAACTTGAACCCTACTACTCCATCAACGGAGGAGCAAGATTGGATTTCAGCAATTTGGGCCCCAACCACACCATCAACGGAGGGACAGGATCGGATGATAACTTGGATTCTACCACGCCATCAAAGGAAATGCAGAACACCAGCTTGAACCCTACTACACCATCAACAGAGGAGCAGGAATGGATTTCAGCAACTTGAACCCAGCCATACCATCAACGAAGGGACAAGATCAGATAATTTGGCAACTTGAAACTAGCCTTACCATCAATGGAAAGACTATATCAAATAACGACAGCTTGGATCTTACTACATCATCAACGGAGGAGTAAGATCGGTGAATGATAGCAACTTAGACCCACCTATACCATTAACAGAGAGACAGGATCAGATAAATCAAACTTGATTTTCTTTTGATTTTTTTTACTTTTCTTTTTTTGATTTTTTTTATTTTCTCTCTCTTTTTTTTGATATTTTTTAATTTTGACTTTTTTTTATCTTTTTTTTTATTTTTTTTTATTTTTTTGAATTTTTGATTTTTTTTCAACTTTCTTTTTTTTCTTTTTTGAATTTTTGTAACTATAATAAAAGGTAAATTCCAAGGAAAAGTTTGGTCTAGCTGCAAAACTATCGAAGAGGCAAGACCTGGGTAAGATTTGATCTGCTACACCACTGACGGAGAGACTAGATCAGCAAAGTATGAGATCCATTACACCACTGATGGAAAGATAGGATCTAGATGGAAAATTTGATCTGCAACACCACCGACGGAGGCAAGATCCACATTAAGTTGGCGTACCACCACTGACGGAGGCATGATTTACAAGATGTTGGATTGTTGTGCCATTGTTAACGAGATAATTTTTGGAAAAAATTGCTCAGCTTCTCTATCGATAGAGGGCAGGATCTGGAAAGAATTTTTGTTGGTAGGAGTGATAGTCAGGAAAATGTTGGCATCTTCACACCATCGTTGGAGGAATCAAATCCTACAAAGGAAAAAAGCACTTGTCAGTAATTGTTCAAAAATTTGTCGCTGATACCTTCTATTTAGATATTTCAGCATTTTTTTGTATGTTTGGCCATCATGATTGCCCCCTATGTTGAGGATGTCCAGTCTATTCTTCAAACCTGTTTGTATGATAAAATGCATGTATGAATTTTATGCATAAATGCATGTGCCTATCCTAAATGCATTGTGACTTCGGTGTATGCACTTAATCTAAATGTATGACGTATGCAAAAATGGTTTAATGCAAGATGAATGCAACTAAATGCATGAATGTGATATGATTTCTTTTCTTTAACCTCAAAGGGATGCCCCTGACTCCTCGCTGGTCCTGTCAGACTATTGGTCTTTTGCACGCGGCGTGCCCCAACCTCTTCTTGTGTTCGATCACCTTTCTTTGAATCTTTCATCTGGGTGCATGCCCTAAAATTTTGTTTGTCCTATGTCATCGTCTAAAACTGCTCTTGTAGTGAATTTGAAACTTTGAGTGTGGATTATGTTGCCCCCTAAATTGGGTTCACAAATTTGCTGTGTTGATTCATGACAGCTCATCCTTTCGGATCAATGCTGAGCGGTGATTATATGTAGCTATAATTCTTGTTTCTAAACCTTGATGGAGAATGCCCCCAAATTGAATCCTTGTCAGAGGCATGATGTTTGCAGCAGACACTTTTGGATATGCCCCAAGATCGGGCTCTTGTAGAGGTTCTGTAAGGTGCTAGATCGACCAACTTTGTTATATCAAATGGGGTATCCCAGAGACTAATTTCAAAATGTATGCATGTAAATGCAAAGTGCAAGTCTTAGATGCAAAAAATACTGATTCAAAAATGGTTCCCATGTCCTAAATTTCTGAACTCACTGGATTCATTTGCAACTTTGAATATTGCCTTGATATCTAGAGTACTAGATTTTCTCCCGATGATATTTTTTAAATTGAGAACCAGTTGCGAATTAGTATTTCATGCTGATAAAATGAAAAAATTAAAATGTTATGCAGTGAATGCCAAAATGAACAGATTTTATATGATGTGATCACATAAAAAATGGGTAATTTCATAATTAAAATAATCAAATGAATAAATTAAATGGTAAATAAGGTAAAAAAATAGATAAAAACTATACATAGAAAGATGCATCAAAGCCTAAAAGGGTAACTGCTAAACGGGAAGAGTTTCGCATAGCTTTAAAAAGGTTGGCTCCTACGGCTCATTATATGCGGGTTTTGGTTCTAGGGAAGGGTACCCGAATTGTCCTCGTAGTCCCTTACTAAAGGTAGCAAGGCCCCTGATCCTCACCCATTATAGGTTTTAAACGGACCAAGTTCAATTTAGGGGGATACATCCCTTATGCCTATATGGAGGTAACCCACACGAAAGCATAAGAAATAAATCCCGAAAGTGATTCACCAACCTATACGGTGGTAACCCACACGAAGGCGGTATCACATTTCCACTTAAAAAGGACGGAGCTCGGGTAGAAAGCTCATAGGATGCAGTAAAAGTAAATCAGTTATATTTACAAAAACTAAAATGCATGTCTTATTAACAAAAGACAGAATCATATTTTAAATTAAAATCGAATATGCCAATTTCCAACGACCAAGACTAAAAAAACGACTTGTGGCTTGACTCTCTTTTTCAAAAAATATCCCCAGCGAAGTCGCTAGTTGTAAGCACCCAAATCTGTCCGGCGCTTATTTTTTATTCGGTTTTGAAAATTATTCTTTCTAGTGTTTGAAAAACCACGCCCAATTTTGAAATTAAAAATGTGGAGTCACCATCGATAATTTTAAAATGGTAGACCGGACACCAAGAAAAACCAGAGATTCAAAATTCGGGTCTAGGAGTCGGTTACGGATGGGGAAGGATTAGCACCCTCACACCACCCAAAATTGGTAGCTAGTCGATTATCTAATGTCTTGGTATTGGAAATTACGAATTCGATTGAAATTTAAAATACGATTCTTAAATGTCGAAAATATCAAGAGAACCGAATCCCTTTACACCTGGGACACGACTTCTCGCTTACCTGGAATTTTTTTTAAAATATCACATCCCTTTACGCCCGGGATATGATTTCTTGAAGTTTTTAAAACATTGATTTAAAATTCAAAATTTATTATTATCTTTAAAAATCATTTTTTGATGATTTAAAAAACAACAAATATGATACAAATAAATTAAAATGTACAAACAAAATATGAAGCGTGAAATGAAGCAAGTATGACACTTATATAAAATATGCATATTAAACATATATATAAAACTATAATACGAAATAATTAAACTATACTGTATGAAAATATATGCGACAAATAACACGAATACATATCTACCGTATATATTATAGTAAAAATAATATATTTTATATTAACAAATTATAATAAGTAAAATATATTTATATATTCGTTAATGTTAAAAACTTTAGTATGTACATAATTAACATATATACTTATGATACACATACAAAAATATATTACCTTTATATATTTGATACATAGTACCATATATGATAAATATAATATAATATAATATATTATTTACACAACATATATAATAAATACGTACACATTAAAAATATAATAAAATCTCATAATATAACTAAATACATTATAAAAATAATACAAAGATATATACATATAATAATAATAATGCTAAAATATGTGAACCAAATAAAAAAGCATGAACTAGTGATTAAAATGCATGATGTGATAATTTACATGGCATAAATGATAAATATTAGGGACTAAAATGGAATAAATATAAAATACAAAGAAATAAGCATAAACTAAAGGAAGTGACAAGCTGGAAATTAAATACTAAAAAAGTGACTAAAATGCAACAAAATAGAAATTAAAAGCTAAAAAATAAACACGTAAGAAAAATAGAAGGACTGAAACTGGAATTATCCCCTAGATAAAAGTTAAAACGGGTTACAAGTATAAGGACCAAATACGTAATTTGCCCATTAAAAGTGCGCGGATCCTCCCCTGGATCCAGGTCACCGTGGGTCAGGCACGCCTTAAACGACATTGTTTTATGCAAGAGCCAGTTTAAACAGATTAAAACTGGGATTTTTTTTAAATTGAAACCTAACAATAAAAACCTAAAAATTTATCCATCTCCTCTCATATACTCAACGGCAACCTTACTTCACTTACATTTTCACGGCCAATCATCGGCAACAGCCTCACGGCGAGGGGCGGCATCACCGACGACCACAAAACAATAGGTAGGATTCGAAATATCCTTCGATTTATTATTTGAAATATAAGAAAACTAAAAGCATTGGATTTGAACCAAAAAAAGAGAGATTCGTTCAGATTTTTTTGAATTTTTTCGAAATAAAACCCTTTTTTTACAATTTTCAAAACCCTTTTTGTAATTTTTTTGAACCCGCATTTTATATTCATGCTTGGCTCGGTTTTATAACCAATCCCATAACAACTCCCCTCTATTTTTTAATCTACAGATCTTTATGGAGAGATGGCAAGATTTTAGGGGTATGATGATGGCAAAGTATGGGCAGTGGTGTGGTGGTTTGATAGGGTAGGTTTTATTTTATTTTGGGGTTAGGTTTGATTTGTGGTTTAGGTGTAACTTTAGGGTTTGTATGTTGGGATTTAATTTTAGGTTTTTAGTTTATTTTTTTTGGGTTGGTTGGTGGCCGGTGAAATGGATAAACGGCGGCAGACAAGGTGGCGGCGACAGCGACAGACAAGGTGGCGGCGGCTGGTTTAGGGATGTTCCAGGTTTTTTGGTTTCCAGGTCAGATCTGGGTTATGTATTCGGTACAGGTTTGGGTCAGTTTAGCTAGGGTAAATCGGTTTTCGGGTTTAGGGTCAAAACAGGTTATTACAACCATAATGAACAATTCGACATTATTAAAGGAAAAAGTGATTTTTTTTAAAAATATTCTATATTCAGATAATTATACTAGTATAGTATAGTTAAGTAATGTTAGATTAAAAATCTAACATGAATATTTTTATGTATGTTCAAATGGTAATGTACAGCTATTGACGAGGCTAAGGGTACTAGATCAAAGAAAAGCAAAGAAAAGGTATCGAAATAGCTTAGTGAGGCTAATATCATGAATGGCCCAGGTTAGTGCATTTTACTTATTTATATACATGTTATATGAGTGAGCACATTTTTACTTATTTATCATATATGTGATATGAGTGAGTGCATTTTTATTTATTTTATATATATGACATACGGGAGACTTGCGAGAAGTTGACCTTGATATTAATGAAAATGTATGTTGATCAAAGTTCTGTAAATGGCATGAAATCCTAAATGGCATATGTGATACATTGATATGACATAATGATTTATCTAAGATAAATCAGATTTTTAGATTTTGGGTATGAATTGCCCATTATGGATGTTAGTATTGATGGATTGGATATTGAATGTGAAAATATTATATTGTTATGCCCAAGTACTAGTGTGAGAGTCTTTGGTACAATTGGATATCCATAGAGTCTTAGCAGCTGCATTCCAGCACTATGGTGCGTTTCATACACTTTGTTGATAACATCAGACACTACGGCATTGCAGACACTATGGTGTTGTTTAGGCACTTTGGTGTCGATTAGCACAAAAGGTGCGATAATAAGGAGCAAAGGGCATCCTCGAGTACGTACTCACCATCAGACGCTACGGCGTTGCAGACACTATGGTGTCATTATGATGACTCGTATACCATAGGTAGCAGCTATGTCCTAGCACTACGATGCGTTTCAGTCACTTCGGTGATGTTTAGACACTTCAGTGTTGACTTAGACGCTACGGCGTTGTTCAGACACTTCGGTGTTGTTAGCATAAAATGTGCGATTATGAGGAGCAAAAAGCATCCTCGAGTACGTACTCATCTCAGTCACTTCGGTGATGCAAATGCTACAACGTCGTAGACACTACGGTGTTGTGATGACTCGCATACCATAGAATCACATGATTTAGTACTTTGGGCTATAATACTTGAAATGCATTTATACAGGTAGTTAAGCTAAAAAGCTTAATGTACACAAGACTGGTATGACAGATCGAATCTTATGATTTGAATATTATATTGGTTTAATGAACTATACATGTAAGGAAGTTCTATGCATGATAAAATGCTATCAAATGCAATTGGAAATCGCTTGCCATTTTGCAGGGCTGTGTTATTTATAATTATTGTTTTATATTGTTATGATTATGCCTCACTAAGTTATACTTAGAGTGTGTTTCGTATCACACGTAGGTACTTTGGATTAGGTAGCAGAGAAGGAGCTGCACATCGCTGGATCAAATTAGCCTGCATTATCGGAAAGTATCACCACATCCTAGACTAGTGGGGCATGTATAGATATTAAATAAGTAGCTCTTTTGTATGTCTAAATTTTTGTACTCTACTTATAAGTTAATGTGGATATATGATCTAGAAACATGACTTAGTTTGAGGAATTAAGAATATTAGAAAATATGCTTCAAACGATTTTAAACTTAGTTGGTCGTTTATCGCGTAGCAATTTTCAAATCAAGAAATGGTCTAGGCAGCACACATAGTTTTCACCATGAATTATATTTTTATTCTAATAACTGCTTAAAGTATTTTATAAACCAATTTAGGGTTGAAACTAGGTGACTCTAGACAAATTTGTAATTTAGTGAAAACCGAGAAAGGGTTGTTTAATCAAATTAGTTTTGTAATAATAAAAAAATTTACAAGTCTGAAAATCAGTGTAAATCGGTTATTATCATATTTAATGTGTATTTGAATATCGAATATACATTGAGGGTGTTACATTTAGTTGTATCAGAGCGAAGGTTTAGCCGATTCTGGAGGGTAAACAGAATCCAATATGATTTTGCTAAAGTGTACATGCCCCTAGGATGTGATGATACTGATGTATTGCTTGCATAACTTAATGTAGCTCCTCAATAGTATTAATAAGTCTCTAATGGTTATAAGAAAAATAAGATACTGTTAGATTTCGTCAGTTGATAAATTTTGAGGGTTAAGAAAAGACCTATAGTGGATACAACACAATGAAATAAATATGGTAGTTCACTCCTAACCAGGATGAGTTATTTGTATAATAGAGAACTAGTACAGTAATTATAAGATGTTAGTCTCTAACATCTGTATTTGCACTTATGCTTACAATAGCATAAGTTATACGAAATTTAGAGAGTAAGGGCTCATACGCATATTTCAAGGTAAAAGATAGTCATAGGACGATAAGCCTATGATTAAATAGAATTGTGATTGTTATTAATAAATTAAGATAATCATATATGAAAAGTTAGAAAAAGAAGAATTCCTATGGAGACTATCAGTAGTGATGTGATTGCCAATAATTCGCTTGGTCATTGTGCGAGAGTGACCCAGATATGTAAGAATTGTCTCTTAGTGATTCAAGGGATTGAATTTCCAGCAAATTTAATGAAGCTACCATTCCATGAATTTGAGATTATCTTGGGGGTGGACTGGTTATCTGCATATGATGCAGATGTTAAATGTAAAAAGAAGCAATTAGTACTTCAAGGACCAGATGGTTATGAGGTGGTTGTAGTAGGAGAAAGAAATGATTGTCTAGACTCAGTAATCTCTATAATGATATGTAATACCCCAAATTTTACTAATTTGATTAAGGATCATTAGTATTAAGATAACAGCTTAAAAGTTATCTTAGTGACTAAAATGACAAAAATGCAAAAGTTAGGATTTCTTCGATTATGGGTTATGGAAAAGGAATTTCTGAGATTTAAAAGCATCAGATGATAGAGGGAAAGTTAATTAGGGTATTTGCAAAGTTTGGTCAAAATTAGAGGAAAATTGGAATTGGAATTGAAGTTTAAAATTTAGTGACCAAAATGTTAAGTAGTCAAAACTTGTGTGGTACAAGACTAAATATGAAAAGTTGAAAAACTAAAGTTGTAATTTCCCAAAAGGTAGGGGTTTTCATTTCATAAATAGATAGATCACCTAAGGGTGTGGATCAAATGTGGAATTTTGGTTTGAACCGATATTTCGATTGTTGGGAAATTGCAGTCAAAGTTTAAGTGGAATTCGGGTATCCAGATCGAACTGAAAAATTATGAAATTTTACTATATGATAGAAGAAGGATATAAAAAAAATTATTCCCAACTTTTGGAAATATTTTTAGTTCGATTCAAGATGAATCCTATGATTTAATTTGATTAAGGAATTTATTTAGCAGTCGATAAAATTCTCGATAATTATCTGTAAATTGGATCGAGCTAAAATTTCACAGATAGTTCCATGGATCTTAGAAGAGTCATAAAAATTATTTTATGACTATTTGGATGTTAAAAAGATCATGAAAAATTTAAATCGATTGAAATGATATAGAAGGACAATTTTGTGAATAAGTTGATCTGGTAAAGGGCATTTTGGTCATTTTTCCCAAAAGGGACATGGAAGGAATTTTGAGATTTCTTTTATTGATGAATAGTGGCTGATTATAATCCAACTAAGTCTAGTTGGAATGTTACAAAATGGCAAAATAGAAATATAGATCTAGTTGGAGGGTATTTTTGGAAAGTTGAATTTATTAAATTAAAATTTCATTTTTTATAATACAAGTGGCATAAATACATGAAAATATGAAGGAATTATCATCAAATAACTCTCCAAAACCGTGGTGAAGAGGAGAAAGAAGAAGGAAATTTTCCAAGCTCAATTTAAGCCCCAAATCTCAATTTTAAGGTAATCTTTCGAACTACAAAGTTGTTCTATTCTTTGAGCTCTATCTTTTGATATAAATAATTAATAGAATACTTTCTTGGTTGATGAGATTTGATATGAGGAAGAAATTAGGGTTTATGAATAAAATTGGGGCTTTTGAATTTTATGATTCCATGGTTAAATTTCTAATACCCCAAACTTTTGGTTAGTGACTAAATTGCAAAAGTTTAAAAGTTGGTGGTTTTACTTTAGTGACTAAAATGTAAAATGTTAAAGTTTGGTGACCAAAGTGAAAAGTTGAGAAAAGTTCAAGGACCAATCTTGTAAATTTCCCAATAATTATTTTTATGGTAAAAATGAATATTTTATCTCGGTATAAGATTTTTCGTACGAGATTTGCATAAAAAGCTATAAAGGGAATAAGTTTCAGGAATTAGTTCGGATGACTATTCAAACTCAGAAAATTACGAAAATTTTATGGGAGTTTTAGATAGACTAAAAGAAGATGGTATTAAGCTTTGGGACCGTTTTGATTCGATTCTATACAATATTTGAGTAAATAGGGGATAATGGCATTTTTGAAAATACCAAGATTCATTAATGGCATTTTAGTCAATTTGCCCCTACTTTTTAATTAAAGATGATTATGGAAAAGTGATAAGGTTAGGTGTCAACACCTAATAAGTTATAATTAAAGGGCAAAATGGTAATTTTACTATTAATGAAGGATTTTCAAGAAAGATGCTACCCGATAAAGATTTCGGGTAATTATCGGTATTTTTGGATCGAGTAAATTTCTAAGTTTGACTTTATTAAATGGAGGATTTTATACGAAATATGAATTTCTTCATGGAATTAGGTAAATATATGATTCCCGAATTAGAGTTGATAGTTCGAGAGAAGAAAAATCGTAGAAAGTGAAAATCAGATAATTGGATCGAACAAAAATCATAAAATGATATTTTATGATTTAAGATAGTTATGGCCGATTGGAATGGAATTAAACTAGTTCAAATGTAATGGGATGGCATAATTTTGAACTAGTTGTAATTTTTATTTAGTTAGGGGGGCAAATTTGGAAAAAGAGAAAAATGAATAAAAAAATCATTTTTATTTTTACAAGTTGCATTTTATGATTATATATTGGATTTAACAAGTCAAAAAGATTAACAAATTTGTTCATCTTTTCATCAAACTTTCGAACAAGAGAGAAAGGTTGAGGGAAAATATTCAAAAAAATTTCTAGCTCAATTTCAAGGCTTTTGATCAAGAATTCAAGCAAGGTTCTTTGAGGTAAAGTGATCTACTCTTCATTCTCTACATTTTGATAGTAAAATTGCATGGAATTATGAAGTTTTGGATTACGGTTTGAAGAGAGATAAATTAGGGTTTCATGGAAAATTGATAGAATTCAAGTAGTAGTTGATGAATTAAGTTTAGTATTGTTGAAATCGAGCTTGAAACCAAGTTAAATTCACGTTGAAAGTTATAAACCCTAATCTTGAAATTTAGGAATTTATTAGGGTTTCGAGAATTAAGGATGAAAATGGTTAGATTATGATGTTTGAAGCATTATATTGATGATGAAAGTCCAATTTTGAGGTTTCAAGGTTAATTCCCCTTTAGGGACTATTTTCAAAAATTTGAAGAAATTTGGGACTAAATTGTCAAAAATTTAATTGATGATGGAAATGAATAGAAAATCATGTTTCAACCTTGAATTAACAAATTGGGACCAAATTATAAATTTTAGAATGGTTGAGGATCATTTTAGCATTTTTAAGAAATTAAGGACTAAGTTGTCAAAAAAATTATTTTGGTGATGAAAATAGTGGAATTGTGATATTAGAAGCTTATTTTAGCATTTTGGGATCAAATTGAATATTTGAAAAAGTTTAGGGACCTATTCGGCTATTTGAAGAAATAAGGGTATGGTTTTGGAAATTTTGTTTTGAAGGGAGACTGGTCTGTAAACTGTTGAAATTATGATCAAATTAGTTTGAATTGATGAAAAATGACCATTTTGGAAAGAATGAGAAAGTAGGGGATTAAAATGGAAGAATTGAAAATTTAGGGCATGAATAGTTTCCAAATGTTCAAAATGGTCACTAAAGACCCAAAATGAGATTTATGGCAAACATTAGTATTTTATTTGGAAATGTTAGACACGAATTAAGTAAGTGTATAGTAATAAGTATATTCGATTGATTTCTATAGTTGCAAGAAATACTGAGGAAGGTATAAGTATACAAGGAAACGAAAAGATTAATGAGTAAGCTTAGTGAGGATAGATAATAAATGGCCCAGGTGAGTGCATTTTTATTTATTTATTATTATGCTATGAGATAGACTTGTAACAAGTGAAGCTCGAAGGTTAAAGGTAAAGGATTTGAATTATCTGAATTGTTTGAATGGTTTATAAATTATTTAGGGCATGAATTGCCCAATGCAAATTTCTATATATGAAAGTGATTTATTATTGATAAAAAGGAAAGTTCATATTATTGAAATGTTGAATGCCCATTGTATGTCTATTGAGAGTCTTGGTATATTGGCATGCCAAAGAGTTAGAGTCTATTGGTTTAATACTGCTACTAAGCAGGCGATACATTTAATACTGTTACGGCAGGCGAGACGGTGAGTTGTGTTTTACAACTATGATCCAGTGAAGGTTATTAATATCGTTAAGTTACGGTAGTATTTCCAGCGATACACTAGCATTGATCTATTGATCCAAACACAACTGATTAGTTGTTGCGGGCACATGTGCATTACTCATCATTAAACTCGCATACCTTGCATTCTCATATATAGTACATTGGGCTATGTTATATTATCATTGGAATTGAAAGTGGAATGATTTCGACAAGTTAGTTTTACGATTTTCAAATCCTTTTTGATAGTTATATTACACTCTATTTATTTCCATTATTACTTTGCAAAGAAATGTTTTAATTATTTACAATGCCTCACTATGTTATACTTAGCATGTGATTGTTTCACGCATAGGAAAAGAGAAGCGTTGGGAGTAAGGAGCATTAGCGAACATCATCAATTGAAAACAAGTACATCGGTATTAGTAATAAAAATTTTATGCTGTTTGATATTTACTAGTCGACATGTATAGTAAAATGTGAAGCCTGCTCTAATATGAATCGTATTTTATTCAGAATCTAAATAGTTTTAAATTAGGCAGTTTTATTAATTTTATACTAATGGATCAAACTGTTAAGTTTCTGCCTGAATCTTGGTTCAAAATATAATGTGAGATTATTAAGTTTAAGTTTTACGCGATTAACTATATTTTTTTGCAGTCAAGGATAGGATTTTCTTAAAATTAAAGAATTATTTTACAAGTACCATGTGACATTCCTAACTCTTATTCAGCAATGAATATGGGAAATGGGGTGTTACATTTTATGGTATCAGAGCTACAGCTTTAGCTGGTTCTTAGCGTAAATTGAAGTGATTTTATGTCAAAAAGTTTATACATGCCACTAGGATATCAATATTATTGATTTGATGTTTATATGATTTGATTGATATCGCTCCTTACTAATATGGAAGCAGATAAATTATAATTAATATTTGAGTTAAGAAGATTGAGATAAACTAGTGAATGGGAGATTCTGGAAAGAACCGTAGTGGTAATAATAAGGTTAACCATAACCTTTTGGATTAATCAGAACAAGAAAGAACATTGGCACAATAGGGAGTGTCTATACATGATTTGGGAAATCCTGAATTTCATAGGGAAGGTGGTCTGATGGTTGCTGACTTATAGTTTAATAATGTTCAAATTATAAAGGAAAATATAAATCGTTCCGATGTGGAAAAGTTAGAAGGAATTGTATCCTTGTTAAGAGGACATGTTCAAATACGGTGGACAAGTATCAGATAGATGATACCTGTAATTGAAGTGACATGGGTATTCTTCGAAGAAGCATTCAAGGCTAAATATATTGGTGATCAATATAGGATTAGAAATTGTAGCAAGTTTGATAAGTTGCCAAGATTACCTTCAGATTTAGAGGTGGAACTTATAATAGAGTATTACCAGGCATTGTATCTATATCGATGGTTCCGACCGAGAATCGAGTAAGGATTTTGTAGTGTTTAGTGATGCCCTTATTAGAAAGACCTTTGTTGCCTTGAGAGCTTTAAATGCGAGGTTAGCTTTGAAAGAGGATGGTGCCTTGATTGCTGAATTAAGCATAAGACCTACTTTGGTAGATTGGATAAAAGAACTTCAGAAAGGAGACCAAGAATGTTTGGCAGGAATCAAATAAGTTGAAAGGAGTGAGACTAAAGATTTTGAAATTAAATCTGATGGATACTTATATTATCGGGGAAGGATTGTTATTCCTGATAATGAAGAATTGAAGAAAAAACTTCTCTTTGAGGCACATTATAGTCCTTTGACCATTCATCCAGGTGGAAACAAGATGTATCAGGATTTAAAGAGTCGATATTGGTGGCCATGAATGAAAAGAGCTATAACTGAGTTTGTTTCAAAATGCTTGGCATGTCAATAAGTAAAAGTAGAGCATCAAGTGCCTTCTGGTCTATTGCAACCGATTTCCATTCCTCAATGGAAGTGGGAACGAGTAACCATGGACTTTATAATTGGGTTACCTTTGACTCCAAGTAAAAAGGATTCTATTTGGGTGATTGTTGATAGATTGACCAAGTCGGCACATTTCATTCCTGTCCGGACTGATTTCTCTATGAACAAATATGCGGAGTTGTATATCAAAGAAATAGTTTGACTTCATGGAGTACCAGTCTCGATTGTCTCTAATAAAGATCCAAGATTTACTTTCAGATTTTAGAAGTCTTTACGTGAAGCCTTGTATGGAAGAAAGTGCAGGGCTCCTTTGAATTAGTATAAGTTGAAAGATCAGGACGTATTAGACCTGATCTAATTAGAGAAAATGAAAACAAAGTAAAGATCATACAAGATAACCTCAAGATAGCCGCTGATCGACAAAAGTCGTATGTGAACTTAATGAGAAATGAAATTGAGTTTCAAGTGGGTGATAAGGTGTTTCTTAAGGTATCACCTTGGAAGAAAGTGTTGCATTTTGGACGGAAAGGAAAGTTGAGCCCTAGATTTATTGGACCATATGAGATTGTAAATAGAATTGGTCCTGTGGCTTATCGACTTGCTTTGCCTCCAGAATCGGACAAGATTCATAATGTGTTTCATTTATCGATGCTCCGAAAGTATCGATCAGATCCTTCCCACATCATTACTCCAAAGAAAATAGGGATTTAACCAGATTTGACATATGAAGAGAAACTGATCAGAATTTTAGCACGTGAAGTCAAGGAATTGAGGAACAAGTCGATTCCACTTGTTAAAGTTCTTTGGCGAAACCACAAAGTGGAAGAAGCAACGTGGGAAAGAGAGAAGGATATGGAAAAACAATTTCCTCATCTTTTCAAATAAGGTACGTTCTGAAAATTCGAGGATGAATTTTCTTAAGGGGAGAATTGTAATACCCTAATTTTTGGTTAGTGACTAAATTGAAAAAGTTTAAAAGTTGGTGGTTTTAGTTCAATGACTAAAATGTAAAATATTAAAGTTTGGTGACCAAATTCAAAAGTTTAGAAAAGTTCAAGGACCAACATGGTAATTTTCCCAATAATTATTTTTATGGTAAAAATGAATAGTTTATCCCGGTATAAGATTTTTCGTGGGAATCGGATTTTTGGTACGGGATTTGTATAAAAAGCTATAAAGGGAATAAGTTTCAGGAATTAGTTCGGATGACTATTCGAACTCGGAAAATTACGAAAATTTTATGGGAGTTTTAGATAGACTAAAAGAATATGGTGTTAAGCTTTGGGATCGTTTTGATTCGATTTGTATTCGATTCTATACAGTACTTGAGTAAATAGAGGATAATGGCATTTTTGAAAATACCAAGATTCATTAATTGCATTTTAGTCAATTTACCCCTACTTTTTAATTAAATATGATTATGGAAAAGTGATAAGATTAGGCGTCAACACTTAATTGGTTATAATTAAAGGGCAAAATGGTAATTTTACTATTAATGAAGGATTTACAAGAAAGATGCTACCTGATAAAGATTTCAGGTAATTATCTGTATTTTTGGATAGAGTCAAATCTCTAAGTTTGACTTTATTAAATGGAGAATTTTATGCGAAATATGAATTTATTCATGGAATTAGGGAAATATATGATTCCCGAATTATAGTTGACAGCTCGATAGAAGAAAAATCGTAGAAGGTGAAAATCAGATAATTGGATCGAACATAAATCATAAAATGATATTTTATGATTTAAGATAGTTATGGCCGGTTGGCATGGAATTAAACTAGTTCAAATGTAATGGGATGGCATAATTTTGAACTAGTTGTAATTTTTATTTAGTTAAGGGGGCAAATTTGGAAAAGGAGAAAAATGAATAAAAATCATTTTTATTTTTACAAGTGTCACTTTATGATTATATATTGGATTTAATAAGTAAAAAAGATGAACAAATTTTTTCATCCTTTCTTCAAACTTTCGAACAAGAGAGAAAGGTTGAGGGAAAATATTCAAAAAATTTTCTAGCTCAATTTCAAGGCTTTTGATCAAGAATTCAAGCAGGTTCTTTGAGGCAAAGTGATCTACTCTTCATTCTCTACATTTTGATAGTAAAATTGCATGGAATTATGAAGTTTTGGATTAGGGTTTGAAGATAGAGAAATTAAGGTTTCATTGAAAATTGATAGAATTCAAGTAATAGTTGATGAATTAAGTTTAGTATTGTTGAAATCAAGCTTGAAACCAAGTTAAATTCATGTTGAAAGTTATAAACCCTAATCTTGAAGTTTAGGAATTTATTACGGTTTTGAGAATTAAGGATGGAAATGGTTAGATTATGATTTTTGAAGCATTATATTAATGATGAAAGTTCAATTTTGAGGTTTGAAGGTCAATTCCCCTTTAGGGACTATTTTTGAAAACTTGAAAAAACTTGGGACTAAATTGTCAAAAATTTAATTCATGATGGAAATGAATAGAAAATGATGTTTCAAGCTTGAATTGACAAATTGGGACCAAATTATAAATTTTAGAAAGGTTGAGGACCATTTCAGCATTTCCAAGAAATTAAGGACTAAGTTATCAAAAAAATATTTTGGTGATGAAAATAGTGGAATTGTGATATTAGAAGCTTATTTTAGCATTTTGGGACCAAATTGAATATCTGAAAAAGTTTAGGGACCTATTCGGCTATTTGAAGAAATAAGGGTATGCTTTTGAAAATTTTGTTTTGAAGGGAGACTGATCTGTAAACTGTTGAAATTATGATCAAATTAGTTTGAATTGATGAAAAAGGACCATTTCGGCAAGAATAAGAAAGTAAGGGATTAAAATGGAAGAATTGAAAATTTAGGGCATGAATAGTTGCCAAATGTTCAAAATGGTCACTAAGGAACCAAAATGAGATTTATGGAAAACATTAGCATTTTGTTTGGAAATGTTAGACTCGAATTAAGTAAGTGTATAGTAATAAGTATATTTGATTGATTTCTACAATTGCAAGAAATACTGAGGAAGGTGCAAGTATACAAGGAAACGAAAAGATTAATGAGTAAGCTTAGTGAGGCAAGATAATAAATGGCCTAGGTGAGTGCATTTTATTTATTTATTATTATGCTATGAGATAGACTTGTAATAAGTCAAGCTCGAAGGTTAAAGGTAAATGATTTGAATTATCTGAATTGTTTGAATGGTTCATAAATTATTTAGGGCATGAATTGCCCAATGCAAATTTCTACATATGAAAGTGATTTATTATTGATAAAAGGAAAGTTCATATTATTGAAATGCTGAATGCCCATTGTTTATCTATTGAGAGTCTTGGTATATTGGCATGCCAAAGAGTTAGAGTGTATTGGTTTAATACTACTACTAAGCAGGCGATACATTTAATACTGCTACGGCAGGTGAGACAGTGAGTTGTGTTTTACAACTACGATCCAGTGAAGGTTCTTAATGCCATTAAGTTACGGTAGTATTTATAGTGATACACTAGCATTGATCTATTGATCCAAACACAACTGATTAGTTGTTGCGGGCACATGTGCATTACTCATCATTAAACTCGCATACCTTGCATTCTCATATATAGTACATTGGGCTATGCTATATTATCATTGGAATTGAAAGTGGAATGGTTTCGACAAGTTAGTTTTATGATTTTCAAATCCTTTTTGATAGTTATATTGCACTCTATTTATTTCCATTATTACTTCGCAAAGAAATGTTTTAATTATTTATAATGCCTCACTAAGTTATACTTAGCGTGTGATTGTTTCACGCATAGGAAAAGAGAAGCATTGGGAGTAAGGAGCATTAGCAAACATCATCAATTGAAAACAGGTACATCAGTATCAGTAATAATTTTTTTTGTTGTTTGATATTTAATAATCGGCATGTGTAGTAAAATGTGAAGCCTGCTCTAATATGAATCATATTTTATTCATAATATGAATGGTTTTAAATTAGGCACTTTTCAGGCAGTTTTATTAATTCTATGCTAATGGATCAAATTGTTAAGTTGTTGCCTAAATCTTGGTTCAAAATAGAATGTGAGATTATTAAGTTTAAGTTTTACGCGATTAACTATTTTTTTTAAAGTTAAAGATAAGATTTCCTTAAAATTAAAGAATTATTTTACAAGTATCATGTGACACTCCTAACTCTTATTCAGCAATGAATACGGGAAAAGGGTGTTATAGATTTTAAGCTGGAATCAAGCTTATATGATGTTAAAATCATGTTATCGAGTTAGGATTTAAACCCTACATATTTTGGTTTGTATGGAGAAGATTATGGTTTATGGATTTAAGTCTAACTTAGGTTTGTGATGTTGGATTAATGATCCAGTAAGATTGATTTGTTATTTGGAAGCAAAACCCTAAGTTAAATATATAGGGACCAATTCAGCAAGCTTCAAAGTTAAGGAACTGAATCTAAATTTTATTAAATTTGAGTGTATTTATGTAATTAATGATGTTGGAGATGTGAAATTGATGTTAGAATGCTAAACCGATGTTGAGTCGAATTAGTGACCATTCTGACAATTTGTCAAAATTAAGGGACCAAATAGGAAATGAATTATTGGATGGGGATTAAATCTGATTTTTAATTAAAATAATAGAATTAAGGTAGTAATGTTGATTTGATGACTAAATTGCAAAGTTAAGAGGTTTGAATCCTTACCTTTGCATTTTAGTGACTATTTTGGCAAAGAAAGAAAATTATAGGGAATTATTTTGAATAATTATTTGATGAAGAAGATGATGAATTGGTGGTTTGAAGCAAGTGACGGGACTAAATTGACAAGTAGAAAAATAAGAAGAAGTTAGTATAAATTAGAAGTTTACTATGGAAAGCTATGTAGAAGATTGAATTTTTGGCAGTGACTTTGAAAATTCACCATAAATTCTACAAAAATGTTTAGATGATGAATTTTATATCAATGTTTGTTCGTGTAGTTTCGTTTCCAACAAACGGAAACTGATTTCGAGTTCTGAGTTAAAAGATATGAATTTTTAATCGAATAAAGGTCAGAAAATTTATAGAGCAGTTTCTGTTATGAAGCTCTGTGACGGGAGTTTGAAGAATTTTCATAATTTTTTTAGATTTTATTAATTTACGTGGCTTATACCGATAGAACCTTTATTGAATCCAGTTTCTCTAGTATAAAGGAAATTAAGAACCAATATGTATTCTGCCCTGTACAAGTAAATATTTGAAGGTAGCGCCGTTTGTCAGAAAATAGAATTTGAAACATTTTGTATTTAAATGTTAGTTAGCAAGTTCGGAAAAGTTAATGGAAATTCAAATTGGTCACTAAGGACCAATGAGTTTTTGAAAAGTACTGGGAAGAAAGGAAAATAATTGGAAATTTTATTTTCAAATGATTATGTTAAAAAGAAAGTTTAAGGTATTCTTAGATTTGAGTCTAACAAATATTTTACTATATTTACGTGATTAATGAAGTCGAATCCGAATCAGAGAAGGTTCGAAGTACTATGAAAGAAAGGATCGAACTAGGATTTAATGAGGCATCATGATAAGTGGTCAAGGTGAGTGCATTTTTACGTATTTATTATGTATGTGATATGAGTGATTGCATTATATATATTTACGCAATATTGATAAATAGGACGATTTGCGATAAACTGACCTTGATGTTAATGAAAATGTATGTTGATCAATGTTATGTAAATGTCATGAAGTATTAAGCGGCATATGTGATACACTGATATGGTATAATTGGATATCCATAAGATTCATAGCAGCTGCATTCTAGCACTACGGTGCAATCCAAACACTTCGGTTTTGACTTCAGACACTACGTTGTTGTTTAGACACTACGGTGTCGACTAGCACAAGAAGATGCTATAATGAGGAGCAAAGGGCATCATCGAGTACGTACTCACTATCAGATGCTATGGCGTTGCAGACACTATAGTGTCAAGATGACTCGTATACCATAGGTTCACATGAGAATCTTTGGTATAGTTGGATATCCATAGAGTCCTAGCAGTTGTGTCATAGCACTATGATGCGAGATAGACTCTTCGGGGTCGAGATAGACTCTACAGAGTCGAGCTAGACTCTACGGAGTCGGTTTAAACACTACTGTGTTACATAGCACAAAATGTGGGAGCATGAGGAGCAAAGAGCGTCCTCAAGTACGTACTCATCTCAGTCGCTTCGGCGATGCAGACGTTACGGCGTCGTAGACACTACTGTGTCGTGATGACTCACGTACCATGGCATCACATGATTTTGTACTTTGGGCTATAATACATCAAATGCATTTATGTAGGAAGTTAAGTTCAAAATCTTAACATATATTTGATTGATAAAATAAAGGTTTAATGATATGATATAAACTACAATTGGGACACGCTTGCCATTTTTCAAGAAATGTATAGCATTATTAAATGACAGGGGAATGAATTCGATAAGTTTATTTTATGTTATTTCTATACATTGAAATGCTTTACTTCAATTTATAGTTGCCTCACTAAGTGAATACTTAGCGTGTACTGTTTCACACGTAGGTTATTGAAAACTTACCGGAAGATGAGTCAAGTATGTTAATCAAGCTGCAATCTGCCAAATATCAGTAAGACATTCTAAATTTATGATATTCTTTAGTG
Organism: Hibiscus mutabilis; assembly: GCA_019671005.1. Lineage (NCBI taxonomy): Eukaryota > Viridiplantae > Streptophyta > Magnoliopsida > Malvales > Malvaceae > Hibiscus > Hibiscus mutabilis. The sequence goes on along the minus strand of CM033746.1, from coordinate 22,522,353 downwards.
GGCATGTATCAATTTATTCGTTGGTTATTTTATAAGCTAGTTTTATGTCAGATGTTAAAAAAATTTACAAGTCTAAAAATCAGTGTAAATCAGTTAGTAGCATCTTTAATGTGTGTTCAAATATCGAATATACGTTTAGGGTGTTACACGATGGCTTAGAGGATGTTAAATAATGGATGTGAAGTGTATTTAGTTAATGTGGTGGATACGCAATCATCAAACAAGAAATTGGAAGATATCCCAACTGTGCGAGAATTTCCCGATGTATTTCTAGATGAGTTTCCAGGGTTACCTCCAAATAGAGAGGTACAATTCAGAATAAATGTGTACCCCGAAACAGAGCCGGTATCGATGGCACCCTATAGGATGGTGCCAACAGAATAAATAGAGCTGAAAGCTCAATTACAAGAGTTATTAGATCGAGGCTATATTCGACCGAGTGTGTCACCATTGGGAGCCCCAATGTTATTCGTAAAGAAGAATAATGGATTTTTATGATTCTATATAGATTATCGAAAACTGAATAAGGTGACGATAAAGAATAAGTATTTGTTGCCAAGAATTGAAGATCTATTTGATCAGCTCAGAAGCACTGCTGTGTTTTCAAAGATCGATCTTTGATTAGGCTATGATCAGCTAAAAGTTAAGGAAAAAGATATACCAAAGACAACATTCAGGACTCACTATGGACACTATGAGTTTTTAGTAATGTCGTTTGAACTTACAAACGCCCCTGTCGCATTTATGGATTTGATGAATAGGGTGTTTCAACCCTACTTGGACCAATTTGTGGTGGTATTTATAGATGATATCTTGGTATATTCTAAGACTGAAGATGATCATGATCAACATCTCCGAGTGGTATTATAGAAATTAAGAGATAAGCAGCTTTATGTGAAGTTTTCCAAATGTGAATTCTGGCTATTTGAAGTAACTTTTCTCAGACTTGTCGTATCTGTTGATGGAATAAGAGTGGATCCCAAGAAGATACAAGCTATTCTTGAATGGGAAGCACGAAAGAATGTCTCAGAAGTCAGAAGTTTTTTGGGATTAGCTGGATACTATAGACGATTTTGTCCAAAACTTCTCTATCATCGCCATGCCATTTACTCAACTGTTCAGGAAATGTGTTTCTTTTGTATGGATAGAGAAGTGTCAAGAGAGTTTTGAAATATTAAAGAAAGAGATTTTAATAGAAGCTCACTATTTCCCATTAACTATGCACCTAGGAAGTAATAAGATGTATCAAGATTTGAAAACACGCTATTGGTGGCCGGGAATGAAAAGAGCAATCTCAGAGTTTGTAGCAAAATGCCTGACATGTCAACAAGTTAAAGTAGAGCATTAAGTACCTTCTAGACTGTTAAAGCCTATCTTCATTCCTCAGTGGAAATGGGTCATCATGTATCGTTTATCGAAGTCTGCACATTTTATTCCAGCTCGTGTGGATTATTCAATGGATAAGTACGCAAAATTGTATATCAGAGAAATAGTACGACTACATGGTGTTCCAGTATCGATTGTATTGGATAGAGACCCAAGGTTTACCTCGAGGTTTTGGGGAGCATTACACGAGGCACTAGGTACTAAATTAAATTTTAGTACTGCATTCCATCCGCAAACGGAGGGGCAATCAGAATGAACGACCCAAATTTTGAAGATATGTTGCGAACTTGCATTATTGAGTTCACTGGATCATGGGAAAGGTATTTGCCATTAGCTGAATCCGCATATGACAACAGTTACCAAACAAGCATCAAAATGGCACCATTTGAAGCACTTTATGGACGAAAGTGCAAAACTCCTCTTTATTGGTTCGAATTACAGGATCAAAATATTCATATTGACCCAAAAACAGATGGGATTGATTTAACCTGAGAAATGAAAGATAAAGTAAGGATTATTTAGAATAATCTCAAAGCAGCCGTGGATCAAAAAAAGGCATATGCAGACAAAAAGAGAAAGGATATTAAATTTGAACTTGGAGATAAAGTATTCCTGAAGGACTCATTTTGGAAGAAAGTACTACGTTTTGGTTGAAAAGGGAATGTAAGTCCCAAATTCATTGGACCTTATGAAATTCTCAAGAGAGTTGGACCAGTAGCTTATTAACTGGCCTTACCTCCAGAGATGAGCAAGATCCATGAATTATTTCATGTATCTATGTTGAGAAGGTATCGATCAGAGCCCTCGCATGTTATCAACCCAAAGAAAGTTGAATTACAACCCGATATTTGACGTATGAAGAAGAACCGATGAAAATCTTAGCATATGGAATTAAAAGGAATAAGGAATAAGAAAATTTCATTAGTAAAAGTTAGTTAGCGAAATTATAAAGTAGAAGAAAACGAAAGAGCAGTACCTGCAACTTTTTGAACATGTACGTTTTGAAAATTCGAGGACAAATTTTCTTAAGGGGGAGAATTGTAACACCCCAAAATTTGCTATGTTGACTAAGGGTCATTTAGTACTAAGATAAGGGCTTAAAAGCTAACTTAGTGACTAAAATGACAAAAAAATGCAAAAGTTAGGATTTCTTTTATTATCGATTCTAGAGAAGGAATTTATGAGAATTAAGAGTACCACGAGATAGAGGATAAGCAAATTAGGGTACTCGCAAAGTTTGGTAATAATCCAAGGAAAATTGGAATGGGAATTCAATACTAAAGTTTAGTGACCAAAATGATAAGTTTTCAAAACTTTTATGGTACAAGTCGAAATATGAAAAGTTGAAGGACCAAAGTTGTGATTCCCCAAAAGTTAGGTGTTTTATTTCATAAATAGATAGAGAATCTGTTGGTGTGGACCGAATGTGGAATTACTGGTTTCATCCGATATTTCAAATATTGGGAGATCACAGTCAAAGTTTAAGCAAAATTCAGATACCCGGATCAAACTAAAAAATTATGAAATTTTACCATATGATAGAGAAAGGTTTTATGCGAAACTCTCGAAATGTGAGTTTGGTTATCAAAAGTGGTTTTCTTGGGTCACATTGTTTTAACTGAAGGGATCCACGTCGACCCTAAAAAGATACAATCCATTGTGGAAGGGAAAGTCCCTTGTTAGTACTTTAGATTGATAAAAAGGAATCAGTTTGAGTTAATATTATTCATATTGATATCTGATTAAGAAATATTAAGAGAAATTGTATCCGATAAAGATTTCGGGTAATTACCGGTATATTTGGACCGAGTCAAAATTTTAAGTTTGACTTCATAAATATGGAATATTTTATTTGATAATATTATTTATTTTTCAGATATGGAAATAAGGAATTTTTTTAGAATTTATTCGATAGCCCAGTGAAGGGGAAATCGCAGTAGAAGTAGTAAGTGAACATCGGGAAATCAGATCGAATCGAAATTTCAGATGATGTTCCATAAGTCACAGAAAATTCATAAAATGTTATTTTATGAATAAATTATTAATTGGTTGATTGTGATCTAACTAGAATAGTTGGATTTTTACAAAATGGCAAAATTAGTGATTTAAGTGATTCGTTTTGGTAATTTGGCCACAATGGCAATTTTGAAATATTTTGAAAGTACCAAGGGCAATATGGTAATTTACCATGTGAAAACATTACTCAAGTTTGGTTAGAGTTGAATGGAATTTGGTTGGAATTGAACTAGAATGGCAACTTGTAAGTTATGTTTCAGTTGGAGGTTAATTTTGGAATAAGGACTAAATTGAATAAAAAAGTCAATTTATCAATTACATGTGGCATAAATTAAAAAAATATGAAAAAAACGTTCATCCTCTCCCCCCTCCATTTTCGAAAATACCAAGAAAGAAAGGGAAAAATACACAAATTTTCCTAGGCATTTTGAAGGCTTCCAAACAAGATTCAAGGTGTGTTTTTGGTAGGAAATTGATCTATTTTCAATTCTCTTTCATTTGATAGTAATTTTATCAAGAGTTATGAAGATTTGATTATGTTCTTGAAGAGAGAGAAAATAGGGTTTCATGTTCCATGTTTAGATTGAAGCTTGATCTATATAAATCTAGTGTTGTAGAGATGAAATCAAGCTTAGATTGTGATTAATTTCATGTTTAAGGTTAAAAACCCTAACCATAGAATTTGATACTTTTTAGGGTTTTGAAATTGATGATGAAAATGAAAGATTGATGATATTAGAAGCTTGATTTTGATGTTAGAATGAAAGATCCTCAACTAGTCCTTTAAGTGACCATTTCGGCATACATGAGGAAATTTGGAAAAATATTGTGAAAAATATCCTAGTGATGGATTTGAAGAGATTATGAACTTAGAAGCTTGATTATGGCTTTTGGACTAAAATAAATTCATTGGAAAATATAGATACCCATTTCGGCTTGTAGAGAAATTATGGGGAAAATATTTTGAAGTTATTATGATTATGAGATTTTATGATTCGAATATGTTGTATGAAGTTAGAATTGAAACTAGAATCCAAGGGACTAAATTGATAATAAAGGAAATGGCAAGGGGCTATTTCGACAGCCCTGGTTAGTTTTTAAGGACCAATTCAGCTTTGGTCTAAAAGTAGGGGAAAATGTGAGAAAAATTATAGAAATGTTGGATTAATTATTCGATACAAGTTTACAAATTTATGTGTAAAATTAGTGACTAAAATGTCACTTTGGTAAAAGTTAGTGGAAAAGGCGAATTGAATAAAAGTTAGTGAAAATGATGGAATTATTGAATAATTATGCTTCGAGCTGGAATAAATTGTAAAATGTGCAAAATGGTCACTAGGGACCATAATGAACAATTCGGAATTATTAAAGAAAAAAGTAAAAATTTTTAAAAATATTCTATATTCGAACAATTATACTAGTATAGTATAGTATAGTTAAGCAATGTTAGATTAAAAATCTAACATGCATATTGTTATGTATGTTCAAATGGTACTGTACAGCTATTGACGAGGCTAAGGGTACTAGATCAAAGAAAAGCAAAGAAAAAGTATTAAATAGCTTAGTGAGGCTAATATCATGCATGGCCCAGGTGAGTGCATTTTACTTATTTATATACATGCGATATGAGTGAGCGTATTTTTACTTATTTATTATATATGTGATATGAGTGAGTGCATTTTTATTAATTTTATATATATGACATAAGGGAGACTTGCGAGAAGTCGACCTTGATATTAATAAAAATGTTTGATGATCAAAGTTATGTAAATGGCATGAAATATTAAATGGCATATGTGATACATTGATATGGCATAATAATTTATCTAACATGAATCGGATTTTTAGATTTTGGGTATGAACTGCCATTATCTAATTATGGATGATAGTATTGATGGATTGGATATTGAATGTGAAAATATTATATTGTTATGCCCAAGTACTAGTGTGGGAGCCTTCGGCACAATTGGATATCCATAGAGTCTTAGCAGCTGCATTCCAGCACTACGGTATGTTCCAAACACTTCGGTATTGACATCAGACGCTAAGGTGTTGCGGACACTACGGTGTTGTTTAGACACTTCGGTGTCGATTAGCACAAAATGTGCGATAATGAGGAGCAAAGGGTGTCCTCGAGTACGTACTCACCATCAGACGCTACGACATTGCAGACACTTCCGTGTCGTTATGATGACTCGTATACCATAGGTATAATTGGATATCCATAGAGTCTTAGCAGTTGTGTCCTAGCACTACGGTGCGTTTTAGTCACTTCGGTGATGTTTAGAAACTTCGGTGTCGACTTAGATGCTACGGCGTTGTTCAGACACTTCAGTGTTGTTAGCACAAAATGTGCAATTATGAGGAACAGAGAGCATCCTCTAGTACGTACTTATCTCAGTCGCTTCGACGATGCAGACGCTACGACATCCTCTACTATAACTTGCAACGTGTATACTTTGTTTTTATTTTCTTGCACTTTCTTTTTACTTTTCTTGTTTAAGATTCAAAGGGCTAACAAACTTTGGTTTTGCATTGGTATATGACCAGGGCGAGACCGATTGCACCAGAATATCCCTTTGATCCAGAAATCGAACGAACCTTACAAAGACTTAGACGAAGGATAAGAGTAGCAATGGCTATTCAAGACGGCAATATGAATCAAGATGTTCCAGCAGGAGGAGGAGTGATTCTTGCATGAAACAGAACTATTTGAGACTATCTTGAAGAAGATCTTGATGGACTTAATCCAGGAGTTGTCGCACCTGAAATTGAAGCTGACCACTTTGAGTTGAAACCGGTAATGTTTAATATGATCAACACAATTGGTCAATTTGGCGGCTCAGCAACTGAAGATGCACGACAACATCTTAAATCTTTCCTCGAGATTTGCAACTCATTCAAAATACACGGAGTCACCCCCGATGTTTTACGATTAAGATTATTCCCTATTCACTGAGGGATAGGGCGAAAGCATGGTTGAATAGCATTCTTGCTGGATCAATAAGATCTTGGACCGATCTTTGTCGTGATTTCCTTGCTTAGTTTAATCCTACAAATTTAACTGATAAGCTTGTAACGACATTACTTCTTTTTGGCAGGCAGATGATGAATACATGTACGAGGCTTGGGAGCGATATAGAGAACTTCTACACAAATGCCCCCTACACAGATTCCCGGTGTGGACTCAAGTAACAATGTTTTACAACGCCATGAATACACCAACAAGGATGATGCTAGATGCCTCAAAAAACGGCATACTCCTAGATAAGTCTCCGGAGGAAGCAATGCAAATTCTAAACAGGCTGGCCAATAATGATTATCAATTTCCCTATACTAGAAGAGGAGGAGTTAGACGCCAAGCCACAATACATGAACTAGGATCATCAAATTCAATTTCGGCACAATTGGCCACTTTAACCAAGATGGTTCAGAACATGCAAAAACCAAACAACACACATGAGGTCAAGGTAATGGGTTCTTTTTTGTGAGTTATGTGGTGATAACCATGATTCTTCTGATTGTATGCAGAATCCGAAATCCAGCTTCTATGTGGGGAATTACAATCAGAACAACAATGTGATGTCCAATACATACAATCCAGCTTGGAAGAAGCACCCAAATTTTTCATGGAGTAATCCCAACAATGCTCTAAACCAGAACAATCAGAATGCACAAGCATCGGGATTCCAGCAGAATATGCCACGACAACATTTGCCACAACAACAACCGACAACATCTAGTTCTTTGGAAAATTCTCTAAATGCTTTTATGATGAAAACTGAATCTTATATGGCTGAGAATAGTAACTTCATAAAAAGAACTGATGCTTTTATTAACAGGACCGAGATGAGGTTGCAAAACCAAGAGGCGGCAATCAAATCATTAGAAAATTAAGTCGGACAGTTTGCTCAAAACCTGAATACTAGACCGCAAGGAAGTTTACCTAGCGATACTGAAGTCGCAAGAGGAACTGGCCATGAGCAATGTAAGGCGATCACCACTAGAAGTGGCCAACAACTTAAAGAGGCTCAAGCCCGCTCATCAAACAAAACTCCACAAAAAGATCAAGACGAACCTAGCGGCAAAGCCTCAAATGCTGAACCAAGAATTACCGCGGCAACCGACAATAAGCATGCCTCGGCAACCGACGATAATGATTCTTCGGCAACTTGTGATAAGCATGCCTCAGCAACCCCAGTTGATAATACCTCGACAGCTCCAGTTGTCCCGGCAATACCGTCAATCAGGTTCCAAACCAATGAAAGGATCGAAGATATCTGACTTCCACCACCATTCCCACAAAGGTTGAAGTGAAAAAAGCAAGAATATCAATTCAAGAAGTTTCTTGATATCCTAAAGCAAGTCCACATCAACTTGCCATTGGTGGAAGCAATTGAACAAATGCCGAACTATGCCAAGTTTCTTAAAGACATTGTGTCCAAGAGAACAAGGCTAGGAGAGTTTGAAACAGTTGCCGCAACAGAGGGATGCATGGCCATGTTGCACAATCGTATGCCACCTAAGTTGAAGGATCTCAAAAGTTTCACAATACCCTGTTCTATTGGAAACCACTATGTCAGGAAAGCATTATGCGACCTTGGGGCTAGCATAAATTTGATGCCTAAATCGGTTTTCCTGAAACTAGGAATCGGGAAGGTAAGACCTACAACAGTTATGCTACAGCTAGCCGACAGATCCTATGTGCATCCAGAGGGAAAAATCGAAGACATACTGGTAAAAGTTGATAAATTTATTTTTCCCGCTGACTTTATTGTTTTGGATTGTGAAGCAGATGAGCATGCACCTATCATTCTCGGGAGACCATTCCTAGCAATAAGGAGAACCTTGATCGATGTTGAAAAAGGAGAACTCACAATGAGGGTGAATGGCCAGCAAGTTAAACTAAATGTGTTCCAAACACTAAGGCATGTCGATGATCCAGAAGAATGTCAACTTCTTCATGCCACAGCTGAGTTTAACTTTGACGAGGAATTTAGTTGCCTCGGCAACTACATTGCCGATCAAGAGGAACCTGAGGAGTATGAAGAACCGGTCGATGAGGAACAACAAGAAGAGGCAAATTGGCTAGTCAATCGACCAGGTGCATACTCTGAACCACTGGATTACTCAGGTAAGGAAGGTAAGCTCGAAAAGCCCTCTATTGAACAACCACCAATTCTTGAGTTGAAACAATTTCCAGAGCAACTAAAATATGCATAGTTAGGAACCGATAATACATTGCCTGTAATTATTTCTTCTAAGTTACAGCCTGAGCAGGAAAAGAAGCTGATCAAAATGTTGAAGCTACACAAAAGGCAATAGGATGGACAATTGCCGACTTGAAGGGAATTAGCCCGGCAGTGTGCATGCACAAGATTTTGTTGGAAGATGATCACAAACCTTCAATTGAGGCCCAGAGGAGACTGAATCATGCCATGAAAGGGGTTGTAATGAAAGAAATCATCAAGTGGCTTGACGCCGGCATTATATACCTTATCTCTGATAGTAAATGGGTAAGTCCGGTACAATGTGTACCGAAAAAAGAAGGTATAACGGTGGTAAGTAATGAAAACAATGAACTCATTCCAACCAGGACTGTAACCGGTTGGAGGGTTTGTATTGATTATCGAAAACTAAACAAAGCCACTAGGAAATATCACTTCCCATTACCCTTTATTGATCAAATGCTTGACCATCTTGCAGGTAAACCCTTTTATTGTTTTCTTGATGGTTATTCAGGTTACAATCAAATTGCCATAGCACCAGAAGATCAAGAAAAGACAACCTTCACATGCCCATACGGTACTTATGCTTTCTGAAGGATGTCGTTTGAATTGTGTAACACCCCTGCAACCTTCCAAAGATGCATGATGGCACTCTTTTCAGACACGGTCAAAGACTTCCTTGAGATCTTCATGGATGATTTTTTTGTTTTTGGTAATGACTTCGACAGTTTTCTTGGCAATTTAGAGAAGGTGTTGGCAAGATGTGAAGAAAGTGATTTAGTCCTCAATTGGGAGAAGTGCCATTTTATGGTAGATTAAGGAATAGTGCTCGGCCACAAGATTTCATCCAAGGGAATTGAAGTAGACAAAGCCAAGGTGGACGTGATCGAGAGACTACCCCCACCAAGTTCGATTAAAGGAATTCGAAGCTTTCTTGGACATGCAGGTTTTTACAAGAGGTTCATTCATAATTTTTCTAAAATCACTATACCCTTGTGCAATTTTATTGAATAGGATAAAGTCTTCAATTTTGATGATTCTTGCACCCAAGCATTCTAAACCCTAAAGGAAAAGCTTGCCTCGACACTTATTGTCCTTCCACCAGATTGGACGCTACCTTTTGAGCTCATGTGTGATGCAAGTGATTTCGCGGTAGGAACAGTCCTAGGCCAACGCACAGGTAAGACCTTCCATGTGATATACTATGCTAGTAAAACTCTTAATAGTTCTCAAGTGAATTACACAACAATGGAGAAAGAGTTACTAGCTGTAGTTTTCGCATTTGACAACTTTCGATCCTATTTGATTGGTACAAAGGTAATTGTTCATACGGACCATTCGGCAATCAAATATCTATTTGCTAAAAAGGATGTCAAACCTCGTTTGATTCGTTGAATATTACTTTTACAAGAATTTGATATTGAAATTAAGGACAGGAAAGGAACAAAAAATCAAGTGGCCGATCACTTATCATGTTTAGAACACAATAGGGAGGAGGACGCAGATCTAAAGATATGTGATGCATTCCCGGATGAACAACTTTTAGTTGCCTCGGCAACTCTCGACGCCGCAGCAGCCTTTGACGTGCACGCCTAGACAATTTTGGGAGCAGTCGCCACGGCAGCACATGCCTTGGCAATACCCTGGTACGCGGATTTAGTTAATTTCCTTGTTTGTGGTATTTTACCTTATGGCCTTACTCACCAAGGGAAGAAGTGGTTCCGCCATGGTGCTAAGCATTACTTTTGGGACGAGCCTCTTTTGTTTAAACAATGTGCAGATCAGGTTATACGCCGATGTGTCCCTAAAGAAGAGCAACAGAATGTACTCCGGCAATGCCATTCTTCACCTTATGGAGGACATTTTGGAGGAACTCGTACCGCGGCCAAAGTTTTGCAATCCGGGTTGTATTGGCCAACATTGTACAAAGATGCCCAAAACTTTTACAAGCAATGTGATCGTTGCCAGAGGACGAGCAATATCTCTAGATGACATGAGATGCCGCTTCAGAACATCATCGAGGTGGAATTGTTCGATGTATGGGGGATCGATTTTATGGGACCTTTCCCATCTTCATTCAGCAACCTCTACATTCTACTTGCCGTCGACTACGTGTCTAAATGTGTTGAGGCAGTTGCAGTTCCCAACAACGATTCTAAGACCGTGCAACGATTCTTGAAGAAAAACATATTTACACGGTTTGGGATGCCGAGAGAAATTATCAGTGACGAAGGTAAGCTTTTTGACAACAGACTTATTGCCAAGATGTTGCAACACTTCGGCATATCACACAAGATCACCACGGCATATCACCCACAAACCAACGGGCAAGCAGAAATTTCCAACCGGGAATTGAAGGGTATACTCGAGAAAGTTGTAAATCCCTCTAGGAAGGATTGGTCATTAAGACTAGATGACGCACTTTGGGCATATCGCACTGCATTCAAAACACCCTTAGGTATGTCCCCCTTCCGACTTGTCTATGGCAAAACATGCAATCTACCGGTGGAAATCGAACACAAGACATATTGGGCAATCAAGACCGTGAATATGGATTGGGAAAGTACCGGAAAAAAGCGTTTGTTGGACCTCACCGAGATAGAAGAATTATGTGCACTCGCCTATAACAATGCACGAATCTACAAGGAGAAAACAAAGCAAATGGCATGACAAGAAACTATTGCCGCGGCAATTCATGCAGGGCAACTAGTTCTCTTATTCAATTCTCGGCTAAAACTTTTCCCGGGAAAGCTAAAATCAAGATGGTCGGGACCATTCGAAGTTGTCAAACCATTCTCCCATGGTGCCGTGATAATCAAGTCCATCACTGACAAAAATGAATTCAAAGTTAATGGACAAAGACTAAAGCACTACAATGGTGCCCATATGGAACGTAACAAAGAAGTGGTCAACTTAGGAGTTGCATGAGCATTCTCTCCCTTCGATATTTTATTTTTATTTTTTTTATTATTTTCAATTATTTTTTTATTTTATTTTTTTTAGTTTTTTTTCGAACTAGTTTTTTTATTATTTCCGATTATTATTATATTTTTAGGATAGATTTATTTTCTTTTTTATCTTTTTAAGTTTAAGAATCCCTTTACACATCTTTATTTAATTTCTTTTATTAGTTTATCTTTAATTTTAATCCTTATTTGATTTGTCTTTGAATTGTAGGAAAAGAGTTCAAGATAAAGAGGAATTTTGATCCAAGAAGGAAAACATCTTCAACAAGGAAATTAATGGGCTGAATCTAAGGCTTATATAAAGCCTCCAACTTACCCTAATTAAACCCCCTTGCCGTCACCCATCCCCTAAACTGAAACCCTCTTTTTCATTTTTCCAAAAATTAATCACACCCACCATATTTACTACCTATCTTTTCTATAAAACTCATCACCCTTAACCTATTCCTACTTTTCATCTTGCAACTCTTTAATTTATTTTATTTTATTTTATTTTTACAAATCTCACAACCAAGATCATCTATGGCATCCAAAATTAAAGTTTTAGTTCATCCAAGTTCCTCCAAAGAACCAAGATACAAGAAGTTTGCTACACCGGTGGTTCAAGAAAGATTTCACTCCAAGTTCGAAAGCTGGAAGATTTACGAAGAACAAGGATTTGAATACTCCAACTTTCATCAAGATTTCGGCCTTGAACCATTTATCTTCGAGAGGATTGCACATCAAAAGTGGCAAATCTTTTGCCATCAATCGGAACCGGGTAACATCTCATGGTTAAGAGAATTCTATGCTCACTCACCTAACCCGGATAATCCTTATGTTTTTGTTCGTGACAAGGCCATGCTCATAAGCCCCGAAAACGTCAACACCTTTTACGGGCTCTACATTGAGAATGACGAGCATCAAGCCTTTGTTGATCAAATCACGCCCAAGCAACTAGACAAAGTGCTTCAAGAACTCACTCAACCAGGAACTCATTGGAACGACGATAAATACAAGGGCACAATAAATTGCCTTTAGCTTAAACCCGAGGCAAAACTATGGAATAAGTTGGTTAAAACTTCTTTAATGCCCACCACACACAATACTACCGTTGATATACCACGTCTTTTGCTCATACATTCGATTTTGCATAATCGCATCATTAACATTGGAAAAATTATTTGTGATGAGATTTTTGTATGTAGCTCAAAAGATAAGGGTTCTCTTTTCTTCCCTTGTTTAATTTCTAATCTTTGCAATGAGATGCATGTTCCAAGTGAGTCAACCGATGAAAAGGCCCTACCAAAGTCCGGTTGGAATCAAGAACAAATCCGGAAGCTAATGGGAGAGGCACCGGAAAAATCTTCAAGGCCTCCAATTGCCGCAGCAACTCCTGCCGCCCCGGCAATCCCTAATGCCCAAGCACCTAACCCCGGGCAACACGGCCATCAACCCTGGAGCACTTTGAAGCACTCTTGCAACCATTGGCGATCCATCTAAGGCAAATTGAAGACCGAAAACTAATGTTCATGTTGTACATGAAGTAGCACAACAATGCCATCACCCAAGTCATCCTAGAAAAGTACCCGAACAATCGCGTGCCGTTCCCAATCTTTCCTGCCGAGATCCTTGCCCCGACAACCAATGAAGAAGTCACCACGGTAACTGCAACAGATGATGCCGCAGCAACCTACATCGTGCCTGCACAAGCAGATGCCACGGCAACCAACCCTGAAGATGCCACGACAACCAAAGCTAAAGACATCCCGGCAACCACTACAAAAGCCAAAGGTAAAGCACCTATGCCCAAATCAACTCCTATGGAATCATTGTCTATTTTTTCATATTCGGATGAGTCCTCCATTGCACCAACAAAGACCGCACCAATTGAATCCTCCAAGGGAAAAGCCAATGACATTGATGAAGAGGACGATGAGGATAACCCTGTACGAGGATCGATTCCACCACTGGCAACAAGGAAACAACCATCGCGTTCAAGCAAGAGAATCAAGACACTGACCAAAAGGAAACTAATCATCCACGACAACGAACTCTTAGAGTAAGTCCTCATTTGCATTTTATTTTTTGTTATTTTTATTTAATACATGCATTGAGGACAATGCCTCACTCGAGTTTGGGGGGGGATTGTTATTAGTAGTTACCATGTTTAGTTACATTCATCTTAAGTATTACATTTAGGATACATAAATTGCTTGCCATGCCTTTAGTTGGAGCAAGAATTGCCTAGATTTGATGAATATCCGATGATGACTTTGCCAATGCACTTAATTGATAGAATTTTTATTCTAGGATAACCATGGAAAAACTTAGATTTTTACTATAATGCTAAATTTGATGAAACACTGTTGTGGTTTGATTGATTTAAGGAATTCTAGTGAACTTAGGTTTATAATTAAACAAATTGGGGGATTAGAATAAAAATTGGATGAATGCTAGAGGTGTCTGAAATTGGCTCTAGCATGTGCTAAAAAAATTGATCGCTAGAGGTGCCCGAAATTGGCTCTAGCATGTGCTAAAAAATTGATCGCTAGAGGTGCCCAAAACTGGCTCTAGTATGTGCTAAAAAAATTGATCGCTAGAGGTGGCCGAAACTGGCTCTAGTCGAATAAATTAATTAACTTAAGAAAACTAAAAATAAAACACTAGAGGTGCCCAAAACTGGCTCTAGTTAAAACATGTTAAAAAGAACCCAATGAAGTAAATTGAAAACCTCTTGTTTGTATAGAATCTGAAAAATCAACTTGCACACAACTCCGCACACACTCACAAGCATTATAGTTTGATTCCGAGTAACTCCTAAGTTTTTCAAAAAATGAAAAGCCAATCATACTTTGTGCCCCGGTTCTGATAATTAAAATCAAGTTCAAAGCTAAGTTTGTGAAAATTGAAGTCTTGGCAGGTAATTATTAGTTTGCATTGCTTGAGGACAAGCAATAGTTCGAGTTTGGGGGTGTGATAAGTGTTCAAAAGTACTATTTTTCTTACCCTTTTTACTCATATTATTGTTAGAATTAGGCTCATATTAGTTGCATAATTAGCCATTCATGCATTAATCCATGTTTCCTTCCATCGTTGAGCTTGATTACATAACTTGGTAGTTTTTTGTGGGAAAATATGCTGCTTTGGTGTGTTTTGTGTGTATGTGCAGGATCACTTGCCAAAGCAAGGCTGGAGCTAGTTACCAAGGCAATGCAAGAAGGAGATGTCGAGCTAGTTGCGAGGGTAATGTATGAAGGAGACGTCGAGCTAGTTGCCAGGGCAATGTATGAAGGAGACGCCGAGCCAGTTGCCAGGGCAATTGTCGACAAAGAATAAGGTGATATGGTAGTCGATATTGATGACTAGACAAGCCCAAGATGACGTGGAGCAAAGTTAAAGCCCAAAGGAGTTTGATTTCTATGTAGAGATTAAAGAAGAATTAGATTCCAAGAAGATATGAGAAGTGCTAGAAGGAATATAATTATTATAAAGAATTATATTCTTTAAAGATAATTTAATTCCAACTTAACTTCCTCTTCAAAGAAGGACTTTGACCTAGCCCTATAAATTAGAGGCCATGCCGTCAACTCCGAGAGAGAGAGAGGAGAGAGTTTTCGACAAGCATCTAGGGCAAGGAGGATTTCGACAAGCTTCATCCTTTATCTTTTTCTTTCTTCTTCAATTAGGTTCATGCTAGGGATTCTTTATCTTGTGTTTCTTTGGAACCTAGCCATGAACTAAATCTATTTGGCTAAGGTTATTGTGTCTTGTGGTTGTGAGAAACTATTGGATTTTGTTTAGGTAATAAGAGTTTGCACTTTTCTATTCAAGGTTTATTCATTCATGGTTCTTATTCTTGTTTGCGAGTGAATTGCGAGAGGATCTCGTAACTTCATCTATTTATCTAATATCGGGAGAGTTAGATTCAAGAAACGAATGAATATGATCTTTATTCAATCTATCGATGGTGAAGATTAATCCGACTTAGGAATAAGTTAAGGATTTCAACGGCTAAGAGGAGCGCAAGATTGATTGTTGTTTACCCTTGATTCACGTAGGGATGTATTATTAAGGCATGCACAAGTAGCTAGAGTTTCGACTTAGGGATAAGAAGAAACCATTGAAGAACGCTCTGCCGAACCTTGAAGGTTGCTGCCCAGACGCCCAAGTAGTTGCCCAACTAGTCGCCCAAGCAACCATTGATTAGTTGCCAAGGCAACCCCGTTGTACAAGTTGCCACGGCAACTGAGTTGCCCGTGCACTCTTTTACCAAGACGATCCAATCGGCTATCACACCTCTACTCACGTTAACCCGACCTATCTCTCTCATTTAATTACATCACCTTTTACTTATTTGCTTTCTAGATTAGTTATTAGTTAAAACTCCTATAATCTTCTACTTGTGTTTTCTTTTACTTTTTACAATGCAAGAGACTAGATTCTTGAAGTGGCACCAATCCCTGTGGAGACGATATCTTTTATACTACAACTTGCACCATTTGCGTAGCACTCAAAATGTGAAAAAGTTTTTGGCATCGTTGCCGGAGATTGGAAATTGGTGTTAGTTGTTTTGTTATTGCAATTTTCTTATTATTTTCGCTAACATTTCTTTTTGTTTGTTTTGTTTCAAAAATAAATAAATTAGGTGTGCTATCAAGTGAAGGAACATCAATATGGGAGGAAATAAACGTCGATCTATTTGAGAGTTGATTTGGGAAGATAGAAATCAACATATTGGAGAGTATCTTACATCCATCGATGACTACCAATACCAACCCACTAAAGCTTTCCGAGAAAGACAAGTGGATGATTTGATCAACAAAGATGCTACCACGTCAATCTCGGCACAACTTGCAGAATTGACCAACTTGATCGCATCTATGCAACTGCCGACAGCTTCCCAATGAGTTCATGACATCGCAATTTCATGTGATTATTATGGAAACATCATTCGTCTAGAAATTGCACGTATAATCTCGACGCATATGGCCGCATGGAGGATCGTAGTTGTAACCATAAGTAAAATCCTTCATGGTATGATCAAAATGCTTAATTTTTTTACTATAACAATTTTGCTGCTGCAGTAGATATGCCATGGCAATATACTCCTCGTCAAGAGCATTCAAATTCCCTGGAGGAAACATTTCAATCTTTCATGGTTAGACCTGATAGATCAATTGAGGATATTCAAGAGCTATCACATGCCATGGATGAGAGAATAGCTAGGATGGATGCACTCATGAAAGACTCAGAAGATCAATCCAGAAGATTCACATATGCCATGGATAACATGCCTCAACAATTAATTCCTACGGATACTAAAATCCCAAGGTAGGATGATAATGAGGAAGGCGAAAATAGCTCCCTAATGTGTGGGGAACAACTGGAACCTCCGAATCGAGAGCATTTCAATGAGAAAACTGCCCAACATTTGATGAGCATAAGCAACCAATTGCCACGACAAAGGCTGATGTTCCTGAACAGAGCGATTCTGCGACAACATTCAGTAACATTAGTAACATTGAGAATATGTGGATTGCTCTTATCGACCATTGTCAGGGCAATTATATAACCACTTTCAGGATCTACAAGATGGCGATACTCCACTAATGAAATATGAGCAGGTGATGATTGAACCTTTTGAATTCTTTAAACAATCATCTCATCCATTGCAGGTATTTCTTGAGGAACCAACGCTTTTAGATGTGAAGCTATCAAAAGTAGCATATGATCGTTTAGGAGATGAACCTCTTAGTGATGCACCAACATCTCTATTGATGGAGATGTTTGAAAAGCGTAAAGGAAGCATTGGTAGGATGCCTAGAGACTTCTAGAAAATTGGTTTTTCCCTTGACTTACACCGAATTTTGGTAGAAGATTACCACGATATTGGCTGGAGCAGTAATTGCCACGACAATGAAGGCTACATCCGACCATGATGAAAGTAAATGAGAATGAGGTAATCAAATGGTTGTGTGTTGATATAATTTTTCCTATAAATGTATTCATGCCTTCAGGAGTAATAGCAAGGTGGAAGGTATGCATGGACTACAAGGGAACACGAAAGAAAGACACATCCACCAAGGTAGCACAAGTGGTAGTGGTTACTGTTGCACGTAATAAGTGCTATGCAATTGTGCAAGTATACACGTTGCAAGTTATAGTATAAAAGATATCGTCTCCACAGGGATTGGTGCCACTTCAAGAATCTAGTCTCTTGCACTATAAAAAGTAAAAGAAAACACAAGTAAATGATTATAGAAGTTTTAACTAATAACTAATCTGGAAGGCAATAAAGTAAAAGAATAGATGAGATCAAATAAGAGAGATAGGCCAAGTTATCGTGAGTTGAGGTGTGATAGCCGATTGGATCTTCTTATCCCTAATTCGAAACTCTAGCTACTTGTGCATGCTTGATAATACATCCCTGCGTGAATCAAGGGTGAACAACAACCAATCTTGCGCTCCTCTTAGCCGTTGAAATCCTTGACTTATTCCTAAGCCAGAATAATCTTCACCAACAATAGATTGAATAAAGATCATATTCATTCGTTTTTGAATCTAACTCTCTTGATATTAGATAAATAGATGAAGTTACGATATCCTCTCCCAATTCACTCGCAAACAAGAATAAGAACCAAGAATAAATAAACCATGAATAGAAAAGTGCAAACTCTTATTACCTAAACAAAATCCAATAGTTTCTCACAACCACAAAACACAAGAACCATAGCCAAATAGATTTAGTTCATGGCTAGGTTCCAAAGAAACACAAGAAAAATAATCCCTACATTGACCTAATTGAACAAGAAAGAAAAAGATGAAGAATGAAGCTTGTCGAAATCTCCTTGCCCTAGATGCTTGTCGAAAATTCTCTCCTCTTGCTCTCCCTTAGAGTTGTCAAAATTCCTCTAATTTATAGGGCTAGGTCAAAGTCCTTCTTTGAGGAGGAAGTTAAGTTGGAATTAAATTATCTTTAAAGAATATAATTCTTTATTATAATTATATTCCTTCTAGAACTTCTCCTATCTTCTTGGAATTTAATTCTTCTTTAATCTCTTCATGGAAATCAAACTCCTTTGGGATTTAGCTTTGCTCCACGTCATCTTGGGCTTGTCTAGTCATCAATTTCGACTACCATATCACCTTGTTCTTTGTCGACAATTACCCTGGCAACTGGCTCGGCGTCTCCTTCATGCATTACCCTGGCAACTAGCTCGACATCTCCTTCAAGCATTGCCCTGGCAACTAGCTCTAGCCTTGCTTTGGCAAGTGATCCTGTACATACACACAAAACACACCAAAGCAGCATCTTTTCCCATAAAAACTACCAAGTTATGTAATCAAGCTCAACGATGGAAGGAAACATGGATTAATGCATGAATGGCTAATTATGCAACTAATATGAGCCTAAGTCTAACAATAATATGAGTAAAAAGGGTAAGAAAAATAGTACTTTTGAACACTTATCAGTTACGATCATAATGGCCCATGGAACACCCCTTGACCGGTTTAGGAGATAAACCGAGTTAAGGAGTATTGTCAATAAACAAGAGCAATCAAATATCAATCAAGTAAGAACTTACATCCAAGAGCACGAAGAATTTAAAACCGTTTATGCAATCTGTGTACAAAGATTAACATATTGTTCCAACTAAATCAAGCTTAGCATTTAAATGTCTTGTTACCTCAATACCATGTTAAAATTCAGTTAGGCCAAATGTATTTCATTCGAAAGAAAGAGGCAATAAAGTATCTAAACACCAAGTAAGTCATCAGACTTTGTGAATATACAAGACACCATTCGAAACATGCCCTAAGTTGATCTAGTTTATCTTATTATCATTTCAAAGTTTATTTTTAAAAAAATTAAGATAATCGAAATGCAACAATTGTCATCAATCTCATTAACCTAGTCATGCTCAAGCAAGCATATTAAGAATTTCCTTCATACAGAACCCGTAAGTGACCAACCCAAGATTTACAGCTTACACAATATTAAGAACTAGATAAGCCATCACAACCACTTACAAGGGTTCAAATGCCATCAAGCATTTCATAATAGAGGTCATAACTCCAAACTACAATCATTTCAAACTTGTTACAGACAAGATCTAAATACGTGCCGACCTTTTGAATTACATCTCTCTATATTGGAGCCATATCATATATACTTCCAAAATATTAATTCAAAATTATGCTTAATCAAGGATCTAATACGAGTACTTTACTTCATTATTATGACCTATTCAAACCAAAAAGACATGGCACATAAACATACATATAACCAAGACCAACTAATACTCTACCAACCAAAAAGTTATGATCATCTAAATCATAAATAATCACAAGCAAAATAGGGTCCTTATTTACACATAGCACAAGACCTTTATAAAGTTTACATACCAAGATAGCAAAATGACATCCTAAATGCTTTATACATGTAATCCAATTATGTGCCACCATCTAGGAGTCTAAAAAATATGATTATAAACATACTTCTTGTACTTGTGATCTGATCGAAGCTCAAGGGTTACCATATCAAGCTTTTCCCTGAAATGTAGTGAAAGGATTGCATAAGTTTAGACATAATGAGGTAGTTTAAAGTAACTAATAGCATGAAACATCAATATATCCTTTCACCAAAATCTTTTAACCTCATATAGTTCTAAGCTTGGACAAGAGATTAGCCATTTTAGAATAAGACAATCGAATCAGTATTCGCCTATATAAAAGGTACTCAACAAAACACATACAAATACACACATGGTGTTTGGACAAGGCATATACACGTATACATAAGTGCTCAAACCAAACATATCCAAATGCGCACATAGCATTTGATCAAGACTTATGCATTTAAACATTCGAAATAACTATAGATAAGTAAGCATTCCAGCAAAACATATCTATTCACTCAAAGATATTCAATGATCAATAGATTTACATTACTTGTTATGCAAGTCATTACCAAACTCATTGATTTAACTTATAAACTTTCATGGTCTCCCTATTGACATAACTTACCAATACATAAGCTACTTGGCATATAGGATATCAACATAGCATATCAGAATTCAAGGGTTACTTGGCATATAAGATATCAACATAGCATATCACAATTCAAGAGTTACTTGGCATATAGGATATCAACATAGCATATCACAATTCAACGGTTACTTAGCATATAAGGTGACAACATAGCATATCACAATCAAGGGTTACTTAGCATATAAGATATTAAGATAATTTCTTAATTTGACTTGCAAATTTCATTATTGTTCTTTAATATAGCCTTGAGATTCAAGTAATAGCCTAGGTACACTAATCCTCAACCAACTGTCACCAAATAAAATGGTACTCATAGTATCGGTCAATCCCTCCTACTATCGCCAAGTGACCATAACACTTCCCTCCTACTGTTTCCAAATAAGGACTGTAGTCTAGGATCGTAGTCCACCCTAAACACGAGCTCTATGGACTCTATGGCATGCCAACTATACCTATGACTAACTCGAAACCAAGGCTTTACAATTACATCTTATCATATCAAAGTCGGAATTGAGCATGGCTCCTTATTCAAATAATCATGTAATCATATCTTATGTGATTCAGATATGAGCATAGCTCCTTATTCAGATAATCAAATAATCATATCTTATATGATTCAGATATGAGCATAGTTTCATATTCATATAATCACATGATACAAGCTTATAAATTATCAAATCTTGTCATAATCTGAATTGAGCATAATTTCACATTCTTATATTCAAATGAACAAAGCTTATAGTCCTTTCATATTAGGCATGTACTCAGGTCATATGAATTTCTCAATACATCTTTCATCTTATTCGATTAGTAGTATAACATGGTCTACTATCAAGCAAATTCAAGTATGGATAGTTTTCAATTTGGAAATATCATCAATTCAAGCATAGCACATCATATAGAATCTTTACCGATTTGGCACTTACCTCAATCCACGCTCATTTAAGCATGTCTTAACACAAGTATAAGATAATATAATTAAAACATCAAAATATGCTTGAGAAGGTTTCTAGCCTATCCCGAGACTTTAAACCTTACTCACTGGTTAATCCAAGCTAAGTACGCTCCTGAATCTCGATTTCTTTTTGCTTTTCAACCATGTTACCCGACTTGATTCTTGTGTCCTCAACTAGTTCGTAGTCTAATACAACAAGTATTGTATACATTAAAATTCATTTTGTTGTATTATAAACAAAATCATACTTTCTTATATACTAAAACAACCCCAATACAGGTGTATTCGATCATAAAAACACAAACCAGTCCATGACATTTACAAGTGCTCAAAATAGTCCACTAGTGTTTATGTATATGCAAAACAGTCCGGTTTTCATATACACACCTATACATGTTCAAAACAGTCCCTAACATGTTTAGATACATTCAAAACAGTCCATACACTTTGCATACATACTTATGCATACTAAAACAGTCCACCAATGTTCTTAAAGCATGCAAATCAGTCCATTACTTAGGTACACAAATATAAAACATTCTTAAATATGTTCCTATATATTTATATTCAGAACAATCCACTTATTAGCAAAACAATTTCTCCTGTTTAGATCACCAAATCAGCCTTTATACCCTTTTTAAAAATAATTCCCCTATTTTAAAGTACCAATTCTGTCCATTTTCTTTTATCAAACCAGTCTCAAACATTCCTTTATTCTCACAAAATAGTCTTAAAATTTGTTTTTACCCAGCAAAGCAATTCCTATGAAAACAACCCCTAAATTTGGTTTTTAAGGTGGTCCATTGTTCTTATTAAACTACTTAGTCACCATACCATTTCAAGCTTAATTTACATCAGGATTTATCAAACAATCATCCCTTGTGACAATTTCTAAAGTTCAATATCAAGAAAATCAACACTTTAACTATTTTGTAAGATCACAATTGTTCACTAGGTACTAATTGAATCATTCGAATGGTTCAACACCTTATCCAAGATTTTCATGGACATTATATAACATGATACAACTCATTTCATACACATTTCTTTGCATATTCAAAATCTTTACAAATCTTAATTCATTTAACCAATTCCACCTAGACCAAACCAACCAAACATCGAACAATCAAGCAATCCAACCATGTCACAATTCGAATAAATCAAGAATTGCATTGCATGAATTTAATTCCTAATATTTCTATCAACCATAAAGTCATGATAATCTATCATCAAATACTTAATTTAATCTTGAATAAGGAGATAAGGATAGTGTGGTCACCTTTCTTCCCAAGCTAAATGATCACAAATCAAGAAATGAACTAAGATGCACAAACTCTTGCAAGTTTTCTTTCAACTCTGTCTTTAAAATGGAGGGTTTTCAATGCTTGAAGGATGTATAGGATGAAGAAATTGTTGGATATTTTTCTCCCTAGAACTGAGACCCCTAACACAAGTCATGGTCTAATTTTGACACATGGATAACTCCTTACAAATCTCAAATTTTTTGCATGCAACTCTCCCCTAATCAAAACATTCAGTTTTGGCCTTCATAAAATTGATTATCCAAAACTCATTTACTTCAAATTTGTCCACTAAGGTCATATACTAATACTTCTAGCTTTATTATAAAATGAATCAAACAAGTAAGCTAGCATTCAAAATATTAACATATTTCTAGATCGGTATTTGGGGCATTACATCCCAACTCTTTTTGGGTAATATTGTCACTCAATGGAGGGTACGAATAGACTATAAGAAGTATAAAAAATGACCCTCGTCAAGTTTTCTTTAAGGCAATCCTATTCCCTTCAATTTTTATTTTTTTATTTTGATTTTAGTTTTTGCTTTGTTTTCCATTTTAATAAGACCAGGGTGTTGAGAGAAGCCTAGACAATATGACTTATCACCGAAAAGGAACATGCTTCGGTAACTAAAGCTGGCAATTCTTGATCAACTGCGAGTGGCATTGCCGCGGCAACACCTTCACTACACAAAGAGTCCCAAGACACCAAGCATAAAGCTTCAATCTAAGAAGAAACCACAAAGGAGGGTGAGCTGATTGAGGAGGTCGAGGAAATTGAATAACTTAACTCCACAACCAACAAGGCGAAGCAGCACACGCACCAAGCAAACAACCACAGGGATACTACGAATTTGAGGTGACGACCTCTCCGGTTAACTCTTGTGATTTCATTATTTTTCATTTGTTTATTTTTGCATGCATTGAGGACAATGCTTCTCTCGAGTTTCAGGGGGTTTGTCTTTATTTTGTCTGTCTCATTGTAGTTCGCATATATTACTTGCCATGAAAATTACTTGTTAAACTGCTAAAACTTGATGTGATATTTTGTTGATGTGTTAATTGCCACGACATTTAGTTGAAAGAACCTTTGACTTTAGCTGTGACATAGAATTAACGTGGGAATTTGCTATGATGCTTTTAGTTCTTACACTGTTGTGACTTGTCAATCTAAGGGAGACCCAGTAAACATTAGGTTGCTAAAAATGGAATAAAAATTGTGCTAGAGGTGCCCATTTGGCTCTAGCTAAAAAAATGATGATAATTAATTACTAGAGCTGGCCATCTGGCTCTAGTTTTAAAATTGCTAGAGGTGCCTGTCTGGCTCGAGCCAAAAAAATATCAAAAATTGCTAGAGGTGCCTAACCGGCTCTAGCTGAATAAACAAAACAGTCCCTTTGATTACACATATGTGCAAGACAGTCCCTAATTCCAAAAATTTCATTTATTCTCATAACAAAACAGTCCTCCAACGTTTGTAATATTGCCAAAACAGACTCCAATTCATGTGTTTATATAATTATACTTAAAAACAGTCCTTAAGTTTATACAATTACATTTTAATGCCTTGTTTTCATGTGCACTCATTTATTCATTCTCAACAGTCCAGTTAAGTTCTTGTTAATATCAAAACAATTCAAATTCATATATATATGCATGTACATCATCCAACTAAAGCAAGATTTATGCCTATATACATTATTTCATAGTGTCTGAATGGATTATGTCTCCCTAGTGTTGATTTTCCATTAACAATGTAAACACTTATCATTCAATTACACTACATTCTTATCATCTGTGTAACAAAACCCAATCAAACGAGCCTTCTAACATTCTTATAACACCTCTTAATCTAATTCACTCATATATGCAATATCAAGGGGAATCAAGTTTCATAGCTTAGAACAACCTAATTTATAACAAAAATCACAAAGAAAAGTAAAAGAAGTTACCTCCTATAAAAAAACCACTCGAACCAACCTCCCAAGATAAGCTAAAATAGATAAAAATGGTTTTCTCTCATTCTCACTCTTTTCTTCGGTTTGCCAAGGAGAGAAAGAAGATTATTGCTAAGATTTATGGGATTAGAATTCTTTCAACCGACCCCTACACACGACCTCACTCTTGCACGACACCTTAACAAGATCTTAGGTAATTTATTTCTTACCATGCAAACAAAACATTTGTAGGAATTTTCACTTTAATCACTTCCATAATTAGCTATCCATATCTTCACATTTTAATTTTGGTCCTACTTTTGATTAGTCAATCTGTTACATAATGATTCTGAAACAAATTGACTAGTATAACTTATGTCATAATTCTAAGCCAAAGTTTGGGATACTATAAATTCTCCCCCTTAAAAGAAATTCATCCTCGAATTTACCTGAAGGCAATAGATGTGGATAATGATCTTTCATAGTCGATTCTGATTCCCAAGTGGCTTCTTCAATATTACGGTGTCTCCATAACACTTTAACAACAGAAACTGATTTATTACGGATTCTCTTAACCTGACTATCTAAAATTTGAACCGATTCCTCTTCGTAAGATAAATCTAGATTGATTTCTACATCATCAAGCTTAAGTACATGAGATGGGTTAGAACGGTATTTACGAAGCATTGAGACATGGAATACATTATGAATCTTATTGAATTCCTCTGGAAGAGCTAACCGATAAGCAACAGAACCAACCTTCTCCACAACATCAAAAGGTCCGACAAAACGAGGACTAAGTTTCCCCTTTTTCCTAAATCTGAATACTTTCTTCCATGGAGATACCTTTAGAAATACTTGGTCTCTTACATTTAATTGTACATCTCTTCTTTTGAGATTAGCGTAAGCTTTTTGTCTATCAAAGGCTTCTTTTAATCTACTATGGATAACTTGTATTTGATTCTCCGTCTCTCTAAGGAGTTCGGGTCCTAAACCTTTTTTTCACCCAATTCTGACCAGCAAAAAGGAGTTCTACACCTTCTTCCATATAGAGCTTTAAAGGGGGCCATCTTAATGGAGGTTTGATAGTTATTGTTATAAGCAAATTCTGCTAAAGGTAGGGATTTCTCCCAGTTCTTTTCGAAATCAAATGCAAGCCTGGAGCATATCTTTGAGGATTTGAATCACTCTTTCTGATTGACCATCTGATTGTGGATGAAATGCAGTGCTAAAGTTTATCTTGGTTCCCAAGGCTTTCTGTAAAGAACTCTAGAATCTGGAAGTGAACCGAGGATCTCAATCTGGTATAGTAGAAGTGGGAACACCATGCAAATGAATTATTTTATTTATGTACAATTCGACTACAAGATCTAAGCTCATGCTTATTCGAACAGGTATAAAGTGAGATGCCTTAGAAAACCTATCAACTATCACCCAGACAACATCACATTTTCTTGGGGGTAATGGTAGACCACTTACAAAATCCATTATTATTCGATCCCACTTCCATTGAGGTAGCTCAATAGGTTGCAAAAGTCCCATAGGAACTTGATGTTTAGCTTTAACCTTCTGACAAGTTAAACATATGGAAACAAAATCAGTGATGGCATATTTCATTCCCAGCCACCAATATAGATCCTTCAAGTCTTTGTACATCTTAACTGATCATGGATGAACAAATAAAGGGCTACTGTGAGCTTCCCGCAACATCTCTCTTTTAAGAGATTCATCATTTGGTACACATACTCTATCTTGAAAATAAAGTAGACCATTAGACTTCAAAGAGAAATTTGGACTAGGTTCAGATTCATGTTTGCGTGAAACCTTAAGAAGCTTGGGATTGATTTGTTGCAAAGTCTTGTTTCTTGAGATTAAATCAGATTGAACATGGAGCTCAGCTAGAAATTTTTGATCTTTTTACAATCTAAAATGGGCATTGATTGCAGAAGAAGATATAGGGTAAAGAAACATACTCAATTAACAAGGTTTATATTTTGGATATGAAAGAACAAGATGTGATTATTTAGGTTCTCACCAAATGAACGTTTGCGGCTGAGTGCATCAGCTACAACATTCGCTTTTCCTGGATGGTAATCGATGACAAGATCATAGTCTTTGAGTAACTCCATCCATATCCTTTGTCTAAGGTTCAATTCTTTTTGAGTCAAAAGATACTTCAAGCTTTTGTGATCAGTGAAAAGATAACATTTCTCCCCAAACAAATAATGTCTCCAAATCTTTAGTGCAAAAACTACTGCAGCTAGCTCGAGGTCATGAGTTGGATAATTCAATTTGTGAGATTTTAATTATCGGGATACATATGCTACCACTCTTTCATCTTGCATAAGGACACATCCAAAACCGAGATGAGATGCATCACTAAAGACTGTATATTCTTTTCCCAATTCTGGTTGTGTTAAAACTAGAGCTTGAGTAAGGGCTTGTTTCAACTGGTCAAAACTTCTTTGCTGATCTTCTGACCAAACAAATGGTACATCTTTTCAAAGAAGTTTGGTTAGAGGGGTAGCTAACATGGAGAACCCTTTTACAAATCTTTGGTAGTATCCTGCTAATCCAAGGAAGCTTCTAACCTCGCTAACATTCTTCAAAGGTCTCAACTCAACTATAGCCTGAATCTTCTTTGGATTGACTTTAATACCTTATGCGGGTATTACATGTCCAAGGAAAGATACTTCAGACAACCAGAATTCACATTTAGTAAACTTGGCAAAAAGTTGGTTATCTCGGAGGGTTTGTAAAACAATTCGGAGATGTTCCGAATGTTCATCCTTGTTCTTGGAGTAAACAAGGATATCGTCAATAAAAACTACTACAAACTTATCCAAATATGGTTTAAATACTCGATTCATAAGGTCCATGAATGTAGCAGGGGCATTCGTTAAGCCAAAAGGCATAACTAAAAACTCATAGTGACCATATCGAGTTTGAAAAGTAGTTTTAGGAATATTCGACTCTTTAACTTTCATCTGGTAGTATCCCGATCGAAGATCGATCTTGGAAAACACTTTAGCACCTTGAGTTGATCAAACAAGTCTTCAATTCTCGGTAATGGGTACTTATTATTGATGGTAAGCCAATTCAATTGTCGATAGTCGATGCAAAGCCTCAACGTACCATCTTTCTTCTTTACGAACAACACTGGGGCTCCCCAAGAAGACAAACTCGGCCTAATAAAACCTTTATCTTGTAGGTCTTACAACTAACTCTTAAGTTCTTTAAGTTCAATCGGGGTTGATATGAAGTAATGGAAACTGAAGCTGGTCCCGGTTGAACTTTAATTCCAAATTCAACTTCTCTTGATAGTGGTAAACCAGGAAGTTCATCGAGAAATACATCATGAAAATCAGATATAGTTAAAATAGAGTCAATAAGAGTTTGGTTTCATTTAGCTTAGATATAGCAGCAAACACTGAGGTGGATTCAAAAGATTTCTTATCTAACAAGGTTTTTGATTCTTTTCCTAACCCAGAAGGAAAAGTCTTTTCTTAGCATAGTCTACCCAAGCCTGATGTTTTCCCAACCAATGTAACCCTAATATAAGGTCAAACTCGTTAAAGAGTAAAGCTAGAAGATCAGGAGGAAAAGGAATTTCTTGAATAAACAAGGGAAACTTTTTGCAGACTTGATTAACAATTACTTTATCCCCTAATGGATTTGTGGCCATCAAACTATAATTTATGGGTTCAGGCTTCAACTTAAACCTTTTAATTAAAGAAGAACATATAAAGGAATGCATTGATCATGAATCAAATAGGACAAAAACAGGATGTGAAAATAGCTTGATAGTACCTACAATTACATCAGGAGAGTCTTCATCTTCTTGGCCTCTTACATGATATACTCGTGATGGTGCCCGTGATTCTTTATAAGTAGCATTTGAAGCCTGGCCCCATTCTTTTTGGAGTTACCAGACTTAGCTTCCTTAGGTCCTTTTCCCCTTGGTGACTGAGCATAATTCAAATTCTTTGACACATGAGTTGGGAGTTTATTCGGGTTCTGAGGACAATCTTTCATGAAATGATTTGTTTTTGCACACATGAAATAGGCATTTGTTTGCCTTTTGCATTGACCAACATGACTCTTTTGACAAATATTACAAGTAGGAACTTGTGACTCTCTTCTCGTATTCCTCGTGCTATTTACAGAGACCAAAGGTGCATAATTTTTTATCATAGTCTGGGGCTTTGGCAAGAAAGTACTCTTTGGAGAAGAGCTATAATTTATGGAACCTCCTCTTTGATACTTTGGCTTCTTGGATTGCCAACAGAATTTGTTGTCATCTCTTGACCTTTTATATCTCTGGGAATAATTCCCCTTCATCTTTTCTGATGCCTTCCTCTTTGCTTCAGTAGCTATAGCTCGGTTCACCAATTCTTAAAAATCAATAATTCCCAAAGTAGTAAACATAGGGCCTAGTTCATCATTGAGCCCATCAATAAACATTCTACATTTCTCTTCTTCTTTCTTGATAAATTCAGACCCATACTTGCAATATTTGTAAAACTCACTTACATACTGCTCAATTGGTTTCCCTCATTGTTCTAGATACAAGAAATGTCATCTATGTTCAGCCATATATTGCTCACTTGTGTACTTCTTTTGGAATTCATTAATGAAGAATTCCAGGTGATAGCATCATCCGAAGCCGTAAGGGTTGTAGTTTCCCACCAACTTAGTGCTTCACCAGCAAGAAGGGCTACAACACACTCTAGTTTATGTTCATCTGAACATTGTAGTTGTTTGGTTAGAATTCTGGTGTTAGCTTCTAACCAATAC
Organism: Hibiscus mutabilis; assembly: GCA_019671005.1. NCBI lineage: Eukaryota > Viridiplantae > Streptophyta > Magnoliopsida > Malvales > Malvaceae > Hibiscus > Hibiscus mutabilis. The sequence goes on along the minus strand of CM033746.1, from coordinate 22,492,735 downwards.
TCCGCATCTACAATTTTTCATCATTAGCACTAGAGAACGTATAAGCTCGATGTTGAGCCAATTTATCAATTGGGGCTCTTGCTATCACAACTATAGGAGGAGTGCAAGGAATTAGAGGATTTTTCCTTAAAGATGTGGCTAATTGTTCAAACATCTCCTTTATACTGGAGAGACACTCCTGTTGAACGGGATGGATTGAATGAGCTTCTTGTTGAACTTGTTGAGGTTTAATAGTCTTTTGGGGTTCTTTATGCTCCTGGTTCATTCTAACACTGCCTCCTTCACTGGAGGAGCCAACTGGGCTTTCATTATCCCGGCCAAGATGTGTTCCCGACATGTTATAGACTATATACAAGGAAATAAGGAGCTCTTATTAAACATAGATCACAAGTATTTATTAACTTAAGTCCTGGGTGGCACATGTAATGACTTAAAATGTAAACGACTCGGTTTAGTCCTAGGATCGACTAAACCTTAGCTCTGATTACCAAATTGAAACACCCCTAAATTGGTACAGGCAGAATACCGAATCTAGAAGTATTGCTAACAACCACATAACATAATAATGTAATAACAAAGGGAACTCTAACTCGACTATGGGAAAGTACTAAGAAATAATCCTTAACATTTATCAATCAGCATGTTGTATCATCAATACAATGATATATTTCATTGTTAACAATTAAGTAATCATACTTTTAATAACAACATGTCTCATGTTAACATCTAAACATATGTAAACATCATTTACAGGATTAATTTTTAACATTCGAGTCTGGTCATAAAAGTAACCTAAATATTTAAACCGCATCTACATGCATTATTCTATTCACATATTCAAGATGATTGATAATTTAAACATTTCTACATACCATCCATCTTTATTTGGAATAGATACTTTAGTAAGAAACTTATCCTAGTTTATACTTGAAGTTCTTACTCACCATGTTATTACGATGTCTATCATTTAGCACACGAAAGACTATCATAAATCTAATATTCTTTAGTTCTTGTATCTAGCATCAATCAAACATATACATATTCCAAATATGCTTCTACATATAGTCCCATACATGACAATTAATAACATAGATTTAATATCACCCACTTTAGCAAATACTTATAGAGGTCATTTACATATATTTTGAAGGCTACATACTAATCGTAAATATTTACATACCAACAAGGATTTAAATGCACCTATATGCATTACAAAACATGTGACATCCCTCTAGGAGTTTAAAAAAACGGTGATCCAAAAACATACATTTATTTACTTGAGATCTAGTCAAACTCCCCAACTATCGAGCACTTCAAGCTTTAACCTGGAATAGAATGAAAGTATTACATAAGTTTTCACTTAGTGAGGTAGCTTAAAGTAGAATGAATGACCACAACCATATAAGATTTCCTTTCATTATTCCAATTACTAAGTACATCAATATTTTAAAACAATAAGATAGAAGCTATAAAATAGGGCATTCGAAGCAAGAAACTACATTTCGACATGGATATTCAAGACATTCTATTCGATTGATCACTTGTATGCATCATTATCAACAATTCATTTTACAAGATAAATCATGCCATCAATTTGAAAACAAAAGTAACTATAAGTTTCATATTCTCTTTCAACAAGTTCTAATATCATGAATACTTACATATATGTCTTGTTACATAAGTTAACTTAGTACTCCTTTAATTTCTTTATATCTTTCAAGATTTCATATTAATATAACCTTGTGATTCAAGCTTCAGCCTAGGTACACGAATCCCTAACCAACTGTCGCCCATAAAGAAAAAGGTACTCATAGTACCGGTCAATCCCTCATACTGTCGCGAAATGACCACATTACTTCCCTCCTACTATCACTAGATAGGGACCGTAGTCCAAGACCGTAGTCCAACCCAAACCTGAGCTCTATGGACTCTATGGCATGCCAAATATACCTAAGACTAACTCGAACCAAGGCTTTCATATATCATATCATATTCAGAGAAGAAATGAGAATAGCTCCCCAACAAGGTATCATATCAATCATCAATATTACACTTTTCTCTTTAAACAGGTATTCACCATATGTGAATTTCACATGATTTTTACCACAATATTCGAAGGGTATCATAACAAGGATTTCCATTACATACAACATACTTAATTTACCTTATGAGTATATTAACCATTTCACATAAGAACTATTAAAAATATAGGTTGCTCACCTTCAAACATAGCATAGTATAACTTACCTCCAATCCAAGCATATTATTTGCAATTATCATAAACGCATTTGTAGTAACAATGAATATTAATATCAAGAAATGCTCAGGAAGGTTTTGAGCCTATCCCGAGACTTTAAACTACACTCACTAGTAATCCAGCTAGACTTGATCTTGAATCACTATTCCTATCTGCTTTTCTACAGCTTTACCAGCCTTAGGTTTCGAATCCTCAATTGCCTCTTGATCTAAGCACAACAATATTCATATATCAATTTTCATTTTGATTCAACCAATATCATACAAATCTAATTCTATTAATATCATTAAACACAACACCTTTCTCTAAGTTCAGCTTAACGTACTTTCGATTAATGTCATACATTTATATGATCAACCACTCCATTGTATTTGTACAATTACAATTCTATTCCAAATTATCCATCTTTCTAGTATGTAAATACTTACATATGTCTCAAGTTACTTTCAATTACATCTATTTATGTTTCAAATGCTTAGACATGAATTTGTACTTATGTACACACCGGTTCAATCCATTTTACAACTAGACATACAAAACAGTCCATTTGATTACACATATGTGCAGGGCAGTCCTTAATTCCAAAAATTTCATTTATTCTCATAACAAAACAGTCCTCCAATGTTTGTAATATTGCCAAAATAGACTCCAATTCATGTGTTTATATAATTATACTTAAAAACAGTCCTTAAGGTTTATACAATTACATTTTAATGCCCTGTTTTCATGTGCACTCATTTATTCCTTCTCAACTGTCCAATTAAGTTCTTGTTACCATCAAAACAATTCAAATTCATATATATATACTTGTGCATCATCCAACTGAAGCAAGATTTATGCCTATATACATTATTTCATTGTGTCCAAATAGACTATGTCTCTCTAGTGTTGATTTTCCATTAACAATGTAAACACTTATCATTCAATTACACTACATTATTATCATCTATGTAACATAACCCAATCAAACGAGCCTTCTAACATTCTGATAACTCCTCTTAATGTAATTCACTCATATACGCTATGTCAAGGGGAATCAAGTTTCATAGCTTACAACAACCTAATTGATAACAAAAATCACAAAGAAAAGTAAAATAAGTTACCTCCTATAAAAAAAACACTCGAACCAAGCTCCCAAGATAAGCTAAAATAGCTAAAAATGGCTTTCTCTCAATCTCACTATTTTCTTTGGTTCACCAAGGAGAGAAATAAGATGATTGCTAAGATTTTTGGGATTAGAATTCTTTCATCCGACCCCTACACCTGGCCTCACTCTTGCACGACACCTCAATAAGATCTTAGGTAATTTATTTCTTACCATGCAAACAAAAAGTTTGTAGGAATTTTCACTTTAGTCACTTCCATAATTTGCTATCCATATCTTCACATTTTAATTTTGGTCTTACTTTTGATCAGCCAATCTATTACATAATGATTCTTAAACAAATTGACTAGTAAAACTTATGCCATAGTTCTAAGCCAAAGTTTAGGATACTACACGTTACATAGGTATCATACAAAGTCTCATCATCAACTTGCCTAAACGTAATGATTTCACTTTGCAGCTTGGCATTAAGTTTAGGGGGCTAGAATCTCAAAAGAAACTTCTGGCATAAATTTGCCCACGAAGTAACTAAATCAGGTGGCAAAGAGTTTAGCGATAATTTTTCTCTATCTCGCAAGGAAAATAAGAATAGCCTGAGCTTTATTGTTTCTTCATTCACACCAGGCTATTGAAATACTTGTCAAACTTCCATGAATTGCTTCAAATGTTGCCTTGGGTCTCTAGTAGGTGATCTATCAAATTGTCCTACATTCACTAGAATTTGAATCATTATCGATTTAAGCTCAAAGTTAGACATATTTATCTTTGGACCGATCAGTCCTGGCATCAAATTATCTATGGTGGGTGCTAGGTGTTCTCTGATGGGTTGGTTATCTCCTAACTTCATATTCCCATTCTGCGCCATCTCTTAACGTTCTCTCCTTAACCTGCGTAGGGTTCTCTCAATTTTAGGATCGTGCTCAAGTTATTCCCTTATAGTATTGCTCTTGTTCATAAGTTAAATAAAATTAATAAAAATAATTAAATATAAAAACAATTAAAAATCAAAACAATCAATTCCGTTGCAATCCCCGACAACGGCACCAAAAACTTGTTGATGAAATATCGCTTGGAAAAAGATTAAGTATTTTATTTGTCAATTCAGGAAATAATGCCAAGTATATGTCTTTTACATGCAAGTATACACGGTCGTAAAGACAACAATTAGTAATATTAAACTCTGATTTTATTGTCGAGCAGATTTAAAGTTAGTATTGCCTCTATCGATGGCAATACCCTCAGTTATCTACTCTCAACACCTATATGTCTACACCGATTTTTCAAACAATTAACATTGTGAAGTTCAATCTTTACTCCTAAGGGGTAAAATCACTTCAGGTGTAAGTTTATCTACTTGTTTATATTATGTCAAAGTTTTTCCCCTTAGTATTTGGCAATTAATCCTTATCTCCTAAATTTGTTAAGGTAATAGGGGATAATAAGCATTTAATACCAACCGACGCATGGCATAAAATATATGAAATGTAAGTACATGCAAAATAGACAATAATGCCAAAGCATGAAGTTATTAAAAAACCAAAAATACTAAGCGTTCATCGCAAACACCCCTATCCAATTTAAAAGATTAGTTCATGGCTAGGGAAACCAAAAACAAATCATCATTTTGATTTATCATCACAAAAACCAGAATTAAATAAAGAAAAAAGAAACAAAAGAAGTAGATCTTTTGATGCAGCCCTTCAATGGATCCAGAGCTCTCGGTAAAACCGCTCAGGTTGCTTTTACCCTTCTATTCTTATCATGGCTCTAGCTCTCTATTGGCGCATTCTTAAACTCTTTTATATAGGATTAGCTGAAGCCTAATTAGGGTTAGGATTGAGCCCTGAATTTTTGGTGCCATAATCCTTGTATGTGGCTTCTACGCATTATAGCAATTAAGGCTTACGTGGCTCTGACTTAGTGCAATTTTTCTGGGCATCATCCTTTATTCTTTTGCCAACCGAGCTTGGCATTCTTCTCCCTTGTTTTGCCAACCAAGCTTGGTATTCTCCCTTGCTTTTTCTAACTGCATTCGGCATTTCCTTCCTACATCTACTTGCTCCAGTCTTGTTGATCTTGTACACCACGATAAGAAAACACCTATTCACTCTGGTAATAAAAACTATACATTATTTAACTCCTAGATGCAAATGCATGAATTTACTGGCAAAATACACTAATATGTACCTAAAGTCCAACAAAATCATGACAGCATATGCATGGAAAGTACACATTTTGAGGAGTTAACAATAGGATCCTTCTACTTGAATTCATTATTGAAGCACTCTCTTCTTTGGAATCTTCTCCCTTTGTTAGACCTCGTGAATCTCTTAAATCTCTTGGCAAACATAGCTATTTCCTCATCTTCTTCTTCTCCACTAGAATCAATCTCTTCGCTTGTTAATCTGAGAGCAATTCCAAACTTCTTCTTTTCAACTTCCTTCTTCTTCTCTTCTCTTCCTTTTGACATCATCTCATGAGTAAGAAATGAACCAATGAGCTCATCTAATTTAAGAGCCTTGAGGTTTTTTGCTTCTATGATCGCTGTCTTCTACGAATCCCTTGAATCGGGAAGAGAGTATATCATCTTCCTCACAAGCTTATCTTTCTGGATCACTTATTCATAGCCCTTTAATCTATTCAAGATCACAGATAATCGATTAGACATGGATTTGCTATCTTTATCGGGGTTCATCTTGAAGTTTTTATAGTTGAGGTTGAGGATCTCGATTTTAGTCTCTTTTACTTTGTTGGTTTCTTCATGTATCACTTCAAGTTTGTCCCAAATCTCCTTAGCATTGGAACACGATGGCACCCTTCCATATTCATCTAGGCCAATAGCACTAAATAGAAGATGCATTGCCTTGGCATTTGTAGAATATTTCTTGTTCTCATCATTGCTCTAAGTCCACATTTCAGTGGTTGGAGTAGTGTAGCCTTCCATGATGATCTTCCAAGATTTAAGAACAAATTCTTGAAGGAATAACTCTATTTGGTTCTTCCAGTATGCTTAGTTTACTCCATTGAAGAATTGAGGCTTATTGGTCGGTTGAGAATCTCTCCAAGCTTCAATGGTGGAAAATGAAGCCATCAATGATCGTGTATATGATTGTATACTCCTTGGATATTCTTAAAAGGTTGTAAGACCTTTCAATGAGCCTCACTATGATACCAATTGTAGAGTGTAGCAATCGATCGAATATAGCCAATAGGGGGTAAATTGGAATTTTAAAGAACGCTGGAAACTAATTGCAAAGAAAGAAAATTTCAAGGAAATTTAGAGTGGTTCAACTCCCTCAATGGGGCCTACATTCACTACCATAGTTACCACACTAAGGATTTTCCACAAATCCACTAATTTGTCTTTCCTTTAGGAAAATGAGTAACCTTACACTATTCAATAGACTTATACCCCAAAGTCTATTAAATACTTTCCAAAATTTGAGTAAAAAGAAGCAAACTAGAAAATCCTCACAAGGAATGTGTTTGAAAAGTTTAAGCTCTCTCGCACACCCAAGAAACACTAGCAAATGAAATGCAGTGAAGAACAAGACTAGTGTTTACAAGAAAGATGGAAAAATTGAGAACAAATTGGATTTTGATTGATTGAATATTTGGATTGGCTTTCTTGATGCTTCATTACTGTTCGGAAACCACTTTATATGCTCTTGATCTTTTCTAATCATTTTGAGACTTTAGAGGGACTCTGGAGCCATTAGAAGCCATTGAAACCCAACATTAAATGCTCACCTGCACAAAAGTTTTGTAACCTTGTATAATAATTTCAAAACCTTAAGGTGGGACATGGTGGAGGTGTTGTGGGACGTGGAGCCCAGGGGCAGGGTGCCCAGGTTAGAGTGCCATTTAACACTTGTTGGGTTTGTGGATCCTGAGATCATCTGAGGCGAGATTGTCTACGTCTGGCCAGGGAGGGTCAGGCACCTGTGCCTGTTGTGGCCAATGCTTGTTAGAGTTGTGGGTCTGGCGACCATCAGAGGAGTGATTGTCCATTGTTGGCTCGAGGTGGGCAGGGTGTTGCACCTGTTGTTGCTCCGCAGTGAGGCCGTGATCATGGTCGTGGACGTTTCAGCGTCGAGATGGTGGACAGCAGACTGTGGCTCAGACCGTTGCTATCCAACCTGAGAGAGGTGGATCAACTAGGGTGTATGCGTACCGCGAGGGTCACAATGACACATATGTGATCGTAGGTACTTTCTCTTTACAGTCCTTGTCGTTGTATTCGTTGGTTGATTCTGGTTCTACTCCCAGTTACTTGATATACCTATTGAAATTCTAAATGTGGGTGTTAGAGTGACCAGTTCTCTTGGGGAGACAGTTGTAGTTAGAAAGTTGTATCGTAGGTGCTCGTTGATGGTTCAATGCCATGTTTTTGCTGTGGATCTAATAGAGTTACCATTCCATGGCTTTGATGTTATTTTGGGCATGGATTGGTTGACCGAGCATCGAGCCGTGGTGGATTTTGAGACCAAACGAATATTTTTGAGGTTGTTGGATGATTTCGAGGTGGTGGTTGTTGGCGAGAATGCCAAGTTCTTGTCTAATGCTATTTTGGCTTTGGAAGCGAGTCATATATTGGGTTTCAGATGTCAGGCTTTCTTGGCCTTTGTGATGAATTCTGGTTCAAAGGAGTTGAGGATGCAGGATATTCGCACTGTGTGTGAGTTTCCATGTGTTTTTTGGAAGAATTGTCGGGGTTGTCACCTGACTGTGAGGTAGAGTTGGGCATTGAAACCTATGCAGATACGACACTGGTGTCCATTGCTCCGTACCGTATAGCCCTAAAAGAGTTGAAGACGCAATTGCAGGAGTTGCTTGATCGTGGGCTTATTAGACCAAGTATTTCACCGTGAGGGTGCACCAATGTTGTTTGTAAAGAAGGACGATACGTTGCGGATGTGTATAGATTTTCGGTAGTTGAACAAGTTGATGATAAAAAAACAAGTATCCATTTCCGCAGATAGATGATCTGTTTGATCAGTTTTGAGGTGCATCGGTGTTTTCTAAGATAGATTTGAGGTTTGGGTACTACCAGTTGAAGGTGAAAGATGTGGATGTACCCAAAACAACTTTTTGTGCGAGGTACAGGCATTATGAGTTTCTTGTGATGCTGTTTGGTTTGACCAACGCACTGGCTGCTTTCATGGACATGATGAACCGGGTGTTCCATGAGTTTTTGGATCAGTTTGTGGTGGTGTTTATCGATGATATCCTAGTGTACTCTCGTACTGAGGAGGATCATGATAGACATTTGCGGATTGTGCTACAGACATTGTTGGCTAATCAGTTGTATGCCAAGTTAAGCAAGTGTGAGTTTTGGCTAAAGGAGGTCGTTTTCCTTGTGCATGTTGTGTCGGCTGAGGGAATTCGTGTTAATCCGCATAAGGTTGAGTCTGTGATGGGTTGGAAGGTGCCTAAGTTGGTAACAAAAGTCTTGAGTTTTCTTGGTTTGGCTGGTTATTACCGTAGGTTTGTGGAAGGGTTCTCTAGTTTGGCTGCTCCTTTAACCAAGTTGTTATAGAAGAATATTCGGCTTGAGTGGATGAAGGATAGATAGCGAGCTTTCGAAAGGTTGAAGGAAGCTTTGATGTGAGCTTCAGTCTTGGTTCAACCTGAGTTGGGAAAGGAGTTCATTGTTTATAGTGATGCGTCATATATTGGGCTTGGTTGCGTGTTGATGCAAGAAGGTATGGTAGTTGCGTATGAATCTAGGCAATTGAAGGTGCATGAGCGTAATTACCCTACTTATGATCTTGAGCTTGTCGCGGTTGTGTTTGCCTTGAAAATCTAGAGACATTACCTTTATGGCGAGAAGTGTGTGGTTTATACGGATCATAAGAGCTTGAAATATTTGATGTCCCAGAAGAAGCTGAATCTTAGGTAACGGAGGTGGCTTGAGTTGCTTAAATATTATGAGCTGACCATTGAATATCATTCGGGAAAAGGCAACGTTGTGGCGAACGCTTTGAGTAGGAAAGCAGTTGTGGAGTTGAGAGCTATGTTTGCTCATTTGAGTCTGACGTGTGACGGTGGATTGTTGGCTGAGTTGCTAGTGAAACCGTCCTTGTCGCAGATGATCAAGGAGAGGCAACCGCATGATGAGAGTTTGTTGCCGCATGTGAAGGATATCAGGATGGAAGTCCTATGGATTTTCATTTCAATGACGATGGGGTGTTGTGTTTTAAAAGTCGAGTTGTGGTTCCTGAAGATAATGAGTTGAGGCGTACCATTCTAACTGAAGCGCATGCTAGTCCTTTTGCTATACATCCAGTAGTACTAAGATGTATCGTGGGTTGAAGGAAGAGTACTATTGGGTTGGGCTGAAGAAAGATGTGGCTGATTTTGTTTCTCGTTGCATGGTATGTCAGCGGGTTAAAGCTGAGCATCAGTTTCTTTCCAGGTTGTTGCAACCGTTGAGGATACAGGAATGGAAGTAGGAAAGGATCACCATTGATTTTGTGTCTGGATTGCCTTTGACACCGACCAAGAAGGATTCCATTTGGGTGATTGTTGATCGGTTTACGAAGTGTGAGCATTTTGTGCCAGTGCATACTACGTATACCTTAGATAGGTTGGTTGATCTGTACGTCTTCGAGGTTGTGCGTTTGCATGTGGTGCCTAAATCCATAGTTGTGGATAGTGATCCATGTTTCACGGTTTTGGATGAGCTTGCATCATGCTCTAGGAACAAGACTGAATTTCAGCACTTCGTATCATCCTCAGTCTGATGGTCAGTGTAATACCCCAAAAATTGCTATGTTGACTAAGGATCATTTAGTACTAAGATAAGGGCTTAAAAGCTTACTTAGTGACTAAAATGACAAAAATAAAAACGTTAGGATTTTCTCGATTATGGACTGTAGAAAAGAAATTTCTGAGGTTTTAAGGTGTCATGTGATAGAGATACTCACAAAATTTGGTTAAAATCCAAGGAAAAATTGGAATGGGAATTCAAGGTTAAAGTTTAGTGACCAAAATGATAAGTTTTTAAAACTTGGGTGGTACAAGTTGAAATATGAAAAGTTGAAGGACCAAAGTTGTAATTCTCCAAATGTTAGGTGTTTTATTTTATAAATAGATATAGCACCTATTGGTGTGGATCGAATGAGAAATTACTGGTATGATCTGATAATTCGATTATTGGGAAATCACAGTCAAAGTTTAAGTGGAATTCGGATACCCAGATTGAATTGAAAAATTATGAAATTTTACCATATGAAAGAAAAAGGTTATAAAAGTAATTTCTAAGTGTTAAAGAATTTATCAGTAATTATTTTATCCTGTACATGAATTAAACATATTATGAAGAAAAATCTAATATAGATTTCAGGAATAAAAATACATTTAAGATATCGAATTTCGATCGAACTGCAAAGTTAAACGTGCTGAGGGCATAGGATGGGTGACCTATTGGGAAGGTCTTATGTCAGTACTTCATACTGATAAAAAAGAATCAGTTTGAGTTAATATTGTTCATATGGATAGCCGATTAAGAAATATTAAGAGAAATTGTACCTGATAAAGATTTCGGGTAATTATCAGTATATTTGGACCAAGTCAAAATTTTAAGTTTGACTTCATAAATATGAAATATTTTATTTGATAATATTATTTATTTTTTATATATGGAAATAAGAAATTTTTAGAATTTATTTGATAGCTCGGTGAAGGGGAAATCGTAGTAGAAGTAGTAAGTGAATATCTGGAAATCGGATCGAATAGAAATTTCAGATGTTGTTCTATAAGTTACAGAAAATTCAGAAAATATTATTTTATGAATAAATTATTAATTGTGTGATTGTGATCTAACTAGAATAGTTGGATTTTTACAAAATGGCAAAATTAGTGGTTTAAGTGACTAGTTTTGGTAATTTGGTCACAATGGCAATTTTGAAATATTTTGAAAGTACCATGGGTAATATGGTAATTTCCCATGTGAAAGCATTACTCTAGTTTGGTTAGAGTTGAATGGGATTTGGTTGGAATTGAACTAGAATGGCAACTTGTAAATTATAATTTAGTTGGAGGTTAATTTTGGAAAAGGGCTAAATTGAATAAAAAATTTTAATTTCTTAAATACATGTGCCATTTATGAGATAAAAGATGAACAATTTTTTTCATCTTCCTCCCTATATTTCGAAAGTCATGGGAAAAAGGAGAGAAAATACACAATTTTTTCTTGGCAATTTTGAAGGCTTTAAAGCAAGATTCATGATCCATTAGAATAATTTGTTCTACATTCAATTCTCTACATTTTGCTAGTAATATTGCATGGTGTTATGAAGAACTACTTAAATTATTGATGAGAGAGAAATTAGGGTTTCAAGTTCTATGTTGAGATTGAAGTATGATTTAAGCAAATCAAGTGTTATGGAGTTGAAATCAAGCTTAGAATTAGATTAATTTCATGTTTGAAGACATAAACCCTAACCCTAGAATTTGGGGTTTTATTAGGGATTTTGAAATTAATGATGAATATGGAAGAATTATGATGTTACTAACTTGATTTGGATGCTGGAATGAAAAAAATCTCAATTAGTTTTCCAGGTGACTATTTTGGAATGTTTGATAAATTAAGGAAAATATTGTGAAAATTATCCTAGTGATGGATTTGAAGAGATTGTGAATTTAGAAGCTTAATTATGACATTAGGACTAAAATAAAGTCTTTGAAAATTTAGACACTCAATTAGCCATGTAGAAAGAATTTGAGGTTTTAAGTGTTAATTCTTGAGAATGAAGAATATATGTTGAAAAATTTATTTAAGCATGTTAGAATGTTGTTTGGATGAAAATGAGCCTAGAGAAGCTAAGTGACCAATTCGGAAAGCTTCAATGTTAAGGGACCCGATCTGAATTTTTATAAAAATTGGAGTGTACTTATATAGTTGATGATGTTGGAGATGTGAAATTGACGTTAGAATGCTAAACCTATTTCGGATCGAATTAGTGACCATTTTAATAACTTGTCAAAATTAAGTGACTAAATAGGAAATGAATTCTTGGATAGGGATTAAATCTGATTTTTAGTTAAAATAATAGAATTAAGGTAGTAATGTTGATTTGAGGACTAAATTGCAAAGCTAAGAAGTTTGAATCCTTACATTTGCATTTTAGTGACTATTTTGTCAAAGGAAGAAAATTTGAGGGAATTGATTTGAATAATTATTTGATGAAAAAGATGATGAATTGGTAATTTGAAGCAAGTGATGGGACTAAATTGACAAGTAGAAAAATAAGAATAAGTTAGTATGAATTAAAAGTTAATTATGGAAAGCTATGTAGAAGATTGAATTTTGGCAGTGACTTCAAAATTTTACCATAAATTCTACAAAAATGTTTAGATGATGAATTTTTATATCGATGCAAAAAAAATTTCGTCGCAATTCATCTCCAACAAACGGAAACTGATTTCGAGTTTCGAGTCAAAAGATATGAATTTTTAAGTGACGAAAGGATAGAAAATAGAGCACCAGTCTGTTCCAAATTCCAGCATTGTAATTGACTTTGAAAATTTGCCATAAATCGTACAAGTTGAATTTGGGATATTAATTTATATGGTTGAAAATCTTATTGAATCTAGTTTCTTTCAGAACAAACGGAAGCGAATTCCGAGTTGTAGATTATTTTATAAAAATATTTCTTTGAAGGTACTGCAATCTTCCAGAAAATGAGAATTGATACATTTTGTATCTAAGGTTAATTAGTAAGCTTGAAAAGGGTTAATGGAAGTTCTAAATGGTTATTAAGGACCAAAGTGAGTTTTGGACAGTATAAGGAAGGAGAGAGGAATTTTTTATATTCGAATGATTAGATTTGATAGCATGTTTGAGAAATTGTTAGATTTGAATCTAGCAAATGTTGTTTACATTCATGTGATTAATGAAGTTTGGATCCGAATCAAAAGAAGGTTCAAGGTACTATGAAAGAAAGGATCGAACAGAGCTTTGCGATACAAGCTAATAAATGGCCCAGGTGAGTGCATTCTTACTAATTTATAATATATGTGAAATGAATGAATGCATTTTTATCTGTTTTATATATTTATATATGATATAAGAAAACTTGCAATAAGTCAACCTTGATATTAATGAAAATATATGTTGACCAAGGTTATGTAAATGGCATGAAACATTAAATGGCATATGTGATACATGGATATGGCAAATGATTCATCTAGGATAAATTGAATTTCAGACTTTGGGTATGAAATGCTTATTATCGAATTATGGTTGATAATATTGATGACTTGGATATTGAAAGTGAAAATAATATATTATTATGCCCAAGTACTAGTGTGAGTGTCTTGGTAAAATTGGATATCCAAAAAGAGTCATAGCAACTGCGAACCAGCACTACGGTGCTGAGATAAAGTAGGCACTACGGTGCTGAAGGTAAAGTAGGCACTACGTTGCTGAAGGTATGAGGAGCAAAGAGCGTCCTCGAGTACGTACTCACCATTAGACGCTATGGCGTTGTAGACACTACGGTGTCAGACTCGTATACCATAAGTTCACATAAGAATCTTTGGTATAGTTGGATATCCATAGGGTCTTAGTAGCTGCATCAAAGCACTATGGTGCAGAAAAGACTCTACGGAGTCAGGAAAGACTCTACAGAGTCAGTTAAAACACTATGGTGTTAGAAAGGCACAAAATGTGCTAGGATGAGGAGCAAAGGGCATCCTCGAGTACGTACTCATCTCAATCGCTATGGCGAAGCAGAAGCTAAGGCGTCCTAGACACTACGGTGTCGTGATGACTCGCATACCATGGCATCACATGATTTTGTACTTTGGGCTATGATAAAGGAAATGATATGTAAACGATTGCAAAACGAAAGTATGGCTATGATAAAGGAAATCATATACAAATGATTGCAAAATGAAAGTATGGCTATGATAAAGGAAATGAAATGCAAATGATTGCATGATGAAAATATGGCTATAAGAAAGGCTAGGATATGCAAAGGAATTGCATGATGAAAGTATGACTATATTAAAGGCTATGATATGCAAAGGATTGCATTATGAAGGTATGGCTATATTAAAGAATATGATATGTAAATGATTACGTGATAAAAGTATGACTACTTGATGATCTTGAACCATTAATAACATGATTTTATGAAAAATTTGATAGATGATATGAATCATAATGAAAGCATGTTTATGCTGAAGAAATTTTTACGTATATGAACACTTGATGAACATAGAACAATGATGATATGACTTTTAAAATAGTCATTATACATGGTCAATTCTGCATATACGGATAAAACATATCAAATCTTGTGATTGAAATATTATATTGGTCAAATGAACCATACAAGTAAGGCAGTCTATATATGAGAAAATGTTAACAATTGCAAATGAAAATCATTTGCCATCTGGTAGAACTATGTTATTATAATTATTGTTTATATTATTATGATTATGTTTCACTAAGTTATACTTAACGTGTGTTGTGTATCACACGTAGGTACTTCAAATGAGATAGCAAAGGAGGAGTTGCATATCATTGAATCAAGTTAATCTGCATTATCAGTAAGTATCACCACATCCTAGTATAGTGGGCATGTATAGATATAAAATACGTAGCTATTTTTTATGATCTAGAAACGTGACTTAGTTTGAAGAACTATGAATATTATAAAAGATATTTCAAACAATTTAAACTTAGTTGGTCGTTTATTGCTTAGCAACTAAATTTTTTTTACAAGTCTAAAAATTAGATTAAATCAGTTTGTAACATCTTTAATGTATATTCGAATATCAAATATACGTTGAGGGTGTTACAGTCAGTCAGAGTGCGTGATTCAGGTTCTTGAGGATATATTGAGGTGTTGTATTATTGAGTTCCAGGGAATGTGGGAGAAGCATCTGCCATTGGTGGAGTTTGCTTATAATAAAAATTATAAGGCTAATATACAGATGGCATCGTATGAGGCGTTGTATGGAAGGAGGTGTCGTACGTCCGTGTGTTGGGCTAAGGTTGGGGAGAAGCATCTTTCCTTGCCTGATGTTTTAAAAGGCACGAATGAGAAAGTAAAGTTGATATGTGAGCACTTGAAAGTGGCTTCGGATCATCAGAAGTCTTACGCGGATTTCAGGCGTAGAGATATAGAGTATGCTGTTGGTGACAGAGTGTTTTTGAAGGTATCGCCTTGGAAGGAGGTGATGCGTTTTGGGCGAAAAGGGAAGCTTAGCCAGAGGTTTATTGGACCGTATGAGATTATTGAGCGTGTGGGTCCTATTGCGTATTGGTTGAGGTTACCTCCCAAACTAGAGAAAATACATGATGTGTTTCATGTTTTGATATTATAGAGGTATTGGTCGGATCCGTCGCATGTTATGCCGGTTGAAGATATCGAGTTGAGACCAGATTTTTCGTATGATGAGGAACATGTGGAGGTTCTTGATACCAGCAGTAAGGTTCTTCGTGGCAAGACAGTTGAGCTAGTTAAGGTTTTGTGGAGGCACCACGGAGTTGAGGAAGCCACGTGGGAAAGTAAGTCGGAGATGCTGGAGTAGTTTTCGCATCTGTTTCCTCTAGGTAAATTTTGAGGACGAAATTTCTTAAGGAGGAGAGTTGTAACACCCCAGTTTTGGGCTTAGTGGTTTTGAGGTTTATTAGATGGTTCGGTGGACCGGGTTAGAGACTCGAGTCAGATTCGAGACCAAAATGTGATTTTTGAAAACTATTTTTAAGTGACCAAAATGAAAAGGGTCAAATTCTTAGAATCCTTAAGGAACTAAATTACCAAGTTTTTGCTTGTGGTTTCTCTCTTCAATTTTATCATTTTAAACATGTGTTTTAAAGGTGGTTTAAGGGGGATTAAAATATCTAAGTTAGTTATTTGCTTTTAAAGAAAATTTATGTAACTTTTTCCTAAACTTTTTATCTCAACTTCTTTTCTACGAAGCACTCAGAATTTTATCAATATCCCGAGGTAAGATTTAAACAAGCAAATTGAGGGAGAAATCACATAACAGGGGTAAGGTCCATTATCTCCTCTGTTAAATGGTTCTTTATTGATATTCCCAAGTATTTAATTCTTGTTTTATGGTTTATAATCTAATTTTATGTTTTTATATATATTTAATTGGGTAAAATTGATGAAATGATGAAAATTCGAATTGAATCTAATTTCTAGTGTTATGAATTGATTTTGAACATAATTTGGATGTGTAATGATGTTGATAAGTCGATTTTATCAATGGAATCCTGAAACTCTTGAATCTCTAGTTGTTTAGGTTGCTAGATTTGTGTTTTTGAGGTGTTATGGTGGTTGTGTGTTTGTTGAAGGTGTTAGGTTGATTTGATTATGGTTCTAGATGTTAATTGATGATAAAAGTGTTGTTAGATTGTTAGGTTGTGGCTGGGTTGTGTTTGGAAAGGATTAGGTGAAGTTTTGAGTTGTTGTGGCTGGGTAATTTTGAGGAGAATGCAAGAATCAGTGAGGATCTGTTGTTGCAGTGTTGTAAATGCATGGAGATGCATTAATCCTCTGTTGTTATGTGTTTTAAATGGGAGAGGTTGTTTTGGAAGCAAACGGTGTAGCATTGGAGGCTTCGAACGCTTGATTTCGCGTCGGCAAATCAAGGCTTCACGTATCGGTGAGTGAGAACATGGATTCCAGCATTGGAATGTTTTAAAGGTGGTTTGTGGGATTTTAAACATGAATTGATTTTGAACATAATTTGGATGTGTAATGATGTTGATAAGCCGATTTTATCAATGGAATCATGAAACTTTGAATCTCTAATTGTTTAGGTTGCTAGATTTGTGTTTTTGAGGTGTTATGGTGGTTGTGTGTTTGCTGAAGGTGTTAGGTTGATTTAATTCTCTTTCTAGATGTTAATTGATGATAAAAGTGTTGTTAGATTGTGACTGGGTTGTGTTTGGAAAGGATTAGGTGAAGTTTTCAGTTGTTGTGGCTGGGTAATTTGGAGGAGAAGGCAAGAATCAGTGAGGATCCGTTGTTGCAGTGTTGTAAATGCTCAGAGATGCATTAATCCTCTGTTGTTATGTGGTTTAAATGGGAGAGGTTGTTTTGGAAGCAAACGGTGTAGCATTGGAGGCTTTGAACGCTTGATTTCGCGTCGGCAAATCAAGGCTTCACGTATCGATGAGTGAGAACATGGATTCCAGCATTGGAATGTTTTAAAGGTGGTTTGTGGGAGTTTAAACTTAGCTTGATACGCTAGTTTAAACTCAGAAGTAAGTAAAAGTGGATTTTCTCTCTCGGTCGTGCTAGTGTTAAATGGTTTTATACACCTGTGTTGATTTACATGTTACTTACTGTTTAAGCATGATTTAAAGTATTTGATATACTGTTTTTAAGCATGAAATGCTAAAGGATGCACATGGTAAGTGATCCTTGTAAGTATATGGGTGATACTTGTGATTTAAAGCGTGGTTGTTGCTTTGGAAAAATGGTTTGGTTAATGCTTCTTAAAAACAGTGAGATAAGCGTTAAATGGTTAATTATATTGGAAAGTGATATGGTTTTAAAATTGTTATCGGATTTAGTTGGCCGACCATAGGATTGAGTGCACTATAATAAGTCGCCTTGGACGTTGAGGGGTTTAGATTCGTGTACCAAAAATTCCATCTGAGTACCCTAATGTAGAGGGGTTAAACAGTACTGTAGACTCCCGTTAGTGGATTAAGCGTCTAACCAATGATTGGGGTTGGTGTCTCTGTGGGTTGAAAGGTGAACCCGGTTGGTAATGTACCGCGATTGTTATTGTATCGCTATTCCGGTTGAGATGGCTTGAAATGTTGGTTGAACACTTGTTGAATTTGTTTATCCGATGAACTCTTTTTTTAATGGACTTGTTTAATGATCACTTGTAAGCCAATATAATTGTTAATGTATCATTAAAAGGTTTATGTTATATGATGTGATTTATACATGTTTACTCTTTAAGCTTTGTATATGGTAGTTATGCATGGGAAGGCTTAAATTGAGGTTGAGCAATGGGACTTGCTGTTGGTTAATGATACATGTTGCATATGGTCAAAATGCTAGTTTTAAAGATGATAAGTGCATGGTTTTAAAGGCATGATAATGTGTTAAAGGTTGTTTGAAACAAGTTTCAATGTAATGTTGAGAAATGAATTTAAATGCATTAATGGTGTTTTTTTTGTGAGCGCTCCTCACTAAGCCTTGTGTGCTTATGTTCTTATTGTCCATCAATACAGAGAATTGAGAGCTTTGGAGGCAACAAGGAGTAAGGGATCCTAGAATGACTTGTTTACCAAAGTATGTTTGGATTAGACTATAAGTAATAAAGGCAATGGGGTACTCATTTTGGTTTTGGGAGATGTTTTGATAAACTCCCTGATTGAGCAAGTTTCTTTGGTTGCTCTAAGGTTGTAAATGGCCATTATGGTTTGGTTTTGGTGATTGTTTGGAGTTTCATGTTTTACTTGAATGGTTTTTAGGTTGCATGCCTATATATTTATGTTTGATGCAAAATGCCATGAATTGATGTTGAATCTATGATGCCATGCTATGAATTATATTCTGAATATGTTGGATGTATGTTAGAAGCATGTTAGGGTGTTTTGGATAGGCTAAAGGTTTGTTAAACCAGCTAAATATGACATTATAGGCCCAGGCGTACCGATATGTGGGGGACCGTATCGGTACGCCTAGGCAAAATCAAGCATGGTGTTTCGATACGGGCTTGGGTGTACGGTACGGATTTTCTTTACTGGAATATGCTTTTTGGGATAAAACTCGCGTACCGAAACACTACCATACCGTATCGGTACAATTGTCAAACATTTTCGAACTGCCAGCTAGGCGTACCGAAACAGGTTGCAGTGTATCAAAATAGTACAAGCTCGTGTAAGGCACTGTATCGATATGGTGGCACGCGTATCAGTACGATTGTCAGTTAATTCAGTTAATGTCATGGAAGTGGAGTTCTGTTTTCTTGTGTTTTGTTCCCTGAGTGTTATAGAAGTAATTGAATGAGTTTGGATGTTCGAATCGAGCTAATTTTTGACATGAGAACATGAAACATGCTTAATTAAAGGTTGGTAACTTGAAAATGTGCGAAGCCCCTGTAGTTTGATCAAATTTCAATTTGGTCCCTAATTTGCAATTGAGCCAATTAGATGTCAAATCGACGCCCGATTGAGTTGAGTTTTCACCTGTTGACAGTATGAACAAATAGGTTAATGATTTTGCATATAGACAAGATAAAAGAAAGAAAAATGCTCGCGTTTCGGTTTCTTTCTTTATGGTTTACCTTGGTAAACCTAATGTAGCTTGCTCGGTTCAGTCTTGCGACTAGGTTGGGTCGATGGGGTTACATTGATTTATCATGGATTTGGATTCCAATATATTCTTATTAGCTTTCTTCATATTTCAATTATTGTATTTGATCTTTGTTTTTATGATAGTGTTTAGCATATTCACTAACATTGATAGATACAGTGATAGCTCAGATTAACAAGCCATTACAACGAGAGTTGAATAAGGATACAATGAGAGTTTATCCACTTGTTCGAGGATGTGCAGTTTTGACGAACAATGAGAGTTGTGGTTAATCTACATATTTGAGTCATCGATTGAGAGTTGCAAGAAAGCCAATAAGCAAGCTTATTCTTACTTGTTAAAAAATCATCTTATGAGGCTGCCTCGTTGCACATGGTGATCTGTTGAGTTATGCCAAGGGGATCTAGATCTTTATTTGATATATTTTATACCTTCGTTAATTTGTTCTTTTTGCTTTCGCAATCGATCTTATAATCAATCATTTTATTCTTCTTTTACAGTCACAATTACACTCACAATCTTTTGATTTTCAGAATTGTTTGCAGTGACATAAGATTATAACTAAATACCTATCCTCGTGGGATCAATATCTAACAGAATATATCTTTTAACTATACTTGCATCGGGAGAGTACGCTTGCACAATTTGTGTTACATTTACTCACCGATCAACCTTCTTGAAGAGGTTTCAAATCCATCACTTAAAAACACAATTTTTGGCTAAGTGTTGAATTTTAAATGTATATTCAATATAGGTGCAAATTCAAGTATTTAAAAATTGTTTTGACAAGTTTGAAACGTGTTTTTGAAAAGTTTATTTTGAGAAAGTGACTTTACATTTTTTTAGAAATTAGTCCTTAAATTTAAGTTATATCAAAATCAAAATAAGTCTAACGGAATGGTTGTCGTCCAAGCTTTTCTTCGAAGTATATCAATTACACAAACAACAGAGAGAGAAATAGAGCAAGCATTCGGGTTCTGCATGAGCTTGACCGCCTCCATACAATCAGTTTGCAATTGTAAAGACTCAAATTATAACACCCTCAGCCCAGATGTCACATTTAGCCCTCAAGCCTAAACCAAAAACCATAAAATTTCTCAAAAACATTTAAAGCCAATAGTTGAAAATATAGATAAATAATCAAAAAGGTACAAACGAGCTCCAATTTATATTTAAAACATTTGATCATTTGATTTGATTAATACAATTCCAAAAATAAGGGTCATTGACTCCATTACGTAAGGTCCTATGAATACATAGCCCACTAAACCCTAATATCGTGCTATAGAAAAAACCAAATGTTGGAATTCTGTACTGATAGTGCTCTTCAATCCCATGATCTGACGATTAACCTATGCACGAAAACAATGATTATGAGCGTTGATCTTACAAAGCTCAGTGGTACACATCTACTCTACTATACTTCATAATAATCATAACCATAAGCATACTAGCTAGTAAAGCAATAAGGATAGATAGATAGATAAATAAACATGTGTCGCTACCACTAGTCGCCTAAACACATGCTAACATCATAGCAATCATCATACATGGCACATAAGGCTTAACCGTACTCGGGATCTTACCAAATCATCCGAGCAAAAGTACACAAGTCATACCATAAACCTGGAGTGAGGCCCGGTGTCACACAGCCTCGGAAACATACACTCTAAGTGAGTCCCAGTGTAACACAACCTCAAGAACATGCACACTCTCTCTGGGTGAAGCCCGGTGTCACACAGCTTCAGGAACGTACACCTATACTCGATATCTCTCCTGAGTATCCTCAGATGAGTCCCGGTGTCATATAGTGTCGAGAATGTACAACCGACATCTCTAACCATGGTATTGCAACACTCTTTATCTAGGTATTCAGATCCCATAAATCATTGACTCAACCAACCAAATGCCTATCCGGCATACAAGCAACCCGATCCCAAGGATCCCCTATTGTTGCTAATCGTCAACATATCATTTATTTTACATTACTTAGTTGTTAATATATTATGAAGAAGTATATAATTAATCTCATTTTTGTCTCCATTAATCCACATTTTCACATTAATTAAAACATTAATCAAACCATTAATTTTCCACCTCAATTCCCATCTTTAGCTAGCATTGCAAATTATCATTTTCAATGGGTACCGATACTTGAACACGAGTATCAATACGGTACCCTTGGGTACCAGTACTCACATGTATACCGATATAGACACTGCTTACTAAAATCCTAGATTTCCACAAGTACCAGTAAGGGTCGAACCACACGGATACGACCCCCAATCACATACCAATACGGTCGAAGCTTGTATCGATACCCTACTGTTAAGTGTTCAAAAGTACTATTTTTATTACCCTTTTTATTCATATTATTGCTAGACTTAGGCTCATATTAGTTGCATTATTAGCCATTCATGCTTGTTTGCATTGTTTCCTTGGTGGACAAGATTGATTTCATATTTTGCTTAATTTTGTGGAAAAAGATACTGCTTTGGTGTGTTTTTGTGTTTGTGCAGAATCACTTGCCAAAGCAAGGCTAGAACCAGTTGCTAGGGAAATGCATGAAGGAGATGCCGAGCTAGTTGCCAAGGCAATTTTCGATAAGGGATAAGATGATATGGTAGTCGAAATTGATGACTAGAGAAGCCCAAGATGACGTGGAGCAAAGTTAAATCCCAAAGGAGTTTGATTTCCATGAAAAGGTCAAAGAGAAATTAAATCTCAAAAAGATAGGAGAAGATCTAGAAGGAATTTAAATATAATAAAGAATTGCATTCTTTTAAAGTATTTAATTCCAACTTCACTTCCTCCTCAAGAAGAATTTTGACCTAGCCATCTCCTATTTAAAGGAGACCAAGCCGTCAAACTCAAGAGGAGGTGAGAGATTTCGACAAAGAGGCTTCAACCATTCTTCATCTTTTTCTTCTTTGTTCGATTAGGTTTATGTTAGGAATTCTTTGTTTTGTGTTTCTTTGGAACCTAGCCATGAACTAAATCTATTTGGCTAAGGTTATGGTGTTTTGTGGTTGTGAGAAACAATTGGATTTTGTTTAGGTAATAAGAGTTTGCACTTTCAATTCAAGGTTTACTCATTCTTGGTTCTTATTCTTGTTTGCGAGTGAATTGGGAGAGTATCTCGTAACTTTATCTATTTATCTAATATCGGGAGAGTTAGATTCAAGAAACGAATGAGTATGGTCTTTATTCAATCTATTGATGGTGAAGATTAATCCGGCTTAGGAATAAGTTAAGGATTTCAACGGCTAAGAGGAGCACAAGATTGGTTGTTGTTCACCCTTGATTCACGCAGGGATGTATTATCAAGGCATGCACAAATAGCTAGAGTTTCGACTTAGGGATAAGAAGAAACCATTGAAGAACGCTCCGCCGAACCTTGAAGTTGCTGCCCAGCCACCCAAACAGATGCCCAGCCAGTCGCCCAGGCAACTGTCGATTAGTTGCCAAGGTAACCCCGCTGTGCAAGTTGCCACGGCAACTGAGTTGCCCCTGCACTCTTTTACCAAGACGATCCAATCGGCTATCACACCTCAACTCACGATAACCTGACATATTCTTTCTCATTTGATTACATCTTCTTTTACTTATTTGCTTTCTAGTTTAGTTGTTAGTTAAACTCCTACAATCTTCTACTTGTGTTCTTTTACTTTTTACAGTGCAAGAGATTAGATTCTTGAAGTGACACCAATCCTTGTGGAGATGATATCTGTTAACTATAACTTGTGACGTGTACACTTGCACAATTGCAGAGCACTTATTACACGCAACACCTACTTATGGGTTTGTACCATTTTTTTGAATTATAATTTTATAATGCCTTATTCGATCCTTAAAGCTTATGAAAGTCATTAAGGTTTGTTTACTAACACATTTAATCAATTAATATTAATTATCGATTTTATAATCATTTAATCGAGTATTTTAACCTTTAAGCATAATTCTCATCAAATCTCATCAATCAAGAATACAAGGCATCCCAAATGACCCTATATGGTCTCTAAAGCCTCCATGAGTCCCGTCATATTGACAACGTCATCATGCATCTTATAAATATCATGTAATACCCCAAGTCATGGCTTAGAATTTTAATGTGATCCTTATGTGACTCGAATTAATTGAAATATCCTTAAGAACAATCAAATTGTGAAATTGGACTCAATCAAAAAGTTTGACAAGTTATGAGCTATATTATAAGAACTTAAAAGAATATATATCAAAACTTGGATTTTGCATGCATAATTTCTAAGAATTTAAGGGCTTGGACACATGTCTTGTATATGGAAAAACATG
This sequence comes from Hibiscus mutabilis, assembly GCA_019671005.1. NCBI lineage: Eukaryota > Viridiplantae > Streptophyta > Magnoliopsida > Malvales > Malvaceae > Hibiscus > Hibiscus mutabilis. The sequence goes on along the minus strand of CM033746.1, from coordinate 22,468,749 downwards.
TGTGAGGAGGGATTTTGTAAACCGACATTTAAGGGAGAGAAGGATACACCAAGCTTGTATCATCTTCTTCCTCCCTTGCCATGGTCGAAATTTCATCTAAGTGTGTGAGAGAGAGAGTTAGGTTTAGCTTATTATTTTTCTTCCATCTTGGATTGGTTAGCTTGAGAGGAAGGTAAACATCAAATTCCTTTCCTTAAACTAATTGCTGAATTGAGAAATTGTGAGAGTGTGTATATAATTGATGTTATTAGATTTTAGAGAATTAATACATGTTAGAAGTTGGTAATTGATGAATACATGATTTTGTACGATTTTGATATAATTTAGAATGCTAAAATTATTGGTGATAAGTCTTTGATGAATTGTCCAAGCATGTATATGAATGGTTGTAAATCGGGACTATTTTAGGGAACATCTAAAGGCTGTTATGAGGGACATATATATATACATGTATGCATGAGAATTTAGATGGATATGAGAATAAATAAGTAAAGAAAAGGTTTGTTTTAGTGGCCTAAACCGGGGAAAATCTATTTTGAAGTATGAAATTGGGTGATATTGAGTAAAAGACTGAATTGCATTCAAGTCACAATAATTGGGACTGTTCTGAAGTACATGCAAAAATATGAGCATATAATTGGATTGTTATTTATATGTGTATAAGTTTACGGGACTAATTGATGCATATAAATAAGTATATATATTGTAATGGACTGTATAATACATCTCATGGACATTTGAGAATTATATTTTGAATGTGTACTTGTGTGCAAAATAAACAAGATTGTTTTGATTGAATTTGTGTATACTCATGTTGGGTGTATGGTTTTGCAAACAAATGGTTGTTAGTATTGATAGGAATCGTTTTAGATAATTGAAAATGTTTGAGATGCTTGTGTAAGGTTATGGACTAGCTTGAGTAATGAATTATCTTATAACACATGATTATACTTTTGTATGTTAGGCCAAGAAAGAGTGGAAGCTATAAGGATCAAAGTAAACTCAACCATAGATAGACAAAAAAGAGTCATGATTCGTGAAAATAAGTAGCCAGAGTTACCTGTGAGTGTAGTTTAAAGTCTCGAGATAGGATCAAACCATCTCGAGCATCCTTATTTTTTCTATTTTACATTGGTTATTCATTAAATTAAGCTATGCCAACATACTTAAACTCGGATTCAAGGTAAGTACTTAAATGTTAAGTATTCTATAAAGTGAAATGCTTGACTTGATGTTATGCTTTTAGTGAGATCAATTTGTGCTTTAATATACTCTACGAGTAACCTTTACTATGTTATCATTTGATAAAAATATATGCTCGAAATGAGGGTCATATATGAATTATAAAATGCACTTGAAATGAAGAAACAATAAGCTATGCTTGATTGATAATTTGACTACGAAGTTATGTTCAAATCCCGATTCTGATATGATATGATAAGTTATAAGCTTTGTTAATTGACTACATAAAAACATGTGGTTGTTATGATAAGTCATAAGCTTTGCTTATGTGATTATATGAATGAGGAGCTATGCTCATCTTTGATATAAATAAAATATGTCACTTGATTATGCGTATATGGAGCTAAGCTCACTTTTGATTCCGATATGAAAAGATTTCAATGAAAAGCCTTGGTTTTGAGTCAATCATAGCTATAGTTGGCATGACATAGAGTCCATAGAGCTCGTGTTTGGGGTAGACTACATCCTAGACTACGGTCCTTATTTGGCGACAGTAGGAGGGAAGTTTTGTGGTCACTTGGAGACAGTAGGAGGATTGACCGGTACTGTGAGTACAATTTTAGTTGGCGACAATTGGTTGGGGATTCGTGTACCTAGGCTGTTGCTTGATTCTCAAGGCTATGTTAAAAGTAAAATAATGGAATTTGCAATTCTAACAAATAAACTATCTGACCATGTATAAGACAAATATCACATGATCTTGTTATGATAAGTTTGATGTCTTGTATGCTAAGTTGTCCTTGATTTTGATGTGTTAGGCTTGATATCTTGTATGCCAAGTATAATTAAAGAATTAATTGATTACATTTATGTATATATTTAAGTACAAGGTTATGATAATAAGGAAGTATGAGATTATAAGTTAAATTAATGAAGAGTTGTGATAACTTGTTTGATAAGTAATATGATTCTAATGAAATTGAGTATTTCTTTAATATGTGTAATTGCTTCGAATGAAAGGCTATGTTAAAGTAAAATAATGAAATTCAAGCTAAGTTAATGAATAATCTTAATACTCCTTGTGATTAGAACTCTATATCTATAAAATGCTATGGTTATAATCTTATATGATAAACATCACATGCTTAAGATATGTTACGTAGTATGCCCTTGGTGACCAGTAATTCAATCCTGAAATATGTCGTGTTAAACACCTCTGATGTTAAGCAATCCATGCCTATATTATGCAATGCTTGCTATCTTTTATGACAAGTAACACTTGATCTTGATATTCCATGCTCGGTAACTTTTTTTATAAGCAATGGACAAGTAAATATGTTTTGAGATAAATGAACATATCTTGGGCTGTTTTGAAAAGTATTATTGTGTATGTATAATTGAGTGGACTGTTTTGAGATAAATGAACATATCTTGGTCTGTTTTGAAATGTATTATTGTGTATACATAATTGAGTGGACTGTTTTGAAATGTATTATTGTGTATACATAATTGACTAGACTGTTTTGATAAATATAAAATAATGAGATTGTAATTCTAATGAGTAAAATATCTTGATAATTCATGAAACTAACATTTCATGTCTTTGCTACATTATATTAATGTCTTAAGTGCCAAGTAACTCTTGAATATGATATGTTATGTTAGATTGACCTGTATGTCAAGAAATTTATGTTTAAGAACATTTCGATGTCGTACATGCCTAGAAACTTATGTTATGAAATACTATGGGGATAACTCGTGTAAAGAGTAACTTGTGTATATTGGTTGGTTATGTTGAGAACAATACATATATTGAAGAGAAACTAAGAAAGTCTATAAGTTAAATAATGAGTTATGACAATGATTTACTTAATAAGCAAAAATTTATCTTTGAATATTGAGTATTCTTTTTGGGTGAATAGATATGCCTTGATAAAGTTCTACATGCTTGAGGTTGGTTTGATTGCTTGAATACGTTTGGCTTGTTTTCCATAAATATATGATCATGGTTCTTCGAAGACCTCATCATATTTGTATATAATTGGTGCCTTATATGATAAGTAACTTGCATATTTAAATGCTAAGTATGATATCTCATAAGATAAGTAAATTATATGTTGAAGCTAGGTTGTGTTTGATAACTTAAGTGACAAGTAATATGTGATTAGGCAAGGTTATGTATGAGAAATGATTGAAGTACAAGTTGATCTAATGTGTCGCTTGGTAACTTGTACAATAAGTAGTACATGCTCATAGAATGTATGTGTATATGTAAAAGAATTAAGAATGATTACCATAATTGGACTCATATTTTAAAAGACCTGGTTTGATGTTTGATTGGTTATGATATGTATAATAATAATGCCTTTTGAATTCTATGAAAGAGACAAGTTGTAATCGATTAAGTTTACTACTTACCTGGATCCATTGACTTTAAAGAAAGAGTAGAGTTGTATTATAAGGCTTTTAATTCATACTTTTGGAAGCTACCTCATTAAGCAATTGCTTACTCTTTTTCTTCATTACATTTCAGGGTAAATGTATCATTGATTTTCTCCTGAGCTTGGATGCGATCACAAGGACCCATAAGTATGATTTGAATATTACCTTTAAAACTCCTAGATGGTGGCACATGATTGTTGAGTATGCATAAATGCATATAGATTTCATTTTGATTAATTGTATATAAGTTTTATAAGCATTCAAGTTTTGTAATGGGCCTTTAATTATTTTGTGGTTGCTCAGTACGTGAGTTATAATAGTTTGTTTGTTGTTTGCTTGTTAATTATTTATATGTGATTTAGGTTGTTAGGCCACCCTTTTGTCATGTTTGAATGAAAATCGATATATATATATATATATATATACTTATATTATTATGGTTGAACCTTAATAGAGTGGGATAGATTACATAATTAGGTTGCTGATTAATAACAAGCTAATGGTAGTATGTCCATGAATTCGTTCATGATATTGTTATGTAAAAATTATAAGTAATTGGAAATGATTGGTCTAATCTTGAAATTACTTTGTTTTAGTATTCAGCGTATCTATCACAACTTTTTTTTTTGTAAAAGTCTATTATAGTCATGATTTTGAACACTTGTTACTATGGTTATAAGTTGGATGTGTTTTGTGTGCTTGATGATAACGTTGGAAATTGAGTTTAGACTTATTATTTTACATTTTAGAAGCATGCAAATTTATAATCTATCTAAGATTAAGATTGTGTATGTGTAAGGAAAATTCGCATGCGAGGGTAGAGATTATAAAAATATAAACCATGAGATCTGAAATTCATAGCTTATAAGAACAAGCTTTGGCCTAGTGATTGTAGTATCATTACATAATATGGTTATACTTTGTCAGCATGTGAATTAAATTTGAAAAGTTATCTAACTTATAAAAAGTTTTAAATTACCCTAAATTCTGTCTGTATGCTTATTTGTGAAGTGCTAAGTCGTCATAGCTTCATTTCAATGTGGTTTGTTTGTTTAAATGTTGTTCCCGAACACTTCCTAATTCGGATTACTCCTAAGCCGGGTTAGGAGTGTTTCATATCAAGTCTCATAATACCGGTCTCTACTCATGCTTATTCATCGTCTGCTTATTTTGCAGGTACTAACACACAAAGCAATCACATTTACGATGCTCATGAAGCAATAGAAGTTCAAGGTATACTAACCTTAAGCCAAAGCAATAAATCCTCATCCAAGCTCCGCTAATCATCTCTTTAATTCTAATATTCGAGTCCACCAAATCCTCAGATAAAACAAATACAACTACCTAAGGCATTTCATATTATAGACTACTTTAGGGGATAAAATGTGTAAAAACAACTTACCGGATTCGAATTTAATGAACATACTGCATCAATGGGCTCATAACGTCGAGAAACCCCAAGGTAAGGTCCCCTAAAAAAGTCAATGACCGGTCAACGACGGTCAATGTCGATCAACGGCTGCAGCGGTCAACAGACGTTGGACAGTGTAGTGCAGCTGGGCAGCGTTTTCGGCAAGGCGGTGCGATTTAGGCAGGGCGATCTGGTCCAGTTCATTCCAATCTAGTTTGGCCTAACCAAACCGGCTTGGTTCAGCTGGCTAGGCACGCCCACACGCAAGCGGCAGTGCATGTGGCGCTTGCGGCAACCTCTGGTGGCCGAACGGTAGCGGCAATCTCCAAATTGGCTTGTCTTCGGCCCGAGAGTCTGATGTTGGCCACAGTTCACGACAGAGAGTAGCGGTTCTTTGTGAATGAGCTACTTTGATTCTTCATCGAAAAGTGACTGCAACGGGGTAGCCATCGATCGACTTGTCTCGATGAGCTGAAAACAATGGCGGCAGTGGTGACATCAATGGAAGCTTCGATGGCGACAAAACGGAGCTCAAATCCTTCTCCCCTCACTTTCACTCCTCTCTTTCTCTCTCTCCCCAAATTATCTTATCCAATCTTATCCCTTTTTTTCCACCACACAACCACTTTAAATCAAATAACACCACCTCCTCCAACAAAGGATAAAATAATTAAATGGACACTTACCTTTCTTTTGGACTCCACTTTGGGCCCCAAAAAATATTCCTTATTTATTTTAAAACTCCCTATTTATTTCACCAACTTAAAGGGTTCAATCACGGATCCGAGGCCCATTTTATTAACTCGTAAATTGGGTCGTTACACAAATCCTTGGTCTCGGGCAAGTTGAAGTCCAATGAGAATCACCCAAAGTTTGGTTTGGGGAGGCTGCATAATTCCTATTGATTTGTTGAACCCCAAGAGCCAAGAGCGACCATGGTCTCGGAAGATGCCTCCAACGGAGCCCATGCTTGTGGCAGAGGAAACCACTTTATCAACATTTAGGCAGATCCAACTAGGTTCAAGGTATCTCCAGTGGACATGTCCCGTACTAGGAGATGGCTAGAGGGCACATGGTAGACGACTTTTAGTGTAATATCGTACCCAAGTGAGGCCCCTATTTAAAATTGTATATGTGGTTTGGAATATGTTGTTAAAGACTATCATTCTGAGTCTTCCACAATTGCCATAGGATCGAGGCAAACATGATCTGCTAGGGTATGGACCAAGTTGTAGCTGGTGCTTAGGAATTTAAATTGGTCCACAACCAATCCTGCAAATTTAGTTGGAAAAATTCAGTGTCCAAATTTGGTTGCAGTAAATATGACCATACATCATGAGCTTCTTTGCAATCTCACAAAGCATGGAAAGTTGTTTCTTCAAAATCATGGCAAGACGAGCAAAAGGGGTGCTACCCGATTGATATCCTACATCACTCGTGATTTGTCATTAGCTTTTGTTTAAATGATAACCACAAAAATAATCATAGTCGTTGAGGCACATGCAATGACCATATACTTTTCCAAATTGGGAGCTTGGAATCCAAGTTCAATGAGGCCAGATTTGCATAAGCGGACTTGGTTTCAAAAATGTGCTTATTGCTTCCACACCAGACTTACTTGTCATCAACATCCAAAGGATCGGGACACTTGATACTTAGGATATGGGGGATTGCTTTCGTTGTGAATATAGAAGACAACTTACCAATGTCCCAATTGCCAGTAGGGCCCATTAAGTCCAAGAAAGAAACATCATATGGAATATTACCAGAATCCAAAGTGTATTGTCGCAGAGGACCTAGGGGAACCCAAGTATCATCAAGAGGTTGTATATAGGTACCATTGCCTATGGACCAGGCAATGCTTGATAGAAGATCAGCCCAGTTGCTCGAGATTGCTCTCCATAGTGGTATGCAGTTTGGCCTATATACTGAGTTAGGGCAAAGATTCGAAAGCTTGTACTTTGTCGTAGTAGCCAAACCCATAACGCGTCAAGGTCGGTTACCAAGGAGAAGCCAATCTTCAGGATGAAAACCATGTTGAACTCATATATTCCCATAAAGCCAAGGCCTCCACAATCAAGAGGTTGGCAAATTGTCTGCTATTAGATGAGAAAGAATTAACTCATTCTTCTTATTCAATACTGAAAGTTTTCAAGATATTTAAAGAGCAAACATCTCTTAATTATTTGCATGAATCCTAATTATCTGCATGAATCAGCTCTTAATTATATGCAGTTAACTCATAATTATCTGCTAACATAATAACCTAAATAACAACTCCTAATTATCCGCACCTAATTATATACAGTTAATAACTTCTAATTATCTGCTAACATAATAATTTGATAATCATTATCATAACTGTCATATACATAATAGCCTCCCCTCAAGATGGTGCTTCATGAATATGTATGAGTCCCATCTTGCCAATAATTTTGTAAAAGGCTGGTGCATAGAGAGACTTAGCAAAAAATCTGCCAATTGATGGGCAGTCCGAATGTGAAGTAGCTTGAGAAAACTATCTTTCACCTTGTCTCGAACAAAATAGCAGTCCCTCTCTATGTATTTTGTGCGTTCATGAAAAACTGGATTACTCGCAATATGCAAAGCAGCTTGGTTATCACAATATAGAATGGCATGTGGAATCGAGACATGAAGCGTAGCAAGTAACGCAGCTATCGAAGTCAACTCACGTGTAACTAGAGCCATTGCATGATACTTTGCTTCAGTTGAAGAGCTACTAACTGTGGCTTGCTTCTTAAACCTCCAAGAAATTAACGAATCCCTAAGATAGACGCAAATACCACTGACTAATCTACGAGTGTCAGGGTAAGCTGCATAGTCAGAATCAACGAAGCCACTGAGTTTAATAGTAGAAGATTTTGAGAAGAACAATCCCAAAGTAGGTGTTTTCTTTAAATAAGCCAACAAATGTCATGCAGCTTGTAAATGAGGTTGTCGAGGTGCTGAAACATATTGACTGAGGCAATGCACAGTATGAGTGATATCGAGTCGAGTGTTAGCAAGATAAAGCAATCTTCCCACAAGGTGCCTATATACCATAGGATCAGGTAACAATTCTCCTTCACTTGAAGTGAGTTTCAAAGGCGGTATCATAGGCAGATCAACAGGTTTAACCCCAAGCATATCGCTATCTTCCAACAATTGTAAAATGTAGCGTAATGGGGATAATGATATACCTGTAGAGTTATGTGCAACTTCGAACCCAAGAAAGTAGCGTAAATCACCCAAATCTTTAAGCTTAAAATTTCCCTGTAAAAATAGTTTAACACCTTGTAAAATTTCTAGACTTTTTCTAGCAATTACTATATCGTCCATATAAACTAATAATGCAACAAAATCATCACCCTTTCCTTTGGTGAGCAATGAGAGGTCATGGAGAGATTGATGAAAACCATATCCTAGAATCACGATATAAAACGCATTATACCACTGTCTCGACACTTGCTTCAACCCATATATCAATTTCTGAAGTAATAATGATCTTGCATTGAAAATTATAAACTTTGTAACCTTTAACTCCACATGGATAACCAATGAACACCTCAGGATTTGCACGAGTAGAAAATTTATCTCATTGTGACTTTAATGTCAAAACAAAACATAAACAACCATAGGACTTCAAGTGACTATAAACAGGTGCAACTCCATATAAAAGTTCATGAGGAGATTTATTTTCCAACAAAGGCGAAGGCAACAAATTAATGAGATGACTGGTTGGCAACACACAGTCTCCCTAAAATCAAATAGAAATTCTCGATTGGAAATATAGAGCCCTAGAAATGTTAAGCAAATGTTGATGCTTTCTTTCGACCAATGAATTTTGTTGAGGCGTCTCAACACACGAGAATTGATGCATAATGCCCAATGTAGAAAAGAGCTCAGTAAATGCCAACTCTGGTGAATTGTCAAATCGAAAAACTTTGATGTCCTTGCCAAATTGTCTTTTTATCAATGCAATAAACTATGGAATGATAGATCCGACATTTGACTTATGTGTAGCAAAAAGGTCCAAGTAGCTCTTGTACTGTCATCAACTAAGGTCAAGAAATATTTTTGATTAGCATAAGCTGCAAATTTAGAGGGTCCCCAAATATCACAATGAACAATATCAAAAGATTAAACTGGCAAATTGTTACATGAATCAAAAGATAATTGCTTTGTTTTGCAAGAGGACATACATCACAAGGAACTATCTTAATGGGAATTTGCAAAGAAACAACATTTCACAACATTCTTATTACAGATTCACTAGGGTGTCTGAGTTTATTGTGCCAAGAATGCAAACTTGTAGTCACATTGGCAACTATACATTTTGAAATATTTTCTGGAAAAGGCAAAGACTGCAAAACATATAATCCATGTCGAATGTCACCCTTCCGAATCAGATGCCGCTGGTCATAAATAAGGCATTGAGTCTTTGAAAATATCAAACTGAAATTAAAGTCATGCACTAAACAACTAACCGAGATCAAGTTAAACTAAAAATGAGAAACATAGAGCACATTGCTTAAAAAGATGCCAGACGATACTCGAACATTGCCGAAAAATCTAACTGGAAAAATAGACTTATCTGGAAGTGTAATGGTGATATTGACAACTGGTTCAAGAGAATTAAAAAGAGATTTGCAACAACACATATGTCTAGATGCACCAGTATCTAGAACCCAAGACTGTACAACATCGAAAATTATACTATCATAGAGGAAAGAATCATACCCTGTATAGTAAAATTCTTGATTGTTGAAAGAAATATCAGAAGAAGACGCTGCTCGAAGTTGACTTGTAAGCATCTGAAGCAACTACTGACAGGGAAACAGTCACATTATTAGCAACAGACAGGGAGCTTGGAGTTGAATATTGATTAAATTGCCTGGTTCGTGAAACATAACCTGGCGGGTAGCCATTGAACTTGTAACACTTATCTCGTCTATACCCAAAAGATTATAATATGTGCATTGAGGCCTTTGTTTTTTGTTATGGACTTGAGGAATAGCATTGTCATTGGACACAAATGCATCATCATCATCTATGATTGGTGAGTTGGGCTTAATAGATCGTTGATTCTCTTCTTAAACTATAAGAGAAAATATCGTTGAAATTGGGGGCAAAGGATCCATCAACAAAATCTGTCCCGGAGTATGAACGTATGAATCATTGATTCCTATCAAAACAATCATAGCATACTCTTTGTTGTTCGTCAAGCATTTTACGCACACCTCCGCAACTACACCGAAGACAAGTGCAAATTGGCTTAGTGGAATGTAATTCATCCCAAAGAACCTTCAATTGAGTGTAATAGGTTATCACTGACATTTGCCCTTGACGTAACTCAGCCAATTTCTTCTTGAGTTGAAATATTCTCGGACCATTTTGATATTGAAATCGACTTGCTAGATTTCGACAGAGGTAGCATGATATAATAAACTTGCAGCAATGTCTTTGGATACAACATTGTTGATCCAAGAATTAACTAGATTGTTTGCTCTTGTCCATGCATTAAGAAGATCACCATATAAAGATTCTGGCTTACAAATAGATCCATCAACAAAGACGAGCTTGTTACTAGCAAAAAGCACCATAACACGCTTCCAGGTATTGTAATTATCACTGGTAAGCGGTTGAGAAACCAACATCATCCCTGGATTATTAGATTGATGAAGGTAATATAGATTATTACCATCACAAAATTGATCATTTAATGCCATAAGAAAGAAAACAACAAGGAAACAAGTGGAAAAATCACTCAACTTCTGATACCATATTAGATGAGAAAGAATTAAACTCTTTCTTCTTATTCAATGCTAAAGGTTACAAGAAATTTAAAGAGCAAAATCTCCTAATTATCTATAGGAATCTTAATTATCTACATGAATCAGCTATTAATTATATGCTTTTAACAACTCCTAATTATCTGGTCCTAATTATATGCAGTTAACAACTCCTAATTACATGCTAACATAATAATTTGAATATAATCATTATCATAATTGCCATATACGTAATAACCCAACTAGTGAGAGATATTTTGGAAACGGATACCGTAGAGCCCCATGTATACTATAGCAACAATTTTTCTATATCATTACATACCACTCCAGGAAGTAATGATGTTTGCATGAAATACACTGGAATGACCGATAGTACGGATTTGGCCAAAGTAACTCTTCCAGCCATAGATAGTGAACGACCAACCCATCCGGTAAGTCGACTGTGCATTTTTTTCTATGATGAAATCATAATCTAAGCACTTCGCCCTTTCATGAAGAATAGGGACCCCCAAGTATTTCCCTAGAGGTTCAACATGTTGAAAGACAATGTATGTGCATATCGCAGTCTTAATAGAAGTATTAGTGTTTGGCAAAAAGTAAATACGAGTATTTCTCTTACTAACTTGGTGGCCTAAGAAGGTGCCAAAATTAATAAGGATGCTTTGGATAATCTCTGCTTGCGCCATATCAACATTAACATACAATATTAGATCGTCGGCAAAAACTAGGTAAGAAATTGGAATATCATTTTTGATAAATCAGAATGGTTCCCAAACACCACGGGAGACGACATGGTTTATCAAGTGAGCTAACATTTCCATAGCAAGGATAAAAGAGGTAAGGGGATAAAGGATCGCCTTGACGAACACCTTTCACGGGATGGACAATTTGTGATAATTTGCCATTCTGTTAAATTAGCATGCTAGATGACGTAATGCAGTTCATGATTATGCAACTTATGCCTGGCACGAAGCCTGCGCCAATCATAGAATCTGAAATAAAATCCCACTGAATTCGGTCAAAGGCTTTTTCAAGGTCCACTTTGATCGCCATCCAACCTTTCTTGCGTTTGGAAGATTTCATAGAATGCACCACTTCTTGATTAATAATGATGTTTTTCATGATGTTACGTACAAACATAAAGCTTGTTTGGTTTTGATCAACGAGTAATGGAAACAATGGCTTTAATCTACACACAATAGTCTTGGTGAACAATTTATACAGTACCGTGCAAAGGCTGATGGGACAAAAGTTTGCAGAGGTCTCTAGTTTGTCTTATTTGGGTATAAGAACAAGGATAGTCTTGTTCAGCTCTGGTTCAATTAAGCCACCTATAACATTCCTTTCCCGTATTCATTACTGAATACAAGTCAGAGATGTCACATAATAAAAGTATAATAATTTCTATATCAAATTTCGTTAAAATAAAATTTTCCTAATAATATATCAAACCATTTTTAAACTAAAGTAATAGTTAAACGTATAAAATTTAAAAATATAATTTTTTTCTAAGTTCAATTTAAATCTAGATTTAAGCAGCAACTAGGCAATTTACTTCTTAAACATCTAATTAATAAAATTGCTTAAAAACTGCCTAATTTAAAAATCATCTAGATAGCAAATAAAATACCTTTAAACTCATATTCTATTAAACATAGTTATACCAGAGCAGTTAAACATTTATATTATACATGCCAACTAGGACTATCAAAAGACAACATTTAAGATGTCATGCTGATTCTGATGTACCACTCTCAAAATGTGATGATGTTTGCAGCTGCTCCTTACTTCTTAAGCTCCTTATAACCTACGCGTGAAACAATCACACGCTAAGTATACACTTAGTGAGGCAATATATACAATAATTGAAAAAAAAACATTTCACTCTATGTATAATAAAAAATATGTAGAGTGCAATAAAAATATTAATAAGGATTTGAAAATCACGAATCTGATTTACCAAACCATTCCACTTTCAATTCCAATGATAATATAGCATAACCCAATGTACTATATATGAGAATGCAAGGTATGCGAGTTTAATGATGAGTAATGCACATGTGCCCGCAACAACTAATCAGTCGTGTTTGGATCAATAGATCAATGCTAGTGTTCACTAGAAATACTACCGCAACTTAGCGTCATTAATAACCTTCACTGGATCATAGTTGTAAAACACAACTGACCGTCTCGCCTGCCATAGCAGTATTAAATGTATCGCCTGCTTAGTAGCAGTACTAAACCAATATACTCTAACTATTTGGCATGCCAATATACCAAGACTCTCAGTAGACATACAATGGGCATTCAACACTTCAATAATATGAACTTTCCTTTTTATCAATAATACCAATAAATCATAATAAATCACTTTCATATATAGAAATTTGCATTGGGCAGTTCATACCCTAAATCATTTATAAACCATTCAAACATTTCAGATAATTCAAATCCTTTACCTTTAACCTTTGAGATTGACTTATCACAAGTCTATCTCATAGTATAATAATAAATAAATAAAAATGCACTCACCTTTGCCTCACTAGCTATATTGTACTATTACTTTACTCTGGAGCTTTTCATTTATCTACCGACTTGTTTGAACCTTGATTGTGATCACGAATACGATCTGCACCACATTTCAACAACAAATAAAATTTCAAAGTAATGTTAGTATCTTACTAACATTAATATATATATATATATATATATATATATATATTAGGAAAATATTCCTAATAATTCTATAACTTTCCAAAAATATTCACTTTAGTTCTAAAAGACTCCTTTAAGATCCCAACCATCATTTTCAACTCTAAACCTTACATTCTTCATTCTTTATACTTGAAAACCTAAACTTTAAAAAATTTACAAACAAGTCCTTGGATTTTTCGAATTTACAATTTAGTCCCTCAAGTTCACATAAACTTCAAAGTCATCATTTTCATCACTTAACTTGATTTTCTAACACAATACACTTCAAAAACAAGCTTAACAACCAAGTCTTTAAACTTTCCAAAATTTTCAACTTGGTCCTTAACATTTCAAATACTTACAAATTAATCCAAATAACTTCCAAAAGCTTACAAAATTGTTCTAACACACTTTCCAACCTTAGGAAAATTTTCCATAATTTTCCCTTAATATTCTTCAAGTAGCCGAATTCCAAAGGTCACTTTGACCAAATTTTTCCAACTTGATTCAAGCATGAATTCAACCTTAGAACATTATATTCAAGCTTCCTACATCATTTCCACATCAAATAGAATTTTTGCAAGAGTTTCCCCTAATTTTTCAACTTTTCCAAAATCAACCTAAAGACAAAATCATGGAATTTTCATCATGTTCATGCTTGAAACAACTTCACAACATCATAATCAATTAAAATAACTCATGAAACATAATTTTCCAACATGTTCTTCACAAACCCTAACTTCAAATCTCACAACACAAACATGGAAACTCTTCAAAACTTATATCAAATGAAAGAGAATTTCATGTAGATCAATTCTTTATTTGATGTCATAATCTAAAAACCAACTAAATCTCATGAAAAATTGAATTGAAAACTTGTTCTTACCTTTCTTGTTGCTTTGAAATGGAGGAGAGAGTATGAAGAAAATTCTAGCCTTTTTTTCTTTGTTTAATTAAGATACAAATGGCATTATATTCATAAATTCCTAATTTAAAAATCTCATTTAATAGCAAATTGACTACTTTAGCCCTTAGTTATGACAAATCATGTAGTGACACTTGTCTATTATTATCCAAAATAATCAATTGTAATTAAAAGTAATGGCAAAAGGTCAAAAATGCCATTAATGAATCCATATATCTACAAAATGCCATTATGCACTGTTTTAGAATACTGCATAGAATCGAATCCAAATCGATTTAGAAAAATTCCAAATTTCAGTATCATGTTCCTTTTCTGTCTAAGACTCCCATCATTTTTTATAATTTTCTGAGTTCGAATGCTCATATGAATTAATTCCTGGAACTTTTTCCTTTTATAGCTTTTTACACAAATCCCGTACAAAAAATCTGATTCCCACAAAATTCTTATACCGGGATGAACTATTCATTTTTGCCATAAAAATATTTATTTGGAAAATTACCATGTTGGTACCTAAACTTTTCCCAACCTTTTACTTTGAGCCCTAAACTTTGAATTTTTTACGTTTTAGTCATTGAACTATAACTACCAACTTTTAAAACTTTACAATTTAGTCACTAACCAAATGTCGGGGTATTACAATTCTCCCCCCTTAAGAAAAATCGACCTCGAATTTTCAATTCATACCTAATTTAAAAAGGTCAGGAAACTGCTTTTCCATATCTTTCTCTCTTTCCCATGTTGCTTCCTCCACTTTGTGATTTCGCAAAAGAACTTTAACAAGTGAAATTTTCTTGTTCCTTAGTTCCTTGACATCACGAGCTAAAATTCTAATTGGTTCTTCTTCATATGTCAGATCTGGTTGAACCTCTATTTCCTCTGGAGTAATGATGTGGAAATGATCTGATCGATACCTTCTAAGCATCGATACATGAAATACATTATGAATCTTATCCATCTCCGAAGGTAAAGCAAGTTGATAAGCTATAGGACCAACTCTTTTCAATATCTCATATGGTCCGATAAATCTTGGACTCAATTTTCCTTTTCTTCCAAATTGCAGTACTTTCTTCCAAGGTGATACTTTAAGAAACACCTTATTGCCAACTTGAAACTCAATTTCTTTTCTCTTTAAATCTGCATATGAATTTTGTTGATCAGTAGCTATCTTCAGATTATCTTGTATAATCTTCACTTTCTCTTCTATTTCTCTAGCAATATCGGGACCAATTATGTCTCGATCCTTTAACTCTAACCAATTCAAAGGAGTTCTACACCTTCTTCTATATAAAGTTTCAAAAGGCGTCATCTTGATGCTTGCTTGATAACTATTATTATAAGCAAATTCAGCTAATGGAAAATACTTCTCTCACGATCCTTTGAATTCAATCGCACATGCTCTCAAATATCTTCCAAAACTTGAATAGTTCGCTCTGATTGTCCATCTGTTTGAGGATGAAAAGCTGTGCTAAAATTAAGTTGAGTATCCAAAGTATCATGGAAAGATTCCCAAAACCTGGAGGTAAACTTTGGTTCTCTGTCTGAGACAATCAAAACTGGTACACCATGAAGTCGAACTATCTCTTTATGTATAATTCAGCATACTTGTCCATAGAGTAATATGTTCTTACTGGAATAAAGTGTGTTGTTTTAGTCAATCTGTCAACAATCATCCAGATTGAATCCTTTTTGTTTGGTGTCAACGGTAAACCCATAACAAAATACATAGTTATTTGTTCCCATTTCCACTGTGGAATGGAAATCGGCTGTAACAATCCAGAAGGCACTTAATGTTCTGCTTTGACTTGCTGACATGTCAAACATTTCGAAACAAACTCAGTGATAGCTCTTTTCATCCCCGACCACCAATATCGGCGCTTTAGATATTGATACATCTTATTACCACCTGGATGCATGGTCAATGGACTATAATGTGCTTCACTGAGAAGTTCTCTTTCCAATTCTTCATTTTCTGGAATAACAATTCTTCCCCGATAGCAAAGACATTCATTAGATTTAACTTCATAATCTTTGGTCTTACCCTCTTCAACTTGTTTAATTCTCGTCAAACATTCTGTATCTTCTCTGAAGCTCTTTTATTTGATCCACCAAAGTAGGTCTTATGCTTAAAGCACGACCCTTTTGTAAATCCAACCTTGCATTAATGGCTCTCAATGCAGCAAACGTCTTTCTACTGAGGGCGTCAGCTACCACATTCGCTCTTCCTGGATGGTAATCAATAACCACATCATAATTCTTTAGTAGCTCAATCCATCTCCTCTGTCTCAAATTTAACTCCTTTTGAGTCAGCAGGTACTTTAAACTTTTATGATCTGTATAGATGTAACATCGTTCTCCATATAGATAATGACACCATGTCTTCAAAGCAAACACAACTATTGCCAACTCTAAATCATGGGTGGGATAATTTCTCTCATGCGTCTTAAGCTGTCTAGAAGCATAAGCTACCATTTTTCCTTATTTCATGAGTACACAACCCAAACCATTATCAAAAACATCATTATATACCACAAAATCCTTACCCGATTCAGGTTGTACCAATACCAGAGCTTCAGTTAAAATCCTCTTCAAAAGTTCAAAGCTTTCTTGACATTTCTCCGTCCAAACAAATGGCACATCCTTTCTCAATAGCTTAGTTAGAAGAGAAGCAATCATCGAGAAGTTCTTTACAAATCTTCAATAAAATACTCACATTGACTCCTTTCAGTTGGGATCAGCTCCGTTGCAAACCGGCTCGACTTATTGAATTCAAACTCGTATTCATAGATAGTCCGGTTGCCTTGCTTCAAACTGAGGAATTGCTGTTTCACTTCTCTGATAAACTGATCTCCAATGTACTTATTCTTGAATTCTTCCAAGAAAAATTACCAGGTAACTCGTTCAGGAGGAACGTGCATCGTAGCATTTGGCCACCAGAATCGAGCTTGACCTCAAAGTAATGAAACAGCTCCATCCATCTTTTCAGTTTTTGAGCAGTTAAATCCCTCTAACATGATCTTTAAATCATTCAACCATATATCTGCGACCACGGGACCTTCATCAACTTCTCCTCTAAACTCAGGTACTCCCAAACTCGTTAATTCCTTTGCAATTGACACCCGAGAAACAGGGGAAGCTGGAGGTGGCTGAAAATGTGTCAAGATTGTTTCCAATGCCTGAAGAAATGTCCACTGGTCCTGCACAGGCATTCCATGCTTTGATGGTACTCCTTCCTATTCAACTTAAGTCGGAGGATTGTTATTAACCTCATTACTTCCACTACCAGCTTCTTCTGGAGCTACTTGTTCAATTGCTCGTCGAGAGTCTCCTAATTCAGCAATCTATAACCACACAACTACTACATTAGTAAGAAGCAACATCAACAATTAAATCAACATCATATCGGTAATATTGACATCCTGGTGGCATGTACATATTTTTCAACAAAAACAATTTCCATTTTGGCCTAGAATTGGCTAAACTTTTAGCTCTGATACCAATAAATCTAATACCTTTTTCCCACATTCATTACTGAATACAAGTCAGAGATATCACATAATAAAAGTATAATAGTTTCTATATCAAATTTCGTTAAAATAAAATTTTCCTAATAATATATCAAACCATTTTTAAACTAAAGTAATAGTTAATCTTATAGAATTTAAAAATCTATTTTTTCTAAGTTCAATTTAAATCTAGATTTAAGCATCAACTAGGCAATTTACTTCTTAAACATCTAATTAATAAAACTGCTTAAAAACTGCCTAATTTAAAAATCATCTAGATAGCAAATAAAATACGTTTAAACTCATATTCTATTAAACATAGTTATACCAAAGCAGTTAAACATTTATATTATACATGCCAACTAGAACTATCAAAAGACAACATTTAAGATGTCATACTGATTCTGATGTACCACTCTCAAAACATGATGATGTTTGCAGCTACTCGTTACTTCTTAAGCTCCTTATAACCTACGTGTGAAACAATCACACGCTAAGTATACACTTAGTGAGGCAATATATATAATAATTGAAAAAAACATTTCACTCTAAGGATAATAAAAAAATATGTAGAGTGCAATGAAAATATTAATAATGATTTGAAAATTATGAATCTCATTTACCAAACCATTCCACTTTCAATTCCAATGATAATATAGCATAGCCCAATGTACTATATATGAGAATGCAAGGTATGCAAGTTTAATTATGAGTAATGCATATGTGCCCGCAACAACTAATTTGTTGTGTTTGGATCAATAGATCAATGCTAGTGTATCACTAGAAATACTACCGTAACTTAACGACATTAATAACCTTCACTGGATCATAGTTGTAAAACACAACTCACCGTCTCGCTTGCCGTAGCATTATTAAATGTATCGCCTGCTTAGTAGCAGTATTAAACCAATATACTCTAACACTTTGGCATGCCAATATACCAAGACTCTCAATAGACATACAACGGGCATTCAACATTTCAATAATATGAACATCCCTTTTTATCAATAATACCAATAAATCATAATAAATCACTTTCATATATAGAAATTTGCATTGGGCAGCTCATACCCTGAATCATTTATAAACCATTCAAACATTTCAGATAATTCAAATCCTTTACCTTTAACCTTTGAGATTGACTTATCACAAGTGTATCCCATAGCATAATAATAAATAAATAAAAATGCACTCACCTTTGCCTCACTAGCTATATTGTACTATTACTTTACTCTGGAGCTTTTCCTTGATCTACCGACTTGTTCGAACCTTGATTGTGATCACAAATACGATCTACACCACATTTCAACAACAAATACCATTTCAAAGTAATGTTAGTATCTTACTACCATTAATATATATATATATATATATATTAGGAAAATATTCCTAAAATTCTATAACTTTCCAAAATTATTCACTTTAGTCCTAAAAGACTCATTTTAAGGTCCCAACCATCATTTTCAACTCGAAACCTTACATTCTTCATTCTTTATACTTGAGAACCTAAACTTTAAAAAATTTACAAACAAGTCCTTGGATTTTTTGAATTTACAGTTTAGCCCCTCAAGTTCACATAAACTTCAAAGTCATCATTTTCATCACTTAACTTGATTTTCTAACACAATACACTTCAAAAACAAGCTTAACAACCAAGTCTTTAAACTTTCCAAAATTTTCAACTTGGTCCTTGACATTTCAAATACTTACAAATTAATCCAAATAACTTCCAAAAGCTTACAAAATTGCTCTAACACACTTTCCAACCTCAGGGAATTTTTTCATAATTTTCCCTTAATATTCTTCAAGTAGCCGAATTCGAAAGGTCACTTTGACCAAATTTTTCCAACTTGATTCAAGCATGAATTCAACCTTAGAACATTATATTCAAGCTTCCTACATCATTTCCACATCAAATAGAATTTTTGCAAGAGTTTCCCCTAATTTTTCAAATTTTCCAAAATCAACCTAAAGACAAAATCATGGAATTTTCATCATTTTCATGCTTGAAACAACTTCACAACATCATAATCAATCAAAGTAACTCATGAAACATAATTTTCCAACATGTTCTTCACAAACCCGAACTTCAAATCTCACAACACAAACATGGAAACTCTTCAAAACTTATATCAAATGAAAGAGAATTTCATGTAGATCAATTCTTTATTTGATGTCATAATCTAAAAACCAACTATATCTCATGAAAAATTGAATTGAAAACTTGTTCTTACCTTTCTTGTTGCTTTCAAAATGGAGGAGAGAGTATGAAGAAAATTCTAGCCTTTTTTCTTTGTTTAATTAAGATACAAATGGCATTATATTCATTAATTCCTAATTTAAATATCTTATTTAATAGCAAATTGACTACTTTAGACCTTAGTTATGACCAATCAGGTAGTGACACTTGTCTATTCTTATCCAAAATAATCAATTTTAATTAAAAAGTAAGGGCAAAAGGTCAAAAATGCCATTAATGAATCCATATATCTACAAAATGCCATTATGCACTGTTTTAGAATACTGCATAGAATCGAATCCAAATCGATTCAGAAAAATTCCAAATTTCAATATCATGTTCCTTTAGTTTGTCTAAGACTCCCATCAAATATTTATAATTTTCTGAGTTCGAATGCTCATCTAAAGTAATTCTCAAAACTTTTTCCTTTTATAGCTTTTTACACAAATCCTGTAACAAAAAACTGATTCCCACCAAAATTCTTATACCGGGATGAACTATTCATTTTTTCCATAAAAATATTTATTGGGAAAATTACCATGTTGGTACCTAAACTTTTCCCAACTTTTTACTTTGACCCTTAAGCTTTGAATTTTTTACGTTTTAGTCACTAAACTAAAACCACCAACTTTTAAAACTTTACAATTTAGTCATTAACCAAATGTTGGGGTATTACACCACCTTTGAAAATCCTCTGAATCATCTTGCACAATGAAGCTCCAACGATAGGCCATTACTTTTGGAAGAATCCCGCATGGAGCCTATTGCGTGTTTTGAGTGCTACGCAAATGTGCAAGCGAACACGTCGCAAGTAATAAAGTGATGAATATAGAGTATCGTCTCCACAGGGACTGATATGAAGGACTTGGACTCTTAACTCCTTGCACTGAAATAAGAGAATAGTTGTAATGATAGATGGTGATAGAAAAATAAAACAAATAACTAAAGATTGTAAAGGAAATAAAGTAGTTAATGAGAGAGTTGGTTGGATTATTAGGATTGAGAGTATGCCAGGGCAAGTTGAATGCCAGAGGCAAGTAGATTGTCGCGGCAAGTAATTGTCCAGGCAATTAGTTTGCTGGAAGTAGGATTCTCCGTGACTAGTGAAATGCAATTGCAAGTGGTTGAGTCAGAGTAGGACCCTTCTCGGCAAATGGTTTCCCTGGCAAGTTAATTATTGCAGCAAGTGTGATGTTGTCGCAAGCCTATTGTGTTTTCAATGTTCGGTAGAGTGTTCTTCACTACCTTCACGTTATTTCTAACTTGAAGGGCTGACGCTTGCGCAAATCTTGGTGATATGTCTATCGCACGTTACTTTACCAAGAATGAACACCATCTTTCCTTGAACTCTTGTTAGCCGCTTGAAATTCTCCCCATTGCCAAGCTCCTTCACTTTGTCACTTTCTGAAAACTTGGTTCAAGAGGGAATTGATTTCCTTTAGCTTTCGTAATGTTAGGAAACCCAGATTCAATTCGGTCTGTTGATCTCTGTCAACTCTCGTAATGTTTGGGAATCAACTCAGTTGAGGAACCTCCGATGGCTGTCACTTTATTAGAATGATTCCTTCTCATGAATCCTTCATTGATCTCATACTCCCTTGTACTGTCACCGATTTAGGGATTTGAGTTTCAACAAATGATTCTCACTCAAGTGTTTATCTCTAAACTACTTAATTTGCAAGAACAAGAATTGAATCAACATTGTGCATTTAACCTTAAACTGAAATCAAATCATCCATACAAAATCCTCTCGAAACCTAATAACCTAAACCATCAAATTTAGTTCATGGTTGGGTGGAAAGAAAATACACAGGAAAATTCCCCAAACATGGTGGATGATGTACGATTACAAACTAAGAAAGAAGAGAGAAGATAAACTCATCAATCCAATCACACCCACGATCAGCTTTCCCTTGATCTCTCTCTCGATCTGATTTCCCCCAATTTCCTCCATTCCCTTCATGTGTTTTGATCCCTTTAAATAAGTGTGGAGGAGAGATTGTTGCGTAAGAATTTGGTGGAGATAGGGCCTCCATTTTGAATTTCAAATGTGAGAGATAATATAGCTGATAAATAAATAAAAATTGGGGATTTATCCTTTGCATTTGAATTTAAATTGGGCGGTTGGAGATCCTAACGGCTTTGATGCCTTCAACGCCATGGCAAACTTCGGCAATTGGCTCAGCAATTCATCATGTACACAAACGAACAAAAGAGTAGCTTTTTTTATACAAAAGGTAATAAAATGAATGTCCAAGCACATTGAACTAGGAAACTACGAACTTATGCATGAATGACTACAAATGCAACTAAAATGAGCTTAAGTCTAACAATAATGTGAGTAAAAAGCATAGGAAAATAGTACTTTTACACACTTATCACACCCCTAAACTCAAACTATTGCTTGTCCTCAAGCAATGCAAAACTAACCATCAGTTGCCAAGGCATTTACCAAACACAAACAAGTTGCATACCCGGCTTCAATCCTCAGAACCAGGGCAACTAACATTAATTACCTTTGTGACTTTAGGCAAAATATAGAAAGATTACTCAAAATTCAGTATGATGCAAGTGAAGTGTGTCGTAGTCATGTACAAGTTAATCATAGGAGTTCCTTTTTATTAACTTACCGAGGCAAGCGATCTAACTAGAGCTAGTTCCGGGCACCTCTAGCATTTTTTTGTGTGTACTAGAGCCAGATAGGCACCTCTAGAATTTTTTAAATCCCTAAGATTAGAGCTAGTTTTGGGCACCTCTAGCAAAGGTTCATTCATCATTTTTTCTCTAGAGCCAGTTGGGCATCTCTAGCATTTTTCTAATATTTACTTACCTGAGGTTCACTAGGTTCTCCTAAATTAACATGTCACAACAGTGTTTATTAAAGTTGCATCATAACAAAATCCTAAGGAACTTTCCATGCTAAGCCTAGAGTCAAAAGTTCTCTTAACCTAATGCGATGGCAAATAAATCATCATCAGATATCACAATAGGTTATTAACAAGTTTATTCGGGCAAACTATCATAGCAAGTGACACTAACTAAAAAATTAATGCAAATGCAACTAAACATGAAACAACCAAGACAATTCCCCCCAAACACGAGGAAAGCATTGTTCTCAATGCATGATAACAAAAACAAAAAATGAGATTACAAATGTTAGTTAGAGAGGTCATCACCTCGAGCTCGTGGTTTTCTGGTGGCCATGTGCTTAACACGCTTTCCAATGCGTGCTGGTTGCTATATTGCTGGTGGTATAGGGGTTGAAGCTTCAGTCTCCTCTAGCTCACCCATTGAGTCAGCTTCCTTAAGTGGTGAAGCTTTATGCTTCGTTGGTTTCTGTGGTAGCTCATCTGATTGTGGGGACATCGACGGTGTAGAAGTGGTGTCTTCAGAATCTGCAAGATCAACAAATGGTTCAGTTTGCATAGGTTTAGTCATTGATTTCTTACCTTCATCCTTGGCATTAGTTGTTGTGGTAGTTTCCTTCTCGGTTGGGCCAAACTTGTCAGCCTCACTTGTCATGGCAAGTAACTCTTTAGGGAACACGGGGAATGGTACTTGGCAATCGGGGTACTTTTCCAAGATGATTTGTGCTAGTGCAACATCCCGATCCTTGATATACCGCATGAGCTACATCTCTCACTCCTCAATTCTCTCTAACTTCTCCAACAAAGGGCGTACTAGATTGACCACCCCTTGAGAACTTGCCGAGGAAAACTCTTTTGGTGCAGTGTCTTTTTTCGCGGCATGTGCACTTACTGGGGCATCTCGGACAATTAGTTTTGGTCGTGGCATTCCTTCTTGCATTACTCGCATGTAATGCGCCTTTGTCCACCCACTTCGCTTTGGCAATCGCTCATCGGTTGGCTCAATCAGTACCTTTTCTTTTTCACACAAAATAGATATTAAATTGGGAAGATATAAGGCTCCTACGTCCTTTTTACTGCATACATAAATTTCATTCACAATTATTTTCCCAACATTGATAACACGTTTGTGAAGAATAGAGTGCAATAATAACAATCGAGACAATGAAACAGTGGTGTTGTGTGTGGTAGGCATTAAATGAGTCCTAATAAATTATTCCATAACTTAGCTTCAGGTTTTAGCATAATGCGGTTTACCATTCGCTTGAGTTTTCCCTTATTCCATTTCGTTCCTTCCAAGGTAAGATCCTTCAAAACTTGGTCCATCTTCTTGCGAGTCACATTCTCCACGAACTTTGCATGTTCATCTTCTTTGAAAAACAAACCATAATAGGCGTTGATGGTAGCAGCGTCGAGAAGAATGGCCATGCCACGTACAAATACGACTGGGTTATCTAGACTAGAAATATGAGAGTAAACTTCTCTTACCCATGAGACGTTTACTCATGCTGGTTGTTCACAAAATATTGGCAATTTATGACTCTCGGTCGTGGCATATATGGACTCCTCAAGACCGAAACTCAGGTTTGGCATATCATAGGCAACGCCTTACTCCTCCCAAACTCGTCTTGTAGCAAACTTCTCTTTGAACCGCTTCTGCACCGCCGTCGTGGTGAAATTACAATATGATGGTTGTGGCTGCGTGAGGGACAAATTTTGTCCATGGTTTTGAGGTTTCTAAACATGATTTCGATTCAATAAAAAAAAGAAAAGAAAAACTCAAAATTTCAAAAAGGAAGAAAAGGAAGTGGGAAGAAGATGAAGTGAATATGAGAGAGTAAATGAATGGGAGATGGAATGTTGGTGTTATAATGGTGAAGTGAATCACGAGTGATGGAAAGGTGAAAGGTTGAATGATGTCTCACCAATGGGTGAAAAAACATAAAATGATGGGAATGGGAAGAGTGGTGTGGCTAGGGTAGAAGAAAAATAGATGAAATAATTCTAGGTTTTGAACAAAATTAGGTATTTAAACTTACAATAACCTACCTGCCCTTGATCTCTCTTGAAAAAAAAATCATAACACTTCTTCAATTCTTCTCCAATTTAAACTCTTGACATAAAAACAAATAAAGATAAAGATTAAAATAAAATAAAAATAAAAATAAAAGAATGGATAAATAAAAAGAGAAAAGAATCAAAAGTAAAATTCAAAAAGAAATAAAAGAAATATAAATAACACAATTTAAAATTCAAAAACAATAAACAACCTAACTAACCAAAAATAACAGATTAAAAATTTAAAACCAAAAAGTCTAACTAACCGGAAATTTAAATAACCAAAATAAATAAGAAAAATCGGAAAACAAATTAAAATATCAAAAATCCAAAAATAACAAGTCCAAAAATAACTAAAAAATGAAAAATCCTTAGTGAGAGCATTTCATGCATCTCCCAAGGAGATTTGAGCTTGTCTCTCTCAACATGGCCTCCAACATAGTGCTTTAATCTTTGCCCAGTGACCTTGAACTCGGATCCATTCTTGATCGATCAGATCACAACGGCACCATGGGAGTAGGGTTTAACCACCTCGAATGGTCCAGTCCATCGTGATTTAATTTTACCTGGAAAGAGTTTAAGGCATGAATTATAAAGAAGCACCATTTGCCCTATCAAGAATTGTTGTGGCAAAATATTTCTATCATGCCAACGTTTGTTTCTCCTTGTACAGCTTAGCATTGTCATACGCAGATGCGCGGAACTCTTCAATCTCATTAAGGTCCAACAAATGCCTCTGTCCACCTTTTTTCCAATCCATACTCATTTTTGGGGTGGCCTAATAAGCTTTATGATCGATCTCTATAAGAAGGTGGCAAGTTTTTCGTAGACAAGTCTATATGGAGTCGTGCCCAATGGTGTCTTATATACGGTTCGGTAAGCCCAAAGAGCATCATCTAGCCTCTCAGACCAATCCTTGCCTAAAGGATTTACAGGTTTCGCAAAAATAATCTTCAATTCTCAGTTAGAGATCTTAGCTTGCCTATTAGTTTGCGGGTGATATGCTGTGGCAATTTTATGGGTAACCCCAAAGCGTAGCAACACCTTGGCAATAAGTTTGTTGTCAAAATGCTTACCCTCATCACTGATAATTGCCTTTGGCACTCCAAACCGTGAGAATATGTTCTTTTGTAGAAATCTTTAAATAGTCTTTACATCATTTCTGGGGGTTGCAACTGCTTTAAACCACTTGGACACATAGTCGACAGCGAGTAGAATCTAAAGGTTGCCATATGATGATGGAAAGGGCCCCATAAAGTCAATGCCCCAAACGTCAAAAATTCTACCTCAAGGATGTTCTGCAATGGCATATCATGTCATCTTGAAATATTCCAGTTGTAACAAACCCTACCCGATCTAGGAAATAAACCGGCTTAGGACGTGTTACTAAAACAAACATACGTACTTTCTTGTCAACATTTGACATATATAGTTAAGCATGTCTTCAAAAGAAAGGATAAAATTTAAAACTTTTTAAATTATCAAAGATCCAACTTCTACCTTGAATCAGGTACAAACAAAAAAATATACATTAAGTAAGACCTTTGAACCACTAGATAGCAGCATGCCCTTATTATTTATTTTTATATTTCAGTTCATAAAGTTATTTCATTGTTTCTATCAACATCTAAGTTTTAATTTCATACATACACACTATTAATTATAACTTGAATGTAAACTTACTTATCTCTAATCATTTAGGCATATCAGTATGTAAATATGATCATTCAAGTTAACCTCAATCCTTTGGTTTAATCAATAAACTCTCATGTTTTACCATTTAATACCAAGATATACTAACCCAAGATACCAGCTAGGTTTATCATATCAGATATTTAACAACTACCCGAACTTACTATCTATTAAATCATAATAAGCAAACATAACCAATAACTAATTAAAGGCCCATTACAAAACATTGGATAACTTATCAACTTATATACATGTGAGACTAGAATGATATAATCTATATGCACTATGCATACGGTACGTTTATGTGCCACCAACTAGGAGTTCGCAAAGGAGATACAAAATGTACTTCTTGCTACTTGTGATCTGGTCCAAACTCAAAGTTAACCGTAGATAAAGCTACCCTGAAAAGTGATGAAAGAGATAGAGTAAGCAAATGCTTAGTAAGGTAGCACTAATAACCATAAGTATTTGAAGTTAAGTGTTTTGAAATTTCAAATATATTCTTTCGCTCAAGATTGTCAATTTCGATATGCTCCTAGCTTGATCATAAACAAATCCATCTTGATTTAACATCGTATAGGTACATAGGATCATGCATGACATATCATGGATTTATCTTCACTAATACCATCAATTATCCAACTTAGCCTCTTAGTATCATGGCTTGTTCACTACATATAATGTTCAAACTTAACACCTCAAGGTCATACATTACTTGTCTAGTGATATATTGAGTAATTTCTTATCAATTCCTGATTAGGAGATTCTTGATTATAAACAAATTAGTTTTTATCTCATGTACATACATACATATGCTTAATCAATCCACCATACTCTTGTATTTCTATGTTAATATTCCAATAGTCATGTATACACTTATATATATATAGCAAAGCATTCCAAACATACTCAATTCAATCCAAAACAATCC
Organism: Hibiscus mutabilis; assembly: GCA_019671005.1. NCBI lineage: Eukaryota > Viridiplantae > Streptophyta > Magnoliopsida > Malvales > Malvaceae > Hibiscus > Hibiscus mutabilis. The sequence continues at coordinate 22,441,013 of CM033746.1, read as the reverse complement.
AATCAACATGTATACGTTACCTATACATTGCAAAACAGACCAAAATATTCAATTATATTCAAAACAATCCAAACATATTTAATTCTGTTCAAAACAATCCAATTAACATGTATACATACTTATAGACTTGCAAAACAGTCCAAACATATTTACTTCTATTCAAAATAGTCCAAACATATTTAATTCTGTTCAAAACAGTCCAATTAACATGTATATATATTTATACTCTTGCAAAACAATCCAAACATATCTAATTCTGTTCAAAACAGTCTAATAAACATGTATACATACTTATACACTTGCAAAACAGTCCAAACATATTTAATTCTATATAAAACAATCCAAACATATTTAATTCTGTTCAAAACAGTCCAATTAACATGTATACATACTTATATTCTTGCAAAATAGTCCAAACATATTTAATTATGTTCAAAACAGTCCAATTAACATGTATACATATTTATATACTTGCAAAACAGTCCAAACATATTCAACTCCATGAATTCCTTAGCCTTAACCACGAGGTTACAAGTCATGACCATATTACACAATTATATTATACACATTTTCGGTTAAACGTCAATTACTTAATATACAAGTTTTCAAGTTGAGTCAATAGATCAACTTATGAATTCATAATTTTACCAAAATGTAATAACACCTATATGTTTGGTTTCCTTTCACATAAATTATTCTAATTCTAAATTACTTGTCTTATAAGACATCAAAATATCTTATTTATGGCACAACATAGGCATGATTTTAACTTGTCAAATAAGTTATCAGCTTATCAAGTCTTGTACTTAAGTTACTTATTATTAAGTGTTATTGATCTTACAAACATGTCACCGACTTATAATTATGTTTTACAAACATTATCAAACATAGATCTCAAGAGCATGAATACTTATCACCCAAATTATCAAGCATAACATCTCATAACATAGTTACTTGTTATACACTTATTAGACATAGTATCATATAACATAGATACTTTCCTCAAGATTCATCAAACACAGTTAGTTTATTTAACTAACAAATTTCAATATTTTCACCTCTATCATAGCCTTGAAACTTAAGTATTACTTTAAACTTAAACAAAAAATTAGCCTTTAGATTAACAACATTCGAATGAGGCATAACTTTTTTTTACATTAGGTTGTACAAAGATCACATATAATTAATTGTTACCTTTAGTAAGTTATCCAGCATAACATATCATAAGTATGAATTACTTTTCAAGTACACTAACAAACATAACATGTCAAGGCACGAATTACTTATTTCATAAGTTATCATAAAAGATTATTAGTTGGGTTTGCACATTTCATTCATATTAACATTAACATAGCCTTGAGAATCAAGTAACAGTCTAGGTACACGAATCCCCAACCAACTGTCACCTATAAAAATGGTACACACAGTACTGGTCATTCCCTCCTACTGTAGCCAATTAAGGACCGTAGTCCACCCCAAGCACGAGCTCTATGGACTCTATGGCATGCCATCTATACCTATAACTGACTCGAAACCAAGGCTTTTTATAAAAACTTATCTTGTCAAAATCAAAGTTGAGCGTAGCTCCTTATTATCATAGTCATGAACTTATCATATCCTTATCAAAGATGAGCATTGCTCCAAATTCTTACTACATGCCACCAAGGCTTATTTCATAACATATGTTAAATTTACCCAATATCAATGTATCAAATGGACATAACTTATTATTTTTAGTTTCAAAAGTAAACATAACTTCAATTTCAAACATTTACACAAAGGGTTAAGATTATCTCTTATCATATCAAGTTGGATATGAGCTTAATTCCTTATTAAAGTATTCAAAATAACATGGATATTAAAAAACTTTGATTACCTCATATATAAATCATACATACACATGAAAACATATAAAGCTTCTAATATAATTGTTATAATAGCCAGAATTTCATGTCATATTATTCTTTTCAAACGAGTACTTACCTCCTTTTCCAGCTTATGGTTGCACTCAAGACTCAAATATTCATAAAATAAGGTTTTTAACAATAAAGAATGCTCGAGAAGGTTTCTGGCCTATCCCGAGACTTTAAACTACCCTTACGGTTCACCCCAAGCTAACTTTGATCTCGTATAACAATTCCTTTTTGCTTATCTCCTAAGTGGTCTACATTTGCCTTCCCACCTTCATAACCTTGTGTCTAGATATAGCAACATGTGCATTCATGTATTAGAATTTGATTGAACATTCATTTAACTTAATTACTCAATCACAAATACACACATATATACATTCAGCCAAAACTGTCCAATTATGTGTACATACATGCACATCAAAGTCAATTTCTAAATGTATCTATATACTTTTAAATTGCTTAAACATGTACTTATACTATGAATATAACAAAACTACCCACTTCTCATTTAAATACATAAAACAACCCCTAACTTGTTTTATTCATATAAATAATCCACCATTGTTTTTATACATATAAAAAAGTCCCAAATTTCACATGTACACATATACTTAACCATAACAATCCATTATTGATTTCACATATCTATAATAGTCCCAAAACAGTCCACACATTTCATTTTTACTCTCAAAATAGTCCCAAATTTTATATACACACCAAAATAGGGCAGCTCTCTCATACATATTTACTCGAACAAAGTAGTCCAATTTCATTCACCATGAACATCAAAGTAGTCCTCTAATCACATACATTTACTAAATGAAATTAACTAACAGCCCCAAGTTCAAACATATTCATTTATACACACAAAACATTCCTAAGCTTCCCTACGTATTCCAAAATAGCCCATGATTCAGTTTTTATCAACAATAACACCCATACAATGCTCAAGCATAAAATTCATACCTACAAGGTCTCATCCATAAAGCTCTCAACAAATTATCCATTTCTTTCATGCATTACATATTTCATTCGATCATAACAAGGTCTTCACCTATATATACATATATATATATATACACTAACTTAGTTTTCGAATATCCTTAATTCATAGCATAAATTTGATCTCTAATATTTTAAGTAGCTTATTCGAAATTGCTGATTTTTTTTAAATCCTATTGACCACTCCAAACCATAAAAATTTCTATTATCATACCAATCTCCTAATGGAACCAATTCCCATACATGCATCTTTGATTGTACTCAAGATTTCATAGCATACAAATCAAACAATTCAATTCACAACAAGATCACAAAAAATGAAGGAACAAAGAGATTACCTTCCTATCAAGGCATTATTCGAACAAGGCTTAATCCTTTAAGCTAGGTTGAACACTAAAGCTTTCTCTCAATTTCTCTCTAAATCGGTTAATGGAGAGAATAAAGAAGAAGATGATAATTCAATTGCTTTCTTTTCTCCTAATGACACCATGCCGTGAACCCTCCTACCACAAACACTTTGCTTGCTTCCAATTTAACAAGTGTCCAAGGCCACAACTATAAGTTTCTTTGCATGCAATCTTTTAATGTCACTATTGATTCGGTTTAGTCCCTTCAACACATGTATATGCAACTTCTCTTCATTGTAATTTGGTCATAACATACTTATTTATCTTATAAGATGTTATTAAAATTTTAATTTGTCTTGAGAGCCAAAGACAAAACTTCTAAGCTATTAATCGGGGTAGTACAATTCTCCTTCCCTAAAAAGAAATTCGTCCTCAAATTTCCACAGAACTTAATTTAGAGGGTTTCTTATCTATCCAAACATAATGCTTACTGATTCATTTATACATTACTTCCTTTAACGATGTAGCCAACCGGGATCTCATTACCTCGGCCTAAAAGTGCTTTAGACATTCCTATTAACCACTGGTACAAAAAAGGGCTTTTATCAAACATAGATCACAAGCACTCATCAAATTTAACTCCTAGGTGGCACATGTAACAAATGATGATGCAACGAGTTCCAGTTTAGTTCGAGAATCAGCTAAACCAAAGCTCTGATACTAAACTTGTAACAACCCCCTACCCGGTCTAGGAAGTAAACCGGTTTAGGACGTGTTACTAAAACAAACATACGTACTTTCTTGTCAACATTTGACATATACAATTAAGCAAGTTTTCAGAAGACAGGGTAAACAAAAAGATATACATTAAGTACTCCTAGGTGGCACTTATTATTTATTTTTATATTTCAGTTCATAAAGTTATTTCATTGTTTCTACTAACATCTAAGTTTTGACTTCATACATACACACTATTAATTATAACCTGAATGTAAACTTACTTATCTCTAATCATTTAGGCATATCAGTTTGTAAATATGATCATTCAGGTTAACCTCAATCCTTTGGTTTAATCAATAAACTCTCATGTTTTACCATTTAATACCAAGATATACTAGCCCAAGATACCATGTAGGTATATTATATCAGATATTTAGACAACTACCCGATCTTATTATCTATTAAATCATAATAAGCAAACATAACCAATAATTAATTAAAGGCCCATTACAAAACATTGGATAACTTATCAACTTATATACATGTGAGACTAGAATGAAATAATCTATATGCACTATGCATATGGTACGTCTATGTGCCACTAACTAGGAGTTCGCAAAGGACATACAAAATGTACTTTTTGCTACTTGTGATCCAGTCCAAACTCAAAGTTAAAAGAAGATAAAGCTACCCTAAAAAGTGATGAAAGAGATAGAGTAAGCAAATGCTTAGTAAGGTAGCACTAATAAGCATAAATATTTGTAGATAAGTGTTTTGATATTTCAAATATATTCTTTCGCTCAAGATTGTCAATTTAGATATGCTCCTAGCTTGATCATAAACAAATCCATCTTGATTTAACATCGTATAGGTACATAGGATCACGCATGACATATCATGGATTTATCTTCACTAATACCATTAATTATTCAACTTAGCCTCTTAGTATCATGGCTTGTTCTTAACACCTCAAGGTCATACATTACTTGTCTAGTGATATATTGAGTAATTTCTTATCAATTCCTCATTAGGAGATACTTGATTATAAACAAATTAGTTTTTATCTCATGTACATATATACATTTGCTTAATCAATCCACCATACTCTTGTATTTCTATGTTAATATTCCAATAGTCATGTATAGACACTTATATATATATATAGCAAAGCATTCCAAACATACTCAACTCTATCCAAAACAATCCAATCAACATGTATACATTACTTATACATTGCAAAACAGCCCAAACATATTCAATTCTATTCAAAACAATCCAAACATATTTAATTTTGTTCAAAACAATCCAATTAATATGTATACATACTTATACACTTGCAAAACAGTCCAAACATATTTAATTCTATTCAAAATAGTCCAAACATGTTTAATTCTGTTCAACACAGTCCAATTAACATGTATACATACTTATACTCTAGCAAAACAGTCCAAACATATTTAATTATGTTCAAAACAGTCCAATTAATATGTATACATACTTATACACTTGCAAAACTGTCCAAACATATTTAATTCTATTCAAAACAGTCCAAATATATTTAATTATGTTCAAAACAGTCCAATTAACGTGTATACATACTTATACTCTTGCAAAACAGTCCATACATATTTAATTATGTTCAAAACAGTCCAATTAATATGTATACATATTTATACACTTGCAAAACAGCCCAAACATATTCAACTCAAGGATGTTCTGCAATGGCATATCATGTCATTTTAAATATTCCAGTTGTAACAACCCCCTACCCTATCTAGGAAGTAAACCGACTTAGGACGTGTTACTAAAACAAACATACGTACTTTCTTGTCAACATTTGACATATATAGTTAAGCATGTCTTCAAAAGAAAGGGTAAAATTTAAAACTTTTTAAATTATCAAAGATCCAACTTCTACCTTGAATCAGGTACAAACAAAAAGACATACATTAAGTAAGACCTTTCAACCACTAGATAGCAGTATGCACATATTATTTATTTTTATATTTTAGTTCATAAAGTTATTTCATTGTTTCTACTAACATCTAAGTTTTGACTTCATACATACACACTATGCATACGGTCTGTAAATATGATCATTCAGGTTAACCTCAATACTTTGGTTTAATCAATAAACTCTCATGTTTTACCATTTAATACCAAGATATACTAACCCAAGATACCAGCTAGGTTTATCATATCAGATATTTAACAACTACCCGAACTTACTATCTATTAAATCATAATAAACAAACATAACCAATAATTAATTAAAGGCCCATTACAAAACATTGGATAACTTATTAACTTATATACATGTGAGACTAGAATGAAATAATCTATATGCACTATGCATACGGTACGTCTATGTGCCACCAACAAGGAGTTCGCAAAGGACATACAAAACGTACTTTTTGCTACTTGTGATCCGGTCCAAACTCAAAGTTAAAAGAAGATAAAGCTACCCTGAAAAGTGATGAAAGAGATAGAGTAAGCAAATGCTTAGTAAGGTAGCATTAATAACCATAAGTATTTGTAGTAAGTGTTTTGATATTTCAAATATATTCTTTCGCTCAAGATTGTCAATTTAGATATGCTCCTAGCTTGATCATAAACAAATCCATCTTGATTTAACATCGTATAGGTACATAGGATCACACATGACATATCATGGATTTATCTTCACTAATACCATTAATTATCCAACTTTGCCTCTTAGTATCATGGCTTGTTCTTAACACCTCAAGGTCATACATTACTTGTCTAGTGATATATTGAGTAATTTCTTATCAATTCCTGATTAGGAGATACTTGATTATAAACAAATTAGTTTTTATCTCATGTACATATATACATTTGCTTAATCAATCCACCATACTCTTGTATTTCTATGTTAATATTGCAATAGTCATGTATAGACACTTATATATATATAGCAAAGCATTCCAAACATACTCAACTCTATCCAAAACAATCCAATCAACATGTATACATTACTTATACATTGCAAAACAGCCCAAACATATGCAATTCTATTCAAAACAATCCAAACATATTTAATTCTATTCAAAACAATCCAATTAATATGTATACATACTTATACACTTGCAAAACAGTCCAAACATATTTAATTCTATTCAAAATAGTCCAAACATATTTAATTCTGTTCAACACAGTCCAATTAACATGTATACATACTTATACTCTAGCAAAACAGTCCAAACATATTTAATTCTATTCAAAACAGTCCAATTAATATTTATACATACTTATACACTTGCAAAACAGTCCAAACATATTTAATTCTATTCAAAACAGTCCAAACATATTTAATTATGTTCAAAACAGTCCAATTAACATGTATACATACTTATACTCTTGCAAAACAGTCCAAACATATTTAATTATGTTCAAAACAGTCCAATTAACATGTATACATATTTATACACTTGCAAAACAGTCCAAACATATTCAATTCAAGGATGTTCTGCAATGGCATATCATGTCATCTTGAAATATTCCAGTTGTAACAACCCCCTACTCGATCTAGGAAGTAAACCGGCTTAGGACGTGTTACTAAAACAAACATACGTACTTTCTTGTCAACATTTGACATATACAGTAAAACATGTCTTCAAAAGAAAGGGTAAAATTTAAAACTTTTTAAATTATCAAAGATCCAACTTCTACCTTGAATCAGGTACAAACAAAAAGATATACATTAAGTAAGACCTTTGAACCACTAGATAGCAGCATGCCCTTATTATTTATTTTAATATTTCAGTTCATAAAGTTATTTCATTGTTTCTATTAACATCTAAGTTTTAATTTCATACATACACATTATTAATTATAACTTGAATGTAAACTTACTTATCTTTAATCATTTAGGCATATCAGTATGTAAATATGATCATTCAAGTTAACCTCAATCCTTTGGTTTAATCAATAAACTCTCATATTTTACCATTTAATACCAAGATATACTGTTGCGCGTAATAAGTGCTACGCAATTGTGCAAGTATACACGTTGCAAGTTATAGTATAAAAGATATCGTCTCCACAGGGATTGGTGCCACTTCAAGAATCTAGTCTCTTACACTGTAAAGTAAAAACACAAATAAAGGATTATAGGAGTTTAACTAATAACTAAACTAGAAGGAAATAAAGTAAAAGAATAAATGATAACAAATGAGAGAGATAAGCCAGGTTATCATGAGTTGAGGTGTGATAGCCGATTGGATCGTTTTGGTAAAAGAGTGCATGGGCAACTCAGTTGCTATGGCAACTTGCACAACGGGGTTTCCTTGGCAACTAATCGATGGTTGTCTGGGTGACTAGTTGGGAAACTACTTGGGCATCTGGGCAGCAATCTTCAAGGTTCGGCAGAGCGTTCTTCAATGGTTTCTTCTTATCCCTAAGTCGAAACTCTAGCTACTTGTGCATGCCTTGATAATACATCCTTGCGTGAATCAAGGGTGAACAACAACCAATTTTGCTCCTCTTAGCCGTTGAAATCCTTAACTTATTCCAAAGCCGGATTAATCTTCACCATCAATAGATTGAATAAAGATCATATTCATTCGTTTCTTGAATCTAACTCTCTTGATATTAGATAAATAGATGACGTTACGAGATCCTCTCCCAATTCACTCGCAAACAAGAATAAGAACCAAGAATGAATAAACCTTGAATAGAAAAGTGCAAACTCTTATTACCTAAACAAAATCCAATAGTTTCTCACAACCACAAAACACAATAACCATATCCAAATAGATTTAGTTCATGGCTAGGTTCCAAAGAAACACAAGATAAAGAATCCCTAGCATGAACCTAATTGAACAAGAAAGAAAAAGATGAAGGATGAAGCTTGTCGAAATCCTCCTTGCCCTAGATGCTTGTCGAAAATTCTCTCCTCTTGCTCTCCCCCTCAAGTTTACGATATGGCCTCTAATTTATAGGGCTAGGTCAAAGTTCTTCTTTGAGGAGGAAGTTAAGTTGGAATTAAATTATCTTTAAAAAATATAATTCTTTATTATAATTATATTCCTACTAGAACTTCTCCTATCTTCTTGGAATTTAATTCTTCTTTAATCTCTTTATGGAAATCAAATTCCTTTGGGATTTGGATTTGCTCCACGTCATCTTGGGCTTGTCTAGTCATCAATTTCGACTACCATATCACCTTGTTCTTTGTCGACAATTGCCTTGGCAACTGGCTCGGCGTCTCCTTCATGCATTTCCCTGGCAACTAGCTCGGCATCTCCTTCATGTATTGCCCTGGCAACTAGCTCTAGCCTTGCTTTGGCAAGTGATCCTGTACATACACACAAAACACACCAAAGCAACATCTTTTCCCACAAAAACTACCAAGTTATGTAATCAAGCTCAACGATGGAAGGAAACATGGATTAATGCATGAATGGCTAATTATGCAACTAATATGAGCCTAAGTCTAACAATAATATGAGTAAAAAGGGTAAGAAAAATAGTACTTTTTAACACTTATCACACCCCAAACTCGAACTATTGCTTGTCCTCAAGCAATGCAAACTAATAATTACCTGCGAAGACTTCAATTTTCACAAACTTAGCTTTGAACTTGATTTCAATTCTCAGAACCGGGGCACAAAGTATGATTGGCTTTTCATTTTTCGGAAAACTTAGGAGTTACTCGGAATCAAACTATAATGCTTGTGAGTGTGTGCGGAGTTGTGTGCAAGTTGATTTTTTGGATTCTATGCAAACAAGAGGTTTTCAAATTACTTCATTGGGTTCTTTTTAACATGTTTTAACTAGAGCCAGTTTTGGGCACCTCTACTGTTTTGTTTTTAGTTTTCTTAAGTTAATTAATTCAACTAGAGCCAGTTTCGGGCACCTCTAGCGAATTTTTTTTAGCACATACTTGAGCCAGTTTCGGGCACCTCTAGTGATCAATTTTTTTAGCACATGCTAGAGCCAATTTCGGGCACCTCTAGCATTCATCCAATTTTTATTCTAATCCCCCAATTTGTTAATTATCAACCTAAGTTCACTAGAATTCCTTAAATCAATCAAACCGCAACAGTGTTTCATCAAATTTAGCATCATAGTAAAATTCTAAGTTTTTCCATGGTTATCCTAGAATAAAAATTCTATCAATTAAGTGCATTGGCAAAGTCATCATCGGATATTCATCAAATCTAAGCAATTCTTGTTCCAACTAAAGGCATGGCAAGCAATTTATGTATCCTAAATGTAATACTTAATATGAATGTAACTAAACATGGTAACTACTAATAACAATCCCCCCCAAACTCGAGTGAGGCATTGTCCTCAATGCATGCATTAAAGAAAAATAAAAATAACAAAAAATAAAATGCATACAAGGACTTACTCCGAGAGTTCATCATCGTGGATGATTAGTTTCCTTTTGGTCGGTGTCTTGATTCTCTTGCTTGAACGCGATGGTTTTTTCCTTGTTGCCGGTGGTGGAATTGATCCTCGTACGGGGTTGTCCTCATCGTCCTCTTCATCAATGTCATTGGCTTTTCGCTTGGAGGATTCAATTGATGCGGTCTTTGTTGGTGCAATGGAGGACTCGTCCGAATATGAAAAATCAAATAATGATTTCGTAGGAGTTGATTCAGGCATAGGTGCTTTACCTTTGGCTTTTGCAGTGGTTGCCGGGATGTCTTTAGCTTTGGTTGCCGTGGCATCTTCAGGGTTGGTTGCCGGGGCATCTGCTTGTGCAGGTACGATGTAGGTTGCCGTGGCATCATCTATTGCGGTTGTCGTGGCGACTGCTTCATTGGTTGCCGGGGCAAGTATCTCGGCAGGAAAGATTGGGAACGGCACGCGATTGTTTGGGTACTTTTCTAGGATGACTTGGGTGATGGAATTGTTGTGCTCCTGCATGTATCGCATGAACATTATTTGCCGGTCTTCAATTTGCCTTAGGTGGCTCACCAATGGTTGCAATAGTGCTTCAAAGTGTCCCGGGGTTGATGGCTGAGTTGCCCGGGCGTTAGGTGCTTGGGCATTAGGGATTGCTGGGGCAGGAGTTGCTGCAGCAATTTGAGGCCTTGAGGATTTTCCCGGTGCCTCTCCCATTAGCTTTCGAATTTGTGCTTGATTCCAATCGGACTTTGGTAGGGCCTTTTCATCGGTGGATTCACTTGGGACATGCATCTCCTTGCAAAGATTAGAAATTAAGTAAGGGAAGAAAAGATAACCCTTATCTTTTGAGCTACATACAAAAATCTCATCACAAATAATTTTTCCAATGTTAATGATGCGATTATGCAAAATAGAATGTATGAGCAAAAGACGTGGCATATCAACGGTAGTATTGTGTGTGGTGGGCGTTAAAGAAGTTTTAACAAACTTATTCCATAGTTTTGCCTCGGGTTTAAGCTGAATGCGATTTACCGTGCCCTTGTATTTACCATCGTTCTAATGAGTTCCCGGTTGAGTGAGTTCTTGAAGCACCTTGTCGAGTTGCTTGTGCGTGATTTGATCAACGAAAGCTTGATGCTCGTCCTTCTCAATGTAAAGCCCGTAAAAGGTGTTGACGTTTTTTAGGGCTTATGAGTATGGCCTTTTCACGAACAAAAACATAAGGATTATCCGGGTTAGGTGAGTGAGCATAGAATTCTCTTACCCATGAGATGTTGCCCGGTTCTGATTGATGGCAAAAGATTTGCCACTTTTGATGTACAATCCTCTCGAAGATGAATGGTTCAAGGCCGAAATCTTGATGAGAGTTGGAGTATTCAAAGCCTTGTTCTTCATAAATCTTTCGGCTTTCAAACTTGGAGTGAAATCTTTCTTGAACCACCGGTGTAGCAAACTTCTTGTATCTTGGTTCTTTGGAGGAACTTGGATGAACTAAAAATTTAATTTTGGATGCCATGGATGATCTTGGTTGTGAGTTTTGTAAAAACAAATAAAAGAAAAGAAAAGAAACTAAAAAGTTGCAAGATAAAAAGTAGGAATAGGTTAAGGGTGATAGGTTTTATAGAAAAGATAGGTGGTAAATATGGTGGGTGGGATTGGAGGAAGACGAAAAAAAGGGTTTTGGGTTAGGGGAAGAGTGACGGCAAGGGGGTTTGATTAGGGTAAGTTGGAGGCTTTATATAAGCCTTAGATTCAACCCATTAATTTCCTTGTTGAAGATGTTTTCCTTCTTGGATTAAAATTCCTCTTTATCTTGAACTCTTTTCCTACAATTCAAAGACAAATCAAATAAGGATTAAAATTAAAGATAGACTAATAAAAGAAAATAAATAAAGATGTGTAAAGGGATTCTTAAACTTAAAAAGATAAAAAAAATCTATCCTAAAAAATATAATAATAATCGGTAAAAATAAAAAAATAGTTCGAAAAAAAACTAAAAAATAAATAAAATAAAAATAAAAATAAAATATCAAAGGGAGAGCATGCTCATGCATCTCCTAAGTTGACCACTTCTTTGTTACGTTCCATATGGGCACCATTGTAGTGTTTTAATCTTTGTCCATTAACTTTGAATTCATGTTTGTCAGTGATGAACTTGATTATCACGGCACCATGGGAGAATGGTTTGACAACTTTGAATGGTCCCGACCATCTTGATTTCAGTTTTCCCGGGAAAAGTTTTAGTTGAGAATTGAATAGGAGAACTAGTTGCCCTGGCATGAATTGTCGCGGCAATAGTTTCTTCTCATGCCATCGCTTTGTTTTCTCCTTGTAGATTCATGCATTGTTATATGCGAGTGCACGAAATTCTTCTATCTCGTTGAGGTCCAACAAATGCTTTTGTCCGGCACTTTCCTAATCCATATTCACGGTCTTGATTGCCCAATATGCCTTGTGTTCGATTTCCACCGGTAGGTGGCATGTTTTGCCATAGACAAGTCAGAAGGGGGGCATACCTAAGGGTGTTTTGAATGCAGTGTGATATGCCCAAAGTGCGTCATCTAGTCTTAATGACCAATCCTTCCTAGAGGGATTTACAACTTTCTCGAGTATACCCTTCAATTCCCGGTTGGAAATTTCTGCTTGCCCGTTGGTTTGTGGGTGATATGCCGTGGCGATCTTGTGTGATATGCCGAAGCGTTGCAACATCTTGGCAGTTAGTCTGTTGTCAAAATGCTTGCCTTTGTCACTGATAATTACTCTCGGCATCCCAAACCGTGTAAATATGTTTTTCTGCAAGAATCATTGCACGGTCTTGGAATTGTTGTTGGGAACTGCAGCTGCCTCAACCCATTTAGACACGTAGTCGACGGTAAGTAGAATGTAGAGGTTGCCGAATGAAGATGGGAAAGGTCCCATAAAATTGATCCCCCATACATCGAACAATTCCACCTCGATGATGTTCTGGAGCGGCATCTCATTTCGTCTAGAGATATTGCCCGTCCTTTGGCAACGATCACATTGCTTGTAAAAGTTTTGGGCATCTTTGTACAATGTTGGCCAATACAACCCAGATTGCAAAACTTTGGCCTCGGTACGAGTTCCTCCAAAATGTCCTCCATAGGGTGAAGAATGGCATTGCAGAGTACATTCTGTTGCTCTTCTTTAGGGACACATCGGCGTATAACCTGATCTGCACATTGTTTAAACAAAAGAGGCTCGTCCCAAAAGTAATGCTTAGCATCATGGCGGAACCGCTTCTTCCCTTGGTGAGTAAGACCATAAGGTAAAATACCATAAACAAGGAAATTAACTAAATCCACGTACCAGGGTATTGACGAGGCATGTGTTGCCGTGGCGACTGCTCCCAAAATTGCTGAGGCGTGCGCGTCAAAGGCTGTTGCGGCGTCGAGAGTTGCCGAGGCGTGCGCATCCATGGTTGCCGAGGCGTCAAGGGTTACTGAGGCATGCGCATCCATGGTTGCCGAGGCAACTAAAATTTGTTCATCCGGGAATGCATCGCATATCTCTAGATCCGCGTCCTCCTCCCTACTGTGTTCTAAACATGATAAGTGATCGGCCACTTGATTTTCTGTTCCTTTCCTGTCCTTAGTTTCAATATCAAATTCTTGTAAAAGTAATATCAAACGAATCAAACGAGGTTTGACATCCTTTTTAGCAAATAGATATTTGATTGTCGAATGGTCCGTATGAACAATTACCTTTGTACCAATCAAATAGGATCAAAACTTGTCAAATGCGAAAACTACAACTAGTAACTATTTCTCTATTGTTGTGTAATTCACTTGAGCACTATTAAGAGTTTTACTAGCATAGTATATCACATGGAGGGTCTTACCTGTGCGTTAGCCTAGGACTGCTCCTACTGCGAAATCACTTGCATCACACATGAGCTCAAAAGGTAGTGTCCAATCTGGTGGAACGACAATGGGTGTCGAGGTAAGCTTTTTCTTTAGGGTTTCGAATGCTTGGGGTGCAAGAATCATCAAAATCAAACACTTTATCTTGTTCAAGCAAATTGCACAAGGGTTTAGTGATTTTAGAAAAATTATGAATGAACCTCCTGTAAAAACCTGCATGTCCAAGAAAACTTCGAATTCCTTTAACCGAACTTGGTGGGGGTAATCTCTCGATCACGTCCACCTTGGCTTTGTCTACTTCAATTCCATTGGATGAAATCTTGTGGCCGAGCACTATTCATTCATCTACCATAAAATGGCATTTCTCCCAATTGAGGACTAAATCAGTTTCTTCACATCTTGCCAACACCCTCTCTAAATTGCCGAGACAGCTATCGATGTCATTACCAAAAACAGAAAAATCATCCATGAAGATCTCAAGGAAGTCTTCGACCATGTCTAAAAAGAGTGCCATCATGCATCTTTGGAAGGTTGCTGGGGCATTACACAATCCGAACGGCATCCTTCAGAAAGCATAAGTACCGTATGGGCATGTGAAGGTTATCTTTTATTGATCTTCTGGTGCTATGGCAATTTGATTGTAACCTGAATAACCATCAAGAAAATAATAAAAGGGTTTACCTGCAAGACGGTCAAGCATTTGATCAATAAAGGGTAATGGGAAGTGATCTTTCCTAGTGGCTTTGTTTAGCTTTCGATAATCCATACAAACCCTCCAACTGGTCACAGTCCTAGTTGGAATGAGTTCATTATTTTCATTACTTACCACCGTTATACCTCCATTTTCGGTACACATTGTACCAGACTTACCCATGTACTATCAGAGATAGGGTATATAATGTCAGCGTCAAGCCACTTGATGATTTCTTTCATTAGAACCCCTTTCATGGCATGATTCAGTCTCCTCTGGGCCTCAATTGAAGGTTTGTGATCATCTTCCAACAAAATCTTGTGCATGCACACTACCGGGCTAATTCCCTTCAAGTCGGCAATTATCCACCCTATTGCCTTTTTGTGTAGCTTCAACATTTTAATCAGCTTCTTTTCCTGCTCAGGCTGTAACTTAGAAGAAATAATTATAGGCAATGTATTATCGGTTCCTAAGTATGCATATTTTAGTTGCTCTGGTAATTGTTTCAACTCAAGAATCGGTGGTTGTTCAATAGAGGGTTTTTCGAGCTTACCTTCCTTACCTGAGTAATCCAGTGGTTCAAAGTATGTACCTGGTCGATTGACTAGCCAATTTGCCTCTTCTTGTTGTTCCTCATCGACCGGTTCTTCATACTCCTTAGGTTCCTCTTGATCGGCAATGTAGTTGCTGAGGCAACTAAATTCCTCGTTGAAGTTAAACTCTGCTGTGGCATGAAGAAGTTGGCATTCTTCTGGATCATTGGCATGCCTTAGTGTTTGGAACACATTTAGTTTAACTTGCTGGTCATTCACCCTCATTGTGAGTTCTCAGTTTTCAACATCGATCAAGGTTCTCCCTGTTGCTAGGAATGGTCTCCCGAGAATGATAGGTGCATGCTCATCTGCTTCACAATCCAAAACAATAAAGTCAGCGGGAAAAATTTTTTATCAACTTTTACCAATATGTCCTCGATTTTTCCCTCTGGATGCACATAGGATCTGTCGTCTAGCTATAGCATAACTGTTGTAGGTCTTGCCTTCCTGATTCCTAGTTTCTAGAAAACAGATTTAGGCATCAAGTTTATGCTAGCCCCAAGGTCCCATAATGCTTTCCTGACATAGTGGTTTCCAATGGAACAGGGTATTGTGAAAATTCCAGGATCCTTCAACTTGGGTGGCATACGATTGTGCAACATTGCCATGCATCCCTCTGTTGCGGCAACTATTTCAAACTCTCCCAGCCTTGTTCTCTTAGACACAATGTCTTTAAGAAACTTGGCATAGTTTGGCATTTGTTCAATTGCTTCCACCAATGGCAAGTTGATGTGGACTTGCTTTAGGATATCAAGAAACTTCTTGAATTGATATTCTTGCTTGCTTTTGTCGCTTCAACCTTTGTGGGAATGGTGGTGGAAGTCGGATATCTTCGATCCTTTCATTGGTTTGGAACCTGATTGACGGCATTGTCGGGACAACTGGAGTTGCCGAGGCATTATCAACTGGGGTTGCCGAGGCATGCTTATCGCAAGTTGTCGAGGCATCCTTATCATCGGTTGCCGAGGCATGCTTGTTGTCGGTTGCCGCGGCAATTCCTGGTTCAGCATCTAAGGCTTTGCCGCTAGGTTCGTCTTGATAATTTTGTACAGTTTTGTTTGATGAGCGAGTTTGAGCCTCTCTAAGTTGTTGGCTACTTCTAGTGGTGATTGCCTTACATTGTTCATGGCCAGTTCCTCTTGCGACTTCAGTATCGCTAGGTAAACCTCCTTGCGGTCTAGTATTCAAGTTTTGAGCAAACTGTCTGACTTGATTTTCCAATGATTTGAATGCCGCCTCTTGGTTTTGCAATCTCATCTCGGTCCTGTTAATAAAAGCATCAGTTATTTTTATGAAGTTACTATTCTCATCCATATAAGATTCATTTTTCATCATAAAAGCATTTAGAGAATTTTCCAAAGAACTAGATATTGTAGGTTGTTGCTGCGGTAACTGTTGTCGTGACATATTCTGCTGGAATCCCGATGCTTGTGCATTCTAATTGTTCGGGTTTAGAGCATTGTTGGGATTACTCCATGAAAAATTTGGGTGCTTCTTCCATGCTAGATTGTATGTATTGGACATCACATTATTGTTCCGATTGTAATTCCCCACATAGAAGCTGGATTCCGGATTCTGCATACATTCAGAAGAA
Organism: Hibiscus mutabilis; assembly: GCA_019671005.1. Taxonomy (NCBI): domain Eukaryota; kingdom Viridiplantae; phylum Streptophyta; class Magnoliopsida; order Malvales; family Malvaceae; genus Hibiscus; species Hibiscus mutabilis. The sequence continues at coordinate 22,423,894 of CM033746.1, read as the reverse complement.
TCATGGTTATCACCACATAACTCACAAAAAGAATCAATTACATTGACCTCATGTGTGTTGTTTGGTTTTTGCATGTTCAGGACCATCTTGGTTAAAGTGGCCAATTGTGCCAAAATTGAATCTGATGATCCTAGTTCATGTATTGTGGCTTGGCATCTAACTCCTCCTCTTCTAGTAGAGGGGAATTGATAATCATTCTTGGCCAGCCTGTTTAGAATTTGCATTGCTTCCTCCGGTGACTTATCTAGGAGTATGCCGTTTGCCGAGGCATCTAGCATCATCCTTGTTGGTGTATTCACAGCGTTGTAAAACATTGTTACTTGAGTCCACACCGAGAATCCGTGAAGGGGGCATTTGTGTAGAAGTTCTCTATATCGCTCCCAAGCCTCGTACATGGATTCATCATCTGCCTGCCGAAAAGAAGTAATGTCGTTACGAAGCTTATTAGTCAAATTTGTAGGATTAAACCGAGCAAGGAAATCACGACAAAGATCGGTCCAAGATGCTATTGATCCGGCAGGAATGCTATTCAACCATGCTTTCGCCCTATCCCTCAGTGAATAGGGGAATAATCTTAATCGTAAGACATCGGGGGTGACTCCGTGTATTTTGAACGAGTTGCAAATCTCGAGGAAAGATTTAAGATGTTGCCGTGATCTTCGATTCTTTGAGCCGCCAAATTGACCAATTGTGTTGATCATATTAAACATTACGGTTTTAACTCAAAGTGGTCGGCTTCAATTTCAAAGCGACAACTCTGGATTAAGTCCATCAAGATAGTCTCAAATAGTTCTGTTTTTAGTAAGAATCACTCATCCTCCTCCTGGAACATCTTGATTCATATTGCCGTCTTGATTAGCCATGGCTACTCTTATCCTTCGTCTAAGTCTTTGTAAGGTTCGTTCGATTTACGGATCAAAGGGATATTCTGTGTAATCGGTCTCGCCACGTCATATACCAATGCAAAACCAAAGTTTGTTAGCCCTTTGAATCTTAAACAAGAAAAGTAAAAAGAAAGTGCAAGAAAATAAAAACAAAGTCGCTATTGCCAATCCCGAACAACGCCGCCAAAAACTTGTTGCGTAATAAGTGCTACGCAAATGTGCAAGTATACACGTTGCAAGTTATAGTATAAAAGATATCGTCTCCACAGGGATTGGTGCCACTTCAAGAATCTAGTCTCTTGCACTGTAAAAAGTAAAAACACAAATAAAGGATTATAGGAGTTTAACTAATAACTAAACTAGAAGGCAATAAAGTAAAAGAATAAATGAGAACAAATGAGAGAGATAGGCCTTGTTATCGTGAGTTGAGGTGTGATAACCAATTGGATCGTCTTGGTAAAAGAGTGCACTGGCAACTCAATTGTCGTGGCAACTTGCACAACGGGGTTGCCTTGGCAACTAATCGATGGTTGCCTGGGCGACTAGTTGGGCAACTACTTAGGCGTCTGGGCAGCAATCTTCAAGGTTCGACAGAGCGTTCTTCAATGGTTTCTTCTTATCCTTAAGTCAAAACTCTAGCTACTTGTGCATGCCTTGATAATACATCCCTGCGTGAATCAAGGGTGAACAACCAATCTTGCGCTCCTCTTAGCCGTTGTAATCCTTAACTTATTCCTAAGCCGGATTAATCTTCACCATCAATAGATTGAATAAAGATCATATCCATTCGTTTCTTGAATCTAACTCTCCCGATATTAGATAAATAGATGAAGTTACGAGATCCTCTCCCAATTCACTCGCAAACAAGAATAAGAACCAAGAATGAATAAACCTTGAATAGAAAAGTGCAAACTCTTATTACCTAAACAAAATCCAATAGTTTCTCACAACCACAAAACACAATAACCATAGCCAAATAGATTTAGTTCATGGCTAGGTTCCAAATGAACACAAGATAAAGAATCCCTAGCATGAACCTAATTGAACAAGAAAGAAAAAGATGAAGGATGAAGCTTGTCGAAATCCTCCTTGCCCTAGATGCTTGTCGAAAATTCTCTCCTCTTGCTCTCCCCCTCAAGTTGACGATATGGCCTCTAATTTATAGGGCTAGGTCAAAGTCCTTCTTTGAGGAGGAAGTTAAGTTGGAATTAAATTATCTTTAAAGAATATAATTCTTTATTATAATTATATTCCTACTAGAACTTCTCCTATCTTCTTGGAATTTAATTCTTCTTTAATCTCTTCATAGAAATCAAATTCCTTTGGGATTTGGCTTTGCTCCACGTCATCTTGGGCTTGTCTAGTCATCAATTTCGACTACCATATCACCTTGTTCTTTGTCGACAATTGCCCTGGCAACTGGCTCGGCGTCTCCTTCATGCATTACCCTGGCAACTAGCTCGGCATCTCTTTCATGTATTGCCCTTGCAACTAGCTCTAGCCTTGCGTTGGCAAGTGATCCTGTACATACACACAAAACACACCAAAGCAGCATCTTTTCCGACAAAAACTACCAAGTTATGTAATCAAGCTCAACGATGGAAGGAAACATGGATTAATGCATGAATGGCTAATTATGTCACTAATATGAGACTAAGTCTAACAATAATATGAGTAAAAAGGGTTAGAAAAATAGTTCTTTTTAACACTTATCATATACTAACCCAAGATACTAGCTAGGTTTATCATATCAGATATTTAACAACTACCCAAACTTACTATCTATTAAATCATAATAAGCAAACATAACCAATAACTAATTAAAGGCCCATTACAAAACATTGGATAACTTATCAACTTATATACATGTGAGACTAGAATGATATAATCTATATGCACTATGCATACGGTACGTCTATGTGCCACCAACTAGGAGTTCGCAAAGGAGATACAAAATGTACATCTTGCTACTTGTGATCTGGTCCAAACTCAAAGTTAACCGAAGATAAAGCTACCCTGAAATGTGATGAAAGAGATAGAGTAAGCAAATGCTTAGTAAGGTAAAACTATTAACCATAAGTATTTGTAGTTAAGTGTTTTGAAATTTCAAATATATTCTTTCGCTTAAGATTGTCAATTTAGATATGCTCCTAGCTTGATCATAAACAAATCCATCTTGATTTAACATCGTATAGGTACATAAGATCATGCATGACATATCATGGATTTATCTTCACTAATACCCTCAATTATCTAACTTAGCCTCTTAGTATCATGGCTTGTTCACTACATATAATGTTCAAACTTAACACCTCAAGGTCATACATTACATGTCTAGTGATATACTGAGTAATTTCTTATCAATTCCTGATTAGGAGATATTTGATTATAAACAAATTAGTTTTTATCTCATGTACATACATACATATGCTTAATCAATCCACCATACTCTTATATTTCCATGTTAATATTCCAATAGTCACGTATACACACTTATATATATATAGCAAAGCATTCCAAACATACTCAATTCTACCCAAAACAATACAATCAACATGTATACATTACCTATACATTGCAAAACAGCCCAAACATATTCAATTCTATTCAAAGCAATCCAAACATATTTAATTCTGTTCAAAACAATCCAATTAACATGTATACATACTTATACACTTGCAAAACAGTCGAAACATATTTACTTCTATTCAAAACAGTCCAAACATATTTAATTCTGTTCAAAACAGTCCAATTAACATGTATACATACTTATACTCTTGCAAAACAATCCAAACATATTTAATTCTGTTCAAAACAGTCTAATAAACATGTATACATACTTATACACTTGCAAAACAGTCCAAACATATTTAATTCTATATAAAACATTCCAAACATATTTAATTATGTTCAAAACAGTCCAATTAACATGTATACATACTTATATTCTTGCAAAATAGTCCAAACATATTTAATTATGTTCAAAACAGTCCAATTAACATGTATTCATATTTATACACTTGCAAAACAGTCCAAACATATTCAACTCCATGAATTCCTTAGCCTTAACCACGAGGTTACAAGTCATGACCATATTACACAATTATATTATACACATTTTCGGTTAAACGTCAATTACTTAATATACATGTTTTCAAGTTGAGTAAATAGATCAACTTATGAATTCATAATTTTACCAAAACGTAATAACACCTATATGTCTGGTTTCCTTTCATATAAATTATTCTAATTCTAAATTACTTGTCTTATAAGACATCAAACATATCTTATTTATGGCAAAACATAGGCATGATTTTCACTTGTCAAATAAGTTATAAGTTATCAAGTCTTGTACTTAAGTTACTTATTATTAAGTTTTATTGATCTTACAAACATGTCATCGACTTATAATTATGTTTTACAAACATTATCAAACATAGATCTCAAGAGCATGAATACTTATCACCCAAATTATCAAGCATAACATCTCATAACATAGTTACTTGTTATACAGTTATTAGACACAATATCATATAACATAGATACTTTCCTCAAGATTCATCAAACACAGTTAGTTTATTTAACTAACAAATTTCAATATTTTCACCTCTATCATAGCCTTGAAACTCAAGTATTACTTTAAACTTAAACAAGAAATTAGCCTTTCGATTAACAACATTCGAATGAGGCATAACTTTTTTTTACATTAGGTTGTACAAAGATCACATACAATTAATTGTTACCTTTAGTAAGTTATCCAGCATAACATATCATAAGTATGAATTACTTTTCAAGTACACTAACAAACATAACATGTCAAGGCGCGAATTACTTATTTCACAAGTTATCATAAAAGATTATTAGTTGGGTTTTGCACATTTCATTGATATCAACTTTAACATAGCCTTGAGAATCAAGTAAGAGTCCAGGTACACGAATCACCAACCAAATGTAGCCCAAAAAGATGGTACACGCAGTACCGGTCATTCCCTCCTATTGTCGCCAATTGACCACAACACATCCCTCATGCTGTCGCCAATTAAGAACCGTAGTCCACCCCAAGCACGAGCTCTATGGAATCTATGGCATGCCAACTATACCTATAACTAACTCGAAACCAAGGCTTTTTATAAAAACTTATCTTGTCAAAATCAAAGTTGAGCTTAGCTCCTTATTATCATAGTCATGAACTTATCATATCCTGAGCATTACTCAAAATTCTTACTATCATGCCACCAAGGCTTATTTCATAGCATATCTCAAATTTACCCAATATCAATGTATCAAATGGACATACCTTATTATTATTAGTTTCAAAAGTAAACATAACTTCAAATTCAAACATTTACACAAAGGTCTTAAACTTATCTATTATCATATCAAGTTTGATATGATCTTAATTCCTTATTAAGGTATTCGAAATAACATGGATATTAAAAAACTTTGATTACCTCATATATAAATCATACATACACATGAAAACATATAAAGCTTCTAACATAATTGTTATAATAGCCAGAATTTCATGTCACATTATTCTTTTCAAACGAGTACTTACCTCCTTTTCCAGCTTATGATTGCACTCAAGACTCAAATATTCATAAAATAAGGTTTTTAACAACAAAGAATGCTCGGGAAGGTTTCTGGCCTATCCCAAGACTTTAAACTACACTTACAGTTCGCCCCGAGCTAACTTTGATCCCGTATAACAATTCCTTTTTGGTTGTCTCCTATGTGATCTACATTTGCCTTCCCACCTTCATAACCTTGTGTCTAGATATAGCAACATGTGCATTCATGTATTAGAATTTGATTGAACATTCATTTAACTTAATTACTCAATCACAAATACACAAATATATACATTCCGCCAAAACTGTCTACATGCACATCAAAGTCAATTTCTAAATGTATCTATATACTTTTAAATTGCTTAAACATGTACTTACACTTTGAATATAACAAAACTGCCCACTTATCATTTAAATACATAAAACAGCCCCTAACTTGTTTTATTCATATAAACAATCCACCATTGTTTTTATACTTATAAAATAGTCCCAAATTTCACATGTACGCATATACTTAACCATAACAATCCATTATTGTTTTCACATATCTATAATAGTCCCAAAAAAGTCCACACATTTCATTTTTACTCTCAAAGTAGTCCCAATTTTTATATACACACCAAAATAGGGCAGCTCTCTCATACATATTTACTCGAACAAAGCAATCCAATTTCATTCACCATAAACATCAAAGTAGTCATCTAATCACATACATTTACTAAATGAAATTAACTAACAGCCTCAAGTTCATACATATTCATTTATACACACAAAACATTCCTAAGCTTCCTTACGTATTCCAAAACAGTCCATGATTCAATTTTTATCAACAATAACACCCATAAAATGCTCAAGCATTAAATTCATACCAACAAGGTCTCATTCATAAAGCTCTCAACAAATTATCCATTTCTTTCATGCATTACATATTTCATTCGATCATAACAAGGTCTTCACTTATATATACATATATATATATATACTAACATAGTTTTCGAATGAATCCTTAATTCATAGAATAATTTCGATCTTTAATATTTTAAGTAGCTTATTCAAAATTGGTGAATTTTTTTAAACATCCTATTGACCACTCCAAACCATACAACTTTCTATTATCATACCAATCTCCTAATTGAACCGATTCCCATACATGGATCTTTGATTGTACTCAATATTTCATAGCATACAAATCAAACAATTCAATTCACAACAAGATCACAAAAAGGGAAGGAATAAAGAGATTACCTTCCTATCAAGGCATTATTTGAACAAGGCTTAATCCTTTAAGCTAGGTTGAACACTAAAGCTTTCTCTCAATTTCTCTGTAAATCGGTTAATGGAGAGAATAAGGAAGAAGATGATAATTCAATTGCTTTCCTTTCTCCTAATGGCACCATATCGTGAACCCTCCTACGACAAACACTCAGCTTGCTTCCAATTTAACAAGTGTCTAAAGCCACAGCTATAAGTTTCTTTGCATGCAATCTTTTAATGTCACTATTAATTTGGTTTAGTCCCTTCAACATATATATATGCAATTTCTCTTTATTTTAATTTGGTCCTAACATAATTATTTATCTTATAAGATGTTCTTAAAAGTTTAATTTGTCTTGAGTGCCAAGGCAAAACTTCTAAGCTATTAATCGGGGTATTGCACTGGTTCTTTGACATCGGTCACATTGCTTGTAAAACTCATGGGTATCCTTGTAGAGAGTAGGCCACTAAAAGCCTGATTGTAAGACTTTTTCTATTGTGTGGGTTCCTCCAAAATGACCTCCATAGGATGATGAGTGACATTGTTAGAGTATATTTTTCTGCTCCTCCTAAGGAATGCATCTTCTCATAACCTGATTTACACATTATTTAAACAAAAGAGGCTCATCCCAACAATAATGCTTAGCATTATGTAGGAACCGCTTCTTTCTTGATAAGAAAGATCATGAGGTAAAATACCACTTACAAGAAAATTCACTTTATCAGCATACCAAGGAATTGCCTTGGCAATTAGTAGCTGTGAATCTAGGAACGTGTTATGGGTCTCCAAGTGGTCATCTGTGTCATTGTTTCCTTCAAGTTCGGGTAAGCAATCAACAATCTAAGTTTTTGCATCAAAGTTGAACATTGTCGTGGCTTCTATTGCTTGGCACTCTTTTGGATCGTAAACATCCTTGAACGTTTTGAACACTCTAAGTGTGACTTGTTGCTCATTCACCCTCATGGTGAGTTCTCCTCTTTCAATGTCAATCAAATTCCTGCCTATTGCTAAGAATGGTCTCCCGAGAATGATGGGTGCAAACTCATCTGCTTCACAGTCCAAAATAATAAAATCAGTAGGAAAAATAAACTTATCAACTCTTACCAGAATATCTTCAATTTTTCCCTCGGGATGCACATATGATCTATCGGCAAGCTGCAGCATGACTGTGGCAGGCCTCGCCTTACCTATACCTAATCGTTGAAACACAGATTTGGGCATAAGATTTATGCTTGCTCCAAGGTCACATAGAGCTTTTTCGATATAATGCTCGCCAATGGAACATGGTATTGTGAATCTACCTAGATCTTTAAGCTTAGTGTTACAGAGTCATACATCTTTCTATCAAGGCAAATGTCTCAAATTCTCTGAACCTCTTACGCTTAGATACTATTTATTTAAGGAATTTGGCTCGACTGCCTCAACCAGTGGTAAGTTGATGTGGACTTGTTTAAGAATGTCAAGGAACTTCTTAAACTGGTACTCATTCTTTTGCTTATTTAACCTCTGTGAAAATGGTGGTTGCGGTCTGTTCTCTTTGTTTTTACACATTTCGATTGGATTGGCTGTAATAGGTGGACTTGTCGCGACATATGGAATCGCCATGGCATTCACTTTTTAAGACTTCTCTTTATTAGTCAACGTATGCTCATCCTCCTCGGGTTGGATAAGATATTTACCCACCTTTGCTCTGCTTCTAGTAGTGATTACTTTACACTGCTCATGACCTGAACCCCGTTCAACCTCAGTATTGCTGGGCAAGGTTCCCGTGGCCTCGTGCTTAGGGCTTGGGCAAACTGTCCAACCTGAGTTTCTAAAGACTTAATTGTTGCTTCTTGACTCTATATCTGAATTTTTGTCCTGTTCATAAAAGAGCCAGTCTTTTTCATGAAATTGCTAGTTTCAACCATATAAGATACAATTTTAAGCATCAAAGCATTGAGAGTGATTTCCAAATAACTAGTTGTTGAATGTTGCTGCAGTAATTAATTATGTTGTCATGGCATGTTCTGTTGGAATCCTGATGCTTCAGTATTCTGTCAAAATGTATTGTTGTAGCCATTCTGATATTCCATGAGAAGTTTGGATGTTGTTTCTATCCCGGATTATGTGTTAGAATATGGATTTTTGTTTCTATTGTAGTTTCCAACGTAAAAATTGGCTTTTGGGTTCTATGGACACTCAGAAGAATCATGGTTATCATTACAAAAATCACAAGAAGAATCTACTACGTTTACCTCCTGTGTGTTGCTGGGATGTTGCGGATTCTTAACCATATTGGTTAATGCAGCCAATTATGCTAAGATGGCATTAGTTGAATCAAGCTCAATTGTCGTGGCATATTGCCTTGCCTGTCCCCTCCTAGCGGTTGGAAATTGATAGTCATTGTTGGCAAGTCTATCAAGAACCTCAAATGCTTCCTCTGGTGATTTATCTAGGAGTGTTTCATTTGCCGAGGCATCTAACATCATCCTAGTTGGTGCATTGACTCCATTGTAGAACATCACTACTTGCGTCTATTCTCGAAATCTATGCATAAGACACTTGTGAAGAAGCTCTTTGTGACGATTAAAAGCCTCATACATAGGTTCATCATCTTCTTGACAGAAAGAAGTGATATCATTATGCAATTTATCTGTCATGCTAATAGAATTGTACCTGACAATGAAACTTTGACATAGATCTGTCCAAGATTCTAGAGTGCCTGGTGATATGCTGTTGAACCATGTTCTTGCCCTATCCTTCAGTGAATAGGGAAAAAGTCTAAGTCTAAGGACATCCTCATGGACTCCTTGCTATTCGAAAGAATCGTAAACCTCTAAGAAATAACTTAGATATTTCCTGGCGTCTTCGTTTGCTGAGCCACCAAATTGCCCTATTAAATTTAGCATACTGAACATTACGAGCTTCAATTCAGAGTCTGTGGCTTGAATCTCAGGAGTAGCAATTCCTAGATTGAGATCACCAAGGTCTAGTAGTAAGTGATCTCGAATGGGTCTATTTCGTACTCAAACTGGTTGATCTACTACGATTGCATTGCCTCTTGCCGTGGCATTCTGATTGCCATTAGCAATTGGATCTGCCATAACTGTGCATAGTTCTCTTCTTCTCTTACAGAGTACACGTTGAATCTCAGGTTCAAATGGATAGTCTTGTGTTGTTGGTCTTGCTCTGGCCATACACAAATGCAAAACCAAAGGGTGTTAGCGACTTGAAACAAATAACAAAATAGAAAAGAAAAAAAATATAAGAAACTAAAGGTAAAGTCACAATTGCTAGTCCCTCGCAACGGCGCCAAAAACTTGTTGCATGTTTTTAGTGCTACGCAAATGTGCAAGAAAACACATCGCAAGTAATAAAGTGAGGAATATAGAGTATCATATCCACATGGACTGGTATGAAGGACTTGGACTCTTAACTCTTTGCACTAAAATAAGAGAATAGCTATGATGATAGATGGAGATAGAAAAACAAAACAAATAACTAGAGATTGTAAAGAAATGAAGCAATTAATGAGTTGGTTGGATTATTAGGATTGAGAGTATGCCATATGAGTTGCTTTGGCAAGTTGAATGCCAGATGAAAGTGAAATGCTGAAGCAAGTAGATTGTCGTGGCAAGTAAATGCCCAGGCAAGTAGTTTGCTGGAAGTAGGACACTTTGTGACTAGTGAAATGCAAATGCAAGTGGTTGAGTCGGAGTAGGACCCTTCTAGCAAATGGTTGCCCTGCCAAGTTAATTGTCGCGACAAATGTGATGCCATGGAAAGCCAATTGTGTCTCCAATGTTCGGCATAGTGTTCTTCACTACCTTCACATTACTTCTAACTTGAAGGGGTGACGCTTGCGCAAATCTTGGTGATACGTCTGTCACGCGTTACTTTACCAAGAATGAACACCATCTTTCCTTAAACTCTTGTTTAGCCGCTTGAAATTCTCCCTATCGCCAAGCTCCTTCACTTTGTCACTTTCTGGAAACTTGGTTCAAGAGGGAATTGATTTCCTTCAACTCTCGCAATGTTAGGAAACCCGGATTCAACTCGGTCCATTGATCTGTATGAACTCTCGTAATGTTTGGGAATCAACTCGGTTGAGGAACCTCCAATGACTATCAATTTATTAGAATGATTCCTTCTCAAGAATCCTTCATTGATCTCGCTCTCCCTTATGCTGTCACTGATTTAGGGATTTGAGTTTCAACAAATGATTCTCACTCAAGTGTTTATCTCTAAACTACTCAATTTGCAAGAACAAGAATTGAATCAACATTGTGCATTTAACCTTAAACCGAAATCAAATCATCCATAAAAAATCCTCTCAAAACCTAATAACCCAAACCATCTAATTTAATTCATGGTTGGCTGGAAAGAAAATACACAGGAAAATTCCCCGAACATGATGAATGATGTGAGATTACAAACTAAGAAAGAAGAGAGGAGATGAACTCCTCAATCCAATCACTCGTACGAGCATCTTTCCCCTTGATCTCTCTCTCGATCCGATTTCCCCCAATTTCCTCCCTTCCCTTCATGTATTTCGATCCCTTTAAATAGGTGTGGAGGACAGTTTGTTGTGTGAGAATTTGGTGGAGATATGGCTTCCATTTTGAATTTCAAATGTGAGATATAATGTAGCTGATAAATAAATAAAAATTGGGGATTTATCCTTTGCATTTGAATTTGAATTGGGCGGTTGGAGATCCTAACCGCTTTGATCCCTTCATCGCTAAGGCAGACTTTGGCAATTGGCTCGGCAATTCATCATGCACAGAAACAAGCAAAAGAGCAGTATTTTTTCTACAAAAAGTAATAAAATGCATGGCCAAACACATTGAACTAGGAAACTACGAACATATGCATAAATGACTACAAATGCAACTAAAATGAGCTTAAGTCTAACAATAATGTGAGTAAAAAGGGTAGGAAAATAGTACTTTTACACACTTATCAGAGCCCATCCCACCCTAGGGATTGCAAAGGGGCCATGTCCATAAGGGCATTGTAGATCTCTTCATTTGTTGGAATATTATTGAGATTTCGTAGCCTTTCATGAGGTAAGTTTGGGAAGACTCCTTTAATCTGGAAAGAGCCATCAGTATGGGCATCACGTGAGAATAAACTTTGAAAAAATCATACAGCTTTCTCCTTGAGGATATTTTCAACTTCGCACCAATCTCCATTGTGAATTTTGAGGGAGGTAATTTTATTTTTCTACTTTTGACAAATGGCCCGCCTACGAAAATAACGCGTATTACGGTCTTTTTAGGTGATCCATTCTGATCATGATTTCTGGCGCCATAATAACTCATCTTGATTAAGGAGATGCTCGAGATCAATTAATAATTTTGATTCTAAATTACTTAAGAATCGAGAAGGTCGAGTGCTGAGATTTTTTTGAATACCCCGAAGTCTGGCCATGATGGTACATTTTTTAGTACCAATGTGATCGAATATTGTCTTATTCCAAGAGTTAGCAGCTTTGGCAAAATGTAAGATGGTGTTGGTCATACTAAGATCAGGTGCCCAATTATCACTAACCATTCTGGTAAAGTCGTCATGAGATAGCCAACAAGTAAAGCACCAGAATTGACTAGAAGGTGTGCCTCTCATAGCATTACCTTCTTGGAGGAGAATATGATGATTCTCAGAACGCAAGTGGAGGAGATGTTGAACATTAGATTTCGAAAAAACTTCGTTCCAATAGTTGTTGCAGATAAATCTGTCTAATTGAACATGTGCTAAACCCCTAGACCAAGATTAATCAGGTCTTTGGTAGCCCATGTCTCTCAGTTCATAGTCAAAAAATAGGTTCTGAAATTATTTGCTTAGTTTAGCAGATAGAGCACAACCCTTTCTTTCAGTGGGGGTGAGAGTAGAATTAAAATCTCTAAAGAGAATCCATGAAGAGTGAATAAAAGTAGCAAGATGACTTAAATGGGGCTATATTAATTTTTGACCAAACGTCGAAGGGCTAGCATAAATAGTAGTTGCCAAAAAAACACCATCTCGCTTTAATTGTAATGCGACAATGTATGAATTGAAAATGGTTGAAGATTATGTCAATAGTAATGGAGTCATACCAAGCAATTTATATTTTGCCAGAAAAACTGGCTGCTTCAACTCGGTGAGAGTTCAAAAAACCAAGAGACGAAAAGACTGAGTCTGCTTTTCTACCACCAATGCGTGGTTCGACAAAGACAACCATATCTGGTTTATAGTCACATAAGAATTGTTTTGCTGCAGGTAAGAAGCGTGAGTGACCGCTGATAAGTGTGTAAAAGTACTATTTTTCTTGCCCTTTTTACTCATATTATTGTTAGACTTAGGCTCATTTTAGTTGCATTAATAGGCATTCATGCATAGTTTCCTAGTTTCTTTGGCCATTGAGCTTGGTATTACATTTTGTTGGTTTTGTGGAAAATTCGCTGCTGGTTTGCTCTATTTTGTACAGGACAGGGTTGCCATGGCAAGTAGGGGGAATACAGAAGGAGTTGCTAAAGCTGATTGCCGCGGCATATCTGGATAATACAACATTATTCGCAAAATTATCTAGGACGCAGAGGATAAATCTCAGATCCAAATTTCAAACTTTCAATCAGATAAGGATCAGATCTCCACTAATTTCAAAAGCATTCAAACCCTTCTCTTCATCTATTTAAGGGGATCAAATCAACAACAAAAGGGAGAGAAAGAATTGGGAGAGATGGAGATCACAAAGAATTCCTCACGCACTCTTCTTCTTTATTTTTATTTTATGCGATCCATGTCTGGGAGGAAATCTTTTGTATTTTCTTTATACCCAACCATGAACTAATTTAAATTGGGAGAGGATCTCGAGTGTTACCCATTTATCTATGCTCGGAAGAGATAGCTTCACGAAATGAGTGAACATGGTTCTCATTGGAAAAAATCGTTGGTGGGAACTAATCTGCCTTAGGAATAAGGATTGGATTTCAACGGCTAAGAGAAGTGTAAGATCGGTGGATGCTCACCCAAGGTTAATGCAGGGATGTATCAACAAGGGATGCACAATCTACCAATTTTTTTTGTTAGGGATAACACGAAGACATTGAAGAACACTTCGCTGAACTTTGAAAGAGGAAACCAGTTGCCAGGGCAATCTATCCGGAATTAGTTACCACAACAATTGTATTGCCTCGGCAATCAATTGCCTTGACAATCCATTCAGAAATTGCACCACTACTTATAATGCGACCTACTCTCTTAATCGATCACACTTCATATTTATTTTACTTGTTTAGCTTATTTTATTTGTTATTTATCACCACTTATCACTTCCAATATTATTCTCTTTCAGTGCAAAAAAGCTAAACATCAGAGTTTCACCAATCCCTGTGGAGACGATCTTTACTATACTATTACTTGCGACCTGTATACTTGCACCGCTTGCTTTGCACTTAAAACACGCAACAAGTTTTTGGCGTCGTTGTCGAGGATTGGCAATAGCGACATTATTTTTAATTTCTTGCACCTTTTATTTTATTTATTTTTATTTTTATTTTGCTTCAAGTGGCTAATAATTTTTGGTTTTGTGTCTGTGTATGACCAAGGCGAGACCAACATCACAAGACTACCCATTTGATCCTGAGATCGAAAGAGTTCTCCATCGAAGAAGGAGAGAGCTAAGAGTAGTTATGGTAGACCCTCTTGATCCACTTGGCGATCCAATTGCCCTCGGCAATCAGCCTGTCGCGGCAAGAGGCAACCCAGCTATAGTCGAGTAACTTGTTCATGTCCATAACAGACCCATCCAAGATCACTTATTGCAGACCTTGGTGATCTCAATTCAGGAATTGCTACTCCTAAGATTCAAGCCGCACACGTCGAATTGAAGCCAGTGATGTTTAATATGCTCAATTCAATTGGGCAATTAAGCAGCTCAGCAACTAAGGATGCTAGGCAACATCTAAGGTCTTTCTTAGAGGTTTGCGATTTGTTCAGACAACAGAGAGTCCACGAGGACGTACTGAGGCTCAAATTATTTCCCTATTCACTAAGAGATAGCGAGAACATGGTTCAACAGTATACCATTCAGATCTCTCGAATCTTGGACAGACCTATGCTGGAGTTTTCTTGTCAGGTACAATTCTACTAGTATGACTGATAAATTGCATAATAACACTACTTCATTCCATCAAGAAGAAGATGAACCCATGTACGAGGCTTGGGATTGCTACAAAGAGCTCTTACATAAATGTCCCATGCAAGAATTTAGAGATTGGACACAAGTAGTGATGTTCTACAATGGAGTTAATGCACCAACTAGGATGATGTTGGATGCCTCGAAAAATGACACACTCCTAGACAAATCACCTAAAGAAGCCTTAAAGATCTTGGACAGATTGTCCAATAACGATTACCAGTTCTCAACCACTAGAAGGGGACCGAAAAGGTAACATGTTAAAGTAATTGAGCTTGATCCATAAGAGGCCATTTCAGCACAGTTGGTTGCATTAACCAACATGGTTAAGAACTTGCACCGATCTAGTAATACATAGGAGGTCAAGGTAGTAGGTTTATTTTGTGATTCATGTAATAATAACCATGATTCTTCTGAGTGTCCACCGAACCCAGAGTCTAATTTTTATGTTGGAAACTACAACCACAACCAGAGCAACAATCTGTATACCAATACATATAACCCAGGGTAGAAGGAGTATCCCAATTTCTCATGGAATAATTAGAACAACTCTAATCAGACATCTAGCCAAAATACCGAAGCATTAGGATTCCGACAGAACATGCCACAAAAACATAATCAATTACCGCAGCAACAGTTGTCATCAGCTAGTTCTTTGGAAACTACTTTAAATGCTTTTATGCTTAAAACTAAATCTTATATGGCTGAGCCTGTAATTTCATGAAAAGACTGACGGTTTTATGAACATGACCGAAATGACAATGCAAAACCAAGGAGCAGCTTTAAAAGCATTGGAGATGCAAGTTGGGCAATTTGCCCAAATCTTGAGTACAAAGCCGCAAGGCAGTCTTCCCATTGACATCGAGGTTGTACGAGGTTCTAGCCATGAATAGTGTAAAGTGATCACTACCTAGAGTGGGCAAAAGGCAAATGATGAACCTATCCAACCTGAGGATGATAATCAGTCGGCAGAACAATCTCTTATTCAGAAAGATATGCCTAGTAACATTGCCACAGCAATCGTAGATGATGGGCCTTCAGTAGTTGCCATGACAAGTCCACTTGTCGGGACAAGCTCATTTAACACTACAACGCCAGACGAGATGAGTAAAGGCAAGGAGATTAGATTGCCACCACCATTTCTATAAAGGTTGAAGAGGCAGAATCATGATTACTAGTTCAAGAAGTTTATTGACATCTTGAAGCAAGTTTACATTAACTTGCCATTGGTCGAGGAAAAAGAGAAAATGCCTAATTATGCTAAGTTCCTTAAAGACATCGTCTCTAAGCGAACTAGGCTGAGCGAGTTTGAGACAGTTACTGTGACAGAGGGATGCATGGCAATGTTGCACAGCCGACTGCCACCCAAACTAAGAGATCCAAGAAGTTCTACAATACCTTGTGCCATTGGCAATCACTATGTTGGTAAGGCACCATGCAACCTTGGAGCATGCATAAACCTTATGCCCAAATCTATTTTTCAAATATTAGGCATAGCGAAGGCAAGACCTGTGATAGTCATGCTACAACTTACGGACAGATCTTATATGCATCTAGAGAGAAAAATCGAAGACATTTTGGTAAGAGTTGATAAATTTATTTTTCCTTCTGATTTTATTGTTTTGGATTATAAAGTAGATGAGTTCACGCCCATTATTCTTGGAAGACTGTTCTTAGCAACGAGGAGAACTTTGATCGACATCGAGAGGGGAGAGCTCACTATAAGGGTTACTGATCAGCAAGTCATGCTGAATGTATGCAAAACCCTAAAGTATGCTGATGATCCAGAAGAATGCCAAACTATTCAAGCCAATGCAGAATTTAATTTTGATATGGAGGAGTATTGCCACAGTGATTTCATTGCCAAACCCGAAGAACTTGAGGAGCTGGGTGACGCGAAATAGTATGAAGCAAATTAGATTGTAAGTCGACAGGGTAAAAATTTTGAATCTTTGGATCACTCAAGTAAGGAAGGTAAACTTGAAAAACCGTATATTGGGCAACCTCCTGTTTTGGATTTAAAACCATTGTCAAGTAAATTGAAATATATTTATTTAGGAAAAGATAACACCTTGCCTGTAATCATTTCTTCTAAGCTGTAGCCTGAACAAGAAAAAGGTTGATTAACATGTTGGCGCTACACAAAAAGGCAATAGATTAGACAATAACAGACCTCAAAGGAATCAGTCCAGAAGTGTATGCACAAGATCTTGTTAGAGGGTGACCATAAAAATTCCATTGAGGCTCAAAGGAGACTTAACCCTGCCATAAAGGAAGCCGTGATGAAGGAAATCATCAAGTGGCTGGACGTTGGTATCATATGTTCAATCTCTGACAGCTCATGGGTAAGTCTGGTATAATGTGTACCGAAAAAGGAGGTATGACTGTGGTAAGAAATGAAAACAATGAACTAATTCCAACTAGAACTGTTATAGGTTGGAGTGTCTGCATGGATTACCGTAAGTTGAATAAAGTAACTACAAAAGATCATTTTCCTTTACCCTTTATTGACCAAATGCTTGACCGACTTGCAGGGAAATCCTTTTATTGTTTTCTTGATGGATACTCAGGCTATAACCAAATTGCAATAGCGCCAGAAGACCAGGAAAATACCATATTCACGTGCTCATTTAGCACATATGCATTTCGAAGGATGTCATTCGAATTGTGCAATGCTCCGGTAACCTTCCAAAGCTGTATGATGGTGATTTTCTATGATATGGTAGAAGATTTCCTTGAAATCTTTATGGACGACTTCTCGATATTTGGAGATAGTTTTGATAATTGCCTCAGCAATTTGGAGAAGGTGTTAGCACGCTGTGAAGAATACGACCTAGTTTTAAACTGGGAAAAGTGCTACTTCATGGTGGATGAAGGTATCGTGCTCGGTCACAAGATCTCATCCAAGGGAATCAAAGTAGACAAGGCCAAGGTGGATGTGATTGAAAAGTTGCCACCACCGAAATCAGTTAAAGGAATCCAAAGTTTTCTCGGATACGCAGGTTTTTACAGAAGGTTTATTCATAATTTTTCTAAGATTTATAAACCCTTGTGTAATTTGCTTGAACAGGACAAGGCCTTCAATTTTGATGATTCATGCGCCACAGCATTTGAAGCCCTGAAGAAGCAACTTGCCATGACACCCATTGTTGCTCCCCCGGATTGGTCCCTACCTTTCAAACTCATGTACGATGCGAGCGATTTTGCGGTAGAAGCTGTCTTAGGCCAGAGGAAAGATAAAATTTTCCATGTGATATATTACGCTAGAAAAACCCTTAATGGTGCTCATTTGAATTACACCACGACTGAGAAGGAATTGCTAGCGGTAGTATTAACGTTCGACGAGTTTCGTCCTTACTTAATTGGTAAAAAGGTAATTGTTCATACTGACTATTCAGTAATTAAGTATTTAATTGATAAGAAAGATGCCAACCCTCATTTAATTCGTTGGATATTACTTTTACAAGAATTTGACATTGAAATTAAGGACATAAAAGGTTTAGAGAACCAGGTTGCTGATCACTTGTCAAGGCTAGTAGGGGGCAGTATAGATGATGATCTTTTGGAGATCCATGACGTATTCTCGAACGAGCAATTGTTAGTTGCCACAACAACTCCCTGGTATGCAGATTTAGTCAATTTTCTTGTAAACGGTATTATACCTTATGACCTTACTCATCAAGGAAAGAAGCGGTTCTTACATGATGCTAAGCATTATTATTGGGACGAGCCTCTTTTGTTTAAACAATATACAGATCAGGTCATACAATGATGTGTTCCCGAGGAGGAGCAGCAAAATCTGCTTCTACAGTGCCATTCACCACCTTATAGAGGCCATTTTAGAGGTACTCGAACAACGGCCAAAGTTTTAAAGTTAGGCTTATATCGGCCAACTCTCTATGAAGATGCCCATGAATTCTATAAGAGGTATGATCGATGTCAACAAATGGGGAATATTTTAAGGCGGTATGAGATGCCATTGTAGAACATCCTCAAGGTAGAATTGCTCGATGTGTATGGCATCGATTTTATGGGGCCCTTCCTATCATCATTCGACAATTTGTACATTTTACTTGTCGTGGACTATGTGTCCAAATAGGTTGAGGCATTTGTAGTTCCCAGAAGTGATTCAAAGTTCGTCCAACGATTTTTGCAGAAAAATATATGCACACGGTTTGGAATGCCACAGACAATTATTAGTGATGAAGGAAAACACTTTAATAATAAGCTCATTGCCAAGATATTGCTACGATTTGGAGTGATTCATAAAGTTTCTATGGCATATCACCCACAGACTAATGGGCAAGCATAAATATCTAACGGTGAGTTGAAGATGATCTCGAGAATGTTGTTAATCTTTCAAGGAAGGGCTGGTCTGTGAGAATTGATGAGGCAATTTGGGCTTACCAATCAACATTCAAGACACCCTTAGTCATGTCTCCATATAGACTTGTCTATGGCAAGACTTGCCACCTGCCGGTGGAGATCAAGCATAAGGCCTATTGAGCTATCAAGACTGTGAACATGTAACACCCCTTCCCACATCTGTACACCGGGTACGAGTCGGAAATGTTACAACTTCTTTAATAAAAAATTAGGGTAATTTAAAATTTTAAGAAAAAATTCTAAATGGTCACCCATCCTTAAATTTCTCTAGCCCAAGCACGCTTAACTTTATTTAAAACTGACATAAATTATTTATTCGATTTCCAATCATAAATCAATTATCTTAGTATGCAACTCATCACCAAAGGTTATTCTTAACCTTGAATCTTTATAGAGACGCCATTTATCTTGAAACCCTAGCGAACTTTAAAGGTCAATCACAACTCAAATAGGTTTAGCAAGTATATATGACACTATAATAATTAAACATTAATTAGGACGTCGTTACTGTGATTACCTGTTGAGCTTTCCAATTTTGATGCAATACACTTCTCACTCTCATCTTGATTTATAGACGTGTGTACAATCAAACACACACTAAGTACGAACTTAGTAAGGTAATAAAGGAAGTAATAACAATTATTTAAACTTTATTCAATTTCATGGCAACATTTATATAGCATGATATATGCCAATGCATCAACTTTCACATTGCATTGGTAAATATTTACTACATGCTAATGTCATAAGATTTTCATCCTTGTCCGTTTATCATAATATGCCTTATATGCATAAATGCATCATGATCACTAGATAAGTATACCATCATATTAATCATATATCAGCATAATATAAATTGGATATAAATTTCTTACCGATATACTTGCCATATGTTCCGAGAGCTCATATACTCCCTAACATGTTTACCATTTATTATCCATTTATTTATAGCCCAAACTAAACCTTGAGGACCCTGGGTTCGCGAGTCAAATATGCACCGAAGTGCTAATAGACATAAGGTCGTCCCCACCATCCGCACATTTATAAGCCTGTGCTAACCATCCACACGTTTATAAGTCTGTGCTAACCATACACTAAGTGTCCTTTATATACACTATAGTGCTATCCCGGATACCTGAATATGCAGCGTGCTGCTGGACTCTATGGCATGCCAACTATACCCTATCCCTCAATGACTTATTTGGGCATAATTTTGTTATTTATTCCACCCAAGGCAACATATATCAATATAATTGAACATTGGGCAGTTCATACCCGAAATAACATTCATAGTATACCGTTATATATAACTAGTGATCCATGCATTTGTGTTCAACCTTTGACATATTTAAAATATGTCAAATATATGATCAATGACATAAATATCATGCCAATATATAAACCAAGTAGACTTATTGCAAGTCTTACCAATGATGTATAAAACATCAATCTATCATGTTACGTATGCATTGCACTCACCTGGGCCATTTATTAGCATGCCTCTCTAAATTCTACTCGATCCTTACCTTTATAGAATCTCGAACCTTCTTTGATTCGGACTTGACTTCATTAATCACATGAATAAGATAAAATATTTGTTAGATTCAAATCTAACAATACCTTAACCATGCTATCTAATATAATCATTCGAGTATAAAATTTCAAATATTTTTCCTTTCATCCTTGTACTGTTCAAAAACTTCCAATAATTCTTCCGAGCTTGCTAACTAACATTTAAATACAAAATGTTTCAAATTCCATTTTCTGAAAGCTTGCGCTACCTTCAAAGATTTACTCATACCGGGCATAATACATATTGGATCTTAATTTCCTTTCTACTGGAGAAACTATATTCGATAACGGTTCTAAAGGTATAAACCACATAAATTAATAAAATCTACAAAAATTATGAAAAGTCTTCAAACTCCCGTCACAGAGTTGTCCTGACCGAAACTGCTCTGTAAATTTTCTGACCTTCATTCGATTAAAAATTCATATCTTTTAACTCGGAACTTGAAATCAGTTTCTGTTTGATGGAAAGGAACTAGACGAACAAATCTTTATAACGGTATAAAATTCATCATCTAACCATTTTTTTTAGAATTTATGGTGAATTTTCGAAGTCACTGCCAAAATTCAATCTTCTACATAGCTTTCCATAATAAACTTCTAATTTATACTAACTTCTTTTTATTTTTCTACTTGTCAATTTAGTCCCATCACTTACTTCAAACCACCAATTCATCATCTTCTTCATCAAATAATTATTCAAAAATAATTCCCTACAATTTTCTTTCTTTGCCAAAATAGTCACTAAAATGCAAGGATAAGGATTCAACATTGGCTTAGCATTCTAACATCAAATTTAACATCTCCAAAATCATTAATTACATAAATACACTCCAATTTCATAAAATTCAGATTTGGTCCCTTAACTTTGAAGCTTGCCAAATTGGTCTCTATATATTTAACTTAGGGTTTTGCTTCCAAACAACAAATCAAGCTTACTAGATCATTAATCAAACATCACAAACCCTAAGTTAGACTTAAATAAATAAACCTTAATATTCTCTATACAAACCAAAATATGTAGGGTTTAAATCCTAACTCAATAACATGATTTTAACATCATATAAGCTTGATTCTAACTTAAATTAAACCATGAAGTCATAAAATTTCAAAAGCCCCAATTTTGTTCATAAACCCTAATTTCCTTCTCATGTCAAATTTTCATCAATCAAGCATGTATTCCATGAATTAATAATATCAAAAGATAGAGCTTGAAGAGTAGAACAACTTTGTAGTTCAAAAGATTATCTGAAATTGAGTTTCGGGGCTTGAATCGAACTTGCAATTTTTTTTCATTTTTCCCCAAATTTCGAAAGTTGAAAGATGATGAAGGCTTCATCTTTTTAGCCTTTCAATTTTTAGTTGCTCCAATTATGCCACTTGTATTATATAAATGAGTTTTAAATTCATTCAAATAGGAAATTACAAAATGCCCTTTTATTCAATGGTTGAGATTGATCTTATCATCAATCAAGAGCCAAGATTTAATCTTTAATTTTCTTCATCCAAAAATGGCCTTTGTAACTTCAAATATTTCAAAATTGTCATCCCTTCTAAATGACCAATTTGCCCTCTAACTAGTCTTTATTTACTAGTTTGTTTAAAAATTGCCATTCCATTATAATCTAACTAAATTAGTTCCTTCTCAACCGACCACTATTCCATAAATATCATTTTAAGATTTTCCATGGCTTATGGAACATCCTCTAAAATTTCAATTCAATCTGATTTCCCAATATTCACAAAATACTTCTACTACGATTTTACCTTTACCGAGCTATCAGATCTATTTTGAAAATTCTATATTTCCATAATGTTCCTCATATAATCATCTTTCATCCAATGATCTAGATTTAATCTTGAGTTAATAGTTTACCAACTTTGCCCTTGTGATTTTCCAAAATTACGATCTTGCCATTTTTCATCCAATGACTCATATTTAACATGGAAAAATCAACTTAAATCCAAGGGTTCATATTCTTCCAACGCAAAGAAAATATCTTAGACATGTAAAATGACTTAATTAACCTTGCCTTATCATCCTTCAAAGTATCCTAGATATTCGATTCGATCCAATTATCCCAATATTCTTTTGAACTTTATCGCTTTATAGCCAATAATACAAACTCTGTATGAAAAATCCTGGTAACACAAAAACGTCATTATTAGGGATAAAATATTCATTTACGGGGTTAAAATACACAACTTTTAAAAATTACACTTTGGTCCTTAAACTTTTCCAAAGTTTATACTTTAGCCACAAAACTTTCAAAATTTACATTTTGGTTACTAGGCAAAAATTGAGATATTACAATTCTCCCCCTTAAGAAAATTCGTCCTCGAATTTTCAACACATACCTGGTTCAAAAAAATGAGGAAACTATTTTCTCATATCTTGTTCTCTTTCCCATATCACTTTTTCAACTTCATGATTTCGCCAAAGAACTTTAACAAGCGAGATCATCTTATTCCTAAGTTCTTTGACTCCATGTGCCATAATATTTACCAATTCTTCCTCGTAACTCAAATTCGGCTGAATCTCTATTCCCTCTAAGGTAATGATATATAAAGGATCTAATCGATACTTCTTGAGCATCGATATATGAAATACATTATGAATCTTATCCATTTTTAGAGGTAAGGCTAGTTAATAAATCACCAGACCAACTCTTTTCACAATCTTATATGGTCCAATAAATCTCGGACTCAACTTCCCTTTTTGTCCAAACCATGACACCTCATTCCAAGGTGAAATTTTTAAGGAATACTTTATCATTAACTTCATATTAAATATATTTTCTTTCAAGATCAACATATAATTTTCACAATTCTAAAGCAATTCTAAAACTACTTGATAACATGAACATCCTTTAGACTTAACATCGAAATCTTTAACTTTTTTTCCTTTTCACCTTACCGAATCCTTTCCAGACATATCTTATCTTTCATCTATAAATCTTTGACCCAATTTGTCAAAGTAGACTCAAGTTAAGGTTGTGTAATCGATACACTATTTTCCACCAAAGATAATTAGGCATTTAATGCTTAAAAGGCAAAGAATGACTTTTGGCTAAATACATCAACTACTATTTTAGCCTTATTACATCAATACACATCCCAACCTATTAAGCGACGTATTATTGAATAAGGTATAATCCTGACTAGATTCACATTGCACTAATACTAGTGCTACAATCAAATATTATTCTACTGGTAATAATATAATCATAATTTAATCTTAGAGGAATAGTATTGCTTATTTTGACTAACATCACTGAAGCTTACTAAGGTGATATATTGGGTCGTATAAAACCTCAATCTAATGACTCTTACAACTAGGCCTTTAGCTTTTTCAATCTAGTAAGAGCCATTCTGTAGGGTGCAATCGATATAGGTCCAATATTGGATAAAAATCCAATCCTAAACTTAGCCTCTCGATTAAGCGTCAAGCCTGACAACCCCTTTTGGGCAACCCATTTAAAACTCACAAACAATAGGAATACTCTCCCAGCTTACCCTTCATCTTCAGTATCCATAGCATAAGTTAAATAATCTTCACATTGGTAACAAATTCCAATAAAAACTCTACATGATCATGCATGACAATTATTACCACACTCACATGATTGGTTTTGTTGTTTTCGTGAGTCTCCAACATTAATTATAAATGTCAGAGACTTCCTAATTTTCTTTATCCCAGTCTCTTATTGGAACTATGTAATAAATTTAGTTTGATATCTTTGCTAGGAATCCTCACCATTTTTAGAAGTGGTGAAATGAATAATAATCCACTATTCCTCTTTACGAGCTATGACCTCTTTTTAGATATTTTCTTGTTCTAAACCCTTTGCTTTGCATTTTCCATAATTTACAACTTCATGAAATTTTAAAATACATAGGGTAATCAGTATTTCTTTGCACCTAACCTCCAGCCCTCAATGAGCTATCATAATAGGCTTTTTTCTGTCTGTAGAAAGCAAATCAGCTCAATTTATTAAACTTGCACTCATACCCATAAATAATCCAATTGCCCTAATTAAGATGCAAGAAACTCCATCCCATCTCTAGGATAAACTTTGTTACGGAACTCTCAAAAAAAGAACTTCTAGTTAATAGACTTTTGAGTATGTTCCGTAATATTGCTTTATCAAATACAGGTCTAATCCTTTTAGATGAGATTATAATCTTTCTTTTTAGTCTCCTCTGATCATCAATACAGAATTCCTTCATAACTTTTATATCATTAAACCATAAATTAACAATCATGGGATCTCCATTAATATTTCTCTGAAAATCTAGTATGCCAAAACTCTCAATTCTTTTTCTATCGGTTCCTAAGTAGGCTGAGTTATGATCGCATCTAATGTCTGGAAGAAAAGCTCTTAATCCATAACATGCATATCATGCTACTCTGGTGCCTCTGCACCATGCTAAACTGAGGGTAGAATATTATCATAATCTTATCATGCTCGTGAATCTCTTATTGATCCACTCGCCTAAACACCCGACACGATTCTTTTACCCTCACACGTTGGAATTTAACATTATTATCATAAGGAAGTAAGCAATTGCATCCATTCCAACAAGTAAAATCATCAGTAATTCTGACATTCTAGTGGCATGTATACACTTTTGACTTTTACTATACTTTGTTTAACTCTATCACCGGGTAAACTTGTAGCTCTTATACCAATAAATGTAACACCCCCTTCCCATATCCGTACACCGGGTAGGAGTTAGAAATGTTAGGACTTCTTTGATAAAAAAATAGGGTAATTTAAAATTTAAAAAAAAAACTTCTCAATGGTCACCCATCCTCAAATTTCTCTAGCCCAACCACGCTTAACTTTATTTAAAATCGACATAAATTACTTATTCGAGTTCCAATCATAAAGCAATTATCTTAATATGCAACTCATCACCAAAGATTATTATTAACCTTGAATCTTTCTAGAAACTCCAATTATCTTGAAACCATAACGAACTTTAAAGGCCAATCACAACTCAAATAGGTTTAGCAAGTATACATGCCACTAGAATAATTAAACCTTAAATAGGATGTCATTACTGTGATTACCTGTTGATCTTTCCCATTTTGATGCAATACTCTTCTCACTTTCATCTTAATTTATCTACGTGTGTACAATCAAACACACGCTAAGTACAAACTTAGTGAGGTAATAAAGGAAGTAATAACAATTATTTAAACTTTATTCAATTTCATGGCTACATTTATATAGCATGATATATGCCAATGCGCCAACTTTCACAATGAATTAGTAATTATTTACTATATGCCAATGTCATAAGATTTTCATGCTTGTCTGTTTATCATAATATGCCTTATATGCATAAATGCATCATGATCACTCGATAAGTATACCATCATATTAATCATATATCAACGTAATATAAACAGGATATAAATTTCCTACCGATATACTTGCCATATGTTCCGAGAGTTCATATGCTCCCTAACATGTTTACCATTTATTATCCATTTATTTATAGCCCAAACTAAACCTTAAGGACCTTGGGTACACGAGTCAAATATGCATCGAAGTGTTAATAGACATAAGGTCATCCCCACCATCCGCACATTTATAAGGCTGTGCTAACCATATGCACGTTTATAAGGCCGTGCTAACCATACACTAAGTGTCCTTTATATACACTATAGTGCTATCCGGATACCCGAATATGTATTGTGCTGCTGGACTCTATGGCATGCCAACTATACCCTGTCCTCAATGACTTATTCGGGCATCATTTATTTATTTATTCCATCCATGGCAACATGTATCAATATAATTGAACATTGGGCAGTTCATACCCAAAATAACATTCATAGTATACCATTATATATAACTAGTGATCCATGCATTTGTGTTCAACCTTTGACATAGTTAAAATATGTCAAATATATGATCAATGACATAAATGTCATGCCAATATATAAACCAGGTAGACTTATCGTAAGTCTTACCAATGATGTATAAAACATCCATCTATCATGTTATGTATGCATTGCACTCACCTGGGCCATTTATTAGCATGCCTCACTAAATTCTACTCGATCCTTTTCTTTATAGAACCTCGAACCTTCTTTGATTCGGACTTGACTTCATTAATCACATGAATAAGATAAAATATTTGTTAGATTCAAATCTAACAATACCTTAACCATGCTGTCTAATATAATCATTCGAGTATAAAATTTCCAAATATTTTTCCTTTCTTCCTTGTACTGTTTAAAAACTAATTATGGTCCTTAGTGACCAATTTGAACTTCCAATAATTCTTCCAAGCTTGCTAACTAACATTTAAATACAAAATGTTTCAAATTCCATTTTCTAACAGCTTGTGCTACCTTCAAAGATTTACTTATACCGGGCAGAATACATATTGGATCTTAATTTCCTTTCTACTGGAGAAACTAGATTTGATAATGGTTCTAACTGTATAAGCCACATAAAGTAATAAAATATACAAAAAATTATGAAAATTCTTCAAACTCCTGTCACAGAGTTGTCCTGACCGAAACTGCTTTGTAAATTTCTGACCTTCGTTTGACTAAAAATTCATATATTTTAACTCAGAACTTGAAATTAGTTTCTGTTTGCTGGAAACGAAACTAGACAAACAAATATTTATAACGGCTTAAATTCATTATCTAACCATTTTGTAGAATTTGTGGTGAATTTTCGAAGTCACTGCCAAAATTCAATCTTCTACATAGCTTTCCATAATAAACTTCTAATTTATACTAACTTCTTCTTATTTTTCTACTTGTCAATTTAGTCCCATCACTTGCTACAAACCTCCAATTCATCATCTTCCTCATCAAATAATTATTCAAAAATAATTCCCTACAATTTTCTTTCTTTGCCAAAATAGTCACTAAAATGCAAAGGTAAGGATTCAACATCGGTTTAGCATTTGAACATCAATTTCACATCTCCAACATCATTAATTACATAAATACACTCCAATTTCATAAAATTCAGATTCACTCCCTTAACTTTGAAGCTTGCCAAATTGGTCCCTATATATTTAACTTAGGGTTTTGCTTCCAAACAACAAATCAAGCTTACTAGATCGTTAATCAAACATCACAAACCCTAAGTTAGACTTAAATCCATAAACCCTAATCTTCTCCATACAAACCAAAATATAGAGGGTTTAAATGCTAACTCAATAACATGATTTTAACATCATATAAGCTTGATTCCAACTTAAATTCAACCATGAAATCATAAAATTTCAAAAGCCCCGATTTTGCTCATAAACCCTATTTTCCTTCTCATGTAAAATTTTCATCAGTCAAGCATGTATTCCATGAATTAATAATATCAAAAGTTAGATCTTGAAGAGTAGAACAACTTTGCAGTTCGAAAGATTACCTGAAAATCGAGTTTCGGGGCTTGAATCGAACTTGGAAAATTTTCTTCCTTTTTCCCCGAATTTCGAAAGTTGGAAGATGATGAAGGCTTCATCTTTTTAGCCTTTCAATTTTGAATTGCTCCAATTATGCCACTTGTATTATATAAATGAATTTTAAATTCATTAAAATATGGAAATTACAAAAGTGCCCTTTTATCCAACGGTTGAGATTGATCTTATCATCAATCAAAAGCCAAGATTTAATCTTTAATTTTCTTCTTCAAAAAATTGCCTTTGTAACTTCAAATATTTCAAATTGCCATCCCTGCCAAATGACCAATTTGCCCTCCAACTAGTATTTATTTACTAGTTTGTTTCAAAATTGCCATTCCATTATAAGCTAACTAAATTAGTTCCTTCTCAACCGGCCACTATTCCATAAATATCATTTTATGATTTTCCATGGCTTATGGAACATCCTCTGAAATTTCAATTCAATCCGATTTCCCAATATTCACATAATACTTCTACTATGCTTCTACCTTTATCGAGCTATCGGATCTATTCTGAAAATTCTATATTTCCATAATGTTCCTCATATCATCATCCTTTATCCAGTGTTATAGATTTAATCTTGAGTTAATAGTTTACCAACTTTGCCCTTGTGCTTTTCCAAAATTACGATCTTACCATTTTTCATCCAACAGCTCATATTTAACATGGAAAAATCAACTTAAATCCAAGGGTTCATATTCTTCCAACACAAATAAAATATCTTATACATGTAAAATGACATAATTAACCTTTCCTTATCATCCTTCAAAGTATCCTAGATATTCGATTTGATCCAATTATCCGAATATTCTTCCAAACTTTATCGCTTTATAGCCAATAATACAAACTCCGTACGAAAAATTTGGGTAACACGAAAACTTCATTCTTGGGGGTAAACTATTCATTTACGGGGTTAAAATACACAACTTTTGAAAATTTCACTTTGGTCCCTGAACTTTTTCAAAGTTTATACTTTAGCCACAAAACTTTCAAAATTTACATTTTGGTCACTAGCCAGAAATTGGGATATTATATAACATGAATTGGGAAAGTGCAAGGTAGAAGCGTATACTGGACCTAAACGAGATAGAAGAGTTTTGTGCCTTAACTTATGACAATGCTAAGATCTATAAAGAGAAAACCAAGCGTTGGCTTGATAAGAAGCTATTGCCGCGCCAATTCTTGCCAGGGCAACTGGTGCTTCTTTTCAATTCTTGACTTAAACTCTTCTCAGGAAAATTGAAGTTGAGATGGTCTGGGCCATTTGAGGTGGTAAAACCTTATTGCCATGGGGCTATTGTGGTCAAGTCGACAGTGGATGGACAAGAATTTAAGGTTAATGGACAACAGTTGAAGCACTATGTTGGTGCTAATGTTACTCGCGATAAGGAGGCTATATCCTTAGAAGATACATAAAAGTGCTCTTTCTAAGTGTTTTTAATTTTTCGGACTTTTTGTTTTTATTTGTTTTGTTATTTTTAATTTGGATTTTCATTTTTGTCTTTTCTTTTTATTTGATTTAGTTGTTATCTTTATTTCTTTTTTGATATTTATCTTTTTATTTTCCCTTTATCTTTTATTTTTATTTTTTGATTATCTTTGTTTAATCTCTATCTTTTGTTTTTGTTTAAATTTAGGATAAGAGTTCAAAGAAGAAGTTGGGCTTAGGATAGAATTTCATTTGAATCTATCCCTTGGAAGATGATTGGTCGGCTAGATTTTAGGGGATTTAATCACCCCTTTAAATATTTGGCTGTTTCTTAGGGGATTAAATCACCCCTTTGAAATTTTTTCACCCAAAATTTTTTCCCTCTTTTTCTAAACCTAGCCGCACACTCAACCCCTCACCATCATTATCTTTTTCTTTTCCCTCATTGATAACACATCCATCTATCACATTTACCAACTCTTTGCTTCACCATTAAACCCATTATCACCTATGTACTTTATCTTCTTTCTTTACCAACTCTTTCCATCTGTTGAACTCTTTAGATTTTCCTTCTTGTTTTCTTTCGATCAAGAACCCACAAACCATGGCCAAGAACTTAAAGACCATGACCGGAGCAAGTTACGAGCACTTGAGCCCTCTTTCCGACGATTTGCCTCCCCACTGATTGAGAAACGGTTCAACGCCAAATTTGCAAATCAGAGGGTATGGGAGGAACAAGGGTTCGAGTATGATGTTTCCCAAAATAATTATGGTCTCGAGGACTCCGTCTACAAGATCATTGAGCACCACAAGTGGCAAATTTTCTGCAAACAACCAAAACCAGGAAACATCTCATGGGTAAGGGAATTTTATTCTCATGTTTCCAATTCAGATAACCCTTGTGTTTTTGTGCGAGGTAGGGCCATTCTTGTTGATTCAGCAGCGATCAACGCACACTTTGGGTTGTATGTTGAGAAAGACGAGCATATCGAGTTTGTTGAAAATATCACTGTCGAATAAGTGGAGGAAGATTTCCAAGAACTCACCGTCGAGGGAGCCGCATAGAATGAAGAAGCTTTGAAGGGAACGGTGAACTGCATCTTGTTCAAGCCTGCGGCCAAACTATGGAATAACTTCCTAAAAACTCGTTTGATGCCTACTACCCACAATACTATTGTCTCTTATTCTCGTCTATTATTACTTCATTCTATTTTGCACAAGCTCTCTATTGATATTGGAAAAATAATTGTTGATAAAATATATGCTTGTAGCAAGAAAGATGTGAGGGCATTCTTTTTCCCTAATTTAATTTCCAGATTATGCGAATGGGAGCACGTGCTAACCGATGCTATGGACGAGAAGCTGCCTAAAAGAAGTGGGTGGACACGGAGTCAGTATATGCGTATGATGTGGGATAAGTCCCCAAAGGAACTAACAGTTGCAAAGAAGTCCTCTGTTCCAGACACAACCAAGGCAACCAAACATGCTGCGGCAAGTGCACATGTCACGGCAAGTGTACATACCTCGACAAGTATCCATGGGATTGTCGATATCTTCCACCCTTTGGTACAACGATTAGATTAAATGGAGGCACGTCAACTATTGTTTATGCACTACATGAAAGAATGAGATACATCCCTCATTAGAGTTATCCTGGAGAATTGCCCCGAAAGCATTGCCTCTTTCCCCGTATTCCCTGCTGAACTACTTGCCCCGGCAAATGAAGGTGCACGTGTTTCTAGTAACATTTCCTTGGCAACCACTGTCCCACATAAAGGTAAGGATCCTATTATTGAACCAACTCGTGCTGAATCTCTTCATGGTTTTACAGATTTTGACGACACCACTTATGCACCGATAAAGTCCCCTCACCATCAAAAGTGACATCAAAGCGTAAAGCTTCTAAACTCGAGGAGGCTGCTAAGGAGGTTGCGCCAATTGAAGAGGTAGAGGAAACTACGGTTCATGATCCACTACCAGTCTCGCGTTAGCAACCACCACGAGCCGAAAAAAGAACCAAGCAAATGGCTCGAAGGCAACTAGTCATTCAAGGTGACGATGTAATACCCCAAAATTTACTAAGTTGATTAAGGATCATTTAGTACTAATATAATTTCTTAAAAGCTAACTTAGTGACTAAAAT
The DNA here is from genome assembly GCA_019671005.1 of Hibiscus mutabilis. Classification (NCBI taxonomy): domain Eukaryota; kingdom Viridiplantae; phylum Streptophyta; class Magnoliopsida; order Malvales; family Malvaceae; genus Hibiscus; species Hibiscus mutabilis. Next base: position 22,392,062 of record CM033746.1, on the reverse strand, counting down.
GATGGAAATGCAAAAGTTAGGATTTCTTTAATTATGGGTTTTGGAAAGGAAATTTCTAAGGTTTAAAGGTTTCATGTGATAGATAGAGAATTGAATAAGGTATTCTTAAAGTTTGGTTGAATTCCAAGGAAAATTGGAATGGGAATTGAAGTTTAAAAAGGTAGTGACCAAAATGTAAATTTTGAAAATTTTATGGCTAAACTATAAACTTTGGAAAAGTTTGGGGAATAAAGTTGTAATTTCCCAAAAGTTGAGGGTTTTTATTTCATAAATAAATAGATCACCTAAGGTTGTGAATCGAATGCGTAATTATTGGTTTGATCTTATACTTCGATTATTGGGAAAATTGTAGTTAAAGTTTAAATGGAATTCGGATACTCGGCTCGAGTTGGAAAATTTTCAAATTTTGCCATATGATATAGAAAGGTTATAAAAGTCATTTCCAAGTGTTGGAAATATTTTTAGTTTGATTCAAGATGAATCCTACAGTTTATTTTTGAGTAAAGGATTATTTATCTATATATTAGATCGAATGGAAATTTTAGAGACTGATCCAAAAGCTATGGAAAAGTCATAAAATGTTACTTTAAGAATATTTTATTATGGTTGGTTGAATTCTAACTAGATTTAGTTAGATTGTAATGGAATGACAATTTGGAAACAAACTAATAAATAAAGACTAGTTGGAGGCAAATTGGTCATTTCGCCCCAATGGCAATTTTGAAATATTTAAAATTTTATAAGGGCAATTTTGGAAAGAGGAAATGGAAGATTAAATCTTGGCCCTTGATTGATGATAAAATCAATCTCAACCATTGGATAAAAGGGCAAAATTGTAATTTCACTATTAAATGAATTTAATATTCATTTAATAGATATATGTGTAAAGTAATGGTAAAAAGATGAACAAAATGTTCATCTTTTCCAGCAACAAACGTGAGGTCTAGGGAAAGAAAGAGAAAAAAATTTCCAAGCTCGATTCAAGCCCCGAAACTCAGTTTTCAGGTAATCTCTTCAACTACAAAGTTGTTCTGCTCTGCAAGCTCTATCTTTTGATATCAATAATTCATGGAATCCATGCTTGATTGATGAGAATTTACATGAGAAAGAAATTAGGGTTTCTGGATCAAATTGGGGCTTTTGAGATTTTATGGTTCCATGATTGAATTCAAGTTGAAATCAAGCTAGTATGATGTTAAAATCATGATATTGAGTTGGGATTTAAGTTTTACATGTTTTGATTATTATGAAGATGATTAGGGTTTATGGATTCAAGTTTAATTTAGGGTTTGTGATTCTGAAATAATGATCTAGTAAGCTTGAATTGTTGTTTGGAAGCAAAACTCTAAGTTAAATTGTGTAGGGACCATTTCGGCAACTTGAAAAGTTGAAGGACCAAATCTGAATTTTTTAGAATTTGGAGTGTATTTATGTTATTAATGATGTTAGAGATAAGAAAATGAAGTTAGAATGCCAAATTGATGTTGAATTGAATTAGTGACAATTTTGACAATTTGTCAAAGTTAAGTGACCAAATCGAAATTGAAGTTTTGTATGGGGGGTTAAATCTGATTTTTAATTGTGATGATGGAATTAAGGTAGTAATGTGGAATTGAGGACTAAGTTGCAAAGTTAAGAAGCCTGAATCCTTATCTTTGCATTTTAGTGACTATTTCGGTAAATAAGGAAAATTAGGGAGAATTATTGTGAATAATTATTTGGTGAAGAATGTGATGAGTTGGTGCTTTAAAGCTAGTGATTGGACCAAATTGAAAAGCAGAGAAATAAGGAGAAGTTAGTATAAAAGTTGAAGTTGTTTATAGAAGCTGTGTAGAAAAACTGGTTTATGGAAGTAAATTTGAAATTTCACCATAAATTCTACAAAAATGGTTAGAAGGTGAATTTTATACCGATGTAAAGATTTGTTTGTCTAGTTTCGTGTCCAACAAACGGAAACTGATTTTTATTTCCGAGTAAAAAGATATGAATTTTTAAGTGGTGAGAGGTCAGAAAACAATATAGCAGGTTGTTCCGAAATTCAATATTGGAAATTGACTTTGAAAATTCGCCATAAACCGTACAAGTTGAATTTGAGCTATTAATTTATATGGTTTAAAAGCTTATTGAATCTAATTTCTTTCAGAACAAATGGAATCCAATTCCATGTTGTAGATTATTTTATAGAAATATATCTTTGGAGGTACTACAAATTGCCAGAAAATGAGAATTGATACACTTTGTATCTAAGGTTGATTAGTAAGCTTGAAAAGGGTTAATGGAAGTTCAAATTGGTCACTAAGGACCATAATGAGTTTTTGAACAATACAATGAAGAAAAGAAAATGTTTGGAGATTTTGTATTCAAATGATTATATTGGACAATATGTCTAAGATATTGTTAGATTGGGATCTAACAAATATTTTACTTATTTGAATTATGAAGTTAAGTTCGAATCAAGGGAGGTTCAAGGTACAATGAAGGAAAGGATCAAAGAGGACTTAGTGAGGCATACTAATACATGGCCCAGGTGGGTGCAATTGCATACATGTCATACTACACTGATATTTTATACATGATTGGGATGGCATGCGATGAGCCTACCCTAAATTATTGTTGCTATGATATTTATGTCATTGAGCATATGATTGACATATCGTAATATGTCAAGAATTGAAATAAAATGCATTGATCATATGGTTACTTACATTGATGAGCTTCAAATATTATTTCTAGTATAAACTGCCAAATGTTGATATATATATATATATATATATATATATATATATATATATATATATTGATTGATATATGTTGCCATTGATGATATAAATGATAAAATAAAGCCCAATGTATGATATAGAGGTTCAATGATATAGTTGGATATCCATAGGGTCATAAACAACTATATAAATATTCTAAGCACTTCGGTGCAATATCCATAAATACTCATTGAGGGTATACTCATGCAAGGTTTGGGTATACGGAAACACTTAGGGTGTTAAGCACTACGGTGCAATTTTATTAATACCCAATGAGGGTATACTCATGCAAAGTTTGGGTATACGGAAGCACTTAGGGTGCTAATCATTACGGTGCAAATAATATACATATTCAAGAAAGGTTGGGTATGGGGGGATGACTCGTGTACATAGAATCTCCTAATTCGATACCTTGGGCTAAATAAAATGAAAAGAATCAAAAAGAAACATAAAGATAAGCTTGAAAGCTTGTAGATGGAAATGGAAAAAGGTATTGGTAAGCACTGAAAGCTTACAGATGGAAATGGCAACGGTATTGGTAAGATCTAATCTTATCACTTTGATATACATATTTATTTATGTTAACGAGCATGTAATGGTAAGGTGATCATATGCATTATTAATCAATAATATTATGATAATTGCACTTGAATTTGAATTATTGCCTCACTAAGTAAATACTTAGCGTGTAACTGTTTTACACGTTGGAAAGAAGAAATGGTTGGAGTAAGGAGCTTATTCGGACATCATCAATCAATAACAGGTACATCAGTATCAGTAAGATATCTTTTGATATTGTTTGATATTTACTAGTTGGCGTGTATATTAAAAGGGTATGCATGCTCTAATAGAATTTGTTTTTTATTTGGTATATAGATGAATTTTAAATTAGGGAGTTTTATTAATTATATCAATACAAATTAAATTGATAAGTTGATGCCTAAAAATAAACTCGATTTGAAGATGAAATTTTTTTTTAACTTTACGCGAATAACTAGATTTGTAAATAAAAACTAAATATATTGTAATATATTTTTTAAAGAAACAAAACTTTACCGAATTACAAATGTAGAGGGTTTTACGAATGTTTTGTGATACCTCTGACTCGTATTCAGTGTTGGATAATAGAAAAGGGGTGTTACATTTATTGGTATCAGAGCTACAGGTTTAGCCGATTCTCGGCCTAAATGGAAATGGTTTTATGTTAAAAAGAGTGTACATGCCACTAGGATATCAATATTACTGATCTGATGATTGTTTGATCCGATTGATGCGCTCCTTACTAATGTAAATTGGGAGGAATTATAAGAAATATTCCAGCCAAGAAATCTTGATGAACTGGTAAATTGAAAGCTTTGGAAGGAATCAAGAGTAGTAACAATAAGGTTAATGATAACCCTTCCAATAAATCGGAACAAGAAAGGGGCACTGGACAACAAGAAGTGCCTGTGCCGGATTAAGGAACTAAAAAGTTCGAAAACACCTGAATTGAAAGGAAAAGAAGATTAAGGTCCAGTGATTGTTGATTTATAATTGAATAATCTAAGGATTACACTGGACGGATTCCACTGTTTGGATACCGAGAAATTGGATGGAACTATTTTGTTGCTTTGAGATTTAAGCTAGATTAGAAAACCATCTGAATTTGCTTCATAGCTAGGATTGCACATATCAGTCCAAGTTTATAACATCGAGACTGATAAAGATTGGGATGATTCGAAAATCATAGAAGGTACATCTCATCTTTTTGGATAAACATGTATTTATGCTGATGGGTCCTATCTTTACACATTCGTATATAAGTACTAAGTTGAGTGGTGAACAAGATATCCTTTTAGAACCCATTGCAAGTAATATAGCGGTCATGAATTTGTTGGGTTGTAATGTAAGGGCGAGATGAACATGTGGAATTGTTCGATAAAAACATAAGAAATAGAGTTCACGATAAACTTAATGAAATTATCTTTCGAGGAGTTTAATATGATTATGGGCATGAATTGGTTTCCTTCCTATCAGGTCATGATGAATTGTCGCATAAAGCGATTAGTATTGAAAAACACGGAAGGTACAAGAATAGTAGTAGTTGATAAAAGGGTAAATCCCTTCTCCAATGTGATTTTAGTTATTTTATTACGGAAATTGTTGTTATAAGGTTGCTAAGTTTTCTTAACAAATGTAGTGGATACTCGGGTTGTTGAAGTTAAATTGGAAAATAACTCAACTGTCCAAAAATATCTGGATGTATTCCCATATGGGTTACTCGGAATTACCTCAAGATTGAGAAGTGAAATTCAAAATAAAGATGATACCAGGCATTGCGCCTAAATTAATGGCACCGTATAAAATGGCTTCGACCGAACTTCGAGATTTAAGAGTACAATTGTAATGAATGTTAGGTCGATGTTTTATAAAGCCAAGTGTGTCATTTTGGGGGCGCACCAGTGTTAATTGGGAAAGAGAAAGACTGATTTCCATCAACTGGAGAAGGTAATAGTAAAGAATAAATATCTTCTTTCGAAGACTGATGATCTTTTAATCAGTTAAAAAAAGATTAAAGAAGAAGAAATTCTAAAGACAGCTTTTTGGACTTGGTATGAATACTATGAGTTCGTGATGATACCTACGGCATTTATAAGCCTAATGAACCAAGTATTCTAATTTTTCTTGGACCAATTTTTGGTAGAGTTCATTGAGTATATTTTGGTCTATTCGAAGGAAAAATGAAGAATAAGATGCTCATTTTTGCATTGTTCTTCAGACCTTTCGAGCAAAGAAGCTATATGCTAATTTGTTAAAGTGTGAATTTGGTTGTCAAAAGTTGTTTTATTAGTTATGTAGATTTGGCAGTGGGAATAAGAGTAGACCCCAAGAAAGTACAAATTATAGTTGAATGGAATCCTCTGAAGAATGTTTTAGAGGCTCATAATTTCTTGATGGTTGCCTCCTCATTGACCAAGCTATTGAGGAAAGAAATGTCATTCAGTTGAACATATCAATGCTAAAAAATCTTTGAGACATTAAAGGAGATCTTAATAGAAGCCACGGTACCAGTACAACCAGAATCGGGCAAAGATTATGTAGTATCTAGCAATGCTTCTCATAACGGTTTGGGATGTGTACTTATGCAAGAAGGAAAATTAATACTCTATGCTTTAGACAACTTAAGAAATAAGAGAGAAATTATCTTACCTAGGATTTGGAGCTAGCAATGGTTGTATTTTCTTTAAAAGATATAGCATCATTATTTATATAGTGAACAATGTTATATTTATATAGGTTATAAAAGTTTAAAGTATATGCTTACTAAAGAAGAGTTAAACTTGACGCAAAGAAGTTGGATTGAGCTTTTTAAGAATTATGATATGGTCATTGACTATCATCCAAAAAAAGCTAATGTGATAGCTGACGCTCTCAGTCGAAAGACAGTTGTTGCTTTAAGAGCTATGAATGCAAGATTGGCATTAAAAGAAGATGGTGTTTTGATTGTCAAGTTAAGAATAAAATTTACCATATTGGATTAAATAAGATATCTTTAAAGAAAGGATGAGAAATGTTGTCAAGGTTCAAACAAGTGGAAAAGACTGAAACTGAAAACTTGGAAGTTAGGTTTGATAGATATTTGTATTATCAAGGAAGAATTTCTAACTCAAAGATGGAAATTATATGTTGATTCTAAAAGAAAAGATATTTAATGTGAAGTTAAGGATAAAGTAGTCCTTAAAAGTTTCACCTTGGAAGAAGGTGTTATGGTTTAGACAAAAAGAAAGTTAAGTTCAAAATTTATTGGGCTATAAGAAATTCTGAAAGGAGTTAGTCTAATAGTTAAGCTTAATAGTTAGCTTTATCTTTGGAAATGAACAAGATTCATAATGTATCGATGCTATGGAAATATTGATTAGACCTCTCACTTGTTACTTCGGAGAAAATAGAGATTCAGCCAGATTTAAGCTATGAAAAATAATTGGTAAAGATCGTAGCACATGGAGTCAAAGAACTAAGAAAACAATACAATCCGTTTGTCAAATTTTGTTTGACAAAAAAAATCATAAGATTAAAGAAACGACTTGAGAGAAATACGAAGAAAATATGAGAAAATAGTTTCCTCACCTTTTGGAACCATGTACGTATTGAAAAATTCAAGGACGAATTTTCTTAAGGGGAGAGAATTGTAATACCCCAAAATTTACTAAGTTGATTAAGGATCATTTAGTACTAAGATAATAGCTTAAAAGCTAACTTAGTGACTAAAATGATGGAAATGCAAAAGTTAGGATTTCTTTAATTATGGGTTTTGGAAAGGAAATTTCTAAGGTTTAAAGGTCTCATGTGATAGATAGTGAATTGAATAAGGTATTCTTAAAGTTTGGTTGAATTCCAAGGAAAATTGGAATGGGAATTGAAGTTTAAAAAGGTAGTGACCAAAATGTAAATTTTGAAAATTTTATGGCTAAACTATAAACTTTGGAAAAGTTTGGGGACTAAAGTTGTAATTTCCCAAAAGTTAAGGGTTTTTATTTCATAAATAAACAGATCACCTAATGGTGTGAATTGAATGCGGAATTATTGGTTCGATCTGATACTTCAATTTTGGGGAAAATTGCAGTTAAAGTTTAAGTGGATTACGGATACCCGGATCGAACTCGAAAATTTTGAAAATATTCCATATGATAGAGAAATGTTATAAAAGTCATTTCCAAGTGTTGGAAATATTTTTAGTTTGATTCAAGATGAATTCTACAGCTTATTTTTTAGTAAAGGGTTATTTATCGGTATATTGGATTGAATGGAAGTTTTAGAGACTGATCCAAAAGCTATGGAAATGTCACAAAATGTTATTTTAAGAATATTTTATTATGGTTGGTTGAATTCTAACTAGATTTAGTTAGATTGTAATGGAATGGCAATTTGGAAACAAACTAGTAAATAAAGACTAGTTGGAGGGCAAACTGGTCATTTGGCCCCAATGGCAATTTTGAAATATTTAAAAATTTATAAGGGAAATTTTGGAAAGAGGAAATGGAAGATTAAACCTTGGCCCTTCATTGATGATAAAATCAATCTCAACCATTGGATAAAAAGGGCAAAATTGTAAATACACTATTAAATGAATTTAATATTCATTTAATAGATATATGTGTAAAGTAATGGTAAAAAGATGAACAAAATGTTCATCTTTGCCAGCAAAAAACGTGAGGTCTAGGGAAAGAAAGAGAAAAAAATTTCCAAGCTCGATTCAAGCCCCGAAACTCGGTTTTCAGGTAATCTCTTTAACTACAAAGTTGTTCTACTCTTCACGCTCTATCTTTCGATATCAATAATTCATGGAATCCATGCTTGATTGATGAGAATTTTGTGGATCAAATTGGGGCTTTTGAGATTTTATAATTCCATGATTGAATTCAAGTTGAAATAAGCTAGTACGATGTTAAAATCATGATATTGAGTTGGGATTTAAGTTTTGCATGTTTTGATTATTATGAAGATGATTAGGGTTTATGGATTCAAGTTTAATTTAGGGTTTTTGATGTTGAAATAATGATCTAGTAAGCTTGAATTGTTGTTTGGAAGCAAAAGCCTAAGTTAAATTGTGTAGGGACCATTTCGGCAACTTGAAAAGTTGAAGGACCAAATCTGAATTTTTAGAATTTGGAGTGTATTTATGTTATTAATGATGTTAGAGATAAGATAATGATGTTAGAATGCCAAATTGATGTTGAATTGAATTGGTGACCATTTTGACAATTTGTCAAAGTTAAGTGACCAAATCAAAATTGAAGTTTTGTATGGGGGGTTAAATCTGATTTTTTGTTGTGATGATGGAATTAAGGTAGTGATGTTGAATTGAGGACTAAGTTGCAAAGTTAAGAAGCTTGAATCCTTATCTTTGCATTTTAGTGACTATTTCGGTAAATAAGGAAAATTAGGGAGAATTATTGTGAATAATTATTTGGTGAAGAATGTGATGAGTTGGTGGTTTAAAGATAGTGATTGGACTAAATTTAAAAGTAGAGAAATAAGGAGAAGTTAGTATAAAACTTGAAGTTGTTTATAGAAGCTGTGTAGAAAAACTAGTTTATGGCAGTAACTTTGAAAATTCACCATAAATTCTACAAAAATGGTTAGAAGGTTAATTTTATACCGATGTAAAGATTTGTTTGTCTAGTTTCGTTCCAACAAACGGAAAATAATTACGAGTTCCGAGTAAAAAGATATGAATTTTTAAGTGGTGAAAGGTCAGAAAACAGTATAGCAGGCTGTTCCGAAATTCAATACTGAAATTGACAAGAAAATGTTGGGAGATTTTGTATTCAAATGATTATATTGGACAATATGTCTAAGATATTGTTAGATTGGGATCTAACAAATATTTTACTTATTTGAATTATGAAGTTAAGTTCGAATCAAGGGAGGTTCGAGGTACAATGAAGGAAATGATCAAAGAGGACTTAGTGAGGCATACTAATACATGGCCCAAGTGAGTGCAATTGCATACATGTCATACTACACTGATATTTTATACATGATTGGGATGGCTTGCGATGAGCCTACCTAAATTATTGTTGCTATGATATTTATGTTATTGAGCATATGATTGACATGTCGTAATATGTCAAGAATTGAAATATAATGCATTGATCATATGGTTACTTACATTGATGAGATTGAAATATTATTTCTAGTATAAACTGCCAAATGTTGATATATATATATATATATATATATATATATATATATATATATATATGTTGATATTTGTTGTCATTGATGACATAAATAATGAAATAAAGCCCAATGTATGATATAGAGGTTCAATGGTATAGTTGGATATTCATAGGGTCATAAACAGCTATGTAAATATTCTAAGCACTTCTGTGTAATATCCATAAATACTCATTGAGGGTATACTCATGCAAGGTTTGGGTATACGGAAACACTTAGGGTGTTAAGCAAATATGAATTTTATTAATACTCAATGAGGGTAAACTCATGCAAGGTTTGGGTATAATAAAGCACTTAGGGTGCTAAGCACTTACTGATCTTCTATAATATACATACTCAAGAAAGGTTGGGTATGGGGGATGACTCGTGTACATAGAATCTCTTAATTCGATACCTTGGGCTAAATAAAATGAAAAGAATAAAAAAGAAACAGGAAGATAAGCTTGAAAGCTTGCAGATAGAAGTGGAAAAAGGTATTGGTATGCACTGAAAGCTTACAGATGGAAATGGCAACGATATTGGTAAGATCTAATCTTATCACTTTGATATACATATTTATTTATGTTAACGAGCATGTAATGGTAAGGTGATCATATGCATTGTTAATCATTAATATTGATATTATGATAATTGCACTTGAATTTGAATTATTGCCTCACTAAGTAAATACTTATCGTGTAACTGTTTTACACTTAGGAAAGAAGAAATGGTTGGAGTAAGGAGCTTATTCGGACATCATCAATCAATAATCAATTTCACATTCAAACCTTTTCATAGCATCAGATATCTTTTGATGCAACAATTTTACTAGTTAAATGTATATTAAAAGGGTATAACCAATGCAATAGATAGAAATTGTTTTTTATTTGGTATCAAAAACGTGAATTTTAAATTAGGCAGTTTTATTAATTATATCAAGACAAATTAAATTGATAAGTTACTGCCTAAAAATAAACTCGATTTGAAGATGAATTTTTTTTTAAACTTTACGCGAATAACTAGATTTGTAAATAAAAACTAAATACATTGTAATATTTTTTAAAGAAACAAAACTTTACTGAATTACAAATGTTGGGGGTTTTACGAATGTTTTGTGATACCTCTGACTCGTATTTAGTGTTGGATACGGGAAAATGCGTGTTACAGACGACCTCTGTAATATCCCAAATTTTGGCTAGTGTCTAAAATGTAAATTTTGGAAGTTTAGGGGGTCAAAGTATAAAATTTGGAAAAGTTTGGGGGACTAAAGTGTAAATTTCCCCAACAAGTAATTTTATTCAGTATAAGAGTGAACCGGATCGAAATAGGTACCTTGATATTGGTTTTAAGAATTAAGATGCAGAGAAAGGTACCGAATTTGGATCAAATGAAATTGTTAAGCGTGCTCAGGCCAGAGAAATACAAGGATGGGTGACCTTCGGGAAGGTCCCATAAAAGTGTTTCTAATCGCTATTGAGATTTTCAATAATTATCGGAATAGTAGACTAAGTTAGGAAAAATTCAGTCTAAGACTTTAGGAAAGGAAATTTTTATAAGATGATAGTGTTCATTTTCCGAATATGGAAATATGGAATTTTTGGAATAAATCCAATAGCTCGATAAAGGTGAAATCGCAGTAAAAGTATTTTATGAATATGGGGAGATCAGATCCAATCAAAATTTCAGAGGCTGATCCAAAAGCCATGGAAAAGTCATAAAATACTATTTTATGAACATTTTATTATAGTTGGTTGGATTTCAACTAGACTTAGTTAAATTTTTACAAGAATGGCAAACTAGTAAATAAAGACTAGTTAGAGGGCAAATTGGTCATTTGACAAGGATGGTAATTTTGAAATATTTTGAAATATTAAGGGAAATTTTGGTAGGTGAATTACATTTGGATCAAATCATGGCCATTGATTTTTTATAAGATTAAGTCTTGGCCATTAGATTAAAAGGACAAATTAGTAATTTCACTATTAAATGAATTTAAATTCATTTAATTTTAACATGTGGATTTAAATAACTAAAAGATGAACCAAATCGTTCATCTTTCTTTAAATATTTTGAACTAAGGGGAGAAAAAAGGGAGAAAATTTTTCAAGCTCGATTCAAGCCCCAAAACTCGGTTTTCAAGTAATATTTTCAACTGCAAAGTTGTTCTACTCTTCAAGCTCTATCTTTTGATGTCAATACTTCATGAAATGCATGCTTGATTGATGAGAATTTTGATGAGAAAGAAATTAGGGTTTATAGACTCAATTGGAGTTTTTTGAGATTTTATGATTCCATGTTGAAATTCAAGTTGAAATCAAGCTTTTGTGATGTTAAAATCATGTTATTGAGTTGGGATTTAAACTCTACATGTTTTGATTAATATGGAGATGATTTGTTTTAAGGATCCAAGTTTGATTTAGGGTTTGTGATGTTGGACAAATGATCTAGTAAGCTTGAATTTGTTATTTGGAAGCAAAACCCTAAATTAAAGGTATAGGGACCATTTCGGCAATTCTGAAAGTTAGAGGAATAATCTGAATTTTTATGATTTTGAAGTGTATTTAAGTTATTATTGAAGTTGGAGATGTGAAATTGAAGTTAGAATGTTAAACCGATGTTGAATCGAGTTAGTGATCATTTTGACAAATTGTCAAAGCTAAGTGACCAATTCGGAAATGAGATTTTAGAGAAGGACTAAATCTGATTTTAGTTGAAATAATAGAAATCAAGTAGTAATGTTGATTTGAGGACTAATTTGCAAAGTTAAGAAGCTTGAATCCTTATCTTTGCATTTTAGTGACTATTTCGGAAAGAACGAAAAATTAGAGGGAATTATTTTTGAATAATTATTTGATGAAGAAAGTGATACATTAGTGGTTTGAATCAAGTAAGGGGACCAAATTGACAAATAGCAAAGTAAGGAGAAATTAGTATAATGTTTGAAGTTATTTATGGAAGTTGTGTGGGAAAACTGGATTTGGCAGTACGTTTGAAAATTCACCATAAATTCTATAAAAATGGTTAGGTGGTGAATTTTATATTGATGTAAAGATTTATTCATCTAGTTTCTCTTAAAAAAATGGTGATTGATTTCTATTCATATATCAAAAGATAAGAATTTTTAAGTGATGAAAGATGAGAAAACAGAATAGCAGTCTGTTCCGAAATTCAATATTGGAATTCGACTTTGAAATTTTGCCATAAATCGTACAAATTGAATCTGGGTTATTAGTTTATATGGTTGAAAAGCTTATCGAATCTAGTTTCGTTTCCAACAAACGGAAACTAATTTCGAGTTATGAGTTAAAAGATATTAATTTTTAATCGAATGAAGGTCAGAAAAATTACATAACAGTTTTTGTCAGGACAGCTTTGTAAACGTGAGTTTGATGAATTTTCATAATTTTTGTAGATTTTATTGAATTATTTGGATTATACCGTTAGAACCGTTATCGAATCTAGTTTCTACGCTATAAAGGAGATTAAGATTCAGTATGTATTCTGCCCTGTCGAAGTAAATCTTTGATGCTAGTGCAAGTTGACAGAAAATGGAAATTGAGACAATTTGTGTCTAATGTTGGTTAGCAAGCTTGGAGGAATTATTAGAAGATCAAAATGGTCATTAGGGACCAAAAATGAGTATGTGAACAGTATAAGGAAAGAAATTTATGGAAAAATTTTATGCTGAATGATCAAATAGCTTAATTGAAATATTGTTAGAAGTGAATCTAACAAGTGTTATTCACATTCATGTGATTAATGAAGTTTGGATCCGAATCAAAAGAAGGTTCGAGGAACTATGAAAGAAAGGATCGAATAGAGCTTAGTGAGGCAAACTAATAAAAGGGCAAGGTGAGTGCATTTTTAAATGTTTGCATTACATTGAAAATGGCATTGCATTTCTCTATAATACATGATATGATACATTGCTCGAAATGGCAAGCTTGATGGAATATCAGGTACGAATTATTGTTTGCATAAATAATGATCTATGTTTACCATGAATATTTATGATGAAGCATGAATGTTTATATGTATAATTGATTATGATGTTGAATTAGTGATGAAAGAAATGCCCAAGAATTGTGTATGAGACTCCATGGTATAGTTGGCATGCCATAGAGTCTTTAGCAGCTGCACCCTTATGTTCATGTTATCAAACAAATACTGTGACAAAATGATTGTGTCACATGCACCCTGGGGATCTACGCCCACTGTGCCCGAGTGCACTAATGAGGTGCTTCATGTTTATGGGGAGCAAAGAGCGTCCCCGAGTACGTACTCATCTTTACATTTACGTTAGACACTACGGTGTCATTTCAAGATGACTCGCGTACCTCGATCTCATATAGCGTACTTTGGGCGATGATAAAAGAATCATGTCACGTAAACGAATCATGTCATGTAAACGATCAAGTTACGTATATGAATCATGTCATGGATATGAACCATGCCATGTATATGAAATATGTCATGAATATGAACCATGCCATGTATATGAAATATGTCATGTATATGAACCATGCCATGTATATGAATTTAACCACGTATATGAATCATGACATGTATATGAATTATGCCAAGTATATGAATTATGCCAAGTACATGAATTATAACATGTATACGAAGAATGTCACATATTTATGAAATATGATGTAACACCCCACCTTGTTTAGTAGTAAATCGGCTGAGGAGCGTTACGGGGAACACTAGAAACACGAATAATTTAAAACTTTTCAAGAACTCATCCCTAATAGGCGAGTTGAGTAACTAGCAAGCAAGCAACTTAGACGATTAAAATTGATCATACAAGCAAGATATGTTTATCATTCTTGTTCATTATATGCCAACCCTTGATTAGTCATTTTCAAGTTACATTCAAAGATTAATAACTACTTAGACATGTCGGCATATATAGCATTCAAATGGCATTCTTAACTAGCAAGGTATTCACAATCAAGTATACATGCATGGCCATCTTATTATTCATTTAGGGTTACCACTTAGATTATTCATTTTCAAGTCTAAGTTCATGCGACCATATAAAGCTTTCAATTAGCATACCAAGACTAGCATGTTTCATTTTAACTCAATCTCATTACATTCAAGACATGTAAATATTTCATGTAAGTTTAACTAAACACGATCATATGTACATGAAATCAAACATATCTCAAGCAAGCATATCATGTTTCATAGGAATTATAGGTCATTCATGTGATTGGTTACCTTCAATTGTTCATTCAAGGTTAACTACTATTTAGGCATGTGAACAAGCAAAGCATGTACATTTGATCCCTTCCTATTCGGCAATAGCAAGTTCTACCATATCATAAAACAGATTCCTCATTCATCGAGTCTTAATGTCATGTATAACATTAGGCAAAAATGTGTTCATTTCATTTCAATTTCCATATACTCGCAGCAAATCAAGTTTAAGTGAGCATTTATTCAAATCATACTTCAAGTACCATGCATGGTTTCATTCTTTACCCATCCGGCAATTCAAGTTCATGTATACATGAATTATTTATAATATTTATTCAAGCATTTATATGTTCATACAAGGCATTCGACTAGCATACTTAACTAGGACATACTCAATTCAAACTCATAACATATGCGCAGCTGAATCCATTTAATCCACATGAGAATTACGTCATTACATACTCCAAGTTTAGCATTTAAGCCTTCGTAACATTATAGGCCAACTCAAGTTCATATATACAACTTTCAAAATGTCAAAATGCATGTCCTAGCTTACTATATACAAGACTAGGTGTCACTAACCACTAGGAGCATTACAAACAAGTATGGATTCATACTTACGCTTTTGCTTGTGCCTTACTTCAAGCTCAAGGAATCTAACTTCAGGATCAAGCAAACGATCGAATCCTTTATCTTGTAGGGTGGGAAGAATGGAGACAAGAGTGATAAGTACAAAAATGTACTTAGTGAGGTAGCCCTAATTCTAACCAATTATTTGTCCAAGTTCCATTTAAATGGAGTTTGACCCTAGATAAAGTTTGCAAGCATTTCGAGTAATAAAACAAGCAATTATCAAGAAGTATGTTATCAAGTCATTCGAGTGGTATTCAAGCATACCAAGCAATTGTCAAGTAACCAATTATCAAGTCATTTGAGTAGCATTCAAGCATAACAAGTAATTGTTAAGTAACAAATTATCAAGTCATTGGAGTAGCATTCAAGCATAACAAGCAATTGTCAAGTAACATGTTATCAAGTAGCATTCTTATACAAGATAGTTAAAGTATTACATTAACATTTCGAGCCCTTATCTCAAGTAACAAGTACACATAATTCCTAATGCCAAAACAGTCCATATATAATGTAATCTAACCAGTTCAGTCCATATCTTCATGTACAAAGTATATATGGAAGCAACACTCATGTATACATAATTAGCATACAGAAAATAGTCCAATTTGAGCATTATTCAGGTTATTCCGAGTAGCAACTCATGTATACACAATTAACATACACAAAATAGTCCAATTCGAGCATTATTCATGTTATTCCAAGCAGCAACGCATGTATACATAATTAACATACACAAAATAGTTCAATTCGAGTATTATTCATGTTATTCTGAGCAGCAACGCATGTATACATAATTAACATACACAAAATAGTCCAATTCGAGCATTATTCATGTTATTCCGAGCAGCCATGCATGTATACATAATTAACATATACAAAACAGTTCAATTCGAGCATTATTCATGTTATTCCGAGCAGCAACACATGTATACATAATTAACATACACAAAATAGTTCAATTCGAGCATTATTCATGTTATTTCAAGTAGCAATGCATGTATACATAATTAACATACACAACACAGTCCAATTCGAGCATTATTCATGTTATTCCCAGCAGCAATGCATGTATACATAATTAACATACACAAAACAATCCAATTTGAGCATTATTCATGTTATTCCGAGCAGCAACACATGTATACATAATTAACATACACAAAACATTCCAATTCGAGTATTATTCATGTTTACACACAATTACAATTAAAACAATCCATATTTTCATGTACAGGGTGTACATGGCAGCAACACTCAAGAATTCAAGTAAGATTGAGATCTTTTTCAAGTAACAATCATGTAACAAGAAGTTCGAGTATACAAGTCAAGTAATATGTTCAAGTAATCAAGTTTGCATGTCAAGCAATTCAAGCAAACCAATCAAGTAAACATTAGTTCAAGTGAGACCATAAGCCATTCCAAGTAGTAAATCATACAATACAAGGTCCAAGCATAGGCAATTATCATTTCAAGAGTTTCATGTCAAGAGTCAAGCATTACATGTCAAGCAATTCGAGTATTTCAAGGATTCATGTCAAGTGATTCAAGTGTTCAAGATTTCTTGTCAAGTCATTTAAGTATTTCAAGATATAATTCAAGATTTTCTTTTGAATTTCTTATTCAATTTCTCAATAAGGTTCATATCTTTTTTTAACATGTTTGCCTTGGATCACAACTGGTCATGAATAACATTGGCCCGTGTTTGACCATGAAGGTCCAAGAGATACTTAGCTCAAAGCACATAGCATCGGCTAATATCGGAAACATGTAATCCTATACTTCTCACTATCCAACCAATTGTCACCAATCTCCGTATAACTCCCCCGTTACCTCCAACTGTCGCCAATAACATATTTCATGTAAAGGGGCGTCCCCCTGAGCCGTGGCTCATGGACCATAGTCCCAAGTATACCATGCATCATACCATTGTATCCAAGGACTTCCATTTTAGGCAACTTAAGTATCTTAGCTTAATTTAAAAGTTGGAGTGTATTTTATACTTTAGAGCTTGTTGTTGTTTCTTATGTTCCATGCTTTCATGTTCAAGGATTATATTCAAGCAAGTATTTCAAGATCAAACTTAGCCTTAGGCTAGTTGAGCCTTAGCTCTTCATTTCACAAGTTTACTTGTTACTCTAGTAAGCAATTCGAATTATATGCTATTTTTAGGCATCTAGTCATGTCTTTATATTCATGGTTTATATCACTTTTACAAGTATTTATATCATAAGAGCAATTCTAAGCAAGAATTTTGAATGAATACATCCAAGACACGGAATCAAGAATTTCGAACAGGTCAGGTTTCAAGTACAAGGATTCAAGCATTTCAATTAGGCCACATTTCAAGTACAAGGATTCAAGCATTTCAATTAGCAAGCATTTCAAGCACTTCAAGTGACAAGCTTTTCAAATAGCAAGCATTTCAAGTAGTAAGCATTCAATTAGGTCAATCCAAGGCATGGATTCGTACATTTGTTTTCACTTTTTTTCTACTTAATTTATCAATTTCCATGCTATCACTTAAACACAATTTCAGTTTAGTCCAATCTTCCCTTGCTATTCATATTAAATTTAATTTAAACTCATTATCATGACATATCAGTAGCAAGAAAATAGATATATATATATATATTTTTGGTTAGGACCTAAGTCCTAATCCCACAATAACTACACTCACAATACTCCAAGCTAGCTTATTTGTCTTAGATCCAATTTCCTTTGTGTTTGCCACAAGTTTGGCCACTCCTTTCTTCCTCCACAAGGTTTACTCCTTGCTCTAACAATCCATACAAGTGAACACATGTTAAACAAGGTACCTTGAGTATGATAATTATCCATCTCAAGCAGTCAAATGTGTTTACACAATCACTTAACATGGCAACAATATTCATATATATACATTAATGCACATTACTACAATTGTTTATATTCCAATTTGAGCAAAACATGCCAGTGACCAAACAGTTTACAAAACTGTCCAAGACATCTAAACTGCTGTTGCCAGGCAGCAGGTGCACTGCTTACTTAAATGTCCATAACTTTCATTTTGTACGTCAGAATTTCAAACCATTTACATCATTAGAAAGCTAACTTAACTATCTTTCTAACCATATCGGCCTTGCATTTTTTATTATTTACCAATTAATACAGTTTTTAACTTAAATACAGGTCAAGTTACACCACTGGACAGTTTGCACTGTCCCTAGAGTTTCATTTCTATAATCTGTTTTACAATTCAGAATTCAATTCCGTTTGTTTCTAATGAAACTAGACATATTAAGGTTCTAAACATATAAATCACAGCCTTTAATTCAACCATTACTATTTATGGTGAATTTTCAAAGTTTCTGCCCAGAATAGAGTTTTCTGGGCAGATTTCACGAAGCTAGATTTTTAGCTTCATTAATCACTTAGATGGTACTTCTAACATGTTAATTCAACTTATATACATACTCACACAAATCTAGGTCAGCTCAATTACGTGTTAAACATGTGAAATCGGGTCATTATTGATCAATATGTTCGGTCACTCTATCAGGGCAACATTTCAATGCTATTTTCCAGCAATGTGTTAACATTTCTCAAGCAATTTGGTTCTGTTACAGCCCCTTGTAATCTCCTAAAACATACCCGATTCATACTCACATACATACCTGCTCAGCTCAATCCTTTCATGCTCTTATGTATATACATAAAACAGAACAGTCACATGTATACATTTAATCTGACTATGAACAACCAAAATTATGTTCAATGATTCACCAACCATATCAATCAAAAAATTAACAAGAATCAACGATATGGATGAGTTTCTCAAAGAATCCAGCACACATTTCATGGAAAAGCTCATGGGAGTTCAACAGAGTTGCAGCTAAAGGAGATAGAAACATTCACCTACTTTGAAGTTTGGGGCAGCAAAGGCAAGGTTTAAGTGATCCAAGAGCAAAGACTATTTTGAGTATGATCTTGGTTTAAGTGATCCAAGAGCAAACATTCACCTACTCCATGTTTTTGGGATTTGTAGTTCTATTTTCCCCTTGGTTTTTGAGAATGTTTAATGCTGTGTTTTGGAGTTGGACTGATGTTGCTAAGCATGTAGTTGATTCTTGCTTATGGTTGATGTTTTGTGGTTGCCTAGGTATGCATCTAGTTAGCCTTGGTTGAATACCATGTTTTAATGGTTCTAGCATGTTGCTTTTGATGTAATGGATATGTGAGTGGTTGACATATGCTAGTAAATGTTCAATTGAGAGTTTTGGTATGCTTGGTAAAGTGGCTTAGGGAGTATGCCTATAGGTTGATCATTGAGAAGCTTATGTTATGTTGTGGTTGCTAAATCTGGGTGTTATTGTTGAAATATGGTTGGTAGGTTGGTTGTATGCATGAATGTGAGTTGCTAGGATCTAAATGCATCTAGATTGGATTGAAAACCAGATAAAAATGACATTTCGAGTCCGGGCGTATCAGAATGTGTTCTCTCATACCAGTACGACTAGGCCATTTTAGGCATAGCGCTTCGAAACGCGGGGTAGTGTTTCGATATGTGTAAAACCTATGTTTGTTTTTGATATAACAAAGTGTTTAAGGACTAAATTGTAAAAGGAAATAAATTTTTAAGTACTCAAAAGTGTCACAAAATGACAAGGAAAAGTTTTCCAAAGTTAAAGACTTAAACCCAAAAGTTTTTTAAGTGTTTCAAGCCAAAATACATAAATAGGCCCAGGCGTATCGATACACCCCTTGGTGTTTCGATACGGATTTCAGCTATTGGAATTTGGTTTTGCAAAGTGTACTGATACGGCTTAGCTCGTTTCGATACGGCCTTCAAACTTAGCCTGCATTTTCAACGATGCGTATCAATACGGCATCACCTATTTCGATACAACATTCATCTGGGCAAATGGTCTTGTAAAGTGTTTCGATATAGATGACACTGTTTCGATACGATCTGAAATATGGGTTTAAGAAATTTTTTATTCGTACTGATATGGTTGTATCCGTATCGATACGGTGTGCATTAAATGTTTTCGACCGTTGTCTTGTCAGCTATTGGAATCAATGAACTTTTAATTTTTTCGTTAACTGTACCGATATAATTTTTCATCTCAGATTCTAGTGAGCAAAAACTGTACCGATACGGCCTTGCCGTTTTAATACGCCCCCTATTTTACACTATGATTGTTTCGATACGGCCTTCCGCGTATCGATACGCCTATGCACAACGGGTATATTTTTCTTGTAACAGTTATCGATACGGGCCTTCGTGCACCGATACGATTGGTTGGCAGACAGCATTTATTGTGGGAAAAAAAGCCCTCCAACGGCTATATTCAATACTCTAACCACCCAAACGGCTAGAAATTAATGAGAGGGTATAAATACAATACTCCAATGCTGCTGCAACAACTACTGAACATTCATTGAACAACATTCAAGCAATCAAGCAAAAATCCAACCCTTTGAGCTTTTACTGTCAAACCCTTGTACCCAACTTGTGTATTTCATTGTAATCTTTATTTCAAGTTTGGGGATGAGTGTTCTTGTAATATTGGGTAAATATTTAACTTGTGAGGACATTATCCAATTGCCATTTTTCTTTCTTGTAAAAGAGTGATCCTTGATCAAGCTTTGGGTAAAAGCTTTGATCGGTTGTAACGATTGCCTCCTTAACCTAGAAAAGGGGAAGAATTTCATAGTAAAATTGCTGAAAATATTTTGTAGAAAGCTAAGTTAGTGGACGTAGAGCTTGTTAGAAGATTGAATCACTATAAATCCCTCCTTTTGGCCACCATCTACATTGATTGATCATCCTAACAATTGGTATCAGAGCCACACTCAACTGAAGGTCTAACAACCATTGAGGCGGCCCTAGAAGGTGATTCAATCAATAGAAGTCAAAGCCATGGCATCCACCTCCGGCAATAACTTGTACGAGTCTCAATCCATCACCAAACCTCCATACTTCAATGGGGATAACTATCCCTATTGGAAAATGTAACCCCTCGACCCGGCCTAAACACCCAACCGAACCAAGAAGGCTACATTAGGTTTGTCGTAGCAAACCGAAGAGTTACAAAAAAACCCGGTCCATTTTTTTCCTTTTATCTTATCTAGATACCAATTATTAACCCTACATGTTCATGTAGACATCAGGTGTAACCCCAACTCAATCGGGCATCAATTTGACATCCAATTGATCATATTTATAATTTAGGGACCAAATTGCAAATATAGATAATTTTAGGATTAAAGCTCACTTTTAAGTAACCAACCTTTAATTAGTCAGGTTCCAATCTTTCATTTCAAATTTCAGCTCAATCCGATCATTCTATCACATACAATTGCTTTGACAAGATTCAGGGACTAAAATGTAAAGATGACAAAACTGCCCCAAAGTAACATTAACAGAATAAACGGTCATCCGTACTGATACGGGTAAGCCCATACCAATACGGTTTGGAGCACCCCGTTTCAGTACACTACCATATCGTATTGATACGCCTAACTGAATTACCTAACTTTTGAAATGTTATAGACTGTACCGATACGGCTCCTCAGATGTTTCGGTACGTGGGTTCTAGTTGAAAAAGTGAATTCCAGAGGCTAAAACTCATACCGAAACACCCATACCCGTATCGGTACACCTATCCAAATTTGCCTAGGCGTATCGAAACACACAAGGCCTGTACCGATCCCACAAGCCTAAAATTGCCTAATCGTACCAACACGGTCCCCGCGTATCAATATGTCTGGGCATGTAATGTCACATTTGGCTGATTTTTCATTCCAAAAGCACACTCAAACCATTCCAACATGCTTAAATACCAACATGCCAAACATATCACAAGCTAACTAGCATAACAATTCTAACAACACAACAAGGCTTCATGCATCAAAAAGGAAATCTATATGCATGCTCCCTAATATGCATCCAACCAACATATCAAAAGATAAACCAGCACAAAAATCAAACCTTAAAGGCCATATACAACCCAAGAGCAACTAAAGAAACATGCTCAAACAGGGAGTTCAACAAGTCATCTCCCAAGCCAAAACAAGTACCCCATTGCCTTTATTCTTATAGTCCAAACCAAAACATACTTTGCTAACTAAGTCTTGTTAGGATCCCCTTGCTTCCTGCTGCCTTCCAAGACCTCAATTATCTGCATTGATGAACAATGAGAGCATAAGCACACTAGGCTTAGCGAGGAGTGCTCAGACAAACACCATCAATGCATTTAAAACCATTCGCTTAAGATCATCTTTTAAAACATCATGCCCTTTTAAAACATGCACTTTACATCATTAAAACCAGCATATTAAACCATATGCTACATGTATCATTAATCAACAGCAAGTCACATTTCTAACCCTCTACTTAATCCTTCCCATGCATTACTACCAAATGCAAAGCTCAAGGAGAAACATGTATAAATCACATTATACAACATAAAACATTTCAATGATACATTAACAATTATATTGGCTTACAAGTGATCATTAAACAAGTCCAATAAGAAAAGAGTTCATTAGATACATGGATTCAACAAGTGTTAACCCAACACTTCAAGCCATCTCAACCAGAATAGTGATACAATCACAATCGCGGTACAATAACAGCCGGGTACATTTTCAACCCACGGGGACACAACCCCTTTCATCGGTTAGATGCTTAACCCACTAACAGGAGTTTTCGGTACTGTTTAACCCATCTACCGTTAGGGTGCTTGGATGGAGTAGTCGGTACACTGTATAAACCCCTCAACATCCAAGGCGACTTATTTATAGTGCACTCAATCCTATGGTCGGCCAACTATATCTGATAACAATTTTAAAACCACATCACTTGCCAATATAATTAACCATTTTCCATTTACCTCACTGTTTTAACAAGCATTCACCAAACCATTTTCCAAAACAACATCACATGCTTTAAATACAAGTATAAACCACATACTTACAAGGATCACTTACCATATGCATTCTTCAGCATTTGATGCTTAAAAACAGTATATCAAATACTTTAATACATGCTTAATC
This sequence comes from Hibiscus mutabilis, assembly GCA_019671005.1. Classification (NCBI taxonomy): domain Eukaryota; kingdom Viridiplantae; phylum Streptophyta; class Magnoliopsida; order Malvales; family Malvaceae; genus Hibiscus; species Hibiscus mutabilis. Next base: position 22,368,723 of record CM033746.1, on the reverse strand, counting down.
AGTAGGTAACATGTAAATTAAAACAAGTGCATAAAACCATTTCAAACTATCACAACCGAGAGAGAAAACCACTTTATACTTACTTCTGAGTCTAGGTAAGCGTTTCAAGCTCTACCTTAACTCCCAAAACTTTGTTCCCATAACATCAAAATGCTTTAAACCATGTTTTCACTCACCGATACGCGAACCTCGATTCGCTGACGCAAAATCAAGTATCCAAAACCTCCAACGCATCTCCAATCACTTCCGGTCAACCTCCCTTATTTTTACCACAAAACAACAGAGGATCAATTTATCATAATGCATTCTAAACACAGCAACCGCAATCCTTTTCAGATTTCCACAAAACCTTCACAATTAACTCTCCACAACAACCGAAAACATAACCAAAACACTTCGATTAACAACCCAGCCAACATATATCAATCTAACATCACTTTCAACATCAAAGCACATCTAAAAACATATCCAAATCAACCTACCACCTCCAGCAACCTTACAACCATAGAAACACCACAAAACCTCAAAACTAACAACCTAAACAAATAGAGATTCTTAAGTTTTGGGATTCCATTGATAAAAATCACTTATCAACATTATTAAACATCCAAAATATAAATCAAAGCATCCTTAATTATTGGAAATTAGATCCAATCCACGAATTAACTTATTTTCCCCAAATAACTCAATTGAACATTAGAAAATCATCAAAATCAGATTAGAAACACAAAAACAATGATCAAATGCTTGGGAATTTCAGTAAAGAACCATACAATAGAGGAGATCTCAGACCTTACCCCTATTGTGAAGTTTCTCCCTCAATTGATTTGTGAAAAAGCTAAGAAAATATAAGATTTCAATGAGATTTTGCAAAACAAAGTTAAAGAATCAAGCTAAAATCAATAATCTGAGTGAAAAGAATCTCTCACCTCTGGATTTTGATGAAATTCTGATTGTTTGGCAGAAAAGAAGTTGGAGAAAAGGTTTAGGAAAAAGTTACATAAATTTTCTTTAAAAGCTAATAACTAACTTAGATATTTTAATCCCTCTTAAACCACCTTTAAAACACATGTTTAAAATGATTTAATTGAAGCGAGAAACCACCAGCAAAAACTTGGTAATTTATCTCCTTAAGGATTCTAAGAAATTGACCCTTTTCATTTTAGTCACTTTAAAACAGTTTTCAAAAATCGCATTTTGGTCACTAGCCAAAATGTCACATTTTCAAATTCCATTTTCCAAAATTTATTCCACTAAAAATCAATATATATTAAAAGATTATTTTTAACTATTTTTTCACATTTTTATCTTACCGAAAAATATACTGTCCCAAAACTAACTCGAATCCCTACTCCGGTCCACCGGACTGTCTAATAAGCCACCAAACCGCTAAGCCCTAAAATTGGGGCATTACAGAAAAACCTTATGAAGTTCTTCATCAAATCCCATGACTACCTCCTATGGGATATAGTAGAAGATGAACCGGCAATCCCGATGAAAAGAGAAGATAATCGGTTAGTTCTGAAGTCCAAGCACGAGATGACCGATGAAGATCGGAAGAAGCTCCAAATCAATGATAAGGCAATGCATATGCTATTTTGCTCACTTGGACCGGACGAGTACTCCAAGATGTCATCTTGTTCAAGTGCCAAAGAAATATGGGACAAGCTAGAAATCATATACGAAGGCACTAATAAAGTTAAGAAGACCAAGATTGGGCTTCTTAATTTGAGCTATGAAAATTTCAAGATGGATCTGGATGAAGAAATCTCCAAAATGTTCGAACGATTCTCCATCATTGTCAATGGCCTCAAGGGTCTAGGAGAAATCATCCCGGAGGAGAAGCTAGTTTAGAAACTACTCTAATCACATCCCGAGTCATGGGATGGAAAAAGAACAGCCATCATAGAAGCGAAAGATCTCAAGACGCTAAAGCTCGACGCTCTCATGGGGTTTCTTCTCACCCATGAGATAATGAAGAAAGGAAGAGATGAAGAAAAGAAGAAGAAAGAAATGTAGGTCAAGAAGAAGGAAGTGGAGAAGAAGAAGATAGGAATCGCTCTCAAAGCTTCTCATGATGAGAGTGATTCTAGCGAGGAGAAAGTCGAGGAGTTGGCTATGATAGCCAAATGATTCACTCTGCTCATGAGATCCAACCAAAGAAGGAAGTTCAATCGAAGAAGGGATCTCAAGAACAAGAGCAAGGAAGAAGAAAAGGATTTGATCGTATGCTATGAATGTAAGAAGCCAGGGCACATCAAAACGATTGTCTACAGCTCAAAAAGAAGGGCTTCAAGAAGAAAAGGAAGCACAAGGCCCATGTAACCACTTGGAGCGATGAAGAGTCTTCAAGTGATGAGGAGCAAGAAGTTGCTAACCTTTGTCTCATGGCTTATGAAGAGGATCCTAAGGTAACCTCCAACTCATCTAACGATCTTAATTATGATGAATTATTTGAGGACTACAATAAGTTGCAAGAGGCTTACGATGAATTAGTTTTGAAATACAAAGAATCACTTTTGAAAAATAAGAAAATAATTTCATATTTGAAAAATCAAAATGACTCTTTGATCAAGACTAATTCGAAACTTGAAGAGAAGGTTAATGATTTACTAGATAATCAAAAATATTTTGAAAAAGAAAATGTTGATCTAAATAACCTTCTTTCCGAGTTAAAAGATCATTACCTCAAGGAGTTAAATGATCTCAAAGCTTCCTTGAACAAGGTTGGGAAACCAAGTTTTGAAAAAGGGTAATCTTCAAAACCCAACCATGTAAAAACGAACTTTGGTGGGAACAAACATGGAGGGTACTTAAGGCCCTATTATTGTAAGGAAGTTAGAAGTCTATGGATTCCTAAGGATGTTATTGCTTCTAACAATATTAATGCTATTGCTTCTTGGATTCCTAAGGGAACCAAGCTCTTGAAAACTAATGTTCATGGACCCAAAAAGATTTGGGTACCAAAAATCAAAATTTGATTCCATGTTTGTAGGTGGAGCATTGCTACAAGGCCAAGGCAACAAGTGCAAACTCATGGTACCTTGATAGTGGATGCTCAAGACACATGACCAGAGACAAGAGTCGATTCTTGGAACTAAAGCCAAAGAGTGGAAGAGTAGTAACATTTGGTGACAACTCCAAAGGCCACATTGAAGGAATTGGTTCCATTAGTAATCACTCATTCATTCTTATTGATAATGTTTTATATGTCAATGGTCTAAAACATAATCTTTTAAGTATTAGTTAATTATGTTACAAAGGTTTCAATGTTATTTTTTATTCTAATGGTTGCAAAATTTTAAACATTGAAACAAATAAAATTGTGCTTTTTGGTCATCGTATAGGAAACATATACATGGTGCATCTAGATGACATACACATTTCTCATGCATGTTTTGCTACAAATAATGAGCATGATTCATGGTTATATCATAGAAAATTAGGGCATGCAAGCATGAGTGTTTTAGAAAAATTGGTTTCAAAAGATCTAGTAAGAGGTTTTCCTAAAATTAAATTTTCTCTTGACAAAATTTGTGATGCTTATGCAAAAGGCAAACATAAAATAGTTTTTTTCAAACTTATTAATGATGTTTCAACTAGTAGAGTTTTACAATTGATCCACATGGATCTTTTTGGTCCTATTAGAACTACTAGCTTGGGTGGAAAATCATATGCATATGTTTTAGTTGATGATTACTCTAGATACACTTGGGTTTTATTCTTAAGTACCAAAGATGAGACTTTAGAAAAATCCATCACATTTTCAAAAATTACTCAAAATGACATTGGTCAAACTATTTCTCATATTCGAAGTGACCATGGCACCGAATTTCAAAATTTAGGTTTTGAGGATTTTTTGTAACTCAAACGGTATTAGCCACAATTTTTTAGCTCCTAGAACACCTCAACAAAATGGGGATTTTGAAAGGAAAAATCAAACTTTAGAGGAAATGGCTAGAACCATGCTTTGTGAAAACAATTTGCCAAAAATATTTTTGGGCAGAAGCCACTAATACGGCTTTCTATATCATAAATAGAGTAATGATTAGGCCTATTTTAAAGAAAACTCCTTATGAGATTTTAAAATCCAAAAAGCCCAACATTAGCTATTTTCATCCATTTGGTTGTAAATGTTTTGTTTTAAACAATGGAAAAGACAATTTGGGCAAATTTGACTCTAAAAGTGATGAAGCTATTTTCTTAGGGTATTCTTTAAACTCTAAGCCTGTCGATTATTTAATAAAAGAACCTTAGTTGTTGAAGAGTCAATACATGTGATTTTCGATGATAATCTCCTTCCGAGGAAGGATTCTTGTGATGATGATGATGTAAGGATTTTTGAAGCCAATGATGGTGGGAAATCATCAAAGGTTAATGAAGTTCCAACCAACGAAGAAGAAACACAAGATCCACCACTAGAAGCCTTGAAGGACATGAGCCTAGAGGAAAAGGAAGTGAGCTACCCAAGAGAGTACAACTATGTCAAAGGTGGTGAGATTTTGGGTGATCCATCCAAAGGGGTAACCACTAGACTTTCTCTTAAAAATGCATGTAATGTTGCTTTTATCTCATACATAGAGCCTAAAAATGTCAAAGAAGCATTAAATGATGATTATTGGATAATGGCTATGCAAGAGGAATTAAACCAATTTGAGAGAAGTCAAGTTTGGACATTAGTTGATAGGCCTAGTAATAAATCTATTATATGAACTAAATGGGTCTTTAGAAACAAACAAGATGAGAGTGGTAACATAGTGAGGAACAAGGCTAGACTTGTTGCTCAAGGTTATAATCAAGAAGAGGGAATCGATTTTGATGAAACCTATGTACTTGTAGCTAGAATGGAAGCCGTTAGGATGCTTTTAGCATTTGCATGTTATCACGAATTTAAGCTTTTTCAAATGGATGTAAAAAGTGCATTTTTAAATGGTTTTATTAATAAAGAAGTGTATGTAGAACAACCACCCAGTTTTGAAGATCTAAATTACCCAAACCATGTTTTTAAACTTTCAAAAGCTTTATATGGTTTGAAACAAGCTCCTAGAGCTTGGTATGAAAGATTATCAAGTTTTCTAATTGAAAAAGGCTTTGAAAAGGGAAAGGTGGACACTACACTCTTTATTAAAAGAAATGGCGAAGACATTTTAGTAGTTCAAATATACGTTGATGATATAATTTTTTGTTATACTAATGAATTGTTTTGCCAAGAATTTGTTAAGTTGATGCAAGGTGAGTTTGAGATGAGCATGATGGGGGAGCTTTCATTCTTCTTGGGGCTCCAAATTAAACAAAGGAAGGACAAAATTTCCACCAATCAATCTAAGTACATCAAGGACATGTTCAAGAAGTTTTGCTTGGAGAATGTGAAACTTCAAGCCACTCTAATGAGTTCTTCCACAAAGCTTGACAAAGATGAAGGAGGTAAGTGTGTAGATTTAAAGCTTTATTTCTCTATGATTGGATCTTTGCTTTATCTTACCTCAAGTAGACCCGACATTATGTTAGTGTTTGCTTGTGTGCTAGATTTCAAGCTAGTCCTAGAGAATCACACCTTATAGCCGTTAAGAGAATCTTTAGATTCCTTAGAGATACATCTTGTTTAGGTCTTTGGTATCCTAGAGAGTCTTCCTTTAGTTTACATGCCTTCTCGGATGCGGATTATGGGGGTTGTAAGATAGATCGAAAAAGTACCTCTAGTACATGTCAATTCCTAGGTAGTATGCTTATATCATGGTTTTCTAAGAAACAAAATAGTGTAGCAAATCTACCACTAAGGCGAAATATATATCGGTAGGGAGTTGTTGTGCTCAAGTCCTTTGGATGAAACAACAACTCTTAGATTATGGAATTGATGTAGGTACCATCCCCATTAGGTGTGACAACACTAGTGCTATTTGTCTCACTAAGAATCCCATCCAACATTCTAGAACCAAACACATAGAAATAAGGCATCATTTTATTAGAGATCATGTCTTTAAAAATGATGTAGTTCTAGAATATGTAGACACCTCAAACCAATTGGCAGACATCTTTACCAAACCATTAGACAAAGAGCGTTTTTGGTCTCTTAGGAGAGAGTTAGGTTTAACCAACCTTCCTTGATCTTTAGAGCCTCTTTTGGTCTTAAAAATATGCTTAGATCTGTTTGATTGATTGCTTATGTGTTTTTGCTCCTATATGCATCTATGCTTGTTGCTAGGGGGAGTATGCATCTATTTATGCTCATACATGATGTTCTCACATCATTTACATGCATTTTGATTTGATTCAAATCGAATTTTTGAGCAACCTGCAGCCAAAATTGACATTTCTAGCACAGACGTATCGATATGGTATTCCTCGTATCGATACGGGTCATTTACAATCATTTCAATACAGGTTTACATGTACCGGTATGGGTCGTGTACCGAAATGGGTTTAAAGCATTTCGGTACTTGGTTTCGATACGCTAATGTGGCGTATCAGTACGTGTAGCCATTGGGAAGTTTTTAAGGGCATTAAAAGAGGGTGTTTCACTTTAACTCAAATACCAACCTTTTCTAAAACCCTAGATATGAAAATCCTCTATGAAAACCTCAAAAATCCCTTATTTTTCCTCACACAACTCTTCAAAATTATTGAGGGCTTTTGGCTTTTTCATCAAACCCAAGCAAAAATCATCAAGCTTGTTCATCAACATCTCTTCATTCATCCATAATCCCAAATTCAAGGTATAAACCCTAACTTTTTCTTTTTAATTTTCATACATATTTTTATCCTGATTTTGTATTATAATCATATGTTTAGAACATATGTAGTATAGTTTTCAATATTTTTGTAAAATCCTTTTCAAATCTGAAATTTTTTATTCGAATATAAAATTATATCGTATAATTTTTAACACTGTTTTTGAAGTTTTCTTTTACCAAAAATTATTTTTATACTTGTATATGTTTTTAAACTATATTGTAGAATTTTTTAACAATACCTTGATTATTGGATTAATTTTTGGATCAAATGTGTTGATTTATGCATACATCGTTTTCAGTTTGATTTTGTTTTCAGATTATGGCCCTAAAGAAACGTGCAAGAAAAGACATTGCCTCAAGTTCCAATCCTCCTAGTCAAAATCCCGACGATATTGGTAATCAACCCAATCTTACTTATATCTATCAAAATTGTTTTAATGAACCGCAATTTTCACATGCCATGGGTTGTTTTAAAACGATCAAAGTTATAAAATTCGCTGAGAGCATGTTACTTCCATCCCTTTTCTATCATCCAAACGTTTTCAATTTAAATATCTACCTTTGATGGAAGAATAGAAATTTATGTAGATTTTGAGTATACCCAGGATTTTATACCGCAACCTTATTTTGATTTTTTATTCCAATCCCCGGTGTATTTTCAATGAAAAAATATCCTTGGTTATTGCAATTGAATCATATTTGATGGGTAAGAAATTTCGTATTGATTCAACCATTTTAGCAAACTATTTGGGTCTTGAGGATACGAGAATCGATGATGAGGATTCTTTGGGACATACCCTTAGGGGCTCCGTGAACGTACTTGATGCCTATGACTGTATTCTACACCTTATGATCACTTGGTGGTTCCATCCATCAGGTGGGAAGTTCTCCATGATCTGACAAGTCGACAAATTTTGGATCTGTTGCTTCCGTGAAGCTAAACGCCCCAACCTTGCTCAAATCATGTTCGCCGAGATCGTTTTCCTTGTACAACATCGTCATACTTCTATGGTTACATCCTTCACGTACGACACCGCATTGAGCTACATCTTTAACAAGATGGGTATTGATTGCTCCTATGACTTTTTGGAACCCCTCACCGATCCGATTGATGAGCGTTCTCTCCATCGCACCAAATTCACATACTACAATAGAGAATGGGTCCGGAACACCGATCTTCTGGGAGGTGTTCAACCCGAACTGGTGGTGGCTCCTCAAGAGGCTCCTATTCCACAAGCTCTGGTGGCTCAACCAAATATTGATGCTCTTATGGCTTATCTCAATGAGCAATTCACCAGCTTGTACACAACCATGAATTCCGGGTTTGCCGCGATCGACACACGCTTTGTATCCTTGAAAGAACGAGTGACGGCTATTGAAAATCGCCAAAACTCCATGGATTTATCTCTTACCGTGTTTCATGGTGAATGGCGTCACTCTCTTGGGACTCAAGCCCACAATGATGATGAGGATAAAGATGAAGAAGATAAAGACGATGGAGACGATGGGACGAATCCTTAGGCATATTGCATATCATATCATACTAGGACTAGTTTATGCACCTGTGTTCTTATGTTTTGATGAACTCCTATGCTTTATCATTTCTTTGTTATTTGGATTATGTTTTTAGGTTTTAAGCTGGATTGAATTTAATTATGCTTGAACTTATGCTTTATATTTAAATGATTATGTTTCTTATTTAATTGCTTAGAGTAATTTGATTATCTTTAGTTTTTATCCCTATTGCATTGATTTTGATCTAACAAAAAGGGGGAGAAAATTTAGCCAAAATTTTCAAAACATTTTCAGTCTTAAATTAAGGGGAGTTTTCTAAAGATACTTAAAATTTTTCACTTTGGTTTTGTTATATCAAAAAGGGGGAGATTGTAAAACCTATGTTTGATTTTGATATAACAAAGTGTTTAAGGACTAAATTGTAAAAGGAAATAAATTTTTAAGTACTCAAAAGTCTCAGAAAATGACAAGGAAAAGTTTTCCAAAGTTAAAGACTTAAACCCAAAAATTTTCTAAGTGTTTCAAGCCAAAATACACAAATACGCCTATGTGTATTTATGCACCCCTTGGTGTTTCAATATGGATTTCAGCTACTAGAATTTGGTTTTGCAAAGCATATCGATACGGCTTAGCTCATTTCGATACGGCCTTCAAACTTAGCTTGTATTTTCAACGATGATACGACATCACCCATTTCGATACGACATTCATCTGGGCAAATGGTCTTGTAAAGTGTTTCGATACAGATAACACTGTTTCGATACGATCTAAAATCTGGGTTTAAGAAATTTTTTATTCGTACCGATACAGTTGTATCCGCATCGATAAGGTGTGCATTAAATGTTTTCGACCATTGCCTTGTCAGTTATTGGAATCAACAAACTTTTAATTTTTTCGTTAACCGTACCGATGCAATTTTTCATCTCAAATTCCAGTGAGTAAAAACCGTACCGATACGGCCTTGCCGTTTTGATACGCCCCTATGTTTTACACTATGATCGTTTTGATATGGCCTCCCGCGTATCGATATGCCTATACACAACGGCTATATTTTTCTTGTAACAGGTATCGATACGGGCCTTCGTGTACCGATACGATTGGTTGGCAGACAGTATTTATTGCGAGAAAGAAACCCTCCAGTGGCTATATTCAATACTCTAACCACCCAAACGGCTAGAAATCAATGAGAGGGTATAGATACAAGACTCCAATGCTGCTACAACAACTATTGAACATTCATTGAACAACATTCAAGCAATCAAGCAAAAATCCAACCCTTTGAGCTTTTATTTTCAAACCCTTGTACCCAACATGTGAATTTTATTGTAATCTTTATTTCAAGTTTGGGGTTGAGTGTTCTTGTAATATTGGGCAAATATTTACCTTGTGAGGACATTATCCATTTGCCATTTTTCTTTCTTGTAAAAGAGTGATGCTTGATCAAGCTTTAGGTAGAAAGCTTTGATCGGCTGTAACGGTTGCCTCCTTAGCCTAGAAAAGGGGAAGAATTTCATAGTAAAATTGTTCAAAATCCTTAGTAGGAAGCTAAGGTAGTGGACGTAGAGCTTGTTAGAAGCTTGAACCACTATAAATCCTTGTGTCCATTTGTCTATCTCTTTCGATTTGCTTCCAAAAGTTTAAAATTTCCAATTTACTCCCTCTTGGCCACCATACATTGATTGATCATCCTAACAATATGGGTAAGCCTTTTTAAGCATAGCATTTCGATATGCGGGAAGGTGTTTTGATATGGGTAAGCCATTTTAGGCTTAGCATTTCAATACACGAGAGAGTGTTTCGATACATTTTGAGCTACTAGAATTTGAGTTTTAGAAATTGGCAAGGCGTACCGAAACACCTATACGCGTATCGGTACGGCCTGCAGTTAATTCAGTTTATAGGTTGTTTGGTAGTTTCTGATTCTTTCATTTTGGTCCCTGAGTAGTTTGAATGCAATTGCTTGAGTTTGTATGGTTGTATTAAGCTGAAATTTGACACTCAAGCATGTAATCTGACTAATTGAGGATTGGTAACCCTAATTTTAGTAATGGTCCTTTAATTTACCAGTTTTACATTTTAGTTCCTAAAATGTATCTATGCAATTGGTTTCCTTTTCGTGGTCCATTTCCTTTGAAAATTCATCCGCTGCAAGCATGATCACTTAGGATTAATAATGCGCATCTAGATAAGATAAAAGGGAAAATGGACCAGTTTTCGTAATCTTTCTTCAGTTTGCTTCGATAAACCTAATGTAGCTCACTCGATTTGATCGGGAGTCTAGGTCAGGTCGAGGGTGTTACATTTGTTGGTATCAGAGCCAGGTTATGAAAGGTTGGGATGTTGTTGTTTGTTTGATTACTATTATTTGTTATACACGGTGATTGTGTATATGTACGGTGATTGTTTTATGTCATGTTGGGGTACGAAGTGGGAACATATTGCCTATTTTCGAAGTTTTAAAATGTTTTATAAGGTGGTCTTGGATCCTTTGCTGAATGCTAGCCTGACTTTAATGTGTTTTGATGCTTTTGTTAGCATGGCTCGGCGTGAGACTCGTTTTATGGTTGTTAATGCCGAATCTGGGTAGGGTAACGCAGAGGAAGGGAATCCTCGTAATGTTTTACCTCCTCCTCCTCTGTTGGTTCCTCCCATTGATGTTGGGGTAGGTGATGTACTTTAGGCACCGCAAGGGCTAATTTTTGCTGATTTGGCTCTATTGATCCAAGTGATGACATGAGCTTTCTAGGCTGCAATGGCGGGAGTGCAAGTGCAAGCACCAGCACCTGTTGTGGTGGTTAATCAAGGCATACCTTCGAGCATCTTCATAGTCTGGGAGGTGAAGAATTTAAGGGTTTGAGTCCTAAAGCATTCGAGTGATGGCTAGAAAAGATAATTCATATTTTAAATCAGATGGGTTGGAACGAAGAGTGCAAGTTAGGTTGCATTGTGTCCTTGTTTCAAGGTGATGCTTATCACTGGTGGGTAACCACGATTGCGGGTGTCCCGGTGGCAGATATGACTTGGGAGTTCTTTCGGAGAGCTTTCAAGTGGAAGTATCTTAGTGCTCAGTATTTAGATACGAAGAAGCACGAGTTTATGTCGATGATGCAGGGTGGCATGTCAGTTTCCAAGTATAAGGTAAAGTTTGTTAGTCTAGGTCAGTATGCCCCAGAGTTGGTTCTAGATGAGCATCAGAGGTGCGATAGGTTCCGCTATGGTTTTGTGAATGACATCAAGATGTATTTGTTGGCTGAGGATTACACGAATTTTGATGTGTTGGTCAACCATACCAAGGATATTGAGTAGTCCCTAGGTGTGACGGGATAGGTTTCGGGCATGGGCTCGAATAAGAGAACGGCTAATTTTGGCTATTTTAGGAAGCAGAATAAGAGGTCTAGAGATAAGAGGCACAAGCCGGATCATAGGCGTGGTGTTGGCCAAGATAACCAAGGAGTTCGTGTTGTAGCTGAGTGTGAGCGTTTTGGTCGACGTTACACGAGTATATGTTGGGCAAATACCATGAGTTGTTGGATTTGTAGATCTTCTAATCACCTGAAGCGGGATTATCCTCGGGCTGTGAGAGATGCACCGATTCGTGCTGCTGCATATGCTAGGGGCCAAGGCCGTAGCAGGGGTAATTTTTAAAGGCGTGAGGATGGTCAAAGAGTTGTGGCTTATGCTATTGTTGTACAGCCAGAGAGTGGTGGACCAGCTCAGATATATGCTCATTGTGAGGGTCGCAATGACACTGATGTGATCGCAGGTACCTTCATTTTGCAATCCTTTTCATTGTTTTCCTTGATTTAGTCGGGGTTTACTCATTCTTATATCTTGAGTAAGTATACATCTTTGTTAAATGTTCCTATTGAGAACTTGGATGTTGTAATGTTAGTAACTACCTCATTTGGTAAGACAATTACGACTAGAAAGTTGTATAGGCGGTGTCATTTGGTTGTCCAAGGTTATGAGTTTGTCGCGGATCTGATGGAGTTACCATTCTATGGATTTGATGTTATTTTGGCCATGGATTAGTTAAGTGAGCACAAAGCGATTGTGGATTGTGAATCCAAAAGGATTTCCTTAAGGTTAGCCAATGATTATGAATTTGTGGTGGTTGGCGAGAATGTAAAATTCTTATCCAATGTTGTTTTGGCTGCTCAAGCAAAAAAAGATGATGAAAGGAGGTTGTCAAGCTTATTTTTCTATCGTGATGAATTTGGAGGCCAATGGTGTTCGTGTGCAGGACATCCGGGCTATTTCTGATTTTTCAAAAGTTTTTCCTGAAGAGTTACCGGGTTTATCTCTGGATAGATAGGTAGAATTCAGCATTGAGACGTATGCGGGTACGATTCTAGTGTCCATTGCCCCTTATCTGATGGCACTGAAGGAGTTGAAGATACAGCTTCAGGAGTTGCTGGATCATGGATTCATTCGACCAAGTGTTTCTATATAGGGTGTTCTTGTTCTCTTTGTGAAAAATAAGGATGGTACAATGTGTATGTGCATTAATTACCGACAGTTGAATAAGTTTACAGTGAAGAATAAGTATCCTTTGTCGATGATTGATGATTTGTTTGATCAGTTTTACTGGGCAGTGGTGTTTTCTAAGATTGATATAAGATCGGGGTATTATCAGTTGAAGGTTAAGGAGGTGGATGTGCATAAGACTACATTTCGTACAAGGTACAGGCATTATGAGTTCTTGGTGATGCCGTTTGGTTTGACGAATGCCCCGGCTGCGTTCGTGGACATGATGAATAGGGTGTTCCATAAATATCTTGATCAATTTGTGGTGGTGTTTATTGATGATATTCTTGTGTACTCTCGTACCAAGGAGAACATAATCAACATTTGTGGATTGTTTTGAAAGCCTTGAAGGATAATCAGTTGCATGCAAAACTGAGTAAATGTGAGCTTTGGCTGAAAAAAGTGATGTTCCTTGGTCATGTGGTTTCTGTAGAGGGTATTCGTGTTGATCCACAGAAAAGTGAGGCTATTCTCAATTGGAAGCAACCTAAGTCAGTGTCAGAGGTATGTAGTTTCCTTGGGTTGGCTAGTTATTATCGTCGTTTTATAGATGGGTTTTCTAGTATTATGGCACCGTTGACAGATTTGTTGCAAAAGAACGTTCCTTATGTGTGGACGAAGAAAAGTGAGGCTATTCTCAATTGGAAGCAACATAGTTTTGAGAAGTTGAAGGAAGTTTTGACACATGCCCCTATGTTAATTCAAACTAAGTCAGGAAAGGAATTTGTGGTTTATAGTGATGTGTCGTACGTTGGTTTGGGTTGTGTGCTGATGCAAGGTGGCAAGTTTGTGGCCTATGCGTCAAGACATTTGAAAGTTCATGAGCGCAATTATCTGAATCGAGATTTGGAGCTAGCGGTTGTGGTGTTTACTTTGAAGATTTGGAAACATTATCTCTATGAAAAGAAGTGTATTGTTTTTATGGATCACAAGAGTTTAAAATATTTGATGTCTCAAAGGGATTTGAATCTTAGGCAACGTAGATGGTTGGAGTTGCTTAAGGATTATGACTTGACGATCGAGTATCATCCTGGAAAGGCTAATATGTTTGCGGATACGTTAAGTCGTAAGGTGGTGGTTGAGCTTAGGGTCATGTTTGCGAGGTTGAGTGTGACACGAGAAGATGGGTTGTTGGCTGAGTTGCAAGTTATGTCGACGATGTCACAAATGATTAAAGCAAAGAAACCGTTTGATGATTCTCTTGTTTCTCATGTTAAGGACACATTGGATGGAAATCTGACGGATTTTCATTTTGATGATGATGAGGTTTTGTGTTACAAGGGTCGAATAGTAGTGCCGAATGATTCGGAGTTGAGGCATACTATTTTGATAGAGGCATATTCTAGTCCTTTCGCTATGCATCCTGGTAGTACCAAAATGTATCGTGGGTTGAAAGAATTGTACTATTGGGTTGGTTTGAAGAAGGATATGGCGGAGTTTGTTTCTAAATACATGGTGTGTCAGCGGATTAAGGCCAAACATTAGTTTTCATCCAGGTTATTGCAACCGTTAAGGATTCTAGAATGGAAATAGGAGAAAATCACCATGGATTTTGTGTTAGGGTTGCCGTTGACATCGGCTAAAAAGGATTCTATTTGGGCGACTATTGATCGGTTTACGAAATGTGCACATTTTCTGCCAATGCATACAACGTATACCTTGGACAAGTTGGCAAACATGTATGTTGCTAAAATTGTGCGTTTTCATGGAGTACCTAAGTCTATTATTTTGGATAGAGATTCAAGGTTTATAGAGGTTTTGGGAATGTTTGCATTGGGATTTGGGACAAGGCTAAGTTTTAGCACCGCGTATCATCCTCAGTCGGATGGTCAGTCTGAGCGTGTTATCCAGGTTTTGAAGGATATGTTGAGATGTTGCATCAATGAGTTTCAAGGAACTTGGGAGAAGCATTTACCTTTGGTTGAGTTTGCGTATAACATTAGTTATCAAGCAAGTATACAGATGGCACTATATAAGGCTTTATATGGCCGGAGGTGTCGTACACCTTTGTGTTGGGCTGAGGTTGGGGAAAAGCATGTTTCCTTACCGAATGTGTTGAAAGACACAGATGAGAAGGTAAAGCTTATGTGTGATCACTTGAATGCAGTTGCGGATCGGCAAAAATCGTACAACAAATTTGAAGCATAGGGAAATTGAATATGCGGTTGGTGATCGCGTGTTCTTGAAGGTGTCACCGTGGAAAAAGATGATGCGGTACGGACGTACGGGTAAGCTTAGTCTGAGGCTTATTGGACCATATGAGGTTGTGAAACGTGTTGGTCTGTGGCTTATCGGTTGAGGTTGCCTCCCGAGCTGGAGAAGATACATGATGTGTTCCATGTATCTATGTTGTGGAGGTATCAGTCGGATCCCTCGCATGTTATGCCGATAGAGCATATTGAGTTAAGGCCGAATTTATCCTTTGATGAGGAACGGGTGGAAATCCTTGATTCCATTAGCAAAGTTCTTCGTGGCAAGACGATTGAGCTTGTTAAGGTTTTGTGGCGACATCGTGGTGTTGAAGAAGCCACTTGGGAAAGCAAGGCAGACATGCTACAGCAATTTCTGAATTTGTTTCCTCCAGGTAAATTTTGGGGACAAAATTTCTTAAGTGGGGGAGAGTTGTAATGCCTCGGTTTTGGGTCTAGTGGTTTTGGGGTTCGTTTGAGGGTCTGATAGACCAATATTAGAGACTCGAGTCGGTTTCAAGATTAAATCGGATTAAATATTTTTGAAGTTGATAAAAATATAGGAAAAATGTTCTAAAATCATTATTTAATATATTAATGATTATTGTGAAATCAATTTTGTAAAACAAGTTTTGGAAATCGGACATTTTGGACTAGTGACCAAAATGTAAACTTTGAAAACTATTTTATAAAGAGTCAAAACTTTGAATCTTTAAGGAGCTAATTGCCTAAAAGTCTAATCTCAGACTTTATCTTTTAATTGGCTATTTTAAAAGTGTTTTGGAAAATATAAATAGGTGGGAGAGAATTAATTTGATAATTAATCCTTTAAAACAAAATCACGTAACTAACTTTCTCTCAAAATATTTTCTCTCAAAATCTCTCTAGCCAAACATCACTATTTTCTTCTAAATCTTCAGGTAAATCTTTCTTTTCTTAAATCCTTTGATTTCAAATGATTTCTTGTTGATTGTTTATCAAAACCTTTTTGTTTTCTCATGTAAATCATCCAATTAAGGGAGAAAGCATCCATTAGAGGTAAGGTTCGTTCTTCTCCTCTAATGAAATGTTCTTTACTAAAATTCCCAAGTTGTTGATTCTTTACAATTGTTTTCTAATGTGTTTTGATAGTTTAATTAAGGAAATTGGTTTAATTATGGTTTGATTGATGTAATTGGTATATTTTCGAATTGGATCTATTTTGCTGGGTCCTTGATCAGATTAGATCATGATTTTAGTGTTTAATATTGTTGAAGGCTTGATTTTATCAAAATAATCCCAAAACCAGTTGGATCTCTAATGTTAGTGGTTGTTAGTTAAGGGTTTTTGTATTGTTAATGGAGTTTATTTGTTGCTGGAAGAAAAAGGATGTTGTAAAAGGGTTTTTAGATGTTAATTGCTGAGGTTTGATGTGTTGAATCGTTGTATTGTGGCTGGGTTAAGATTGGAAAAGGAAGTGGTTTGGATGCATTTTGATGCATGTTTCCTCTGGTTTTGCGTGGCCAAAACAAGGGATAATCAAGGCGAAGTAGCTTGAGGTGGATTGTTTATAGTCGGGTTCTTGATTTGCCTTGGAAAGCAAGACGAGGCGTAATCGGTGAGCATAAATGGTTTTAAAAGTCTTTCAAAGGTTTGAAAGTGTTTATGGGAGTTTAGGTTAAGCTTGAAACACTTACCTAAGCTCGGAAGTAAATTTCCCTCTTTTGCTCATATCGGTTCGGATATGAGCATGTGTAATTCATGTTTTGGTCGTAAACATGGTTTGTTTTATTTA
The DNA here is from genome assembly GCA_019671005.1 of Hibiscus mutabilis. Lineage (NCBI taxonomy): Eukaryota > Viridiplantae > Streptophyta > Magnoliopsida > Malvales > Malvaceae > Hibiscus > Hibiscus mutabilis. The sequence continues at coordinate 22,351,987 of CM033746.1, read as the reverse complement.
CTGTAAATGCATGATTTGAGTACATATGCAGTGGTTTAAAAGTACTTGAAATGCTAGTGAGCATTGGCTTCCATTCCGATCGGGAATGTGGTATTGCTTTGGCAATGTGGCTTGCATATTTGGTGTTTTTGTATAATGCATTGTAAAATAATGAGTAAATGGTTTTGTAAATGATATATTGGCTATGTGACATGATGAGAAAACATTCGGATATAGTTGGCATACCATAGGATGAAGTGCACTATAATATGTTAAAAATTGATCGTGGTTAAAGGTCCTTGAGGTATAGCGGCCGGCTACTCAGACTATATTGTTATCACTTGGGTTGAGCGATCGGTTCCCTTTGTTGATATTGATCTTGCGGTCGGTAAGGTTGTCATATCATGCGGTCGGTATGGTATGGGTTTGATGGCAGTCGGTCATCATGAGAGATCCGTGTATCCGATATGTAGGGTTAACGGTCAGTTAACCAAAGATTAGTGGTCAGCTAATCAAGGATAGTGGTCGACTATCCAGGGTCACTATAATTGCCAACATATGAAAGTTCATGTGTTGAACCCCATTTTATAATGCTTTGGGATTTAAGCATGGTAATATGATTTAATGCTTTGGGATTTAAGCATGTGATTTGTAAATGATTTTGCATATGGTTGATATGCATGTTTGGATTTGGAATCAATGAGAATGCTTCGGTCGCTAAGCATGGGATTTATATATGATGTTGCATAAGGATCGTTATGCATGTTTCGGTCGGAAACAATGAAAATGCTTTGGTCATTAAGCATGCTTTGAAAACAAGTGGTTTTGGTTTTCAAATGGTTTTAAATGAATCATTGTTTTATGAGCATTCTGACTAAGCATGTTTGCTTACGCTCTCTTTTTCTTAATGATGCAGAGCATTGAAGTTTGGGGCAACAAAGGCAAAGTGATCCAAGAGCAAAGACTATTTTGAGTATGATCTCGGTTTAAGTTTCCGGTTAATAAGGCAATGTGTTTGCCATGTTTTTGGGATTTGTTATTCTATTTTTTCCCTTGGTTTTTGGGCATGTTTAATGCTGTTTTTTGGAGTTGGACTGATGTTGCTAAGCATGTAGTTGATTCTTGCTTATAGTTGATGTTATGTGGTTGCCTAGGTATGAATCTAGTTAGCCTTGGTTGAATGGTATGTTTTGATGGTTCTAGCATGTTGCTTTTGATGTAATGGATATGTGAGTGGTTGACATATGCTAGTAAATGTTCAATTGAGAGTTTTGGTATGTTTAGTAAAGTGGCTTAGGGAGCATGCCTATAGGTTGATCATTATGTTATGTTCTGGTTGCTAAATCTGGGTGTTATTGTTGAAATATGGTTGGTAGGTTGGTTGTATGCATGAATGTGAGTTGCTAGGATCTAAATGCATCTAGATTGGATTGAAAAAACAGCTAAAATGACATTTCAAGCCCAGGCATATCGAAACGTGTTCCCTCGTACCGGTACAGCTAGGCCATTTCAGGCATAGCATTTCGATACGTGGGGTAGTGTTTCGATAAGGCTAAGCCTTTTTAAGCATAGTGTTTCGATACACAGAAAGGTGTTTCGATACGGGTAAGTCATTTCAGGCTTAGCGTTTTGATACACAGGAGAGTGTTTCGGTACGGTTTTGAGCTACTAGAATCTGAGTTTTGGAAATTGACAAGGTGTACCGAAACACCTGTATGCGTATCGGTACGGGCTACAGTTAATTCAGTTTATGGGTTGTTTGGTAGTTTATGATTCTTTCGTTTTGATCCCTGAGTAGTGAGAATGCAATTGTTTGAGTTTGGATAGTCGTGTTGAGCTGAAAATTGACACTCAAGCATGTAATCTGACTAATTGAGGATTGGTAACCCTAATTTAAGTAATGGTCCTTTAATTTACCAGTTTTAAGTTTTAATCCCTAAAATGTATCGTATGCAATTGGTTGCCTTTCTGTGGTCCGTTTTCTTTGAAAATTCATCTGCTGCATGCATGATCACTTAGGATTAATAATACGTATCTAGATAAGATAAAAGGGACAAAATGGACCGGTTTTTGTAATCTTCCTTCAGTTTGCTTCGGCAAACCTAATGTAGCTCACTATGTTCGGTCGGGCGTCTAGGTCGGGTCGAGGGGTTACAAGAATGAAGATACAAATCATTCTAAAATTGCCACAGCTAGGTCTCCACCCAAGTCGTGACTCATACCATCCGAGATATTATTAGTAGTTTTTTTTTTTTTTTGCAAGCATCATCGATGACTATAGGTCCATGTACGTTGGCCTCAATAGCTTGGGCCGAATTAGGTGGATCACCCAAAAGGGTGTTTTGCACGGTACCTAAATTCGAGGCTACTTTCACAAGAACCTATGCAACAATTGGATTAGCATTTTCCTCTAAAGTATTGGCTGAATTGGTTTTGTCTAGGGATGATTCTTTGCGAGCTGATGGCCCAGTTCGAGAGTTTCTTGCCTTGCAGTGCTTCGAGAGAGGACATGGAAGTCCGAGAGAGTAGTAGCCAGGGGTTTGTGGATGGGATGGTTTTAGATGCCTTGGGTGTTCCCGTTTATTTCCCTTTATTTTTGGGCTTTGCAATAGGGTGGGGGAAGGTTGTACGTGGTTGCTGCTCATGAATATGAGAATGTTCCACTATGGTATCATCTTGTTCATTACCACCATCAATCTCCGAATCATAAATTGGGTTGAACCATGATTCATGAAACATTACATTCTGTTTGTGCAACTTACTATCATCTGACTTTTTGGTAACATGACGAGGGCGTCGCTCTACCACCCATCCATTGACCATAAGAGCTTTCATTATCTTGTTGGGTCGTAGTAGGCGACGGGGGCACGTTTTCATTTGGGCGAGTTTCATTATGGAGTTCGGGATAACCATCTTGGCTATGGCCTTATTTTCCACGATTGAAGCAAATTGTAGGGAGTGTTCGAACTCAACAAGTTGAATTCTTCCATTAACAATCAATTTAGAGATGAGGGGTTTGGAGATATCGACACTAATAGTCATGCGAGCGAATCGTCCTCGACTGCCCCACTCTGTTTGATAGTCAAGCTTAATCATGGGGCCAATAGATTCCCCATTTTCTGTGATTATACTCCTCTTATATAAGGTCACTGGTAAGCTGGGAAATCTAATCCAAACCATGATTTTACTTGGATATGGTGTAGATGTGGAGAAATCAGGTGTCCACGGAGCAACCGTTAGGTAATGACCAGAAATTGTCCAAGGGCTATTAGACTAAGCATGAAGATAGACTGGACGGGTGCGAAAGGTGACTAAAAAAATAGTCATTCTTGATGTTTATTAGTTTGATGGCTTGCTTCGGTTTCCATAATCATATATTTTTGTTGCTCAGGGTAGTATATCCAATACGTCGTCCTATGAGCTTGACAACGATTGTCTGATCCAAGCTCTTCTCTTATAGGGTTTGGATGCGCTTAGAAAATTCAATAGATATAAGTCCATCGACAACAGAACGAATAACTTCTCCTTCATGTATGTCAATATCTTCATCTAAAATTTCTTTAGAGTCTTGTAGACTATCAGTATTTTCTCCCATAAGAGAGTCCTTGTAAGATGGAGCAACAGCAGCCGTAGTTGTTGCAGCATCAAAGGGTATTGTTGTAGTATCGTCGGCATTGTAGAACCACCCCGATCAGGTGGATCATCGTCCAAGCGCTGATGTTTTCTAAGGTTGTAGGGGATGTATTTGCCGTTTTCGAAAATACCTATCATAGCGCCTCCAATTGAGTCCTTTTGTTTAATTCTCTATTTAACCGATTGAATCTTTTTTTTTTCAACAACATTAGATTTTTTTAATATTCAACAACATTAGATTTTATATGCAATTATGATGATGTATTTTATATTTAATTCTGTTTAAAAATTTCAGACTTTTTTTATATTAGGATGCGATAATTGTTATTCATTAAATTTAATTTGATTGAAATGTTCGATAAAATTTAATATATTTAAACTATTTTAATAATCTTAAAGTGATTAAAGGTAATATCTGTTTTATATTTTTTAAAATAACGTATTTAAGCTATTTATATACTACAATTATCAAACTATGTTAACAAAATATCATTTCTAAATTCTCATCCGAAATTTAATAATTTAATAAAAGGAAGAGCCCCAAGTGAATGAATGACAGTTTCAGTTGCTGTGTTCTCTAGGTTTGGGTTTGGGTGTGGGTGGGCGCTGCTGCTCTATCGGCTTTTGTAGGAGAAGTTTCCAAACCATCTCATCGTCCGCCGCCGCCACCTCCGCCAAGGCAAGTGCCATAACTTTTTTCAGTTGTATTGCTACTCACCCAACAAGTAAAGACTGGTTATTTACAACCGATTTGTTGCAGCAGATGTCGACGGAGTTCTATACGTTCGGCCCTTACAAGATAGACCCCAAGGAAGTCTTCTACACCACCCTCCTTTCCTATGCCATGTTCAACCTCCGTCCTGTAGTTCCAGGTCATATCCTTTTTCACTAGGGAATTGAAATCCAATGGTTTTCTCTTTGTTACAAGTATGATTTTGGGCTACCAGTAGGATAAATGATGGTAATTTGTGGATATTAAACATAATTTACCTCCGAGGTTGAGCACTCATGTTGTTAAATCCTAATGATTGGGTTGCCTTATCCAATCGTTGGATGGTAAGAAACAATGTCTGCCACAGATTAAGCTTGGGGACGGCACATGTGCAACCACACATCCGTAGATGTATTTATGGATATTTGCATGTATATGTAGAATTCATACCCAATTTTAGGGAGATGCGAAAGAATGGGTTGACAATGTTATTCTAGCTACATATCCAAAACATTTCATGCTTCTATCAAAGAGAAAAAAATGAAAAACATTGCATGCTAAAATGGTACAGAAATATATTCTCCATTTGTTTCATCGAAGCGGCAATGGTTTTTGATCAAATATGTTAGGAAGCCATGAATCTTCATTGTTGAAAACTTCATGCTTGAATTTGGTTTCCTTAACATTGTGCACATGTGCTTGTCTGCCCAAGGCGTGAAGTTAAATGGTTTGCCGATCTCACGGTTGAAGAGACACAAGATTTGTGGCTAACAGCACAGAGGATCGGTGGAGGGCTTGAGCGTTTCCACAAGGCATCATCGCTCACTTTTACCATCCAAGTAAGGGAATAAGACTTGTCAACTTGATCTATTAATTCTGGTTAAGTAAATGTTGGGTTTCTGCGCTGGTGTTGTCATTGTAGATGACATTGTTTTGCGTACATATTATATGTTGGCCAATATTAAAATTTTCCTAGTCGGATGTAGCTGAGGTGATGGAGATGTGGACCTCTTTGTTCATGGTTTTATTAATATGCTGTTCACTTTTGCTCACCTCTTGTTTTTCCTTCATGTTTTTGTTTCCGATGCTTGCATATAGCCCCTTTCGTTGAGATGCCTTTACTAGAACAATTATATATTGTTGTTTGGTGTTAATAGTTTCTGAAATTGTAAACCTTACTTCCTATTAATGATTCTCCTGGCTAAGTAAGACCCCTTCAATTGGGATGACCTTGGTATTTGTGGTTTTTAACACTTTCCATGCCTTTGCTGAGTACCTCGTTTTGACTCCAATGGCCACAATTGCCCATTTCGAGTTCTATTTTTTTTTTTGGTTTCTAATGCAACAACCAGCAATTAGTGTGTAATTGGCCATATGCGAATGAAAACTATGCTTTCTTATAGAAATTCGAATAGGAGAATTATACGGTGTGATACTTACAGAAGTTCTTGCTGTTCTCACCATGTGTTAATGCTTATGCTGCTCGGTAATCATCCTTTGTCTTTTCTTTTAATGGATCACTTAAACTTAAAGACTAGCAATGTGTTGGTTTGTACTTTAGGATGGGCCAAAGGCAGGGCAGACAGTTGCTCATATTCACGTTCATATCCTTCCAAGGAAAGATGGTGACTTTGACAAGAATGATGAGATCTACGATGCGGTACGATAGATACTCCTATTAGCTTAGCATTTGTTAGCTCTGACATGGATAACTCGTGTTTTAACTGTCTGCTGTTACTGGTGTAGATAGATGCAAAGGAGAACGAACTTAAGGGAAAGCTCGACTTAGATAAAGAAAGGAAGGACAGAAGCACGGAAGAGATGTGTAAAGAAGCAGAGGAATACAGGTCACTTTTCGTCTAACCCTGACCGCCTTGTTGCATAAGTCCAAACTGCGTTGGATTCCCTTGTCTTGATTGAATTTCTTTGCAACTTTCTTTTGAGTGTCTGGATGAAGAAGAATATTATTTTATATGGTTGTTGTTGATGTAGTTAATTCAGGATGTACTTAATGTGGCCATCATTTATGTGCTGAAATAACAAACCTTTGTGGGGAACTGTAGTGCTTCAATGAATTATAATTGAATTGCTTGCATGAACTACAAACGGGGAGTGTATCGTAGAATAGGGTGACTGTACGGCTACGGTGCGACACAACTGAAATGTTACAAAACACGGAACTTAAAATGTTTCTCATTTTAAGTTAATCTTTTTTATAATATTTTAGGTTGGTGATCTAACGACAAGTATCGATACTTAGAGACAAGATTTGATACTTAATATCAACTTAAAATATTATTAAAAGTGACAAGTATAGATATTTCGAAACTAAGTTTCGATACTTGTCACCAACCTAAAATGTTATTAAAAAGTGTAACATTTTAAGTTGTGGACAACATTTTAAGTTCCGTATTTTGCAACACTTCGGTTAGTATCGCACCTTAGTCGTACTGTAATCCTGTTGCACCCTAGGGTCACCCACAACAAGCAGAATGCTTAATTTGTCGGACAAAATATATCTTTTATGATTTATTATATTATTAAATTGATATTATGGAAACAATATTTTAATATATTACTAAATTTATTTAATAAAAAAGTAATATTAATTAGAAATATGTTTTAATTAGATAAAGCCATAGTTGTATTGAAGTTGACTTTGGCCCTGCTTGGTAAATAACGGTTTGAGCCAAAATTAGAAGTTTGAACTAATATTAGAGGTTTGACTAGTCAAATCAACTAATTTGGATGTTTGGTGAATAACGGATTGTGGTGAAACTTTTAATTTTGAAAAAGTTGCTAATATAAGCTTTTTAAAATTAGAGATTTTGACATAAGAGTTATAAAATTATTTTACCCTTAATGATTATAAAAAATTTCCAAACAACCTAAGTTTTAACATTTTTTATTTTAATTCTTTACTATCACGTATTTACATTGTGACATTTATAAACTAATAATTTTTTTATTCACACATTTATATTTGTATTTAAATTTAATAATTAATTAAATTTTATTAAAAATAATTATATAAATAATAAATTAATATATAGATCTTTCAAATATGTTTAGTAATATTATATTATAAAATTATTTTTCATAATCAAATTAATTAAACAAGTATTGAAAATAATCATGTTTTATATATTAATTTGTTTGTTTAAATAATCAAATAGCTATCAGTTATCAGTTAATTTTATCAAATATTTTTATACAATTAGCTAATATAATTCTTTAGTAAAATCAGCTAATGCAATCAACTATTAGCTATCAGTTAATATAATCATCTATTAGCTATTCGTTAATTGCCAAATAGAACCTTTATATTTGTAGTAAATTAATTATTTTATTTTAATAATCATTTAATTAATATGACAATTATATATCAATTGAAATTAAGATTTTTAACATTATAAACAGATTCATTAGCATCAAACAAATAAAAGTGTTCATTGAGTACTTAAAGAAGATCACTAAAAAGTCAACTTTTTAGTATTATTTGACAATAATTGTTGGGATATTATTTCGATAAATAATTTTTAAAATTTATATGTTCGAATAAAGACAATTCAATTTTGTAGGAGGCGATAATGGAGCTGTGAAGTTGTGACCCATGACCATTAGAACAAAGTCAAATCAATGTGAATAACCTAACCAAAGTAATTCATGCTTCCTCCTGCAAATGCAATCAACTATTTAAAACAGCCGGACCTTACAAGTATATATTTGAAGTCTACTTTCCACAGATAACATAATTGTGGTACAACTCTGCATAACAAAATCTATGAATTATTCCAATTTGACCGAGTAAATTGTTAGGTTATTGAAATCTAGTTCAATGAATTAAAAATTGATTCATATCTTAGTGTATTTGATACAATGAAACTAATCTATGTTACAAAGGTAACTCCCCATTATCCATAAGTTAGCTCAAAACAATCAAACACCAGCACTAATTCTCACATTCTTGTCATCCACATTTTGACTAACACCAAAATCCAAAAAGAATTGAAAAATCCAATTAAAAACTTTTCTTTTCCCCCTATTTTTTTTTAAAGACATCATTCCAACCGACAATCATAACACAGCAAAGTCAAATTCTCCCTAGTGGATTTTCAACTTCATCATAAATAAAAGTAAAAAAATAGAGTAAAAGGGTAGCTTTCACTAACCCAATCTAAACCCATTACAATCCAACTGCTAACTACACTAACTTGAAAAAAAACCCAAAATTTTAAAGAAAAAGGAAAACAAAATGGGCAGTTCTCTCAGCCTTTATCCATGGGGTTGATTGAAGAAAACCCCAACTGCTTCTGCCTCCTCATTTCCAATATCTTCCTGTGGGAATTGGAGTGCAAGTCATGGGAGAAAGTAGGGCTACTTGCCGGACGATATTCCGGCACCAAACGCCCCGACTTGTACCTGACCCCACAAGCATTGCAAAGTGTTTTAGGGCCGAACGGCCCAGCCCTCCATTGAGGTGTCTTATCCGCCCCGCAATGCTGGCATTTCCTTCCTATACTCCTGGACCGAAGGCTCTTCACATTTTCCTTTACCCACCACCTGTTCTCTTGGTTCCTCATGTCCCGACATCTACGCACACGCTTCGACCTCGCCTTCACCGGTACTTTAAACTTGTCCACCCAACACATTACAACGTTTCCGCTGCTTAAGATTGTGCTACCTGAACTGTTGCTGTTATCAAGTACTGACATCGGGCTCTGGTGCTTCGCTGTGATCCCTAGGATATCCACGAACGATGTATCCACCGCTGGAAACGCATCCTTGTTTGATAACCATTCTAGTTCTTCCTCTGCAATTTCCTGCACATCTAATCAGATTAGATACATATTTAATCTAAAATTAAAATAAAAAATACTCATAATTAGACAAAATAAAGATTAAAATTGTTAAAACAGAAAAGCCTAAGCTGGCTAACTCTGTCAGGACTCGAGCGAGTTTAGTTTAAGGGGAAAAGGACAAAGGTAGGTCTTGTAGGATCCGCATGCGACAGCCAAAAAGGAATGTCTGAAAGTTGGACATAACCGACTTTTCACCGTAACAGGAGTTTTTTAAAAAAAATCATAAATGGAGTGCTCGAAATAATTTTTATTTTTAATGAAAATGAAGAGGTTGCTGTTGCTGGACATTTATTAGCACAGCTCTCAGCATGGTGTTTGACAGCTCATCTCAATAACGACATTTAAACTTCGACTATCGCAAACCCAAAATTACCCTCAACCTTAAGTGGCCGTCTTATTCTATTAAAAAAAAGTGTAAACCAATGTGGTGGGTAAATTTGTCCTAAAAAATTATCGTGGGACCAATAAATAATACGCAAGCAAGGATCAGTTTCCAATGCCGTCCGCTCTGACCCGAACCGAACCGTTTCAATTCTCATCCCTGACTTGAATAGGAACAACCGCCCGAGTTCGACTCAAAACCAAACAACCTATTTTTCTCCTAATCGAGTCGGACCCAGTCAGCTCTCCTTCCTAGTTCCTAGTTCCCCCAAGCCTTGAGGAAAACCTAACAAACAGCAAAGCCTCGGCCGAGTTAGCACCAAACTTGGCCTCTTTAAGCCCTCGCCGAGAAAGCTTTTAGTTCTATAAACAAAACCATAAAAGGAAGGGGGAAAAACTTACAGGAAAAGAAGGGTTAGGGTTAAGGTTTGAGAAGTTGTTGTTTTGTTCATCTTCGTCTTCATCTTTCTCTCCGAAGTCCAATAGCTTGTCGTCAAAACAAACTGCCATATCAAAAGCTTCCATTTCTGAAACAAAAGAGAAGTAGAAACGGAGGTCAAGAAAAAGAGGGGATATCTGATTTTTAGGGTTGTTTTTTATTAGGAGTATAATTTCGATTTTGTTTCGTAACGTATGATGTTGTCTGTAAATGAGTAACTGGTGTCCACACCCTTTTAACCCTGTCATTGAAATCAGGACCCTTGAAAATGTTTCTGATTATTTTGAAATGGACCCATTTAACGGTAATCAAGGAGTGTATGGAGGAAGGCTCAGTGTAATTAAGTGAACGTGATTCCAGCAGTTTTTCAGTTAATTATTTCACGTGAACTTTCCATTATTGATTAATGAGGGGTATCATTGTAAATTACTTAGATTGTTTTTCCACTTTTTCCTTTTATTTCTAGATTTTAGGAGTTGGAATGAGATTTATGCTCAATTTGACATTGTGTTTTAGAATGTGCTTTTGAAAAAAGTTATGTTTAAGATTTTAATGCTTGATATTGTTGTTAAAAAATATTTTTGAAAAGATAAAATATTAATTTCAGACATGCTATTATAAAATAAAAATATAAAAAAGACTATGACAACTCAATAGTAGTATTTTAATATATAAAGCATAAGTTTCAAATATTTTCATTTTTACAAATCATTACAATGTCGTTGAAATATACCATTTACTCTTTAATCAAGTTATGATTCTATATTTATAAATGCATCCACATCATGTATGAGTTACATACCCAACATATCATACATCAACTTACTATCTCGAGACGCATTCGATATTGATATACTAAATTATGCAAGTCACACACACATGGTCCTACATTTACTCAAGATTAAGATAAATATATTTTAAACGTTACACGTGAGTTTAATCTAAACGTTACACGTGAGTTTAATCTTCAAATAGATTTAAGATCTTAATTCATCTTGGGTTCAGTTTGATGTGTTGTGGGTCCAAACAAACACATCTACGTCTTTACTTGGTAGTCAACCGCTTCGATTGTCAAGACAAGTTGTCTCCTCATTTGGACTTTAGACAACGTAATAGTTCTTCCAAATTATTTGCTCTGAATAATTCTATGAATTACGGACATGTTTAGATTACCAGCTAATATAACTTGTCTTCCGTATTATAATCAACCTTATAATACAACCTATATGTAGTTAAAACATAGGTGATCAATGAGTCGATATTGGCTTATCACTTTATCGCTTTACATGCAAAATCAAGTTTGAGGATGTCAAAACCATTTTTTTTAAAATAGCTTGGACAATTTATTTTTGAATTAGAGTTTTTATTGTAAATTCAAATTTTTAGAAAATGGAGTCGCCACCAGTCACTTTAGTAGACCGAATACCATAAAAACAACCAAAAATTTTTAAAATTGGGGTTCTGAAGTCAATTACGTGTGGGAAAGAATTAACACCCCCACAAACGCCCAAAATTGGTACCTTTTAATTTCGTGTTGCATTTTGGCATTTTAGAATAATAATTCGAACTTAATTTGATCATTCATTATTAATTGTGTTTACTTTTAAAATGAAAATATTTCTTTTTAAAATAAAATATATTTTATTTTAAATGTAAAATTGAAAACACCCATATACGATCAGGACGTTGTCTTTTATATTCCTAACATATATTTTACTTCTAAAAGAATGGATAATTTTTATGTATGAAATTAATTATTGTGAATTCAAATATAGTATATTTTCAATTTTATATTTGAAATAAAATATATTTTATATTCCTAACATATATTTTTATAGTTAGTAATGGAATCTTGACATGAGAACTAGTTCAATAATAGGAGATAAAAAGAACAGAGCAAGCTGTTATATGACGACTGTGTAGATATCCTATTTGGTATACCCATTTTACTCGACTTTTGCATACTTTCAAGCTCATTTAGTTTCATTTAGGTTAGATTGCATTTAGTTTACATATAGATAGGGAGTTACACTGCCTGTTCTTGAATGTTATATATTTTGGTGTTTTATGGGAAAGGTAGTGTGTTGTGGTGCATGTGCAAGAACCTAGTGGATGCTGGAGCGGATGAGTAGCAGATCTCTTGGCTGGATCTGACGATGCAAAAGAGTTGAAGACGAATCTATTTTGACCCACGTGGACTTTCTCTTAGATACAGAACATTAAAGATAGCAGGAAATCAATGACCCTCTTTAATGAGGATATGAGTACTTTAGGGTTATGAAACCTCAGTTTCACCGCCTATATAAGGAAGACTTGGACGAAAATTCAAAGAAGCGCGCCTATAAACGAAAGTCATAGTCTTTAGCTTTTAGAGAACCACCGAAGTTGAAGTTTAAGAGAAGTCTCTATACGACAGACGTCATCGAGAGACACAGAAGGAGTGAGAGACCTACAACAACAGTTGGATAGCACAGAGAAAGATCACCAAGGATGCTTGGCACTTTTCTATCTCCTGGTTGATAAACTGTTGTACTTTTATTATTTCATTATAGATATTTTAGGCTCAGACATGGGCTAAATACTTAATGAGGTTTATTGCCTCTAGGATTTTATGTTTTGATTATTTTATTTTGATGTTATAATTGTTTCCCTTTATCTATTTTGTTTATTATTCTTTATGCATAGTTATTGTAAGAGCTATCGAGAGAGGCCTTTTAACTATTAACTTGTGGCTTAATATCGAGAGAGTTAGGTTAAACAAACATGAAAAGTGGGACTAAATTGTTAACCTAGTCTTAATCTGGCTTAGATATAAGTTTATGGTTTTAACCACTAAAAGGGAGTTCTTGAATAAATAATAGAGTTGTTAGGGTTCACGCAGACATGTATCACCTTAGCTTCAATGTTATTAACTTCTAGGCATCGAGAGAGTTAGAAGTTCATCAGAAAATCGTGTCGAGTAGATAAAGATCTTAATGGTTTATGCAGACATGTATTGCCAGTTGCTATAACATTGAAATAAGTAATATCCTTAGCAATAAACCCAACTTCCATAATTACCTATTATTTACCGCAGCATATGTTCGTCTTAATCATAGCTACCTTTACTTTATTTGCAATTAGTTGTGATAAACCGACACCAATCAATACTTGCACAACCATTCTTAATTTTGATAAGTCTGTAGTTATTGATCCAATCCTTGTAGGTTCAACACTCTACTCTATCACTATATTACTTGATTCGACGAGTACCCTTGCTCTAAAGTGCATCACTATTCAACAAGCATCAAGTTTTTGGGGCCATTGTCGGGGATTAGAAATTGATAATTACGTTGTAATTGCGCTTAAAATTTTATTTTATTTGCATTTAATTTTTGTTTTTGTTTTTGTATTTCACTTTTTAGGTATGCCCTAGTGCATGACCCGATGCACAAACCGTGAGGAACCAATTCTCTCTTACAACCCAAAAATTGAAAGACATTTAAAAAATCTCCACTGAGGATACAAGAACAAGGATCCCCCCGATCATTGTATCAACAATGCACATGATGACCATGAGAACAAGCAAAACAATGGCATGCCACCAGTAGTGGTCGTTAAAAATGCAACCCAGAATAGACTACAGGAGGATCTACCACCTATCATAATTAGAAGGCCCATTAGAATAAACATTGAGCCTGTTATCAACAAGCTCAACCCATCGATTGTAGTGCCTGATTTAGGGATAGCTCACTTCGATTTGAAGCCCGTTATGTTAAACATGCTCAACTCCATTGGACAATCTGGAGGATCAACAAGAGAGGATGCTTGATAATACATTCAAGCTTTCTTAGAAGTTTACGAATATTTTAGACAATCAGGGATTCCAAGTGATGCGTTGAGACTCAAGCTATTTCGCTACTCCTTATAGGATCGAGCCAGGGCATGACTGAAGACTTATTTCTCAGGATCAATTACTTCTTTAGATGACTTGCACAACAAGTTCTTGCATAGATCTGATCCACCGAACGTAAACAATCAAAGGTGAAGTGATATTATCTCATTCACACAACATGATGATGAATCCATGTATGAGTGTTGGCACATATACAAGGACATGTTACGCAAGTGCTTGATTTTATGATTCCATGGTTGTCTACAGATAATGATGTTCTATAATGGCGTCGATGCACCTACAAGAATGATGATCGACTCTTTTGCCAATGGCATTTTGCTTGACAAAGATCATAAAAAACCTTGCAAACTTTTAGACCAGATAACCAATAACGACTACCAGTTTCCAAAGGTGAGAGTGAAGCCAAGCCCTAAATCTTTTGGAATAATCTAGTTGAACAATTCCTAGAGTGTAGCAGTTCATTTCTCTACCATCACTAATCTGCTCAAGAACATGCAGCCAACATCCAATGTTTGAGAGGCTAAGGTAATTCAATACACTTGTAAGCACTGTGATGTGGAACATCAGTTGAGTGAATGCCCCTAACAACAAGAATCTAGATGCTACGTAGGGAACGCTAGCTGCAACAACAATCCTTACTCCAACACCTACAACTCAGGGTGGAGGCAACATTAAAATTTTGGTTGGGGAGGTAACACAGACAATTCAGGGCGCAATAGAATGCCACAACATAACCTCCTAGATTCCAACAAAAAACTCAAAAGTGGAACCAAGAAGCTTCTAACTCCAATTCTAATTCCCTTAATTCTATTTATAAAATTTTTATAGAAATTGCCCGAGTTATATTACAGGATCAGGAAGCACACTTAAAGAACCATAGTAACATACTTACAACGCAAGCTGCTATGTTGCAAAACTAGCAATCGATCATGCAAAACAATATCGCCTCCTTACGGTCCTTGGAGACACAAGTTGAGCAGATTGCCCACGTCTTGAAGATGAAACCACCAGTCGGATTACCTAGTAATATTGAAGTCATTATAGCCTTTAATGCAGAGTAATACAATGCCATCACACTGCGTAGTGGCACCAATTGAAGAAAGATGACAATTTTGGGGGAGATCCCCTCGTTGATTCCACTCCAAGCGAGACATCCACCGATGCTTCTTCACCTAAGAAAACAACTCATGTGCCTGATATAGTGAGTAACCTTGCTATTGATGGCAAGGATGACAAAGCTAAGGATGCTATTGTATTCAGTAAACCATACGATGAGCCCAAACCACCACCTCTATTCCCACAACGATTGAAGGCTCATAAATCAAATGTTCAGTTTTAGAAGTTTCTGGATATGGTTGCATATCAATGTTCCATTCCTAGAGGCTATTGATCAAATGTCGACATATGTAAAGTTTCTGAAAGAAATCATGACCAAGAAAAAAATGACAGGGGAAATTGAAATTGTTTCTACGACGGGTGAATGTGTGATCGTGCTAAATGATTTTCCACCCAAGATGAAGGACCCTGGCAGTTTTACCATACCATGCTCTATAGGCCATAACTACTCTGGCTCTACCCTATGTGATCTCGATGCAAGTGTTAATTTGATGCCAAAATCTATGTTTACACGACTAGGGATGGGAAGAGCTAAGCCTACATCGATGATCTTTCAATTGGCTGATCGTTATTAAATCTGACCTGAGGGTAGAATTGAAGATGTTCTAGTTAAGTTAGATAGGTTTGTCTTCCCGACAGACTTTATCATCCTCGATTGTGAAGATGACGAGAATGCTCTCATCATCCTTGGGATACTATTCCTTGCTACAAGGTGTATTGCAATTGATTGTGAGTGTAGAATATAGGAATGTGTAGAGAAAAAAGAGTTATTATTTATTGATTAATTTTTTTATTAAACCAAATGTACACAAGAAGGGTTTTTAATAGACTAAGTACAAATAGTTTGAGTCATGGTAGTCTTCTATGAAAGTTAATATTTATCTACAGTAAAGATAGAGTCATTATACATTTAAACTACTAATTAGGATAATATTTACAGCATTAAAATTAAATCTCTACACATCTCTAACTTGCACTCCCCCTTAAGCTAGTGAGTATATGTTATATACTCCTAGCTTGGATGTGAAGTCATCGAAAGTTATTTTGGGTAATGCCTTGGTGAGAACGTCAGCAAGCTGATTTTTTGTTAGAACATAATGAAGTTTTGCAACTCCATTGTTAGCCTTCTCATAGATAAAATGTCTACCAATCTCCACGTGCTTGGTCATATCATGTTAGACTGGGTTTTTAGCAATATTGATTGTTGATTGACTGTTACTAAATAATTCAAAATTCTAACTTTCATCTAGTTCCAATTCTGATAGAAGTTTCTTTAACCACATTCCTTCACAAATTCCTAGTGCCATTGCTCTATACTCAGATTCTGCATTGCTTCGAGACACTACAACCAATTTTTTACTTCTCCAAGTCACTAGATTGCCCCACACAAAAGAACAATATCCACTGGTAGATTTTATGTTTGTTAACTCCCCTACCAGCTGGAATCAGTGTATATTTTCACTTATCTATCCTTGTTTTTCCCGAAAATCAGACCATAACCAGGTGTAAACTTCAGGTATCTAAGAATCATGTTGACTGCTTCTAAGTGTTCTTCTCTAGGTCACTCATGTATTGACTGACAATACTAACTAAGTAGGCTATGTTTGGTCGTGTGAGGGAAAGATAAGTTAGTTTTTCTACAAGTCTCTAATATGATTCCCTATCCATAGGGCTTCCCATCTCATCTCTTCTCATCTTCAAGTTTGAATCCATGAGAGTATCTACTGGTTTGCATCAAAGCATCCCAATTTTCGAGAGCAAATCCAAAATATATTTCCTCTTAATCACAATCCCATCAGTTGATCTAGCAACCTCTATTCCCAGAAAATATATGAGAGTTCCAAGATCCTTAGTCTCGAATTCCCTTGCTAGAAATTTCTTCAATCTTTCAATTTATTCAGTGTTATCACCAGTGATTATTATGTCATTGACATAAACAATCAAAAAGGTTTTCTTCTTGTCCGATGTGACTTTTGTAAATAGTGTATGGTTCGCTTGGAATTGCTTGTATCCATTCCTCACAATTGCTTTATCAAACCTATCAAACCAGGCTCTTGGAGACTGTTTTAGCCCATATAAGGATTTATTTAGCTTGCATATCTTTTGTTTGGTAGAGTGATCTTCCAAACCTGGTGGAATCTGCATATACACTTCCTCTTCAAGGGTTCCATTCAAGAATGCATTTTTGATGTCTAACTGATACAACTTCTAATCTTCATTTGTAGCTAAAGATAGTAATACCATAATAGTATTTAACTTAGCCATATATGCAAATATCTCATGGTAGTCTACCCCATAGGATTGGGTAAACCCTTTGGCTACCAACCGAGCTTTGAACCTCTCTACACTTCTATCTGAGTTGTACTTTATTGTGAATACCCATTTGCACCCAACCATTTTCTTCCCTTTCGACAGCTCAATCAAGTTCTAGGTTTGGTTAAATTAAAGAGCTGTAATTTCTTCCTCAATTGTCTTTCTCCACTTAGGATCCTCTAGAGCCGCCTCCACTGTCTTTGGAATGCTTACACTGTCCACCTTGGCTATAAAGTTTTAAAACCAACCGTTAGTTTTTCATAAGCAACAAACCTTTTAATACGACGATCTGTACATTTTCTCACACTTTTCCTCTGGGAAATAGGAAGGCCTGCTGTATCAATAGTAGGAGCAAAAATTTAAGAAACATCATTACCTTCTAGTGTAACCCCCTCGACCCGGCCTAGACGCCCTACTGAACCGAGAGAACTACATTAGGTTTGTCGAAGCAAACCAGAGAAAGATTACAAAAACCAGTCCAATTTTTTCCTTTTATCTTATCTAGATGCACATTATAAATCCTAAGTGTACATACTTGCAGCGGGTGAAATTACAAAGAAAACGGATCATGGAAAGGCCTCTAATTGCATAACATACGTTTTAGGGACTAAATCGCAAAACTAATAATTTAGGGACCAATACTAAAATTAAAGTTACCAATCCTCAATTAGTTCAATTCCATGCTTACATGTCAAATTTCAGATCATTACGATCACCCAAACTCATACAATTGCATTCACAAAACTCAGGGACCAAGACGTAAGTAAACAGAACTTCAGAATATACCAAATAACCAAGTTAACTGCCATTGTACTAGTACGAACAATGGGTGTTTTGATACGCCTTCTTTATTTCAAAACCCCAGAATTCCAATATCCAATTTTCGTTTCGATACGCCCCTGCGTATCGAACGCCCTTCATAAACCATTAGACTATCGAAACACCTCCCCGAGTACCAAAACACTGGCCAATTTTACCTTGGCCCGTACCGAAACAACTGCCTGCGTACCGGTACGCTAAGCCTGGAATAGCTTACCCGTACCGAAATAGGACACCTGTATCGGTACGCTTGGACCTGTAATGTCCCAATTGCTGTCAAAACACATTTTGATAATTCCAAAACACTCCAACATGCTTCAAACACTTATACAACATCACAAGATACATTACGAACCAAAACATCACTGATTCAACAACCGTTCATGGCATTCATACTACTCAAGACATCCTATAGGCATGCTTCCTAATATCATTTCATCAAGCATCCAAAACTCACATTTGGTACATTTAATACATATTCAACATGATTGCATATTTATAGCATCATACCAAACTTGCTTGAATCATCAAACCATGGCAACCAATCAAAATCAACTAGATGCATACCCTATTACTTGGCTAGCAACAACATAGGCAAGATTCGCCCAAGCTCAAACAACATCAAGAAAATCATAAAATTCCAGCACTACTCATGCTTAATACTCATGGAATAATAGAAATACAAATCCCTCAAAATATGGCGAACACATTGCCTTATTAACCAGAAATATAAACTGAGTTCATACTCAAACTAGTTCTTGTCCTTGGATCACTTTGGCCTTGCCCTTGCAGCCCCAAACTTTAGTGCCTTGCATCATTAAGGAATAGAGAGCGTAAGGACACTTGCTTAGTGAGGATGCTCTTAAAACAATGATGCATTATAACCCTTGAAAACTAAACACTTATTTTCAACCCATGCTTACGACCTAAGCAAGTTCCAATGATTACAATTCAAAACATATATATCGATTGTATGCACAACATTTTAATCCACATGCTTAAATTCTCAAAATATTAAATACAAACCATGCTTAAGTTCCAAAGCATTATATACAAAACCATGCTTAAATTCCAAAACATTATAAAATAAGTTCAGCACTTGAATTATTATATATTGGCATTTATAGTGACCCCAGATAGACCACCTCTATCCTTGGATAGTTGACCACTACCCTTGATTAGCCGACCATTAATCTTTAGTTAACCGACTGTTAACTTTAGAATTCGGTTAAACGAACCTCTCATGATAGTCAACCACTACCATAATCCACTCCATGCCAACCGCATGATATAACACCCTAGCCGATCGCAAGACATAACGCCCTTGTCGACCGTAAGATATAACATCCTTACCAACCGTATGATCTAATGCCATTGCCAACCACAAGATATAACATCCTTATCGATCGTAAGATGTAACATCCTTACCTACCGTAAGATGTAACGCCCTTGCCGACCGCAAGATATAACATCAACAAGGGGAACCGACCACTCAACCCACGTGATGACTTTATAGTATGAGTAGCCGACCGCTTACCTCAATGACCCTTAACCATGATCTATTTTTAACACATTATAGTGCACTTTATCCTATGGCATGCCAACTATATCTGAATGTTTTCTCATCATGTCACATAGCCAATATATCATTTTCAAAACCATTCACTCATTATTTTACAATGCATTATACAAATCCACCACATATGCAATCACATTGCCAAAGCTAGCATTTATTATACTTTTAAACCCCTGCATATGTACTTAGAATCATGAAGTTTCAATAAGTAAATCAAACCATGTTTACGACCAAAACATGAATTACACATGCTCATATCCGAACCGATATTAAAGAGCAAAAGAGGGAAACTTACTTTTGAGCTTAGGTAAGTGTTTCAAACTTATCCTAAACTCCCAACAACCTTTATTAAACCTATTAAAGGCATTTAAACTAATTTCCACTCACTGATACATTTCGCTTTTCTCGCCAACGCGAATCAAGCTTCCGGCAAGCCACAATCAACTTCAAGCTTCGTCACTTTGATTATTCCCTGTTTTTACCACATAAAACTAGAGGGCAAATGCATCATTATGCATTGAAACCATTGCCTACAAGAAATTACCCGCAACTCTCAAGTTGCCCACTTAAAACTTATCCAAAGCATACTGAAATCATCATCAAACACTTTCGAAACTTAACCCAGCCTTATTACAACGATTCAATCCATCAAACATGATCAATTAACACTTAAAAACATGATTAATTCATCCAAATACTTCCAGCAACTACACATCCACCTCAACACCACAAAACACAAATCTAACAACCTTAACAACTAGGGATTCAAGAGTTTCGGGATTCCATTGTTAAAATCAACTTAACAACAATATAATACATCCAAAATATGTTTAAAAACAATCATCAACAGTGGAAAACAGATCCAATTCGGATCTTCCACTATTTCATCAACTTTACCTAATTAAATCAATTAATCATTATAGAAACACAAAATCAGGTTATAAATCATAAATCACGGATCAAATACTTGGGAATATCAATAAAGAACCATCAATAGAGGAGAAGAACGAACCTTACCTCTATTATGTGATTTCTCCCTCAATTGATTGTTTAAAGCTTGAAAAACACAAGAATTCAATAAGGTTTTGTAAATCAAAGATAAAGAATCAATTATAAATCAAGAAATTAAGAAAATAAGTCTCTCACCTCTGTGATTTGATAAAAATAAAAGTGTTTGGCAGAAAAGAAGTGGAGAGAATAGTTAAGAGAAAAGTTACGTCAAATTTCTTTATAAGTGATATATAACTTTAATATCTAAAATCCTTTTAATTATCTTTTAAACACAGGTTAAAAAGACTTAATTGAAGAGAGAAATCACCAAAAAAAACTTGGTAAATTAGCTCCTTAAGGATTCTAAGAATTTGATCCTTTTTATTTTAGTCAACTATAAAAATAGTTTTCAAAAAATTACATTTTGGTCACTAACCAAAATGTCACCCTTCCAAAACTTGTTTTCCAAAATTGATTTTACCATAATCATTAGTATATTAAATACTGATTTTAGCACATTTTTCACATAATTTTATCACCATCAAAAATAATTAATCCAATTAAATCTTGAAACCAACTCGAATCTCTAATACCGGTCTGCCGGACCTTCGAACCAACCTTTAAAACATCTAAGCCCAAAACCGGGGTGCCAGTTCTCCCCCACTTAATAAATTTCATCCTCAAAATTTACTTGGAGGAATCAAATGCAAAAATTGCTCCAACATATTCGCCTTGCTCTCCCAAGTGGCTTCCTCGACACCACAGTGTCACCACAATACCTTAACAAGCTCAATCGTCTTGCCACAAAGAATTCCGCTGTTGGAATCAAGAATGTCCATCGGTTCCTCATCATAGGATAAATTTGGCCACAACTCAATATGTTCCATTAGCATAACATGCGAGGGATCTGACCGATACCTCCGCAACACGAATACATGGAACACATCTGTCATAAACCATTTTGTCCGGGCCTAAGCCCAAACCAAACCCAATGGCCCATTTACAATTAAAAATCAGACCCAATTACACATCCAAATAAACCTAATATGATAAAAAAAACCTAACATACCCTAAATTACCTAAACATCCCTAAATATAAAAAACCCTAGCCCTCCTAAACAAGCTTGCAACCACCGCCCTTCATCTGTCCACTCACACCGCGCGTGGCCACCACGCGCAGCAGCCACCGCCCACCTCCCAAATCATCAGACCTGCAAAAAAGTTCAGAGCAAATTGTTAGTTTTTTTTACATAATGCATGTACCGAACGGGTTATAAAAACCCATGAAAATCCACAATGTAAGGGAGTTTTTTTGGTTTGAAATATAGAAATAGAGGGAATTTTCAGAAAAAAGAGAGGGTTTGAATATGTGTAAGGAGTTTTTCAGTTGAAATAAAAGAGAGTTTTTTTTCGGTTTAAAAATACAAGGGTACTTTGTATTTCGATTTAGAGCAAGGCCAAACCAAACGGAAAATCAAACTTATTTTTTTTAGATCTACTTACCTAGAGTCATTTTGGGAGAAATTCGACCCTAGATTCGAATTCAGCGCGTCGAGGAGATTCAAAAGGTAGTTCTTTTCGCGTATTCGGCCACCGTATGCGGCAGCGGCCGTCACCGGCGAACGATGGCCTGTGACGTCCGGCATTCCAACGATCGAATAAGGCCTCTGTCTCTCTCTCTCATTTCCAGAACATTGAAAGAATGAAGTTTTATTCTATTTTTTGAGTCTTATACTTGTTAAAAAGGGAAAAATCACGCAATAAGTCACCCACCCCATTTCTTTTCTCTCCTTTATCCCTTTCCTTTTTATTGTTTCATTTTGGTCCCCATTTTCTTATAATTAGATCTCCAGATTTGGTCCAATCTTCAATTTAACCTGACGTTTAAAACCAAAAGTGGAAAAATTACACAAACAACCCCTCCGCCCCTAACCTATTTTCATCTCTGCCCTACCGCATGGGATATTTGCTCTCTATGTCCCATTTTGTTTTATTTTCTTTAAATTTGGTCACGGTTTTTTTGTGTTTTGTTACTATTATTATTATTATTATTACGTATAGTATATTTTGTATTTGTATATATTATCTTAATATTTTGTGTGTATATATATATATGATATAATATTATATGTATATTAATATTATTATTATTACTATTATCATATATATATTTTACCATTTAGTACTTACTTTTATTTTATGTTTATATATGTCTATTATTATTATTACATAATATCATATGTATATTATTATTCTTATCTTAATAGTATATATATTTTCATTATATAGTAGTATGTATATATATGTATTATATTATTTTGTATGCATATGTGTATATTATTTTAATTATATAATTAGTTCATTATTACAATATTATATATGTAGAGTTTCCTTGTTTTTCACAATGTATAATATATGAATATTATATTATATATGTATATTATAGTATTATATCTATATATATTTTTGCTCATTTTATTTCGGATATATATTTAAAAAAACTCGGCCAATTTAAGGGAATATTTTCCACTTTATTTCGGGTAACCGACTAGGAAGTGACATTTTGACTCATTCGGGTATCATCTTCTTCGGTTTTTGTAAATAAAGAAACGTTCTCCTTAGACCGTTTTTTGTTTTCTGAGGATTAAATTTTAAATTTAAAAATTGTATTTTTGTTTTCTTGCAACGCCAACACTAAATCAACGCGGTACCAATTTTGGGCGTTGTGGGGGGTGCTAATCCTTCCCCTCCCGAACCCAAACGTTTGAATCTCTGGTTACCTTTTAACGATGTCCGGCCTACCAAAGTGGCCGGTGGCGACTCCATCCATTTTTCATATTTTTCATCCATTTTCCACATTTCACCTTCCAGTTTTCATTTTTTAAAACATTTACGGTGTTCTATTAGGAGAGTCATCCTGGTCTCCAGGTGACGTCTCCTTTAACTCCGTAAAGAAAACATTTTTTAAAACGTTTTATTTTTCGTAGAGGGTAAAACCCCTATTACGACAGATGACAACTCTATTGGGGAGATTTTTTAAGAGAGTCAGGCCAATGTTGATTTTGTGTTGTCTTGTAACAAATTTAAAATTTTGATTTAATTTAATTTTAATCCCTCGGCATTCATGCATAAGCTTTGTACCCGAGCTCCTCAACCCTTAAGTAGGAGAGATTACTTCGTTTCGTGGGGTCTTCACCTTCGTAGTGCTGTAATGTGCTCCTGGAGTGCTGGTCCTTATATTTCGTGGGGTTTTCACCCCCGTATGGTATAAGGGTCGTATTCCCCCAAATCAATGTCCTCGCGACAGTTCGGGTACCCTTTCCTTTAGATCTGAACCACATATAGTAAACCGTAGAAGCCAACCTTTTAAGCCATACGAAACTCTGCCCGTTTAGCGGTCACCCCTTTTAGGCTTTTGGTGCCTTTATTTTTTGTATAGTTCTTTTTATCTATTTTAATTTTTTTACTTTATTAATTTATTTGATTATTTTTTTATCCGGACTAACCTTATTTCATTGTTCTGATTGCATCATTTTGCATTAATTGCATGACACCGTCATTTTAATTTTTTGCATTTCATCAACATGAAGTACTGATTCACGACTGGTTCCCAATTCGAAAAGATTCACTGTCGGGAGAAAATCTTGTACTCTAGATATCAATGCAACATTCAAAGTTACGAACAAATCCTGTAAGTTCAGAAGTTGAGCCATGGGAACCATTTTTGAATTAGTGCCTCCGCATCTAGGACATACACATTGCATTTACATGCATACATTCACAATTTTGGGACTGGTTCCCGAGATGTCCCGTGCTAGTAATACCAGATAAAGTGGCAATTGACCAATCTAGCACTTCATCATGCCTCTACAAGGCCTTCACATCCAAAGGCATTTCCAGGCCCGATTGGGGGCAACATATCGCCTTCATCCTTCAAGAAAAGGCGAAAACATACCCCAAGCTTCAAATTTGCTTCATTTCCAGACAAAGTTCAATAAAATAATTTTGGGGCATGCACCCAAAAAGATAGAAGAAGATTATCAAAGCCAAGGAAAATTGGGGGCATTTCCGCGAAACAAGTTTAGGAACTCAACCCGACCAACAAAGAGTCAGTGGCATCCCATTGAGGGGCAAAAAAAAATCATTCACACATTTATTAGGACCATTTAACAACAAGTGCATACATCATACATTCATACGAGTTATCATGCATTAAACATGCATTAGGCATAAAGTTAGAGGCATCCATCATGCATTCACTTTTGGCTAGAACACATAAACAGGTCCAGGAAGGAGACTGAAAAACCTCAATCAGAGGGTAACGACATGATGATCAGTTCCTAGCCCGAAGAAGGTTGAATATGCAGACAAGCTCAAACATCCAGCTCAACGGAAAATTTTTGAACAATTACTAATTAATGTTCTTCTTTATTTTCAGATCTTGCACTACCGTTGATGGTGCAACAGATAAAAGTTTTCTCTGGATCTTGACTCATTGCCGATGATGAAGTGGATCCTAGTGTTTCCAGATCTTACCTCTTCGTTAGTGGTGTAGCATATCAAACCCTATCCAGGTCTTTCTTCTTCGTCTGTGTCGCAGCTAGACCAAACTTCTTCCTTGGATATTATATCTTTCTTGTAACTGTAGCTAAAAAAATAGTAAAGTAAAAGAGAAAAAAACAAAAAAATCAAAAAATCAAAAAAAAAAAATTCATCCTCCGATCCTGCCCCTCCGTTGATGGAGTGGTTAGGTCCAAGTTATTATCATCCGATCTGGTTCCTCCGTTGATGGCGTAACAAGGTTCAAATTACAGATATCCGATCTCACCTCTTGCGTTGATGGAGAGGTTGATTCCAAGTTGCTATTATCCAATTATACTTCTCTATTGATGATACGGTAGAATCCAAGTCACTGATATCCGATCATGTCCCTTCGTTGATGGTGTGGCTAGGTTTTAAGTTGCTGTTCATTCTTACTCCGCTGTTGAGGGCGTACTAAGGCCTAAATTGCTGTTACTCGATTCTGTCATTCTGTTGATGGAATGACTGAACAAGTATCCCAAATTTTGATCCTACCTCTTCCTCAGTGTTGCAGCTGGATCAAAACTTTCACCTTTAGACCGTGCCTCTTTGTCGATGTTGTACCTCAGTCGAATCCGGTCCTGCCTCTTCGTCAGGTGTCGTAGCTGGACCAAATTTACTCACTTTCGATCCTGCTTCTTCGTCGGTGTTGTAGCTGGATCAACCTAACTAACTTCAGACCCTGTCTCTTCGTTGGTGCTATAGCTGGGTCAAACCCTTACTAACTTTAGGTCTTGCCTCTTCGTCGGTGTTGTAGCTGGACCAAATCTACTGACTTCTGATCATGCCTCTTTGTAGGTACTGTAGCTTGATCAACCCCATTGACTTCAAGACCTTGCCTCTTCATCAGGTGTTGTAGCTTGGTCAAACCATACCTTTCTCCGGTCTTGCCTCTTCGTCAGGTGTTGTAGCTGGACCAAAATTTACTGACTTCCGATCCTGCCTCTTCGTCAGTGTTGTAGCTGGATCAACCCTACTAACTTCAGACTCTTACCTCTTCGTCAGTGCTGTAGCTGGGTCAACCTTTACTGACTTCCAGTCTTCCCTCTTCGTCTGTGCTGTAGCTGGACCAAATTTACTAACTTTTGATCCTGCCTCTTTATCGGTATTGTAGCTGGATCAACCCTACTGACTTCAGACCCTACCTCTTTGTCGGTGTTGTATTTGGGTCAACCTTTACTGACTTTCGGTCTTGCCTCTTCGTCGGTGCTGTGGCTGGACCAAATTTATTGACTTTCGATCCTGTCTCTTCATCGGCCACTGCCTAAATCATTAGACCTGCAAAAAAATTCAGAGCAAATTGTTAGTCTTTTTTACATAATGCATGTACCGAACGGGTTATAAAAACCCATGCAAATCTACAATGTAAGGGAGTTTTTTTTTTCTGGTTTGAAATATAGAAATAAAGGGGATTTTTGAAAAAAAAGAGAGGGTTCAAATATTTGTAAGGAGTTTTTCGGTTGAAATAAAAGAAAGGTTTTTTCAGTTTAAAAATACAAGGGTACTTTGTATTTCGATTCAGAGCAAAGCCAAACCAAACGGAAAAAATATAAATCGAACTTATTTTTTAGATCTACTTACCTAGAGGCATTTTGGGTGAAATTCGACCCTAGATTCATATTCAGCGCGTCGAGGAGATTCAAAAGGTAGTTTCTTCCGCGTATTTGGCCATCGTATGTGGCAGCAGCCGTCGCTGGCGAACGGTGGCCTGTGACAGCCGGCCGCCTACGATTGAATATGGCCTCTGTCTCTCTCTCTTATTTTCCTGAACATTGAAAGAATGAAGTTTCATTCTGTTTTTTTGAGTCTTATACTTGTTAAAAAGGGACAAATCACGCAATAAGTCACCACCCCATTTCTTTTCTCTCCTTTATCCCTTTCCTTTTTATTGTTTCATTTTGGTCCCCATTTTCTTATAATTAGATCTCCAAATTTGGTTCAATCTTCAATTTAACCTGACGTTTAAAACCAAAAATGGAAAAATTACACAAACAACCCCTCCGCCCCTAACCTATTTTCATCTTTGCCCTACCGCATGGGATATTTGCTCTCTAAGTCCCCTTTTGTTTTATTTTCTTTAAATTTGGTCATGGTTTTTTGTGTTTTTGTTATTATTATTATTACTACGTATAGTATATTTTGTATTTGTATATATTATCTTAATATTTTGTATATATATATGATATAATATTATATATTATATGTATATTAATAATAATATTATTATTACTATTATCATATATATATTTTACCATTTAGTACTTATTTTTGTTTTATGTTTATATATGTCTATTATTATTATATAATATCATATGTATATTATTATTATCTTAATAGTATATATATTTTCATTATATAGTATTATGTATTATATTATTTTGTATGTATATGTGTATATTATTTTAAGTATGTAATTAGTTTATTATTATAATATTATATATGTAGAGTTTCCTTGTTTTTCACAATGTATAATCTATGAATATTATATTATATATGTATATTATAGTATTATATCTATCTATAATTTTGCTCATTTTATTTCGGATATATATTTAAAAAAATTCGGCCAATTTAAGGGAATATTTTCCACTTTATTTTGGGTAACTGACTAGGAAGCGACATCTTGACTCATTCAAGTATCATCTTCTTCGGTTTTCGTAAATAAAGAAATGTTCTCCTTAGACCGTTTTTGTTTTATGGGGATTAAATTTTAAATTTAAAAAGCGTATTTTTGTTTTCTTGCAACGACAACGCTAAACTGACGCGGTACCAATTTTGGGCGTTGTAGGGGTGCTAATCCTTCCTACACGTAACCGACTCCCGAACCCAAACATTTGAATCTCTGGTTACCTTTTAACGGTGTCCGGCCTACCAAAGTGGCCGGTGGCGACTCCATCCATTTTTCATGTTTTTCATCCATTTTCCACATTTCACCTTCCATTTTTCATTTTTTTAAAATATTTACGGTGTTCTGTTGGGAGTGTCATCCCGGTCTCTGGGTGACGTCTCCTTTGTCTGTAAAGAAAACATTTTTTAAAACACTTTATTTTTCGTAGAGGGTAAAACCCTATTACGACAACATCATGTATTTTCTCCAACTCGGGAGGCAACCTCAACTGATAAGCCATAGGACCAACACGCTCAACAACCTTGTACGGTCCAATAAACCTCAGACTAAGCTTACCCTTACGTCTGAACCTCGTCACCTTTTTCCATGCTGACACTTTCAAGAACACGCGATCGTCCACCGCATATTCAATTTCCCTACGCTTCAAATCCACGTAAGATTTCTACTGATTTGTAACCACTTTCAAGCATTCACACATAAGCTTTACCTTTTCATCCGTGTCCTTCAACATGTCTTGTAAGGAAATATGCTTTTCCCCTACCTCAGCCCAACACAAGGGCGTACGACACTTCCGGCCATACAATGCCTTATATGGTGCCATCTGTATACTCGCTTGGTAACTGTTGTTATACGCAAACTCAACCAAAGGTAAATGCTTCTCCCATGTCCCTTGGAACTCAATAATGCAACATCTCAACATATCCTCCAAAAACCTAGATAACCTGCTCAGACTGACCATTCGACCGAGGATGATACGCGGTGATGAAATTTAATCTCATACCTAAAGCCCAGTGCAAACTGACCCAAAACCTCACTGTAAACCTCAGATCCTTATCCGAAGCATTGGATTTAGGTACCTCGTACAAACGCACAATCTCGGCAATGTACAAATCTGCCAACTTGTCTAGCGCATACGTTGTATGCATTGGCAGAAAATGTGCACACTTCGTAAATTGATCCACAATCACCCAAATGGAATCTTTTTATTCGGTGTCAAAGGTAATACTGACACAAAATCCATGGTGATTCTCTCCCATTTCCATTCCGGAATTCTCAACGGTTGTAACAACACGGATGGAAACTGATGCTCAGCTTTGACCCGATGACACACCACGCACTTGGAAACAAACTCAGCCACATCTTTTTTCAAACCAAACCAGTAGTACGCTTCATTCAACCCTCGATACATCTTAACACTACCAGGATGCATAACACTAGAATGTGCCTTCGTCAAAATAGTGTGCCTTAATTCTGTATCATCCGGTACCACCATTCGACCCTTGAAACACAAAACTCCATCATCATCAAAATGAAAATCCGTCGGATTACCCTCTAGTATATCCTTTGTAATATCCCACTTTTTGACTAGTGACCAAAATGAGAATTTTGAAAGTTTTATGGTTAAAGTGTAAACTTTGGAAAAGTTTAGGGACCAAAGTATAATTCTCAAAAGTTATGTATTTTGATCCCGTAAATGAATAGTTTACCCCCAAGAGTGACATTTCTGTGTTACCCAGATTTATTGTACGGAGTTTTTATTAATGACTATAAAGCGATAAAGTTTAGAAAAATATTCAGATAATCGAATCGAATCGAATATCCAAGATATTTTGAAGGATGATAAGCCAAGGTTGATTATTCCATTTTACATGTCTAAGATGTTTTCTTTGTGTTGGAAGAATATCAACCCTTGGATTTAAGTTGATTTTCCATGCTAAATATGAGTCGTTGGATGAAAAATGGCAAGATCGTAATTTTGGCAAATCACAAGGGCAAAGTTGGTAAACTATTAACTCAAGATTAAATCTAGATCATTAGATGAAGGATGATGATATGCAGAACATTATGGAAATATAGAATTTTAGGAATAGATCCGATAGCTCAGTAAAGGTAAAATCGTAGAAGTATTTTGTGAATATTGGGAAATCGGATTGAATTGAAATTTCAGAGGTTGTTCCATAAGCCATGGAAAATCATAAAATGATATTTATGGAATAGTAGCCGGTTGAGAAGGAAATAATTTAGTTAGATTATAATGGAATGGCAATTTTGAAACAAACTAGTAAATAAAGACTAGTTCGAGGATCTACGAAGGAAATGATCGAGTAGAATTTTGTGAGGTATGCTAATAAATGGCCCAGGTGAGTGCAATGCATACATAACATGATACATGGATGTTTTATACATCATTGGTAAGACTTGCGATAAGTCTACCTGGTTTATATATTGGCATGATATTTATGTCATTAATCATATATTTGACATATTTTAAATATGTCAAAGGTTGAACACAAATGCATGGACCACTAGTTACATATAATGGTATACTATGAATGTTATTTCAGGTATGAACTGCCCAATGTTCAATTGTATTGATATATGTTGCCATGGATGGAATAAATACAAAAATTATGCCCAAATAAATCATTGAGGGACAAGGTATAGTTGGCATGCCATAGAGTCCAGTAGCACGCTGCATATTCGGTATCCGGGATAGCACTATAGTCTATATAAAGGACACATAGTGTATGGTTAGCACAGCCTTATAAACGTGCGGATGGTTAGCACAAACTTATAAATATGCGGATGGTGGGGACGACCTTATGTCTATTTGCACTTCGGTGCATATTTGACTCGCGTACCTAGGGTCCTCAAGGTTTAGTTTGGGCTATAAGTAAATGGATATTAAATGGTAAACAAGTTAGGGAGTATGTGAACTCTTGGAACAAATGGCAACTATATCGGTAAGAAATTTATATCCGGTTTATATTATGTTGATATATGATTAATATGAAGGTATACTTATCTAGTGATCATGATGAATTTATGCATATAAGGCATATTATGATAAACAGACAAGCATGAAAATCTTATGACATTGGTATATAGTAAATAATTACTAATGCAATGTGAAAGTTGATGCATTGACATATATCATGCTATATAAATGTAGCCATGAAATGGAATAAAGTTTAAATAATTTTTATTACTTTCTTTATTGCCTCACTAAGTTTATACTTAGTGTGTGTTTGATTGTACACACGTAGGTAAATCAAAATTGGAAAGCTCAACAGGTAATCATAGTAATGACATCCTAATTAAGGTTTAATTATTATAGTAAGATGTATACTTGTTAAACCTATTTGAGTTGTGATTGGCCTTTAAAGTTCATTATGGTTTCAAGATAATTGGCGTTTCTGGAAAGATTCAAGGTTAAGAATAACCTTTGGTGATGAGTTGCATGCTAATATAATTGATTTATGATTGGAACTCGAATAAATAATTTAAGTCAGTTTTAAATAAAGTTAAGCGTGCTTGGGCTAGAGAAATTTGAGGATGGGTTACCATTGAGAAGTTTTTCTAAAATTTTTAAATTACCCTAATTTTTTATTAAAGAAGTTGTAACATTTTCGACTCGTACCCTGTGTACGGATACGGGAAAGGGGTGTTACATCCTTAACATGCCCAACCAAGAAATCATCAACCGGTTGCTTAACTTTAATCAACTGTGACATCGTAGGCTTAACATGAAATTCAGTCAACAACCCACCTTTTCGCGTCACACTCAACCTAGCGAACATAGCTCTAAGCTCAACCGCAACCTTACTGTAACACCCTCAACGTATATTCGATATTCGAATACATATTAAAGATGTTACTAACTGATTTACACTAATTTTCAGACTTAATTTTTTTTATTCAACAAAGTAGTTCAGTGGTTGGCCATTTATCAGTTTTCAAATTCACTACACAATAAACAACCAACTAAATTTAAATTCGTTTGATGCATCTTTTCTAATATTTTAAATTTCTCAAAACTTAGTCATGTTTCTAGTTCATACAAAATAACTACTTAAATTCGATTCATGCCCCTCTAGACTAGGATGTGGCGATACTTACTAATAATACAAGTGAACTTGATCCAACGATGTGCAGCTCCTCTTTTGCTATCAAATCTGAAGTACCTACGTGTGATACAAAACACACGTTAAATACAACTTAATGAAACATAATCATAATAATATAAATAATAATTATAATAACACAGTTCTGCAAGATGGCAAATGATTTTCATTTGTAATTGTTAACATTTTATCATATATAGAACTGCCTTACTTGTATAGTTCATTTGACCAATGTAATATTACAATCACAAGATTTGATATATTTTACTAGTCCTGTGTACATTAAGCTTTTTAGCTTCACTACTTGCATAATTGCATTTCAAGTATTATAGCCAAAGTATTAAATCAAGTTATCTATATATGTAGAATTAACCATGTATCATGACTATCTTAAGAGTCATGTCATCATTGTACTATGTTCATCAAGTGTTCTTATGCATAAAAATTTCTTCAACATAAACATGCTTTCAATATGATTCATATCATTTATCAAATTTGTCATAAAATCATGATATTAATGGTTCATGATCAACAAGTATTCATACTTTTATCACGTAATCATTTGCATATCATATTCTTTAACATAGCCATACTTTTATCATGCAATCATTTGCATATTATATCCTATAACATAGTCATACTTTCATAATGTAATCAGTAGCATGTCCTATCCTTTATTATAGCCATATTTTCATCATGCAATCATCTGCATATCATTTCCTTTATCATAGTCATACTTTCATTTTACAATCATTTGCATATCGTTTCTTTTAACATAATCATAATTTTATCATACAATCATTTGCATATCATTTCCTTTATCATAGCCCAAAGTACAACAATCATGTGAATCTATGGTATGCGAGTCATCATGACACTGTAGTGTCTACGACGCCTTAGCATTTGCATCGCCGAAGCGACAAAGATGAGTACGTACTCGAGGATGCTCTTTCGTCCTTATACCTTCAGCATCGTAGTGCCTACTTTAACTTCAGCACCGTAGTGCCTATGACGTAGCTGCTAAGACTCTATGGATAACCAACTATACCAAAGATTCTCAAGTGAACCTATGGTATACGAGTCATCTCGACACCGTAGTGTCTATAACGCCGTAGCGTCTGATGGTGAGTACGTACTCGAGGATGCTTTTTGCTCCTCATACTCGCACATTTTGTGCTATGTAACACCGTAGTGTTTGAACTCGACTCCGTAGAGTCTATATATGAGTGATTGCGTAAAATATATATTTGTAATATTGATAAATAGGACGATTTGGTATGGACCGACCTTGATAAAGGAAATGATATGTAGATGATTGCATGATGAAAATATGGCTATAATAAAGGACAGGACATGCAAATGATTACATTATGAAAGTATGACTATGTTAAAGGATATGATATGCAAATGATTGCATGATAAAAGTATGGCTATATTAAAGAATATGATATGCAAATGATTACATGATAAAAGTATGACTACTTGTTGATCATGAACCATTGATATCATGATTTTATGACAAATTTGATAAATGAAATGAATCATATTGAAAGCATGTTTATGTTGAAGAAATTTTTATGCATAAGAACACTTGATGAACATAGTACAATAATGACATGACTCTTAAGATAGTCATGATACATGGTTAATTCTGCATATACAGATAACTTGATTTAATACTTTGGCTATAATACTTGAAATGCAATTATGCAAGTAGTTAAGCTAAAAAGCTTAATGTACACAGGACTGGTAAAACAGATCAAATCTTGTGATTGGAATATTACATTGGTCAAATGAACTATACAAGTAAGACAGTTCTATATATGATAAAATGTTAACAATTGCAAATGAAAATCATTTGCCATCTTGCAGAACTGTGTTATTATAATTATTGTTTATATTATTATGATTATGTTTCATAAAGTTGTATTTAACGTGTGTTTTGTATCACACGTAGGTACTTCAGATTTGTTAGCAAAATAGGAGTTGCACATCATTGGATCAAGTTCACTTGTGTTATCAGTAAGTATCACCACATCCTAGTCTAGAGGGGCATGAATCGAATTTAAGTAGTTATTTTGTATGAACTAGAAACATGGCTAAGTTTTGAGAAATTTAGAATATTATAAAAGATGCATTAAACTAATTTAAATTTAGTTGGTTGTTTATTGTGTAGTGATTATGAAAACTGAGAAAAGGCTAACCACTGAACTACTTTGTTGAATTAAAATAATTTTAAGTCTAAAAATCAGTGTAAATCAGTTAGTAACATCTTTAATGTGTATTCGAATATCGAAGATATGTTGAGGGTGTTACATTTAGTGGTATCAGAGCATAGGTTTAGCCGATTTTGGAGGTGAAACCGAGTCCAATATGATTTTGTTAAAGTGTACATGCCTCTAGGATGTGATGCTACTGATATATTGCTTGTATACCTTGGTGTAGCTCCTCAATAGTATAAATGAGACTTTAATGGTTATAAGAAAAATAAGATGCTGTTAGATTTTGTCAGTTGATGAATTTTTAAGGGCTAAGAAAAGACCCATAGTGGATACAACACAGTGAAATAAATATGATAGTTAACTTCTATTCAGAATGAATTATCTGTATAATAGAGAATTGGTACAGTAATTATAAGAAGATAGAGAATACTCCAATTGTAAGGAAATTTCCAATTGTGTTTTCGGATGAATTACTAGGATTACCTCCATATTAAGAGGTACAGTTCGATATTGACGTTTAATTCAAGAATAAAGTAGGTATTGATAACACCTTATAGAAAGACACCAACCAAGTTTGAGGAACTGAAAGCTCAGCTGTAAAAGCTATTAGATTGGAGTTATATTCGATCAAGTGAGTTATTATGAAGTATTTCAGTATTTTTCGTAAAGAAGAAAGATGATTCTTTACGATTAAGTATAGATCATCAACAGTTAAATAGGGTAAAAATAAAGAATATATAATCCGTTACTAAGGATTGGAGAATTGTTTGACCAGTACCGAGGTGTAGTTGTGTTTCCAAAGAATCGATCTTTAATTGGGTTATTATCAGTTAAAAGTTAAAGAAGAAAATATACCGAAGACAGTACCCAAAACTCGTTATGGATACTACGAGTTCTTAATGATGCCGTTTGGACTTACAAACGCTCTGCCATATATAAGAATTTGATGAATAGGGTGTCTCAACCCTACTTGGACCAGTTCATGGTGAAAAAAAGAGAAAAGAAAAGAAAATTTTAATAGAAAAAATAGTTAGATTAAACTATTATGATCTTTGAAGATAAGTTACGAGCCTAAATTATTGAGAACACAAGATTGTGGGAAAGGAAGTTGAATTATAACCCGATATTTGATGTATGACAAAGAATCGATGAAAATCTTAGCCTATGAAATTAAAAGGAATAAGGAATAAGAAATTTTCATTGGTCAAAATCCTTTGGAGGAATCATAAAGTGGATGAGGCAACTTGGGAGACCAAGAAGAAAATGAGAGAATAGTACCCAAAACTATTTAAAACATGTACGTTTTGAAAATTTGAGGACGAATTTTCTTAAGGGAGAAGAGTTGTAATACCCTAAAATTTGCTATGTTAATTTAGGGTCATTTAGTACTAAGATAAGGACTTAAAAGCTTACTTAGTGACTAAAATGACAAAAAATGCAAAAGTTAGGATTTTCTCAATTATGGACTGTAGAAAAGAAGTTTATGAGGTTTTAAGGTGTCATGTAATAAAGAACGAGCAAAATAGAATACTTGCAAAATTTGGTTAAAATCCAAGGAAATTGGAACGGGAATTCAAGGTTAAAGTTTAGTGACCAAAATGATAAGTTTTAAAACTTGGGTGATAGAAGTGGAAAC
Source organism: Hibiscus mutabilis (assembly GCA_019671005.1). Taxonomy (NCBI): domain Eukaryota; kingdom Viridiplantae; phylum Streptophyta; class Magnoliopsida; order Malvales; family Malvaceae; genus Hibiscus; species Hibiscus mutabilis. The sequence goes on along the minus strand of CM033746.1, from coordinate 22,316,080 downwards.
ATAAAAAGTTGAAGGACCAAAGTTGTAATTTCCCAAAAGTTAGGTGTTTTATTTTATAAATAGATAGAGCAGCTATAGGCGTGGATCAAATGGTAAATTACTGGTTTGATCTGATATTTCGATTATTGGAAAAATCGTAGTCAAAGTTTAAGTAGAATTTGGATACCCAGATCGAACTGAAAAATTATGAAATTTTACAATATGATAGAAAAAGGTTATAAAAGTCATTTTCAAGTGTTGAAGAATTTATCAGTAATTATTTTATCCTATACATGGATTAAACAGATCATGGGGAAAATTTAATATAGATTACGAGAATAAAAATGCAGTATAAGATATTGAATTTAGATCGAACTACAACGTTAAGCATGCTTAGGACATAGGATGAGTGACCTATTGGGAAGGTCTCATGTCAGTAATTGAGATTGATAAAAAGAAATCAGATCGATTTAATATTATTCATATGGATATCAGATAAAGGATTTTTAAGAGAATTTTATCCGATAAAGATTTCAGATAAATTATCAGTATATTGAACCCAGTCAAAATTTCAAGATTTTGATTTTTTAAAAAATTATGGAATATTTTGTATGTCAACAATATTTATTTATGGAGATCAGAATTACGAGAACTTTAGATTTTACCTGATAGTTTAGAAAATGGAAAATCGTAGTAAGTGATTATCAGGTAATCAGATCGAATATAATTTTAAAGGCAGTTCTATAGGCTATGGAAAATTTATAAAATATTATTTTTATGAATATTTTAATGTTTCTGGTTGGATTTCAACCAGACTTGGTTCTATTTTTACAAAATGTCAATTTTGAAAATAGAACATAGTTGGAGAATTATTTGGACCTAAGGAATTAAATGAATTTAATATTTATTTTTTTATACATGTGGCAATACTAAGCAAAAGATGAACCAAAAATTTGTTCATATTTTCTCCAACATTTCGAAACCAAGAGAAAGAAAGAAGGGAAAATACACAAAATTTTCCAAGGCAATTTTGAAGGCTCCAAAGTTAGAATCAAGGTATGTTGTTTTGGGAAAAATTGATCTATGCTTCATGCTCGTTCTTTTGATAGTAATTTTGCATGGTAATTTGAAGAATTGTTCATGTTATTGATGAGAGAGAAAATAGGGTTTTATGTTCTATGTTGAGATTGAAGTATAATTTAAGCAAATCAAGTGTTGTGGAATTGAAATCAAGCTTAAATTTAGATTAATTTCATGTTTAAAAACATAAACCCTAATCCTAGAATTTGGGGATTTACTTAGGGTTTTGAAATTAAGGATGAATATAGAAGATTTATGATTCTACGAGTTTGATTTTGATATTAGAATGGAAAAGTCTCAACTAATTTATTAAGTGACTATTTTGGCATGTTTGGTAAATTAGGGAAAATATTGCGAAAATTATGTTAATGGTGGATTTGAAGAGATTATGAATTTATAAGCTTAATTATGACATTAGGACTAAAATAAAGTCCTTGAAAAGTTTAGACACCCAATTTGCCATATAGGAAGAATTTGGGATTTTAAGTGTAAATTCTTGGAAATGAAGAATATGTTGGAAAAATTAATTTGAGCATGTTAGAATCTTGTTTGGATAAAAAAGTGAGCCTAGAGAAGTTTAGGGACCAATACGAAATAATTGGAAATTAGGGGAAATTATTGAAAAATTTATTTTAGCATTGGAATTGGCGATTTATGATTGAAATAGCCTGAATTGATGATTAGGGACCAAAAATGAAAAATTTTGGAGGTAAAGGGGCCAATTCAGCAAATTAGGAAAAATATGGGATTGATCTTGAATTAATGAATAATTGATGGAATTGATGATTTAAGCATGATATGAAGTTAAAATGGTTGAAATGATATGAAAGGAAAGTCGAGGGACCTTTTTTCGAAAATAAGAAATTTAGTGAAGGACTAAATTGACAAAAGTTTGAAAGTTAAAGGAAATTTTCTAAAAATGTTAGAAACAAGTGAATGGTTTATTTGTACATAAATTTAATGTACAAATGTGATGTGACTAAAATGTCACTTTTATAAAGTTAAGGATAAAAACGATATTATTTCAAAAAGAGCAAGTAGTAGTGAAATTGTTTAAATTGAACTTGTACAATTGTTTAATGTTCAAAATGGTCACTAAGGATCACAATGATCATGTGGTAAATACAAGGGAGAAAAATAATTAAGAGAAGTTGGAGAAAGATAGGAGTTAATTATGGAAGTTATGTTGGATTTGAATTATGGCAGTGAGTGTAATAAATTGCCATAAATTCTATAAAATGATTAGATGATGATATTTATACCAACATAAAGATGTGGTTGTCTAGTTTCGTTTCCAACAAACGAAAACTGATTCCGAGTTCCGAGTTAAAAGATATGAATTTTTAATCGAATAAAGGTCAGAAAATTTATAGAGCAGTTTTTGGTCAGGGCAGCTCTGTGATGGGAGTTTGAAAAATTTTCATAATTTTTTCAGATTTTATTAATTTATGTGGCTTATACCGCTAGAACCGTTATTGAATCTAGTTTCTTCAGTATAAAGGGAATTAAGATCCAGTATGTATTCTTCCCGATATAAGTAAATCTTTGAAGGCAGCGCAAGCTGTCCGGAAATAGAATTTGATACATTTTATAGCTAAATGTTTGATAACAAGCTCGGAAGAATTATTGGAAGTTCAAAATGGTCATTAAGGACCAAAATGAATTTTTGGAAAGTATAAGGAAAGAAGGAAAATTATCGAAATTTTTATGTTAAATGATTAGATAGCTTGATTGAAATATTGTTTGAAGTGAATTTAACAAATGTTTGTTTATATTCATGTGGTTAACCAAATCAAATCTGAATCAAAAGAAGATTCGAGGCACCATGAAGGAAAGGATCAAGTAGAATTTAGTGAAGCATGCTAATAAATAAAAGGCCCAGATGAGTGCATTTTTACTTATTTATTTTATATGTGATATGAGTGATTGCATAAAATATATATTTGTAATATTGATAAATAGGACGATTTGCAATGGACCGACCTTGATATTAATGAAAATGTATGTTGATCAAAGTTATGTAAATGGCATGAAGTATTAAGTGGTATATGTGATACTTGGATATGGAATAACGATTTATCTAAGTTAAATCGGATTTCAGATTTTGGGTATGAAATGCCCATTAATGAATTATGGTTGATAGTTTTGATAAATTGGATATTGCAGATGAAATTTGGGATGTGAATTGCCCTATTATATGAACAACGATGATTGATCAATAAGGAAATAAATTGCCCAAGTACTAGTGTGAGAGTCTTAGCAGTTGCGCCATAGCTCTACGGTGTGAGATAGACTCTTCGGGGTCGAGATAGACTCTACGGAGTCGAGTTCAAACACTATGGTGTTACGTAGCACAAAATGTACGAGTATGAGGAGAAAAGAGCATCCTCTAGTACGTACTCACCATTAGACACTACGATGTTATAGACACTACGGTGTCGAGATGACTCGTATACCATAGGTTTACTTGAGAATCTTTGGTATAGTTGCATATCCATAGAGTCTTAGCAGCTGCGTCATAGGCACTATGGTGCTGAGATAAAGTAGCTCTACGGTGCTAAAGGTATTGTAGGCACTATAGTGTTGAAGGTAAAGTAGGCACTACGGTGCTGAAGTTATAAAGAGCAAAGAGCGTCCTTGAATATGAGGAGCAAAGAGTGTCCTCGAGTACGTACTCATCTCAGTCGCTTCAGCGATGCATACGCTAAGGCGTCATAGACACTGCAATGTCATGATGACTCGCGTACCATAGCATCACATGATTGTTGTACTTTGGGCTATGATAAAGGAAATGATATGCAAATGATTGCATGATAAAATTATGATTATGATAAAAGAAATTATTGCAAAACGAAAGTATGGCAATGATGAAGGAAATGATATGCAGATGATTGCATGTTGAAAATATGGCTATAATAAAGGATAGGACATGCAAATGATTACATTATGAAAGTATGACTATGTTATAGGATATGATATGCAAATGATTGCATGATAAAAGTATGTCTATGTTAAAGAATATGATATGCAAATGATTACGTGGTAAAAGTATGACTACTTGTTGATCATGAACCATTGATATCATGATTTTATGACAAATTTGGTAAATGATATGAATCATATTGAAAACATGTTTATGTTGAAGAATTTTTTATGCATAAGAACACTTGATGAACATAGTACAATAATGACATGACTCTTAAGATAGTCATGATACATGGTTAATTCTGCATATACAGATAACTTGATTTAATACTTTGGCTATAATACTTGAAATGCAATTATGCAAGTAGTTGAGCTAAAAAGCTTAATGTACACAGGACTGGTAAAACATATCAAATCTTGTGATTGAAATATTACATTGGTCAAATGAACTATACAAGTAAGACAATTCTATATATGATAAAATGTTAACAATTGCAAATGAAAATCATTTGCCATCTTGCAGAACTGTGTTATTATAATTATTGTTTATATTATTATGAAAATGTTTCATTAAGTTGTATTTAACGTGTTACTCAGATTTTTCGTACGGAGCTTGTATTTTTGGCTATAAAGCGATAAAGTTTGGAAGAATATTCGGATATTCAGATCGAATTGAATATCCAAGATATTTTGAAGGATGATTAACCAAGGTTGATTATGTCATTTTACATGTTTAAGATATTTCTTTGTGTTGGAAGAATTTGAACCCTTGGATTTAAGTTGTTTTTCCATGCTAAATATGAGCCATTGGATAAAAAAAGGGCAAGATCGTATTTTGGAAAATCAAAAGGGCAAAGTTGGTAACTACAAGCTCAAGATTAAATCTATGTCATTGGATGAAAGATGATGATATGAGTAGCATTATGGAAATATGGATTTTTTTGGAATAAATCCGATAGCTCGATAAAGGTAAAATCACAATAGAAGTATTTTATGAATATTAGGAAATCAGATCGAACTGAAATTTCAGAGGCTGATCCAAAAGCTATGGAAAAGTCATAAAATACTATTTTATGAATATTTTATTATAGTTGGTTGGTTTCCAACTAGACTTAGTTGGATTTTTACAAGAATGTCAAACTAGTAAATAAAAACTAGTTGGAGGGCAAATTGGCCATTTTGCCCCAATGACATTTTTGAAATATTTTAAAAAGTTACAAGGAAAATTTTGGAATAAGGAAATGGAATATTAAATCTTGGCCCTTGATTAATGATAAGATCAATCTCAACTGTTGGATTAAAAGGGCATTTTAGTAATTTTACTATCTAAATGAATTTAAAATTCATTTATACAAGACAAGTGGCCAAATTGGATGAAAAAAAAGATGAAGACCATTATTCATCTTAAAATTTCGAAATATGAGGGGGAGAAAGAAAGAAAAATGGAGAAAATTTTTCCAAGTTCGATTCAAACCTCGAAACTCGATTTTCAAGTAATCTTTTCAACTACAAAGTTGTTCTACTCTTCAAGCTCTATCTTTTGGTGTAAATAATTCATGGAAAACAAGCTTTATTGATGATAATTTTTCATGAGAAGAAATTAGGGTTTATGGAAAAAGTTTGGGGCTTTTGGAATTTTATAATTTCACGATGAAATTCAAGTTGAAATCAAGCGAGTATAATGTTAAATCATGTTATTGAGTTGAAATTTAAACCCTACATATTTTAGTTTGTATGAAGATGATTAGGGTTTATGGATTCAAGTTTAATTTAGAGTTTGCGACGTTGAATTAATGATTTAGTAAGCTTGAATTGTTGTTTGGAAGCAAGACCCTAAATTAAAGGTATAGGGACCATTTTGGAAATTCTGAAAGTTAGAGGACCGAATCTCATTTTGATGATTTTAAAGTGTATTTATGTTATAATTGATGTTGGAGATGTGAAATTGAAGTTAGAATGCAAAATGGATGTTAAATCGAGTTAGTGACCATTTTGACAATTTGTCAAAATTAAGTGACCATTTTGGCAAGGAAGTTTTAAATAAGGATTGAATCTGATTTTAGTTGAAATAATAGGATTCAAGTAGTAATGTTGATTTGAGGACTAAATTGCAAATTTAAGAAGTTTAAATCCTTATCTTTGCATTTTAGTGACTAATTTGGAAAGAAGGAAAAATTAGGGGGATCAATGTTGAATAATTATTTGATGAAAAAGGGTGATAAGTTGATGGCTTGAATCAAGTATTGGGACAAAATTGAAAAAGTAGAAAAGTAAGCAGAAGTTAGTATAAAATTTGGAGTTATTTATGGAAGCAGTGTAGAAAACTAGATTATGGCAGTAAGTTTGAAAATTCATCACAAATTCTACAAAAATGGTTAGAAGGTCAATTTTATACCGATGCAAATATTTGTTCGTCTAGTTTCGTGTCCAACAAACATAAACTAATTTCGAGTTCCGAGTAAAAAGATATGAATTTTTAAGTGGTGAAAGGTCAGAAAACAGTATGGCAGTCTGTTCCGAAATCAGCACTGGAAATTGACTTTGAAAAGTCACCATAAATCGTACAAGTTGAATTTGGGCTATTAATTTATATTTTTAAAAATATTATTGAATCTATCTTCTTTCAGAACAAATGAAATCGAATTCCGAGTTGTATATTATTTTATAAAAATATTTCTTTGAAGGTAGTGCAATCTGCCAGAAAATGAGAATTCATACATTTTGTATCTAAGGTTAATTAGTAAGCTTAAAAAGGGTTAATGGAAGTTCTAAATGGTTGTTAAAGACCAAAAAGAGTTTGTGAACAGTATAAGGAAGGAAATAAATTTTGGAAATTTTTTATGTTGAATGATTAAATAGCTTAAGAGAAATATTGTTAGAAGTGAATCTAACAAATGTTTATTTATATTCATGTGATAAATGAAGTCGAATACGAATCAAAGAAGATTCGAGGTACTATAAAGGAAAGGATCAATAGAGATTAGTGAAGCAAACTATTACATGGCCCAGGTGAGTGCATTTATGTTTTTCAAAAGGTAATTAGGAAGACTTGCGAATAGTCGACCTTAATTTAAAAATAGTACTGCATTATCTATATATATTGAGCTAATGCATGTTGCAATATAGGTAAATTAAATAGAATATGCAATGTGAATTGTTATCCTGAGAAATGATGATGAATTATGTTTGCCATGAACATTTATGATGAAGCATGAGATCTGAAATGTTTATATATATGATCGATTATGATGATTGATTGATAATGAAATAAATGCCCAAGCATTGTGTATGAGAGTCTATGGTATAGTTGGAAAACTTGATGGAGCACAAGGTACGAAATATTGTTTGCATAAATGATGATGCATTATGCTTACTTGAATTACATGATAGTGATGATACATGATTCATATGATAATATGAAACGTAAATTACATGATAGTGATGATACATGATTCATATGACAATATGATACATGAATTACATGAATAATGATATGATTAAAATGAAACAAGTAACCATCTTGGGGACCCATGCCTTTGGTGTTGCATCTAGGGATCTACGCCCATGGTGCCAAGAGCACTAAAGAGGTGCGATTATGAGGAGCAAAGAGCGTCCTCGAGTACGTATCAAGTATTAAGGCTATAGAGTCTTAAAGGACTTTTCAGACAGAAGTATTAAGGCTATGGAGTCTTAAAGGACTTTTCACCAATAAAGAACAACGGTGCAGTATTTAAGGCTATGGAGTCTTAATGGACTTTTCAGCCAGTATAGCACTACGCTGTAGTATGTAAGGCTATGGTGTCGTAACGAACTTTTCAGCCAGTAACGAAGGCTATGGGGTCGTAATGGACCTTTTAGCCAGTAACACTACAAGATGACTATAAGAAAGACATGAATATGCAAATGACTGCATACTAAAAGCATGTAGACGATATATAATATGATAGTATAGTGATATATGATATACACGATATACATGATAGTGATGACATATGATGAAACATGACCATGATAGAGCATATGATATACAAAAGAATGCACGATGAAAGCGTGACTATGTCAAGGTATATGTTATGTAAACGATTACATGATGAAAACATGAATATGTTAAAAGAAATGTTATGCAAAAAATTACATGATAATGATAGAATGTTGAAAGCATGGTTATGATAAAAAATACGTTATGTAAATGACTGATTGATGATCATGAAATATTGATTGCATGTTTCTATGACAAAACTGATAGATGGCATGAATCATGTTGAAAACATGTCTATGTTAAAGCATATGACATGCACATGAGTACTTTATGATTATGGAATAATAATAGTATGATTTTATGTTAGATAGATTCATGATATAAATCAAATTTGAACATGCTTGCCATTTTACAGGACATGTACTGTACTCTTCATATAATATACTGTAATGCATTATTTTATGATTAAATAAATGAGATTAGTTGCCTCACTAAGTTCGTACTTAACGTGTGTTTATTTCACACGTAGGTTTTCCAAAGTAGATTAGCAAGGAGGAGCTGTTAATTGGAAAGATCAAGTTACTACCTGTAAGTACAGTAAGTTCAACTTTAACGTAATTTGATAGACTAGTGGGCATGTAATATTTTTAAAGATGAATTGTTTTACAAGCTTAAGTTTACAATGTATTTATACATTTTTATGGAAGCATGAATTTAAAGAAATGGTCTACTATTGGTAGATATGGATTTTGACATAATTAAGTGTTGTTTAACCTTAATCGAGTAAAAAAATAAAAAAAACTATATTTACAAGTCAAGATTTTTCGCAACGATTTCGTAACATCTTTAATGTATATTCTTGCCTATGAGCATACATTAAGGGTATTACATGATAGGGTAAGGTTAAAAATGTCATTTACATGTCTTAAAATGGCAAGATTTATTTTGGGCCCTTGGATTTAGATAATTTTTCCATGTTAAATCCTAGCCATTGGGTTAAGGGATATGATTGGAATTTAAGTATGTTTCAAGGGCAAAATTGGAAATTGATATAGTTTAAGGGTAAATTAGTAAACTACTAACTCAAGATTAAACCTAGGTCATTGGATGAAGGATGATGACATGTGGCACATTATAGATTCATTGGATTTGAGGGCAAAATAGTCATTTCACTATTTTGATGATATTTTCAATATTTATGGAAATAAAAGATGCCAAATGGCATAAATAAAAAATGAAGAAATATCTTCATCTTTCTTCATGCTTCACGTCAAGAAGAAGAGAACAAGAAGGAAAGCAAGGTAAGTTTAGAGTTTTGCATTTTTAATCCCTAAATACTAGGATTTAGGGTTAGCTTATGAAATATGAAGTTGTTCTTCATGAAATTCTCTTTCAATTGGTATAAAAATTTCATGGAATTGTTGAAGGATACTCTTGAATTTTGAAGAGAGATAATTTAGGGTTTATGGATCCAAATGAATTAGGATTGAATTATGGAAGATTATGTGATGTTCTATTATTTCCATGCTTGATTGAAGATGAAATTGATGTATTCTTGATGGAATACCATTTGGTTAATTAGGGTTTAATTTGGGGTTTAAGAATTCAATTTGATTTTGGAGTTTTCATGAAAGGAAAAATGTTGGAATAACATAATTGAAGGTTAATTTGAGGTGTTGGAATGGTTAAAGGATGCTTAAGATGTGAATTATAAAATCTGCCTAGAATTTTTGTCATTGGCAGTAAACTCAGAAATTCACCATAAATTCTACAAAAATAATTAGAAAGTGATCCTTATATCATTATATTTCTGGTTCAGTCTAGTTTTTTTTTAAAGCAAATGGTGACTGATTTCGATTTGTATATCAAAAGATGTGATTTTTTAAGTGATGAAAGGTCAAAAAAATAGAATATATGTCTGCTCTGAAATTTAGCACTGGAATTTGACTTAAGAAATTCGTCATAAATCATACAAGTTGAACTTGGGCTATTACTTTATATGGTTGAACAACTTATCGAATCTAGTTTCTCTCAAAACAAATGAAATCGAATTTCGAGTTGTGAATTATCTTATATAAATATTTCTTTGAAGGTAGCGCAGACTAACAAATTATAAAATGAGTACCTTATTGGTGTTATTAATTTGTGCATGTAAGGGATGAATGTGAAGCATTCAATTAAACCCGAGAAATCGAAATTTCAATAGATAAGGCAAAGGATCACTCTTGGAGTTCTATTAATTTATTCAATTTAGTTTGGGATAAGAAGTGTCAAGGTGAGTGCAATTGCATACATATCATGACACATTGATGTTTTATACATCATTGGGATGGCTTGCGATGAGCCTACCCAAATTTTATTGTCATTATATTTATGTCATAGAGCATATGATTGACATATTTTAAATATTTCAAAAGTTGAATATAAATGCACATATCACTAGTTATATATGATGTTATATTATGAATGTTATTTCAGGTATGAACTGCCCAATGCTAAATTATGTTGATATACATTGCCATGGATGAAATAAATATGGAATATATGCCCAAATATGTCTTTGGGGGACAAGGTATAGTTGGCATGCCATAGAGTCCAGTAGCACGATGCATACTCGGTTTAGCACTATAGTGTATATAAAGGACACTTAGTGCATATGGTGGGCACGACCTTATGTGTATTATGGTGGGCACGACCTTATGTGTATTAGCACTTCGGTGCATATTTGAGTCGCGTACCTAGTGTCCTCATAGGCTTATATTTGGGCTATGGTTTATTGGTTAAAAAAATAAATAGGTGAATAAGCTTATGAGCTTTTGAAATAAATGGCAAGTATGTTGGTAAGAAATTTATATATGGTTTATATTATGTTAATATATGATTAACATGATGGTAATACGTATCTAGTGATCATGATGCATTTATGCATATATGGTATATTATGACAAATGCACAAGCATGAAAGTCTTATGACATTGGAATATAGTAAATCATTACTAATGCATTGGAATATATCATGTTATATAAATGTCTTCATGAAGTTGAATAAGTTTAAATTATTGTTATTAACTTCGTTTATTTCCTCACTAAGTTTGTACATAGCGTGTGTTGATTGTGCACACGTAGGTGGTTCGAATTATTGGATGAAGCAAATAGTTGTATCAAGTTCAAAAATTTTCATCAAGCTGCCACAGTAATGACATCCTACTTAAGGTTTTTAATTTATTTTAGTGGCATATATAGATGAGATTAATTTTTCTATTCTAGTTCCACGTTCGATATTTTTTGAACAGTCAAATTTATTTTTTTAAAAGTAAAGGAGCTATGATTTTGTGTATTTGTCGATATAAATATTTTCAAAGGTTTTAAATTTATGAAAATTTTGAATAAAAATCATGTTATTTTTCTATGACATCTCTGACTCATATTCGGTAATCAAATACGAGAATGATGTTTTACATTTATTGGTATCAAAGCGACATGTTTAGTTGGTTCTGGATCCAAACCGAGCTTGTTGTCAGTCATTAAGTGTATACATGCCACTAGGATGTCATAATTACTGTTTGGATGCTTGAGTGACTTGATGCAACTGCTGATTGAATTGATTGAATAAAGTTATAGATGTCCGAAGTTGAGAAATCGCGTGGAGCGATCAAACAGTTGGGTAAGAATGATGCCTATAAAAGTAGTAACAAGGTTAATCATTAATCGTTTTTCACTCAATGTGATGTTAAAGTGCTGGTGAAGATGGAAATGCCTAATTAAACCAAGGTTTATTATTTTGAACCTTGGATATGATTTTAGAGGAAATTCAACCCCAAGTTCGTTAGACTTTTATTGCTAGAGAGATGAGAAGTCTTAAAGTGTGAGACTTCAGGTGGAGTATTGATAGAAAACCAATGTTGCTAGACTATTGATAAAAAACAGGTACAAAAAGCACTTTGTTGTGATGATCAAGGAAAGCTCGATGTGATCGTAACTTATCTCTTGGGACATAGCACAATAGTAAGTTAAATCCGTAAGAATTACTCCATAGTAAATCAAAGAAATTGAATTTTAGTAAGCTTAATGGAATTGCTTTTTATGATTTTTTGCTTGAAACGAATAGTTCTGAAAGGAACTAGAAAGTTTAGAGATTGTAATGATGAGGGAAAAATCAGATTTTTCTGATCAATGTGGTTCAATAGTATTTTTTTTGGAAACTGCTATCACAAGGATATAAAGGATGTAAGAACTTTCTAGCTTATGATGTGAACATATAAGTACTCAAAGGTGAACTTGGAAAGTATCTCAACTATTAATGAATAATAGGATGTGTTTTCTCAAGAATTGCAAGGGTTACCATCTGATCGTGAAGTGAAATTCTGGATTTAGGTTTTCTCTGACATTGAACTTATATCAAAGGTACTGTACAAAATATCTCTTACAAAGATAAGAGAGTTAAAGGTTCAATTACATTAAATATGGGATCAAGGTTTTATACGACCTAGTATATCTCCTTGATCAACTCAAAGGAGCAGCAGTGTTTTCTAAAATTGATCTTTGATCGGGTATCATCAATTGAAGATCAAAGGAGCAGATATACCAAATACAACTTTTAGGACTAGTTACGGGCGTTATGAGTTTGTAGTAATGCCTTTTAGACTTACAAATGCACCAACAACTTTTATGGATCTAATGAATTAGGTATTTCAGCCATATTTAGACCAATTTGTGGTGTTATTCATAAATGATATATTGGTTTATTCTAAAACCAAAGATGATCATGATACTCACTTCTGAGTAGTTCTTTAGATCCTCCGAGAAAAGAAATTATATGCAAAGCTGTCAAAGTGTTAAATTTTGGTTGTTTGAAGTAGTTTTCCTTGGACATATAGTTTTAGCTGAAGGGATTCGAGTCGATACTAAAAAGGTTCAAGCAATCCTAGAATGGAAAATTCCTCAGAATATCTTTGGGGTGAGAAGTTTCTTGGGATTAGCTGGTTATTATTGACAGTTCGTGAAAGAATTTTCAATGATTGCTGCTCCAATAACTAAACTATTAGGAAAGGATGTGCCATTTGTTTGGACAAATAAATGTCAAGAAAGCTTTGACAAATTAAAGAGGATATTAACAAAAGCTCTTGTTTTGGTACAACCAGAATTTGAGAAGGATTTTATAATATATAGTGATGCATCCCATAATGGTTTGGGGTGTGTATTGATACAAGAAGGGAAGGTTGTAGCATATGCTTCTCGACAACTCAAGACTCATGAAAGAAGTTATCCTACCCATGATTTAGAGTTGGTTACAGTAGTGTTTGCTTTAAAGATTTGGCGTCACTATTTATATGGTGAAATGTGCTACATCTTCACGGATCATATAAGTTTGAAATATTTGTTATCCCAAAAGGAGTTAAATTTGAGGCAAAGAAGGTGGAAAAAATTGATTAAGGACTATTATGTAATTATTGATTATCATCAGGGAAGAAGGCTAATGTAGCAGCAGACGCACTTAGCTGGAAAACATTTTCTGATTTGAGAGCATTGAATGCTCAGTTGAAATTACAGGAAAACGGTACAATAAAGGTTGAACTTCAAATTAAGTCTACCTTGATTGGAAGAATTAAAGAGTTACAAGCAAATGATGAGAAATGCTTAGAAAAGAAGAAGCAAGTCGAACGTGCGAATCCAAAGACTTTGAAATAAAATAAAATGGATGCCTATACTACAAGGTATGTGTATACATTCCTAAAGATGAGGAAGTAAAGAAGGAAATACTTTCGGAGGCACATTACAGTTCTTTAACTATAAATCCAGTAGGTAACAAAATGTATCAAGATATAAATAGTCGATTTTGGTGGCATGGCTTGAAATGAGCTATCACCGAGTTCATTGGTAAATGTTTAACTTGCCAACAAGTAAAGGCAGAACATCAAGTTCCATCAGGATTACTTCAACTAAGTTCAATTCCACAATGGAAGTAGTAAAAGGTTACTATGGATTTTGTAACATGCTTACCACTGATGCCAAGTAAGAAGCATTCGATTTGGGTGATTGTGCCTTGATTGACTAAAACAACACATTTCATACCAGTTTGAATAGACTACTCCTTGAATAAGTTAGCAGAGTTATATATTAAGGAAATTGTTAGATTACATACTGTTCCTATGTCTATTATATCCGATAGAGATCCAAAGTTCACTTCAAGGTTTTGGAGTGCATTACATGAAGCATTGGGAACTCGACTACACTTTCGTACTGCTTTCCATCCTCAAACGGATGGAAAATCAGAAAAGACTATTCAAATACTCGAAGATATGCTCAGAGTGTATATAATGAATTTTGCAGGCTCATGGGAAAAATATTTTCCACTAGCTGAGTTTGTTTATAGCAACAGTTACCAATCAAGTATAAAGATGGCACCTTATGAGGCATTATATGGAAGAAAATGCCGGACACCATTGGATTGGTTTGAAATAAAGGATCAAAAAATCAATAGAACAAATCTTGTTCAAGAAATGGAGAACAACGTAAAGATAATTCAAGATAATCTCAAGGTTGCTTCTAACAAACAAAAGTTGTACTCAGATCTTAAAAGAAAAGATATTGAGTTTAAAGTTGGAGACAAAGTATTTTTAAAGGTTTCACCTTGGGAGAAGGTGTGATGGCTTGGATAAAAAGGGAAGCTAAGTTCAAGATTTATTGGACCATATGAGATTGTGAAAAGAGTTGGATCGGTGGCTTATCAACTAGCCTTACCTCCGAAAATGGACAAGATTCAGAATGTATTTCATGTATCGATGCTCAAGAATATTGATAAGATCCTTTACATGTTATTACCCCGGAGGAAATAGAGATTCAGCCAGATTTGACTTACGAGGAAGAACCGGTAAAGCATCGGGCACATGGAGTCAAAGAACTAAGGAATACAATGATCTCGTTTGTTAAAATTCTTTGGCAAAATCATAAAATCGAGGAAACAACTTGGGAAAGAGAAGAAAATATGAGAAAGTAGTTTTCTCACCTTTTTGAACCAGGTATGTGTTGAAAATTCAATGAAGAAATTTCTTAAGGGGAAGAATTGTAAGATCCCAATTTTTGGCTAGTGACCAAAATGTACATTTTAAAAGTTTTGTGGCAAAAGTATAAACTTTGGAAAAGTTTAGGGGCCAAAGTGTAATTTTCAAAATTTATATATTTTAACCCCGTAAATGAATAGTTTACCCCCCAAAATAACATTTTCTTGTTATCTGGATTTTTCGTACGGAGTTTGTATTATTGGCTATAAAGTGATGAAGTTCAGAAAAATATTTGGATAATGGATCGAATCGAATATTTTGGATTTTTTGAAGGATGATAGGATAAGGTTAAAAATGTCATTTTCATGTCTTAAAATGGTAAGATTTATTTTGGGCCCTTGGATTTAGATAATTTTTCCATGTTAAATCCTAGCCATTGGATCAAGGGATAAGATTGGAATTTAAGTATGTTTCAAGGGTAAAATTGGAAATTGATATAGGTTAAGGGTAAATTGGTAAACTACTAACTCAAGATTAAATCTAGGTCATTGGATGAAGGATGATGACATGTGGCACATCTTTCTTCATGCAATATTTATGGAAGTAAAAGATGCCAAATGGCATAAATAAAAAAAATGAAGAAATATCTTCTTTTTTCTTCATGCTTCACGTCAAGAAGAAGAGAACAAGAAGGAAAGCAAGGTAAGTTTAGTGTTTTGCATTTTTAATCCCTAAATACTAGGATTTAGGGTTAGCTTATGAAATATGGAGTTGTTCTTCATGAAATTCTCTTTCAATTGATATAAAAATTTCATGGAATTGTTGAAGGATACTCTTGAATTTTGAAGAGAGATAATTTAGGGTTTATGGATCCAAATGAATTAGGATTGAATTATGGGAGATTATGTGATGTTCTATTATTTCCATGCTTGATTGAAGTTGAAATTGATGTATTCTTCATGGAATACCATTTGGTTAATTAGGGTTTAATTTAGGGATAAAGAATTTAATTTGAATTTGGAGTTACCATGAAAGTAAAAATGTTGGAATAACATAATTGAAGGTTAATTTGAGGTCTGAATTATAAAATATGCCCAACATTTTTGCCATTGGTAGTAAGTTCGGAAATTCACCATAAATGCTACAAAAATAATTAGAAAGTGATCCTTATATCATTGTATTCCTGGTTCAGTCCAGTTTCTTTTAAAATAAACAGTGACTGATTTCGATTTGTATATCAAAAGATATGAATTTTTAAGTGATGAAAGGTCAGAAAACAGAATACCAGTCTGCTCCAAAATTCAACACTGGAATTCAACTTTAAAAATTTGTCATAAATCGTACAAGTTGAATTTGGGCTATTAGTTTATATGGTTGAACAACTTATTGAATCTAGTTTCTGTCAGAACAAACAAAATCGAATTCCTAGTTGTGACTTATTTTATATAAATATTTCTTTGAAGGTAGCACAGACTGACATAATATAAAATGAGTACCTTATTGGTGTTATTAATTTGTGCATATAAGGGATGAATGTGAAGCATTCAAGTAAACCTGAGAAATCGAAAATTCAATAGGTAAGGCAAAGGATCAAGCTTGGAGTTCTCTTAATTTATTCAATTTAGTTTGGGATAAGAAGTGTCAATGTGAGTGCAATTGCATACATATCATGACACATTGATGTTTTATACATCATTGGGATGGCTTGCGATGAGCCTACCCAAATTTTATTGTCATTATATTTATGCCATAGAGCATATGATTGACATATTTTAAATATGTCAAAAGTTGAATATAAATGCATAGATCACTAGTTATATATGACGTTATATTATGAATGTTATTTCAGGTATGAGCTGCCCAATGTTAAATTATGTTGATATACATTGTCATGGATGAAATAAATATGGAATATATGCCCAAGTATGTCATTGAGGGACAGGGTATAGTTGGCATGCCATAGAGTCTAGCAGCATGCTGCATACTCGGTTTAGCACTATAGTGTATATAAAGGACACTTAGTGCATATGATGGGCACGACCTTATGTGTATTATGGTGGGCACGACCTTACGTGTATTAGCACTTCGGTGCATATTTGACTCGCGCACCCAGGGTCCTCATAGGCTTATATTTGGGCTATGGTTTATTGGTTAAAAAAATAAACATGTGAAAAGGCTTATGAGCTTTTAAAATAAATGGCAAGTATATTGGTAAGAAATTTATATCCTGTTTATATCATGTTAATATATGATTAACATGATGGTAATACATATCTAGTGATCATGATGCATTTATGCATATATGGCATATTATGACAAATGGACAAGCATGAAAGTCTTATGACATTGACATATAGTAAATCATTACTAATGCAACGTGAAAGTTGATGCATTGACATATATCAGTTTATATAAATGTCGTCATGAAGTCGAATAAGTTTAAATTATTGTTATTGACTTCGTTTATTGCCTCACTAAGTTCGTACTTAGCGTGTGTTAATTGTGCACACATAGGTGGTTCGAATTATTGGACGAAGCAAAAAGTTGTATCATGTTCAGAAATTTTCATCAATCTGCCACAGTAATGACATCCTACTTGAGGTTTTTAATTTATTTTAATGGCATGTATAAATGGGATTAATTTGTCTATTTTAGTTCCACGTCTGATATTTTTTGAACAGTCAATTTTTTTTTTAAAGTGAAGGAGCTCTGATTTTGGGAATTTTTGAATAAAATATTTTCAAAATTTTTAAATTTATGAAAGTTTTGAATAAAAATCATGTTATTCTGTAAATGAATACGAGAATGAGGTGTTACAAGAATGAATATTGAGCTCGTTATCAACAATCTCAACCCACATATTGTTGTGCCTGATCTAGGGACAACTCTCTTTGAGCTAAAGCTAGTTATGTTTAACATGCTCAACTCAATTGGACAATTTGGAGGATCAACAAGAGAGGATGCTTGAGAGCACATGCAAGCTTTTCTGGAAGTTTGCGATTGTTTTCGACTACCAGGGATTCTTGATGATGCATTGAGACACACGCTATTTCCTTACTCCTTGGAAGATCGAGCTAGGGCATGGTTGAAGACTTGTTCCTCAAGATCTGTTACATCCTGGGATGACTAGTTCAGCAAGTTTCTGCACCGATATGATCCATCCAACATGCACAATCAAAATCGGAGCGACATTATCTCATTCTCTCAATATGATGATGAATCCATGTACGAATATTGGGAAAGATACAAAGACATGCTACCCAAGTGCTCGATTCTTGGATTCCATGATTGGCTACAGACTATGACGTTCTATAATGGCATCAATTCACCTACAAGAATGATGATTGACTCATCAACCAAGGGAACTCTGCTCGACAAAGAACCTGACGAGGCTTTTGACATACTTAACCATATAGCCAATAACGACTACCATTTCCCAAGGTGGAGATTGAAGCCAGGACCTAAGCCTTTAGGAACATTACAGTTAGACGATTCTCAAACTATAGCAGCTCAGCTCTCCACCATCACCAATATGCTCATGAACATGCAGCCGACTTCCAACGTCCGTGAGGCTAAGGTAGTGCAATACACTTGTGAACACTGTGATGGGGAACATCATTTGAGTGAATTCCCCCAACAACAAGAATTTGGATGCTATGTAGGGAACACCAACCTTAACAACAATCCTTACTCCAACACCTACAACCCAGGGTGGGTGCAACATCCAAATTTTGTTGGGGATGTAATCAGGGTAATCCAGGAGCACAACAGAGTGCTACAAATGAACCTACTAGATTCCAACAAAAGACTCAAACGTATTACCAAGGAGCTTCTAACTCTAATTCTAATTTTTTTGATAATACTTATCAAAACTTTGAGGAAACTACCCAAGTTATTTTGCAGGATCAAGCAGCTCATTTAAAGAACCATAGTGATATGCTCACCATGCAGGCTTCCATGTTGCAAAAACATCAATCTATCATGCAAAACAACACCGCCTCCATACGGCCCTTAGAAATACAAGTTGGGAAGATTGCTCAGATGTTGAAGATGCGACCACCAGGCATATTACCCAGTGATACTGAAGTCACTAAAGCCTTTAATGCATAGCAATGTAATGTCATCACACTTCGTAGTGGCATGCAACTGAGGACATAAGCCAAGTTTGGGGGAGACTTTCATGTAGATCCCACTCCATGCAAGCCATCCACTGATGCTCATGCACCTAAAGAAATAGCTCATGTGTCTGATACAGTGAGTGACCTTGCTACTAAAGGCAAGGAAGGCAAAGCTAAGGATGCTCATGCATCTAGTAAGCCACATGATGAGCCTAGATCACCACCTCTATTCCCATAATGATTGAAGGCTCAAAGACAAGATGTCCATTAACAGAAGTTTCTGGATATGCTCAAACAACCGCACAATAATGTCCCACTCTTGAAGGCTATTGATCAAATGTCAGTCTATGAGAAGTTTCTAAAAGAGATCATGGCAAAGAAAAGAATGGTAGATGAAGTTGAAATTATTGCTACCGCGAGCGAGTGAGTGGCTGTGCTGAGTGATTTACCACCCAAGATGAAGGACCCATGTAGTTTTACCATTCCATGCTTCATTAGACATAACTAATCTGGCCGTACCTTATATGATCTTGATGCAAGTGTTAATCTGATGCCAAAACCTATTTTTGTACAACTAGGGATGGGAAAAGCTAAACCTACATCGATGATCCTTCAATTGGCCGATCGATCTCAAATTTTACCCAAGGGTAGAATTAAAGATGTGCTCGTTAAGGTAGACAAGTTTGTCTTCCCAGCAGACTTTATCATCCTTGACTGTATGCTGATGAGAATGCTCTCATCATCCTGGGAAGATCATTCTTGGCCCCTGGGCATATTGTGATTGATTGTGAGAAAGGTGAATTCACCATAAAGATGAACGACCAAAATATCACATTTAACGTCTTCAACACACTTAAGTATACGGATGACTATGAAGAATGCCAGCTCATGGACACTGAAGAATCCCTAATTAAAGAAAGTTTGCACGAGATATGTTGAAGCAATATGCTTAGCACTGCAGAGCAAGCTGACTTTGATGAGGCCATGAATGAAGTTGAAGAAAAAGGTAAGGTTGAGATTGAATAATCCAATATTGTACTCACCCGACCAATTATGACTTTTGAACTATTGGATTATACTGAGTTTAAATCTCCCAAGCCATCACTTGAGCATCCACCGGTACTTGATCTTAAACTTCTTCCCTAAAACTAAATTATACATTCTTTGGGGAGCATAATATGCTACCTACTGTTCTATCTGCTAGTTTATCATCTAACCAAGAAACTGAATCTTTACAAGTCATATTTCCACAGAAGAATGGCATTGGTTGGAATACCGCTGACTTGCAGGGTATCAACCCTACTTGGAGTACGTATGCAGATTTGCTTGCAGATGACGAGAGCAACACAATGGATCCAAAGTGGAGACTCAATCCAATTTCAAAGAGTATGGATGTTAAGGAGATCATCAAATTGTGCAATGAACTCTTTTACTTAATCCCGGATGTTTCATGGGAACATTACCCATTGCCCTTTTTGGATCAATACTTAGGCAAGCTCAGCAAGGTGTTGTAATGGCTGAAGATTTACAAGGGAACACCAGTCCATCGTGATAAACACTCCGTTCCATTATTGGATGCTTAATACATCCAAATTCTACTCTTTTTATTTTCCTACAATTTTAAATTTTGCATTTTAATTTATTTCTTTTTGTTTCCTGTTGGGACTAGGTTTTCTTTAACATCAGTTTTTATTATTTATTTTGGTAGTTATCTCATAGGGTTTTGTGTTGGGCCCAAACCAAATCAAGACTGGGACATTCATTAGTAAAAGGGTAGAGAATATTTGTTTCCAAAATACTATCTTTCCCCCTGTAATCATTATACCAGTCTTATCTTTCCTACTTTACCCTATACACCATTTACTTGTCGTCATAAATCTTTCTATCAATCCCACACAATTAAACCCCTCATTTTCTCCTTAACAAGCTATTAAGAAACTCTTCAATTCCCTTGAATACTAGAGAAAACTGTGAGTCTCTTTCTCTTGCATTCTTCATAGTCATTCAACCCTAAATCTTTCTCTCTCATACATTCTTTTTTCTTTTGATATGGCTAAAACACGAGTCGCTAACCGCGCCAGTGCAAGTACTTCACCAGACATCCCAAAATCCTTCCTCTGCTTCACCCTACCGAGCCACGTCGACAAAAAGGGAAATTAGTCCTCAGAGGATCTTTTATAATTCAAAGATAGAGAAATAGTACAAGAACTTCGAAAACTGACAACTTATATAGAAAGAAGGCTTGGAGTTCAGCAGCACACATAAACTTCGGTTCGATGACAACATCCGCTCTATCATTGAAACACATGGCTAAGAGGAGTATGTACGACAACTGAGATAGATCAATGTTTCTTGGGGTCGTGAGTTCTACACTCACATCACCAGCACCGACGACAACACTGCAGTTGTTCACAGAAAAATGGTAAACTTCTCTGCTGAAACTATCAATAACTTATTTGACTTGGACAATGCAGTGGACGACCATGAGGATTTTGCATTGACAGCCACCAATGCCACCCATGATGAGGTACTCCACGACCTGTGCATTTCGGGGACTACATGGATATAGAAATCGACTACCTACAAGATTGCGAAATGAGTCGACCTGAAGCTAGACCCTAAATATTGGATTCATTTCATGAACACGTGAATGAGACCCACAGTAAATCACTCTACAATCCCCTTCGATACGATGCTTCTCCTACACTCTATAATGATTGGCCAGCAAATTGATGTTGGCAAAATGACATATGAGTCTATTGTGGAAGGGTACTCTCCTTAGGTGTGCAAAGAAACCTTTACTTTTCCCAATTCTAATAACTGCTTTGTGTGAAAAGGACCAAGTCTAAAAAGACCCTGCCTATTTGGTGATGGAGGCCCATACAGGGACGCTCCCAAAGGAGATACCACAACTCAAGGGGCTTGTAGCCTATATAGCATCATTCAACACCACGACTACAAATTCTCTGCGCACCACTCTGCTTAGCACATTTAGGGAATTCTTTAAGATATTCTTTGAATACACTAGAGAGAATGATCTGGCTACTAGAGCCGTGATGAATCGATTATCCCCAGGGTCTACTGATGCTGTCCTAGTGTTCCCTGACCATTACTTTGCTGAAACCCCTATCAATTCATGTCCTAGAGAAGAAGTAGAAGTAGAAGAAAAAAAGATGGCGAAAGAGAAAAATAAGAAAAAAAGGAAGATGAAAATCCTCACAGTCCCCCAGCTGTTGCTACTAGAATAAGTAAAAGAAAGATAAAGGAAACCACTGCCGCACCTGTGCCCTACCAACCTGCTAAACGAACGAGGGCTAAAGACAAGGGCAAAGGCCCTATAGACCTTGAATTACCAACTTCTGCTACCCTGATGCACCTGGTTAGCGATGATTCTATTGAAGTGCAGCAACCAATGGGAAAAATCACTCCTTCTCCTGCCAAGACATCACCCACTCCAACTCCATCTTCTATTACTCCAAGAACCATAATGAAAGTCACTACTGTTCAACTCTTATAGCTTATTGAAGAGTGACAAGAACATTTGGGGCGTATGCCCCCATTATCTACTTCATCAGACTCCTTAGCCTCCAGCACTACTCCTCTAACACAAGATGCCCTTGCATCCCTTGCAAACAATCAGGCACCCTAAGTGCCTACACCTTCTGCGCTCGAAACTAGAAGATGACCCAAAACTAGGCACAACGTGCTGCACATCCTAGTAACTCCCTAGGTTAGTTTTTCTTTCTTCTAGTTTAGTTTACAATATCGCATCTACATATTTGCTTTTCCTTGATTTGTTTTTCTTTTTATTTTCTTTTTGCATTGGGGACAATGCTCTTCTCAAGTTTGGGGGAGTACTATCCCATATATATTAGGTTAAATTTAATTAAAATTAAAAAAATAAAAATTCTTTTTGTAAAAAGCCTAATATGTTTGATAGGTTCCCTTTGATATGATTCCATTGATTCTGAATTTGCTGCAACGTTGATCATGATTTCCTATGATTAATCTATGTTGATGCTTTGCAATGAGTAAAGAGCTTTCGTGTTTTGAACTTAGTGTTGAATTTGTTGTGGCCCTTAAAACACATGTTGCATGCACTCTAAAAACTTAAGAAGCCTTAGGGAAATTCTATGCCGACTCTAATGCCAAAGCATGAATCAATGATTGAACTTAATGCTCAATGTAGCAAAATAAAGGCTTCAAAACTCCAGCAAAATCAAGTAAAATAATGAAAATTAATTGAAAACTTTATAATATAAACAAAACTATTAAGGGACACTCTTATATGCATCTTGCTATCTTAGTAAACTAGGTGTGTTGCGTTTGCTCCATTTAATTTTCTCTGGTAGGAATAATAGTACTGGCAAAGAGTGAATGAAATTCTTCACGGAATGACACTACTCGTAGATCTCGGGGATGGGCTATTTGCTCCGCTCCATATTCAGGTCTGAAGAGTGAGTGTGATAAGTTGAAGCCCCAAGGATACAATTTTTGAACTTAAAAAGAAAAAGGGAGTAAAACAATATGCTAAAAAAGAGAAAAGAATATGCAAAGGCAATAAAAGAGAGCAATCCTTTAGTTTTTCTAAGGTTATTAAGTGATGAATGCATGTAACTTAGCACACATTGCACCTACTGTAGAATTAATCCTTGGAATATAACTGCAAGCTCTAATGCATTACATCTTATTAACATAGCTAAGGAATGAATTACTGCTGCAGCATGACTTGGAATCCCTATAATCATAGCTTATTGTAACCTTGGGAACTATGGGCTGTTTACTGCTTTTATTTTTATTTTTCTTACTTCTATTTTGCATTGCTTAAGGACAAGTAACAGTTCAAGTTAGGGGGTATTTAATGAGTTTGTATTTATCCTATTTTGTATGCCTTTTTTACTTGTCTTTTGTGTGTTTTCAAGCTCATATAGTTGCATTTAGGATAGATTGCATATAGTTTGCATATAGATAGGGAGTTACACCATCTGAGCTTAATTATTATATATATTGGTGCTTTTTATGGGAAATGTGGTGCTTTGTGGTACATGTGCAGGATACTGAAGGATGCTGGGGGAATGCTGGAGCGGCTGAGTAGCAGATTGCATGGTTGGAGCTGACAAGGCAAAATAGTTGGAGATGAATATACTTTTTCCTACATAGACTTTCTCCTTGATACGAAACACTTAATATAATGAGAAACTAATGGCCTTCTTTAATGAAGTCGCGCGCACTTTAGGGTTCTTAAACCCTAGGTTCACCGCCTATATAAGGGAGGCTTGGATGCTACTTTGAGAGAGAGCGTGAATATAGACAACAATCCTAGTTTAAAGCCTGCGAAGAACCACCAGAGTGAAAGCTAGAGAAATATCCTCATGACAGACGCCATCAAGAGAGGTCGACGGAGTGGGAGACCCGCAACAATAGTTGGACGACACGTAGGGAGTTTGTCGAGGACGCTCGACCCTTTTCTTTTGCTTGCTTGATAAACTTTTGTACTTTAATATTTTTGTTATGGATGTTTTAGGCTCAAACATGAGCTAAATACTTTAGTTGGGATTATTGCTTCCTAGGATTATATGTTTTGGTTATTTTATTTTAATGGTATATAATTGTTTTTTCTTTATCTATTTTGTTCATTGTTCTTCATACGTAGTTATTGTAAGAGCTATCGAGAGAGACATTTTAACTATTGATTTGTGGCTTAATATCGAGAGAGTTAGGTTATACAAATATGAATAGTAAAGCTAAGCTGTTAACTTAGTCTTAATCTGGCATAGGTGTAAGTTTAGGGTTTTAATCACTAAAAGGGAGTTTTTAAACAAATATTAGAGTTGTCAGGGTTTACGCAGACATGTATTACCTAAGCTTCAGTATTATTAACTTCTAGGCATCGAGAGAGTTAGAAGTTCTTTAGAAAATCCTGTCGAATAGATAAAGACTTTAATGGTTTACGCATACATCTGTTGCCAGTTGCTATAGCATTGAAATAAGTAATCGAGCATATATCCTTAGTAATAATCCCACCTTCCATAATTATCCGTTATTTGCAGCAGCATCTGTTCATCGTAATCGTAGCTATCTTTAGTTTAATTGCTTTTAGTTTTAATAAACCAACATCATCCAATACTTGCAACCATATTCTTAAGTTCGATAACTTCGTAGTTATTGATCCAATCCTCGTGGGTTCGACACTCTACTTATCACTTTATTACTTGATTCAACGAGTATACTTGCTCTAAAATGCATCACTATTCGACAAGCATCAATAGCGCTTTGTTTAACGTTGTTAGCTCGATGAACAGATTCATACTATAGGCTCCGCGAGAGATACTTCTTCCACTTCATACACTTTTGTCAAACTGATAACTTCCTTATAGAAATTCTACGACCATTGAACTCTTTCGTTTTATCTTTGTAGATTCGAGTATTCTAATAAGCAGTTTTTAGATCTCTTCCAGCTTTGAAAGCTTGTTTGAAATGATGACCGGAAATGTATCTTTTTCGCTAAAAAATGTGTACTTTAAATGTTCCAACATTGGTTTCAACTCCAATTTTGGTGCCAGCAATAAGGAGGGCAAAAGTTTAGATTGAGAAGACATCAAATTTAGATGTTCACTAAGCTTTTTTCTAGATGATCGTGAGTCCATGTTAGAAGCAAAATCCAATTTTGTTCACTTAACAGTTTCAACATTCGAGTTCCTGTACAACTCATCGAAAAAATTATGTTCAACATATTCAACCACAGAAGGTTCAAATATATTAACACAACTAATATTCGGAATAGAGTTAGGATTTTTCATAGCCTTCCTTATACACGTCAAACTTCACCGTCAAAGTCCATGGTGAGTATTTCGCTTCGTATATCGATCTTCATCTGCGTCGTACTCAGGAATGGTCTTCCGAGCAAGATTTTGAAAGAATTGGTTGATCGATCATCCTCTATATCTATGATGTAGAAGTTGGCTAGAAACACTATTTCATTTACCTTGACAAAAAATAGGAATCCTTCTAGATATATCGTCGACCTGTCAGTTAACTGAATTGTCACCCTTGTCTCTTTCAAAGGACCCGTGTTAAGCAACTTAAGAATAGATATAGGCATAACATTAATTGAAGAACCTAAATCGCACAAGGCCCTTTTAATGCTCACCTTACCTATTTTTTAAGGAATAGCGAACATGCCTTTGTCCTTATACTTAGGTGGGATTCTGCTTTGAATTACCATAGAAACATTCTTACCTAAATTTACCTTTTCATTCTTGGAGAGATTTTTCTTGTTTGTGCAGATATCTTTCAAAAATCACGTATACCTAGGAACTTGTTTGATTATATCGATAAGTGAAATGTTGATTTTCACCTTTTGAAAAAGTCAAAAATCTCCTTTTCTTCATTCTCTTATTATACTTAGTAAGCCTTCCTAGGAATAGAGGAGGCACAACATATGGTGATGACACAAGAGACTTCGTAGGTGGTTTAAGTTCTTTTTTCTCCTTTATGCATTTGGATTAAGCGCCGTTATTGGTTCTGGACTAGATCACGGCTCCGTTTCGCAAGGTAATGGCACATGCACTCTGTATCGGATTCGATTCTGTTTTTTATGGCAATTTTCCTTGGGATACCAAACGACTCACAACTAATGTAAGTTGACTCATCTGTTTTTCAATTTCTTGAAGGCGTGCTTCGGTCTTTTGTTGAAACTTTTTTCATGCTAATTGCCAGTCTTTCTACTATGGCCTTCAGGGATAACTTCTGGGGTTGGTATTGTTGAGGCATAGGCGTGCGCGGTTGAAATGGTTGATTGTATTAAGCATGATGCTTGTCGAATGATGATGCAAATTTATAGCAAGTACACTCATCGAATCAAGTAATAAAGTGATAGAGTAGAGTATCAAACCCATAAGGATTGGATCAATAACTACGAAATTATCATATTAAAGGGAGTTTGAGGAAGTATTGATTGGTGTCGGTTTATCAAAACTTAATGCAAATAAAGTAAAGGTAGTAATGATCAAGACAAATAGATGTTGCGGTAAATGACAAATAATTATGGAAGGTGGGTTTATTGCCAATGAATTATGCTTGATTACTTATTTCAATGCTATAGCGACCTGGCAATAGATGTCTGCGTAAACCATTAGGATCTTTATCTACTCTACATGATTTTCTAATGAGCTTCTTACTCTCTCGATGCCTAGAAGTTAATAACATTGAAGCTAAGGTAATACATGTCTGCCTAAACCTTAACAACTCTATTATTTATTCAAGTTCTCCCTTTTAGTCGTTGAAACCCTAAACTTATGTCTAAGCTGGATTAAGACTAAGTTAACAACTTAGCCCTACTATTCACGTTTTTTTAACCTAACTCTCTTGATATTAAGCCACAAATCAATACTAAAAGGCCTCACTCGATAGCTCTTACAATAACTACACATGAAGAACAATGAACAAAATAGATAAAGGGAAAATAACTATAACATTAAAATAAAGTATTCCAAACATAAAATCCCAATAAGCAATAAACCCAGCTAAAGTATTTAGCTTATGTTTAAGCCTAAAACATCCATAATAGAAATTAAAACATAAGCAGTTTATCAAGCAAGGGATAAAAAAGGTCAAGCATCCTCAACGTTCTTCCTTTGTGCTTTCCAACTGTTGTTGTAGGTTCCACACTCTTTTAACCACTCTTGATAGCTTTCGTCATGTGGAGACTCCTCTAGAACATTGACTCCGGTGGTTCTCTAATAGCTAAAGACTAAGGGTTGTCGTCTGTGATTGTGCTCCCTTGAATTGTTATCCAAGTCTTGTTTATATGAAGGGAAGCTAGGGTCTTTTAACCCTAAAGCGCGCGTTGCCTCTTTTAATTGGAACTTTGCTTTACCGCTATCTTTTTATGTTTCGTATCTAAGGAGAGTCCACTTGGGTTAAAATTAGATTCATCTCCAATTCTTCTTGACTCGTCAGCTCCAGCCGAGAGTTATGCTATCCTTTTGCTCTAGCTGTAACCCCCTTGCCCGATCTAGTTTCAAGATCGAACCGAGCGAGATACATTAAGGTTTGCCGAGACAAACCTAGAAGATTTACATTGAAATGGTCTACTTTTTATTTTATCTTATCTAAATGCATAATTAAGCCCAAAGGTGATCATGCGAATTATGGTGAGAATTACAACTCAATCGGGCGTCGATTTGACATCCAATTGTTCGAATTTGCATTACAGAGACTGGAATGTAATTTCAAATAATTAAGAGGACATTCATGAAATTAAAGTTACCAATTCTTAATTAGTCAGATCTCATACAATCAGGTTAAATCTCAACTTAAAATAATTATCCAAACTCATTCAATTGCATAATCAATAAACAAGGACCAAACTGTAAAGAATCAAACTTCAGAAGGCATCTTAATTGAAATAACGACTTGCTTACTGGTACGGGCACTACCCGTATCGCAACGGGTGCAAAATACAAATGAGAATTGATACGGTCCTCAAGCGTATCGGTACGGGTATACTATTTTCAAAAATTGGGATTCTAGTAGCCAAAAGGCGTACTGGTACGATAGCCCGTGTACCGACACCAAGTGAAATTATTAGCAATGCGTACCGTTATGGTCCCTAGGTATATCGATAAGCCAAGGCAATTTTGCCTAGATTGAGCCGTGATAGGCCCTCGTGTACTGATCCCAAAGGACCCGTACTGGTACGGACAGACCTGTAATGACCTCTTAGTCGGACATATGACACATCTAACATATACCATTCAACATCTAATCATCATATAACATCCTAGACATCATTTCCTCAAACATATGGGCATGGAAACAAACCATACACATCATATCAAAACCATATAAAATCCCTAAAGGCATGATCTCTACCCAAGCATGCAAATTGTCTCCCAACCCCTCTAAACCAAACATAAAGCATCTTACAAGACCAAAACATCAAACACAACTTGTACAAACAGGGAGTACCCAAAATAACCTCCCAATACAACTTGGTCTCATTGCCTCTTATTACTACTATGCATTCTTAAAACCATTCTTGAAAACACTTCAATCCTTGGACCTTCCCTTGCTTGCTTGTTGTCTGAAAGAGTCTATTTCTCTGCATTGATGAGAAAGGAGAGAGTATGCTATAAGCTTAGTAAGGGAATCTCAAAAACACTTATCAATGCATCTAAAACCATTTTAAATCAAATCTAATGAAAATGTCTCATGCCAAGACATCTCATGCTTTTATAATTTCTTAAAAAATGCACATTTAAATCATTGCAACACATGTATCATGGATTTCTATCACAAACCTCAATGTAAGCTTCATATGCCAAAATCTCTAAATAGCATGCTTAAAGAGCATCTCATGTATAAACCATATTATACAAAACATAATCCATTTCTCATGATACTTTATCTCATATATGGGCAATCAAGTGACTCAAAACAAGTTTCATTCTATTTTATTAAAAACCACATCGGATACACCGATTTCCCAAGTAGTTCCTTTGACCAGTTCACATACGTCCTCGAACCGGAGTAGCCCTCAACGGTTATAATGTATAAACCCACCAGCGGGAGAATGGGCACACTATTGACCCCTCGACCGCTGAAGTTCTCATGGTGGAGCATGGCACACTCTTGACCCCTCGACACACATGAGGCGACTTAGTGTTTTACATATGCATCAATTTAAACCATTTTCGAATACATTAAACCATGTATTCTAGAATTCTCAAAATACTCCCATAAATCATTTGCTATGCTCAAATCTCATCATGTATAATCAATTGCATCATCTTTCATTTCAAAAACATGCATATAACAGTAAGTAATCAAATCTATAAACATTTGCACGAGATTGTATTTTGCAAAACCAAAAACGAGAGAGAGCTCAACCAATACTTACTTCTGATCTTAAATAAGTGTTTCAAACTTATACTAAACACCCAAAAATTCTTTCAAACCTTTTAATAGCATTAAAACACGTTTCCACTTACCTACAATCCAAAACTCTTTTGTCGTTGCAAGAATCAAGCTTTCGAAACTTCTGCAACCTCTCCAAAAGCTCTAGGATTCAACTCCTCTGCTTACCCAATCAAAACCAGAGCATTATTGCACTTCCATGCATTTCTAATTTCCAAGAACCAACAAACACAACTTTGCCTCACAAGAAACCCTCAAACGCCTCTCTAAAACAACCGAAATCAACATCAACCTTCAACAAAACAAAGCCCAGCCAAAACCTATTGATTCTAACATCTTACCAACATCAAATAACATAAAAAAATGTCTTAATAACGTCCTTATACCTCCAGCAACTCTACAACACCAATATCACTTCAAAATCTAACTATATACAACCTAGAAAATTAGCAATTCACATAGCTTCGAGATTTCCTTTATTAATCACTTCTTTCAACATTAAAATACATCTTAAAAGAGATCTAAATTCAACACAAAACAGATCTAAAGTAGTGTTTATCCAATTTCCTCATGAAAATTAATTTAATTACCAAATTCATGTTTAAATCATAATTCCATAGCATAAATCAGTTGTAAAGGATCAAGAACTTGGGAATTTCAATAAAGAACCTTTAATTAGAGGAGTGAAATGAAAATCACCTTTAATTGTTGATTTCTCCCTTAATTGGCAAAGATTGGTTGAAATCCAAATAGATTTTGCATTAGGAATCAAAGGAATCAAGTAGTAAATCAAAAGAAATTGATTCCTGGAAATTTTGGAAAGATTTTGATAGCTTGGCTGCTGAGAAAGTTGAGAGAAAAGTGATATCAAAGTTGGTTATGTGAGAAAGTGATTTTGTGAAAATAAAAATCCTTTTTATTAAATCTATTTTCTTTTAATATTAAAAACCAATTTAAAACTTTAAAAATAGCCCAAATTAAAGGAAAAATATGATGGAAATGTTTGGCCAAATAGCTCCTTAAAGATTCTAAGTTTTGACCCTTTTATGATTTAGTCACCAAAAACAATTTTGAAAACTTTGCATTTTAGTCACCGAACCAAAATTCCCCAAAATAAGATTTAGTTCCTTTAGATTAAATTTACCAAAATACTTAAAATATTAATTAAGTATTTTCTTACATTTTTCCATATTTTATTTTTAGCCAAAAATAATTATTAGAATTTAATTCTCGAAAATAACTCGAATTGCCTAATTCGGTTCTCCTGGACCGTCTAATCAATCCGTCTAACGTCTAGACCCAAATCAGGGCGGTACAATTCTCCCACTCTTAAGAAATTTCATCCTCAAAATTTACCTGGCGAAAAAAGATGAGGAAACTGCTTTAACATGTCCTCCTTGCTTTCCCATGTGGCTTCCTCGACACCACGATGTCGCCACAACTCCTTCACCAACTCTATGGTCTTTCCACGAAGAATTTTGCAACTTTAATCCAGAATTATCACCAGCTCCTCATCATAGGTCAAATCCAGATTTAATTCAATTTCCTCAATAGGCATCACATGCAAAGGATCCGATCTATACCTCCGAAGCATCGGTACATGGAAACATCATGTATCTTCTCCAACTCCGCAGGCAACCTCAACTTATAAGCAACTGGACCAACATGCTCCAACACCTCATAAGGTCCAATAATTCTAGGACTTAACTTTCCCTTCTGACCAAACCTCATCACATTCTTCCAAGGCAAAACCTTTAGGAACACGCGATCACCGACCGCGAACTCAACCTCCCTACGCGTCAAGTTAGCATACAACTTTTGCCGATCCGAAGCTCCTTTCAACCGATTGCTAATAAGCTTCACCTTTTCATTGGTATCCTTCAACACATTCGGCAAAGAAACATACTTCTCTCTAGCCTCCGCCCAACAAAGTGGCGTGCGACACCTTCTACCATACAAAGCCTCGTACGGTGCATCTGGATACTAGCTTGATAACTATTGTTATAAGCAAACTCCAATAATGGTAACTGCTTCTCCCATGATCCCTGGAAATCAATGACGCAACACCGCAACATATCCTCCAACACTTCGATAACGCGCTTAGACTGACCATCCGTTTGAGGATGATATAAAGTATTGAAGTTCAACAACGTACCCAAAGCCCTATTCAAACATTCCCAAAACCTTGCTGTAAAACATGGATCTCTATCTGATACTATAGACTTTGGCACCCCATGCAACCTCACTATCTTGGTAGTGTACAATTCAGCCAACTTATCAAATGTATACGTCGTATGCACAGCCAGAAAATTTGCACACTTCGTAAACCTATCCACAATCACCCAAATAGAATTCTTCTTTGATGGCGTTAAAGGCAAACCGGTCACAAAATCCATGATAATTCTCTCCCACTTCCATTCTAGAATCCTTAACGGTTGCAACAATCAAGAAGGAAACTGATGCTTAGACTAAACACGTTGACAAACCATACAACGAGCAACAAAATCTGCTATATTCTTTTTCAAACCAACCCATAAATACTCATTTTTCAAGTCTTGAAACATCTTTGCACTTCCCGGATGCATAGCAAAATGACTCGAATGAGCCTCGGCCAAGATCGTGTGCCTTAACTCCTTACCTTTCGGCACAACTAGTTGACTCTTGAAACATAAAACACCTTCGTCACCAAAGCAAAAATCATTCTGATTGCTATCCATAATATCCTTGACATGCGGTACCAAAGAGTCATCATACGGTTGCTTCTTCTTGATTAATTGCAACAACGATGGCTTCACTTGCAACTCAGCCAACAAACAACCATCTTGTGTCACACTCAACTGAGCAAACATCGCCCTCAACTCAACTGCAACCTTTCTACGCAAAGCATCGGCTACAACATTAGGCTTTCCCAGCTGATACTCTATCATGAAATCATAATCCCTAAGCAACTCTAACCATCTTCGTTGCCTAAGATTCAACTCTTTCTGTGACATCAGATATTTGAAACTCTTGTGATCCGTGTATACAATACACTTCTCATAATAAAGATAATGTCGCCAAATCTTCAAAGTGAGCACCACCGCAACAAATTCAATATCGTGCGTAGGATAGTTGCGTTCGTGCACATTCAACTGCCTAGATGCATAAGCCACAACCCTACCCTCATGCATCAACACATACCCTAAACCCACGTAGGATGAATCACTATAAACTACAAACTCCTTCCCTGAATCAGGATGAATCAAGATTGGATCTTGCGTCAAGGCTTCCTTCAACTTATTAAAAGCTTGCCGTCTAGCTTCTGTCCACTCAAAATTTGCATCATTTTGCAACAACTTCATCAAAAGAGCATCAATCCTCGAAAAACCATCCACGAAGCGCCGATAATATCCTGCCAACCCAAGAAACTACGAACCTCTAACACCAACTTAGGTTGCTTCCAATTCACTATTGCCTCAATCTTCTGCGGATCTACCCAAATACCTTAGGCTGAAATAACATGACCGAGAAACACCATTTGCTTGATCCAAAACTCATACTTACTCAGCTTTTCATAAACTTATTGTCGAACAGAACTTGCAGTACAATCCGTAAATGCCGATCGTGATCTTCCTCGGTACAAGAGTACACAAGGATGTCATCGATGAACACTACCACAAATTGATCCAAGAATTCACGGAACACCTGATTCATCATATCCATGAATGCTGCTGGCACATTTTTCAACTCGAACGGCATCACTAAGAACTAATAATGCCCATAACGAGTGCAAAAAGCTATTTTTGGCACGTCCTTATCCTTCACCTTCAACTGATAATACTCAGACCTTAGATCAATCTTGGAAAACACTGTAGCACCCCGAAACTGATCAAACAAATCATCAATCCTCAGCAAAGGATACTTGTTCTTAATCGTCAACTTGTTTAGTTGTCGATAATTAATGCACATTCTCATCGTGCCATCTTTCTTTTTCACAAACAACACCAGTGCTCTCTATGGTGATACGCTATGACGAATGAACCCACGATCCAACAACTTCTATAACTGCATCTTCAACTCTTTCAAATTCTTCGGTGCCATGCGATACGGCGTAATTGACACCAGAGCCGTATTCGCGTACGTCTCAATGCAAACTCTACCTCCCTATCTAGCGGCAAACCAGACAACTGCTCTGGAAACACTCTTGGAAAATCGCAAACGGTACGAACATCTTGGGCATGCACTTCCTTCATATTTGAATTCATGACATAAACTAGATATGCCTGACTCTATGATTGTACACCCTGATTTTGGGCTTAGGAGTTTTGGGGAACGGTTTAGTTGGTCCGGTGGACCAGTATTAGAGATTCGAGTCAGATTCGGGATTTAAATTGGATTAAATATTTTTATTGAAGATAAAAATACGAAAAATAGTCTAAAATCATTATTAAATGTATAAATGATTTTGGTAAAAACAATTTTGGAAGATGAAATTCGCAAATGGGACATTTTGGGTTAGTGACCAAAATGCAAATTTGTAAAACTGTTTTTAGTGACTGTTTTGGAAATGGGTCAAAACTTTGAATCTTTAAGGAGCTATTAATCCAAAAGGGTTTCATCAGATTTATCCCTTTAATTAACTACTTTTAATTAAGTTTTAAGAGGTATAAATAAGGAGAGAATTAATTAAACACAATGAAGGCTTTTAAAAGAATTTCACGTAACTAATTTTGTAACTTCTTTTCTCCCAAATTCTCTCCAGCCAAACATATTTTCCAGCTTCAATTTCTTCAGGTAAAATTAGGATTTCAAAGAGTTTTTGATTTCTAATTGATTTCTAAAGCTTTTACATCAAATACTTATTATTTCTACATTGATTTTCATGGTTTATAAAGCAATTAAGGGGGAAATCAACATTGGAGGTAAGGATTCATTCTTCTCCTCTAATGAAAGGTTCTTTATTGAAATTCCTTAGTTCTTGATCCATTTTATATGATTTGTATTGGGTTTTGATAAATTAAACTCGGATTTATGGTTTAATTGATGATTTATGATGAAAAATTGTGGAAATTCGTAGTGATATTTTTTGCTGAGTTAAGGATTGGTTTATAACTTGATTTTGATGTCTAAAATGATTATGAAGTGAGTTTTAATGATAGAATCCCGTAATCTGATGAGTTAGGTTGTTAGTTAAGAGATTTTGAGGTGTTGTGGTTGATTATTACTTCCTGGAGGTATAATGTTGTTTTAGGTTGTTGTTTATTTGTTAATTGATGCTATTTGAAGGTTGAGATTCGTAGTTGTGGGCTGGGTTGAGGTTTTTGGGGAATCGATGATGTTTTCGGTTGTTAAGATAGAGTGTTGTGGAATATTATAGTTGGGTGCTAATAATTGTTGTGTTGCTGTGAGTTTGGACGCATTGTAATGCATTGGATTCTCTATTATGATGTGTTTGAAACACGGAAAGTAGCTCGGAAGCAAATCTTGGTGTTCAGGAGTTGCCAAAGGCTTGATTTGACATCGGCAAAGGAGGCGTTGCTTTGTTGGTGAGTGAAATGGATAAGAATGGCTTTTCAATGGTTTGAAAAGGTTTATGGGAGTCTAGACTAGGCTGATACGCTGGTCTAAGACTCGAAAGTAAGTGAATTGGTTTTTCTCTCTCATTTTCGGTTGGCAAATACTTTATGAATGCACTTGTTTGATGAATGTTTACATCCTGTTTTATGCATGAAATAAGCATGGTTTAATGCTGAAAACTGATGTGAAATGATATTAGAAGCATTTGGAAAGTAATGCATGATTTTAAAGAATGTTTGTGAACATGGTTTATGCATGGTTTAATGCATGTTGAGGTGTTTTGAATAATGCATATGAAAATAGTGAGGTATGTTTATAAAAGTGGATTATATTGGCAAGTGATGAATTGAAAATGTTATGAAAATGTTATCAGATATAATTGACCGGCCATAGGGTTTAAAGTGCACTATAATAAGTTGTCCGTTGTTGTAGAGGTGGTACGGGAGGTACTTACTCTGACCATGCGAACCCTAATGTTGTTGAGGTGACATTTAGATGGCATTTACACCAGCCAAGAGCTGTAGAGGTTGATGCGTCGAATGTGATTACTCCAAGTTGGAGGATTAGCCTTGGTAGTGTAGAGGTGGTGTATGTGTTGCACAACTCCATGCCATTGAGCTGCAAGAGATTGCGAGATCTCTTGGGAAATCCGTGTATCCGATGTTAATGATGGTTTTATGGAAATGTTGCTGTTGAGATGGATCACTTGCAAGCCAATATAATGTTATAAATGTACCATGTTGATGTTTGATTTGGAATAAAGTGTTTACACATGTTTCACTCCTTAAGATTTGCATATGGGATGTTATGCATGGGAAAGGCTTAAGTAGAGAGAATTGCATATGATATTATGTTGTGGAATCCATGATACATGTTGCATATGGTTTAATATGCTGATTTTTTAAAGACTAAGTGCATGTTTTGAAAGAATGGCATGATTGTTCTTAAATGGTTTGAAATTTCATTGGATGATGTTTTATATTTTGGAGTGCTTCTCACTAAGCAATGATTGCTTACGTTCTCTTTTATCATCAATGCAGATTGATTGAATGCAAGTGGCCTAGCAAGCAATGAGGGAATTCCAAGACTTGGATTACCAAAGTATGTTTGAGTTTAAGTAGTAATAAAGGAAATGTGGCTTAAATGTTGTTGGGAGGGTTTGAGTGGTTACTTCTCCGTTTGAGCAAGTTTATGTTGCTGCTTTGGACTAGTGATAAGCTTGGTTTGTTGGATTTTGCACATGGTTCATGCTTTGGTTGCTTGAGTATTAGGAATCATGCCTATAGTTTACCTTTAAAGCATTATGATTGTTTCATGATGTTTGGTTTATGGTAGTTGATGGTAAATGACCAATGATGATGTTATTTGATTGTTAGAAGCATGCTTAAATGTTAGAATTCCAATACGAGGCTAAAAACTAGCAAATTTTGACATTACAGGTCTGGGCGTATCGATACGCTTGTGCCTGTATCAATACAGGTAAGTGTTTCTAGGCACATCGTATCGATACACAGGGGACCGTATAGATACGAGTAAGCACGTTTTCAAGCTTAGCGTATCGGTACACGGGTGACTGTATCAATACGGGTCTACAATTTTAGGCATAATGTATCGATACACGTGAAGGTGTATCGAGACGCCTGAGCCTTTACAACATTTTGGATTCCAGTAGCTCAAAACCGTATCGATACACCTTTACGTGTATTGATACACTATGCCTGAAACCGTAGACCCGTATCGATACAGTCACCCGTGTATCGATACGCTAAGCCTGAAAATGTGCTTACCCGTATCGATACGGTCCCCCGTGTATCGATACACTGTTCCTGGAAACACTTACCTGTATTGATACATGCACAAGCGTATCGATATGCCCTGACCTGTAATGTCAAAATTTGCTAGTTTTTAGCCACGTTTAGAAATTCTAACACTTAAGCATGCTTCTAACAATCACATAACATCATCATTGGTCATTTACCATCAACTACCATAAACCAAACATCATGAAACAATCATCATGCTTTAAAGGTAAACTATAGTCATGCTTCATAATACTCAAGCAACCAAAGCATGAACCATGTGCAAAATCCAACAAACCAAGCTTATCACAAGTCCAAAGCAGCAATATAAACTTGCTCAAATGGAGAAGTAACCACTCAAACCCTCCCAACAACATTTAAGCCACATTGCCTCTATTACTTCTTAAACTCAAACATACTTTGGTAATCCAAGTCTTGGAATTCCCTCATTGCTTGCTAGGCCACTTGCATTCAATCAATCTGCATTGATGATAAAAGGGAACGTAAGCAATCATTGCTTAGTGAGAAGCGCTCTAGAATATAAAACATCATCCAATGAAATTTCAAACCATTTAAGAACAATCATGCCATTCTTTCAAAACATGCACTTAGTCTTTACAAAATCAGCATATTAAACCATATGCAACATGTATCATGAATTCTACAACATAATCTCATATGCAATTCCCTATAATTAAGCCTTTTTAGGCACAACGTATCGATACATGGGGGACCATATCAATATGGGTAAGCACATTTTCAGGCTTAGCGTATTGGTACACGGGTGACCGTATCGATACGGGTGTACAGTTTCAGGCATAGTGTATCAATACACGTGAAGGTGTATCGATACGGTTTTGAGCTACTGGAATCTGAAATTTTGTAAAGGCTCAGGCGTATCGATACACTTGCCCGCGTATTGATACTAGTGGCAGTTAAGTTAGTTGAAAGTATGTTTTAAGGTTTATGTTTTCTCTCGTTTTAGTCCCTAAATGATATACATGCAATTAAATGAGTTTAAATGAATGTTTTGTCTTGAAATTTCACCAGTATGCATGTAATTGGTTTAATTGAGGATTGGTAACTTTATTTACAAAATTGGTCTTTTAGAATAATGGAAATTACAGTTCGGTCCCTAGGTGTTATGTATGCAATTATATGAGTTTGGATGATTATTTTAAGTTGAAATTTGGCATGTATGCTTGTAATCTGACTAATCAAAGATTGATAAAGCAAATTACAAGTTAACCCTTATAGATTTGTAGATGTACGTTTTGGTCCCTATTATTGTAAAGTGACCAATTGGATATCAAATCGATGCCCGATTGGGTTGGGTTTTCACTCGTTGTTTGTATGTACATGTAGGGTAATAACCATCATCTAGATAAGATAAAAAAAATGGATGTGTTTCTAGAGTTTTCTTCACAGTTTACTTCGGTAAACCCAATGTAGCTCGCGCGGTTCAGTCTTGCGACTAGGTCGGGTCAAGGGGTTACATTTGGTGGTATCAGAGATAGGTTATGATTGCTGGGGCTGGGTTATGGTTGATTTATGCATGTTTGGAAGTTGTTTGATATGTGTGTAGATTGAATTGAGTTGATTGCTATACGCAGTGATTGATTATGTGTTATATGCCATGTTGGGGTATGATTTGGGACACATTGCCTTTTTACTAGTAATGAAAAATATTTTTGATTTGAAATGGAAGTCTTGGACCCTTGCTTGAAGATGGCCGAATCGTTTTTATTTTGGTGTTATCATGCCAGATTCTTTGTTTACAATGTCACCAAGGAGAGAATTACATTTTAATGTGAATGAGAGGAGGCAAGATGATGAGAATAATGTTGTGCCTAAGGGGTTGCCACCTCCTCCACCGAATCCACCTGCGGGTGTGGAACAAGTACCACTTGTGCAAGCTGGGCCATCACTGGGAGATATGACACCTTTGATATAAGCAATGACGGGAGTGTTCCAGGCCGCGATGGCTGGAGTGCAGGTGCCTGCACCAGTACCGGTTGCTGCTGCTAATTCAGGATTACCCTTAGAGCGTTTAGGTGGCCTGGGAGGGGTCGAGTTTAGAGGGTTGTCGTCTGAGGCTTCTGAGGAGTGGTTTGCCAGCACGAATCATATTTTGGATCAGATGGGTTGTTCTAATACTCGTAAGCTGGGATGTGTTGTATCTCTGCTGTAGGGGGATGCGTATAGCTGGTGGTCTACTGTGATTGCAAGTATGGAGGCCGACAATGTAACATGGGAAACCTTTTGGTCTGCTTTTCGAAAGAAGTATCTCGGAGCTAGATACCAAGATAAAAAGAAATACGAGTTCATAGCTTTGGTGGAGGGGGATATGTCGGTATCTGAGTATGAGATACGGTTTGTAAGGCTGAGTCAGTATGCTTCTGAGTTGATGCCTGATGAGAGGAGCCATTGTAACTGTTTCCGTTACGGATTGACGTAAGAGGTTAAGACGTATATGTTGGCTGGTGAGTATGTTGATTTTGAT
Organism: Hibiscus mutabilis; assembly: GCA_019671005.1. NCBI lineage: Eukaryota > Viridiplantae > Streptophyta > Magnoliopsida > Malvales > Malvaceae > Hibiscus > Hibiscus mutabilis. Next base: position 22,276,220 of record CM033746.1, on the reverse strand, counting down.
GTGTTGGTTTCGAGAGCCAAGGATATTGAGCAGAGTTTGGGTTTAACATCCCGTGCTGGAGGATCTGGTCATGGTAAGAGAGCTACTAATGCTAATGCTGGGGGTGGCCGATATAAGAGGCACCGTGATCAGAGATATCTACCCGAGCATAGGAGAAGAGGTCAGCTAGGGCAGAGTTCAGAGGTGGGATACCTGAGTGTGATCAGTGTAGGAAGAAGCATTCGGGGGTTTGCTGGGGTTTTTGATCTCAAGACCATGTTAGACGTGATTGTCCTTAGATTGGACAAGCTGGGCCAGTTCTTGCGCCTGTTGCAGCTAATTCTTGCTGGAGTTGTAGGTCGGCTAATCATGTGAGGCGTGACTACCCTGTGTTAGCTAGAGGTGCACATGTTCCTGCACCTGTTGTGGCTGCCCAGAGAGGTCGAGGGCGTGGACGAGGACATTTCCAGCCGAGAGATGGTGGGCGTAGGATTGTGGCACACACCGTTGCTATCCAGCCGGAGGGAGGAGGTCCCGCGAGGGTGTAGGCGCATCGCGAAGGATGCAACGATACCAATGTGATTGCAGGTACCTTTACTTTGCAATCTTTGCCGTTATTTTCTTTGGTTGATTCTAGTTCCACCCATTTGTATATTCTTAGTGATCATGCACAGTTGCTTGATATACCTGTGGAGATTTTGAATGCTTAGGTTCGAGTAACTAGTTCTTTGGGTGAGATGGTTGTGGTTAGGAAGTTATATCGAAGGGGTCCTTGATGGTAAAAGACCATGTGTTCGCCGTGGATCTGATGGAATTGCCATTCCATGATTTTGATGTGATTTTGGGGATGGACTGGCTATCCGAGCATAGGGCAGTTGTGGATTTTGAAACAAACAGATATCCTTGCATCTTGCCGATGATTATGAAGTTATGGTGGTTGGCGAGAAAACAAAGTTTCTGTCTAATGTTGTTTTGGCTGTGGAAATAAGTCAAATGTTGGAACACGGATGTCAGGTGTATTTGGCCTATTTTATGAATCCTGGATCCAAGGGTGTGCGTGTGCAGGACATCCGTACAGTTTGTGATTTTTTGGGAGTTTTTTCTGAAGAGTTACCGGGGTTACCGCCAGATAGGGAGGTTGAGTTTAAAATTGAGACGTATGTTGATACGGCACTGATGTCCATTGCTCTGTATCGTATGGCACCTAAGGAGTTGAAAGAGTTAAAGACACAACTCCAGGAGTTTCTTGATCAAGGGTTTATTAGACCCAGTGTTTCACCCTAGGGTGCGCAGTGTTATTCCTGAAGAAGAAAGATGGCACAATAAGGATGTGTATCGATTATCGACAACCGAATAAGTTGATGGTTAAGAACAAATATCCCTTGCCACGGATTGATGATTTGTTTGATCAATTCCGAGGTGCATCGGTATTTTCTAAGATTGACTTCAGATCGGGATATTATCAGTTGAAGGTGAAGGGTGAGGATGTGCCAAAGACTGCCTTTCGTACGAGGTATGGGCATTATGAGTTCTTAGTGATGTTGTTTGGGCTGACCAATGCACCAGCTGCGTTTATGGATATGATGAATTGGGTGTTTTATGAGTTCTTGGACCAATTTGTGGTAGTGTTTATTGATGAAATTCTTATGTACTCTCGTACCGAGAAAGATCATAATGAGCATTTGCGGATTGTGCTTCAGAGATTATTAGATAATCAGTTATATGCCAAGCTGAGTAAATGTGAATTTTGGTTGAAGGAAGTAGTTTTTCTTGGACATATGGTGTCGGATAAGGGAATCTGTGTGGATCCACAAAAGATTGAGGCTGTGGTGAGTTGGAAGCCACCTAGGTCAGTGACGGAGGTGCGGAGTTTCCTTGGGTTGGCTGTATATTATCGCCGGTTTATAGATGGTTTTTCGAAGATTGCTGCTCCTTTAACCAAGTTGTTGCAGAAGAACGTTCGTTTTGAGTGGGCGGAGGATTGTCAGCAAGCTTTTGAAAAGTTAAAGAAAGCTTTGACGCAAGCTCCAATCTTGATTCAACTTGAGTCGGGAAATGAGTTTGTGGTATATAGTGATGCATTCTATGTGGGTTTAGGGTGCATGTTGATGCAAGGTGGGAAGGTGGTGCCTTATGCATCTAGGCAATTGAAGGTGCACGAGCATAACTATCCTTTTCATGATCTTAAGCTTGTTGCGGTGGTGTTTCATTAAAGATTTGGAGGCATCATCTTTATGGTGAGAAGTGTGTAGTGTACACGGATCACAAAAGTTTGAAGTATTCGATGTCGCAGAAAGAGTTGAATCTTAGGCAGCGTCGATGGCTAGAGTTGCTTAAGGATTATGATTTGACTATTGAGTATCATTCGGGTAAAGCAAATATGGTAGCGGATGCTTTGAGAAGAAAAGTTGTTGTTGAGTTGAGAGCTATGTTTGCTCGGTTGAGTGTAACCCATGATGGAGGTTTGTTAGCCGAGTTGCAGGTGAAGCCATCGCTGTCGCAAATGATAAAGGAGAAACAATCGTATGATGATGAGTTGGTACCTCATGTTAGGGATATCTTGGATGGGAAACAATTGGGTTTCATTTTAATGATGATGGGGTGTTATGTTTTAAGGACCGGGTAGTGGTGCCGCAGGACGAGGAGTTGAGACGTATCATCTTGACCAAGGCTCATTCAATCCCTTTTGCTATGCATCCCGGTAGTACCAATATGTATCGGGGTTTGAAGGAGGAGTATTATTGGGTTGGTTTGAAGAAGGTCGTGGCTGATTTTGTTGCTAGATGCATGGAGTGTCAGCATGTTAAAGCTGAGCAACAATTTCATTCCGGGTTGTTGCAACCGATGAGGTTAGCATAATGGAAATGGGAGAGAATCACAGTGGATTTTGTGTCAGGGCTACCTTTGACACCGACTAAAAAGGATTCCATTTGGGTGATTGTGGATCAGTTTACGAAGTGTGCATATTTTCTGCCTGTGCATACGACGTATACTTTGGATAAATTGGCTGATCTTTACATCGCAGAGGTCGTGAGGTTGCATGAAGTGCCTAAGTCAATTGTGTCAGATAGAGATCCGAGGTTTACAGCAAGGTTCTGGAAATGTTTGCATCGAGCCCTGGGTACTCGGTTGCATTTTAGCACTTCGTATCATCCTAAGATAGATGGACAGTCTGAGCGCGTGATCCAAGTCTTGGAGGATATGTTGAGGTGTTGCATTATCGAGTTCCAAGGAACCTGGGAAAAGCAGATGCCGATGGTGGATTCGCTTATAATAACAGCTATTAGGCGAGTATTCAAATGGCACCGTATAAGGCCTTATATTGTAGGAGGTGTCATACACCTTTGTGTTGGGAGGAGGTTGGGGAGAAGTATATTTCTATGCCCCATGTTTTGAAAGACACTAATGAGAAAGTGAAGCTTGTGTCCGAACACTTGAAAGTGACATTCGATTGATAAAAATCCTACGCGGATTTGAAGCATAGGGAAGTGGAGTACGATGTTGGTGACAAAGTGTTTTTGAAGGTTTCACCTTGGAAGAAGGTGATGCGCTTTGGGAGTAAAGGGAAGTTGAGTTTGAGGTTTATCGGGCTGTATGAGATTTTGGATCGTGTAGGCCCCGTAGCTTATCGGTTGAGGTTGCCTCCCGAGTTGGAAAAGATTCATAATGTGTTTCACATTTCGATGTTGTAGAGGTATCGGCTGGATCCCTCTCATGTTAAGCCAATTGAGGATGTTGAGTTGAGGCCGGATCTGGCTTATGATGAGGAACCAGTAGAGATCCTTGATACCAGCAGTAAGTTTCTGCGTGGGAAGACGATAGAGCTCGTTAAAGTGTTATGGAGGCATCGAGGAGTTGAGGAGGCTACTTTGGAGAGTAAGTCGGACATGAAAAAGCAATTTTCGCATATTTTTCCTCCATGTAAATTTCAAGGATGAAATTTCTTAAGAGGGGAGAGTTGTAACGCCTTTATTTTGGGCTTAGGAGTTTTGGGGAACGGTTTAGTTGGTCCGGTGGACTAGGATTAGATATTCGAGTCGAATTCAGGATTTAAATTGGATTAAATATTTTTATTGAAGATAAAAATGATTTTGGTAAAAACAATTTTTGAAAATGAAATTCGGAAATGGGACATTTTGGGTTAGTGACCAAAATGCAAGTTTGCAAAATTGTTTTTAGTGATTGTTTTGGAAATGGGTCAAAACTTCGAATCTTTAAGGAGCTATTAATCCAAAAGGGTTTCATCAAATTTCTACCTTTAATTAACTATTTTTAATTAAGTTTTAAGAGGTATAAATAAGGAGAGAATTAATTAAACACAATGAAGGCTTTTAAAAGAATTTCACATAACTAATTTTGTAACTTCTTTTCTCCCAAATTCTCTCCAGCCAGACATATTTTCCAGCTTCAATTTCTTTAGGTAAAATTAGGATTTCAAAGAGTTTTTCATTTCTAAAGCTTTTACATCAAATACTTATTATTTCTACCTTAATTTTCATGGTTTATAAAGTAATTAAGGGGAGAAATCAACATTGGAGGTAAGGATTCGTTCTTCTCCTCTAATGAAAGGTTCTTTATTGAAATTCCTAAGTTCTTGATCCATTTTATATGATTTGTATTGGGTTTTGATAAATTAAACCCAGATTTATGGTTTAATTGATGATTTATGATGAAAAATTGTGGAAATTCGTAGTGATATGTTTTTGCTCAGTTAAGGATTGGTTTATAACTTGATTTTGATGTCTAAAATGATTATGAAGTGAGTTTTGATGATAGAATCCCGTAATCTAATGAATCTCTAATTTGTTAGGTTGTTAGTTGTGAGATTTTGAGGTGTTGTTGATTATTGCTTGCTGGAGGTATAATGTTGTTTTAGGTTGTTGTTTGGATGTTAATTGATGTTATTTGAAGGTTGAGATTCGTAGTTGTGGGCTGGGTTGAGGTTTTTGGGGATCGATGATGTTTTCGGTTGTTAAGATAGAGTGTTGTGGAGGATTATAGTTGGGTGCTAATAATTGTTGTGTTGATGTAAGTTTGGATGCATTGTAATGCATTGGATTCTCTGTTATGATGTGCTTGAAACAGGGGAAAGTAGTTCGGAAGCGAATCTTGGTGTTGAGGAGTTGCCGAAGGCTTTATTTGACATCGACAAAGGAGGCGTTGCTTTGTCGGTGAGTGAAACGGATAAGAATGGCTTTTCAATGGTTTGAAAAGGTTTATGGGAGTCTAGACTAGGCTTGATACGCTGGTCTAAGACTCAAAAGTAAGTGAATTGGTTTTTCTCTCTCGTTTTCAATTAGCAAATGCTTTATGAATGCACTTGTTTGATGAATGTTTACCTCCTGTTTTATGCATGAAATGAGCATGGTTTAATGCTGGAAACTGATGTGAAATGATATTAGAAGCATTTGGAAAGTAATGCATGATTTTAGAGGATGTTTGTGAACATGGTTTATGCATGGTTTAATGCATGTTGAGGTGTTTTGAATAATGCATATGAAAACAACGAGGTATGTTTATAAAAGTGGATTATATTGGCAAGTGATGAATTGAAGATGTTATGGAAATGTTATCGGATATAATTGGCCGGCCATAGGGTTTAAAGTGCACTATAATAAGTCGCCCGTGGTTGTAGAGGTGGTACGGGAGGTACTTACTCCGACCATGTGAACCCCAATGTTGTTGAGGTGACATTTAGATGGCATTTACTCCAGCCAAGAGCTGTAGAGGTTGATGCGTCGAATGTGTTTACTCCAAGTTGGAGGATTAGCCTTGGTAGTATAGAGGTGGTGTATGTGTTGCACGACTCCATGCCATTGAGCTACAAGAGATTGTAAGATCTCTTGGGAAATCAGTGTATCCGATGTTACCGATGTTAATGATGGTTTTATGGAAATGTTGTTGTTGAGATGGATCACTTGCAAGCCAATATAATGTTTTAAATGTATCATGTTGATGGTTTGATTTGGAATAAAGTGTTTACACATGTTTTACTCCTTAAGCTTTGCATATGGGATGTTATGCATGGGAAAGGCTTAAGTAGAGGGAATTGCATATGATATTATGCTGTGGAATCCATGATACCTGCTGCATATGGTTTAATATTCTGATTTTGTAAAGACTAAGTGCATGTTTTGAAAAATGGCATGATTGTTCTTAAATGGTTTGAAATTGCATTGGATGATGTTTTATATTCTGGAGCGCTTCTCACTAAGCAATAATTGCTTACGCTCTCTTTTATCATCAATGCAGATTGATTGAATGCAAGTGGCCTAGCAAGCAAGGAGGGAATACCAAGACTTGGATTACCAAAGTATGTTTGAGTTTAAGTAGTAATATAGGCAATGTGGCTTAAATGTTGTTGGGAGGGTTTGAGTGATTACTTCTCCATTTGAGCAAGTTTATATTGCTGCTTTGGACTTGTGATAAGCTTGGTTTGTTGGATTTTGCACATGGTTCATGCTTTGGTTGCTTGAGTATTAGGAAGCATGCCTATAGTTTACCTTTAAAGCATGATGATTGTTTCATGATGTTTGGTTTATGATAGTTGATGGTAAATGGCCAATGATGATGTTATTTGATTGTTAGAAGCATGCTTAAGTGTTAGAATTCCAAAACGAGGCTAAAAACTAACAAATTTTGACGTTATAGGTCAAGGCATTTCGATACGCCTGTGCCCGTATCAATACAGGTAAGTGTTTCCAGGAACAGCGTATCGATACACGGGGGAGCGTATCGATATAGGTAAACACATTTTCAAGCTTAGCGTATCGGTACACGGGTGATCGTATCTGGGTCTACGATTTCAAGCATATTGTATCGATACACATGAAGGTGTATTGATACAGTTTTGAGCTACTGGAATCTGGAATTTTGTAAAGGCTCAGGCGTATCAATACACTTGCCCGCGTATCGATACGGGTGGCAGTTAAGTTAGTTGAAAGTATGTTTTAAGGTTTCTGTTTTCTCTTGTTTTAGTCCTTGAGTGATATACATGCAATTAAATGAGTTTAAATGATTGTTTTGACTTGAAATTTCACCAGTATGCATGTAATTGGTTTAATTGAAGATTGGTAACTTTAATTATGAAATTGGTCCTTCAGAATAATGGAAATTATAGTTGGGTCCCTGGTGTTATGTATGCAATTGGATGAGTTCGGATGATCGTTTTATGTTTTGGTCCCTATTATTGTAAAGTGACCAATTGGATATCAAATCGATGCCCGATTGGGTTGGGTTTTCACTCGTTGTTTGAATGTACATGTAGGGTAATGACCAGCATCTAGATAAGATAAAAAGAAAAAAATGGACGCGTTTCGAGAGTTTACTTCACGGTTTACTTTGGTAAACCTAGTGTAGCTCGCGCGGTTCGATCTTGGGACTAGGCCGGGTCAAGGGGGATACAATGATCCTAACAACTTTTACGCTTCCAAAGTCGAACAACATTGGACAAGAATTTGACATTCTCGCCCACAACCACCACTTCGTAACCCTCAGCAAGTTTAAACGAAACCCACTTGATCTCAAAATCAACTATAGCCTGATGCTCCGACAGCCAATCCATCCATAAGATTACATCAAAACATTAAAACGACAACTCCATCAAATCGCCCTCAAACACATGACCATGAACCATCAAAAGACATCTCACATACAACCTCCTAGCAACTACTTTCTCACCAAAAGAACCAGTTACCCTCATTCCAACATCTAACACCTCTACAAGTATATCAAGCAAGCATGCATGTTCGTGAAAGATGTATAAATGTATAGAACCAGAATCTATCAATGAAAGCATTGGTATGGACTATAAAGTAAATATACCTGCAATCACATCGGTATCATTCCTTCCCACACGGTGCGTGAAAACCCTCGTCGGTCCACCACCCTCAGGTTGAACTGCTATGGCATGAGCAACTATCCTCTGACCATATTTTCTATGTTGAAAATGTCTACGACTGTGCCCACGGCCTCTTTGTGCTACAACAACAGGTGCAGAAGCCTGACCTTCCCTGGCTATTTGCAGAAAATCACTCCTAATATGATCCCGCAAACCACAAGACATCTTTAATGCCACAACTTCACTAAATGCACGACAACCTTAGAGAATTTCTCAACAAATTTTGATAGCAATCAGCTGATTCTCAAAAACCACACACTCTTAACTCCAACCTTGGTCGCTTCAAATTTAACACAATTTTAACTTTTGGAAATCCATCTTAAACACTTCCAAAATCCTATAAGATCCTAAGGATTTTCCTTGCTAAACTAACTTCCATCGTAATCTCGCCGGTCTCCGAAAAATTACATATGTATGTATGATTACCTATATACCCTCATAGATGCCTATGCATATGTATGCGAAACCTTTAATGTCATGCCCAAATGCATGCATGTAATGACATATTTAAATATATACATATAAGTGTTTTGTACTGTACATGTTCAACAATTCACACTTACTAAGAACATTCTCGGACCGAATTAACTCAGCTTCATCAAACCCTCAGAACATGAATATACCATCACTTTCATACTTTTTTTTCTCGCCGCCACAGCTCAAAAGAATTCGGGAGCCGTACCAACATACGTCTCAACATTGAACCTAACTTCGCAACTAATGACATCTCTGATAACATCATCAACAACATCTTAGGAAAGGGTCCCTAACCACACAACTTCTAGAACCTAAACATCCTCAACCCCTGATCTAACGCGACTGAGATAACTTCATAGCATAAGCCTCAAAATCTTATCATTATCTTCAATGAATGTAGACGTATTCGATCTCATCTCTCGTTTTGGTTGCATACTCAAAACCATGAATTTATAGCATAAAATATAGAAAAATAATAATCAGACCAACTTGAAGCAAGAATCAAAGGTGCTCATGTTTACAACAAAAAACATTTAACACTGGTAGTAATAAGACAATGCGTCTCCAAGCCAAACACCCCAACATAGCATATTTCAATCATAATCTCACGAAATTAAACACCGTGCATAATAATCAACAGAATCATTCATCATCATTTAATCAACTAACCATAACCCAACTCCCAACAATCATAATCTGGCTCTGATACCAATAAATGTAACCCCTTAACCCGGTCTAGTTTCAAGACTGAACTGAGCGAGCTATATTAAGGTTTGTCGAGACAAACCCAAAAGATTTACATTGTAACAATCCATTTTTTATCTTATCTAAATGGATAATTAAGCCCTAAGGTGATCATGCAAATTATGGTGAGAATTATAACTCAATCGGGCATTGATTTGACATCTAATTGTTTGAATTTACCTTATAGGGACTAAAACGTAATTTCAAATAATTAAGAGAACATTCATGAAATTAAAGTTACCAATTCTTAATTACAACTGACATACCGGTACGACACTACCCGTATCACAACAGGTGCAAAATACAAAGGCGTAACGGTACAGTCCTTAAGCATATCAGTACGGGTATACTATTTTCAAAAATTAGGATTTTAGTGGCCAAAAGGCGTACCGATACAGTAGCCAGTGTACCGACACCAAGCCAAATTATCAGCAATGCTTACCGATACGGTCCTTAGGCATATCGATATGGCAAGGAAATTTTTCCCAGATTGAGCCGTGATAGGTCCCCACGTACCGATTCTAGAAGACTCGTACCGGTACGAATAGACCTTTAATGGCCTCTTGGTCTAACATATGACACTTTGGATCAATCTAAAATACACCATTCAACATCTAATCATCATATAACATCCTGAACATCATTTCCTCAAACATATGGGCATGGAAACAGATCATACACATCATAACAAAACCATATCAAATCCCTAAAGGCATGATCTCTACCCAAGCCTGCAAATTGTTTCCTAACCAATCTAAACCAAACATAAAGCATCTTACAAGGCCAAAACATCAAACACAACTTGTACAAACATGGAGTACCCAAAACCTCCCAATACAACTTGGTCACATTGCCTCTTATTACTACTATGCATTTCTTAAAACCATACTTGAAAACACTTCAATCCTTGGACCTTCGCTTGCTTGCTTGTTGTTCGAAATATTCTATTTCTATGCATTGATGAGAAATGATAGAGTAAGCTATAATCTTAGTGAGGGAATCTCAAAAACACTCATCAATGCATCTAAAACCATTTTAAATCAAATATAATGTAAAAGTCTCATGCCAAAACATCTCATACTTCTATAATCTCTTCAAAAATGCACATTTAAATCATTGCAACACATGTATCGTGGATTTTTATCACAAACCTCAATTTAAGCTTCATATGCCAAAATCTCTAAATAGAAAGCTTAAAGAGCATCTCATGTATAAACCACATTATACAAAACATAATCCATTTCTCATGATACATCATCTCATATATTGGCATTCAAGTGACTTAAAACAAGTTTCATTCTATTTTATTAAAAACCACATCGGATACATGAATTTCCCAAGTGGTTCCTTTGACCACTTCATATACGTCCTCAAATTGGAGCAAACTTCAACGGTTATAACATATAAGTCCACCAGCGGGAGAATTGGCACACTCTATACCCCTCAACCGCTGTGGTTCTCATGGTGGAGCATGGTACACTCTTGACCCCTCGATACACATGAGCCGACTTATTATAGTGCACTTTAAATCCTATGTCTAGGCAACTATATCCAATAACATTTGACCTCATCCACTTGCCAATATACTCAATAATAACCTCATTAACTTACTGTTTTACATATGTATCAATTTAAACCATTTTCCAATACATTAAACCATGTATTTTAGCATTCTCAAAATACATTCATAAATCATTTGCTATGCTCAAATCTCATCATGTATAATCAATTGCATCATATTTCATTTCTAAAACATGCACATAACAGTAAGTAATCAAATCTATAAACATGTGCATGAGATTGTATTTTGCAAAATCGAAAACGAGAGAGAGCTCAACCAATACTTACTTCTGAGCTTAGATAAGTGTTTCAAACTTATACTAAACCCCCAAAACTTCTTCCAAACCTTTTAATAGTAGTAAAACACGTTTCCACTCACCAACAATCCAAAACTCTACTGTCGTTGTGAGAATCAAGCTTCTAAAGCTTCTACAACCTCTCCAAAAGCTATAGGATTCAACTCCCACGCTTTACCCAATCAAAATTAGAGGATTAATGCACTCCCATGCATCTCTAATTTCAGGCAATCAACAAACACAACTTTGCCTCACAAGAAATCCTCAACCGCCTTTCTAAAACAACCGAAATCAACATCAACCTTCATCAAAACAAAAGCCAGCCAAACCCTATTGATTCTAACATCTTAAAACATAAAATAACATCCAAAAACATCTTAATAACGTCCTTATACCTCCAACAACTCTACAACACCAAGAGCACTTTAAAATCTAACTATATACAACTTAGAAAATTAGCAATTCACATAGTTTCAGGATTTCTTTTATTGATAACTTATTTCAACATTAAAATACATCTTATAAGATATCTAAATCAATTAAATTCAACAAAAATAGATCTAAAGCAGCGTTTATCCAATTTCCACGTAAAACTCAATTTAATTACCAAATCCATGTTTAAATCATAATTCCATTAACATAAATCAGTTGTAAAGGATCAAGAACTTGAGAATTTCAATAAAGAACCTTTAATTAGAGGAGAGAAAGAAAAAGCACCTCTAATTGCTGATTTAGATTAGTTGAAATCCAAATAGATTTTATAGCAGGAATCAAAGGAATCAAGTAGGAAATCAAAATGAAATCAAAAGAAATTGGTTCCTGGAAATTTTGGAAAGATTTTGATAGTTTGGCTACTGAAAAACTTGAGAGAAAAGTGATATCAAAGTTGGTTAAGTGAGAAAGTGATTTTGTGAAAATAAAAATCCTTTTATTAAATCTATTTTCTTTTAAGATTAAAAAAATTAAAACACTTTAAAAATAGCCTAAATTAAGGGAAAAATCTAATGGAAAAGTTGGTCAAATAGCTCCTTAAAGATTCTAAGTTTTGACCCTTTTATGATTTAGTCACCAAAAATAGTTTTGAAAACTTTGCATTTTAGTCACCGAACCAAAATGTCCCAAAATCAGATTTAATTCCTTCAAATTAAATTTACTAAAATAATTAAAATATTAATTAAGTATTTCTAGCATTTTTACATATTTTATTTGTAGCCAAAAACAATTATTAGAATTTCTTTCTTGAAACTAACTCGAATTGCCTAATCTGGTTCTCCTGAACCGTCTAATCAATTCGTCTATTGTCTAGACCCAAAATTAGGGCATTATACCAGCATTCCTCCAGCATCCACTAGGTCATGCACATGCACCACAAAAACACTACCTTTCTCACTAAAAGTACCAAAATATATAACAGTTAAGCACAAACAGATTAGTTGAAATCCAAATAGATTTTATAGCAGGAATCAAAGGAATCAAGTAGGAAATCAAAAGAAATTGGTTCCTGGAAATTTTGGAAAGATGTTGATAGTTTGGCTACTGAAAAAACTTGAGAGAAAAGTGATATCAAAGTTGGTTAAGTGAGAAAGTGATTTTGTGAAAATAAAAAACCTTTTATTAAATCTATTTTTTTTAATATTTAAAAAATTAAAACACTTTAAAAATAGCCTAAATTAAGGGGAAAATCTAATGGAAAAGTTGGTCAAATAGCTCCTTAAAGATTTTATGTTTTGACCCTTTTATGATTTAGTCACCAAAAATAGTTTTGAAAACTTTGCATTTTAGTCACCGGACCAAAATGTCCCAAAATCAGATTTAATTCCTTCAAATTAAATTTACCAAAATACTTAAAATATTAATTAAGTATTTCTAGCATTTTTACATATTTTATTTGTAGCCAAAAACAATTATTAGAATTTCATTCTCGAAACTAACTCGAATTGCCTAATTCGGTTCTCCTGAACCGTCTAATCAATTCGTCTAATGTCTAGACCCAAAATTAGGGTATTATACCAGCATTCCTCCAGCATCCACTAGGTCATGCACATGCACCACAAAAACACTACCTTTCTCACTAAAAGTACCAAAATATATAACAGTTAAGCACAAACAGTGTAACTCTCTAACTACATGCAAACTGTATGTAAACTACCCTAAATGCAACTAAATAATCTTGAAAACACGTAAAAACTAAGTAAAAATGGTATGCAAAATAGGATATATGCACAGTCATCAAATACCCTCAAACTTGAATTGTTGCTTGTCCTCAAGCAATGTTATCTAAACATGAAAAACAAAAACAAAACAAAAATAAAAACAGTAAACATCCCATAGTTCCCAAGGTTCCAACTAAGCTATGATTACAAGGATTCCAAGACATGCTACAACAATAATTCATTCCTAAGCTATTTCAATGAGATTCAATGCATTAGAGCTCACAGTTTTGTTCCAAGGATCAATTCTACTGTACGTGCAGTGGGTGCTATGTCACATGCATGCATCACTTAATAGCCTTAGAAAAATTTAAGGATTGCTCTCTATTATTTCCTCTGCATTTTTTTCTTTTTAAGCACAATGTTGTACTCCCTTCATTCTTTTTAAGTTTAAAAATTGTATCACTGGCTTCAGCTTATCACGACTACTCTTCAGACCTGAAGATGGAGTGGAGCAAACAACCCATCCCTGTATCCTACAAGAAGAGTCATCTTGTGAAGACTTTCATTCACTCTTATGCCAGTAATACCAATCCTACCAGGAAAGTTAAATGGAGTAAACATAACTCACCTAGTGTACTAAGGTATCAAAATGCATAGAAGAGTGTCCCTCAATAGTCTTGCCTATGATATCGAGTTTTCAATTAATTTTCATTATTTTCTTGATTTTTCTAGAAGCTTTTAAGCCTTTAAGTGCTCATTGAGCACTTAGTTCTTTCATTAATCCATGCATTGGCATCAGAGAGTCAACCTAGAATTTCCCTAAGGCTTTTTAAGCTTATAGAATGTATGCAACATGTGATTTAAAAGCTACAACAATTTTAATACTAAGTTCAAAACACAAAAGCTCTTAACAAATTGCAAAATATTAAGCATAGATTAATTATTGGAAATCATGATTAACATAACAACAATTTTAGAATCAATCAAATCATAGCAAAAAGAACCGTTAAAAACATATTAGACTATTTACAAGCTAAAAATTATTATTTTTTATTTTTTATATATATTTTAAACTTTTAAATTTTACCTAAATTTAACCTAATATACATGTGATAATACTCCCCCAGACTTGAGAAGAGCATTGTCCCCAATGCAAAAAGGAAACAAGAAAAAGAAAAACATGCATATGTAATATGAAAACTAAACTAAAAATAAGAAAAACTAAAAATAAAGAAAAGAAAAACTAACCCAGGGAGTTACTTGGGAGAAGGTTCCCGGATGAAGATGCCCTTTCCTTCGGATTGAGAAGACTTAGTCTTTTTGGCAGGGCGGAAGAAGGCACCAGCTTCACTATCTGGTCGTTGTCTCTATTGGGTGGTGGTGGATGGTAGTGCAGGTGTAGGGTTTTTGAGTGCACGCACCTCAGAAGGAAACTATCCGAAAAGGTGCCTTGAGAACATTTCCCCTTCCCGTTTTGGCACTCCAGCCTCCTGTTAGAATGCTGTGATAAGTCTGGAGAAAGGTAATGCTATAGTCTTCCTCTATGACGCTGCTATTTCCAGAATGGCTCCGTAAATGATCTCATAAGGTTCAATCTCTCACCCATTGAAAATAGAGTGGAAGAGAAGAAACCGCCATCGAGAGAATGTATTTTGATTTCTGGTTGGTAAGATCCTCGTATTGATGAACCTCACCCAAAATTTGGAATTTGGATAGGGATTTTGCCATTGCACTATTCGGGCGTTGGAAAAAGTTCTTTCCCAAGTGGTCCTAGAAAGACAAAGGTCTTCCAAAACCCTGGCATCCGTTTCTGTAGTTGCTTGGCCATAAACTTAGAATGAGTCTTTGCTGATACTTGAAGATGATAATGGCTAGCAATCAGGGTTACCATAAACTCCATCTTAATGCCCCGAACAAACACCCATCCACCCCCATGCTGGACAAAATAAGTGTAAAATTCTTTCACCCAATCAACATTTATTGGCCTCGTCTATCGAGCAGATGTCTCTCAATCATGTGAGGTGATGACAACAAACTCATCACCATCAAACATTGGAGTGAAAGTTAGAGATAGGGCCAATCTTTCTTGTAGGAGAAGATCCTAGTTTTGTAGTGATTCGTACTATCACTGGAATTCTGCAGAATGTAGATGATTTTAAAAAGGGACAAGTAGTGCATTAGATGAGTCAGAGTCATCAAATTTGAAGAAAGAATCGGATGATAACTGATGAAAAGAATGAGACGAAGGTGGACTAAAGATTCATATTTGGTGTGCCATTTTGAGTAAAGAATTAGATGTAAGAGGAAGCTTTTAGGGTTTTTCCTGGAAGTGAATATGTTCCGGGATAGACAAAGGGTTTGGTGTTTGCAATATGAGGAGTCTTGGGGACAAAGAATATTGAAGGTTTTGGAGGCAAAGAGTTTATAGAGTGATTAAGGGGAGTCAACATTTATTGCTAATGGTTTCGTAAAGCAGGAAAGCAGAAGTGGATGGCTTAAGAAAAGAGGATGAGAATTGATAAGTGTTCAAAAGTACTATTTTTCTTACCCTTTTTACTCATATTATTGTTAGACTTAGGCTCATATTAGTTGCATAGTTAGCCATTCATGCATTAATCCATGTTTCCTTCCATCGTTGAGCTTGATTACATAACTTGGTAGTTTTTGTGGAAAAGATGCTCCTTTGGTGTGCTTTGTGTGTGTATGTGCAGGATCACTTGCCAAAGCAATGCCGAGCAAGTTGCCAGGGCAATGCATGAAGGAGATGTCGAGCTAGTTGCCAGGGCAATACATGAAGGAGACGCCGAGCCAGTTGCCATGGCAATTGTCGACAAGAGTAAAGGTGATATGGTAGTCGAAATTGAGGACTAAACAAGCCCAAGATGACGTGGAGCAAAGCCCAAACCCAAAGGAATTTGATTGCCATGCAGAGATTAAAGAAGAATTAAATTCCAAGAAGATAGAAGTTCTAGTAGGAATACAATTATAATAAAGAATTATATTCTTTAAATATAATTTAATTCCAACTTAAACTCCTCCTCAAAGAAGGACTTTAGCCTAGCCCTATAAATAGCAAGGAGATTTCGACAATCCAGAGGAAAGAGCAATAGGGAAATTTCGACAAGACCAAGTAGAGCAAGAGGGAAATTTCGACAAGTACAAGTAGGGCCAGAGGAGAGAATTTTCGACAAGCATCTAGGGCAAGGAGGATTTCGACAAGCCTCCTCCTTCATCCTTTTCTTTCTTGTTCGATTGGGTTCATGCTAGGGATTGTTTATCTTGTGTTTCTTTGGAACCTAGCCATGAACTAAATCTATTTGGCTATGGTTATTGTGTTTTATGGTTGTGAGAAACTATTGGTTTTTGTTTAGGTAATAAGAGTTTGTACTTTTCTATTTCAAGGTTTATTCATTCTTGGTTCTTATTCTTGTTTGCGAGTGAATTGGGAGAGGATCTCGTGATTTCATCTATTTATCTAATATCGGGAGAGCTAGATTCAAGAAACGAATGAATATGATCTTTATTCAATCTAATGATGGTGAAGATTAATCCGGCTTAGGAATAAGTTAAGGATTTCAACGGCTAAGAGGAGCGCAAGATTGGTTGTTGTTCACCCTTGATTCACGCAGGAATGTATTATCAAGGCATGCACAAGTAGCTAGAGTTTCGACTTAGGGATAAGAAGAAACCATTGAAGAACGCTCTGCCGAACCTTGAAGGTTGCTGCCCAGAGGCCCAAGTAGTTGCCCAGGCAACCATCGATTAGTTGCCAAGGCAACCCCGTTGTGCAAGTTGCCACGGCAACTGAGTTGCCCATGCACTCTTTTACCAAGACAATCCAATCGGCTATCACACCTCAACTCACGATAACCTGGCCTATCTCTCTCTCATTTGAATTCATCTTTTCTTTTACTTTATTGCTTTCTAGATTAGTCATTAATTAAACTCCTATAATCCTTTACTTGTGTTTTTACTTTTATAGTGCAAGAGACTAGATTCTTGAAGTAGCACCAATCCCTGTGGAGACGATATCTTTTATACTATAACTTGCGACGTGTATACTTGCACATTTGCGTAGCACTTATTACGCGCAACAAGTTTTTGGCGCCGTTGCCGGGGATTGGCAATAGCAACTTTGTTTTTACTTTCTTGCACTTTCTTTTTACTTTTCTTGTTTAAAATTCAAAGGGCTAACAAACTTTGGTTTTGCATTGGTATATGACCAGGGCGAGACCAACTTCACCAGAATATCCCTTTGATCCAAATCGAACGAACCTTACAAAGACTTAGACGAAGGATAAGAGAAGCAATGGCAAATCAAGACGGGCAATATGAATCAAGATGTTCGAGCGGAGGAGGAGGAGTGATTCTTGCACGAAAATGTAACTATTCGAGACTATCTTGAAGAAGATCTTGATGGACTTAACCCAGAGTTGTCGCACCTGAAATTGAAGCCGACCACTTTGACTTGAAACCGGTAATGTTTAATATGATCAACACAATAGGTCAATTTGGCGGCTCAAAGAATCAAGACGCATGACAACATCTGAAATCTTTCCTCGAGATTTGCAACTCGTTCAAGATACACGGAGTCACCCCGATGTCCTACGATTAAGATTATTCCCTATTCACCGAGGGATAGGCGAAAGCATGGTTGAATAGCATTTACAGCGGATCCATAGCATCTTGGACTGATCTTTGTCGTGATTTCCTTGCTAGATTTAATCCTACAAATTTGACTGATAAGCTTCGTAATGACATTACTTCTTTTTTGGCAGTGGATGATGAATCCATGTACGAGGCTTGGGAGCGATATAGAGAACTTCTACACAAATGCCCCTACACGGATTCCCGGTGTGGACTCAAGTAACAATGTTTTACAATGCCGTGAATACACCAACAAGGATGATGCTAGATGCCTCGGCAAATGGCATACTCCTAGATAAGTCACCGGAAGAAGCAATGCAAATTTTAAACAGGCTGGCCAAGAATGATTATCAATTCCCATCCACTAGAAGAGAAGGAGTTAGACGCTGCCCACAATACATGAACTAGGATCATCGATTCAATTTCGCACAATTGGCCACTTTAACCAAGATGGTCCAGAACATGCAAAAACCAAACAACACACATGAAGTCAAGGTAATGGATTCTTTTTGTGAGTTATGTGGTGATAACCATAATTCTTCCGAATGTATGCGAATCCGAATCCGAATTCTATGTGGGGAATTACAATCGGAGCAATAACGTGATGTCCAATACATACAATCCAACTTGGAAGAAGCACCCAAATTTTTCATGGAGTAATCCCAACAATGCTCTAAACTAGAACAATCAGAATGCACAAGCATCGGGATTCCAAAGAGAATATGCCACGACAATGGATGCCACAAAGAACAACCGACAACATCTAGTTCTTTGGAAAATTCTCTAAATGCTTTTATGATGAAAACTGAATCATATATGGCTGAGAATAGTAATTTCATAAAAAAGAACTTATACTTTTATTAACAGGACCGAGATGAGATTGCAAAACCAAGAGGCGGCAATCAAATCATTGGAAAATCAAGTCGGACAGTTTGCTCAAAATCTGAATACTAGACCACAAGGAGGTTTACCTAGCGATACTGAAGTCGCAAGAGGAACTGGCCATGAGCAATGTAAGGCAATCACCACCAGAAGTGGCCAACAACTTAGAGAGCCTCAAACCCGCTCATCAAACAAAATTCCACAAAAAGATCAAGATGAACCTAGCGACAAAGCCTCAGATGCTGAACCAGGAATTACCGCGGCAACCGGCAATAAGCATGCCTCGGCAACCGACGATGCCTCGGCAACTTGCGATAAGCACGCCTCGGCAACCCCAGTTGATAACGCCTCGACAACTCCAATGGTCCCGGTAATATCATCAATCAGGTTTCAAACCAATGAAAGGATCGAAGATATCCGACTTCCACCACCATTCCCACAAAGGTTGAAGCGACAAAAGCAAGAATACCAATTCAAGAAGTTTCTTGATATCCTAAAGCAAGTCCACATCAACTTGCCACTGGTGAAAGCAATTGAACAAATGCCAAACTATGCCAAGTTTCTTAAAGACATTGTGTCCAAGAGAACAAGGCTAGGAGAGTTTGAAACAGTTGCTGTAACATAGGGATGCATGGCAATGTTGCACAATCGTATGCCACCCAAGTTGAAGGATCCCGGAAGTTTCACAATACCCTGTTCTATTGGAAATCACTATGTCGGGAAAGCACTATGCGACCTTGGGGCTAGCATAAACTTGATGCCTAAATCGGTTTTCCAGAAACTAGGAATCGGGAAGACAAGATCTACAACAGTTATGCTACAGCTAGCCGACAGATCCTATGTGCATCCAGAGGGAAAAATCGAGGACATACTGGTAAAAGTTGATAAATTTATTTTTCCCGCTGACTTTATTGTTTTGGATTGTGAAGCAGATGAGCATGCACCTATCATTCTCGGGAGACCATTCCTAGCAACAGGGAGAACCTTGATCGACGTTGAAAAGGGAGAACTCACAATGAGGGTGAATGACCAGCAGGTCAAACTAAATGTGTTCCAAACACTAAGGCATACCCATGATCCATAAGAATGCCAAATACTTCATGCCATGGCAGAGTTTAACCTCGATGAGGAATTTAGTTGCCTCGACAACTACATTGCCGATCAAGAGGAACCTGAGGAGTATGAAGAACCGGTCGATGAGGAACAACAAGAAGAGGCAAATTGGCTAGTCAACCGACTAGGTACATACTTTGAACCACTGGATTACTCAGGTAAGGAAGGTAAGCTCGAAAAACCCTCTATTGAACAACCACCGATTCTTAAGTTGAAACAATTGCCAGAGCAACTAAAATATGCATACTTAGGAACCGATAATACATTGCCTGTAATTATTTCTTCTAAGTTACAGCCTGAGCAGGAAAAGAAGCTGATCAAGATGTTGAAGCTACACAAAAAGGCAATAGGGTGGACAATTGCCGACTTGAAGGGAATTAGCCCGGCAGTGTGCATGCACAAGATCTTGTTGGAAGATTATCACAAACCTTCAATTGAGGCCCAGAGGAGACTGAATCATGCCATGAAAGGGGTTGTAATGAAAGAAATCATCAAGTGGCTTGACGCATTATATACCCTATCTCCGATAGTACGTGGTAAGTCCGGTACAATGTGTACCGAAAAAGGGAGGTATAACGATGGTAAGCAATGAAAATAATGAACTTATCCCAACCAGACTGTGACCGTTGGAGGGTTTGTATGGACTATCGAAAGCTAAACAAAGCCACTAGGAAAGATCACTTCCCATTACCCTTTATTGATCAAATGCTTGACCGTCTTGCGGGTAAACCCTTTTATTGTTTTCTTGATGGTTATTCAGGTTACAATCAGATTGCCATAGCACCGAAGATCAAGAAAAGACAACCTTCACATGCCCATACGGTACTTATGCCTTCCGGATGTCGTTCGGATTGTGTAACGCCCAGCAACCTTCCAAAGATGCATGATGGCACTCTTTTCGACATGGTCAAGACTTCCTTGAGATCTTCATGGATGATTTTTCGGTTTTGGTAATGACTTCGACGGTTGTCTCGGCAATTTAGAGAGGGTGTTGGCAAGATGCAAAGAAACGGATTTAGTCCTCAATTGGGAGAAATGCCATTTTATGGTAGATGAAGGAATAGTGCTCGCCACAAGATTTCATCCAAGGGAATTGAAGTAGACAAAGCCAAGGTGGACGTGATCGAGAGATTACCCCACCAAGTTCTAAGTTAAAGGAATTTGAAGTTTTCTCGGACATGCGGGTTTTTTGAGAGGTTCATTCATAATTTTTCTAAAATCACTAAACCCTTGTGTAATCTGCTTGAACAGGATAAAGTCTTCGATTTTGATGATTCTTGCACCCAAGCATTCGAAACCCTAAAGAAAAAGCTTACCTTGGCACCCATTGTCGTTCCACCAGATTGGACGCTACCTTTTGAGCTCATGTGTGATGCAAGTGATTTCGTGGTAGGAGCAGTCCTAGGCCAACGCACAGGTAAGACCTTCCATGTGATATACTATGCTAGTAAAACTCTTAATGGTGCTCAAGTGAATTACACAACAACGGAAAAAGAGTTACTAGCTGTAGTTTTCACATTTGACAAGTTTCGATCCTATTTAATTGGTACAAAGGTAATTGTTCATACGGACCATTCGACAATCAAATACTTATTTGCTAAAAAGGATGCTAAACCTCGTTTGATTCGTTGGATATTACTTTTACAAGAATTTGATATTGAAATTAAGGACGAGAAAGGAAATGAAAATCAAGTGGCCGATCACTTATCACGTTTGGAACGCAATAGGGAGGAGGACGCGGATCTAGAGATATGCGATGCATTCCCGGATGAACAACTTTTAGTTGCCTCGGCAACCATGGATGCGCACGCCTCGACAACCCTCGACGCCGCAGCAGCCTTTGATGCACACGCCTCGGCAATTTTGGGAGCAGTCGCCACGGCAGCACATGCCTCGGCAATACCCTGGTACGCGGATTTAGTCAATTTCCTTGTTTGTGGTATTTTTCCTTATGGCATTACTCACCAAGGGAAGAAGCGGTTCCGCCATGATGCTAAGCATTACTTTTGGGACGAGCCACTTTTGTTTAAACAATGTGCAGACCAGGTTATACGCCGATGTGTCCCTGAAGAAGAGCAACAGAATGTACTCCGGCAATGTAATTCTTCACCCTATGGAGGACATTTTGGAGGAACTCGTACCGTGGCCAAAGTTTTGCAATCCGGTTTGTATTGGCCAACATTGTACAAAGATACCCAAGACTTTTACAAGCAATGTGATCGTTGCCAGAGGACGGGCAATATCTCTAGACGACATGAGATGCCGCTCCATAACATCATCGAGGTGGAATTATTCGATGTATGGGGGATCAATTTTATGGGACCTTTCCCATCTTCATTCGG
This sequence comes from Hibiscus mutabilis, assembly GCA_019671005.1. Taxonomy (NCBI): domain Eukaryota; kingdom Viridiplantae; phylum Streptophyta; class Magnoliopsida; order Malvales; family Malvaceae; genus Hibiscus; species Hibiscus mutabilis. The sequence goes on along the minus strand of CM033746.1, from coordinate 22,254,127 downwards.
CAACCTCTACATTCTACTTGCCGTCGACTACGTGTCTAAATGGGTTGAGGCAGCTGGAGTTCCCAACAACGATTCCAAGACCGTGCAAAGTTTCTTGCAGAAAAACATATTTACACGGTTTGGGATGCCGAGAGCAATTATCAGCGACGAAGGCAAGCATTTTGATAACAGACTAATTGACAAGATGTTACAATGCTTCGGCATATCACACAAGATCGCCACGGTATATCACCCACAAACCAACGGGCAAGAAGAAATTTCCAACCGGGAATTGAAGGGTATACTCGAGAAAGTAATAAATCCCTCAAGGAAGGATTGGTCACTAAGACTAGATGACGCACTTTGGGCATATCGCACTGCATTCAAAACACCCTTAGGTATGTCCCCCTTCCGACTTGTCTATGGCAAAACATGCCATCTACCGGTGGAAATCGAGCACAAGGCATACTGGGCAATCAAGACCGTGAATATGGATTGGGAAAGTGCCAGACAAAAGTGTTTGATGGATCTCAATGAGATAGAAGAATTTCGTGCACTCGCCTATAACAATGCACGAATCTACAAGGAGAAAACAAAGCGATGGCACGACAAGAAACTATTGCCACGACAATTCACGCCAGGGCAACTAGTTCTCCTATTCAATTCTTGGCTAAAACTTTTCCCGGGAAAGCTGAAATCAAGATGGTCTGGACCATTCGAAGTCGTCAAACCATTCTCTCATGGTGCCGTGATAATCAAGTCCATCTCTGACAACCATGAATTCAAAGTTAATGGACAAAGATTGAAGCACTACAATGGTGCCCATGTGGAACGTAACAAGGAAGTGGTCAACTTAGGAGATGCATGAGCATGCTCTCCCTTTTGATATTTTTATTTTTCGATTAATTAATTATTTTATTTATTTTTTTCGATTTTTTTTTATTTTTATATATTTCCGATTATTAGTAGTTTTTAGGATAGATTTTTTTATTTAAGTTTAAGAATCCTATTACACATCTTTATTTATTTTCTTTATTAGTTTATCTTTAATTTTAATCCTTATTTGATTTGTCTTTGAATTGTAGGAAAAGAAGTTCAAGATAAAGAAGGAATTCTAAACCAAGTAGGAAAACATCTTCAACAAGGAAACTAATGGGCTGAATCTAAGGCTTATATAAAGCCTCCAATTCATCCTAACCAAAACCCCTTGTCGACAACTTCTACCAAACCCTAAACCTTTTTTCGTTTTCCCCTAATCCCACCCACCTATCTTTTCTATAAAACCCATCACCCTTAACCTATTCCTACTTTCTATCTTGCAACTTTTTAGTTTCTTTTCTTTGTTTTTACTCACAACCAAGATCATCCATGGCATCCAAGATTAAACTTTTAGTTCATCCAAGTTCCTCCAAAGAACCAAGATACAAGAAGTTTGCTACACCGGTGGTTCAAGAAAGATTTCAATCTAAGTTTGAAAGCCAGAAGATTCATGAAGAACAAGGCTTTGAATACTCCAACTCTCATCAAGATTTCGGCCTTGAACCATTCATCTTCGAGAGGATTGCACATCAAAAGTGGCAAATCCTTTGCCATCAACCGGAACCGGGTAACATCTCATGGGTAAGAGAATTCTATGCTCACTCACCTAACCCGGATAATCCTTATGTTTTTGTTCGTGACAAGGCCATACTTATAAGTTCCGAGAGCATCAACACCTTTTACGGACTTTACATTGAGAAGGACGAGCATCAAGCCTTCGTTGACCTAATTAATCCCAAGTAACTCGACAAGGTGCTTCAAGAACTCACTCAACCGGGACTCATTGGAACGACGGTAAATACAAGGGCACGGTAAATCACCTCCGGCTTAAACCTGAGGCAAAACTATGGAATAAGTTTGTTAAAACTTCTTTAATGCCCACCACACATAATACTACCGTTGATATACCACGTATTTTGCTCATACATTCTATTTTGCATAATTGCATCATTAACATTGGAAAAATTATTTGTGATGAGATTTTTGTATGCAGCACAAAAGATAAGGGTTCTCTTTTCTTCCCTTGCTTAATTTCTAATCTTTGCAAGGAAATGCATGTCCCGAGTGAGTCCACCGATGAAAAGGCCCTACCCAAGTCTGGTTGGAATCAAGCACTAATCCGAAAGCTAATGGGAGAGGCACCGGGAGATTCTTCAAGGCCTCCAATTGCCACGGCAACTCCTGCCGCCGCGGCAATCCCTAATGCCCAAGCACCTAACGCCAGGGCAACTTGGCCATTAATCCCGGGACACTTTGAAGCACTTTTGCACCCATTGGCAAGCCGCCTAAGGCAAATTGAAGATCGGCAACTAATGTTCATGCGGTACATGAAGGAGCACAACAATGCCATCACCCAAGTCATCCTAGAAAAGTACCCGGACAATCACGTGCCGTTCCCAATCTTTCCCGCCGAGATCCTTGCCCCGGCAACCAATGAAGCAGTCGCCATGGTAACCTACATCGTGCACGCACAAGATGATGCCACGGCAACCAACCCTGAAGATACCACGACAACCAAAGCTAAAGACATCCCGGCAACCACTGCAAAAGCCAAAGGTAAAGCACCTATGCCTGAATCAACTCCTACAGAATCATTTTCTGATTTTTCAGATTCGGACGAGTCCTCCATTGAACCAATAAAGACCGCACCAATTGAATCCTCCAAGCGAAAAGCCATTGACATTGATGAAGAGGACGATGAGGACAACCCCGTACGAGGATCGATTCCACCACCGGCAACAAGAAAACAACCATCGCGTTCAAGCAAGAGAATCAAGACACCGACTAGAAGGAAACTAATCATCTACGATGATGAACTCTCGGAGTAAGTCCTCGTATGCATTTTTATTTTTATTTTTATTTTTATTTTTATTTTTCGTTATTTTTATGCATGCATTGAGGACAATGCCTCACTCGAGTTTGGGGGGATTGTTATTAGTATTTACCATGTTTAATTACATTCATCTTAAGTATTACATTTAGGATACATAAATTGCTTGCCATGCCTTTAATTGGAACAAGAATTGCTTAGATTTGATGAATATTCGATGATGACTTTGCCAATGCACTTAATTGATAGAATTTTTTTTCTAGGATAACCATGGAAAAACTTAAAATTTTACTATGATGCTAAATTTGATGAAACACTGTTGTGGTTTGATTGATTTAAGGAATTCTAGTAAACTTAGGTTGATAATTAACAAATTGGGGGATTAGAATAAAAATTGGATGAATGCTAGAGGTGCCCGAAATTGGCTCTAGCATATGCTAAAAAATTTTGATCACTAGAGGTGCCCGAAACTGGCTCTAGGATGTGTTAAAAAAAATTAACTAGAGGTGCCCGAAACCGGCTCTAGTCGATTAAATTAACTTAAGAAAACTAAAAACAAAACACTAGAGGTGCCCAACACTGGCTCTAGTTAAAACATATTAAAAAGAACCCAATGAAGTAATTTGAAAACCTCTTGTTTGCATAGAATCCGAAAAATCAACTTGCACACAACTCCGCACACACTCACAAGCATTATAGTTTGATTCTGAGTAACTCCTAAGTTTTCCAAAAAATAAAAAGCCAATCATACTTTGTGCCCCGGTTCAGAGAATTGAAATCAAGTTCAAAGCTAAGTTTGTGAAAATTGAAGTCTTGGCAGGTAATTATGAGTTTGCATTGCTTGAGGACAAGCAATAGTTTGAGTTTGGGGGTGTGATAAGTGTTCAAAAGTACTATATTTCTTACCCTTTTTACTCATATTTTTGTTAGACTTAGGCTCATATTAGTTGCATAGTTAGCCATTTATGCATTAATCCATGTTTTCTTCCATCGTTGAGCTTGATTACATAACTTGGTAGTTTTTGTGGAAAAGATGCTGCTTTGGTGTGCTTTGTGTGTGTATGTGCAGGATCACTTGCCAAAGCAATGCCGAGCTTGTTGCCAGGGCAATGCATGAAGGAGATGCCGAGCTAGTTGCCAGGGCAATACATGAAGAAGACGTCGAGCCAGTTGCCATGGCAATTGTCGACAAGAGTAAAGGTGATATGGTAGTCGAAATTGAGGACTAAACAAGCCCAAGATGACGTGGAGCAAAGCCCAAACCCAAAGGAATTTGATTGCCATGCAGAGATTAAAGAAGAATTAAATTCCAAGAAGATAGAAGTTCTAGTAGGAATACAATTATAATAAAGAATTATATTCTTTAAAGATAATTTAATTCTAACTTAAACTCCTCCTCAAAGAAGGACTTTGGCCTAGCCCTATAAATAGCAAGGAGATTTCGACAATCCAGAGGAGAGAGCAATAGGGAAATTTCGACAAGTCCAAGTAGAGCAAGAGGGAAATTTCGACAAGTCCAAGTAGGGCAAGAGGAGAGAATTTTCGACAAGCATCTAGGGCAAGGAGGATTTCGACAAGCCTCCTCCTTTATCCTTTTCTTTCTTGTTCGATTGGGTTTATGCTAGGGATTGTTTATCTTGTGTTTCTTTGGAACCTAGCCATGAACTAAATCTATTTGGCTATGGTTATTGTGTTTTGTGGTTGTGAGAAACTATTGGTTTTTGTTTAGGTAATAAGAGTTTGCACTTTTCTATTTCAAGGTATATTCATTCTTGGTTCTTATTCTTGTTTGCGAGTGAATTGGGAGAGGATCTCGTGATTTCATCTATTTATCTAATATCGGGAGAGTTAGATTCAAGAAACGAATGAATATGATCTTTATTCAATCTAATGATGGTGAAGATTAATCCGGCTTAGGAATAAGTTAAGGATTTCAACGGCTAAGAGGAGCGCAAGATTGGTTGTTGTTCACCCTTGATTCACGCAGGGATGTATTATCAAGGCATGCACAAGTAGCTAGAGTTTCGACTTAGGGATAAGAAGAAACCATTGAAGAGCTCTCTGCCGAACCTTGAAGGTTGCTGCCCAGACGCCCAAGTAGTTGCCCAACTAGTTGCCCAGGCAACCATCGATTAGTTGGCAAGGCAACCCCGTTGTGCAAGTTGTCACGGCAACTGAGTTGCCCATGCACTCTTTTACCAAGACAATCCAATCGGCTATCACACCTCAACTCACGATAACCTGGCCTATCTCTCTCTCATTTGAATTCATCTTTTCTTTTACTTTATTGCTTTCTAGATTAGTCATTAATTAAACTCCTATAATCCTTTACTTGTGTTTTTACTTTTACAGTGCAAGAGACTAGATTCTTGAACTAGCACCAATCCCTGTGGAGACGATATCTTTTATACTATAACTTGCAACGTGTATACTTGCACATTTGTGTAGCACTTATTACGCGCAACAAGAATAGTGGCGGTTATTGTGGTGTGGTGAATGGTAAAGTCTGAAGAAGCAAGGGTAAATATAGAACTCCTACATAATTGATAACCAAACTCCCCATCCTAGTCAACTTCCAAAAGTGTCCTTTCTCGGATTCTTGGAGAACATTCAACCCTTTGTCTTATTCTTGTGATAACTGACGAAGACAAACAAAACAAATTAAATAAAACCTAATGCTAACAAAAAGAATATTAAATGCTTAAAAGCAAAAACTGTGGAAAGTAAATTGCTGAAAAAATGAAAAAAATTTAAGATGCATAAAAAGAAAAGGATAAAACTAGATGCTTAGACATCTAGTAACGTGACTGAGGATTTGTCACGATGAACTGATGCTCCTTTGTAAGCCTTCAAGTGTTGTCTATTAACTTTGAATATTGGGCCTTCTTTGAGATCCTTGATGTTCATAGCACCGTGTGGGTACACTTTAACAACTTGGAATGGGCCAGACCAACCAGACTTCAACTTGCCTGAGAAAAGCTTCAAGAAAGAGTTGTAGGGTAGATCTTTTTGACCCGCAACAAAATGGTAGGGTATTAGTTTAGCATTATGCCATACTTTAGTCTTTTCTTTGTAAATCTTGGCATTCCCATGAGCATCCAAAAGATGCTCGTATAACTCATTCAACTAGAGCAATCTTCTTTGTGACGACCCAAATTTCTCAAGTCAACAATAAGGGTTGACCCGAGTCTTGGACCGACGTGTTGGGATGAGATGTTGGGCTATAATGGGCCTCCTTGCGTTGTAGGCTTGCCTGGTGGTTTTAGGCTTGGCTTATGTTGGGCTTAATGAAGGGTATTATGGTAAAATCATAAATGGGGGACAACAGGGCTGGTGCCTCTTTAATTTTCTGCATGGTGTAAGAGGGGTGAGATCATCTTCATCTTCATCACATCTCAATTCTCTCTCCCCAAAACACCCACCCAAACACAAAGAAAAGATAGAAACTTGTTGTAGTGGAGTGTGAATCTCGAATTGGTCATCAAGGAAGAGTTTATCAGCATCAAAGGATCTCCGTTTTGAGCTAAGCATCATTGGATTTAGTGGAGGTTGAGTTGGAAGCTTGGACCAAGAAGAGAGGTGGTAAGAGCTTGGTGGGAGCTTCATTTTAGGTTTTGCTTGCTTAAGGTCAGTACATTTCTGACTCCTACATTTCGTGAGCCTCATAAGATGATTGATTTGCTTGGGTTATGTTCATGAGTAGCAAAGTTAGGGTTCTTGAGCTTTAAAACCCTCTAATGGTAAATCACATTTTTGGAGTTGATAATGGGTAAAACTGGTAGGAAACCACCTAATATACTCCAAATAACTTGTAGGAAAGATTTGGGACATAACCATGGGGGTTAAGGGTGGGATTGGTGTAATCCTGAGCTCTAGGTTTTAAGATATGGGCTCGAGTACTGGTACAAGGTGGCTGCGTACCGGTAATCCTTTTTATTTTGAGAGACAATGTGTAAAGGGTGTATGGTACGCCTCCTCATGTATCGATACCCCTCACTTAAATGGAAATCCAGTAGCGCTTAGGCGTACCAGTACACAAAGGGCGTATCGGCAAATACTGTTTCATTACCTAGGATAGGCTTAGCGTACTGGTACTCGAAGGTTAGAGTATCAGTACGGGCTTTGATCGGTACGGAGTGATCCCAATACCGATGCTAGGTACTAATATGGGGTAAGAGCATATCGGTACGGCTTGTGGTCTAACTCTTTCGAACCTAGTTAGGGTATCAGAACTCATGGGGAAGTATCGATACCAATAGGGCAGTACTGCTACTCACCTTGAAGTATCGATACTCGTTGGGAAGTCTGCCCAATAAAGTTGACTTCACGTTCGGGGGTTCTATAAATTGTGGTAAAGGGTCCGGTAGATCCCTAAAGGTATAGAACAAACTCTAAAATTAAGAAATTGAGGTTAGCAACCCGTAGGAGGATTAATGGCTAATGGTTTGGTAATAGTTGAAAGAGTTGCTTGGAATGGTAATGCATAGGGATCTGTGGTGGATCAGATATTACTACGGGTAGCTTAGGCTATGTGATCTCGAGTAACTCGATGGACTATGTGATCTCGAGTAACTCGATGGGCTATGTGATCTCGAGTAACTCGATGGGCTATGTGATCTCGAGTAATCATGTTTGGCTATATGATCGCAGGATAAGACTGCTTGTGGCTATTGTGATCCAAGTATATCTAGGACGTATCTGTGGCTACAGTGATCCGGATATGATCCTAACCTGATGGCTATGTGATCACGGGTAACCTAACGGCTGTGTGAGCACGAGATAAATAATGGGGCTACATTGGCCATTATGGAATGTTTGTTATTTACGTTGTTGTATGGATAATAGATGTTGGCTATTTTTACCCTTGGGGCTATGTGTTTATGGTAGGGTTGTTACTCGATGGGCTATATGATCTCGGGTACGGGTTGTATTACCCTTGGGCTTTGTGATCAGGGTATGAGATGTAACTCGATGGGCTTTGTGATCTCGAGTATAGTCTAGATAACCCTTGGGCTATGTGATTAGGGTATGGGATGTAATTCAGTGGTCGGTGGGGCCTCGTGTACGGTAAGCCTAGGATGGCTTGGTAAACTTCTTACATAATAGTGGTATCTTGAGACAGTGGTAAGCTCTAGCTAGGATAGGCTAGAAGATGATCCTTAGATGTGGAGAAGCCTTCTTGTGCACTCTTGATTATATTATCATGCATGCTTGTTTTATGATATTCATGAATTGTGGTAGAGTAGAAATGTACCACTGAGCTTTGTTAGCTTAGCGTGCGGAATTATGGTTTCTTCCATGCGTAGGTTGATAGGTTGCGTTTGGAGGAGCACATCGAGGAGAATTTTCCAGCATCGAGCCAATCTTAGAGTACAGTACTTGATGTTTAGTTTGTACTGGTTGTATTCATAGGACCTTACCAAGTCGAGTCTGTATTTTATTATGATTTACTGTATTTGGTCAAAGAGTGTATTTTAATTAGAACTTATGTTTTGTAAACCCCTTTTTATATTATTATCTATGTGGATTTTATGGTAATGGATTATTTTGAAAATTCCTAACTTGTGGTTTTAAACGAGAATTTTTAATGGGTCAGTTTTGGGTGATCCAAAAGTGATGCTCCGGATCCAAGACGGAATCGGGGTGTTACATTTCGTATCAGAGCCTAGGTTTAGTTATTTCTAGGAAACCTCGAGGTGTCGTAGAGGTTGTGGTAAGGTGTCTAATGAATACAAGTCCCTAAAGTTAAGTGTACCTTATAAGACCAGGAATCCTGATGTGCCACATTGTTTGTTGTGTTTCAGAAAAAAGATCGATGGAAGGTGAAACCGGTAGTGGAGAGGTGGATTACTTTCGTGACCTTACCTCTTCCCTCTTGCGTTTGGTACAAGCTATTTTGAGGCAATCTGAGACACCTTGTAAGACCCCTGTGGAGAGGCTTCATCGTTTTGGGCCTAAGAGTTTCGAAGGGTTGGGTGAGGATGACCCGATCAAGGCTGACTAGTGGTTGCGCTACACATAGAGAATCTTGAGACAGATAAAGGGAAGCTCGGAAGATGATCTCATTTGCACTGTTTCCCTTCTTAAGGGCAATGTTCATGAGTGGTGGGAGACCGTAGAGTTGGGTCTATATCCTACGCTCCCGACATGGGATATCTTTGTGGATGAGTTCCAGAAGAAGTACATCAGTGAAGTACATATGGATGAGATGAGGGAACAATTTATGCATCTGGTTCAGGGAGATCGAATGGTGTTTGCTTACAAGGAACAGTTTCTGCGTTTGATCTGTTATGCCCTAGAGTTTGCTACGGCGGAAGAGTTGAAGTGCAAGAGGTTCAGACAAGGCCTGAATTTTAACCTTCAGTTGCATGTTGCAGCGGGTCCGCTTGGGACATTCTCCGAGTTAGCCAATAGTGTAAAGGCACTTGAGCTGCTTGAGAGTTCAGCATCTAACCAGTTCAAGGATTTTAGGGGTCGTGATATGGAGACCCATGATGTCATGAATCTTTCTCCCTATCAGCATGAGAGGTTTTATGTTTCGAGAAGTTTGAAGAGAGTTGCTTTAGACTAGCTACCGTGAGTTGGCTTAGGATCTAGATCAAGGGTTCGTAGAGGCTCTTTGATCCCTACTCCGGAAGGGAGTATTGATGGTTCTGTAGGAGCATCGCTTCCACCAACTTGCGAGCATTGTGGTCGACATCACCATGGAGTATGCTTTTTGCTTTGGAGGGTTTGTTATCAGTGCTAGGCACCAGGGCATATGGCAAAGACTACACAGTTATGGATGAGAATACACTGGTTCAGCCTTAGAGGTTGGTTGCTCCCTGACTTAATTAGAGTTTTTCTAGAAGCGGAGCTATGGCACCGTCAAGCTATCGAGGTGGAGGTCCTCTGAGATCCACCCCCAGGGTTGGCACGTGAGGCCTTTCTAGGCAGTCTGCAGCTCAGATTGGAGTTGACAGCATTGCAACCGAGGATATGTCAGGTAAATAAGTTTGTGTTGGTTTTAGCTGTTGTGTTAGCCATTTAGCTCTTCGATTGTGTAATAGACCGGTTCTTGTGATATGCTTCTCGATAAATATTGGGTTAGTTGTTGCTTTAGACGGCAAATAGAATTGCATCCCTTGCTAGATAAGGTTTTATTGTAGATGGTTGTCGAGAGGGTAAGTGCGTCGTAGGTTGCGTGTGAGAAGTGGTGAAGTTTAGATTGCTTGAATCTAGTTGTTAGTGTTGGTTGTATAGGATCTTAACCTCTCTAAAGTAGACGTTGTGCTCTATAGTGCTAGATCAATGAAGGTTCTATAGGTTGCAAGGTGTTTTTAGCTTGCGTTGTAGACATGAGGGTTAAGAGTTCCTAGTCTTAGTGTTGTGGGTGTTTTGAGGGTATGGAGGTACCCTTGGTGAGTGAGCAATCTTACCAGTTGATCGTGGTTTAGAACCGCGATAAAGGTATGGTTGAGTTCGTTGTGAGTGTCCATCGCTTCGTGGCATGGTACTTAATAGACTCTTGTTGGAGACATACTTGTGCCAGTGACCAATTGGGTGTCGATGCCAAGTGTTTTGCCGAGATCGTGTCTGCGTGTGAGTAGCTTGTATGGTGGCCATGGATATGTTGAGCCGTAGTACAATGGTGGAAGATCGATAACTTGTTTGTGAGATCAGCAGCCTTGTTTTGGCCATAGAATGTGTGAGTTTCGTGTGTTGTTATTCGGAGTAAAGGTACCTTTAGAAAGGTAGTTAAAAGTCGTGATGATCATGGTTGAGGTCCTAAGGGTGAATCGTGAGAATAGTTGCTTGGCTTGTTCACCTGTTGAGCTAGATTTTATGTGATTAGAGGATTGCTCAATGGAGTCGATCAAATTGTTATTAGTTAAGGCAAACAATGCAGAAGTTATCAGAGTAGGGCAATGAAAATGTAGATCAGTAGTTGTGTTAAGGGTGACCGGGTGGTTGCTTTGCAAAGAAATGTTATTAGATGGACCAGCTGGCAATTCTTGAGAGCAGTCAGATGGTTTTTCCCACATCTGATGGGTGAGATCAAGGCAAGGGTTAGGAAGAAGGTGTTTAGACCTTCGCAAGTAGAATGGCTAAGTTTTGGTTGCTTGAGTGAGTTCCTAAGTGACGATGGTCATTTCTTGGAACCAAGTAGTTGGGACCGAGAGTGGTTGTTGGCCCTATTGAATATAGTTGGATAAAGTGAAGTTTAAATCTCATTTTGGTGGCTCAAGTCTGGGGAAAAAGAGCCGTTAGATTCAAGGTAAATTGATGACAATGATCGATTGTGAGGGTTTTGCTTGTCCTCTAAGGATTGGACCTGATAGGGTTGTTGGACTTGGTACGTTCCTGACAATGGTCTGTGGATGTGGTGCAGCATTTTAGACGTAGATGAAGCCCAAGTTTAGTTTGGTTTACGGATGCTAGTAGAAAGGATTGGTTAACCGAGATAGATTCCCTTAGAAGTGGGCCCTTTAAGTTGATGTTTAAGCAGCGCGGCTCGAGGTTGGTTATGTTACCATGCTTAGAGGTTCGTTATAAGTGTCGGCTGCTGAAAATGAGTCATTAGAAACCTCAAGAGAAGTGTTGAGAGCGAGTGGCTTATTCTATTGTTCTATTTAAGGTAGATTGAGGGAGAACTCTCCCTAATCAGGGTGACCCTATTTGAATGGTAAAGTGGTTAGATCCGTTCGGGTTGCATCTTTCTTTCATCCATCTAAATTTTGAGGATAAAATTTCTTGAAGGAAGGGAGAGTTGTAACGACCTGAATTTCTCGAGTCAACAATGGGCGCTGACCCGGGTCTTAGACCGACGTGTTGGGCCGAGATGTTGGGCTATAATGGGCCTCCGCGCATTGTGGGCTTGCTTGGTGGTTTTGGGCTTGGCTTATGTTGGGCTTAATGAAGGGTATTATGGTAAAATCATAAATGGGGGACAAGAGGGTTGGTGGCTCTTTAATTTTTTGCATGGTGTAAGAGGGGTGAGATCATCTTCATCTTCTTCACATCTCAATTCTCTCTCCCCAAAACACCCACCTAAACACAAAGAAAAGATAGAAACTTGTTGTAGTGGAGTGTGAATCTTAGATTGGTCATCAAGGAAGAGTTTATCAGCATCAAATGATCTCCGTTTTGATCTAAGCATCATTGGATTTAGTGGAAGTTGAGTTGGAAGCTTGGACCAAGAAGAGAGGTGGTAAGAGCTTTGTGGGAGCTTCATTTCAGGTTTTGCTTGCTTAAGGTCTGTACATTTCTGACTCCTACATTTCATGAGCCTCATAAGATGATTGCTTTGCTTGGGTTATGTTCATGAGTAGCAAAGTTAGGGTTCTTGAGCTTTAAAACCCTCTAATGGTAAATCACGTTTTGGGAGTTGATAATGGGTAAAACTTGTAGCAAACCACCTAATATACTACAAATAACTTGTAGGAAAGAATTGAGGCTTAACCATGGGGGTTAAGGGTGGGATTGGTGTAATTCCGAGCTCTAGGTTTCAAGATCTGGGCTCGAGTACTGGTACGGGGTGGCTGTGTACCGGTACTCCTTTGTATTTTGAGAGATGGTGTGCGAGGGGTGTACCGGTACGCCTCCCTGTGTATCAGTACCCCTCACTCAAATGGAAATCCAGTAGCGCTTAGACGTACCGGTATGCACTATTTTATTGCTTGGGATAGGCTTAGCGTATTGGTACTTGAAAGTTGGAGTATCGGTACGGGCTTGGATCGGTACGGGGCGATCCTAGTACCGATATGGGGTAAGAGCGTATCAGTACAACTTGTGGTCTAACTCTTTTGAACTGAGTTAGGGTATCGGTACTCATGGGGGAGTATTGATACCAATAGGGTGGTACTGATACTCACCTTGGAGTATCGGTACTCGCTGGGCAATCTGCCCAAGAAAGTTGAGTTCGCATTTGGGGATTCTATAAATTGTGGTAAAAGGTTTGGTAGGTCCATAAAGGTATAAGCAAACTCTAAAATTAAGAAATCGAGGTTAGCAACCCGTAAGAGGATTAATGGCTAATGGCTTGGTAATAGTTGAAAGAGTTGCTTGGAATGGTAATCCATAGGGATCCGTGGTGGATCAGATATTGCTACGGGTAGCTTGGGGTCCTTGCTGTGTGCTGAAGGGACGCCCATGTAGGTTGGTTGCCCCAAGTAATGAGATAATCTAATGAGAAAGGCGTAAACAAATCCTAAAGACACATATTAAATAGTGTAACAAATGAGTAATGCCTTCGGTATTGGTAATGGTTGGCAGGATGTCTTTTATCTCTCGGTAAGATATGTTGATGCTCAGGGGAGCATGTGGTGTCGTATGAGTCTTGGTTAGGAATCCGGATGTCTTAGAGTCAGTGCAAGGGCACTTAAATAAGGGGATGGGTACTCCGAGCTATGTGATTGAGTACATCTAACGTATCTACAGGCTATGTGATATGGATGCGGTCCGAAACCTATCCTCGGGCCATGTGATCAGGATATGGAAATACAACTCTAAGGGCTATGTGATCTCGAGTAACTCGATGGGCTATGTGATCTCGAGTAATCCTGTTTGGCTATGTGATCGCAGGATAAGACTGCTTGTGGCTATTGTGATCCAAGTATGTCTAGGACGTATCTGTGGTTATAGTGATCTAGATATGATCCTAACCTGACGGCTATGTGATCACGGTTAACCCGACTGCTGTGTGAGCACAGGATAAATAGTAGGGCTCGTTGGCCATTAGGGAATGTATGTTATTTACGTTGTTGTATGGATAATAGATGTTGGCTATTTTTACCCTTGGGGCTATGTGATCAGGGTAGGGCTGTTACTCGATGGGCTATTTGATCTCGGGTACGGGTTGTATTACCCTTGGGCTTTGTGATCAAGGTATGAGATGTAACTCGATGGGCTTTGTGATCTCCAGTATAGGCTAGATAACCCTTGGGCTATGTGATCAGGGTATGGGACGTAATTCAGTGGTCGGTAGGGCATCGTGTACAGTAAGCCTGGGATGGCTTGGTAAACTTCTTACATAATAGTGGTATCTTGAGACAGTGGTAAGCTCTAGCTAGGATAGGCTAGAAGATGATCCTTAGATGTGGAGAAGCCTTTCTGTGCACTCTTGATTATATTATCATGCATGCTTGTTTTATGATATTCATGAATTGCGGTAGAGTAGAAATGTACCACTGAGCTTTGTTAGCTTAGCGTGCAGAATTGTAGTTTCTTTCGTGCGTAGGTTGACAGGTTGCGTTTAGAGGTGCACATCAAGGAGGATTTTCCAGCATCGAGCCAATCTCAGAGTATAGTACTTGATGTTTAGTTTGGACTGGTTGTATTCATAGGACCTTACCACAATCGAGTCTGTATTTTATTCTGATTTACTGTATTTGGTCATATGGAGTATTTTAATTGGAACTTATGTTTTTTAAACCCATTTTTATATTATTATCTATGTTGATTTTATGGTAATGGATTATTTTGAAAATTCCTAACTTGTGGTTTTAAACGAGAAATTTTGATGGGTCAGTTTTGGGTGACCCGAAAGTGATGCTCTGAATCCGAGATGGAATCTGGGTGTTACATTCTTTCTCCAGTTAATTGTCAATCCATGTTGATCTTCTTCATAGCCCAAAAAGGCTTTGTGCTCAAACTCGACCGATAAGTGACATGTTTTGCCATAGACAAGTCTATAGGGTGAACATGCCCAACAATGTTTTGAACGTAGTCCTATAGGCCCATAAGGCTTCATCTAGTTTTAAGGGCCAATGTTTACGATTTGTCTTGACCACTTTATCAAGAATCTGCTTAATTTCTCGGTTAGACATTTCAGCTTGTCGATTAGTCTGCGAGTGATATGCCATGGTGATCTTATGGTGGACTCCATATCGATGCAATGCCTTAGCAATCAGCTTGTTGTCGAAGTGTTTTCCCTCATCACTAATAATAGATCGAGTGTAACATCCTGGAAAACAGGTTAGAAGATTCAGTTGAATTATTGAAATCAGGTTAGAATTTTTGCTTAGGCTTTAGCTAATTAATTAATTTTGGAAAATAATTTGGGTGTATTAAATTAGTTTCCGATAAATTTATCATGGCAAATATTTTTGAAATATAATGAGTTTTTTAGAGGGTGAAATCTAGTTTTGGGTAATTCTTAGAGTCGAATTTGTATTAAATTAAAAGTGTCTATTTTGCAATAGTTGAAAAATGTTAGCAATGACAATATTGTAAAAATTAATTAAAGTGGTATTTTATTGGAATTATTAAACCAATTATTAATAGATATTTTCCCTCTCATTTTTTAGCAAAAGAAGATGACGGTTATTATTTTCCCAAAGATGAAAAAAACATATCTAAGCTTTTCTCTCTTGAATTTGCCAAACACAATTTAAAGAATATTGATTTTCCTTCTTGATTTTAATCTCTTTTATATCCTAAATGATTTCTAATCATCAATCTAGCAAGAGCTAGTAGTCTTCATTAAATCTTCTTGGAATTCATGTTCAATTGGAGGATGATGTTTTCAACTTTCATTTTTATTATCATTTGGATAAGCTTTTCATTTTTTAAAGGTTCTCTAATTGTTTTTGATTGATTATCTATCATTTCTATTGGAGTTTATGAATTAAAACAAATTTAATTTGATATGTTTGATTTTTTGGATGATAAATGGTGTTTTTGATTTGATAGATAAAATCAAGATGTTTTGATTGGATCGATAGATAATTTTATGGGTAAGATGAAATTTAATATCAATATTATGGAATTATTCTGGAATTAATCTAATTGGTAGAATGGTTGACTGATTTTTTTTTTATCACGTGTTAGTGTGCACCGATTATATTTGATGAAATGATTGTAAGGTTGTTTGTAACGTTGAAAAAAATTGTTAATTACCCCATTGGTACATGAACTATACCAAATTCTCAGTCTAAGCTTATTCAGATAGTCGAATAACATTTTTTCACTACTCGATTTATCAAGCCCATATACAAATATAACCTTTCAATATGAGCATATCTCCAATGTCATATAATCAAAGAACATATCTTAATTCTTACCAGAGGTTAACATTGTAACAACCCCTACTCGGTCTAGGAAGTAAACCGGCTTAAGACGTGTTACTAAAACAAACATACGTACTTTCTTGTGAACATTTGACATATACAGTTAAACATGTCTTCAAAAGATAGGGTAAAATTAAAACTTTTTAAATTATCATAGATCCAAATTCTACCTTGAATTAGGTACAAACAAAAAGATATACATTAAGTAAGACCTTTCAACCACTACATAGCAGCATGCCCTTATTATTTCATTTTTTATACTTAAGCTCACAAAGTTATTTCATTGTTTCTATTACAGTCTAAGTTTTATTTTCATACATACACACTATTAATTATAACATGAATGTACTTACCTATCTCTAATCATTTAGGCATATCAGTCTATAATTATGATCGTTCTGGTTAACCTTAATCCTTTGGTTTAATCAATAAACTCTCATGTTTTACCATTTAATACCAAGATTTACTAACCCAAGTTACCAGCTAGGTATATCATATCAGATATTTAGACAACTACACGATCTTACTAACAATTAAATCATAATAAGCAAACATAACCAATAATTAATTAAAGGCCCATTACAAAACATTGGATAAGTTATCAACTTATATACATGTGAGACTAGAATGAATAATCTATATGCACTATGCATACGGTACGACTATTGTAACCCCTAAATTTAACCTAATTGATTAGGTTAAATATCGAGAGTTAAGTTTGAAAGCTTGTCCCTCAAGAAACGCATTTTAGATTTACTTGTTTATAAAAAAATATTATTTAATAATAATAATTATTGTAAAATAACTCAGTCAACGACGAATTACAAACATTAAAATATATCATGAAAATTCAATAAAAATATCCGAATTAATTCATAAATGTATTTTGAAACAAAATCTCAATTTAAATGTCCCGGATGTCCGAATTACAAAATGTTCCAAAATATGTTAAAACATTAATTTGAACAATTGAAAAGAGTTTATACTGAATAATAAAATATACGAGTAAAATATGAGAAGCTCCAAGTACCGAGTCACCTAATCAGTCTGAGTATCTGAAAGAAGAAACTATGGGGAGTAAGCTATAGAGCTTAGTGTGTTTCTAAAGTGCAAGGAACACAGAAACAAAATAATATTTTTATTTTTTGATAAAGTCTTTTCTGAATGCATAATAAACCCGAAAAAGCCAAATCATAATGTTATGATGTCCGATGCATGACTCAATACCCGATTATCCGATATCATACAGAGTGGAGGTTTCCCTCATCAGAGTAGAGGTTTCCCTTTCCAGTGTGGAGGTTTCCCTCACTTTTTTCGAACACAATTCCGATCCCATGACACATGATATGATTTGTAAAATCATAAATCCAAACTCTTACAAGTGTCTCATTACTGAAAATCTGATACTTGATTTTAAAACTCAATTTAATATGTCATGCATGACACTTCAAAACGTTCTCAAATCACAACTCATAATAAATCAAGAAAGTACAAAATATCATTACAAAAATATTTAGCACGGTAATAAACACATAAATATATGGCATAGGAAGAGACACACCTTAGCAAGCAGTAGCTCTAATGTCGAGAAGAACGCGCCTCACGTTCAGTTATAGCTGAATCATAACCTACGATGATAACTCTATATTAATAACCAATTCTAACACTAAGCCACCACTAAAAACATAATAACTGAACCGAAGGCATACTCACGTAAGGGCCTCGAAGAATGCACACAATCAATCTGAACAGAATGAGGTGGTAACTCGTTAGCCTCGGAGATGATACCTGAACACGAGAATAACTCGGGTTAATCTGATACTCAATTCTTCTAAAATTACTAAGGTACAAATTAATCACAATTAGCAAAATGAAGCTTTCGAGAGCGAAATTAACAGAACGAGTAGCGAATTCAGACTCAGGACGTCGAATAAGGTTAAGATGAAGGTTTTCTAAAAAAGTCAACTTCAGGTCAAAAGTCAAAGTCAAACTTGGTTAAAGTCAAAGTCAAGGTCATAATTAACTATGGTCAAACTGGTCAAAGGTCAAAAGTTAAACTAGTCAAAGGTCAACTATGGTCAAAGGTCAAACTGGTCAAACTGGTCAACGCTGATGTCATATGGTCAATGGTGATGTCATCTAAACAACGGTCGGGTCGGGTCCGGTCAATGGTCAGGTCGGGTTTGGTCAACTATCAAAGGTCAAACTGGTTCTACTGGTTCGGTTCTCCATTATTTTAGGTCATTAGGTCCGGTTCGATTCACTTGGCCCGGTTCGGCTTTGTGGGTTCGGTTTACAACACCGTCACACTCACAGAACCAGCAAACCCAACATACACTCACACACACACAAACCAGCAAACCCAACCCGTCTCCCCTTCATACATATGAAATTAGTGTTTCATAACCTTAATGGCAGCGACGGCAAAAAAATGACAATGGAAGAGGTTTTAACAGCGACGACTGTATGGATAGAGACAATCACTACAAGGGACCAACGGCAGCACTGCTTCGACATATAGATTGAACCAATGCAGCAGCGACGCAAACTCAACAGTAGTGGCAGCCACAAATATGACGACGACAGTGGCTCACCGGCGACCACTCCCAAGTGACCTCAAGGGTCTTACTCTGACTACACACATAAACCCAAGGGTTCCCAAGATTCCCACTCAAACAATGCGCACCAAACAAATTCATTTAGATGCTTACCTAAACAGAACACAACCAAGGTAGAGGGTACGGCGGCGCAAAGAGATTCGAACGGTGAAGAACGACAAAAAAGGGAAAAAGCTAGAGCCTCACTTTCATTTCTTTTCAATCGAAAACCAATGAGGATGATCTGAAAGGTGGGTTTATTCAAGGGAAAAATTTGGTCACGATGGTGGCGGCAATGAGCGAAACGGACGAATGGGAAGAGCTTTGATGAGGCTTGATTAGAAAATATAGGAGATGGTGAAAGTTTATTTTCAGAGGAATATGGTGAGGGGGTGTGCGACTGAATTTCAAAAATGGGAGACCAAGGGTTTTCTTTAGCTGATAAACATATTAAAAGCCCTAGTGAAAAGGGTAAAACACACATATGGTCGCCAAACTCTTCAAGGATTTACAGAATAGCTCCCAAACTTTACCCGAGTTACAAAATGGCCCCTAAAATTAATCCACTTTACAAAAGATCCCCAACACTCTATTTTTAAACAGTTTGGTCACTAAACTTCATTAAATACCCAAATCTTAATTAGGGTTTCAAAAGCAAAAATGCCCAAATGTTAGGGTTTTGAATCTAAGGATTTCAAAATTTAGGGTTTCTCGAATTGAGGAATTTTTAGGGTGTTACAACTCTCCCTCCCTTAAAAGAAATTTTGTCCATGAAATTTTTAAACTTAATAACAGATTTCCAACTAACGGACACTTTCTTATTCTTCTCCATTCTAAAAATTATAATCTATCATAACCAAAAATAAAAACTAAACACATCAAAAAGTACCTGCTAAGTCACCAAGCATATCATCATATCCAACGTGAGATCCGATCAAATATACAGATCCAGGTTGTCTAGCCTCAGATCTTGACCCACCTCTTTGAGCAAGTCTACCTCTACTAGCAGTACCCGAAACATTACTAGAAGTAGTTGACCTAAGTTTCCCTCTACCTCTATGAGGTGCCCGAACTGATGCATATGCCCGACTCTGCACGGATGAACTAATAGGTGAACGCGGACAATTTTTTAAGTAATGATCTTGAGAACCACATCTAAAACATGATATGCTCATCAATCTGCACTTTCTGTTATGCTTCTTATTACAATAACCACATAGAGAAATAGGTCGACGAACTTTTGAACTACCCAAGATACCAAACGGAATTGCTTATATTGTAGGCTTCATGTTTGGATGACTTTGAGGAACAGGCTCATCTTTGGGCCTTTTTCTAGACAAGTTGACAAAACTATGTCGAGCAGATGGGTCCGATTGCTTCCCGGCTTGACTAGCATTCAGAAGTTCCTCCTCTTTCATGAGTGCAGCTATCTTCTCAGCAGTCTAAGCTCAACCAACTAGCTCACTAAAAACCTTATCATGATGTGTAGTAACCTCTCTCTGAAGTGGTAAACGAAGCCCACCCAAAAACCAATTACACTTATCTTTCTCAGTCGCAACTAACCATGGAACATATTTGGCTAACCTTAAAAACTCTATCTTGTAGTCATTTACAAACATGTCATCCTGCTTTAGATTTATAAAGTCATCGTGACACTTTGCTAAGAACTCAGCTCCCACATATCGATCCTAAAATGCCTGCCGAAAAAATTCCCATGTGACATGACTAGATAGAACAGTATCTACCACAGACTCTCACCAATTTTGTGCTTCACTCTCAAGCAGTGATATAGCTCGAATGAGGCTTGATCGGAAAATATAGGAGAGGGTGAGAGTTTATTTTCAGAAGAATATGATGAGGGGGTGTGTGGCTGAATTTCAAATATGGGAGACCAAGGGTTTTCTTTAGCTGATAAACATGTTAAAAGCCCTAGTAAAAAGGGTAAAACACACATATTGTCACCAAACTCTTCAAGGGTTTACAGAACAGCTCCCAAACTTTACCCGAGTTACAAAATGGCCCCTAAAATTAATCCACTTTACAAAAGATCCCCAACACTCTATTTTTAAACAAATTGGTCACTAAACTTCAATTAAATTCCAAAATCTCAATTAGGGTTTCAAAAGCAAAAATCCTCAAATGTTAGGGTTTTGAATCTAGGGATTTCAAAATTTAAGGTTTTTCGAATTGAGGAATTTTTGGGGTGTTACAACTATGTGCCACCAACTAGGATTTCGCAAAGGGGATACAAAACGTACTTCTTTCTACTTGTGATCAGGTCCAAACTCAAAGTTAACCAAAAATAAAGTTACCCTGAAAAGTGATGAAAGAAATAGAGTAAGCAAATTCTTAGTAAGGTAGCACTAATAACAATAAGTAATCGTAGTTAAATGTTTTGATATTTCAAATCTATTCTTTCGCTCAAGATTGTTAATTTAGACATGCTTATAGCTTGATCATAAACAAATCCATCTTGATTTAACGTCGTATAGGTACATAGAATCACACATGACATATCATGGATTTATCTTCACTTATACCATCAATTATCCAACTTAGCCTCTTAATATCATGGCTTGTTCACTACATATAATGTTCAAACTTAACACCTCAAAGTCATACATTACTTGTCTAGTAAGATATTGAGTAATTTCTTATCAATTCCTGATTAAACAAATTAGTTTTTATCTCATGTACATACATAGGTTTGCTTAATCAATCCACCATACTCTTGTATTTCTATGACTATATTCCAATAGTCATGTATACACACTTATATATATAGAAAAACATTCCAAACATACTCAATTCTATCCAAAGCAATCCAATGAACATGTATACATTACTTACACATTGCAAAACAGCCCAAACATATTCAATTCTATCCAAAACAATCAAATAAACATGCATACATTACATATACATTGCAAAATAGTCCCAATTTATTCAATTCTATTCAAAACAATCCAATTAACATGTATACATACTTATACACTTGCAAAACAGTCCAAACATATTCAATTTTGTTCAAAACAGTCCAATTAACATGTATACATACTTATACACTTGCAAAATAGTCCAAACATATTCAATTTTGTTCAAACAGTCCAATTAACATGTATACATACTTATACACTTGCAAAACAGTCCAAAAATATTCAACTCTGTTAATTCCTTAGTCTTAACCACGAGGTTACAAGTAATGACCATATCTCATAATTATATTATACACAACTTCGGTTAAACGTCAATTACTTAATATACAAGTTTTCAAGTTGAGTCAATAGATCAACTTATGAATTCTTAATTTTACCAAAATGTGATATCACTTATGTATATGGTTTCTTTTCACATATTTTTTTTTCTAATTCTAAATTACATGTCAAATAAGTTTTCAGCTTAACAAATCATGTACTTAAGTTAATTATTATTGTGTTATTGATCTGAGCATGTCAACGAATTATAATTATGTGTTACAAACATTATTAAACATAGA
This sequence comes from Hibiscus mutabilis, assembly GCA_019671005.1. Lineage (NCBI taxonomy): Eukaryota > Viridiplantae > Streptophyta > Magnoliopsida > Malvales > Malvaceae > Hibiscus > Hibiscus mutabilis. Next base: position 22,232,137 of record CM033746.1, on the reverse strand, counting down.
TCTCAAGAGCATGAATACTTATCAACCAATTATCAAGCATAACATCTCATAACATAGTTACTTGTTATACAGTTATTAAACATAGTATCATATAACATAGATATTTTTCTCAAGATTCATCAAACACAGTTAGCTTATTTAACTAACAAATTTCAATATTTTCACCTTTATCATAGCCTTGAACCTCAAGTATTACTTTAAACTTAAACAAGAAATTAGCCCTTCGATAAGCAACATTCGAATAAGGCATAACTATTTTTACAATAGGTTATACAAAGATCATATATAATTAATTGTTACCTTTTTAGTAAGTTATCCAGCATCACATATCATAAGTATGAATTACTTTTCAAGTATACTAACAAACATAACATGTCAAGGCACAAATTACTTATTTCATAAGTTATCATAATAGATTATTAGTTGGGTTTGCATATTTCATTGATATTAACTTTAACATAGCCTTGAGAATCAAGTAACAGCCTAGGTACATGAATCCCCAACCAACTATTGCCAAAAAAATGGTACACGCAGTACCGGTCTTTCCCTGCTACTATCGCCAATTGACCACAAAACATCCGTCCTACTGTCGCCAAATAAGGACCGTAGTCCACCCCAAACACGAGCTTTATGGACTCTATGGCATGCCAACTATACCAATAACTGACTCGAAACCAAGGCTTTTCTTATAAACTTAACTTGTCAAAATCAAAGTTGAGCTTAGCTCCTCATTATAATAGTCATGAATTTGTCATATCTTTATCAAAGATGAGCATTGCTACAAATTCTTGCTATCATGCCACCAAGGCTTATTTCATAGCATATCTCAAGTTTACCCAAACTTAATGTGTCAAGTAAATATAACTTATTATTATTAGTTTCATAAGTAATCATAACTTCAAATTCAAGCATTTACAAAAAGGCTTAATCTTATATCTTATCACATCAAGTTAGATATGAGCGTAACTCCTTATCAATGTATTCGCAATAGCAAGGTTTAATGGTTTCAAAGAGAAATACAACATCAAGTTCATACATTAACAAACCTTGATTGTATCATATATATATATATATATCATACACATGGACACACATATAGAGCTTCTAACATAATTGATTTAATAGCCAGCAACTCATGTCACATTGTTCTTTTCAAACGAGGTAAGCTTATGTTTGCACTCGAGACTCAAATATTCATAAAGTAATGTATTTAACAACAAAGAATGCTCGAGAAGGTTTCAGGCCTATCCCGAGACTTTAAACTACACTTACAGTTCACTCCGAGCTAATTTTGTTCCCTTATATCAATTCATTTTTGCTTATCTCCTAAGTGATCTACATTTTCCTTTCCACCTTCATAACCTTGTGTCTAGATATAACAACATGTGCATTCATGTATTAGAACTTGATTGAACACTCATTTAGCTTAATTACACATACACACATATACATTCGATTTAATTATGTATACATATATACACATCAAGGTCAAATTTCTAAAGGTGTCTATATACTTTTACATTGTTTAAACATGTACTTACGCTATGAATATAACAAAACTATCCACTCCCCTTTTAAGCACATGAAACAGCCCCTAAATTTACTTTCATATACATTCTCACCTTCATAAACAGCCCCTAACCAATTCTATATATACATTCATCAAATAGGGTGGTTTTCACACATAATACATTTAATTATAACAGTCCAATTTTTATACTCATTCGATTACATACATACATACATACATACATACATACATACATACATACATACATATATATATATATTCAAGAGTTACTTATATGTTGCAAACAATCTAATACACCAATTGAGCTATAACTTCACTTAATTTTAGATTCAAAAATCCAGCAACATCTATTCAAATAACCTTTAACACACTATCCATTTCATAATCATCACTTAACCAATTCTACCATAACAATGACCATATTCATTCACCTATGTACATAGTGTTCGAATGGTCTAAGTTTTCACAACCAAATCTCAACTTTAACAACTCATCATCTATCTTCCAATTTGCTAAATCCTCAACTCCACAATGATCAAATTCCAACACATGAATCATTTAACATAATTGGTTTCTATAGAATGAACATTGATCATTTTCATAAGAAAGAGAACAAGAGTTTACCTTATGTTAAAGATAATCACCAAAGCTTTCTCTCAAATCTCTTTCTACTCGGCTATTAGAGGAGGAAGGAGGAATAAGATGGATTTTCCTCTTTTATTTCTTCCCCTTTGATTCTCAATTGGCGTGAACATTCCCTCTCTCCCCACACTTTGTTGTTTCTGGTAGAGACAAGTGGCTAAGACCACCATTTGTAAATTCTTTACATGCAAACTTCCCCAATTCACTAATAGTTCGTTTTAGTACCTTTTTACAAAGGTATTAAAATTTCTTTTTATTATAATTTGATCCTATTCTTACTTTTTTAATGCATATACTGCTACTAGAATCATAATTGTCTTGAAGCCAAGGAACATAAAACTTCTAGGCTAAGAATCGGGGTATTACAAACATAGCTTCAACTTCACATAATTACAACAAGGTTCATACTTTCTGTATCAAATACATTAATTGTTCATATGTTCACATAGTAAAACTTAGGAATTATAACATCAAAACGTATATGTTCTTTTAATCAAGTGAGCAAAGTTCACCATTTCTCTTAGTAGACCTATAGTCTATTCACATAATCTCACAACTGTTTCCCATCATTTTTCGAATAATAGCAGTACATAGCAAAGTTTCTATCAAGTTTACATCAATAAGATTTGTTTCCACCAAAAGCATGCCATCAAATTCAACATAACACATCACAAGACCCTTACCAATTATGTACTTACCGTGCTTCTCCCTCAAGCTCATTTTAAGCATATTTTAAACTAATAAAAGTAAGGTATAATTTAAAACAAATAACATGCTCAGGATAGTTTTTAATCCATCCCGAGACTTTAAACTACACTCATAGTTTGATCCAAGCTAGTTTTGCTACCGAATTACAATCCCCTTTTGCTTATCTACATTTGATCTACTTTAGTCCTTATTCCTTCAATTCCTTCTTGATCTAGCCATAACAAGAGTGTAATCATATATTATATCAATCCCTAACAACTTTTTACTTGTAAGAATAACTCTATTAGTCATTAAATTTACACAAAACAGTTTCTAACATTCATATATACATCCAAATTAATCATTAATACATAAGTGTATAATTACATAAGCACAAAACAGTCCATGGCATTCTTAAATGTCAAAAACAGTCCCTAATTACATATACATGCCAAATCATTGTATTATACTTGCATACATATATTACCCATCAAAACAGTCCTCAACACATTTATATACATGTAGAACGGTCCCTAAACCTATAAAACATTAATTATAAACTTTACAAAACAATCCCATATATTTTTATACAAGTTCAAAATAGTCCTTTAAATCCACAAAACTGTCCAGATTAATGTAAAAACGGTCCCTTAGTTAGACTTGTAAAATAGTCCTTAAGTTTCAGATTTGTAAAAACAGGTTATTAACTCTTCAAAACAGTCCAATTTATTCATAAAACAATCCCCAATTCAGTTTGTAAACTGTCCAATTTCCATTACAAAAATAGTCCCTATTTTATTGTATCAAACAATCTTTAAATAACTCATTTCTTCACATCAGCCCCTATTTGGTTGATAGAAAACTATATAGCTAAATTCAAGCTCAACCCAACATACATAATCATGTAATGATCCATCCTAATTTTTCACTCTTTCTTAATTACCATAGGACTCATTTTTAAGCAATTTAGCCTCTCATGTTATCATATAATTTCATAAACAATTATAGTAACTTAGCACATGCACCATTCGAACAGGCAAGAGATCTCTTAACATGGGTTTTCTTTCTTAACAACTTAGCAGCAACAAAATAAGCATATAATTGAACAAGCTCAAAACTTTAATTCAAATCATTAATCCTCAAAGGATTTCGAAATAGCCCCTAACTAGTTTACTAAGCAAATCACAACACACACAATACTCAAACATATGTTCCATTCGAATGACATAAGGGAATCATAGTATGAACATGTTCTTCTAACAAGCTTTCGACAACATGGTCAAAAACAATTTATACAAAAATCCAAGATCTTTTAACAATCCTATAAAAGAATTTATCATACATGTCCTAGATCAAAAGAATTGTGAAGGACTTTTACCTTATACATCAACCATTCGAAGGAATTCAGCCCAATGATCCCAATTTAAGTTCCAAAGCAACATTCTCTCTAGTGTTTTAATTCATGGTTTCGGTGACTTGAAGAAGATAAAGATAATGGGTGAATTATCCTCCCAAAGCTTAATACACATGCCTAATTTGTAACACCCCTTACCAGGTCTAGGAGAAAACTGGTTAAGAAGTGTTACTAAACAAAAATTCCAAACAAACATAAGACATCTTAACAAAATTCAACTACTCATGTAACTAGAATCAGGGGAAATTAAAAACTTTTCTTTTCTTTTTAGTTACTCATAGAACCATCTTCAACTTTAAATCTTATATCATCAAGTAATCATATCTTAAACAATACGATTCAGCCACTAATCCATAGCATGCTCATAAAATCTATATGCTTCATATCACATAGTTTATTTTATCATTTCTAATGAAACATGTGAACACATATCTTTATTATACCTTATTAGTTCTAGATGGGCTACAAACATGTCTACCACTAACTAATTTGGGCATTTAACAACCAGAGCTTGGCCAAGAAGTAAACTGAATTAGAAGTTTTTTTAAAACATACAAGAGATAACTTATGTACTTGTAAATTTACTAGATTAGTCGTCAGAAGAATCAAAAGCATACAATTAATCAACTCGTAGACACATTTCAAGCGATCACACATATTCAAAACAAAGATGTGAAAGGAAACTCATGCATGCTGAAGAATTCATGATCTTTCATAACAGAACTCAAGATAATTTCTTTTAACAACAAATACGATATAAAGAGTAACATTAACTATCATTTAAAAGTTAACAACTAATCTTCGATTAATAATATTTAGACTTTCATGTAGTACTGTTTAAATTTCAAGTCTTATTGTCCAGGATTATCAACTCAGAATGCATATCATTACCAAACATGTATCCGTAGCAACAAGTGTACAAAACTTATGCCTACCATAGCTTCTCTTCCACACAAACATTCGAACATTGAATCTAACTTAGCCTAAACTATAATAAGAATTAATAGATTGTTTACAAAGGTGATACTAACCTTCGATTCTTAAGATTAAATTATTTGAAGCATAAACCAACCCTAACTATTCACTTATACTAATACATAGCAAGACCATATACAAAGTTCATTAGCATCCAACCTTTTGGTTAATTTAGCCATCAAACTAGACATTTAGCTACACCATATTTTTTATTTAGGGTTTAGCATAAGATGACATCTATATCGACTTACTATACATATACTATCAAAGTGGTCTGCAATTTAAAGCACCTAAGAATACGTATCAATCACACAAACTAATTAACTACTAAATCATAAAAAAAATTAGCAACAACCATAAAAATAATTATGGCCCATTACAAAACTTTAGATACTTATCAAACTTATACACATTTAGCAAGAACGGAATCTAAATGCATTATGTAATTTAACAACTATGTGCCACCATCTAGGAGTTCTAAGGACATAATTCAAGTCATACACAGAATCCTTGTGATCACGTCCAAGTTAGGAAGAAGCTGAAGGCACGAAACTCTGAAACATAATGAAAGAATAAAGTAAGCATGGGCTTAGTGAGGTAGTTTAAAGTACTTAAGAATATTGATACCATAATCTATCTCACTCATTGGAGTCTAAAGATCATATAAACTTTTGAGCTTGAGCGCGAATTTAGTCATTTTTACTCAAATTGATCAACCCAACAATAACTTATATACTAAGGCATTTTCACAGAGTATTCACGTTTAAACTTGGTATTTCAAACAATTCTAAACACATCAACCCATGAAGCTTAAGCGAGCTAAGCATACTCCCTTAGGAAGAATTTGAACACAATATAAACTTTTTACACTTATGGGAATTTCGAACCAAGCATATATATATATACTTATAAATATTCAAACAAAGCATACATACCTTTACAAAGTTATTCACACAACAATATTTACTTATAATTGGATTCTATCTTACTTGTTATGCAAAACATCACTATAACTCATTTAAGTTTACCTTATAGCTTTCTTGCATTATTTTAACAGGGCCTATTCATACATAATTTACTTATTTTATCTTATAAACCTATCAACACTTATTAAATATCTATTTCTTATCACATAAGTTATTTAACATAACATAAGTATAAATTTCACTTGCCGTGTAAGATATTAAGCTTAACATTTCATTTCACGAGATACCTAGCATACAAGGTATTAACATACCAAATCCTATTCATGATTTACTGGATATATATATATATATAAGACATCAACATATCAAATTATAAACATAGGTTATTTGACAGTTCCTTTAGTAGTAGCATTCGAATTAGCATATCTCATTATCTAAAGAGTTATATTAGATTTATGATAAACTAATTACTCATCACAAACATTCACACTAGTGTTTTTATCTTATTCAAAGTTGTCAAGGTCCAAAATAGGCACTAACTTAACCATAAGGTTAAGCATTGTAGTCACAAGGTTTCCCATATAAAAATTTATAAGCTTATTTCTCTTTATACTCGTATCTTATCTATCATAGCATAATACCTTGTTAATTAAGACACCAACATAGCATACTAGAATCATAGATTATTAATTATCAAGATATCAAACATGATCTATATATCTGGTTCATTAATTACTTGACATTTACTAAATCAAACATAATATATCAAAATCAAGAGTCGTTTAACACATAAGACATTAACATAGCGTATCAGAATTTTTAGTTACATGACCTTTAGTATCAACCATATCATATGGAGTTCACAATTCACTTATCATAGCGTATCAGAATTTTTAGTTACATGACCTTTAGTATCAACCATATCATATGGAGTTCACAATTCACTTATCATAGAAGATATCAACCCAATATATATATATATATATATATATATATATATATGTCACGAACTACGTAACACATAAGGCATCAACTTAACATATCCAGGTAATTCTTGAATTTATTTTACAATTCCATTTCTTTATCTTTATTATAACCTCGCGAGTCAAGCAAGGTTCCAAACTTAATTGAGAAACTAGCCATTTAATTAACAACATTTTAATGATACATAGCCATTTTCATATTAGGTTACACAAAGGCCATATATCAATGATTGTTACTTATTAAATAATTTATCTAATATATCATATTTTTAGTATGAATTATTTATCACACAATTAACAAGCACAACGTATTAAGACATGAATTACTCATTTCATAAATTATCAAATTATATAATTAATTGGGTTAGAACATATCATTGTTTTTGTAACACCCCTTACCCGGCCTTACCCGGGCTAGAAGAAAACATGTATAATAAGCGTTACTAAACAAAAATCCAAGCAGACATAAGACCTCTTAACAAAAATCTCAATCAAACATGCAACTAGAAACCAGGGGAAATTAATCTTTTTTTATTTTTAGATAACCAAAGTCGTATTTATTCCATATCCTAATGTAATGCCCTTTAAACCACGAACAGGTCCTATTCCGCCAACACTGAAAAAGGGCTCTCTGCGGCTCAGTTGGTCAGTACCTTAAACTAATTAGCCATTTCCAAGCTGCTCTTTCATAAGCTGTGATGGCTCTTTTGAATAAACGGCATAGTCTATGTCATCTTCCTTTTGCCCAGGAGCATTCGACTGAATAAGTAAGCCATTAGTAAGACTCTCTAGAAGCCTTAGGAGCAATGGAGTCTGGTGAGGTAGCTCTTGTTTCTTGGTCAGCGGATAGGTCTATTCTCAACTTTAAACCATATATAAACCATTATATACATTAAGCAAAATTCTTCAAACCCTTTCCAAGACTTATCAATTAATGTTAAGTTTGATCAGGATAACAGAAGACCATTGATTAAAGATATTTAAGCATACAAGTATAAATTATTTTAAGCTCACTCTGTTAACCAATTACTATCCATGCATTACATTTCACGAACAAACATATAACCCTAGTAACAAGTAATCGAATATCATGTTTAACATAGCTTAGCCAACAAGCAGTCATAAGTATTATAGACCATTTACAAAAAGTAATAGATACACTCAATCACTAAGATCAAAGATACTTCTTTCTAACACTTGAACCAAGCTTATCCAGTTATATATAATTTTCACATAACAAGACCTTGTATTTGTTGACATACCTATCAAATAATTATTTTAACCACCAATTTAATCCTACGTAAGATGTTACTATTTTAGGGATTAACATATGTTACTATAGGTATATGTAAATCATTCCACTTACTCATATGACATCAAGGTAGTCTACCAACTTATGGCATACATGAATAATTAAACAACCATACCATCACAATGACTATAATAACTCATCTAACAAGCAACCATGGAAATAATTAAAGGCCCATTACAACACTCTGAATAATTATAAACTTATTAAACACATAAAATCAACCAGGAAATTATAATGCACAATGCATTCTTAACAACTATGTGCCACCATCTAGGAGTTCTTAAGGAGTTTACTAACATACACCTCAACGCTTGTGATCACGTCTTGGCTCATAAAGTACTCATAAGCAAGAACAACCTAAAAAGCATTGAAAGGATAGAGTAAGCAAAGACTCAGTAAGGTAGCTTAAACTGTCAAATAGCACGAAACAATAATCTATTCTTTCACATACTAAGCTTAGACAAGAAGTCGATCATAAGAGGACAAGACACAAAAAGTACCTATTCAAATACAAAATATCTGAACCAAGCATGAGCATAAAACATATAATGTACGAACATAACATACCCAAATGTATTAGATTACTCACACAATGCATATTTGTTCACCCAATTTGATACTTAATTATAATTAGAAAGACAATGAGCATTACATATCATGTTCAGGAGTTTTTTAACACTTAAAATATTATAAATAACATTTCCAGATCATGGTTTCATGTCACACAAGTTATCTCACTTAACATATAATAAATAGATAATACTTGTAACACAAATTACTTAACATATCATATCATAAACATGTGATACTCGTCATACAAGATATCGAACATAGCATATCATAAACAGGTGATACTTGTCATACAAGATATCTAACTTAGCATATTTCACCCCAGTTACTTGGCCCAAGATAACAACACATTAAGTCATTTCCATGAGAATCCTCATAAGCACTCTAAAACATGCTCGAATTTAATCAAACAGTTCATTATTCATATGTATACAATTATATACTCAAAACAACCTACATAATATATATATACACACACGTATACATTGCAAAACAGTCAGTGACATGATCAATTATAACAAAATGGCCCACAGGTTATGCATACACATATATATATATATATATATATTGTAAAACAACACAACATATCCTCAATTTATGCAAAACAATCCACATATCATTGATTTACACAAGCAGTCCAACATAACCTATCATTAATACAAATTATTGTCATGTAAGCTATCAAACACGACATATCAAAGGTATGTATTACTTAACTCATAAGTTACCAAAATAGAGTCTGAGACAAGGTGTAGTTCGACCATAAACAATTTATAAATTTTGATCATGTTATCATCTTAGAACACCAACATTGAACCTTATTCAATTAATTAGAATTAAGTTATACCAATCTTAAACCACTCATGTATATACACATAGTATTCGAGTAAGCATTTGCATAAAACATACAAACAATGCACATATACATATAAGCATTCTGTTTAAACATATATTTCCTTGGCATTTAATAAACATGTATTACTTGCCACGTATTATCAATATACCTCAACATCAAGTAACATTTATCTCACTAGCTAATAACATAAAATCTCATAAGCATATATTTCATATCACACAAGTTATCTAACATATTTTCACATAGGCATGTGTTTCTAGTCACATAGGTTAACAAACATATTTTATTGATTTAACTTGGAATTTTTATTATTTATCATAGCCTTGTGAATCCAACAGGTTCTAAGCTTAAATAAGAAACTAGCCATTTAACTAACAACATTCCATAATCATTTCCATATTAGGTTACACAAACATAGCATATCAAAGCATGAATTACTTATTTCATAAGTTATCAAAATAAATATTTAATTTGGGTTTACACATATCATTGTTTTAACTTTAACATAGCCTTGAGAATTCAAGTAACAACCTAGGTACACGAATCCCCAACCAACTGTCGCCAATTAAATTGGTACTCGCAGTACCGGTCAATCCCTCCTACTATCGCCAAATGAACACAACTCATCCCTCCTAGTGTCGCCAAATAAGGACCTTAGTCCAAGACCGTAGTCCAACCCAAACTCGAGCTCTATGGACTCCATGGCATGCCAACTATACCTATGACTGACTCGAAACCAAGGCTTTACAATTATGTTAATTCCTTATTCATATCAAAGTTGAGTTTAACCTCTTATTACATAATCGGATAACATATTCCATTGCTTGATTTATCAAGCCCATATACAATATAACTTCCATTACGAGCATAGCTCCAATGTCATATAATCAAAGAACATATCTTAATTTTTATCAGAGGCTAGCATGACTTCCTCTTTATACAATTTCAGCATAAATTGTATCTTCTATAACAAGCACATTCATAGTTCATATGGTCACATAGTGAGACTTAGGACTTATAACATCAAAACATATATATATTCTTACAATCAAGCGAGCAAAGCTTTCTAGTTCTCTTATTAGACATGTAGTCCATTCATATGAATTTCACAATTGTATCCCATTATTTTCGAATGGTAGCATTACATAAAAAAGGTTTCTATCAAGTTTACATCAACAAGAATTATTTCCACCAAAGTCATGCCATCAATTTTCAAACTTAACACATCACAAGACCCATACCAAATACGTACTTATCGTGCCTCTCCTTCCAGCTCATTTTAAGTATAATTTAGCCAAATACAAGTGATATAAGAATCAAGACAAATAACATGCTCGGGATAGTTTCAATCTATCCCGAGGCTTTAAACTACACTCACTGGTTGTTCTGAGCCAGTTTTGTTCCCGAATTACGATCTGCTTTAGCCTTATTCTTCACTCATTGGTCTAGTTACAACAAAAATTACAAACATGTTTTAGAACACTTTAATTATTCATGTATTCATATAAATTCATTCATAGCAGCTCACTAACATCAACATTGATACAAAAAAGTCCATTATTACTCGTGTTTGCACACATATATTCAGCCAAAGTTGCCCAATTCACTAATGTATACATTTATACATACATATGTATCAAATTCAACTCCTATTACTTCTATACACAATCAAATCTCTTAGACATGCATTTATACTTATATACATATCAAACAGTCCAGCATATTTATTTTTCATACAAAATAGTCCATCATACTTATTTTTCATACAAAACAGTCTAGCATGCTTATTTTTCATACAAAACAGTCCATCATACTTATTTTTCATACAAAACAATCCAGCATACTTATTTTTCATACAAAACAATCCCCAATTACATCTGATTCCACACAGAACCGTCCTTAACTATATAAACTTCCACATACATCTCTAAAATAGTTCAATAATTTCTTATATGTTCTGTATAGCCCCAATTCACTTATATTCATTTTTATATATAAACGAAACAGTCCCTTAAGCTTCTGTTCATACTAAAACAAGTTCAACTACATCTATAAATAAATACATATATAAAACAATTTAATTTTTCCACAATCAAATGGTCCAAAACAGTCCCTTGGACAAAACTACAAGTTGTCTAATTTTCCTTATCAATTCAAGAAGCCATTAATCGAATTCAAACATAGACTCCCTATCAATCAAGACATTGATCGAGTATAAAATTAACACCCAACATACAATTTTCATAAACCAATCTTTAACCAAATCTACTAAGATACCAAACTACTATACATGGTAAATTTCATTTCATTAACCACCCAAAAAGAATTTAAGAATGTTACTTTCATGATTTGATTCTAACAATACTAATAACATGTTTAGAATTACATTGCACTCAATTTCTCAATGAAACCTGTATGAGAAGAAGAAAGTATCTTACCTTCTTATCCAATCTTTCTCAATTAAGCTTATTCATGAACCGATCCATTCCCAAAACCCCAAAGCTATATCAAAACCTCATTCCCTTTTTTCTCACTTTTGAGACTCGGTTAAGAGAGAAGGAAAAGGGGATGATAATTTAGAATTTTCAGCCACCTAGCTGATCCTTCTCACATGACTTCTCTCAAAGATGACATGTGTGCAAGGTTTATATTTCTTAAATCTTTGCATGCAATCCACCAACATTTAAGGTCATCGATTTAGTGCATTCTAAAATAGTTATAATACTATGTGAACTTCACACTTTGGTCCTTAATTTATATAATAATAATAGTTCTATATTTATTCTAAAACATTTTGAATAATTAAACTAACGTTCAATATCTCCATATACATTTAGACCGGTATTTGGGGAATTACAGTTTTAACTTTAACATAGCCTTGAGAATTCAAGTATCAGCCTAGGTACACGAATCCCCAACCAACTATCGCCAAACAAATGGTACTCACAGTACCGGTCAATCCCTCCTACTATCGCCAAGTGACCACAACACTTCCCTCCTACTGTTGCCAAATAAGGCCCTTAGTCCATGATCGTAGATGTAACACTCCCTACCAGGTCTAGGAAATAAATCGGCTAAGGATGTGTTACTAACAAACATACAAAGAAATCTTGACCAAAATAGTTCAAACAATAGAACATGCCTTCAAATAAAATTAGAGAATTTTAAAGAAAAAAACTTCTTAAATTATACACTGAACCAACTTTAACCCTAAATCATATATCATAGCTTAGTCGACAGAATTCAGTCACTAGATTATAGTGAGTTCAATCTCTATATACTTCAGATCAGAAGTTTATTTTATCATTTCTAGTATCACATACAAGTACATATCTTTCTTATGTCTTATTAATTCCAGACCGGTTACAAACATGTATACCGCTAACTATTAAAGATGCCTAACGACCAAAGCTTGATCATAAGAATTAAACTGAGTTAGGAAGTGTTTTGAAACAACTGATAGACGTATCATAATTTTGTGAAATCTACTAGATCGGTTATCAAAAGATTTAAAATCATACGATTAAACGACTCATAAACCTTTTCAGGCGATCATCAACAATCAGAACAAAGACATGAATGGAAACTCAAGCAGACCAAAGAGTTCATAATCATTCATTACAGAATCCAAAGTAAATTTCTATTAAGAGCATATACGGTATAGGGAGTATCATTGTCTATTAATTAAAAATTAACAACGAACCTTTGATTAATAATCTTTAAACTTTTGTGTTTTAATAATTAATATCATGTCTGATTATCCCGGTTTATCAACTAAGAACACATATCATTACCAAACATGTATCAATAAAAACAAGCATTCAAAGCTTATGCCTAACATAACATTATTCTACACACAAACGTTCAAACGTCAAATCTAACATAACTTAAACTATCATGAAACTTAATAGATTAATTACAAAGGTGATACTAACCTTTGATTCTTAAGATCAAGTTATATTGAATCATAAACCAAACGTAGCCATTCATATATACTAATACATAACAATACTATAAACAAAATTCTTAGTATTCAACCATTTGCTTAGTTTAACCGTCAAACTAGACATTCAGGTTACCTCATTTATATTTAGAGTTTAGCACATGGTAATATCTATATCAATCTGCATCACATACGATATCAAAGTAATCTACATGCTAAGGCACCCATAGATACGTAACAATCACACAAACTAGCTAACCATTAAACTATAAAAGCAAGCATCAATCATAAAATAATTAAAGGCCCATTACAAAACTTTTAATACTTAACAGACTTATACTCATAATTAATCAAATAAAGAAATCTAAATACAGCATGCAACTTAATGATTATGTGCCACCATCTAGGAGTTCTAAATATATTATTTCCAATCATACTTAGATCCTTGTGATCACGTCCAAGCTCAGAATAAATCGAAAGCACATTACCCTGAAACGTGTTGAAAAGATAGGGTAAGCATAAACTTAGTGAGGTAGCTTTAAGCAACAAAAATCATAGAACCTTAATCTATCTTAAACACTGAAACCTATTGATCATAAAAAATTTAAAGCTTAAATAAGCAACAAGCTATTTTTAGTTACATAGATCAATCCAGCAAAACTTATATAATAAGACATTCTCACAGAGAATTCACATTTAACATGGTATTCAAATCAATCCTATACACATCAACACAAGATATTTGAACAAACTAGGTGTATTCCCATCTTGAAATTCGAATCAACATAGACATGTATCTATATGCATTTCGATCAAGGTTTTAACATCATACATGAGATTTCAAAATGAACTCATTCACATATACACGTTATAATTATACGATATAAGCATTTATATATATGGGAATTCGAATCAGATATAAACATGTATCCATATGTTTGTTTGATTAAGGTATTGGCATCTTACATGAGATTGACATTCGACAAACTATACGCCATTACTCGTAGGTGGTTTAAACAAAACAAAATCAAGCCTTTCTTCAAAGTAACTATTGATAAGTAAACATCCTCACATAATTTATCTATTCATATGAAAGTATTTATTTATCAGTGAATTCATTTTACTAGATATGCAAGTCATTTTATTTTTCATATAGTTTATCTTATAAACTTTCTTGGATTCTCTTAGGATAATCTTTTCATACTTAATTTAATTATTTTTGACTTGTTAGACACTTTATTAAACAACTATTTCTTATTACTTAAGTTATCGCACATGACATGAGTGTGAATTTTCCTATCCATAGAGGATATCGTACTTAGCATTCTATTATGCGAATTATTTAGCATACAAGGTTCTAATCTTATTAAATCCTATTCATGGGTTACTTGGCATTTTAAGACATCAAACATAACAATTTTAAACACGGATTACTTGGCAGCTGTATTAGATTAAAGCGTATAAACCGAGTAAACCTTATTACCCCAAGAAAGACAAGATTACATGCAAGCTTAACACTTATTCCAATATGTACACATATACGTGGTATTGAACACACACTCTCTCTATATAAATATATATTAAAACATAGCCTATGTCTTCCTTAAAAAGGTAACTTCAAGAATCGTATAGATGTATATTACTTGCTTTGTAAGTATTATCATAAATTAATTGTTTTAACTTATGAGCTTTCCCTATTATACTCGAACAAGGTATATCATGTTCATAGATTTTATACAAAGAAATTTCTCAACATAAGATGTCATGAATCATAAATTACATCAATGTTCTTAAAGTATCACAATCATTTAATTGTTATATTTACAATTATCATATTTTGTCCTTAATGTAGCCTTGAGGATCAAGTAGCCTAGGTATACGAATCCCCAACCAACTGTCGCCAAACAAAATGTACTCAAAGTACTGGTCAATCTCTCCTACTATCGCAAGTGACCAAAACACATCCCTCTTACTGTTGCCTCATAAGGACCGTAGTCCACCCCAAACACGAGCTCCATGGACTCTATGGCATGCCAACTATACCTATGACTGACTTGAAACCAAGGCTTTTCAATTAAATCTTACCATATCAGGGCCGAATTTGAGCTTAGCTTCTTATCAAGAAAATCAAGTAACATTTCTTACTCATATCAGAAATGAGCATAGCTCCATATTCAAATAATTAGCTAATAAATCTTATTCGTATCAATAATTGAGTAAAACTTCACACACATAATCATATAAACAAAGCTTATATTTATCATATTTTTGTCTTATTACGTATTAAGTATAGCTTAACACACTCATAGTCAAACAAAGCTTATACTTTACCATGGCAACCACATTTATAGCTCATGTAATCACATATCACATATCAAGTATTTAATACATATAAAATTAAACACATATGTTCTTTTAATCGAATGAGCAAGTTTATTGTTCCTCCTATTATACATGTATTCGATTGGCATGAGTTTCTTTATTAAATTTCTCTCAGTTCAATGATAGCTTAGCAAAGTATTGGTTTATTTCAAGTATACACAAATAAGAATTATTTTCATACTAAAAGCAAGTCACAAAAACCAAGCATAGCACATCACATGATCCTTACCCAGCTAAATACCTACCTTACTTCTTCTTTGAGCTCATTTAAGTACATCTTATACTAAAAATATTAATAAGACAAGGATTTGCAACAAATAACTTGCCCGGGATGGTTTTAATCTATCCCGATACTTAAAACTACACTCACAATTTGATCCAAGCTATATTTGCTCCCGAATCAAAGTCCCATTTTTGCCTTTCGACAACTTGATCTACTTTAGACCTTACTTCTTCAAGTCTTCCTTGGTCTAAGTATAAGAAAGAATTACAGAAACATATTAGAATCACATTCAGCCCAAACTTGATGTACCTCTATTTTCATATTGAAACAATCCCTAAACAACCTTTCATTTACCAAACAGTCCAAATGAACACATATAATTATATACGTACAAAACAGTCCAATATGTATTCATATGTACACCAAACAATTCATTTAAACATATATACATATTTATACATCCAAAACAGTCCACCTTGAGTTCATGGAAATACAAAATAGGGCAATTATGCTTATATACATTTAGGTACACCAGAACAGTCCTCTACTTATTTACATATACTCAAAACATTCCAAATTTGTATTCTTAACACCCTTTATACTTGCAAAACGGTCCCTCCCCAATTTTACCAATCTAGAACAGTTTTAAAACTACCTTCATATGATCAGATTAGTCCCTAAATGGATCATTTTGATTCTTAGTAATTTGAAGTTCATTACTACCAACCAATAGCAATCAAGTATAGTTTCATACACATCTTATGCATCTAAGAATGACCTAAATTATCTTAAAAATTTTCTAAAACAGAATACAATGGCAGCAACTTCAATTGACTCAGTCGAACCATGCAATTATCCATAAAACTCATAGGATTTAAAGTCCACAAATATGTTACAGCCATGTTAACATTTTCTCATGTAGTACGACAATATATAATTTACACACTTCAAAGATTCTACAAAAGATTCATAAGACAAATTTAAGTACCATCCTTATTAACACACAACATTAGATGAATTCATAGGTAAATCTCAAATAGAAGTTTAAATTTGAATTAAGGAAAGAATTGCGTACCTCCTTCCTCACACGTTCAAACCAGGTTCCAAAATTTGAACCGATCAAACTCAATTCCTTACAATTTCATGGTAAAATTCTAGCCCTCTAACTCTCTAGCTGTTTTTCGGTTTTATTTTTCTTTTTGGGGATAAAGAAGATAACAATTTTAGTTATCTTCTCCAAATGGTTGGGTCTTCTACATCCTCCTTGCACATGCCTTCGCTGCAAATGGCCATGTGTACAACTCCATATTATTCTTTTGATTTAGCATGCAAACCTTTTAGTTTGCTAAGATTTCTAGGCTAATATTCGGGGTATTACAATTCTTCTTCCCTAAAAAAATTGTCCTCGAATTTACCTAAAGGAAACGCATAGGATTAATTGAAAGGGCTTCTTGCTACTACTAGCAATGTTCTGAGAATTTTCTGTTCTTAGTTCATTCTTACACTTTCTCCTTCATTAGAGGAGCCAATTGGGCTCTCCCAAACCTGATCATGATGTCTCTCAAACATTTCTAAAGGCGAACAACATATAAAAGAGAGCTTTCTTAGACATTGATCACAAGTACTTATCAGATTTAACTCCTAGGTGGCACAATAACTTATAATGATGCAACAAGTTTCGGTTCATTCCGAGAATCGACTAAATATAGGCTCTGATATCAATAAATATAACACCCCCTATCCGGTCTAGGAAATAAACAGGCTTAGGATGTGTTACTAACGAACATACAAAGAAATCTTGATCAAAATAGTTCAAACAACAGAACATGCCTTCAAAGAAAATAAGAGAATTTTAAAGAAAAAAAACATTTTAAATTATTCACAGAACCAACTTTAACCCTAAATCATATATCAATAAATAATCATAGCTTAGTTGACAGAATTCAGTCACTAGATTATAATGAGTTCAATCTCTATATACTTTAGATCAGTAGTTTATTTTATCATTTCTAGTATCACATACAAGTACATATCTTTCTTATGTCTTATTAATTCCAGACCGGTTACAAACATGTATACCTCTAACTATTAAAGATGCCTAATGACCAAAGCTTGATCATAAGAATTAAACTGAGTTAGGAAGTGTTTTTAAAACAACTGATAGACGTATCATAAACTTGTAAAATCTACTAGATCGGTTATTAAAAGATTTAAAATCATACGATTAAACGACTCATAAACCTTTTCAGGCGATCATCAACAATCAGAACAAAGACATGAATGGAAACTCAAGAAGACCAAAGAGTTCATAATCATTCATTATAGAATCCAAAGTAATTTTTTTAAAAGCATATATGGTATAGGGAGTATCATTGTCTATCAATTAAAAATTAACAACGAACCTTTGATTAATAATCTTTAAACTTTTGTGTTTTAATAATTAATATCATATCCTATTATCCCGGTTTATCAACTAAGAACACATATCATTACCAAACATGTATCAATAAAAACAAGCATTCAAAGCTTATGCCTAACATTATTCTAACATTCTTCAAACACAAAAACATAACTTAAACTATCATGAAACTTAATAGATTAATTACAAAGGTGATACTAACCTTTGATTCTTAAGATCAAGTTATATTGAATTATAAACCAAACCTAGCCATTTACATATATACTAATACATAACAATACTATAAACAAAATTCTTAGTATTCAACCATTTGCTTAATTTAACCATCAAACTAGACATTCAGGTTACCTCATTTATATTTAGAGTTTAGCACATGGTAATATCTATATCAATCTGCATCACATATGATATCAAAGTAATCTACATGCTAAGGCACCCATAGATACGTAACAATCACACAAACTAGCTAACCATTAAACTATAAAAGCAACCATCAATCATAAAATAATTAAAGGCCTATTACAAAACTTTTAATACTTAACAGACTTATACTCATAATTAATCAAATAAAGAAATCTAAATGTAGCATGCAACTTAATGATTATGTGCCACCATCTAGGAGTTCTAAATATATTATTTCCAATCATACTTAGATCCTTGTGATCACGTCCAAGCTCAGAATAAATCGAAAGCACATTACCCTAAAACATGTTGAAAAGATAGAGTAAGCATAAACTTAGTGAGGTAGCTTTAAGCAACAAAAATCATAGAACCTTAATCTATCTTAAACACTGAAACCTATTGATCATAAAAAACTTAAAGCTTAAATAAGCAACTAGCTATTTTTAGTTACATAGATCAATCCAACAAAACTTATATAATAAGACATTCTCACAGAGAATTCACATTTAACATGGTATTCAAATCAATCCTATACACATCAACACAAGATATTTGAACAAACTAGGTGTATTCCTTTCTTGAAATTCGAATCAACATAGACATGTATCTATATGCATTTCGATCAAGGTTTTAACATCATACATGAGATTTCAAAATGAACTCATTCACATATACACGTTATAATTATACGATATAAGCATTTATATATATGGGAATTTGAATCAGATATAAACATGTATCCATATGTTTGTTTGATTAAGGTATTGGCATCTTACATGAGATTGACATTCGACAAACTATACGCCATTACTCGTAGGTGGTTTAAACAAAACAAAATCAAGCCTTTCTTCAAAGTAACTATTGATAAGTAAACATCCTCACATAATTTATCTATTCATATGAAAGTATTTATTTATCAATGAATTCATTTTTTACTAGATATTTCAAGTCATTTTATTTTTTATTATAGTTTATCTTATAAACTTTCTTGGATTCTCTTAGGATAATCTTTTCATACTTAATTTAATTATTTTGACTTGTTAGACACTTTATTGACTTGTTAGACACTTTATTAAACAACTATTTTTTATTACTTAAGCTTATCGATTAAAGACATGAGTGTGAATTTTCCTATCCATAGAGGATATCGCAAACATGTAGCATTCTATTAAACAAGTGATCTATTTCAGACAATAAACAAGTTTTCTAATCTTAACAAATCCTATTCATGGGTATTTGACATATAAGGCATTTTAAGACATCAAACATAACAATTTTAAACAAAATTAACATTTCAGACAGCTGTATTAGATTAAAGCGTATAAAACATATTAACCCTAATCATGGATTACCCCAAGAAAGACAAGATTACATAAAAGCTTTTTGGTACACTTATTCAATATGTACACATAAATACGTGGTATTGAACAATACATCCAATATCTATATAAATATATAAATTAAAAAACATAGCCTATGTCTTCCTTAAAAAGGTAACTTCAAGAATCGTATAGATGTATATTACTTGCTTTGTAAGTATTATCATAAATTAATTGTTTTAACTTATGAGCTTTCCCTATTATACTCTAACAAGGTATATCATGTTCATAGATTTTATACAAAGAAATTTCTCAACATAAGATGTCAATAATCATAAATTACATCAATGTTCTTAAAGTATCACAATCATTTAATTGTTATATTTACAATTATCATATTTTTTCCTCCTTAATGTAGCCTTGAGGATCAAGTAGCCTAGGTATACGAATCCCCAACCAACTGTCGCCAAACAAAATGTACTCAAAGTACTGGTCAATCTCTCCTACTATCGCAAGTGACCAAAACACATCCCTCTTACTGTTGCCTCATAAGGACCGTAGTCCACCCCAAACACGAGCTCCATGGACTCTATGGCATGCCAACTATACCTATGACTGACTTGAAACCAAGGCTTTTCAATTAAATCTTACCATATCAGGGCCGAATTTGAGCTTAGCTTCTTATCAAGAAAATCAAGTAACATTTCTTACTCATATCAGAAATGAGCATAGCTCCATATTCAAATAATTAGCTAATAAATCTTATTCGTATCAATAATTGAGTAAAACTTCACACACATAATCATATAAACAAAGCTTATATTTATCATATTTTTGTCTTATTACGTATTAAGTATAGCTTAACACACTCATAGTCAAACAAAGCTTATACTTTACCATGGCAACCACATTTATAGCTCATGTAATCACATATCACATATCAAGTATTTAATACATATAAAATTAAACACATATGTTCTTTTAATCGAATGAGCAAGTTTATTGTTCCTCCTATTATACATGTATTCGATTGGCATGAGTTTCTTTATTAAATTTCTCTCAGTTCAATGATAGCTTAGCAAAGTATTGGTTTATTTCAAGTATACACAAATAAGAATTATTTTCATACTAAAAGCAAGTCACAAAAACCAAGCATAGCACATCACATGATCCTTACCCAGCTAAATACCTACCTTACTTCTTCTTTGAGCTCATTTAAGTACATCTTATACTAAAAATATTAATAAGACAAGGATTTGCAACAAATAACTTGCCCGGGATGGTTTTAATCTATCCCGATACTTAAAACTACACTCACAATTTGATCCAAGCTATATTTGCTCCCGAATCAAAGTCCCATTTTTGCCTTTCGACAACTTGATCTACTTTAGACCTTACTTCTTCAAGTCTTCCTTGGTCTAAGTATAAGAAAGAATTACAGAAACATATTAGAATCACATTCAGCCCAAACTTGATGTACCTCTATTTTCATATTGAAACAATCCCTAAACAACCTTTCATTTACCAAACAGTCCAAATGAACACATATAATTATATACGTACAAAACAGTCCAATATGTATTCATATGTACACCAAACAATTCATTTAAACATATATACATATTTATACATCCAAAACAGTCCACCTTGAGTTCATGGAAATACAAAATAGGGCAATTATGCTTATATACATTTAGGTACACCAGAACAGTCCTCTACTTATTTACATATACTCAAAACATTCCAAATTTGTATTCTTAACACCCTTTATATACTTGCAAAACGGTCCCTCCCCAATTTTACCAATCTAGAACAGTTTTAAAACTACCTTCATATGATCAGATTAGTCCCTAAATGGATCATTTTGATTCTTAGTAATTTGAAGTTCATTACTACCAACCAATAGCAATCAAGTATAGTTTCATACACATCTTATGCATCTAAGAATGACCTAAATTATCTTAAAAATTTTCTAAAACAGAATACAATGGCAGCAACTTCAATTGACTCAGTCGAACCATGCAATTATCCATAAAACTCATAGGATTTAAAGTCCACAAATATGTTACAGCCATGTTAACATTTTCTCATGTAGTACGACAATATATAATTTACACACTTCAAAGATTCTACAAAAGATTCATAAGACAAATTTAAGTACCATCCTTATTAACACACAACATTAGATGAATTCATAGGTAAATCTCAAATAGAAGTTTAAATTTGAATTAAGGAAAGAATTGCGTACCTCCTTCCTCACACGTTCAAACCAGGTTCCAAAATTTGAACCGATCAAACTCAATTCCTTACAATTTCATGGTAAAATTCTAGCCCTCTAACTCTCTAGCTGTTTTTCGGTTTTATTTTTCTTTTTGGGGATAAAGAAGATAACAATTTTAGTTATCTTCTCCAAATGGTTGGGTCTTCTACATCCTCCTTGCACATGCCTTCGCTGCAAATGGCCATGTGTACAACTCCATATTATTCTTTTGATTTAGCATGCAAACCTTTTAGTTTGCTAAGATTTCTAGGCTAATATTCGGGGTATTACAATTCTTCTTCCCTAAAAAAATTGTCCTCGAATTTACCTAAAGGAAACGCATAGGATTAATTGAAAGGGCTTCTTGCTACTACTAGCAATGTTCTGAGAATTTTCTGTTCTTAGTTCATTCTTACACTTTCTCCTTCATTAGAGGAGCCAATTGGGCTCTCCCAAACCTGATCATGATGTCTCTCAAACATTTCTAAAGGCGAACAACATATAAAAGAGAGCTTTCTTAGACATTGATCACAAGTACTTATCAGATTTAACTCCTAGGTGGCACAATAACTTATAATGATGCAACAAGTTTCGGTTCATTCCGAGAATCGACTAAATATAGGCTCTGATATCAATAAATATAACACCCCCTATCCGGTCTAGGAAATAAACAGGCTTAGGATGTGTTACTAACGAACATACAAAGAAATCTTGATCAAAATAGTTCAAACAACAGAACATGCCTTCAAAGAAAATAAGAGAATTTTAAAGAAAAAAAACATTTTAAATTATTCACAGAACCAACTTTAACCCTAAATCATATATCAATAAATAATCATAGCTTAGTTGACACAGCTAAGCCACTAGATTATAATGAGTTCAATCTCTATATACTTTAGATCAGTAGTTTATTTTATCATTTCTAGTATCACATACAAGTACATATCTTTCTTATGTCTTATTAATTCCAGACGGGTTACAAACATGTATACCTCTAACTATTAAAGATGCCTAATGACCGGAGCTTGATCATAGGGATTAAACTGAGTTAGGAAGTGTTTTTAAAACATACGAGAGGCGTATCATAAACTTGTAAAATCTACTAGATCGGTTATTAGAAGAAGTAAAAGCATACGATTAAACGACTCATAAACCTATTTCAGGCCATCATGAACAATCAGAACAAAGACATGAAAGGAAACTCAAGAAGACCAAAGAGTTCATAATCATTCATTATAGAATCCAAAGTAATTTTTTTAAAAGCATATATGGTATAGGGAGTATCATTGTCTATCAATGAAAAATTAACAACGAACCTTTGATTAATAATCTTTGAACTTTTGTGTTTTACTAATTAATATCATATCCTATTATCCCGGTTTATCTACTCAGAACACATATCATTACCAAACATGTATCAATAAAAACAAGCATTCAAAGCTTATGCCTAACATAACATTCTTCTACACACAAACATAACTTAAACTATCATGAAACTTAATAGATTAATTACAAGGGTGATACTAACCTTTGATTCTTAAGATCAAGTTATATTGAATTATAAACCAAACCTAGCCATTTACATATACTAATACATGGCAATACTATAAACAAAGTTCTTAGTATTCAACCATTTGCTTAATTTAACCATCAAACTAGACATTCAGGTTACCTCAATTATATTTAGAGTTTAGCACAGGGTAATATCTATATCAATCTGCATCACATATGATATCAAAGTAATATACGTACTAAGGCACCCATAGATACGTTACAATCACACAAACTAGCTAACCATTAAACTATAAAAGCAACCATCAATCATAAATTAATTAAAGGCCTATTACAAAACTTTTAATACTTAACAGACATATACACATAATTAGCCAAATAAAGAAATCTAAATGTAGTATGCAACTTAATGATTATGTGCCACCATCTAGGAGTTCTAAATATATTAATTCCAACCATACTTAGATCCTTGTGATCACGTCCAAGCTCGGAAGAAACCGAAAGCACATTACCCTAAAACATGTTGAAAAGATAGAGTAAGCAGAAACTTAGTGAGGTAGCTTTAAGCAACAAAAATCATAGAACCTTAATCTATCTTAAACACTGAAACCTATTGATCATACAAAACTTAAAGCTTAAATGAGCAACTAGCCATTTTGAGTTACATAGATCAATCCAACAAAACTTATATAATAAGACATTCTCACAGAGAATTCACATTTAACATGGTATTCAAATCGATCCTATACGCATCAACACAAGATATTTGAACAAACTAGGTGTATTCCTTTCTAGAAATTCGAATCAAGCATAGATATGTATCCATATGTATTTCGATCAAGGTTTTAACATCATACATGAGATTTCAAACTGAACTTATTCACATATACACATTATAATTATACGATATAAGCATTTATACATATGGGAATTTGAATCAGATATAAACATCTATCCATATGTTTGTTTGATTAAGGTATTGGCATCTTACATGAGATTGACATTCGACAAACTATACGCCATTACTCGTAGGTGGTTTAAACAAAACAAAATCAAGCCTTTCTTCAAAGTAACTATTGATAAGTAAACATCCTAACATAATTTATCCATTCATACGAAAGTATTTATTTTTTAGTGAATCATTTTATTTTTCATTTAGTTTATCTTATAAACTTTCTTGGATTCTCTTAGCATAATCTTTCCATACTTAATTTACTTATTTTGACTTGTTAGACACTTTATTAAACAACTATTTCATATTACTTAAGTTATCATACATGACATGAGTGTGAATTTTCCTATCCATAGAGGATATCGTACTTAGCATTCCACTATGCGAATTATTTAGCATACAAGGTTCTAATCTTATTAAATCCTATACATGGGTTGCTTGTCATTTTAAGACATCAAACATAATAATTTTAAACATAGATTACTTGGCAGCTCTATTAGATTAAAGCATATGAACCGAGTAAACCTTACTACCACAAGAAAGACAAGATTACATGCAAGCTTAACACTTATTCCAGGCATATGAGCAAACATGTATCATCTTCTACTTTCAAACAAGTGATCTAGCGTAACATATCAGACAATAAACATAGTTTTCTTAGCAAACAAGTGAACAAACGTAACAAACATAATCATGGATTATTTGACATATAAGGTATTAAACATATCAAACTATACGCAAGATTACTTAGCAAGTAAAATCTCAACATTTCAGACCATAACATGGATTGCTTGGTATACAAGTTAACAAACATATTAACCCTAATCATGGATTACTCGACATATATTGTGTCAACATATCAGACTATAAACATAGATTTTTTGGTATGTACGATATATGCATGTTAGACCATATACATAAATCGCTTAGAGATTTTGAACAATAACTATCCAATATGTACACATATACGTGGTATTCAACAATCTCTCTCTATATAAATATATATTAAAACATACCCTATGTCCTCCTTAAAAAGGTAACTTCAAGAATCGTATAGATGTATATTACTTGCTTTGTAAGTATTATCATAAATTAATTGTTTTAACTTATGAGCTTTCCCTATTATACTCTAACAAGGTATATCATGTTCATAGATTTCATACAAAGAAAATTCTCAACATAACATGTCAATAATCATAAATTACCGCAATATTCTTAAAGTATCATAATAATTTAATTGTTATATTTACAATTCTCATATTTTTTCCTTAATGTAGCCTTGATGATCAAGTAGCCTAGGTATTCGAATCTCCAACCAATTGTCGCCAAGCAAAAGGTACTCAAAGTACCGGTCAATCCCTCCTACTGTCGCCAAGTGACCAAAGCACATCCCTCCTACTGTCGCCTCACAAGGACCGTAGTCCATCCCAAACTTGAGCTCTATGGACTCTATGGCATGCCAACTATACCTATGACTGACTCAAAACTAAGGCTTTTCAATTAAATCTTACCATATCAGGGTCGAATTTTACCTTAGCTTCTTATCAAGAAAATCAAGCAACATGTCTTACTCATATCAGAAATGAGCATAGCTCCATATTCAAATACTTAGCTAATAAATCTTATTCGTATCAATAATTGAGTAAAACTTCACACATATAATCATATAAACAAAGCTTATATTTATCACATTTTTGTCTTAATTTGAATTAAGTATAGCTTAACACACTCATAGTCAAACAAAGCTTATACTTTACCATGGCAACCACATTTATAGCTCATGTAATCACATATCAAGTATTTAGAACTTATAAAATTAAATACATATGTTCTTTTAATCGAATGAGCAAGTTTATTGTTCCTCCTATTATGCATGTATTTGATTGACATAAGTTTCTTTATTAAATTTCTCTCAGTTCAATGATAGCTTAGAAAAGTATTGGTTTATTTCAAGTATACACAAATAAGAATTATTTTCATACTGAAAGTGTAGCGGCCTAAAAAAGTTTTGAAATTTAATTTTAGTCGGATAAGATCGCTAAAAAGGAGTAATAGGTTTCCTTTTGCCTTTTTTGGAAATGTTTGAAAATTTGGGGGAATTCTTTTAAAGATTCGTGTTTTGAAAACTAAAACTTGGAGTCGCCACCGGCCACTAAGGTAGGCTAAACACCATGAAACCAGAGATTCTTTCAAAAAACGGGTTCGGGAGTTGGTTACGCGTGGGGAAAGATTAGCACCCTCATCGCGCTCGAAAATCGGTACCAAAATATATGTTGCCTTTAATTGATAGAAATTATCAAAATTTAAATTGAATTTAATTAAATTGTTCGTGATGTAGACTTTAATTAGATGGGCTCGGTCAAATTGGTGAATTCAAATTAATAGAACATTTAATTAATAAGAGTGACGATTCCTCGGACCATAGATTAAACCGATATCGAATAAGTCTGACTGCCATGTTAATTTATGGTTCGAGTCTCGTTCATCACCTTTATGCATGATGCAAACAGTTAAACCATGATGTGATGACTTGTAAAATTTTATTTCAAATTATATTTACCTTTAGATGATAAGAATTAATTCGAATATTTGGTTAACATCCAGTGAGCCAAGACTGTTATGACACAAATACCAGAATTAATAAATATCACCGTTTTATGATTTAAGTTGATTAATAATATGCAATGTCCAATTAAAATATTAGAGGTCTAATGAATGACAATTAAAATGCATGGCATAGAAAGACACAAAATTAATACCTAAGGCCCACTAAAGCCCTAACCTAATAGGCCCAAATTATTGGATAAGACCAATTAGTGATATAATTATTAACTAGATTAATCTAATATTAACCCTAAATTAATTTAATCCTAAAAACTAAAAACCAATCATTTTATTGGTTATCTTGAACCATAACAATCAATTCGATTAACTTTAAACTAGAATCCCAATAAGCCAAGGAAACTATCTAAAATTAATCGAATTAATTAGTCATGATTTTAAATTAGGTGATCTACATGAATTCCAATTTTACCCCTAAAATTATTAAGAATTGTTCAACCAATTTTAATACATTTAACATTTACCCAAATTAGCCAAGGGCGAATTTAAATGGATTAAATTGGTTCAAACCTATAGTCTAACTAAGGCTCTAAACCTAACTTGAATTTAATTTAATTAATTTAAAGCCTATGCCCCAATTAAATGAGCGCATAGTTTAAATTAATTAAATTAAAATTGAAACTCTATTTTAATCCTAAAGGGCCTAAACCAAACAACAAAAATCTACCCTAGTAACAAAAAAAAGAGGAAAAACAAACACAAATCAATCACAACAATATTTACATGGCTTAAAAAAGACATCATAAGCATGGTAAGTGTAATGTAAAGAAAACACATACAAATAACAAACCACATGAAAATCATACTATGCACAAAATATCTATAAATATGTATACATATCAATACATATGAGCAACAAGGTTCGGCGGTAATTGTAACTTTATACATACATGTTTGAACCGTGCTATAACATGTAGAAATTATATACAAGTGTATAATACATTATATACAAAACCACATAGAGAGCCTATATACATACGACATGCACACATAATATGTAATGAATGCTTAATAGAACATAATGGAAACAAATATGAACTTAAAGGCATATATTAATACATCAAAATACCAAATATTAAACATAAACAGAAAATTGAACTGAAAACTTAAACATGCATGCAAGATTAAATTAAGACAAAAAAGAAATCCAGGGGCCCAACTAGCAATTTTAAGACTAGAAAGTGACCAAATTAAACATGTTTTCAAAAAATAGGGGCTAAATGAGTTATTAACCCTTTAAAAAGGATTAAATTAAAATAAAGGCTTAATCGAACGCGGGTTAAAACCAGAGGGACCAAGGGTGTAATATAGGAGTGCAAAAACCCTTAAAAGAAATTACAAAAACACGGAAGGACTAAACGGTAATAAAATCACTTTTTAAAATCGAATCAGACTGAAATCAGGTCTTGATTGCATTTTTTAATAAAACAGGAAGGACTGGGATTGTGATTTAAAAAAACAAAAACCCCTCGAGGGTGATTTTAAAAACACAGAATGTTTTATTTTGTAGTAAAACTATTTTTTTAAAAAGGCTGGTATAAAGCATATGTTTTAGGGAAAGAAATTTTTTTAACCATTTGAAAACTTTTTAACCATTTCTGGAAATCCAAAACCTCTCCCTTCTCTCCTAGCTCCTGATGAACGCTGTCGTTTATCGGAACAAAGCCCATAAATCGGCTGCCGCGAAACCCCTTTGACCGCTGTACGTCAGCGTTGGAGATCCCAACCAACACACTCTAAAACTCCTCTCACCCTCCTAAACACCAAAACCGAAACTAGATTTCAAAGATCCAACCCTTACATACCTAGATCTAGGCTCAACCACTTTGAAACAAAAGGTTTCGAACACCCTATTGGTTCAGCACTAAGAGCCGACGGCCATGGTTTATTATCGGTGGGTGAAAACGGAGAGGGCACTCAAAAAATGTTGTTGGCTCACCCCCCTTGGTCCAAAGGCAGAGGGCTTGTCGCCGGCGAATTTTCAAGGGGCAGACAGACTGATGCTCAAGGCTCTAAGGGTAAAACTCCCTCTCTTAGATTTGCTTTTAACCATGCATGCAAGAAAGAAAACACATGTATCTCTAAGATTCTTTCTCTATTTTTTTGTAATGTTTGTCAACTTTTTTCGTAGGGTTTACACTATTTTTTTGATCGGTTATATAATCGAAAATACATGATTAAAAAAAATAAAGCTAATATCTTATTGGTTGCTTCGCTCTGAATTTGTCTCTTGGCTTGCCGTTTTTTGCCTTCGATTGATCTGTGTGCATTTTTTGTTGCATGTTGTTGCTGTGCCCGAACAGGAAATTCGGGACTGGAGGGGCAGCTGTGGCAGATGAGGAGTTAGAGGTTGCTCAAAAGTCGTGCGTGTGCTGCACGCGCGCGTGAATGAGTGCAATAGACAGGACGTGCATCACATGCGCGCGGGACTCGATCTTGACCGTTCGATGTGTTCACAAACTGACGGCTACAACAAGGAGAAGCGCAAGGACCCAAAGGCTTCATTAGGGTTTCCATCTGAGGGTTGATCTATACCGTTGGATCTAATCTTGATCCAATGGTCACCAGTGAGCTGCGCATAAGATCAAAAAGGCATTAGGGTTTCTATCTTTGTAATTAGGTCTTTTCAGATAACGGGCCTTATTGGGCTGTGTATATTTAATATTTTTTGTTTTGGGCTTTTAATTATGTAACATGGACTATTTTTTTAAAAAAACATTGGGCTTGAATTATTTATGGGCATTTATTTAAACTATTTTTTTGTTTTTTTGTTTAATAATAATACTTAATAATAATAAAATAATAATATTAATATTAATATAATAATTAATATGAACATGATAATTTTTGTGTTTCGTATATTTTTCATATCATAGTTGTAACATATAATAAACTAATAGTAATAAGTATTATAATAATAATTCTAATAATGTTTTTGGGGTTTTAAACATAATGACATAAAATATACTATATTAATAAATAGAAATAATATTTTGGGGTTTTGTGTTTCGAATAATAGATATAATACTAATTAACGACAACTAAAGCCATTATTAAAAAAGCTAACAAAAATAAAAAACGGGTTAAAACCGTGAATAAAATTAGTGATTATAGCTGCCCCTCTTTGCTTATCCTTGTACAACAAGAATAAAGCAAAGACCAAAAGCACTAACTTTACCCGACTTTCCTGTCTGAAGATTCCGAACTGCGAGTCCTTCCAAAATAGAATCGTTTGCCCTTCCTCTTCCAGAAATTCTAGAGCTCCGAATTCTTCCCATGTAAGGCTGGAAGAAAATGAAGCCCTTAAAGTGATGTTCCAATCCTCGATCGTCTTGACACCAAATGATATCTCCCTTTGAGTCTTTTAGAATGCCCTCGATCTTCATCGCCTTGGCCTAGGGTGGTCTCTCGCCTTGAGGACCCTAAAACTGACGTCTTGCTTTCTGATTGTCTTGACACCAAATATCTCGATTTGAGTCTTCTGAAGTGCCCTCGATCTTCATCGTCTTGGCATGGGATGATACCTCTCCTTGAGGATCCCAACTGATGTCTTGCTTTCTGATTGTCTTGACACCAAATATCTCGCTTCGAGTCTTTTGAAGTGCCCTCGATCTTCATCGTCTTGGCATGGGGTGATCTCTCGCCTTGAGGATCCCAAAATTGATGTCTTGCTTTCTGATTGTCTTGATACCAAATATCTCGCTGTGAGTCTTCTGAAGTGCCCTCGATCTTCATCGTCTTGGCATGGGGTGATCTCTCGCCTTGAGAATCCCAAAACTGATGTCTTACTTTCTGATTGTCTTGACACCAAATATCTCACTTCGAGTTTCTAAACTGCGCTCGATCTTCATCGTTTTGGCCTGGGTGATCTCTCGCCTTGAGGATCCCAAAACTGATGTCTTGCTTTCTGATTGTCTTGATACCAAATATCTCGCTTTGAGTCTTCTGAAGTGCCCTCGATCTTCATCGTCTTGGCCTGAGGTGATCTCTCGCCTTGAGGATCCCAAAACTGATGTATTGCTTTCTAATTGTCTTGACACCAAATATCTCGCTTCGAGTCTTCTGAAATGCCCTTGATCTTCATCATCTTGGCCTGGGGTGATCTCTCGCCTTAAGGATCCCAAAATTGATGTCTTGCTTTCTGATTGTCTTGACACCAAATATCTTGCTTTGAGTCTTCTGGAATGCCCTCGATCTTCATTGTCTTGGCATAAAAGATGCTCACCACTCTTGAATTAACCAGAGATCGGAATACCCTTTGAAATCCTAATCATGCAAGTCAAAAGACTCTCGACTCTTTGCTAAGATCTACTTCTCTTCTCGTGAAGCTATAGATCATATTCTATATCAATCTTCAAATACCAGCTTAAGGACAACTAACTACAAATGATGCATGAGCAAAGTTATTTTTAAATTTGTTTGGGAAAAACTCGCACTTTCTGGTCGGTCACCTTTAGCTCCCATGGGCCCTTTTCTTTGTAGAATCTTCATTTTTTATCCTTTCTTAAAATAGTGTAGCTAATTTGCATTGGTTGGAACATAATAGGTCACTTCCTTGAGGTCTAATTCTGGATCATTGTCCCTACTCCACTTCAACGTAAATGTTGTCTCTTCAATGTCCCTTTATAACGGGGTCTTCAATATTATGGTGAACCCATGCCCCTAAGTCTCAAAACTTTTCCCACTTCTATGAAGTCCAATCTTCACTTTCCTGAACCACACAAGGTATTATCTTTATCTCTACTGGATCTCTCCCTTGTTTCCTCTTGAAAGGATCGTTGGCTTGCTCCGGTCAGAATCAAATCTATCATTTGCTAAAGCCCAAATTCATGACATCACCCTTACTCAACTGTTATTTCTTCTACGGCTCTTTATAATGAGCCTCATTCTACCTCGGCATAGGGATGAACACATACCCCACAAGCTTCCAAGCTTTCTGTACTTCGACAAGGTCCAATTTTTAAAGTATTTCTTGAATCCTCAACTTTTGCTTCAATCTGAAAGGAAATTGTTACTTGTACTGGCCATACAAAATCTATCGTCTTCCATCTTGTGACATCGCCCCCACAAGCTTCCAACCTTATTCTTTCTCTTTTCTCTCTGTTTCTTTTCTCTTCTTTTATTTCTCTCTCTGTTTCTTTTCTCTTCTTTTATTTCTCTCTCTGTTTCTTTTCTCTTTCTTTTCATCTATATGTCAGTTTACTAACTAATATTTCAACAAAGAATGCTTTTTGGGGTTACTATACAAAACCAAAACCAACAAAAAGAATAGAATGCCTCGGATATCAAATGCAAGAGCGTCTTAGATTCAATCCTCCGGTGAAGAATATCTTGCCTTTGAATGTTGTGGCGATATTTAAAGTTGTGAAATTTCTGCCAGATTGCTCGGTTCATCCTCATGATTATGGTATTTGCTTGATCTGTTCGAAAACTACTCCTTCTAGTTCTCATTATTTCCTCCAAAATATATTATGGTTTATGAATTTGCTTAACACATTGAGTGTAAAAAATATCAATTTAAAAATTTTGGTATAGGTATATACTTTCAATCATAATTAATATCGTGTCAGTGCCTTCAAAGAGTCATCTCTGACGCTAGGGTATTGAACATGTGAAGCATAGCTCTTTATTAGATTTGTTCTCGCCCCCACAGCTCCATCAGGATGCTCCGAGACTTATTTGATCATTCATTGATTTTAGAGATTTATCTCTGATGTTGGGGCATTGAACAAGTGGAATCTAGTTCCTTATTAGATTCGTTTTCCTCCCCAACTCCATTAATTGTTCTTTTCTTGACATTTTTTATTAAAAGAATTCCCACATTCAAACTGTTCTATTAGTCTTTCTTATGATATTTTCTCATCATTGAACATCATCGAAGGAGTAGTAATCTATGTCTCACACTTTGCTGACCAAAGCGGGCTGAGCAGGAAATCATACTTCATCGTGATCACAACATTTAATTGATCCTTCATTAGAATCAATGCCACATCATGCACGTGATATCTGGGACTCTACGAGGGTAAGAAAGAATATACATATATATTTACTCAAAAGATGCATCCTTCCATTAAAACAGAAAAAGCAAACATGACATATGCCCTTACAAAGAGATCCTTGCTACCTTTGGGCAAACAATAGCAAAGTTAATTTGATGCATCACTACAAAAGAAACGAGCACATGGAGTCATTTAAAGGGATATCAATACCTTCCCACAACTCACCCTTATCATTCTCTCTCTTACACTTCAACAGACCAACTTCAATCAGCCCCTGGACCTTGTTCTTTAATGCTCCACAATTTTCTGTCGTATGGCCTGTACTCCCCATGTGGTAGTCACACACTTCATTGATATCATGATTTTTAGGGTAGGGGGACCCTTTGGCCTAGATGGGATAGGGGTCAGCAATTTCTTTTCAACAAGCATAGGAAGTAACTCAGTTTAGGAAATCGGTAGAGGGGATGACAGGTAATTTCTTCCTCTCTCTCCTTACATCTACCCCTTGAAAAGTGCTTGCACCCTGACCTCTATGGCTTGGTAATGGCTTATTTTCAACGTTAAGCCCTTCACACTTTAGAACTCCAGCATTTAACATGTTTTGTACCACCTTCTTGAATGCCATACAATTCTCTATTGAGTGTCCCCTTACTCCGGCGTGGTACCCACAAAGTGCGCTAGCATCATACCATGAAGGATAAGGTGGTTAAAAAAGAGTGACAAAACATGGTCGAACCACATAGGCCTTGTATAGCTACGAGTATAGCTCTATGTATGAAATTGGTAGAGGAGTGAAGGACTTTTTCTGTATCTCCTTTATAGGACCCTTAGTCTCCTTTCTACCCAGACATTGTACGTTCCCGGAGACGGCCTGAGGTGAAGAGATCGTTAGCTTTTTAGGGGCTTCATAGGTGCTCGTGTTGCCTATCCCAAGATCTATTTTCTTAAATTGTTCTTGATTCGATTCTCTGTTAGTTGGTGAAGACCAGATTTTCAAGAGAGAATCTTCAATCTTATCCAAAGCCAACTCGATAGGACATTCGTCCGCAGTAGAAACTACCTCATACTGATTGACGATGGCTTGGTCTTCGTAAGACAAAGTCTTTTCCTCTGTAGAGCTGCAATCCCAACTCTCATTTAGGTTTTCAATCTCCCTTTGTACGAAGGAGTCTTCAGTCAGACCCTTTCCTTTGGTCATGGTAGGTATCACACCCTTTAACTCGTTGATTTGCCCCATAACTTCCTCTTGGGACTTTTTCACATGTGCCATTATCTCTCTTTGGTTTCCAACCAAAAGTTCTTGAATTTCCTCGAGTTTATCTATCCTAGCTGCTAGGTCATTAGTACTTCCAAAGCTATTATGGCCATGAGTCATCCCTTTATCCTTTCTATTTCCTGAGACGAATGCTCCTCTCAAACTGGCTTCCATTTTAGTAAAACCACTTTCCATTTGTTCTCTTTGATGTAGGATGTTTAATCACTGGCATGGAATCCCCAACAATTATTTTATTGTTTCATGAATTAATGCATTCAATGCAACATAAATGATTAAGCAAACACTTAAAAGGAATGAATGAAATGCAAAACACGAAAGACCAAAATTCTTTCATAAGAACTCTTAACCAATTTTAACTTAGCAATTTCTTTGAACAAATACGACATAATGTAAATATGGATGAATGAAAAGGGAAACACTAATTTTGGCGAATATCATCATTAAACAACTGTCATCGATGAAAACGTTGTTCCATTACATCAATTCAAAGAACATCCGCTACGTATATGGTTCTAAACTAGCGCCTAAGTCAACAATCTCTCTCAAGATCCAAACAATCTTCTCCCATTCCTCGGATTCGTAGTCCACACATTCTTGGAGCTCGATAGCATCATCCCCTAGAAACTGCACCTTTCGAGCGATTTCTTGTATCTGGGTCATGAAGTATGCCAAATCATGCTCTTTCCTCCAAATGGTGTAGGCGGCAAATTAAAGTTGCTTCACCGTAGGCATCCGGTGCGCTTGAATCGCTCCCCTATAGCTCGTAATTTGGTCTTTGAGTTGTTGGACCTCGTCTTCTAAACCCTCAATCTGGTCCTTTAAAGCTCGATTTCAGAACTACTAGCTTCTAGCTCTTGGGTAGAACCTTTATGTTTTAGAAGGAATTTCTCTAACTGCTTTATTTGAGCCTTTAACACCTCGTTCCGACGTTGCTCATTCTCAAGCTTTGTCGAATGAGAAGTATTCAAGTCTTCCATCTTCTGAGTCATGGCAAGTACTTGATCCTTGTGCTCATAGTACTTCTTCTTATAAGCCTTAGTTCTCGCCCTCTCTTCTTTGAGTCTGAGCTATAGTCCTCTGCTTGGCCCATCACTTGCGACTCTCTTGCTTTTTTTTCAACCTTTGTAACTTCTAAATTTCTTCTTTTAAGATAATATCATAGTGACAAAGAACAATCCACATCTCGTTTGTCTTCCTCTCTTTTCTTTTTCGCACGTGTACTCTCTATTAAATCAGGAAGACACCTGAAATCTTGAAGCTTTTTGAGTAGTTCTTCAATTGTTGTAGCAGAGATTAAGATTCTTCTTGCCTCTGAAAATATAAATCCATTTTCCACAGCATTATCAAGAAAAAAAGTAAACTATCAAAATAACTATTAATATTAAGCAAACCGATTGGTTTTTTATTTCTAGTCAGAGATGACCAGGAAGCTACGCATGCAATTTCTTCCGGTGTACCGATACCTTCAGGCAGAGCAATGAATGCATCAGAAGAATGAATCATGATTGCTATTCGTACTGGTATAGTATTTACTTGTACTTCTCTTCCTATTGTAGGTCCACACAAATAAGATAATGTCTTTGGAACTATTTCCGGAATTGAGCTTCCTTTCATATATGCTGTTGTAGTAACTACTCTCAATAAACCCATATATCCATCTTCATAAATAACTTCATATTTTTGCCTGGCCATAACTTCTCCCAACCCCTTAGCTGCATTTACAAAAGATTCATCTTTTCCTTGATACGATCCACAAAAAACACAAAACTTTTGAAGACGTCTGGTTGAAATATTTTCCATTTTTTCTTTTTTTTTGAAAAGAAAGGAAGAACAATACAAATATACAATAAGTGGTAGATAAGCTGTTGGTATAAAATGTTAAACCGACAAATCAAAATGTCAAAAAGTAGAAACTAAATTTTAAAAGATAAACAGTAAACATGATTGTCATTAATGAAGCCTGCAGCAAAGAGTGGTAGATAAGCTGTCGGTAGAAAATATTAAACCGAAAAATCAAAATGTCAAAAAGTAGGAACAAAAATTAAAAAGGTAAATAGTAAACGGCTGTCATTAATGAATCCTGCAACAAAGAGTCAAAAAGTCAACAGTAGCAAAATGATTACAATTCAATAATGGATCCTGCAACACAGTTATTCAAGATCACTCCAATCCAGACAGTAATTAAACATAACAAAGAAGAAGAGATTATTGCAATTCAAAACTTGAGAAATATTTACAGTATTTGTGACTGTGGCTCACAGCTTCCTTTGGTTTTACGTCCAGAAATGCCTTGAACACCTTCTATGAGTCGAGGATAGGCTTCCCATCCAGTTTTCTTAAAAACTGGCAAACAGGGTCTTTTATTGTCAGATTCCCTAAACGTTGCCATTCATTTTGAAATTTCAACTATAAATAAAAATTTGTCTTTGCACATCTCCACTAGGATGCGTCTCAAGAGAACTTTGGATATCCTCCAAATTCTCCTTACTCAGTCCATCCTTAACAAATATAATTTTGTCATCTCGATTTATGGAAGGCATCCCAATTGAACGACATCTTCCCGAACAAGTCCATCTTACACATTTTCAGTAGTTTGATCTGAGACGTTTGGATCTTCTTTTCATTGCATATGTACTTCTTCCAGTACCAGGTAAATGTAAAAAGGGAAGATATTCTTTATACACTACTTTTGCTTTGATTAGCATACAAACATCAGTAGGCATGCCTTTGTGCATGAGCATTCTCAATCTTTCAAGCCTGACTTTGTAAAGTTTCTGAATCATGTTTGGTGGAATAAAAGAAAAACGTTTCTACAATTTGGAGAGAATAACATCCATTTTGAAAGAAAAGGAAAATGAAAGAGAAACCAAAGAGTGAATTTGAAAGTAAAACTGCGAAATGAATATACAATATCAGTTTTATAGGTAGCTGATGAATCGAGAGACTTCATGGAGTATCTGCCATTTAACAAGGAATTAAAATAATAATAATTTAATATAATAATAAATATTCTAATAATAATATATAATAATAAAAAAACATAATTATATATAATTACACCAAAATATTTTTAATAAGGATCCAAAAGATAAAGAACATCACCTTGATTGGCTTGATTTTCAATAAGAGGTTTAAGTCTCTGTCCATTCACTTTGAACAAGTTTTAGGATTTTCAATGTCAATTGCTCCATAAGCATAAACATGCTTCACAACAAAAGGTCCTTTCCATCTTGATCTCAATTTTCCAGGAAACAAGTGAAGTCTAGAATTATAAAGGAGAACATTTTGCCCAACATCAAAAGTTTTTCTTGAATTCTTTTATCGTGAAAGGCTTTGTTTCTTTCTTTAGAAATCTTTGAATTTTCATATGCATCATTTCTAAGTTCCTCAAGTTTATTAATTTTTAATTTTTGCATTTGAGTGGCATCATCAAGATTAGAGTTAAACGTTTTAATAGCCCAATATGCCTTATGTTCTAATTCCACATGTAAATGACAAGGTTTTCCATAAACTAGTCTATAGGGGACATGCTCAATGATATTTTACAAGCAGTTCGATAAGCCCATAAAGCATCATTAAGTCTTAAAGACCAATCTTTACAATTTTGGTTAATTGTTTTTTTTCCAAAATCTGTTTAATTTCCCTATTTGCAAGTTCTACTTGTCCAACTGTCTAAGGGTGATAAGAGGTTGCAACTTTATGTGTAATGGAATATTTATTCATTAAAGATTCAAAAACCTAGTTGCAAAAATGTGTTCCACCATCACTTATAATAGATCGAGGAATTCCAAATCGACTTAAAAATATTTTCCTTTAAAATTTGATCACTGTTCTGTGATCATTATTGCGACATGAAATTGCCTCTATCCATTTTGAAACATAATCAATTGCGACCAAAATATACAAGAAGCCAGAAAAGGTGGAAATGGACCCATAAAATCAATTCCCCAACAGTCAAAAATTTCAATCACTAAAATTGGGTTTAATGGCATCATGTTTCTTTTAGAAATAGATCCCAATTTTTGACAACTTTCACAAGACTTGCAAAAATTATGAGCATCTTTGAATAAGGTTGGCCAATAAAATCCACATTGTAAAATTTTTGCTGCAGTTTTCTTTGATGAAAAATGTCCACCACATGCCCTGGAATGACAAAAATTAAGCTCATTTTCCAGTACGCATCTTCTAAATATTTGGTCAGGACTATACTTGAACAAGCAAGGGTCATCCCAATAAAATTTCTTTACTTCATTCAAAAACTTTCTCTTATCTTGAAGATCCCATTGAAAAGGAATTTTACCTATGGCAAGATAATTAGCAATATCAGCAAACCATGGTGTTACAGAAATACTTAAAAGTTGTTCATCAAGAAAAGTATCATTAATTGGTGTGGATTCAAAAGATGTATCACAAACTAGTCTTGATAAATGATCTGCCACCACATTTTCTACTCCTTTCTTATCACGAATGGTGATATTGAATTCTTGAAGTAAAAGAATCCACCTGATCAACCTTGGTTTGGCATCCTTTTTGGAAATAAGATATTTTAAAGCTGCATGATCACTAAAAATAACAACTGGTGATCCAACAAGATAAGATCTAAATTTATCCAACGCAAATACTACTACAAGTAATTCTTTTTCAGTAGTGGAATAATTCATTTGAGCACTATTTAAAGTTTTACTTGCATAATATATGACATATAGTTTCTTACGCTTCCTTTGTCCTAAAACAACACCAACATCATAATCACTAGCATCACACATGATTTTAAATGGTAAAGTCCAATAGGAGGTTTCGTTATAGGAGCAAAAAATAGCATATTTTTAAGTTTTTTAAAAGCATATTCACAATCTTCATTCTATTCAAACGCAGTATCTTTTAATAAGAGATTACATCATGGTTTAGATATTGCATAAAATTCTTTATGAATCTCCTATAAAAACTTGCATGTCCTATAAATGACCTTATGTCCTTTACAGTCTTAGGTGTTGGCAAGTTGGAAATTAAATCAATTTTTGACATGTCTACTTCAATTCCTTTTCTAGAAACAACATGACCCAAGACAATACCATTAGTAACCATAAAATGACATTTTTCCCAACTAAGAACAAGATTTTTTTCTTCACGTCTAACCAATACCTTTTTTAAATTTGACAAGAAATCATCAAAGGAATCACCAAAAATATAAAAGTCATCCATAAATACCTCAAGAATACGTTCAACCATATCACTGAAAATGCTTAACATGCATCTTTGAAATGTGGTTGGAGCATTGCATAATCCAAAAAGGCATTATTCTATATGCAAATGTGCCAAAGGGACATGTGAATGTAGTTTTCTCTTGATCCTTAGGTGCAATTGCAATTTGATTATACCCAGAGTATCCATCTAAAAAACAATAATATTCATGCCCTGCAACTTTTTCTAAGATTTGATCCATGAAGGGTGAAGGAAAATGATCTTTCCTATTTACTGCGTTAAGTTTTCTATAATCAATGCACACACGCCAACCAGAAACAGTCCTAGTTGAAATCAATTCATTATTTTCATTTTTAACCACAGTAACACCATATTTCTTAGGTACTACTTGAGTAGGACTTACCCACTTACTATTAGAAATAAGATAAATGATTATATTATCCAATAGTTTAATGAATTCATTTCTCACTATTTATTTCATATTAGGATTTCTCCTTTGTTGCATTTGTCTACAAGATTTAGCATTTTCTTCCAAATAAATATTATGAGTACAATCAATGGGCTAATTCCTTTTATGTCAGCTATGGTCCATCCTAATACATTCTTATGTAGTTTCAAAATTTCTAACAACTTACCTTCTTGGAGTGCATCAATTGTTGTAGAGATTATAACTAGAAAGGTTTTATTCTTACCCAGAAATGAATATTTAAGGTGAGATGGCAATTCAGATCCAAATTTGGTGGTTCTTCATTTGATGATACCAAAGTAGTTGGTAGTAATGGAAGTTTCTCAAATTTTTGTATCCAATAATGATTATCATTTTCTTGCAAAAGATTGTTTTAAGGACATCATCAATTTCAGAATCAGTAAAATAATTTTCTAAAGGATCAGAAAGTTTAGAAATGTTGATTTGTTCATGAACAAGTTCATCGATATAATCCACTTCATGTACTTTAGAATTCTCTCCAGGCTGCTTACAAACATTGAACACATTTAATTCAAAAGTCATGTTCCCAAAAAAAGGTTTAAAACACCATTCCTGCAATTAATCAAGGCATTAGAAGTAGCAAGAAATGGGTGACCTAAAACAACAGGAATTTGTACATTTTCATGTCAAATAGAACTTGTGTCCAAAACAATAAAATCAACTGGAAAGTAAAATTTATCAATTCGAACCAACACATCTTCTACCACTCCTCGAGGAATTTTAATAGAACGATCAACAAGTTGGAGTGTAATAGGTGTTGCTTTAAGTTCACCCAAACCTAACTGTTAATATACCGAAAAAGGTAAAAGATTAACACTAGCACCAAGATCAAGCAAAGCACGCTCTATTCTAGTGTTACCAATAATGCATGAAATTGTAGGGCATCTAGGGTCTTTATATTTGGGTGGGGTAAGATGTTGAATGATCGAGCTTACAGTTTCTGTTAAAAATGTTTTCTTTTGCACATTATGTTTTCTTTTGACAGTACGCATATCTTTCAAAAACTTTGCATATGATGGAACTTGTTTGATTGCATCCAACAC
Organism: Hibiscus mutabilis; assembly: GCA_019671005.1. NCBI lineage: Eukaryota > Viridiplantae > Streptophyta > Magnoliopsida > Malvales > Malvaceae > Hibiscus > Hibiscus mutabilis. The sequence goes on along the minus strand of CM033746.1, from coordinate 22,190,200 downwards.
AGGAATATTGATCTTAACTTGTTTGAAAAGTTCTAAGAATTCAGCATTTTTGTTTAAATTCTTTGTTGGTTGTAATCTATGGGGAAAAGGAGCATGAATTCCACATTTCTCTTTTTCTATGTCAATGTTTTCGGACTTACCATTATTCTCACCTTTACATTCTAAAGGAGATGATGATTCTTGAATTTTTGATGGAATAGTTTTATCAACCTTCTTACCACTTCAGAGGGTTGTGATAGATTTAACATCTTCATGTTGAGTTCCACTAGAACAAGAAGCAAGAGATTGATTAGAAGGATTTAGAAGAGGTTGAGCAGGAAACTTACCTTTTTCTTGAGTGCGCAACGAAGTTGTCAATGTTGAAAGTGTTGTCTTGATTTCATTGATAGCTTGTGATGTTTGAATATTAAAAATTTTCTATTCTTGCATGAAAACTTGCAATGTCTCATCAAGACTTTTTACCTACGAATATAAATTAGATGAATCATATTGAGGCTTTTGATTTTGGGGTACATGAGGATGGTTATTATTTTTCCAACCAAAGTTTGGCTGATTTTTCCATTGAGGGTTATATGTTTCAGAATACATAGAAGGAAAAGGCTTTGAGGATGTATTTATGACATTTGCATTCTCATGCAGTATTTCTTTAAAAATTGGAATGTTCGAACATTTAATAGTAGAGTGTCCTATAATATCACAAAAATCACAACTCTCTTGATTTTTCACTGAATTGAATTATTTTATTTTTCTAGTTTTTATGGCATCGATTCTTTTAGACAAAATAGCAAACTTATCACTTAAATCATTATCTTGGTTAAGGTGATATTTTCCTTTATTATGTAGAAGATTATATTTAGCAGATCCTTCTATGAAATGATCTGTGTGCCAAGACTGAGAATTTTTAGCTAAATGATCTAAGTAATCAAAAGCTTCTTTAGGTTGTTTACTCATGAAATCACCATTGCACATTGTTTCAACAAATTGTTTGGTTTTAGGAGTCAAACAATCATATAAAAAACTTATGATACGCCATTCTTCAAAACCATGATATGGGTAAGAATTTAATAAATCTTTAAAATGTTCCTAACACTGAAAAACGTTTCATTTGGCTTCTGATTGAAATTTTGAATTTGTTTCTTTAAAGAATTAGTTTTATGTGTTGGAAAAAACTTTTTTAAAAATTGAGTTTGCATTTCTTGCCAAGCGTCAATTGACCTAGGTTTCAACGTATTAAGCCAAAATTTTGCCTTATCTTTTAAAGAAAAAGGAAATAATTTTAACTTAATAATTTTATTTGAACATTGTTGGTCATTAAAAGTGACACATACATCTTCAAAATCTTTAAGGAAAGCATAAGCACTTTCACATTCCATGCCATGAAAAGTAGGAAGTAAAGATATCATACATGGTTTAAATCGAAACTTGTTTGCATTTGGGGGGAACATAAAAACTTGAAAGTAGTGAAGTTCGAGGTGGTTGCAAGTAATCACGCATCGAGCGCACTTGCATATTCGCATTTTCATTGAGAAGAAGTTGATCTTCAGCCATGGTAGGTGAATTTAGTGGTGTGTCAAACAAATTTTCGAAAAGAGTTTCAAAATTATTTCTAACCAAACGACGAGAATTAAAATCACGCTGTCAAACCCACATGAAAAACTAATATACACATAAATAGACGGTAAAATTGTCCATTAAATATAATATATATAAGTGGTAAAGCCGTCCTTTAAATATATTATATATAAATAAACTTGAATTCTAATTTTACCTTCCCCGGCAACGGTGCCAAAAACTTAACCAGCTCTTTTCCGTCGTATACCCAAGTGCAGGTTGTTGTCAAGTAATAATTCTCGAGAGTTCGAGGTCAAATACACAGGAAAGTTTTGTTTACAAATTACAAGATAAAAAATAAAATAAAAATCTGCAAAGAGAATAATTGATTATAATATAAATAAAAGAAGATGAGGTTTTGAGAATCCACTCTTCGTATTATACTAAGATTATTTTTTATTCATCTTATTACTCAATTGAAGTCCATATGATGAAATAAAATCCAATCGGAAGGTCCTGCAATGAAAGTCCAATGTCCAATGACCATAATCAAAGTCCAAAGTGCAATAAACAATGTCCAAAAAATTGCAAAGGTATAGTATATGGTGTTATATGGATTGGTGGAATCAAAATTAATAAACAAGTCCAAGTGTTCATTATGCCAATTTATTTTGTCTACAATAAATCAAGTTAATTATAACAAGCATTTATTGTGCCAAATTACTTGTCTATAATGAAGCAAGGTTCTTAATTTAATAACATGAATATTAACCAACTGAATTTAACATCATTTACTAATTCAACATGTTTTAGTATAGGTTGAGAATTTCAAACTAACATTTAGTATATACCAAAAGCTTCATCATTTCACCTCAGCAACTTAACATAGAAAGACACCATAACTTTAAAGAAAAATAAATTTGGTTTAAAAACCAAACATAAGAAAGAAAAATATAAAGATGAAAAAAAGAAAAGTGATCTTGAGTTCTTTTAACAACAAGGTTACAACCAAGCTTCCAAGATGATTTACAAGGCAAAACTAAAGCCTATTTATAGGAAATTTGTAATGCTAAATGCCAAAGGATGGTGGCTGGAAATTCATCCACTTGAAAGAAATCTTTGCATTATTTGATGACGACTTCGCATTACTCCGGTTTTCAGCATTTTGTGGAAATTTCTAGATTTGTTTTGACTTCCTATTTACTTTAAAAATTTAGTAGATTCAATAATCTTTCCAATGGTATCTCATAAGACAATTTTCGAGTTATGGAGCTCAAGTTATAGTCAAAACCGTGCAACATATTGAGTGCATAATTTTAGTACGAGTTTATTGAGTATATTTTCTCAATTTCAGCATTTGCCCAATTCCTTTCACCTTGGATCATCTTTGGATTCAACTTCATTTGTTTAATAATTGCAATCACCAAATTCAACATATCTAATCCTGCAATTAACACAAAAATAACTTAAAACATAAAAAAAGTAATAAAACCACAACATATTTAAAATACATACCAGAAAATATGAAATAACCAAAAAACCTACAAATATCAATAAAACACTTTATAAACAATGCAAATGTTCGTACTATAGATACTAAAATAAGACTATATTAAGGACTCATCATAGTTCGAGGCAATAGTGATTCCAAGACAAGCGTTTTAAAGAGTATATTTTTATGGTGTTTTCATTACTTGTAGTAAGGCAATGTAGGTTAATCGTTGGGGTGTTATTTTGTATATGATTATGACCTAATGATTTAAAATGGTTTAAATAATGATTAGATTGATTGCTTGTGATCTAAGTGTACACATGGTCACATGCTTCTATCTTTTAATAAAACTTATAGCCTATGTTAGTGGTCTTGACCTTTTGGTGCTTTGGACAATGCTTTATATTGTTAGGAAGTATGCCTCTAGATTACTTGTATGAATATGAATTGAGTTGAATATTTGGCATGTAATTATTTGAGTGTACTTGTTTAATGAAGGTATAATATTAGAAGCATGTCAATGTTGTTTGTGAGTAAGTTGGATATGTCCAGTTTGGGATTCGAATCCCGAAGATTCAATTTAGTACAACCTGTACCTGTACACTTGCTGCCGGTGTCGGTACGTGGTGTTATTTTAGTGACCAGTAATAAATAAGGGTGGGAATTGGGTGGGGCGTGGATGGTTTTGTATTTCCCACTCTGCCCCAACATTTGTGGTTACGATTTTGGGGAATCCTCATTAAATGCTTTGGGGATTTTTTCGTCCCATAGACGCCTCAAGCGGATCCTCATGGTTTTCGGGGATTCCTCATCCCCAAAAATATTGAATAAAATTACTATTTTACTAACCAAAATAAATGGTCAATTCAGTTCAAAAAATAAAGTTTGGATACTTCGATTGGAAGTAGTTATGCGATGATGTAGATTGAAAAGGTGTTGTGTCAGGGAAGATTTAGATGAGGGTTTTAGCTTATATCTAAAAAGTAAGATAGAAACATGTTGAGAAACTTGAGTGTACTAAGTTTTAGAGAAAATTGAAGTGATAATAATATATTGAAGAATTTTTCTTAAGATATATATTACAGCTATATAGATAAATAAGTATATATTTTTTAAAAATCTTGTAAAATAACGAGATCCTTGCAGATATTTTTTGGGATCCCCACAATTATTTATATGGCTACGGTTCGATTATCCCCATGGTTCGGATACATCAACCCTCTTCCCCATTCCCATTTGAGCTTTGGTGATAAAACTTCCCCCGTCCATGTCCCTGTGGGTAAAGATTTCAATTATTCCCTATCCCCATCGGTTCGTATCCCCACGGTTTTTGAATATTCCCTACCCAATTCCTACCCCTAGTAATGAATGTGGGTACCGGTACGCAGGATCTGGTTTTGGTACACGTAGCCGAGTACTAGTATGCCCTGTTGTGTACGAATTCTAATATTTTCTTCGATGTTTACCTATCTCGATATGGTATCTCATGTACTGGTACGGCCAGTAGTTAATTCGGTTAAAGGGCTATACCAAGTTTAGGTTCTTTGTATTTTGATCACTATTTGTTCATGCATCAATTGAATAAGTAAATCTTGTCCATTTCACCTTAGATTTTTGCAAGCATGCTTCTAATGTATCTAATTGTCATAAGATGCTTTTATAAACGTGTTAGTCCCTGGGTTTTGGTAGTTTTACAATTCAGTCCTTAGTTTCATATTTTGCTAAATTGGAGGTTTATTTGTTATTCGTTAGAGCTAAAATTTGACATGCTAGCATGAGATATGGTTAATTAATTATTGGTAACTTGAAACTTGTATAAGTCTCTGTAATTATTTGGATTTGCATTTTGGTCCCTAGAATTGTTGTATTTGCAATTGAGTACTTTATCGATGTTCGTATCGAATGAAGATTAAACCCCTAATTGTATGTACACCCTAGGCTCTAATGGTGCATCTAGATAAGATAAAAGAAAAAACGGACCTAATTTGATATATTCGATTCGAGTTTTCTATGGCAAACCTAATGTGGCGCTCCGAGTCAAGGGGGATACATTTGTTGATATCAGAGCTAGGTTCACAACCTCAAGCGAATAAAGTTTAATCTGACTAGCTTGAAAAAAGTGATAAATGTATTCGTATGTACTCATGTTGTTAATTACCTATGTTGGGGATAATCGGGAACACATTGCCTATTACAAGTGTTTTTGAAAAGGTTTTGGATAAGTGTGAAAAGTATTGTTTTCCTACCTTTTTTTACTCATTATTGTTAGACTTAAGCTCATTTTAGTTGCATTTGTAGTCATTCATGCATAAGTTCGTAGTTTCCTAGTTCAATGTGCTTGGCCATGCATTCTATTACTTTTGTAGAAAGAATGCTGCTCTTTTGCTTGTTTGTGTGCAGAACGAATTGCTGAACCAATTGCCAAAGTCTGCCATGGCGTTGAAGGGATCAAAGCAGTTAGAATCTTCAACTGCCCAATCCAAATTCAAATGCAAAGGATAAATCCCCAATTTTATTTATTTATCAGCTACATTATCTCCCATATTTGAAATTCAACATGTAAGCCCTATCTCCACCAAATTCCTATGCAACAAACTCTCATCCACACCTATTTAAAGGGGACCGAAACAGATGAAGAAGAAGGGAGGAAATTAGGAGGATAAGTTCATGAGAGAGGTTGAAAGGGATAGGTTGATTGTGGGAGGAGTGGTCAGATTGAGGAGTTCATCTCCTCTCTTCCTTCATTGCAGTAATCGCACAACACCCTTCATGTTGGAGAAATATTTCTTTGTATTTTCTTTTCATCTGACCATGAACTAAATTAGATGGTTTGGGTTATTAGGTTTTGAGAGGATTTTGTATTGATGATTGGATTTTGGTTTAAGGTTAAATGCATTATGTTGATTCAATTCATGTTCTTACAAAATTGAGTAGTTTATAGATAAACACTTGAGTGAGATTCATTTGTTGAAATTAATCCCAAAATTGGTGACAGCACAAGGGAGAGCGAGATCAATGGAGATTCGTGGGAAGGAATCACTCTAATAAAGTGACAGCCATTAGAGGTTCCTCAACCGAGTCGATTTCCAAACATTACGAGAGTTAATAGAGATCGACGGACTGGATTAAATCCAGGTTTCCTAACATTGCGAGAGCTGAAGGAAATCAATTCCTTTTTGAACTAAGTTTCCGAAAGGTGACGAAGTGTAGGAGTTTGTCGACGGGGAGAATTTCAACCGGCTAACAAGAGTTTAAGGAAAGACATTGTTCATTCTTGGTAAAGTAACGTGTGTTCAAGTTAGAAATAAAGTGAAGGCAATAAAGAACACTCTGCTGAGCATTGGAGACACAATTGGCTTGCCACGGTATCGCACTTGCCGCAATAATTAACTTGCCAGGGAAACCATTTGCCGAGAAGAGTCCTACTCTGACTCAACCACTAGCAATTGCATTTCACTGGTCATGGAGAGTCCTACTTCCAGCAAACTACTTGTCTGGGTAATTACTTGCCACGTCGATCTACTTGCCTCAGCATTTCACTTGCCTCCGCTATTCAACTTTCCAAAGCAATTCATCCGACAAACTCTCAATCTTGATAATGGAACCAATTTTCTCATTGATTACTTTATTTCCTTTACAATCTTTAGTTATTTGTTTTATTTTTCTATCACTATCTATCATCACAACTATTCTCTTATTTCAGTGCAAGGAGTTAAGAGTCTAAGTCCTTTAGACCAGTCCCTGTGGAGACGATACTCTATACTTATCACTTATTACTTGCGACGTGTTCACTTACACATTTGCGTAGCAGTCAAAACACGCGACAAGTTTTTGGCGTTGTTGCCGGGGACTGGCAATTGCGACTTTACCTTTAATCTCTTCCATTATTTTTTTCCTTCTTTTTATTTTGTTATTTGATTCAAGTGGCTAACACATTTTGGTTTTGTATCTGTGTACGACTAGGGCAAGACCAACAGCACAATACTATCCACTTGAACCTGAGATTGAACGTGTACTCCGTAAGAGAAGAAGAGAACTACGCACAGTTATGGAAGATCCAATTGCCAATGGCAATCAAAATGCAGCGGTAGGAGGCAATGCAGCTATAACAGATTAACCAGTTCGAGTACGAAATAGACCCATTCGAGATCATTTACTACCAGGCCTTGGTGATATCAATCCAGGAATTGCTACTCCTGAGATTCAAGTCGCAAACTTTGAATTGAATCCCGTAATGTTCAATATGCTAATTTTAATTAGCAATTTGGCGGCTCAGCAAACGAAGATTCCAGGAAATATTACGATCTTTCTTAGAGGTTTGCGATTCTTTCAAATAGCAAGGAGTCCATGAGGATGTCCTTAGACTTAGACTTTTCCCTTATTCACTGAGGGGTAGGGCAAGAACATGGTTCAACAGGACTTTTCCCCTATTCATTGAGGGGTAGGGAAAAAACATGGTTCAACAGCATATCACTAGGCACTCTAGAATCTTGGACAGATCTATGCCAAAGTTTCCTTGTTAGGTACAATTCTACTAGCATGATAGATAAATTGCGTAATGATATCACTTCTTTTCGTCAAGCAGATGACGAATTTATGTATGAGGCTTGGGATCGTTACAAAGAGCTTTTTTTCAAGTGTCCTATATGCGAATTTCGAGAATAGACACAAGTAGTGATGTTTTACAATAGAGTCAACGCACCAACTAGGATGATGCTAGATGCCTCGGCAAATGGAACACTCCTAGACAAATCACTAGAGAAAGCGTTTGAGATTCTTGATAGACTTGCCAACACTGACTATCAATTTCCAACTGCTAGGAGGGGACAAGCAAGGCGACATGCCACGAAAATTGAGCTTGATTTAATTGATGCCATCTTAGCACAGTTGGCCGCATTAACCAATATAGTTAAGAATCTGTAGCGTCCTATCAACACACATGAGGTAAAGGTAGTAGATTCATCTTGGTATTTTTGTAATGATAACCATGATTTTTTTGGGTGTCCACAGTGTAACACCCAAAAAAAAATGACATTTTAAATTGAGGACTAAAGTGCATGAATTAAACACGTGATATAGTTTGGTAATTTATTAAACAATTCAAGGCCTTGGGGTCAGATTAGTCCCTACCTATGTATGTTCTTAATGATAAAAAAGGATAAAGAATTGAAAAGGGTACTACTGAAGGAGCTTGAACCAATGACCCCATGCATGATAAGCCAACGCCTTAACCATTTAGTCTAAAGTAAATATTAGTTTTTAGACTGATGCAATTTCTTTTAAACCATAGCTTCTATTATATCTGAATAATTTAAGTAAAGGCCTGAAGCACCCACTACCCCTATTATTATCTCTGTTCGAGAGTTGAGAGAACAGAAATTTCAGAAATTTTCCCCAGCCACTCCCCCTCTTTACCACCTCTGATCTAGGTCACTGTTCGTCCGTGGTTGACACCGCCATCATCCCCGTGTTCCCCGTTGCATCCTAACCACACCGCCATAAGCCACTCGCGCAGTCACGCCACCGTTCGCCTTGGAGAACTGCCTGAAAGTTCATCCACAAACCAAGCTCTCCTCTGCTTTTAGTTGTTTTCGATGTCGTGAGCCACCGATAAGCAGCTTCAACGTCACCGTTGTGACCACTTCATTTTCTCGTGCAAACCCTCACCACCATCGGTTACCGTTTGCCGAGAAACAACCTGAAATCTTTGGTTTTGTCCATCGGTAAACTCAAAATTTGGGTAAGTGTTGGTTATTTCTATTTATTATTTTATTTTATTTTATTTTGTCAATATTAATATTATTTAAACATTATATGTATTTATACTAAAGCTACCAATTACATTGAATATATATATATATATATATATATATATACTGTCATTTGAATTATTGCTATTTCTATTACAAATATATATATTATTGCCATATCTATATATTTGGTAAACCTTTGTGAATAACTGTAATAACTACTATTGTATTTTTAATACACCATATATGTACATACACATTATAATTAAGTATTACTTTCAAACTAATTATTTATGGCATGTTTTTGGATTTGAATTGATCTGTTAACCTGGATCGACTTTGGTTCATTCATTTCACATCCAAGATTTACCCGATTTGATGGATCATTAACCGAACCGCAGCGGAAACTGTTGACCTAAACCTTGACTTGTTTCTAGTCATCCTAAGTACGATTTCGAAGTCCGCATCGCGAATTCTAACCCAAGACCTTCCAAATCTGACCTTGAACTCGAGCATACATATAAATTTAATTATTTAGTTAAGAGCAATGAAAATGAGTCAATGACTGATTTTAGAGTATGTTTATTTGAAGGTATTCATATTTCCTTGTATGCGAGATTTTGAGAGACGTTGGGTTCGAGTTCAAAAGTGATCAAAAAGAGTTCAAGGGTCGATCGGTATAGCTCAGAGTCGAGGTAATACATTACTACCTCTTGTATGCTTTATGAACATGTTGGTATTTGGTTAATGCATGCATACTTATGGTAAACTGTACGGTTATCTATGCTTTAGTCGAATCAAATACGAAATATATTTATGATAAATTTAGATAAGATCGACATACTTGAATGAGAAGATTAATAAATCAGAAGGATCTGAAGGTCATTGATTAATAAGGCAGTTAATCTCCAAACCTGATTAATAGTGTTAAAAGACTCAATGTCAGAAATATTGGATATAAAATTACAAAAATGCCTAAAGTATAAGAATGAGGAATATACTCTTGACAATGAAAGAGATCGAGAAATCCACACTAGATCTAGTAAAACAACTGGTTTAACTGAGAACTTCGAATTACTTAGAAAGTTATGGTAACAAGACTTAAACCTCGAGTTGTGAATACTTGGATTTTTCCTAAATCTTAAACAAGTTTCCAAAGATAGATTTGCGGAAAGTTTTTCGTACATCCGAATTAATGAAATGACAGAAAAAAATTGAATTGACTAAAAGGACTAAAAATACTAATAAGGAAGTATTGACTGGAAGTGTTGAAATGACCAAAAAGACTGAAGTATCTGGGTACCGAAATTCTTTCAAATTATCTAAAATGATGGATAAACTCTCGAGTTCTGGAATGAATGAATTGTTGGAAGTATCGAAAGTACTTGAATGACTTAAACATCATCGAGTGCTTAAATGATTGAAATACCTATGTGACATAAGTGGAAGCTTGGAAAATTCTGAAATTTAAAATAAATCACAAATGAATGTAATGCCCTTGTGGGTTTGAAGCTTGACTTATGTAAACCAATCAATTCTTAATACTATTACAGTAATAGAAGATTACTGCACAAATATATGTTCAACCATTCGAGGCTCGTGCCAAGATAATTTGTGACGATGACTTGTTCAACTATACCACGCAGCTAGAGCTAGATATTGACCACGTGTGATGGGTACCTATTTGAATGTTTGGAAAGTAACGCATTAATGAGACGTGTTTAGTGGACTGGACTTGGAAGCCTAGCAAAACGTCAGTAATCTTTAGCACAGTAAATCACCAAATTACCCTATCGAGGATAAATTATGAAAATGCCTTTAGAAGTCAAATAACCAAAATGCCCTTGTTGGCCAAAATGATCGGAATATTCTTGATATTTCTAATATCTTGAATGATCCTGATGTATCAATTCTTGAATGCCGGATTGGAGACGGTTACCAAGCCCTTTTTTATAAGGACCTCGTTTTTGAAATTAGTTCAAAATTGTTAGAAGTTCAGTGTTGCCCTCTTTCTTGTAAATACCAAATATCATCGAGAAATAAATTGTTCCCTCTAGTGTGCTCCTTGTGTGCTATATGATGATTTACATGTTATTTAAATATTTTACAAAATGTTTTATAAACCGAACATATGCACATGACTATGATAATTTAGCACAAATGAAACCCGTCTTCGAATTCAAGCATGATTTATGGAAATGTTGATGCATGCCCTAGTATCTAATTTGATAAGTATGCTTTATGGTTACCGATGACAGATCATGATTATGTTTATTGATGGCTGCATATTATAGATGGCTTGTATCGAATTATTGAGGTACTTGGGGTTATGACGTGAAGTGATAAGGTTCAGCCCTGATCAGGCTGGTAATTTCGCCCGTATTTAGGTTCCTAGCTTCGCTAGGGTAATTCTTCCTGTACTAGGTTCATAGCTTTGGCTACGGTAATTTTGCCCGTGACCTAAGGTATTCCCTTAGGATGGTACCCTCGCCCAATAAGCCAGGGTTAATGCCTGTTTTCGGATCCTCTACTTCGGTAAAAATGATTTCGCCCGTATTAGATTCCCATGCTTTGGCTGGGGTAATTCCGCCCGTGACCTAAGGTATTCCCTTAGGCTGGTACCCAAGACCAATGGGCTAGGGTTAATGGCCCATATAGATGCAGTTCGGGGGAAATTGTATACTGGAGAATGGTTGGAGGGTAAATAGAGAATTAAAATGAACTCTACTGCTACTTGAATCATACGTTTTCGAAATAAAATGTTTAATTGCATTGTTACGATTGTATGTATTAAATTAGCACTGTTGGAACACACTAAACTCTTTGATTCAATTTTCGTAGTCAATATCTCTTCTGACTTTTTGGCTTATATGCTTCACGCTTGATACTCGGTGTTTGAATAATGAACAACTCCATCACTATCAGAACTAACGTTTATAGAAATATCAGGTCATATTTGGAACCATGATATTACCGAAAAGCCTTGACAGCTTCATGCACTGCCATGTACCTGTTTGTACCTTTAGCATCTATTGGTAGTTCTGTATTACTAAGCTTTTCCAAGCTCACATTGTTTTTACCATTGCAGGTAGAAGAAATATTTCATGGTAGTGACCGACATCTGTGTTTGGAGTTCTCTCAGCTTGGCTTTCGGAGTACGTTACTGGTATAGTTAGTGGGCATGTGTGTCGTGTATTGTTTTATGATAATGTCTGTAAAACTCTTCCTGAAACTACTGTTATATGTTTAAATGATTTTCTGAGATGGTATTTTAAAAAGAAGTTTATTTTTTACAGTTTAATATGTATTTAAATAAAAACATTTTTATGTGGATTTTTACTATGGGTCGCTCTTGTGACCCTAATTTGACCTCCTAGAATCTGATGTAACGTAGAGGCGAGTTTAGGGGTTTACACACAGAACCCAGAAACCGGTTTATATGTTGGAAACTACAACAGAAACAACAATCCATATTCCAACACATATAATCTAGGATAGAAGCAGCATCCAGGCTTCTCATGGAATAATCAGAATGGCTACAACAATGCATCTCGACAGAATACTAAAGCATCAGGATTCCAACAGAACATGCACGGCAGCAGAATAAATTACCGTAGCAACAATCAACAGCTAGTTCTTTGGAAATCACTCGCAAGGCTTTTATGCTTAAAACTGAATCTTATATGGCTAAAACTAGCAATTTCATGAAAAAGACTAACTCTTTTATGAACAGGACAAAAATTTGAATGCAGAGTCAAGAAGCAGCAATTAAGTCTTTAGAAACTCAGGTTGGACAGTTTGCCAAAGCCCTAAGTACGAGGCCACAAGGAACCTTGCCCAGCAATAATGAGATTGCATGAGGTTCGGGCCATGGGCAGTGTAAAGTAATCACTGCCAGAAGCGGAGCAAAGGTGTGGATCGAATGTGAAGATTTTGGTTGGATCTGATGTTTCTATTATTGGGAAACTACTGTAAAAGTTTAAATGGAATTTGGATATCCAAATTAAATCGAATAATTATGAGATTTTATCATAAGATAGAGAAAGGTTATAAAAGTCCATTATAAGTGCTGAGAATATTTTAAGTTCGATTCAAGATGAACCCTAAAGTTTAGTCCTGAGTAAAGGGATAAATTATCGGTATATCAGATTGAATGGAAAATTTTAGAGACTGATCCAAAAGCCATTGAAATACATAAAATATTATTTTATGAATATTTTATTATAGTTGGTTGGATTCTAACTAGATTTAGTTAGATTGTGATAGAGTGGCAATTTTTAAGTCATGTTGGTAAAAAAAGACTAGTTGGAGGGCAAATTAGTCTTTTACCAAGGATGGCATTTTTGAAATATTTTGGAAAATTAGGGGCAATTCTGAAAGTTCAATTACACATGGGATTAATCATGGCCATTGAATTTTGATAAGACTAACTCTTGGCCATTTGATTAAAAGGGTGAATTAATAAATTCACTAATTAAATGAATTTAATATTCATAAAATTATGACATGTGGTTTAAATGAATAAAAGATGAGTGAAAATATTCTCATCCTTATGAAGGGTTGTTCGAAACACCTAGAAAAGAAAAGGGGGAAGGGTTTTCAAATTTTCAAGTCCAAAATTAAAGAATCAAGGCTAGTTTCAAGCAAAAATTCATTAAGGTAAATTATTATACACTTGATTGTCTACATTTTACTAGTAATATTGCATGATAAAAGTTAAGTTTAGTTCATATTATGGATGAAGATGATTATGGAAATTGATTGTATATGATGGAATTGAAGTTGTATTGTGTAGAATTGATGTTATAAATATGGAATCAAGCTTGAATTTGGATTAATTCCATGTCTAATGTTATGAACCCCAACCCTAAGAATTTGGGTATTTTGGTTAGGGAATTAAATTGAGGATGGAATTGAATAGAATATGATGTTGTAAGCTTGATTATGATGCTAGATTAAATAATTTCCCCAAGTTGAAATTTTGTGAATAATTCGAATTGTTGGAGAAATTAGGGGAAATTGTTGAATATTTATTGTAGCATTTGAATTGATGAATTGTGATCAAAATAGCATGAATTGATGATTAGGGACCAAAATGGAAAATTTTGGAAGTAGAGAGATCAATTCGGAAATTTGAGAAAAATAAAGGATTGAATTTGAATTGATGATTATTTGATAGAAATGATGTTTCAAACATGATAGGAAGTTAAAGGAATTAAAATGACAAGAAAAGAAATGCGATGGGCCATTTTGAAATATTTTGAAATAAAAATTTTAGTGAAGGACTAAATTAATCAAAGTTGGAAAGTCAAAGGAAAATTTATAGAAAGGTTAGAAATAAATAAATAAATAGTTAGTTTGTACTTGAATTTAATGTATAAATGTGAGGTAGTGACCAAAATGCCACTTTTATAAAGTTTAAGAATTAAATGGATATTAGTCCAAAATGAGTTAATAGTAATGGAAATTGCTGTAAATTGAGCTTGAACAATTATTTAATGTTCAAAATGGTCATTAAGGAGCATAATGAACAGTTGGTAAATGTTTAGAATAAGAGTAATAAGGGGATGTTAGAATATTCAAAAAGTTAATTATGGAAGTTGTGTTGGATTCGAATTATGGCAGTAAGTTTAGTAAACTGCCATAAATTTTATTAAAAATGGTAGATGATGAATCTTATACCAATGTAAAGATATGGTTGTCTAGTTTCGTTTCCAGCAAACGGAAGTTAATTTCCGAAGTTCCAAGTTAAAAGATATGAATATAAAATATATGCCCAAATAAGTTATTGATGGGCAAGGTATGGTTGGAATGCTATAGAATATATTGGTTTAGCATTTTATGCGGGTATTACATTGTTAAAAGTACACTTAGTGTATGGTTAGCACAACCTAATGTGCAGAATGGTTAGCACAACCTAAAGTGTAGTGTGCTCAACACAACCTAACGTGTAGTATGGTTAGCACAACCTAATGTGCAGAATGGTTACCACAACCAAAAGTGCAGTGTGGTCAGCACAACCTTATGTGCAGTATGGTTAGCACAAACTAATGTGCAGAATGGTTAGCACATCCTAATGTGATGTTCAGAGGAGGACAACTTTATATTTATTAGCATTTTGATGCAATTTTATCTCGTGTGCTCAAAGTCCTCAAGACTACTTTGGATAATAATTTATTGGATAAATGGTAAATAATTTAGAGAGTATATGAACTCTCGGAGTAAATGGCAAGCATGCTGGTAGGATTTTATATCCGGTTATAGTATGTTAATACATGATTAACATAAGGAAATAATAATATATGTATATAGTGATCACAACGCATGGTTGTTATTATCTTGACATGAGATTAAATCAAGTTGTATTGCATTAATTGTTATAATTACTTCACTAAGTATATACTTAACGTATGATGATTTTCATACGTAGGTAAGAACAAAGATCGGAGTTAGGAGTAACATGCATCATTATCAGGAAGAAAAATAAACAGCACCGGTCATGACATCCTTGAATGAGTTTTGATGTTGCTGGATGGTATGTATAAATTATTAATAGTTCGTTTTGAACTAATCTAGATATGTTTATAATAAATTATATCGAAATAGTGGTTAAGCAATCATGTGACATTCTGTACTAGCGTTGGGTATTAAATACTAAAAAGGGTGTTACAATATGTGCATCCCGAGGGAAAAATCAAAGATATTCTAGTAAGAGTTGATATGTTTATTTTTCCCTTTGATTTTATTGTTTTAGATTGTGAAGTAGATGAGTTTGCACCCATCATCCTTGGGAGACCGTTCTTAGCAACAGAGAGGACTTTGATTAACGTTGAAAGAGGAGAACTCACCATGAGGGTGAATGAGCAGCAAGTCACACTCAGAGTGTTCAAAACGTTCAAGGAT
The DNA here is from genome assembly GCA_019671005.1 of Hibiscus mutabilis. NCBI lineage: Eukaryota > Viridiplantae > Streptophyta > Magnoliopsida > Malvales > Malvaceae > Hibiscus > Hibiscus mutabilis. The sequence goes on along the minus strand of CM033746.1, from coordinate 22,174,504 downwards.
ACCGACGATCCAGAGGAATGCCAAGCAATAGAAGCCACAAAAAAAGTTAAACTTCGATGCAGAAACTCAGATTGCTGGCTACTTACTCGGACCTGAAGGAAACACTAACATAGATGACCAATTGCATACCCATAGCACGTTCCTAGATGAACAACTGCAATTGCCAAGGGAATTCCCTGTATTCTGATATAGTGAATTTTCTTGTAAGTGGTATTTTACCTCATGATCTTTCTTATCAGGGAAAGAAGCGGTTCCTACATAATGCTAAGCATTATTGTTGGGAATAGCCTCTTTTGTTTAAAAAATATGCAGATCAGGTTATGAGATGATGCATTCCTGAGGAGGAGCAGAAAAATATGCTCCAACAATGTCACTCGTCATCATGTGGAGGTCAATTTGGAGGAACTCGCACAACAGGAAAAGTCTTACAGTCAGACTTTTATTGGCCTACTCTCTACAAGGATGCGCATGAGTTTTACAAGTAAAGTAATCTATGTCAAAGAACCGAGAATATCTCAATATGGCATAAAGTGCCATTGCAAAACATTCTTGAGGTAGAATTATTTGACGTTTGGGGCATTGATTTTATGGGGCCGTTTCCATCATTGTATGGCAACCTTTACATTACACTCGCTGTGGACTCTGTGTCCAAGTGGGTTGAAGCAGTTGCAACCCCCATAAATGACATAAAGACTGTTCAAAGATTTTACAAACGAACATATTCTCATGGTTTGGAGTACTGAAGGCAATTATTAGTGATGAGGGTAATCATATTGACAACAAACTTTATTGCCAAGGTGTTGCTACGTTTTGGGTTTACCCATAAAATTGCCACGACGTATCACCCGCAAACCAATGGGCAAGTCGAGATCTCTAACCGAGAATTAAAAAATATTTTGGAGAAAGCTGTAAATCTTTCACGTAAGGATTGGTTTGAGAGGCTAGATGATGCTTTTTGGGCTTATCAAACCGCATATAAGACACCCTTGGGCATGACACCATACAGACTAGTCTATAGAAAAACTTGCCACCTTCCTGTAGAGATCAAGCATAAAGCTTATTGGGCCATCTCAACAATGAATATGGATTGGGAGAAAGCCGAACAGAAGTGTTTGTTGGATCTGAATGAGATTGAAGAGTTCTGTGCACCTGCGTATGACAATGCTAAGTTGTACAAGGAGAAAACAAAACACTGGCATGATAGAAAGATTTTGCCACGGCAATTCTTGCCAGGGCAAATGGTGCTTCTTTATAATTCACGCCTTAAATTTTTTCCAGTTAAACTTAAATCACGATGGACTGGACCATTCGAGGTGGTTAAACCCTACTCCTATAGTGTTGTGATCCGATCAAGCAAGAATAGGACTGAGTTCAAGGTCAATGGGCAAAGATTAAAGCACTGTGTTGGAAGCCATGTTGAGAGAGACAAGTTCATAATCTCCTAGGGAGATGCATGAAAATGCTCTCGCTAAGGATGTTTCATTTTATTTTTTAGTTATTTTTAGACTTGTTATTTTTGGATTTTTATTATTTTAATTTCTTTTGAGATTTTTCTTATTTATTTTGGTTATTTAAATTGTCGGCTAGTAAGGTTCTTTAGTGTTTTTGAATTTTAATTTTGGTTATTTATATTTCTTTTATTTCTTTTTTAATTTTAAATTTGAATCTTTTCTCTTTTTATTTATCCATTATTTTATTTTGATTATTTTATTTTATTTTAATCTTTATCTTTTCTTTTTTTAGTTCAAGAGTTTGATTTGGAGAAGAATTGAAGGAGTGTTGAAAATTTTTTTCATGAGAGAGGGCAAGGGCCGGTAGGGTATTGTAGGTTTAAATACCTAATTTTGTTCAAACCCTAGATTTATTTCATCTTTTTCTCTACCCTGCACCACTCTTCCCCTTACCATCATTGTATGTTTTTCACCCATTGGTGAGACATCATTCAAACTTTAACCTTTCCATCACTTACCATTCACTTCACCATTATAACACCAACCTTCTATCTCTCCCATCCATTTACTCTCTCATATTCATTTCATCTATTTCCCACTTCTTTTTCTCCATTGTTGAAACTTTGAGTTTTCTTTTATTTTTCTTCTTAAATCGAATTAATGTCTACAAGCCTCAAAACCATGGATGAAATTTGTCCCTCATGTACGCCACAGCCATTATACCGTAAGTTTAGCACGGCGGCCGTGCAGAAGCAGCTTGAAGAGAAGTTTGCAACAAGACGAGTTTGGGAGGAGCAATACTTTGCCTATGACATGCTGCACCCGAGTTTCGATCTTGAGGAGTGCATATATGCCACGATTGAGAGCCGTAAATAGCCAATATTTTGTGAACAATCAGCCAGAGTAAACATCTCATGGGTAAGAGAATTTTACTCTCATATTTCTAGTCCAGATAACCCGGTCGTATTTGTACGCGGCAGGGCCATTCTTCTCTACGCTACTACCATCAACTCCTATTATGGTTTATTTTTCAAAGAAGATGAACATGCAAAGTTCGTGGAGAATGTGACTCGCAAGAAGATGGACCAAGTTTTGAAGGATCTTACGTTGAAAGGAATGAAATGGAATAAGGGAGAACTCAAGTGAACGGTAAACCGCATTATTCTAAAACCTGAAGCTAAGTTGTGGATTAATTTTATTAAGACTCGTTTAATGCCTACCACACACCACACCACACCACACCACTGTTTTGTTGTCTCGATTGTTATTGTTGCACTCTATTCTTTACAAGTGTGTTATCAATGTTGGGCAAATAATTGTGAATGAAATTTATGCATACAGTAAAAAGGACACATGAGCCTTATATTTTCCCAATTTAATAACTATTTTGTGTGACAAAGCCGATGAACGAATACAAAAGCGGAGTGGGTGGACAAAGGCCCAGTACATGCGAGTAATGCAAGAAGGAATGCCACGACCATAACCAACTGTCCCAGTTGCCCTGGAAAGTGCACGTACCGCGGGAAAAGACACTACACCAAAAGAGTTTGTCTCGGCAAGTTCTCAAGGGGTGGTCGATCTAGTACACCCTTTGTTGGAGAAGTTATATTGCATGGAGAAGAGACAGATGAAGCTCATGCTGTATATCAAGGATCGGGATGTTGCACTAGCACAAGTCATCTTGGAGAAGTACCCCGATTGCCAAGTACCATTCCCCATGTTCCCTACAGAGTTACTTGCCATGGCAACTAAGGCTGATAAGTTTGGCCAGTTGAGAAGGAAATTGCCACGGCAACTAATGCCAAGGATATAGGTAAAAAATTAGTGACTGAACCTATGTGAACTGAACCATTTGTTGATCCTGCAGATTCTAAAGACAGCACTTCCACACCGGTGATATCCCCACAATCGGATGAGCTACCACAGAAACCAATGAAGCATAAAGCTTCACCACTTAAGGAAGCTGACACAATGGGTGAGCCAGAGGAGGAGGTAGAGGAGAATGAAGCTTCAACCCCTGCACCACCATCAAGACAGCAACCAGCACGCACTAGAAAGCGTGTTAAGCACATGGCCACTAGGAAACCACGAGCTCGAGGTGATGACCTCTCTGACTAGCATTTGTATTCTCATTTTTTGTTTTTTTTTTGGTTTTCATGCATTGAGGTCAATGTTTTCCTCGAGTTTGGGGGGACTGTCTTGGTTGTTTCATGTTTAGCTGCATTTGCATTCATTTGTTTTAGTTAGAGTCACTTTCCATGATAGTTTGTCTGACTGAACTTGTTAATAACCTACTGTGATATCTGAGGATAATTTATTTGCCCCAACATTAGCTTAAGAGAACTTTTGACTCTAGGCTTAGCATGGAAAGTTTCTTAGGATTTCGTTATGATGCAGCTTTAATAAACACTGTTGTGACTTGTTAATCTAGGAGAACGTAGTGAACCTTAGGCAATAAATATTAAAAAACGCTAGAGGTTCCCAACACTGACTCTAGCCAAAAAAATGATGATGAACAATGAACCTTAGCTAGAGGTGCCCATCTGGCTTTAGTCTTAGGGATCTTGCAAATGCTAGAGGTGCCCGAAACTGGCTCTAGCTAGATTGGTTGCCTCGGCAAGTTAATAAAACTAAGGTTTTGCTTGGAACTCCTATGATTAACTTGTACATGACTTCACACACACTTCACTTGCATCATACTGAATTTTGAGTAATCGTTATATATTTTGCCTAATGTCACAAAGGTAATTAATGCTAGTTACCTCGGTTCTGAGGATTGAAGTAAGGTATGCAAATTGTTCATGTTTGGTAAATGCCTTGGCAGGTGCTTGTAAGTTTTGTATTGCTTGAGGACAAGCAATAGTTTGAGTTTGGGGGTGTGATAAGTGTGTAAAATTATTGTTTTCCTACCCTTTTTACTCACATTATTGTTAGACTTAAGCTCATTTTAGTTGCATTTTTAGTTAGTCATGCATAATTTCGTAGTTTCCTAGTTCAATGTGCTTGGCCATGCATTTTATTACTTTTTGTAGAAAGAATGTTGCTATTTTGCTTGTTTGTGTGCAGGACGAATTGTCGAACCAATTGCCGAAGTCTGCCATGGCATTGAAGGGATCAAAACGATTAGGATCTCCAACCGCCGAATCCAAATTCAAATGCAAAGGATAAATCCCCATTTTTATTTATTTATTTATCAGCTACATTATCTCACACATTTGAAATTCAAAATGGAAGCCCTATCTCCACCAAATTCCCACGCAACAAACTCTCCTCCACACCTATTTAAAGGGGATCGAAACACATGAAGAATGGGGGAGAAAATTGGAAGGATCTATTCGTGAGAGAGATCAAAAGGGAGAGGCTAATTGTGGGAGGAGTGATCGGATTGAGGAGTTCATCTCCTCCCTTCCATCATTTTTATAATCACACATCACCCTTTATGTTGGGGAAATATTTCTTTGTATTTTTTTCACCCGACCATGAACTAAGTTAAGTGTAAACTCAGGTGATGAGTTGTATGCTACGATAATTGATTTATGATTGGAATTCGAATAAATAATTTATTTTCGTTTTAAATAAAGTTAAGTGTGCTTGGGCTAGAGAAATTTTAGGATAGGTGACCATTGAGAAGTTTTCCTAAAAAAAATTTAAATTACCCCGATTTTTGATTAAAGAAGTCATAATATTTCTGACTCGTACCCGGTGTACAGATACGGGAAGGGGATTTTACAAAATTAAAGCATGACTTGGACTGTTTTGAATAAATAATTTTATATACATGATTAATGGACTGTTTTGATGTGTTTATATGTTTACATGTATACTTGTACAGTTTTGAGTATATATGAAAGATTGTGGACTGTTTTTGAACATATAAATGTATTCTCATGAATTAATGGTACTATGGATGATTTTAATGGAAATATGTACAAGTGAAATAGGTTACTTGAATCACAAGACTATGATAAAAGAACCTAGGAAGTTTATAAGTTAAATTATGAATTGATAATGACTTGTATAACAAGTAAAGTGAATCTTAGCTTGTATTATATTCTTTGTGTAATTAGTCAAGCTTGGTAAAATGGCTACATGTTTGAATTGCTTGAACATTCAAATGCTTATGATTTGTTGAACAACCTTGGAATTTTATACATGTCTTTATTCAAATATCTTACCTTGGAATAGCTAACTTCTTGTCCAAGCTTAGAATTATATGTGCATGAGTAAAAGATCTAAGTGAATGGATGGATTATTGTTCCATGCTTTAGATGCTTTAAGATACCTCACTAAGTAATCATACTTATACATCTTTTCACTGTCTTTCAGGTTAAGTTCATTTTTGGTTAGCTATGAGCCTGGACAAGATCACCGGAAGTCGAGTTGTATGTCTCGAACTTCCTTAAAGAACTCCTAGATGGTGGCACATAGTTGTTAAGTTGCATAATGCATTTAAATTCCATTTTGGTTATATGTGAATATAAGTTTGATAAGTATTCAGAGTTTTGTAACGAGCCTTTAATTATTTCTTGGTTGTTGCTTGCTTGTATGATTTAATAGTTAGTAAGATTGTGTGGTTGTTTAAATATCTATATGAGTCTTAAGTTGATAGATTACCTTGATGACATGTGTGCTACAATTTGAAATATATATTATCATGTAATACCCCAAAATTTGTTATGTTGATTAAGGGTCATTTAGTACCAATATAAGGGCTTAAAAGCTTACTTAGTGACTAAAACGACAAAAAAATAAAAGCTAGGATTTTCTCAATTATGGACTGTAGAAAAGAAATTTATGAGGTTTTAAGGTGTCATGTGATAGAGAATGAGTAAAATAGGATACTCGCAAAATTTAGTTAAAATTCAAGGAAATTTGGTATGTGAATTTAAGGTTAAAGTTTAGTGACCAAAATGATAAGTTTTTAAAACTTGGGTGGTACAAGTTGAAATATCAAAAGTTGAAGGACCAAAGTTGTAATTTCCCAAAAGTTAGGTACTTTATTTCATAAATAGATAGAGCCCCTATTGGTGTGGATCAAATGAGGAATTACTAATTTGATCCGATATTTCAATTATTGGGAAATTGCAGTCAAAGTTTAAGTTGAATTCAGGTACCCAGATTGAACTGGAAAATTTTGAAATTTTACCATATGTTAAAGAAAGGTTATAAAAGACATTTCCAAGTGTTGGAAATATTTTAGTTCGATTCAGGATGAATCATGTGATTTATTTTGATTAAGGAATTTATATAGTAACTGATAAAAGTTCTTGGTATTTATCGAATCAAGCTAAAATTTCGGAGGAGATTCCATAGAATTTGGAAGAGTTATAATATATTATTTTATGGATATTTGGAGAATTTATCAGTAATTGTTTTATCCTGTACATGGATTAAACAGATTATGGAGAAAAAATATGATATAGATTACGGGAATAAAAATATAGTATAAGATATCGAATTTCGATTGAACTGTAACGTTAAGCATGCTCAAGGCATAGGATGGGTGACATTTTTGGGAAGGTCTCATGTCAGTAATTGAAACCGATTTCGAGTTCCGAGTTAAAAGATATGAGTTTTTAATCGAATGAAGGTCAGAAAATTTCAGAGCAGTTTTTGGTCATGACAGCTTTGTGACAGGAGTTTGAAGAATTTTCATACTTTTTAGAGATTTTATTAATTTATGTGGCTTATAACATTAGAATCGTTATCGAATCTAGTTATTACAGTATGAAGGATATTAAGATCCAATGTGTATTTTCATCTTTAGAAGTAAAACTCTGAAGGTAGGACAAGTTGACAGAAAATAGAATTTGATACATTTTGTATCTAAATGTTTGATAACAAGCTCGGAAGAATTATTGGAACTTCAAATTGGTCGTTAAGGACCAAAATGAATTTTTGGACAGAAAAAGGAAGAAAGGAAAATTAAGGAAATTTTTATGTTAAATGATTAGATAGCTTGATTGAAATATTGTTAGAAGTGGATCTAATAAATGTTTATTTATATTCATGAGGTTAATGAAGTCAAATCCGAATCAAAAGAAGATTTGAGGTACTGTGAAGGAGAGGATCGACTAGAATTTAGTGAGGCATCTAATAAATGGCCCAGATGAGTGAATTCTTATTTATTTATTATATATGTGATATGAATGAGTGTATTTTTATTTATTTTATTTTATATTTGTGATACGAGGAAAACTTGAAATAAGTCAACCTTGAAAAATTAATGAAAATATATGTTGATCAAACTTATGTAAAAGGCATAAATATTAAATGGCATATGTGATACATGGATATGGCATAATAATTTATCTAAGATAAATCGGATTTCAGATTTTGGGTATGAAATGTTCAATATCGAATTATGGTTGATAGTATTGATGAATTGAATATTGAAGGTTAAAATAATATATTATTATGCCCAAGTACTAGTGTGAGAGTCTTTGGTATAATTGGATATCCAAAAAGAGTCATAGCAGCTGCGAACCAGCACTACAATGATGAGATAAAGTAGGCACTACGGTGCTGAAGGTATTAACATAGGCACTACGGTGCTGAAGGTATCAATGTAGGCACTACGGTGCTGAAGGTATTAATGTAGACACTACGACGGTGTTGAGATAGAGCGTCCTCGAGTATGTACTCACCATCAGTAGCTACGACATTGTAGACACTACAGTGTCGGACTCGTATACCATAGATTCACATAAAAATCCTTGGTATAGTTGGATATCCATAGAGTCCAAGCAGCTGGGTGAAAGCACTACGGTGCAGGAAAGGCTCTACAGAGTTAGGAAACGCTCTACGGAGTCAGTTCAAACACTACGGTGTTAAAAGGCACAAATGTGCTAGGATGAGGAGGAAAGGGTGTCCTCGAGTACGTACTCATCTCAGTCGCTTCGGCGATGCAGATGCTAAAGCTTCGTATACACTACGGTGTCATGATGACTTGCGTACCATGGCATCACATGATTTTGTACTTTGGGCTATGATAAAGGAAATGATATGCAAATGATTTCATAATGAAAGAATGTCTATGATAAAGGAAATGATATGCAAATGATTTCACAATGAAAGCATGGCTATGTTAAAGAACATGATATGCAAAGGATTGCATGATGAAAGTATGACCATGTTATAGAATATGATATGCAAATGATTACGTGATGAAAGCATGACTACTTAATGACCATGAACCATAGATATCATGCATTCTATGACAGAATTGATAGATGATGTGGAACATATTGAAATCATGTTTATGTTTAAGTAATTTTTATGTATGTGAACACCTGATGAGCAATGATGGCATGACTCTTAAGATAGTCATGATACATGATTAATTATGCATTACAGACGGGTTGATTTTATACTTTGGCTATAATACTTAAAATGCAATTATGCAAGTAGTTAAGCTAAAAAGCATAATGAACACAAGACTGGTAAGATAGATCAAATCTTGTGATTTAGATATTATATTGGACATATGAACTACACAAGTAAGACAGTTCTATATATGATAAAATGTTATCAAATGCAATTGAAAATCATTTACCATCTTGAAGAGCTGTGTTATTATAATTATTGTTTATATTATTTTGATTATGTTTCACTAAGTTATACTTAACGTGTGTTTTGTATCACATATAGGTACTTCGGATTAGATAGCAAAAGAGGAGCTGCACATTGTTGGATCAAGTTAGCTTGTACTAACAGTAAGTATCACCACATCCTAGTCTAGTGGGGCATGTATAGATATTAAATAAGTAGCTATTCCGCATGATCTAGCATCATGACTTAGTTTGAAAAATTAAAATTTTTAGAAAGATGCTTTAAACAGTTTTATAATTAGTTGGTCATTTATCGCGTAGTGATTTTAAAAACAAGAAAGGATCTAGGCAGCATACATAGTTTTCACCCTGAATTATATTCTCATTTTAATAACTGCTTAAAGTATTTTACAAACCAATTTAGGGTCAAAACTAGCTGCGGTTGCTAGACATAGATTTGTTTGAAAACTGAGAAAGGGCTAACCACTGAACTACTTTGTTGAAAAAAATTACAAGTCAGGAAATCAGTTAAAAACTTTAGTAACATCTTCAATGTATATTAAATCATCAAATATATGTTGAGGGTGTTACATTTAGTGGTATCAGAGCAAAGGTTTACCCGATTCTGGAGGTTAAACTGAGTCTAATATGATTTTGCTAAAATGTACATGCCCATAGGATGTGATGTTACTGATATATTGCTTGCATAACATGATGTTGTTCCTCAATAGTATGAATGAGACTCTAATGGTTATAAGAAAAATAATATACTGTTAGATTTCGTCAATTGGTGAATTTTTAAGGGTTAAGAATAGACCCATACAGGATACAACACAGTGAAATGAATATGATAGTGAACTCTTATTCAGAATGAGTTATCTGATAATAGAGAACTGGTACAATAATTATAAGAAGATAGAAGATACTCCGATTGTAAGGAAATTTCTAAATGTGTTTTTGGATGAATTACTATGATTACCTCAAGATAAAGAGGTACAGTTCGATATTGATGTTTAATTCGAGAATAAAGCAAGTATTGATAGCACCTTATAGAATGGCACCAACCCAGTTAGAGGAGCTGAAAGCTCAGCTGTAAGAGCTATTAGATTAGAGTTATATTCGATCAAGTGAGTTACAATAAAGAGCTTCAGTATTATTCATAAAGAAGAAAGATAATTCTTTACGAATAAGTATAGATCATCGAAAGTTAATTAAGGTAACAATAAAGAATAAATAATTTGTTACCAAGGATTGGGGATTTGTTTGAATAGTATCAAGGTACAGCTGTGTTTCTGAAGGATTGACCTTTAATTGGGTTTTTATCAGTTAAAAGTTAGGGAAGAAAATATACCAAAGACAACACCAAGGACTCGTTATGGACACTACAAATTTTTAGTGATGCCGGTTGGATTTTCAAATGCCCCGTCGCATATAAGGATTTGATGAATAGGGTGTTTCAACCCTACTAAGACCAGTTTATGATGAAATAAAGAAAGAAATTTTAATAGAAGGACATCTAATGACTATTATGATCTTTGAAGATAAGTTATGAGCCTAAATCATTGAGAACACAGGATTGTAGGAAAGGATTGAAATGTTCGGAATAATCTAAAACTGGATGGAGTTGATTTGACTTAATAAAAAAAGACAAAGTGAGGGTTCTTTAAAATAATCCTAAAGCAGCTGCAGATTGACAATAGGCATGCGAATAAAAAGAAAATAAAAGAAAAAGAGAAAGCAGTACCTGAAGCTATTTAAAACTGGTAAATTTTAAAAATTCGAGGGCGAAATTTCTTAAGGGGGAGAACTGTAATACCCCAAAATTTGTTATGTTGATTAAGGGTCATTTAGTACTAAGATAAGAGATTAAAAGCTTACTTAGTGACTAAAATGACAAAAATATAAAAGTTAGGATTTTCTCCATTATAGAGTGTAGAAAAGAAATTTCTGAGGTTTTAAGGTGTCATGTGATAGAGAACAAGTAAAATAGGATACTCGCAAAATTTAGTTGAAATCCAAGGAAAATTTGTATGGGAATTTAAGGTTAAAGTTTAGTGACCAAAATGATAAGTTTTTAAAACTTGGGTTGTACAAGTTGAAATATGAAAAGTTGAAGGACCATATGTTAGAGAAAGGTTATAAAAGACATTTCTAAGTGTTGAAAATATTTTAGTTTGATTCAGGATGAATCCTGTGATTTATTTTGATTAAGGAATTTATTTAGTAACTAATAAAAATTCTCGGTATTTATCGGTAAATCGAATCAAGCTAAAATTTCGGAGGAGATTCCATAGACTTTGGAAGTGTTATAATATATTATTTTATGGATATTTGGAGAATCTATCAGTAATTGTTTTATCTTGTACATGCATTAAACAGATCATGGAGAAAAATCTGATATAGATTACGAGAATAAAAAAGTAGTATAAGATATCGAATTTCGATTGAACTGCAAAGTTAAGCGTGCTCAAGGAATAGGATGGGTGACCGTTTTGGGAAGGTCTCATGTTAGTAATTGAAACTGATTTCGAGTTCCGAGTTAAAAGACATGAGTTTTTAATCGAATGAAGGTCAGAAAATTTCAAAGCAGTTTTTGGTCAAGACAGCTCTGTGACAGGAGTTTGAAGAATTTTCATAATTTTTGTAGATTTTTTAATTTATGTGGCTTATACCGTTAGAATCGTTATCAAATCTAGTTCTTAAAGTATGAAGGATATTAAGATCCAATGTGTTTCTGATCTTTAGAAGTAAAACTCTGAAGGTAGGAAAAGTTGACAGAAAATAGAATTTGATACATTTTGTATCAAAATGTTTGATAACAAGCTCGAAACAATTATTGGAAGTTCAAATTGGTCATTAAGGACCAAAATGAATTTTTGGACAGAAAAAGGAAGATAGGAAAATTATGGAATTTTTTATGTTAAATGATTAGATAGCTTGATTGAAATATTGTTAAAAGTGGATGTAATAAATGTTTATTTATATTCATGAGGTTAATGAAGTCAAATCCGAATCAAAAGAAGATTCGTGGTAGTATGAAGGAGAGGATCAACTAGAATTTATTGAGGCATGCTAATAAATGGCCCAGGTGAGTGCATTCTTATTTATTTATTGTATATACGATATGAATGAGTGTATTTTTATTTATTTTATTTTATATATGTGATACGAGGAAAACTTGCAATAAGTCAACCTTGAAAAATTAATGAAAATATATGTTGATCAAACTTATGTAAAAGGCATAAATATTAAATGGCATATGTGATACATGGATATGGCATAATGATTTATCTAAGATAAATCAGATTTCAGATTTTGGGTATGAAATGCTCAATATGGAATTATGGTTGATAGTATTGATGAATTGGATATTGAAGATGAAAATAATATATTATTATGCCCAAGTACTAGTGTGAGAGTCTTTGGTGTAATTGGATATCTAAAAAGAGTCATAGTAGCTGCGAACCAGCACTACGGTGCTGACATAAAGTAGGCACTACGGTGCTGAAGGTATTAATGTAGGCACAACGGTGCTGAAGGTATTAACGTAGGCACTAGAGTGCTGAAGGTATTAATGTAGGTACTACGGTGCTGAGATAAAGTAGGCACTACGGTGCTGAAGTTATTAATGTAGGCACTACGGTGCTGAGATAAGTATGCACTACGATGCTGAAGGTATGAGGAGCATAGAGCGTCCTCGAGTACGTACTCACCATCAGATGCTACGACGTTGTAGACACTACGGTGTCGAACTCGTATACCATAGATTCACATAAAATCCATGGTATAGTTGGATATCCATAGAGTCCTAGCAGGTGCGTGAAAGCACTACGGTGTAGGAAAGACACTACGGAGTCAGTTCAAACACTACGGTGTTATAAGGCACAAAATGTGCCAGAATGAGGAGCAAAGGGCTTCCTCGAGTACGTACTCATCTCAGTCGCTTCGACGATGCAGATGCTAATAATGAAAGAATGGCTACGATAAAGGAAATGATATGCAAATGATTGCATAATGAAAGCATGGCTATGTTAAAGAACATGATATGCAAAGGATTGCAAGATGAAAGTATGACCATGTTATAGAATATGATATGCAAATGATTACGTGATGAAAGCATGCTTACTTAATGATCATGAACTATAGATATCATGAATTCTATGACAGAATTGATAGATGATATGGAACATATTGAAAGCATGTTTATGTTGAAGTAATTTTTATGGATGTGAACACCTGATGAGCAATGATGGCATGGCTCTTAAGATAGTCATGATACATGATTAATTATGCATTACAGACGGCTTGATTTTATACTTTGGCTATAATACTTAAAATGCAATTATGCAAGTAGTTAAGCTAAAAAGATTAATGCACACAAGACTGGTAAGACATATCAAATCTTGTGATTTAGATATTATATTGGACAAATGAACTACACAAGTTAGACAGTTCTATATATGCTAAAATGTTATCAAATGCAATTGAAGATCATTTGCCATCTTGTAGAGCTGTGTTATTATAATTATTGTTTATATTATTATGATTATGTTTCACTAAGTTATACTTAACGTGTGTTTTTGTATCACACGTAGGTACTTCGGATTAGATAACAAAAGAGGAGCTGCACATTGTGGGATCAAGTTAGCTTGTACTAACAGTAAGTATCACCACATCTTATTCTAGTGGGGCATGTATAGATATTAAATAAGTAGCTATTCGTATGATCTAGCATCATGACTTAGTTTGAAAAATTAAAATTTTTAGAAAGATACTTTAAACGTTTTATACTTAGTTGGTCATTTATCGCGTAGTGATTTGAAAAACAAGAAAGGATCTAGGCAGCATACACAGTTTTCACCCTGAATTATATTCTCATTTTAATAACTGCTTAAAGTATTTTACAAACCAATTCAGGGTCAAAACTAGCTGCGGTTGCTAGACATAGATTTGTTTGAAAACTGAGAAAGGGCTAACCACTAACTACTTTGTTGAAAAAAAAATTTACAAGTCAGAAAATCAGTTAAAAACTTTAGTAACATCTTCAATGTATATTAAATCATCAAATATACGTTGAGGGTGTTACATATCATGTGTTAAAACCGAAATAAAAATGGTGTAGTTCGAATGGCTAGTTTAATGGTTAGAATAGTAATTGGCTAAATGTCCATGAACCTTGTATTTAGTCTTGCTATGCAAAGGTTATATGTGTCTGGTTAGGATTGATTTAAGCTTTGAATGCTCGTTATTGGTTGTGATATGAGTTGTTTAGATGGCAATCATAGTTAATAAGTCTTGATATTAATTGGTATAACATGGAAGTTTAAACATTATTAACCAATGGTTTAATGTTAACTTGAACGATCTTAATCATATATTGATATGTCTCAAAATGATTAGAGGTTTGCAAGCTTATAATTGAGTTAAGATTAATAATATGTATGTATGAAAAAGAATCTTATATGTTAGTATGATCAATGCAATAACTTTGTGATTTGAAGAACATAGAAGATAGAGGCATACTAAGAATTAGTGATTGGTGTGTATAGTTTATGATTGGTAAATACATATTTGTACATGATTGGAAGATTAAGTTAGATCTTTGAAACATTTAAAAAGTTTTAAATTACTCTGTTTTTTGAAGGCATGTTCTGTTGATGATACTAATTTAATCAAGACTCTTTGTATGTTTGTTTGGTAACACGTTCTAAACCGGTTTATTTCCTAGACCGGGTAGGGGGTGTTACAACATAACTGACATCAACAGGGAGTTCATCAAAAACCGCCCAAAACCTTAATCGACACATTGCCATTATTACTATTATTTAATAACCAAACCATACTTTGAGTTCAAGTCTTGGGATTTCCTTCCTTGCTTCTTTCCTACCTCAAACCTTAGTTTTCTGCATTGATGGAAAAAGAAAGTGTAAGCACACTAGGCTTAGTGAGGAATGCTCAACAACAGCCATCATCAATGCATTTAAAAACCATTCCACAATACTTTTGTAAGATTCTTTTTAAAACTCTTTTGAATCATCATCACATTATCAAAACCATGCACTTAACATTTCAAAACAACATATTAAACCATATGCAACATGTATCATGGATCCCACAACAAAATCCCATTTGCTACCCTCAATTTAAGCTTTCCCATGCATACTACCAATGCAAGGCTTAAAGAGTAAAACATGTTTAAATCACATTAAACGACATAATCCATCTCATGATACATAAACAATTATATTGGCTTCCAAGTGACCATTTACCAAATTCCATTTACCAAAACGTAACCATTAGATACACAGATTCAACAAGTGTTCCCTCAACACTTAACAAACAATCTACCGGTAACCTAAGGTTCACACACGGGAGTATTCAGTACATATAAACCCCTCCACCGTTGTGACACCCATGGTGGAGCATTCGGTACTCTTAAACCCCTCAACGCCACTCATCGGTACGATGTTTAACCCACTAACGGGGGTCTACGGTACCGTACAACACCTCATCCGTTAGGGTACTTGAATGGAGTATTTGGTACACCATACAAAACCCCTCAACATCCAAGATGCATTTTGTAGTGCACTATCAATCCTATGGCTGGCCAACTATATCTGATTTCATTTTAAAACCATTTCATAACATCACTTGCCAATATAATTCATTTCAACATCATTAACTCACTGTTTTCATATGCATATACCAAAACAATTAAACCAATGCATCAACCTTTGCATTAAACAATGTTTATGAACATTAACAAACCTTGAATTATTCCCAAATGCATTATCAACATTTTGAAACCAATTCCAGCATTAAACCTTGCTCAGTATATGCATAAATAGTGAGTAATCAAAACATATAAAACAAGTGCATCAAACTATAGCCAAAATCGAGTTCAAGAGAGAATTCATCTTTTACTTTACTTCAGAGCTTAGATCAGCGTTTCAAGCTCAATCTAAACCCCCAAACACAACTTTCAAACCCTTGCAAAGTTGAAAACACGTTTCCACTCACCGACTCGCAACGCCTCGCTTGCCGATATGACAAACACACCTCTAAAGCTTCTGTAACTCACGTCCAAGCTTGAGGTTCAGAATCCCCTACTTTTGATCACACAAAATAGAGGTACATTGCATCAAAATGCAATCAACATCACAACAACTCAAAACCTCAACATCCTTAACCCAAGTCCACTCAGCAACTCCCAAAAATTAACAACAAAACTCTTCCAAACTTAACCCATCCATAATCAAACGTTTCAACACTTCAATTATCATTGATTAACATCCAAAAATATTTCTCAAACATCCTTATATCTCCAGCATTCAATTAACCACCACAACTCCCCAAAAACACATAACTAGCAACCTAGAAAATTAGAGATTCATATATCTTCGGGATTCCAATATTAAAACCAATTTATCAACATTATAAAACATCAAATTTATGATTATAACTCATTAAGAACCCAATAAAACATATCCAAAGCGAAAATCTCTTGTTCTCATCAACTAGACCTTGATTTACTAAATTTCCATAATTAACTCATCAAAACTCATTAGAAAACATTAAACAAGGATCAAATACTTGGGAATTTCAGTAAATAACCAATCATTAGAGGATAAGAATGAACCTTACCTCTAATGGATGGATTTCCTCTCAATTGGATGTTTTACTCTTGAAAACAAAGGAAAATCAATGAGATTTTTGGAAAACAAGATTGAAGAATCTATTAGAAATTAACAGTTAATTATATCAAGAGCATTACCTTCAATCTCTGATGAAAAAGTGAGTGTTTGGCTGAAGAAGATTTGAGAGAAAGTTGAGAGAAAGAAAGTTATATCAAAAGTGGTTTTTATAAAAATAACTACCTTTTTATTAATTAAAATCTTTTATCCTTAATTAAAACTCTTTAAAATAATAGAAAATTTTAATAAAAAAATTTAGGTCAAATAGCTCCTTAAAGATTCTAAGTTTTGATCCTTTTTCAAAATAGTCACTAAAAACAGTTTTTAATCATTACATTTTGATCACTAGACAAAATGTCCAATTTCCAAAATTTATTTTTGCAAAATTGATTTTACCAAAATATCCATATATTAAATAATGATTTTTAGACTTTTCTCATATTTTTCTCACACCAAAATTATTTGTTCCGATTTTAATCCCAAATCCAACTCGAACCTCTAATCTCGGTTCACTGGACAGTCTAAACCACTAGGAAAACTCCTAGGCTCAAAACTCGTGGCGTTACATGAGCTGAGATAGGCCCCACGTACCAATCCCTAAGGACACGTACCGGTACGGACTGGCCTATAGTGACCTCTTGGTCGAACATATGACACTTTGGCTCAAACTAACATACTTCAGACATTACACAGACATCATATAACTAGTCTAGCAACATTTCCACAATCAAATAGGTATGGTAGAAGATCATTCACATCATAGCAAAACAAACCAAAGATCCTATAGGCATGGTCTCTACCCAAGCATACAAAAACATATCCCAACTCCTCAAAGCAAGATAAGAAGCATCATACAAGTCCAAAACATCAAATAAAACTTGTCCAAACCAGGAAGTACCCAAAACAACCCTCCCAATTACAACTTGGTCACATTGCCTCTTATTACTACATAATATTTATAAAACCATACTTGAAATTGCTCAAATCCTTGGATTGTTTCTTGCTTGCTCGCTGTCTAAAAATGCTTACTTCTCTACATTGATGAGAAAGGAGAGCATAAGCTTACAAGCTTAGTGAGGGAATCTCAAAAAAACCCATCAATGCATTTAAAACCATTTTGTTTCCAAATAAGTATTAAAGCTCACGCCAAAACATCTCATGTTTCTATAGTTTTTACAAATATGGACTTTTAAACAATTGCAGCACATGTATCATGGATTTCTAGTATAAACCTCAATTTAAGCTTTCTCATGCCAAAACCCCAAAATAGCAAGCTTAAAGATCATCTCATATATAAACCATATTATACAAAACATAATCTATTTCTCATGATACATTATATCATATATTAGCATTCAAGTTACCCAAAAACTATTTTAGTCTATATATAAAAACGCATCGGATACACGGATATCCCAAGTGGTTCCTTCGACCACTTCACATACATCCTCGAAACCAGGGCATTATGATGTATAAATTCACCAGCGGGAGAATTGGCACACTCTTGACCCTTCGACCGCTGCGGTTCTCATGGTGGAGCATGGCACACTCTTGACCCCTCGGCACACATGAGGGACATATTATTGTGCATTTTAAACCCTATGGCTATCCAAATATATCCGATAACTTTTAATCTCAGCCACTTGCCAATATACTATATAAAATTGTTCTGCATATGCATCAAATCAAACCACTTTCCAATACATTAAACCATGTATTCTAGTTATCTCAAAACTCTTTTTCATAAGCCATTTATCATGCTCAATAATCATCACATATGATCATTTGCAACATCTTTCTTTTATAAAACATGCATATAACAGTAAGTAATCAAAACTATAAACAAGTACATGAGTTTGTATTTTGCAAAATCGAAAATGAGAGCGAGATCAACCAATACTTACTTCCGAGCTTAAACAAGTGTTTCAAACTTAATCTAAACTCCCCAAAATCATCTTCAAACCTTTTAAAAGCAGTAAACCATGTTTCCACTCACCGACAACCCAAAGCTCCACTTGCCGATGAGAAATCAAGCTTTTGAAGCCTCTGGAGCCTCTCCAAAAGATGAAGGATCTATCTCCCCTATTTTACCCACACAAAAACAGAGGATTAATGCATTTTCATGCATCTCTAAACACAACAACACATCTCCTCAACTTTGCCTCACTAAAAATCATCAAACGTTTCCTTAAAACATCTGAAATCAACACCAAACTCAACCTAAACAAAGCCCATCCAAAACCTAACTATTTTCACATCTTAACATCATCAATTAACATCCAAAACAACAATATATCTGTAATACCAATTTCATCGGGCCTCTAAATCCACAGCCCACATCCAAAATAACCCATTACAATACAACCCACATATCCATTAAAACATTTAATACCCCAAGCCCATTACACCCAATTTCTAGACCCATTTAGTAACCCAATTAAAGAATCCAAAACCAATCCAAGTACCCATTTAATTGAATCCGTCAGCCTAAAACAAATTATACCCAATTTGCCCTTAAACCCTAAGATAATAAAAATCCTAATGACACTTTTTAGCCTCAGCCGCTGCCCCTTGTGACCACTCAGCTTGCCCCTTACGCGTGGATGCCATGCGCGGTTTCTTCCTTGCCACGTAGCGGCAACGTGTCAACCACCAGCCACCACCACGCAACCGCCCAACGCCTACTCTACCGCCCTGCAAATAAAAAGAAGAGGTTATCATTATCTTTTTATTGGTTTTAAATATATATAAATCGGGTATAAATACCCATGTAAACTGCAATGTAAAAGGGAGGACGGTTTTGATTTTGGAAAAATAATAAAAAAGAGCATTCGAAACAAAAAAAGCTTTGCATGTTCTTTCATATATTTGAGTATTAAAAAAACACACAAAAAGAATCGAATCTAAAAGGTAAAAAATCTTACCTTTATTTCATCCAACTCGGATATACACAAATAGGGGGTTCAGTTTGAAAATCTGACCTTGGATTCGACATCAACGTGTCGAGGAGAGCTGAAAAGTGGCAGCTTTTGAAAATCTTACCTTTATTTCATCCACGGTAGCACAGGAGGCCGGTGACCGACCCTCGGCCAGTCAGGGGGAGAGTATTTGAGAGAATATAAACTTTTTTTTGAGTTATCATCTTCAAATGTTTTTTTTGGGAATAATTGGGTATTTAAGGGCACATCAAAATGACGTTGTTTTGGTGCCGGCCCTTAAGGCCCAAAACAATGTCGTTTTGGCTCATGACTCGCGCATCGACCCGACCCGAAGGGAGAGGATCTGCGCATTTCTGAATGGGGGAATTACCCCTGCAGTCCTCAAACTTTCAGATGCTTTCATCTTCGGCCCTTGAATCTATTTTCCTTCTAATTTCGTCCCCTTTTTAGTCCTTTTTTAATTTTCTATTTTTTTAATTTAGTCACTGTATTTTATTTTTTTTTCTATTAGTATCTTGTAAAGTATATTTACATATTATTATTATGTTTACTATTACTTGTGTTTTATATGGTTTCTATGATTATTTTGATAATATATATGTATATTATATAGTATTATACACTATATGTATAACATATGTTTAATATATTTATATGTATGCATATATTTAGTATAATATACTTATTATTATATGTATTTATATAAGCTTGTTATTATTATCATTATTATTATCCTGTTATAATTGTTATATTTGTTTCTATATTTAAAAAATATATATATCCGTATATATATATATATATATATATCTTGTACATCGTTTTACTCGAATTTTAAATTTAAACCCTTTATTAGGGATTCTCATGAAAAACGTACTCCAAACGTAAGAGGTGCCACTTTCCCTTAATCTCTATCACGAAATACCATTTTTAATTCTGAACTATAATTTTCAAATAGATTCCCTTCGGTCGGGAATCTAACGGAAATTATGCACCGGATGTAGGGGTGTAAATTCTTTTTCATTCACAAAAATATTCTTTTAAATATTTTAAAAAGGATCACATATTTTAAATCAAATTCGAATTCTTAATTTCCCTTGTTTAGACAATAAATAAACGTCCAGGTACCAATTTTAGGCGTTGTGGGGGTGCTCACCCTTCCCAACACGTAACTGACTCTCAAACCTGTTTCCTGGTTTCGCAGACCAAAACTCATTGTTTTAATAAAATGACACAAAAATAGGTTTTATTAGAATAGTCGGGTTTTCAGGTGTTTCAATCGCACCTAAATTAAAAAGATTGGTGGCGACTCTATCCGAACCAATAATTTTGTAAGAACGCGTCAAGTATCTAGTGCCAACCGCAGCGCCGGGGCCATTGTTACAGCTTGGCGACTCTGCTGGGGACTACTTGTTTTTTAGAGTCGAGCTACTGGTTGATTACTTTTTGTCTTAGCAAGTGGAAACTATAAATTCAGTTTAATTTATTTTGTAATCCCTTTTCCTATTAATTTTTTTTACAAAAAAGGTTTTTTTTATTTTCCCTTGATTTTTTTTGCATATCATGAGCTCTGCACCCGAGCTCTGTCTCTTTTAAGTGGGAGTGAGAAGCTATGCCTTTGTGAGGTATCGCCTCCGTGTAGGATAGTGGATCGCTTTCAGGATACATTTGTACCTTTTGTCTTCGTGAGATATTCATCTCCGTGAAGACCTAGATAAATGTATCCTCCCGAATCAATGTCCTAGCGACAGTTCGGGTACCGTTACTTTAGAACCAAAACCACATGTAGTGAACCATAGCAACCTACCTTGTCTAGATCCATACCGAACCTCTGCCGTTTAGAGAGTCACCCGATAGGTGCATGATAGAGAGAGTTAGGGGGTTTCTTTAATTTCTTTCAATTATGCTCTTTAATATTAGTATCATTCATTTTCTCGCAATAAAGCATATATTAGGTATCATGCCGATATATTTTATGTGGGTAGAAAAGCATGTTCGGGTAGGAATCCACTTTTTGTTTAAAATGTATGGGTAGAAAGCATGATGGGTTCGAGTAAAGCATGTCTACTTATAGGTTCTATACCTTTTAATTTTTACGATACATTACCATTACTGATTATCCTATTCGTACTAACCTATTTTTATTTTTTGCATTGCATTAGCATCTCATTTTGCAGGCATTTGCATTACATCATATTGCATAATCATTTCTTGTTCGAGCTTTTAATTCTGAGAGAACTGTGATCATAGTGATTTTGGGGCATCCGATCCAGCCGAGTTAGCATTGGTTTTTTTACTCGAGGCAAAGCTAAAAAATAGATAGCCATTTGGAAAAAGTTGAAAAGGCATACAAAGATATAAAGACTGACATGAAGCAGAACCTGGAAAAAGCACAACAAGCAAAACGCGACTACATATCACAATCACATAAGGATATACTGGTCAAGATGGCTGCGATGTTGGCAGGCAAAGACCCTAAAAGGGGAAAAGGATTAATCATAGATCCTGATGCTCTACAACAATCAGAAAATCCTTGCGACAAGACACATCTTCAAGTGTCGACTTTGGTTGAAAAGCAACAAGGTCCTCAGGCTGAATCTTCGTCACATAAAGGAATTAATAGCCCTAATGAGCACATTGTCCCTGATCCTAATGAGGTGGCTAAAGTGAAGATTGAATTATCTAAGCAGTTTGAAGATTGGTGCCAGTGACTTGAGGAAAAGTTCAAAATTGTAGAAAGGCCGAATACTTTATGTGAGATGGACGCAAGAGAATTGAGTTTGGTCCCTAATCTAGTGTTACCTCCAAAGTTTAAAATGCCTGAGTTTGAAAAGTTTGATGGAACAAGCTCTCCATCTGCTTACCTCACCATGTTCTGCCGAAAGATGATAGGGCATGTTGATAACGACAAGCTTTTTAATTTACTGTTTTCAAGACAGTTTGAAAGGGTCTGCAACCATGTGGTACAATCAACTTGGCCGGGACGAAATACAATCATGGAAGGATTTGGCCAAAGCCTTTACAGAGCAGTACAAACATATAACAAACATTGACCTAGACCGTTTAACATTGCAAAACATGAAGAAGGGCCCCACGAGAGCTTTAGCAGGTACAACCACGACCACTTGAAAGGGAAATAACACCTACTTTTGTCAGAACCCTAGAAGATCTATTCCTGAAGCATATGCTGGGAAATACAACCAAGAATTTTGAAGACCTTGTGATGTCAGGTGAGCTCGTTGAAGAAGACATCAGGCAAGGGAAGGTTATAGATCCTAACAGTACAATCATCCAAGAAGGAAGTGGATTAGAGGTTTATGTTGTCAGGTTTTATCCATCCAGTCGACTTTGGTCCTTACACCAATCAAACTATTCATACGCACGTCAACCTACAACGTTTCAGAAAGTTGTCCACCCAATTTTGGTAACATATATAGAGTTACTTCTAATGTTTGTTGAGAAAAACTTGTTAGCCCCAGTTCAGTCTAAACCGAAAGAGCCTTCTTACCCATAAGGCTATGATGTTAATGTTGTGTGTGATTA
This sequence comes from Hibiscus mutabilis, assembly GCA_019671005.1. Classification (NCBI taxonomy): domain Eukaryota; kingdom Viridiplantae; phylum Streptophyta; class Magnoliopsida; order Malvales; family Malvaceae; genus Hibiscus; species Hibiscus mutabilis. Next base: position 22,151,330 of record CM033746.1, on the reverse strand, counting down.
TCATCTAGGAAGTACGGGCCACACTGCCAAGAATTGTGGTGCCCTCAGAAACAGGGTGCAAAGTTTAAGTGAAAATGGCACTTTGAAATTTAACAATGGAGTCCCTGAGATGAACTAATGAGGGGATAATGTTGGTTCTACCCAGAATTTAGACAACCTTTTAAGGCGCCCTTGTATCTTAAATCTATTTTTGAGTAATGCATGAAACAAACCTTTTTCCTAGGCCCAAAGGCAATAGGGAATCTTTTGTAAGGGCGTGTGTTCATTTGTTGTTAATAAAGGATGCATTTCTACAAATTTTCTTAAAATTAAACTTATTCATGATATTTTCGTACATATATACATATATGGACATAGGGGTCCATATTTTTGAGAAATCGCATCTTTGAAAGAATAAATATTCTTTGCTCATTAATATAAGCATCTTGCATAGTTAAAAACAAAAGATTTCTTGCATTATTCTTTATAGAGATTTAAAGTGCAGGGACCTAAGGCAGGTGTCTACTCAGAACAAAAGCTTGAAGCCTTCGGAAGTACCAAAAAAAATAAGCCTGAGAATAAACAGAGCATCTGAGCTCCAATCAATAATGAATTCAATCTCCCTCGAAAAGAAGAAATGAGATGATGTTGACAAGTGGTCATTATGCTTAAAAGCTCAAATTCGAATTTAGAATGAGAACAAGGAAATTTGTGGGGCAAAATTTTGCTAGGGCAAATTCTGAACAAGAATGAAATCAGAATATTAAGTTGAGCCAGAAGAAGAGGACTTCTGTAAGTATTTTATGTATCTTCATTCATCATACATGAAAGCATATGCATAGCTGCATCATCAAATAGGTTCATGCATCATGGCATCAAGTTTCTCATAAAGCATTCATAACTTGAAGATTCTAACAAGAATTTCATGCATCTTTGCATTATCACATTTGCATAAATACATTACTGAAAACTAACTTTGCATTTGTCACTCAAAGCAATTTTCTAAAATTATGTCCTTCCATAAGGACATTTTCCTCAAAAATATGAATTTTTAAGTCCATCCTTCCTTAAGGACACTTTTCCTCAAACTCAGAATTTCTTAATTCCATCCTTAAGAATGTTTTTCTCAAGACGAGAATTTCTTAATCCTATGCTTTCTCAAGGACCTTTTCCAAAACAGGAATTTCTTAATCTCATCCTTTTTAAGGACATATTTTCTCAAAATGAGAATTTCTTAATTCCATCTTTTCATAAGGATACTTTTTCTAAAAAAAGAATTTCTTAATTCCGTCAGGAATTTTTTATCAAAATGAGAATTTCCCAATTCTATCCTTTCTTATGGACGTTTTTCTCAAAACGTGAATTTCTTAATTCTATCATTTCTCAAGGACTTTTTCCCAAAACGGGAATTTTTGAATTTCATCCTTTCTTAAGGACATTTTTTTTCAAAATAGGAATTTCTTAATTCTATCCTTTCTTAAGGACGTTTTTCTCAAAAATGGGAATTTCTTAATTCCATCGTTTCATAAGGATACTTTTTCTCAAAAAACATGAATTTCTTAAATTTTATTCTTTTATAAGGATATTTTCCTTAAAACAGGTCTGGCATCCTCAAACACGAAGGAACAGATTATCATCGTCAACCAATTTTGACATCCTAGACATAAGAAGTGTGGCAAGTGTTGTTTGGCGTCCTCAACCAAGAAGATCAAATACAACAACAATTTCATCTCCCTGAGCTTGTAGCGGAATGTGCATGACAACAATTTCATCTCCCTAAGTTTGCAATGGAATGAGCACGTCAGCAGTTTCATCTCCCTGAGCTTGCAGTGGAATGAGCGCGACAACAATTTCATCTTCCTTTGTTTACAGCGAAATGAGCACGTCAGCAGTTTCATCTCCCTGAGCTTGCAATAGAATGAGCATGACAACAATTTCATCTCCCAGAAGTTGCAGTGTCAAAAAAATGAACGAAAAAATGAATTAGCAAAAAGAAAAAAGGAAAGAGAAAATAAAAGGGGGGAAACCAAAAATCTTTTTAGATCACGCCTCTTCGTTAGAGTGCAAGCCTGATCAAAACTCTCATCGTCCGATCATGTCTCTTCGTCAGAGTTATAGATGGATCAAAAACATTTTGACAAGTCCAACAAAAATGTTGGCACAACGTGTTTAAACACGGTAAAGTTTAAGATAAGGGACAATTCAAATGTCCTTCAAAAATCCATTTTCACGAATGGTTGAAGGAAAATAAATCCTTTGAAAAATCCAGTGTCTTGATTGGTATAAATAGATTGTACCCAGGGGAACGGTACAACTAGCCCGGAGCAAACGGCTACCGGTAAAGGCAACTCAAATTTGTTGATCTCTATGCATTTGGGAAAAATGCAAAAGATATCTATGAAGCTCTGGATCAAAGCTTGATGACTTTAGGTCCTGCCTCCTTGACGATATTGTAGCTGTGCCAACCCTTCATCGTTCAATCCTGTGTCTTCATCAAAGTTACATCTGGATTAAGTTTTACAGACCCTACCTCTCCGTTAGTGTTGCAGTTAGGTCAAAATTTCTCCTGTCATTGCGTTGTCATCAGATTCATAGCAAGCCGAGCTGATTTTTTCTTCTCCAACGGACCCTCTATCTTGAAGATTTTGCTTACAAGAGTGACAAAGAAGATCGAGTGAAGCCCAAAGAAGAAGCGGTGGCTAGAGGAAGGAAACCGAACCTGACCGGACAAAAAATGGTTATTCTTTTGTCTTTGCTCTATTCCTGTTACACATCATTGAGCAAAGAGGGACAGCTGTAATACCCATTTTCGTTCGGGCCTCTAAATCCATAGCCCACATCCAAAAATAGCCCAATACAATTACAACCCATATATCCATTAAAATATTAAATACCCCAAGCCCATTACACCTAATTTCCAGACCTATCTGGTAACCCAATTAAATAATCTAAAACCAATCCAAATACCCATTTAATTAAACTCGGCAACCTAAAACAAAGTATACCCAATTTGCCCCTAAAATTTAAGATAACAAAAAACCTAATAACACTTCTTAGCCTCATCCGCCACCCCTTGTGACCACTCAGCTTGCCCCGGCCACGCGTCGACCACCAGCCGCCACCAACCAACCGGCCACCGCCCAACATCTACTCCACCGCCCAACGTCTACCCCACGTAAACTACAATGAAAAAGGGAAGAGGGTTTCGGTTTTGGAAAAATAATAAAAAAAGAGCACTCAAAACAAAAAAAACTTTGCATGTTCTTTCATGTATTTGAGTATTAAAAAACACAAAAAGAATCGAATCTAAAAGGTAAAAAAATCTTACCTTTGTTTCTTCCATCTCAGATCTACACGAATAGGGGGTTTGGTTTAGAAATCCGACCTCAAATTCAGCATCAGCGTGTCGAGAAGAGACAAAAAGTGGCAGCTTTTGAAATCCCCAGCCGCCAGGGACGGCACTAGTGACCGGCAACCCATGGCAGCTTAGGAGGCCTGTGACCGACCCTCGGCCGAGTTAGGGGGAGAGGATTTGACAGAATAGAAACTTTTTTTGAGTTATCACCTTCAAATGATTTTTGGGAGTAATTGGGTATTTAAGGGCACATCAAAACGATGTCGTTTTGGTGCCAACCCTTAAGGCCCAAAATGACGTCATTTTTGCTCACGACCCACGCATCGACCTGACCTGGAGGGAGAGGATCTGTGCATTTTTGAATGAGGGAATTACGATTGTCATATCCTTTCATCTTTGGCCCTTGAATCTATTTTCCTTCTAATTTCTTCCCATTTTCAGTCCTTTTTTTAATTTTCTGTTTTTTTAATTTAGTCACTGTTTTTTTTTCTATTATTATCATGTAAAGTATATATACATATTATTATTATTATTACTTGTGTTTTTATATGTTTATTATGATTATTATGATAATATATATGTATATTATATAGTATTATACACTATATGTATAACATATGTTTAATATATTTATCTGTATGCATATATTTAGTATAATATACTTATTATTATATGTATTTGTATAAGCTTGTTATTATTATCATTATTATTATCCTTTTATAATTGTTATATTTTTTTCTATATTTAATATATATATATATGCGTATATATATCTTGTACATCGTTTTACTCAAATTTTGAATTTAAACCCTTTATTAGGGATTCTCGTGAAAAACGTACCCCGAACGTAAGGGGTGTCGCTTTCCGTTAATCTCTATCGCGAAATACCATTTTTAATTTTGAACTATAATTTTCAAATAGATTCCCTTTGTTCAGGAATCTAACGGAAATTATGCCCCGGATGTAGGGGTGTAAATTCTTTTTCATTCACAAAAATATTCTTATAAATATTTTAAAAAGGATCACAAATTTTAAATCAAATTTGAATTCTTAATTTCACTCGTTTAGACAATAAATAATCATCCAGGTACCAAGTTTGGGCGTTGTGGGGGTGCTCACCCTTCCCCACATGTAACTGACTCTCGAACCTATTTTCTGGTTTCGTAGACCAAAACTAATTTGTTTTAATAAAATGACGCAAAAACTGGTTTTATTAGAATAGCCGGGTTTTTAGGTGTTCCAATCGCACCTAAATTAAAAAGACTGATGGTGACTCTCTCCGAACCAATATTTTTTGTAAGAACGCGTCAATCATCCAACGCCAGCCGCGGCGCCAGAGCCGTTGTTACAATACCAACCTTATATCTCCAACAACCTTTCAACACCAAGATCACCTCAAAATCTAACTATTCACAACCTATAAAATTAGCAATTTACTTAGTTTCGGGATTTCTTTTATTAATCTCTTCTCATAACAGTAAAACATATCTTACAAGTGATATAAATTAATTAGAATCAACACAAATCAGATCTATATCAAGATTCATCAAATTTCTTATCAAAACTCAATTAAAACCTTAAAATCATGATTTAATCACAAACACATAACAAAAATCAGTTGTAAGGGATCAAGAACTTGAGAATCTTAGTAAAGAACCTTTAATTAAAGGAGAGAAAATGAAAATCACCTCTAATTGTTGATTGCTCCCTTAATTGGCAAGATTTGAGTGAAGTCTCCAAGAAAACAAATAGAATTTGGTGTAGAAATCAAAGGAATCAATTAGGAAATCAAAAAGAAATTAAAAAGGAATGATTCCTGAGAATTTTGGAATAAAATTGATAGTTTGTCTGCTGAGAAAGTTGAGAGAAAAGGTAGTTACGTAAGAAAATGATTTTGGGCTCTAAAAAATCTTTTTAATCAAATCTATTTTATTTTTATTTATTAAACTTTTAAAAACCATTTAGAGATAGCCTAATTAAGGGGAAAATCTTATTAAAAACTTTGGCAAATTAGCTCCTTAAAGATTCTAAGTTTTGACCCTTTTACGATTTAGTCACCAAAATAGTTTTGAAAACTTTACATTTTAGTCATCAGACCAAAATGTCCCAAAATCCGATTTTATTTGTTTAAATTGAGTTTTCCAAAACCCTTAGAATATTAATTAAACATTTTATAGTATTTTTCCATATTTTATTTTAGCCAAAAATAATTTATTATGAATTAATTCTCGAAACTAGCTTGAATCGTCTAATCTGGTTCCCCTAAACCGTATAATCAATCTAGCTAACATCTATGACCAAATTCGGGGTGTTACAATTCTCCCCCTCTTAAGAAATTTTATTCTCAAAATTTACATGATGGAAAAAGGTGAGGAAACTGCTATTTCATGTGCTCCTTACTTTCCCACGTGGCTTCCTCTACACCGCGATGTCGCCACAACACCTTCCCCAGCTTAATGGTCTTTCCATAAAGAACTTTGCTTCTAGAATCCAAAATTTTCACCGGCTCCTCATCATTGGTCAAATTCAGACTCAACTCAATCTACTTAATAGGCATCACATGTGATGGGACCAGTCTATATCTCCAAAGCATCGATACATGGAAAACATCATGTATCTTCTCCAACTCCATAGGTAACCTCAACCTATACGAAACTGGACCAACATGCTCCAACACCTCTTAAGGCCCAATGAACCTTGGACTCAACTTGCTCTTACGTCCAATCCTCATCACCTTCTTCCAAGGCAAAACCTTAAGAAACACTCTATCTCCAACCGCAAACTCAATCTCCCGACGCTTTAAGTCAGCATATGAATTTTTTCGATTCGAATCCGCCTTCAACCGATCACTAATAAGCTTCACCTTCTCATTAGCGTCCTTCAGCACATTAGGCAAAGAAACATATTGCGCACCTGTCTCCACCCAACAAAGTGGCGTGCGACACCTTCTACCATACAAAGCTTCATATGGAGCCACTTGAATACTAGCATGATAACTATTGTTATAGGAAAACTCCACCAATGATAGTTGCTTCTCCCACATTCCTTGAAAATCAATGATGCAACCCCATAACATATCTTTCAACACTTGGATAATGCGTTTAGACTGACCATCTTTTTGAGGATGATACGAAGTACTGAAATTCAACCGCGTACCCAAATCCCTATGCAAACACCCCCAAGACCTCACTGGGGAAAACATGCTTATCTGCATAAACTATTACTCATATTCAAAGACAAACCGATTTTCTTTTACCAAATGAGTGAACCAATCCCTCAGGTCATCAATATGAGCGTCATCAATGTACTTCCTTTGGAACTCTTCAAGAAAATCTTCCTATGTGGCTTAGTTGGGATGACATCCCTACTCCATAGTCTCCCACCACATACATGCATTCTCATTTATTATAGAAGTGACACATGTCAACTTATCCTTTTACTCAACCTGCATCTACCTCAAAATCCACTACGTATCGTGCAGCCACTGGTCAACCTTAATTGGGTCATTTTGTCTAGAGCCAAGGAAGTCCCTCGTGCCATACCCACAAATCCTTTCTAGTGGTGTCTTTCAGGGAGTAGTCAAAGGCCCAGGAATAGCCCTCACTATAATATGAAGGGCCCAATACAGATGGATGAAATAGTTAACCTCTCGTCCCATATCATCTCTCGACTAATCCTTAGTGTCAGAGATATTCCTCATTAAGGTTCTCATTATAATAATCTCAACTATCTTCCTCGTCACGTAATCTTGTAGGCATACTGAAATCTACACGAGTAAAAAATAAGTGTACACCATTAAATTTCAGCTAAAACTAAGTATGACTTCGACTTATGGGCATGCATTCACTAGACACCTATTTACCACTCTAGACCACAGTGGGGATTTCCTAGAACAGACTAAATTTAAACTCTGATACTAATAAATGTAACACCTTAAACTTGGATATCACATTTAGGCCTCAAGCCATGCATGTCACCTTAAAAATTCAACCTAGTTTAGCCTAAATCCACAACCAATTTTCTAAAAACAAGCAAGTTCAAATATTTCAAGCATAAATAAGTATGGGAAAATGTTTACAAGGGAGTTCCATTTAAATTACAATATAAAAACATTCGAATCAACGTTATAAATCCAAAATACGAGTTACAATACAAACCCTTGGGGTCCTAGAAATGCATAGCCCAATAAATTTAAGTATTGTACTCTGATAAGGCGATGTTGAAATCCTACTCTGATGGTGCTCCTCCATTGCAAAGTGCCAAACCTACTAACATGCGAACGAGAATAGTGATTCCAAACACTGAGTTTATAAAGCTTAGAGGTACACTTCTACTCTTCCATGCTTCATGAAAATCATAAATATGAGCATGTAGCTAAAGATGGTGATATAGAAATATAACAATATGCAACACTACAATTAGTCACCTAAATACATGATCAAATCAATCAAAGTGCATCATGATATCACCAAACAATTATATGCAAATATATCACAAACTTGGAGATAAGCCCAGTGTCACATAACCTTGGGAACGTACTCTCTGAGTGAGGCCCTGTGTCACACAGCCTTGGAAACGTACACTCTGAGTGAGGCCCAGTGTCACACAACCTCAAAAACAAACACTCTAACTCAAAATACACCCTCGAGATACTTTGAAATGTCTAGTGTCACATAGCATCAAAAAAATATATTCGATGTTTCATACCATGATGTTGCAATACGCTATTTGGGTATCTGGATCCTAACAACCAATGGTGACTTTATCAAGCCAGTGCTCACACAACACACAATATCATCACGGTTACCAAGAACACTCTAGTTACTATTATTAACAAGTCACCCACCATATTTACTGATTTGTTACACGTTATACCTTAATACAAGAGTGAAATCTCAGTTTGTCAATTTTATGTGTCATGTTATCTCATTAGCACCCCACTAGACCATAACTCGCAATTTTGTAGCCCTTCAAACTTGAAATGAAAGTTCCCAAGCAGAGTGCCCAGTTGCTACTAGTACTCGATTCTGAGTATCAATACAACACCATAAGTACCAGTAGTCCCTTTTTGCATACGAATATGCTTGCACCATAAATGAGTGCTTGATCATCACTCAATATCGATACTCGAGCACGAGTATCGGTACAATGCCTTCGGTTCCAATACGCCCTCGTGTACTAATACGAATTTTGCTTACTAGAATCTTTACTGGCCAAGGGGTACCGATATGGGTTGACCTGTACTGATATAGCTTGAATAGCATATCGGTGGAGGTTAAATCCCATACCAGTACTCATCTCATAGTTCATCCCTCTTCTTGAGCTTGAACAAAAGGTACGTGTACAGACTCTCCTTACATATAGATACTGAAGCGCTTATAAATGATTCCCAAAGCCCCCCAAACACGCATAACAAACCCTTATTTGATCCTACAACTTATAAGAGTTATTTAGGGAGGTTTACTACCATTTTTTATGCATTATTAACATCAATCTTGAGTTTTAATCCTTAAATATGTCTCTACCACCAAAACACCCAAAACAACCATAAACATCAAATTCAAGCATACAAGGCATCCTCCTTAGGATGTGCATGAAAAAAAGGAGTTAGAGGTATACTAATCTTACACCTACAATTGGAAAAGAAGTCTATTGCCAAGCACCTCATGCTTTCTTCTTCCCTAGCTCTATGGAAGACTGTCTCACGTCTTTCACTACACAAATGAGGTTGTAAAATACATTACAACTTACAGGTGATTTGAAGAATAACTAAAATATGATTTTGACACAAAAAAATGAGATTACAACCTATAAACTCAACCCCACCACCAAAAATGGTGATCCATACCTTGTTTTGAAGATCTTGAGATGAAGATTTTAAAACCCCAACTCCTAGTTCCAAAAAATAACATTTGAGATGATAGAGATTTGGTCTTTGTGTTTGGGTTTAGAATGAGAAAAAAAGAGATGGGAAAAAGCAAGGAGATAAGAGTGATATCACCTCTCCTTTTTTTTACAAAGAAACTAAATAAATCTTTAGCTTTTATTTGAAAATGGAGTTAAATACCACTTAAACCCTCCTCATCCTTCCCCCTCACACTCTAGTCACTACTCAAGCCCATCAAGACAAGCAAGAAGCCCATTAAGGTTCTCTAGAACCCCAAATAGGCCCGCCACCTTATCCCAACACCCAAGGCCCAAAGCTCAGGTGGGGTCAACACGTCGATCCAAAATCTAGGCCGTTATAGTGTGTTTTTGTAAAATAAATTTTAACATTTTGTAATCAATATTTATGTGTCATTTTTATTTTATTTTTCCAAATGCACTTTTAGATAAAAATTTAATTACACCAAAGGTTCATTTAATATTTTACAATTTAGTCACTATACTTTAGTTTTGTGACAATAAGTCATTATATTATTTTTGGATTGATGAGTCATCTTTCTCCTGAAGTAAACTCAAATAAAAAATATTGTTCATACATTTATTTACATCAACTTTACCCTCGAAGTCATTCAATTGGATATATTTTACTCTTTGACCGATGTTGAGCATTACGATGCTAACGTGGTGATATGTTGTGTTGATGTGATGGCCCATAATGCTGACGTGGTAGGGAGATAAACTAATTTTTTTAGCCGACTTCAAAAGCATAATTGATTTTTTTGCCGAATTCAAGGGCATAATTAATTTTAATTGAAAGTTCGAGGGTTTATTTAATTTTTATGCTTAAAAATTAAGAATCTATGAAATTATTAAAATATTAAAAATTAAAACAATATTAAAATTTACATAAAATGTATGAAAAATATAAACCTATAAATAATTCAAAATTTAAGTAAAGATTATAAAATAAAATATTTATAAATCATCGATACATTATTTGACTATTTCTTGTTAGCATAAGCTTACTACTATTCCTTAAACATATTTTTATGGAATCAACATTGTATTAGCGTAATAATAAAACTCAAATCCTCCTTTGATTTTTTACACCAAATATTAATGAGCACACCAAAAGCTTTGACTTTTATTTTTTTACTTTTGTTATATAGAAACGTTTAAGAGAATTAAATTTATATATGAAAAGTAAAAATATAAAAAAAGTAAATAAAAAATTAACTTGCAACAAGAATACATAATTAGGGGTAAATATACTTTGGGTACCTGATAATTTCAAAAATAAGCAAAGTGAGAACTGTAAATAATCATAATATTCTACTTTTTTTAAAAAAATCCATAAAATTATTAAAAATATTTAAAATATTCAAAAATATTTTAAAAGACTATAAAAATTTTAAAAGTGTTAGTAGTTATAAAATGAAATTTATTAATATAAAAAATTGGAAAATAATTATAAAGTATTAAAAACTGAACACTTTCATCAAAAAAGTCTTCGACTTCGTCTTTGTGAGTTGATCGGTGAAATGACATCACACAATTTGTGCAAGCGTACACGATCAATGCAAGTATAGTGAACATAAGCAAATCTTTCAAATTTCAATCCTACAAGGACGGTTGTTCAGATGTCTACAATTGCCAGTGCAATAAGTAAGAAAAATAAGGTAAATGCGACAGGTAATGTCGAAGCAATGAAAGGTAAATGATAAGGTAATGTCAAAGCAATGTACTGATTTTAAAACAGAAACTGTAACCCCGTTGACCTAGCCTAGTCGTTAGACCCGAACTAAGAAGATCACATTGGGTTTACCGAAGTAAACCCGAATGACTTACTCCAATTATGGTCCATTTTTTCATTTTTACTAATCTAGATGCATTATCAAAACCTATGGCGTTCATACAAGCAACGGTTCAATATTCATTCGAAACAATCATCAATAAGGCACTCAATTGTAAACACAAGCATTTTAGGGACCAAAATGCAAATCCAAATAATTACAGGGATTATATGAGTTTTAGGTTACTAATATTTAATTAATTATATTTCATGCTAGCATGTCGATTTTCAACTCAAACGGATCACAATTAGGCATCCAATTTAACAGAATACGAAATTAAAGACTAAATCATAAAACTATCAAAATATAGGTACTAACACATTTCTGAAAGTATCATGTTGCAATTAGCTATATTATAAGCATGCTTGCAAAATCTCATGTCAATCAGACATCATTTACTTATTCAATTGATGTGATAACATACGATGACCAAAATGCAAAGAATCTAAACTTGGTAAAACCCATTAACTAAACATACCCAAATTACTTGCAAACAACCTTGACATGCTTCTAATATTATACCATCAATAAACAAGTGGGCTCAATTAATCACATGCCAATTATGCAACACAATTCATATTCATACAAGTAATCTTGAGGCATGCTTCCTAACAATATAAAGCTTATTCAATAATCATTCACATCAATTAATGCTATCATCCAACATATTATTTCTCCAACCAAATAGTACTACATTGTACAAAAACAACATCCCAATTATTAACCCACATTTCCTTATTACAAATATTTAAAACACCATAAACATACTCTTTAAAAATGCTTTTCTTGGAATCACTCCTTGCCTCGAACCACAACCCCACACTTGTTTAATTCACTGCGTTGATAGAAGAAAAGAGAGCGTAAGCATATAATGCCTACTGAGTGCGCTCAAAACGGATAAAACGTTAATGCATTTTTGAAATCAAAACCCTTATTAGAAACCTGTTTTAAAGCAAATCAAACTCACCATTCCAAAGCATTTAAATAAAACATGCTTAAATAAGCCAAAACAACCTTCCAATACGTTTGTAAAATATGCCATGAATATTAAACCATATACACAAAAGCTTCATTTGAAACATGCATAATTACCATATGCAAACATAGCTTTCAAATACCATGCATATTAAACCATATGCAAATATGTATCATGGATCTCATGCATAATCCCATATGCAAACCTCAATTTAAGCATTCACATGCTTATTCTTCCAATACCAAAGCTTAAAGAGCATACCATGTATAAATCACATTATACAAAACATAATTAAATCATCATGATACATTAGTTCATATATTGGTATTAAAGTGACCCAAAACTAAAACTTACCATTTGTAAAAACACATCGAATACACGAATTTCACAAGTGGTTCTTTAGACCACTCAAACATACATCTCTAATTGGAGCATACAGTATAATTAACCCCTCGATGTTTATGATGTATAATACCCTCTAACAGGAGAAAATGGTACAATCACAACCCCTCTATTGCTGGGTACCCGCGGTGAAGAAAATGGAACAATCACAACCCCTAAACACATATGAGACAACTTTTTATAGTGCACTTTAAAATCTACGGCATGCCAACTATATCCGATAACATTTAATCATTGTCACTTGCCAATGTATTCCATTTTAAAGATGTTACCTTATTGATTTTCATATTCATCATTCAAGCAATTTCCAATGCAATAAACCATGCATTAAACAAAACTGATCTCATATACAAAAACCACAATGCCAAACGCAACAACACATTCCTTCTTGAATCAAATATCGAAGCTTAAAGCCATCCATAAACTTGATATACATTGCAAATTAGTCCAAAAACAATGCATTTACAGTAAGCAAATCAAATCATTCTTTAAACCAAAACATGTAAATCAAAAGCTCATATCAAACCGGTATACAAAGGCGAAAATAGAGAAAACTTACTTTTGAGCTTAGCTAAGCTTGTTAGGATTTAAATAAACCCCTAAAGTGATAATTCAAACTTTTTTATATTACCAAAAGACATTTTCACTCACACATGCAGTGGAAAGTGGGCTGCGACACTTACACCGCCCAGCACCCTTTCGTTCAAAGGATAGTGCAACACGCCCCTGTTCCGAACCCTATTCGATCTTTTTTCCTTTTTCCCCATGATCCAATTCCTATTAAACACCTCATCAAACACTCACAAAGCACCCTAATATATGATCAAATAATTAAATCAATTACTCCACCAGTCACCCCATTCAAGAATCTAAATCTAAATTTAACAAATTAGATTAATTTCGGGAATTAAATTATAAAATCAATTTTAGATTATTATTACCCATGCACAAAACATTATAACTCCATAGAAATTATTAGATTAGTATAATCGAATCAAGATTTATGAGAAAATCCATTAAAATCTAATAATTTCATTAGAAATTCATTTTAATTATCTCAAAGCATGAGAAATCATAGATTAAGAATCGAAATCATGTAGAAAATCACTAAAGAACATTTTCTCACCTTGCTTGATGAAAAACCAATTTGAAGATGAACTTCTCTCTTGATTTCCAACTAGAAAAATAGTGAAGATGATGTAGAAATCAAAGTCCTTAATCCACTATTGTTTAGAAATAAATTGAGAAGAAATTGAAGTAGAAATAATTAAGAAATCAAGAAATCCCTAAGTTTTGTTTGGAAGAAAATGAGAGACACTTAGAAATGTCTTTTTCATATTGTAGAAAATTATAACCGTCAACTCTTTTATGTTAAAAATAAGAGAAATGATATATTTAATCACTAATAAAAATACTACTTTAATCTTTTTTTACAAAAAATTGCCATTATTAATATTTTTCAACCTTTTGCAAAATAGTCACTATTTAATTTAATATTAAATCCACCCTTTAAAATTACCCAAATTCAATTTCGTCATTCGACAAACCCATTAAAATATTTTCAAAAATATTACCAAAATAAATTTACCAATGATCAATTTAATCAACCCAATTTTTTGGGGTGTTACAGAAACAATATAATGATGGCAGTGAGGTTTCCGCGGTGATTCATCAACAGAATAACGAATGCTAGCAAGAAACAAAAGAAAAGATGATTGTCAATGCAATAAGGCACATGAATATCTTACCAATCTCTTCTACCATTAATCATAGACTTATTTGAGCCCACTCACCACACCTCTCAGTAATGGCTAATAAGAAAATACGAGAACAATTGAGTCAATTTTCATTGTAATCCCATGCAACTTTTGTTGTCATGATTGTTAACTTGAACTGTCACTGGAACTCTCATTGACAATGGCTGCAATAAACATTTTCCTACATAAAGACATTCAAACCCAACGATCAAAAGATAGAGGAAAAGCTTATTAAGATAAATATTCTGTCAAAATTCATAAAGTATTTTCATACAAAATGAAATTAAACCATAATAATTAGCATTTAAACAAAAGAAACATTAAGAACCGAATGAGGAAAGCAATCCCTAGCTAACTCGATTTCTCCTTGACGCTTCCTCTTGATTCACACTCATTGTGGCTACTTAATTTTGTATCAGATTCACCTTGGTTTCCTCATAGAAGCTTTAACCGCCAGAGCCATCAAGAGAAAGCTCTAAAAACCAAGGAAAATATGATAAGATACGAGCCTCCTTTTTAGGGTAAGAATATATGTATATATATCCTTATCACTTTCCAATTGGGTGTTTACGTGTGTCCTTCACAGATTTTCTGAATAAAATTCTATATAGGAAAACTGTACTAATGGACAGCTCATAATTCTTTGATCTTTTCCTGACAACTGTCATTGCGGTGACAATGACTATTTCATTGTGCCCACATCTTGTTTGGACAAAAGTTGTTGAAACTAATTGCCAGCTCATTGTCCTTTGATCTTATCTTCTAGCTAACGTCATTTGATCTTATCTTTTTTATAGCTGCCAATGTGGCGACAGTCCTGTTATAAAGTGACATCAGTATTACAGTGACATCCTAATGCAACAACAGCCCTGGATGCAATTCCAGAAGAACTTATACAACGACATTAGTAGCAAAATATGATAAATTCAAGGATAATTCAATAAAGAGCTATTGAGTTAAGAAAATGCAAATGCAAAGATAAAAAATTCTAAAATGCATGCAAAGGATAACATAATAGGGACAAATTAATCAATAAATAAGGAGAAATCACATGTCTTTTAAAGTACCATCATACCCCCAAACTTAAGTTTTTTCTTGTCCTCAAGCAAAATAAAAAAAATAGCAAGGTTAAGCACCAATTGATGAACATTCTAGCAACTTGAATCATCTCAACTATCAATGAATCAATTACATCTACATGATAGAAGATTACATCGACAACTCGGGAAAATGAATGAACAAACTTGCAATTCATCAAAGCTAGCATCATGCCTTACATCTCAAATTCCTCCAACCTAAACAACCTTTATTTCATTATACTATATAAGCATATAATTTTTTATTTCTTTCTCTTTATTTCTTTCTTCTCTCTCTTTTTTAACAGCAAATGATAGCAAAGAATGAATGCACCCTAATATCCTAAGAAGTAAGATGTTGTGAAATGAATCCCCATGGAGTATTTCATTGCTTTGACACCCACTCATACAGTGGCAGCCTTTGGCCAAATTCATTTTTCTACTGCATGCATTGGAGTGTTCCCTCTTAAGCTACTTTCATATTACACCTATATTGGAGTGAATTTTTGTTAACTCCTCAAAAGATGTACTTTCCATGTATAAATTGTCATGATATTTCCTGGCTTTAGGTACATATTAGTCTATTTTGCTAGTAGTTTCATGCATTTGCATCTAAGAGTTAAGGAGTGTATAGTCTATAACACGTAGATGATGTGTCTGAAGAGTGCGACACCAAAAATTTGGAACTCAAACCTAACCTTAATTAGGTCTTCGCCTGTGCCTATGTAAAAGAGTTCAAGAACGAGCCAATAAAGAGCTGGAGCCGCTAGGAGAAGAGAAGGGTAGAAGCAACCTGGGCAGTTTTGCGGAGCGCTCTAGATATATTGAAGTGTTGCATCGAAAGATCTACTTCTTTTGTTCATCTCTCTTGATTTATTTCTGGTTTTTGTGATGATGAATCAAAACAATTATTTATTGTTGGTTTCCCTAACCATGAACTAATCTTTTAAATTGGCTAGGGGTGTTTGTGATGAACACTTAGTATTTTCAGTTTTTAATAATTACATGCTATGACATTATTGTCTATTTCGCATGTGCTTACATTTCATATATTTTATGCCATATGACGGTAGGTATTAAATGCTTATTATCCCCTAATATCTTAATAGACTTAGGAGATAAGGATTAATCACCAAATACTAAGGAGAAAAACTTCGATAGAATATATTCAAGTATAAGAACTTACACCTGAAGTGATTCTACCCCTTAGGAGTAAAGATTAAACTTCACCAAGTTAATTGTTTGAAAACTCGCTATAGACATATAGGTGTTGAGAGTAGTTAACTTAGGGTATTGCCATCGACAATGGCAATACTAACTTTAAATTTGCTCGTCAATAAAACCGAAGTTTAATGTTACTAATTTATGTCTTTACTGGCATGAAATCCAAACATCCCTTGCCAAGCTTTTCAATCATTATTACACCAATTATTTTCCAATCTACCTCGATCTTCACTTTAGTTTCTTTATCATTTTTTTTATTTCTTTTATTTTACTCATTCCCTCAATCAATTGCAATCAACTTTATTTTCCAGTTCACAAGTATTAATTGCGGCAATTAATTCGTATACAATCCATGTGGAGACGAAACCTAACTCACTACTTTATTACTTGTTGACCGTGCATACTTGCATGTAAAAGACATATCCTTGGCATTATTTTATGCATTGACAAACAAAATACTTAATCTTTTGCCAAGCAATATTTTGTCAACAAGTTTTTGGTGCCGTTTTCAGGGATTGCAACGGAATTGACTGTTTTGATTTTTACTTGTCTTTGTTTTATTTATTTAATTATTTTTTTGTGATTTTGTTTGGTGTATGACTAGGAGCATCACTGCAAAGGAAGATTTACAATACAACCCGAAAAATTGAAAGAACCCTACGTAGGCTAAGGAGAGAACGTTAAGAGATGACGTAGGTTGGGAATGAGGAGTTAGGAGATAACCGAACCATTAGAGAATACCTAGCACCCACCATAGATAATTTGGTACCAAGACTGATCGGTCCAGAGGTAAGTATGGCTAACTTTGAGCTTAAACCGATAATGATTCAAATGCTATTGAATGTAGGATAATTTGATGGATCACCTACTAGAGACCCAAGGCAGAATTTGAAGCAATTTATGGAGATTTGCCAACTATTTCAACAGCCGGGTGTGACTGAAGAGACAAAAAGTTGAGGTTATTCTCATTTTCTTTGAGAGATAAAGCAAAAGTTTGGATAAATTCTTTTCCAACTGGTTCAGTCACTATATAGGCAGATTTATGCCAGAAGTTCCTACTGAGTTCCAGCCACCTACATTAAATACCAAGCTGCGAAGTGAAATCATTACCTTTAGGCAAGCTGATGCTGAGACATTGTATGACACCTAAGACCAATTCAAAGACCTGTTGAGAAGATGTCCTATACATAAGTTCTTCACCTGGACCCAGATGGATATTTTTATATCAGACTTAATACTTACGCAGGTCCATTGCTAACACCTGACAAATGGTTCGTTGCTGGATAAAAATTATAATGATGCATATGACCTCCTAGAAAGGATTACCACCAATGATCTCCAATACCCTACCTACCAGATTAGGAGTCGGGACAAGAGCAGTTAGAGAGTTTGAACTTGTTGCTCTTTCACCAATCAATGCTCAAATTGCCAATGTTACTAATATAGTGAAGATAATGCAAAAGCCTGCTAAAATTTGAGAAGTAAAGGCATTGGGACTATTTTGCACTATTTTCAGTGATGACCATATCATGGATGAATGCTCAACAAAACTAGAGTCGGTGTATTTTGTTGGCAATTACAACTGCAATAACAACACGTACTCCAACATATATAATGTGGTGTAGAAACAACATCTGAACTTTTCGTGGTCGAACCAGGGAGGTAACCAATTTAATGCCAGTGTTAGGGCGCCAATGCACCATTAGGTTTCAACTAGAATGTGATGCCATATAGAGTACAAAATAATCTACCTCTATTGTAAAGATCTTCCGATGAGAACACACTGAAGGATTATATGGAGCATAATGATGCAACTGTCTAGAGTCTAGCTGCATGAATGGGGAACTTGGAAGTTTAGATAGGATAGGTTGCCAGCGTACTTAAGGTTAGACCTCTAAGGACTCTGTCTAGTGATACAGAGGATGCTCGGTAAAAAGGGAGAGAATAATGCAAAACTGTCACTCTCCTAAGTGGCAAACAATTCGAGATTTCAATGCATGAAAAAGAGTCGATTGTTTGCCATAAGAATAAACCAGTGCCAGCAGAAGAAACCAAGGAAGTTGAGAAAGGGGAACCAAGCACGGCAATGCCATACCACAACCTGTTGCCAACCCTACCTTGGTAAAAAAAAGCAGAGCCAACACACTTAGCTAACATCTGAGGGATTAGCCTTCCGACTTGCACACATAAGATCATACTATAAGACATCAATGGTAAAACAAATGAGCAAAAAAGAAGATCAATTCTAGTCTGGACAGATATCATGAAGCGAGGTGTGCTCAGATGGCTAGTTATTGGAAGGAAAAGTGGATTCCAAATGACTGGGAATGAAGGGATAAAGCAAAAAAATGTACCATAACAAAAAAAGCCAGAGATATTGCTGCTAGAAATTGAAGATTTAATGAAGATTGCTACAACAATTATGGAACAGGATGAGGATGACTATGCCTCGACAGCAAATAGATTCTTCAATTTTTTAAGGTGGTTGTTCAAAGCCACCATGGAAAAACATTCTCCTACACTATGCAATCAAGAGTTTGGCATACTCAAAGGGAAGCAATTCTTTGACTTTTTAAGTTGGTTATTTAAACAAACGATTGCCACAGCCTACCATCCACCAACCAAGGGGTCAAAGACTGAAATATTGCTGGAAAAAGTCAGAATAATGTCATGGAGACCATTCTCCTTACGGACATTCAGTAAATTTTTGCCAACCCGGTATGATTATTGTAAATAATTTAAAAGATTTATTTTCTTTTCAGTACTTAGGATATCTTACTTTAACTATTTAGTTTTTCCTTTATTCGTTTTTATATTTTGAAAGATTTCTTTTGCTCTTAGCAGAAAAAATTTTGCCACTAGACCATGCTGAGTTCTGCTGCCAAGAGACCACAGTCGAAGAGAAAGAAGAATGCGACACCGAAAAGAGTACCCCTCACTAGAAGAAAGATTCACTCCTCTCGCCAAGATCATTCATATAGGTGTTCTTATCCCCTTAACTCCTTACATTCATGTTTTTCATTTCAAGAATGCATTGCATTTGTATATATGTGTTTTCATTTCAAGTAACGCAAAACTTAGGGCTTCGTGGCTTGCTCTCTCTTAGTTATTAGGCCAACAAAAACTTTAGGGTCTCAGTGTCCACAATCCTTATAATCGGAAAATGTGTCCACTGTGGTGTTATCCAGCTGTTGTAATATCCTGCAAGAAAAACTTTATACATGCATAGAGTAGGACTTATGTCCTTCAAGCCAACAATATTCCATCTAAGAGCCTTCGTATGTCGAGATAAAACATTCATGAATTTAGCTTCTTAGTTTGGGGTTAAGCAAGTAGATATTACAACAAGTTGTAGATTTTTCTCCCCTAAAAGCGCATACATTAATTGATGGGGAAGATGTTTAAATTTAGGTACGGTGGATGCTCAAGTGAGGGTTTAGGATATTTGAATTCAGCATAATCCAAAGGTTCAAAAATAATACCTAGTCTGGTAAGCACGACATTAGATTGTTCAATCTCAACCTTACCTTCTGGCTCAGCCTCATGCATAGCCTTATCAAAGTTAGCTTACTCCGCAGCAGTAAGCACATTGCTGCAACACAGCTCGATAAAACATTCTTTAACTAAAGCTTTTTTAGTGTTCACAAGTTTTCATTCATCATAGTCATCCACGTAGTGTGCTGAAGACATTGAATGTGATCTTTTGGTCGTTTATCTTCATGGTGAATTCACCTTTCTCACAGTCAATCACAATTCGCCCGATTGCCAATAATGGTCTCCCTAGAATGATGGAAGCATTTTCATCAACTTCGTAATCAAGGATGATAAATTCTACCAGAAAGACAAACCTATGTACCTTAACTAATACATCTTCAATTCTGCCCTCGGATCAGATTTGAGATCGATCAGCTAATTGAAGGATCACTGATGTAGGCCTTGCATTACCCATCCTTAATCTTTTAAACACAGATTTTGACATCAAATTTACACTTGCATCAAGATCACACAAAGCACAGCCAGAATAGTTGTGGCCTATGGAGCATACAATGGCAAAGCTACCAGGGTCCTTCATCTTAGGTGATATATCACTCAGCGGAGCTACATACTCACCCGCAACAGCAACAGTTTCAACTTCACCTACCATCATTTTCTTTGTCACACTCTTTCAGAAACTTTGCATAGATCGACATCTAATCAATGGACTCCAGGATTGGTACATTGATGTGCAATTGTTTGAGCATGTCCAAGAACTTTTGGTATTGAGCATCTTGTTTTTGAGATTTCAATCATTGTGGGAATGAAGGTGGTGGTCTGGGCTCATCATGTGTTTTACTGGATGTAAGAGCATCCTTAGTATCATCTTTCTTGCCATCAGTAGCAAGGTCACTCACTGTATCAGATGCAGGATCTGGTTCCTTAGGTGAAAGAGCATCGGTGGATGGCTTGCTTGGAGTAGGAGCTACGTTAGAATCTCCCCCAAACATGGATTTTATCCTCAGTTACCTGCCACTATGTAGTGTGATGGCATTACATTGCTCTACATTAAAGGCCTTAGTGACTTCAGTATCACTAGGTAAGCCGCCTAGTGGTCATAGTTTCAACATCTAGGTGATCTGTCCAAGTTGCATTTCCAAGGACAGTATAGAGGTAGTGGTGTTTTGCATGATCGATTACTGGTTTTGTAACATGGCAGCCTGGATTGTGAGCATGACACTATGGTTCTTTAAGTTGGTTGCTTGATCCTACAAGATAACTCTGGCAGTTTCCATAAAAATTTGATAAGAATTATCAAAAGAATTGGAATTGGAGTTAGAAGCTCCTTGGTTCTTCCTCTAAGTCTTTTGTTAGAATCCAGAAGGTTCGTTGGTGGCAGTCTGTTGTGCTCCTGTATTACCTTTGTTGCCTCCACCCTGGGTTGTAAGTGTTGGAGTAAGGATTGTTGTTGCAGTTGGTGTTCCCTATGTAGCATCTAGATTCTTGTTGTTGGGGGCACTTATTCGAATGATGTTCCCCATCATAGTGCTCACATGTGTATTGTACCAACTTGGCCTCTCAAACATTATATGGTCTTTGCATGTTCTTTAGTAGGTTGGTGATAGTGAAGAGCTGAGCCGCTATAGTCTGAGAATTATCTAACTGTAGTGTTCTAGAAGTTTTAGTTATGGGCTTCAATCTCCCCCTTGGGAACTAGTAGTCGACATTGGCTATTTGGTCAAGTATCGTAAAAGCCTTGTCAGGTTCTCTATCAAGCAAAGCACCAGTAGCTGACAAGTCAATCATCATTCTTGTTGGTGCATTGACGCCATTGTAGAACGTCATGAATTGTAGCTAATTGTGGAATCTAAGGATCGAGCACTTGTATTACATAGACTCATCATCTTATTGTTGGAAGGAGATAATGTCACTTTGTTTTTGATTGTGCACGTTCGATGGATCATATCTATAAGAAACTTGCTACAAAAGTCATCCCAGTATGTAATAGGTCCTGAGGAACAAGTCTTCAACCATGCCTTGGCTCGATCTCGTAAGGAGTAGGGAAATACCTTGATGCTTAAAGCATTATCAGGAATCCTTGGTTGTTGAAAGCAATTGAAATCTTCCAAGAAAGCTTGAATATGGTCCCGAGTATCCTCTCTTGTTGATCCTCCAAATTGTTCAATATTGTTGATCATGTTGAACATAACGGGATTTACCTCAAAGTGAGCTATCCCTAGATCTGGTACCACAATTGGTGGATTGAGATTGCTGATAACGGGCTCTATCTCCAGCCTAATGGGCCTTCTAGGTCTGGCAGGTGGTGGATGCTCCCATTGTACTTGGCCATTATTTTAGACTACCTCAACTACTTCCTGTCCATCGACTGGGTGTACTTCTTGATTATGCATGTTCTCTGGGTCGTTCACTTCGTCATCATTCACCGTATTCTTTTTTTCTCGACATAGATTCCTCAAAGTTCTTTTAATCTCTGGGTTTAATGGAAGAATAGGTTGTGTGTTGGATCTTCTGGTCATGCACTGGAACATACTTGAGAAAGAAAAACAAAAAAAACAAAAATTAAATGCAAATAAAAGAAAGTCTTAAGCGCAAATACAACGTAATTATCAATTGCCAATCCATGGTAACGGTGCCAAAAACTTGATGCTTGTCGAATAGTGATTCACTTTAAAGAAAGTATACTCATCGTATCAAGTAATAAAGTGATGAGTAGAGTATCAAACCCACAAGGATTGGATCAATAACCACGAAGTTATTATGCTTAAGAATGTGTTTGCAAGTATTAGTGATTGAAGGTTTAATTAAACTAAACATAGCTATGACGAAGATGAACAGTTGCGGCAAATAACAGATAATTATGGAAGTTGGGATTATTGCTAAGGCTATATGCTTGATTACCTATTACAATTCTATAGCGATTGACAATACATGTATGTGTAAACCATTAAGATGTTTATCTACTCGACAGGGTTTTCTAATTAACCTCTGACTCTCTCGATGCCTAGAAGTTAACAATATTGGAACTAAGGTAATACATGTCTGCGTGAATCCTAGCAACTATATTATTTGTTTAAGAACTCCCTTTTAGTCATTGAAACCCTAAACTTATATCTAAGCTAGATTAGAACTAAGTTAACATATTAACCCCATTGTTTACATTTGTATAACCTAACTCTCTCGATATTAATCCACAAATCAATAGTTAAAAGGCCTCTCTCGATAGCACTTACAACAACTACGCATGAAGAACAATGAACAGAATAGATAAAGGAAAAACAACTATAGCATTATAAAGTAATCAAAACATAAAATCTTGGAAAGTAATAATCTCAAATAAAGTACTTAGCTCATGTCTGAACCTAAAACATCTATAATAAAAAGTATTAAGTATGGTAGTTTATCAAGCTAGGAAATGAAAAGAGTCGAGCGTCCTTGAAAAACTCCCTCTGTGCCGTCCAACTGTGTTGTAGATCGCCCATTCTGTCAGCCTCTTTCAATGGCGTCTGTTCTAAGGAGAATTCTCTAGTCTTCCACCCCCGATGGTTCTCCGCAAGCTTTAGACTAGGATTGTAGTATGTAATTGCGCTCACCTTTAAAGTAGCATCCAAGTCTCTCTTATATAGGCGGTGAAACTAGGATTTAAGAAACCTAAAGTGCGTGTGGCTTCATTAAAGAAAACAATTGATTTCCCGATGTATTTAATGTTCTATATTTGGGAGAAAGTCCAAATGGGCAAAAGTAGATTCATCTTCAACTCTTCATGCCTCGTCATCTCCAGCCATGCGATCTGCTACTCTTTTGCTCCATTACTCCTCCAGCATCTACCAACATCCTACGCATGCACCACAAACCACCACTTTTCCCGTGAAAATAACCAATATATATGTTATTTAAAGCGCAGGCGGTGTAACTCCCTATCTACATGCAATTATGTACAATCTAACCTAAATGTAAACTATATGAGCTTGAAAATATGCAAAAAAGGTAAAAAGGGCATATAAAATATATCACTTATGCACTCGTCAAGGTGTCCTTCATAGATTTTCTTAATAAAGTTCCGTATAGGACAGCTATACTGTTAGGATATTTATTTTGACATAATAATTGAAAAATAGTTTTAGACTAAATTGAAAGGATTTCAAAAATATTTTTAAGTCCAAACAACTTGAAAATAAGTTTGAGGTATTTTCAAAAGGTTCTGGAAGTGTTTAAAATGCTTTAAAGTAGCCAAACTCAAGTTTTCAACATGATCGTACCGATACGGTTACACCCCGTATCGATACACTTTAGGGTTTCTGCTACAGTAATTTTCCAGAACCAAAAACTTGTATCGATACAGGCTTAGGTGTATTGATACGGTGAGGGTCGTACTGATACACATATATGCGTATCGATGCCATATGTTTTAAATCCCCAATAGCTAGTTTAAAACCCCAAACAACTATTTCCCTGCAGTGTACCAAAACACCGTTTCGATACACCGTACCGATACGGTACAAGAGCGTACCGATACACTCCATAGGTGTATCGATACACTAAAGCTGGCAAGCATAACGACTAGTTTTTGAAGGACACGTATTGATACAGCAACCCTGTGTGTTGATACAGCAAGCTCCAAAATTGCATTTATTGCGGGAAATAAAGTTTCCAATGGCTCCAAATCATCCCCAATGGTCTCCAACGACTAGAAACATAATTGGGAGTATAAAAGGCCTCAAGAAGCATCTTTAGAAGCCAATGAACAAATTGCCAACATCTATTATGATTGTAATCAAGTCTTAGTGCTTTAATTCCCGTTCTTTGTATAGACTACACTTGTGAGCCAAAATGTTATGTATGCTCAAGTGTATTAGAATTTGGGTGAGAGAAAGAGTGAAAACACATACCTAAGAGAGGAATTTATTGTTTGCTTTTGTTTTTCTCTTGTTGAGAGGATTCCCAAAGCTTGGGTTGTAAGCTTTGGATGCTAGACTTGGTAATTGAGTCTAGGTTGTAAAGACTGCCTCCTAAGCCTTGTAAAAGGGGAAGAAATTCTTAGTGGATTTGGGAAATCCTTAGTTGGGAAGCTAAGGTAGTGGATGTAGGCTTTGGTTAGAAAGCCGAACCACTCTAAAATTCTTGTGTCAATTTTCTATCTCTTTGCTTCCCATAAAAATCACCCAATAGCAACTTCTCCACCACTTGGCAAGCAAATTCGGTTGATTCATCGAGCCAAACAATTGGTATCAGAGCAAGGCTTAATCGAGAAGGTTTAACCACCTATTGAGACGATCCAGGAAGCTCGACCAACTAACTAGTCAACCGGTTTCCCTGGTGTAATCCATTGACAAGCCACCCTTATTCAACGGTGAACATTATGCCTATTGGAAGAATAGGATGATGTACTTCATCAAGGCCAAATATTATCGTCTATGGTATCTTGTTGAAGATGGATCGTTCGTTCCAACAAGAAGCAAGGCGAAATGGAATGGCAATGACAAGAAGATGATAGAGCTAAATTGCAAAGCCTTACACATCCTACTTTGTGCATTAGGCCCTGATGAGTATGCAAAGGTCTCTTCTTGTGAGAGTGCCAAGGAGGTTTAGGACAAGCTTGAAGTGATCCATGAAGGTACATATGAGGTGAAGGAGACAAAGATTGGTCTACTCAACCTCAACTATGAAAACTTCAAGATAGACCCAGAAGAAGACATCAAGGGTATGTTCGACCGTTTCTGCACAATCGTCAATGAACTCAAAGGTCTTGGAGAGGAGATTCTAAAAGACAAACTCGTTCGAAAGTTAATTTATTCACTTCCTAAATCATGGGAGAGCAAGAAGACGACTATCATTGAAGCCAAGAACTTAAAGGAGCTCAAGCTTGATGAGCTAATTCGGTCTCTTCTTACCCATGAGTTGATGTCCAAACCCTTGAGAAGGAAGAAGAGGAAGAAAATCCAAGAGCAAGGAGTCGATGTAAACATCGTTGCTCTTAAATCCTCCACAAGCCATCAAGAAGATTCAAGCGATGAGGAAAGTGGAGATAAAGAGATGGCCTATCTCTTCAAGGATTTTTCCCAATTCATGAAGAGCGAAATGGAAGAATCCAAGCATGAATAGAAGAAGATGAAGGATCCCCTCAAGTGCTCCGATTGCAAGAAGACGAGGCACACCAAATACGATTTCCCTCTTTTCAACAAAAAGGGATCATCTTCAAAGAAAGCATATGTGGCAACATAGAGTGATAAAGACTCCACCGATGAAGATGAGGTAGCTCACCTATGCTTTATGGCCCTCTAAAAGGGAGAGGTAGCCTCTAACTCATCTATTTCTCATTCTTATACTTTTGATGAGTTACAAGAGGCCTATGACGAATTGGTTTTTGAATTTAAGGCTTTATTTTCGAAAAACAAAAAGATGCTTTCAAAATTGAAAAACGAAAATGATTTGCTTTTAAAAACCAATTTGGATTTTGAAGCAAAACTTAAAGATTTTTTAGCTTAAAGTTTTGAATTTACAAAATTTGCTTCAAAGTTTAGAAAAAGATCATCAAAAAGAGTTGGAAGATCTTAAAAAGGAAAAAGATTTGATTTCCATGAAATTACAAAAGAAAAATAATTTGGGAAAATCAAATTTTTATGTGAGACAATCTAGTGCCCCTAGATTTATGAATGGTAAATGTTTTAGAAGTATTTGGGTCCCAAAAGAACTAATTACTTCAACTGAAAAGGATGAAATTGAAAAATGGATTCCTAAGGGGACTAAACTTTGTGCTACTAATGCCTATGGATCCAAAGCAATTTGGATACCAAAACATTTGTGATTGTCTTTTTATAGGTATGATGTAGCATTGATCAACAAATGATGAAATTAAGGGGGAGCTCTATACACACAAGGGAAATCACTTAAAGAAGGAAGGCTTTACATCCTACCTTTGATTCAAGTGGTAAATTTAAATTGAATATCTTATTTTTATTTGATTTATTTATTTTATTTGAAATTCAATTTTTATCATATATTTGTTGGACTAACATTTCTATGATGCTTTGAGTAAGGGGGGCATTTTTAACAAAACCAATTTTGTCAAAATTTATTTTAAAATTATCTATTGTTATGGACTTAAAAGTTTTCAATCTTTAGTTTGAACCATTTTTGATATAACAAAAAGGGGGAAAATGTTTTGAAAAATTAAATTTTCAAATGAATAAGGATGAGCTTTAACCATGTTTATATTTTTCAAATCTCATTCAAAATTTATTTTACTAAGGGGGAGAATCCCAAACACAAATTTTCAAGTTGATTTTATTATATCAAAAGGGGGATATTGTTAGGATATTTGTTTTGATATAATAATTGAAAAATAGTTTTGGACTAAATTGAAAAGATTTCAATAATGTTTTTAAGTCCAAACAACTTGAAAATAAGTTTGAGGTATTTTCAAAAGGTTTTGGAAGTGTTTAAAATGCTTTAAAGTAGCCAAACTCAAGCTTTCAACATGATCGTACCGACACAGTTACACCCCGTATTGATACACTTTAGGGTTTTTGCTACAGTAATTTTCTAGAACCAAAAACCCATATCGATACAGGCTTAGGTGTATCGATACGTTGAGGGTCGTACCGATACGCATATAGGCGTATCGATACCCTATGTTTTAAATCCACAATGGCTAGTTCAAAACCCCCAACAGCTATTTCCCTGCAGTGTATCAAAATGGCGGTACAAGAGCGTACCGATACACCGTATCGATACTCTCTATAGGTATATCGATACACTAAGGCTGGCGAGCATAACGACTAGTTTTTGAAGGACGCGTATCGATACGATAACCTCGTGTATCGATACGGCAAGCTCCAAAACTGCATTTAGTACAGGAAATAAAGTCTCCAACGGCAACGGTCTCCAACGGCTAGAAACTTAATTGGGAGTATAAAAGGCCTTAAGAAGCATCTGAAGAAGCCAATGAACAATTTGCCAACATCTATTATGATTGTAATCAAGTCTTAGTGCTTTAATTCCTATTCTTTGTATAGACTACACTTATGAGCCATAATGTTTATGTATGCTCAAGTGTATTAGGATTTGGGTGAGAGCAAGAGTGCAAACATATACCTAAGAGAGGAATTTATTGTTTGCTTTTGTTTTTCTCTTGTTGAGAGGATTCTCAAAGCTTAGGTTGCAAGCTTTGGATGCTAGAATTGGTAATTGAGTCTAGGTTGAAAAGATTGCCTCCTAAGCCTTGTTAAAGGGGAAAAAATTCTTAGTGGATTTGGGAAATCCTTTGTTGGGAAGCTAAGGTAGTGGATGTAAGCTTTGGTTAGAAAGCCGAACCACTCTAAAATTCTTGTGTCAATTTTCTATCTTTTTGCTTCCCACAAAAATCACCCAATAGCAATTTTGTAGAAAACAGAGGAGAATTATAAGCTCTATTATATATCAAAATACACTAGGTGAGTCTATTTATAGACTCTTTACAAAGAGGTTTAACCTAGGTAGCTAACTTCTAGGATAAAACTTTATCTCTTATCACTTATCCTATACAAGATAGAGTTAGTTTAAAATTTAACCTACTAGTTAGGATATATTTATAACTCCTATTTACACGCCAACCTACACTCCCCCTCAAATTGCTGTGTATATGTTGTATACACCCAGTTTGGATGAGAATTCTCGAAAGTTGCTCTTGGAAGTGCTTTAGTAAAGTTGTTAGATAGCTAATTTTTGGTAGGAATATAGTGTAGCTTGACAACCTCGCTATTCACCTTCTCATAGATGAAGTGTCTATCTAACTCGATATGCTTGGTCTTGTCGTGTTGTACTGGATTCTTGGTAATACTTATAGTAGACTGACTGTCACTATGGATTTCAAATTTTGTTTTTCCATCTAGTTCCAGCTCTTCAATAAGTTTCTTGATCCATATTCCTTCACATATCCCAAGGGTCATTACTCTAAATTTTGCCTCAACACTACTTCTGGAAACAACCGCCTATTTTTTACTTTTCCAGGTTACCAAATTACCCCATACAAACATACAATAGCCACTTACAGACATTCGATCTGTTATTTCACTAGCCCAGCTTGAGTCTGTATAAATCATCGTTGTTCTATCTTGAGTTTTCCTGAAAATCAGACCTAATCCTGGTGTGAATTTTAAGTACCTCATGATTCTGTTGACTGCTTCCAAATGCTCTTCTCGCGGGTCACTCATATGTTGACTGGCTATGCTCAACGAGTATCCAATATCAGGTCTAGTGAGTGAAAGATAGATTAGTTTCCCAACCAATCTTTGGTAAGACTCTTTGTTAACAGGATTCTCATTCCATCTTTACTAAACATCAAGTGAGTATCCATTCGAGTGTTAACTGGTCTAAACCCAAGCATTCCAGCTTCTGTAAGAAGGTCTAAAATATACTTCCTTTGGTTGATAACCAGCCCCTCCATTCCCAAGAAGTACCTGAGGCTCCCCAGATCCTTGGTTTTGAATTCCTTTGCCAAGACTGTTTTCAGTTTTTCTATCCCTTCAACATCATTTCCAGTGATAATTATATCGACAACATAAACAAATAAGAGAGTTATTTTACCACTAGTTGCAGCCTTTCTAAATAGAGTATGATCTGCTTGATTTTGTTTGAAACCATTCTAAACCATAGCCCTCGCAAACTTAACAAATCGCGCCTTGGGAGATTGCTTTAATCCATACAGGGATTTATTCAATTCGCACACTATTCTCTTTGTTACATTGCCTTCTAATCCTGGTGGAACTTGCATGTATACTTTTTCCTCAAGGTTTCCATTCAAAAAAGCATTTTTTATATCCAACTAATGCAATTTTCAGTCTTTGTTCATAGCTATTGAAAGTATTACTCTAATGGTGGTCAACTTGGCTACTGGTGCAAAGGTCTCTTGATAGTCCACCCCATAAGACTGAGTGAATCTTTTAGTTACTAGCCTCGCCTTGTACCTCTCAATTCTTCCATCTGAGTGTTACTTAACTGTAAATACCCACTTGCACCCAACTGCTCTTTTTTCTTCTAGCAGATTAGTCAGACTCCAGTTTTTATTCTTTTCCAGTGCTTTAACCTCTTCAACTGTCTTAGGAATTCTCACACTGTCAACACTAGCTATAAAAGCTCTAAACCATACAACAATTTCCCATAGGCAATAAATCTGTTAATAGGGTAAGCAGTACACTTTCTTACCCCCTTTCTAATTGCAATAGGAAATTCATCTAAACCACTAGTAGCAGAAACTTGTGAGATAATGTTACCATTTGTTTCCTCAGCAACAGGACTCAAAACTGGTTCTTGAACTGTGTTAGGCTGTCTAATAGCTTTAGTTGGGGCTCCTTTTCTTCTTGTATAAACACTGAGTTGTCTTTGTAGAGTTTCAGAGATTGGGGACATATGTGGTACAGTTTTTAGTGTTGGAGAAGGGGTTGTTCAGCTTTGATTGAGGAGAGGAAGATTGAGGAGAAGGAATATCCTCTAGGTCATTAGATACAACATCCATAGTTTCATTAGAAATAGGAAAAGAAGACACAATTTTGGGGTGACAGTATGTTCATCAAGGATTGGTAAGGAAGGAATGGGTTGCATGTCACACAAGGAATGAAATCTAGTGACTTCAAGTAAGTGTCTATTTTTCCTCTTAGCTACTCCATTATTTTGAGGGGTATTTACACAAGAAGTTAGATGAACAATTCTCATTCCCCTAAAATAATTGCCAAGAGATTTGCTTAGGTATTTGATAAGTGTTCAAAAGTATTATTTTTATTACCCTTTTTACTCATATTATTGTTAGACTTAGGCTTATATTAGCTGCATTATTAGTCATTCATGCATTAATTCATGTTTCTTTCCACCGTTGAGCTTGATTATATAACTTGGTGATTTTTGTGGAAAAAGATGCTGCTTTGGTGTGTTTTTGTGTGTGTGCATAAGCACTTGCCTAAACAAGGCTGGAACCAGTTGCTAAGCCAATGCATGAAGGAGATGTCGAGCTAGTTGCCAAGGTAATGCTTGAAGGAGATGCCGAACTAGTTGCCAAGGCAATTTTCAACAAAGAATAAGATGATATGGTAGTCGAAATTGATGACTAGATAAGCCCAAGATGACGTGGAGCAAAGTTAAATTCCAAAGGAGTTTGATTTCCATGAAGAGGTTAAAGAGAAATTAAATCCCAAGAAGATAGGAGAAGTTCGAGAAGGAATTTAAATATAATAAAGAATTATATTCTTTAAAGATAATTTAATTCCAACTTAACTTCCTCCTCAAGAAGGATTTTGACCTAGCCATCTCCTATTTAAAGGACCAAGCCGTCAAAGAGAGGTGAGCAAGAAGAGAGGATTTTTGACAACTCCAAAAGAGTAAGAAGAGAGGATTTTCGACAACTCCAAAGGGGGAAGAAGGGAGAGATTTCAACAAGGGAGAAAGCTTAGAGGGAGAGTTCGATTGAGAGGTTTTCCAAATAGGGCTGATCGATTTCTTCTTCTTCTTCTTTGCTTCTATTAGATTCATGGTTTGGGGATTATTCTTTTGAACCCAACCATGAACTAACTTGATTGGTTGGGTTACTGTGTTTTGTGGTTGTGAGAAACAATTGGATTTTGTTTAGGTAATAAGAGTTTGCACTTTTCTATTCAAGGTTTATTCATTCTTGGTTCTTATTCTTGTTTGCGAGTGAATTGGGAGAGGATCTCGTAACTTCATCTATTTATCTAATATCAGGAGAGTTAGATTCAAGAAACGAATGAGCATGGTCTTTATTCAATCAATTGATGGTGAAGACTAATACGGCTTAGGAATAAGTTTAGGATTTCAACGGCTAAGAGGAGTGCAATATTGGTTGTTGTTCACCCTTGATTCACACAAGGATGTATTATCAAGGCATTCTCAAATAGCTAGAGTTTTGACTTAGGGATAAGAAGAAACCATTGAAGAACGCTTCGCCGAACTTTAGAAGTGAATGCTCAATTTCCCAGGCAATCGACCCATCCTTAATTGCCCAGGCAATCATGGGAGCATGGTCCATGCAATATGATCAGACAACGAGGGGAAATTGACCTGGCAACTGACCAGGCAACACGGCAGAATTGCCCTGGCAATCAACTAGGCAATTGCAACCAAATTGCTCTGGCAATCGACTAGGCAATCATAACAGAATTGCCCTGGCAATCCGGCTGCTACTCAATCACCAAGACAATCCAATCGGCTATCACACCTCAACTCACGATAACCTGGCCTATTCTCTCTTTTGATTTCATCTATTCTTTTAGTTTATTGCTCTTAGTCTACTCGTTAATTAGAACTCCTATTATCAATTGTGTTTTTACTTTTCACAGTGCAGTAACTTAAGCAAAGTGGCCCAAACCAATCCCTGTGGAGACGATACTCATATCACTTTATTACTTGCGACGTGTATACTTGCACAATTGCGTAGCACTTATTACACGCAACAAGTTTTTGGTGTCGTTGCCGAGGATTGGCAATTGGTGTTAGTTGTTTTTGTTATTGCATTTTTTCTTAGTTTTACTTACTTTTCTTTTTGTTTGTTTTATCAAAAAAAATATTAGGTGCGCTTCAAGTTAAGGGACATCAACATGTCGGGAAATAAAAGCCTATCTATTCGAGAGTTGATGTTGGAAGATATGAATCAATCCAATCAAGAGTTTCTTGCACCCTTTGATGATTACCTATACCAACCGAGAAAAGCCCAAAGAGCTTATACCTTGGAAAAATCTTGTGCTATGTGTGGAGAACATCATGTGTTTGAAAATTGCCCTCACATTTTCGGTGCATATGACTACATGGAGGACCATAGAGGGAACCAACAGCAAAATTCTTCATGGTATGGTCAAAAAGCTCAAAAAAAATTTTACCATAACAATTTTGCCGCAGCAACAGATATGCCATGGCAATGTAGTCCTTTTCAAGAGCATTCCAATTCCTTGGAGGAAACGTTGCTAGCTTCCTTGGCTAGACTTGACGGATCAATTGAAGAAATTCGAGAGCTATCAAAGTCCATGGATACGAGGATAGCTCAGTGGGATGCAACCTTAGGGGATTCAGAAGATCAATTGAGGAGATCCATATATATCATGGATAACATGCACCAACAATCCATTTCGGGGGATACTGGCGTCCCAAGGCAATAGGATAAGGAGCAATGCAAAGAAAGCTCTCCGATGTGTGGGGAACAACTAGAACCTCCAAGTCAAGAGGACGCCAAGAGAGAGACTGCCAAACACATGATGAGCCTGAGCAACAAATTACCTCGGCAATTATTGAGGAGCCTGAACAGAGCAATGCCGCGACAACACTCAATGAAGCTGAGAACAACAATACTATAGCAAATTCTGAGGAGCCTGATGCCCATAAGGTTACAACATTGATGTTGAAGCAAGAATTCGTAGATTTCTCTCATCTACAGTTGCCACGACAATTACAGGACCACATGCAAGATCAACGAGATGATAATACTTTGCCAATGGAATATGAGCAGGTAATGGTTGAACCTTTCGAATTCTTTAAAAACTTACCTCGTCCATTACAGGTATGTCTTGAGGAACTGATGTTGGTAGATTTGAAGCCATCAAAATCTTTACTGATGGAGATGTTTGAGAGGCCAAAAGAAAAAGGTGTTTAGATTCGTAAAGCTTTTCAGAAAATTGGTTCTTCCTTGACTTACAGAAAATTTTGGCAACTGATTGCCACGGCAATTGGCTTGAGCAGCAATTGCCACGACAACAAAGGATACATCCAACAATAATAGAAGTCGACAAGAATGAGGTAATTGAATGGTTGGGAATGGATATAATTTTTCCTATTAATAT
This sequence comes from Hibiscus mutabilis, assembly GCA_019671005.1. Classification (NCBI taxonomy): domain Eukaryota; kingdom Viridiplantae; phylum Streptophyta; class Magnoliopsida; order Malvales; family Malvaceae; genus Hibiscus; species Hibiscus mutabilis. Next base: position 22,117,516 of record CM033746.1, on the reverse strand, counting down.
ATTTGAGCCTTCAGGAATAGTAGCAAGGTGGAGGGCATGCATGGACTACAAGGGAACACGAAAGAAAGACACCTCCACCATGGTAACACAAAGGGGAGTAGCTGGGAGCACATTGGCCCAATTCTTTTGGGGCAATATTGTTACTCGATGGAGGGTGCGGACTATAAGAAGTATCGAAAACGACCATCCTCAAGTTTTCTCAGATATGCAGTAACATTAGAAGATGCATGATGGCACTCTTTTTAGACATGGTCGAAGACTTCCTTGAGATCTTCATGGATGATTTTTCCATTTTTGGTAATGACTTCGACAGTTGCCTCGGCAATTTAGAGAAGGTGTTGGCAAAATGTGAAGAAACCGATTTAGTCCTTAATTGGGAGAAGTGCCATTTTATGGTAGATGAAGGAATGGTGCTCGGCCACAAGATTTCATCCAAGGGGATTGAAGTAGACAAAGCCAAGGTGGACGTGATCGAGAGATTACCCCCACCAAGATAAAGTCTTTAATTTTGATGATTCTTGGGCCCAAGATTTCGAAACCCTAAAGGAAAAGCTTACCTTGGCACCCATTATTGTTCCACCAGATTGGACGCCACCTTTTGAGCTCATGTGTTATGCAAGTGATTTCACGGTAGGAGCAATCCTAGGCCAACTCACAGGGAGGAGGACGTGGATTTAGAGATATACGATGCATTCCCGAATGCTCATGCCTCGGTAACCCTCGACGCCACAGCAGCTCTTGACGCGCACGCCTCAACAACTCCAGACGTGCACGCCTCGGCAACCCTCGAGACCGTAGCAACCCTTGACACCTCGGCAACCATGGATGCGCATACCTCGGTAACCCTCGACGCTGCAGCAGCTCTTGACGTGCACGCCTCTACAAACTCCAAACGCGCACGCCTTAGCAACCCTCGATGTTGCAGTAACCCTTGACGCCTCGGCAACCATGGATGTGCATGCCTCGACAACCCTCGATCCCGCAGTAGCTCTTGACGCGCACGCCTCGGCAACCATGGATGTGCATACCTCGGCAACCCTCAACGCCGCAGCAGCTCTTGACGCGCACTCCTCGATAACTCCAGACGTGCACGCCTCGGTAACCATTGATACACACGCCTCGACAACTATGGACGCATATGCCTCGGCAATTCTAGACACACATGACTCGGCAATCTTGGGAGCAGTCGCTACGGCAGCACATGCCTCGGCAATACCCTGGTACGTGAATTTAGTTAATTTCCTTGTTTGTGGTATTTTACCTTATGGCCTTACTCACCAAGGGAAGAAGCGATTCTGCCATGATGCTAAGCATTACTTTTGGGACGAGCATCTTTTGTTTAAACAATATGCAGATCAGGTCATACGCCGATGCGTCCCTGAATAAGAGTAGCAAAATGTACTCTAGTAATGCCATTCTTCACCCTATAGAGGACATTTTGGAGGAACTCGTACCGCAGCCAAAGTTTTACAAACCGGTTTGTATTGGCCAACACTGTACAAAGTGCCCAAGATTTTTACAAGTAATGTGATCGTTGCCATAGGACGGGCAATATCACCCACAAACCAATGGGCAAGCAGAAATTTCCAACCGGGAATTGAAGGGTATACTCGAGAAAGTTGTAAATCCCTCTAGAAAGGATTGGTCAGCAAGACTAGATGACGCACTTTGGGCATATCGCACTGCATTCAAAACACCCTTAGGTATGTCCCCCTTCCAACTTGTCTATGGCAAAACATGCCATCTACCGATGGAAATCGAACATAAGGCATATTGGGCAATCAATACCGTGAATATGGATTGGGAAAGTACCGGGAAAAAGCGTTCGTTGGACCTCAACGAGATAGAAGAATTCCATGCACTCGCCTATAACAATGCACGAATCTACAAGGAGAAAACAAAGCAATGGCATGACAAGAAACTATTGTCGCGGCAATTCATGTCTGGGCAACTAGTTCTCTTATTCAATTCTCGGCTAAAACTTTCCCGGGAAAACTAAAATCAAGATGGTCGGGACCATTCGAAGTTGTCAAACCATTCTCCCATGGTACCGTGATAATCAAGTCCATTACCGACGAACATGAATTCAAAGTTAACGGACAAAGATTGAAGCACTACAACGGTGCCCATGTAGAACATAACAAAGAAGTTGACACCTTAGAAGATACATAAGCATGCTCTCCTTTTGAAATTTTCTTTTTCTTTTTATTTTTTTGAACTATTTTTTTCTATTATTTTCTGGTTTTTTTCTATCTCTTTATTTATTTTTGGAATTTTTAGGAGATATTTTATTTTTCTTCATTATCTTAGTTTCCAGGTTTTCTTTGTTTTCTTTTCTTTTCCATAACAAGACTCACAACCACCATGCTAAGGAAATTCACTGCCGACTACTTGCCACAGCAACCACAACAGAGATTGGCCAGGCAACAACAATGGCGGCAACTTCTGATACCCAAACATGGATCAAATCAAAGCAATGCTATTCACGCGGTACCAGCCACAAGCATTCAACCACCGACCGGAAAATGAATCAAGCAAACGGTACGAAGGAAACTTATCACTCGAGGTGACGACCTCTCCGACTAACTCATTTCATTTAGTTTCTTTTAAATTTTGTTTCACTTTTACATGCATTGAGGACAATGCTTCTCTCGGGTTTGGGGGGTGTTGGTTTCTAGTTAGTTTCATGTTTAGTTGCATTCATCTTTAGCAATCACATATAGGTTGCATATGTTACTTGCCATGCCTTTAATTGGATTTAATTGCTTAAGACTTGTTGAATATCCAATGATGAATTTTTGCCACTGCACTTAATTGAAAGAACCTTTAATTTTAGGATTGCATGAAAAGAACTTAGAATTTTACTATGATGCTAAATTTTTTTTACACGGTTATGGTTTGTTGATTGAAAGAAACTTAGTGAACTTAGGTTGCTTAAAATTTGGGTAAATTTAAAATTGAAAATTAAAAGTTAAATTCTTGCTAGAGGTGCCCGAAACTGGCTCTAGTAGTAAATGCACTTTCTTGCTAGAGGTGCATGAAACTGACTCTAATAGTTAATGCACATTAAAGAATCACTAGAGGTGCCCGAAATTGGCTCTAGTTGACTAAAATAAAATGAGAAATTGCTTACTTTGCTAGAGGTGCCCGAAAATTGGATCTAGTGAAAAGCTAAATAAATGCCCCGATAATTAACTTGATAAAAGCCTATTGTTCACATGGAATCTTGAAAATCAACTTGTACACAACTACGCACACACATTGTCACGAGCATTATAGTTTGGTTTCGAGTAATGTTTGTGCTATCCGAAAAATTAAAAGGTGATCATACTTTGTGCCACGGTTCCGAGGTTTGAATTCAAGTTTGAAGCATGTCTTTGATGATTAAAGTCTTGGTAGGTAATTGTTAGTTTACATTGCTTGAGGACAAGCAATAGTTCAAGTTTGGGGGTGTGATAAGTGTTCAAAAGTACTATTTGTTTTACCCTTTTTACTCATATTATTGTTAGACTTAGCCTCATATTAGTTGCATAATTAGTCATTCATGCATTAATTCATGTTTCTTTCCACCGTTGAGCTTGATTACAGAACTTGGTGATTTTTGTGGAAAAAGATGCTGCTTTGGTGTGTTTTTGTGTGTGTGCATAATCACTTGCCTAAACAAGGCTGGAACCAGTTGCCAAGGCAATGCATGAAGGAGATGCCGAGCTAGTTTCCAAGGCAATGCTTGAAGGAGATGCCGAGCTAGCTGCCAAGACAATTTTCGACAAAGAATAAGATGATATGGTAGTCGAAATTGATGACTAGATAAGCCCAAGATGACGTGGAGCAAAGTTAAATTCCAAAGGAGTTTGATTTCCATGAAGAGGTTAAAGAGAAATTAAATCCCAAGAAGATAGGAGAAGTTTTAGAAGGAATTTAAATATAATAAAGAATTATATTCTTTAAAGATAACTTAACTTCCTCCTCAAGAAGAATTTTGACCTAGCCATCTCGTATTTAAAGGACCAACCCGTCAAAGAGAGGTAAGCAAGAAGAGAGGATTTTTGACAACTCCAAAGGAGTAAGAAGAGAGGATTTTCGACAACTCCAAAGGGGGAAGAAGGGAGAGATTTCAGCAAGGGAGAAAGCTTAGAGGGAGAGTTCGATTGAGAGGTTTTCCAAAGAGGGCAGATCGATTTCTTCTTTTTCTTCTTTGCTTCCATTAGATTCATGGTTTGGGGATTATTCTTTGTATATCTTTTGAACCCAACCATGAACTAACTTGATTGGTTGGGTTATTGTGTTTTGTGGTTGTGAGAAACAATTGGATTTTGTTTAGGTAATAAGAGTTTGCACTTTTCTATTCAAGGTTTATTCATTCTTGGTTCTTATTCTTGTTTGTGAGTGAATTGGGAGAGGATCTCGTAACTTCATCTATTTATCTAATATCGGGAGAGTTAGATTCAAGAAACGAATGAGCATGGTCTTTATTCAATCAATTGATGGTGAAGACTAATTCGGCTTAGGAATAAGTTTAGGATTTCAACGGCTAAGAGGAGTGCAAGATTGGTTGTTCTTCACCCTTGATTCACGCAGGGATGTATTATCAAGGCATGCACAAATAACTAGAGTTTCGACTTAGGGATAAGAAGAAACCATTGAAGAACGCTTCGCCAAACTTTGGAAGTGAATGCTCAATTGCCCAGACAATCGACCCATCCTTAATTGCCCAGGCAATCACGGAAGCATTGCCCAGACAATTTGATTAGACAACGAGGGGGAATTGCCCTGGCAACTGACCAGGCAACACGGTAGAATTGCCCTGGCAATCAACCAGGCAATTGCAACCAAATTGCCCTGGCAATCCGCATGCTACTCAATCACCAAGATGATCCAATCGGCTATCACACCTCAACTCACGATAATCTGGCCTATTCTCTCTTTTGATTTCATCTATTCTTTTAGTTTATTGCTCTTAGTTTACTCGTTAATTAGAACTCCTATTATCAATTGTGTTTTTACTTTTCACAGTGCAGTAACTTAAGCAAAGTGGCCCAGACCAATCCCTGTGGAGATGATACTCGATACTCATATCACTTTATTACTTGCGACGTGTATACTTGCACAATTGCGTAGCACTTATTACACGCAACAATATTCACTTCCATTATCACTCATGACAATTTTAATCTATTTTTCAAACTGAGTTTCAACCATATGATAAAATCTTTTAAACACATTTTCAACTTCGAATTTTTCTCTCATCAAGAATGTCCAAGTTGTCCTAGAATAATCATCAATAAAGGATATAAACAATCTAGACCCAGAAATACTTTTGACTTTAGAAGGGCCCCAAATGTCACTATGAATAGTAGAGAAGGTTAATGAAGGTCTAAATGTAGAAGAAACATATGGATGTCTTGTATGTTTGGCCAATTGACACACTTCACATGTAAAAGACGCTGGATTTTTATTAATAAAAAAGACGTTGGATTTTTATTAATAAAGAGGGTAGGAAATAATTTAGCAAGATATGAAAAGCTTGGATGTCCTAATCTATTATGCCAAAGCATAACATTATTGGATGGCAGGCTAGAAGGCAAAATAAAAGTATGAAGATAGCTAGGAATAGTCTTATTTGAAGAGGGTAGACCATCAAGAATGTAAAAGTCATTACACAGCCCTAGCACTACCAATCACCACCTTCGAGCCTCGAGCTTGAAAAACACAACCACCAACTCTAAAATTAACACCACATTCAATATCCTTAATCAATTTACTGACAGACAACAAATTGCATGCTAGTTTAGGAACAAAAAGCACATTTGATAATACTAGCTTTGAACTCAATCGAATGGAACCACTTCCTTTTACATTTGAGAGAGAACCATCTGCTATCTTGATAGAGAAAGGAGAGTTGTGATTGCTATACGTATGGAAGAAACTTGGATTCCCTGTCATGTGGTCAGAGGCACCAGAATCCACTATCCAATTTAAGGAATTTACTGTGGCCAAATAAGAAAAACTACCTTCTATGGCTGTTAAGGCACTAGTGATAGGTTTAGAAGCTAGGTTATTGAAAAGTTGTTGAAGTTCAATTTATTGTTTACTAAAACTGTTGGAAGACTTGTCGAGTGCTGCAAAGTGAGCTTCCTTCTAAAATCTAGATCTGGGAGACTTCCAGTCTACTGGTTTTCCCTGCAGCCTCCAGCAATGTTCAATTGCATGTCCTGCTTTCTTGCAATGGTCGCACCAAGGTCTCCCCTTCCTTTATTTATTCCCGAGATTGAAATTGGTAAAGAGGGCAAAGACATCTGTTGGCAGGACTGTTGGCACCATGAGAGAGCGCCTACTTTCCCCTTCCTAATTTCTGCAAAGGCTTCCAGAACCAATAGAAGGTGTTTAATGGCTAGAACCCTACTTCGAACACCATCATAGTTCTCATTCAATCCAGACAAGAATTGAAAAATCATTCTCTGATTTTTCAATTTGTGTAAAATTAATATCCTCTGCACACTTCCAGTCATTTTCTTCATAAAGATCTAGCTGCTGCCAACACTTAGTTAGAATTCCAAAATACTGAGCCAGTCATCTCTCATTGTCAAAGGTCCTTTATCTGATGTTCAACACCAAATAGGGTTGGAGTGTTATCTACACTTGAATATGTATCCTTTGTTGCATTCCATATTTCTGTAGCAGTCTTGTAGAGCATGAAGTTTTCTCCAACTTCAGGAACCATAGAATTGATTAACCATGACATGATCAAGATGTTTTCACTTAGCCAATTTGAGTATGTTGGATCAGACTCTGCTGGAATGGTCATAGAGTCCGAGAGATAGGAGACTTTCCTTCTTCCAGTGATGTATAGCCGCACATACTGGGAGCAAGGAAGATAGTTGTTGCCATTGAGTTTATACGAGGTAATTAGGGAAAGAGAGGCATCTAACATCTGAAATTTAGATGGACGAGGGCTGGTTTGAGAGGTTACTTCTAAATTAGAGGGCTCCGAGGTAACCATAGAAGATTGTAGAAACAATCAAGGAGTGAAAAAATTATAGGAGAGATAGGATCGACCTAATCTGACACCATGTAGAAAACATATGAGAATTATAAGCTCTGTTATATCTCGAAATACACTAGGTGAGTCTATTTATAAACTCTTTACAAAGAGGTTTAACCTAGGTAGCTAACTTCTAGGATAGAACTTTATCTCTTATCACTTATCCTATACAAGATAGAGTTAGTTTAAAATTTAAACTACTAGTTAGGATTAACATAACCTATTAGTTAGGATATATTTACAACTCCTATTTACACGCCAACCTACAAACTTTTCCACTACTTGGCAAGCAAATTCGGTTGATTCATCGAGTCCAACATGTACTAATGGATAGCTTATAATTCTTCGATCTCATACTGCAGCTGTCGTTGCGGTGAAAATGACTATTTCATTGCGCCCACATCAAGTCCGGACAAAAGTTGCTGTAACTAACTGCCAGCTCATTGTCCTTTGATCTTATCTTCTTGCTAGCGTTATTTAATCTTGTCTTTTTGACAGCTACCAATGCGGCGATATTCTTGGACGCAATCTAAACAACGCTTATGCAGCGACATCAGTATTGCAACAAAATCCAATGCAGTGACAACCCTGGCTGCAATTCTGGAAGAACTCGTGTAGCGACATTAGCAGCAAAAATGTGATAAATTCAAGGATAATTCAAGAAAGAGATACTAAGTTAAGAAAAATGTACATACAAAGATAAAAATGCTAAAATGCATGTAAAGGATAACACATTTTTAAAGTACCATCATGAGTCTACTACTATTCATTGAACATATTTTTAGTGGAATCAACAGTTAATTATAGTAACAATAAAACTCATTTTTTGTCTTTGTACACCAAATTGATGTTCATTAATATTTTATGTAAAAACCGAATTAGAATTTGGGTTTTATTGTTACTCTAATACAATATTGATTCCTTTGAACATATGTTCAAGGAGTAGTCATAGACTTAGGCTAACAAATATTTTGATTTTTATATCTTATAATTTATCATTTTATAACTTTTGATATTTTAATTTTTACTATTTTAATTCTTTTTAATGTTTTTATTTTTAATATTTTATTAATATTTTAATATATTTTAAAATTTTAGTAATTTCTTAAATTCTTATTTCTTAGCTTAAAGATTAAATAAGCCCTCAAACTTTCATTTAAAATTAATTATACCCTTCAACTTGGTAAAAAGTCAATTATGCCCTGTAAGTCGACTAAAAAATCAATTCAGTTCTCTACCATGTCATCAACCCACATGTACTGCAACGTTAGCATCATCGATAATCACATCAGCATTATAATAGTCAACGTTGGTCAAAGGGAAAATCGATGCAATTGAATGATTCGAGAGCAAAATTGATGCAATTAAAAAGTATGAACAACATTATTAATTTGGGTTTACTTTAGAGGCAAAATGACCCATTAAACCCTTTTGTTTATTTGAAAATCTTGCTCTCCCCGCTAACTTCTATTCAATTATGCCGTTGAGTGATAATCTAGTAAATACTCCATAAACAAAGACAAACAACTTTTTAGTAATCTATATTTATAGTTTTTTTTCAACTCGATTCTTAAACAATTGTAAATGTAAATAATTAAAAAAATTGTATTGTTCAATTAAAGATATTTTTTTTCATATTTTGACAATAATACTGAGTAGAAATTAAGAGAGACCAAGATTTTGGGAATAAAAAATAGTGTAGTTATTCAATGCTATAAATGAAATTAGGATAACTATATTTTATAATTGCTAGGTTAGCAATTAAAGATAAAATTGAGCAAAACTTACGTAGGGACAGTTTTTCTACGATACCACAATTGTATACGATACACCAAAATTTATAACGATACACCAAAATTTATAATGGTTACTAAGTTTTATAAGCTACACTTTTAACGTTTGAAATTTTAGTTTCCCTTAGAAAATTTTGAACTTAAAAAGTTTGGTATTTGTTAGAAATTTAGGGTATCCAGTATAAATTTAGGTATCGATAAAAAAAAATTGTACTTAAAAAGTTTGAAATTTTAGGCATTCGTTAGAAAGTTTTGGTCTAAGATCAACGGTCGATCTATATTTCTAATTAATAATGAAATAACTCAAAATCAATATTAAAATATTTTGTTTTACAAAAATATTTATTATTTTTATCAAAATATGTAACTTTACCATAATTTATACGTTTTTACCAAAAGTTATAACCTTTATCACATTTTGTAATAATTTCAAACCTTTTATAAACATAATAAAATATTTAAAGATATTCTTGTAAAAATTATGGTACACTTTAGTAAAATAAAATTCTGGTGCACTTGGGGTTAGCCGCCCATGTTCTTCTTTTTGGACTTTTTTTTCTCTATTTTTAAAGTTTTTTTATGGTTTACGAGAGTGGTTCTATCTATCTTTGGCCATGCAGTTGCCTCCGAATTTTAGTTTAGGTTTCAATTATACAACTAGGTCATTAAAATATTATGTGGACGAATCTTAATAATTCGCGTGCGATGATGTGGGGAAATTTTAATAGTCCAATGATATAATTGAAGTTTAAACTAGACTTTAATGTTAAAATAATATTAATTTTTAGTTCAGTAATATAATCGATGCTAAACTTAATGTTTAGTGATATTTGATATACCTTATTTTTTAATTACTTAACAACTGAAATTTTGAATTAGTAATTCAATAAACAAGCAAGATAACTAAGTACAGTTTCAACTAAGCTTTATCTAGTGGTCTTTGGCATATAATTCTTTATTAAAGTTTTTTGTTGTGATTTATTTAATTTAGTTGATTAATTATATATATGGCTTAATATGTTAGTTGTTTAATCACATATTTTTGAAATATCCATAAAGTAAAATAATAGCCAACGTTAAAAAACTGCATATGAAAGGAGTAGAGGATTAAAAGTTAAAAGTCATCATGAGCAGTAATGAGTCATAAACATGTCTACTTTTTCTTGTTTCAAAGAAAGCGGGTAGAGGACAGCCTCATAATATTCCTTTCACGTCTAGTTCCTTTCTCTATTTTTTTATAATATCGAAAAAACAATTAATTATGTAGGAATTATTACTTTAAATTTCCTTTTTTCAACTAGCATGTATTTGTAAATTAAAAAAATAATCCATCAATTAAATATTTCTTATTATTATTTTAACACGTAATTAAACTATTTTAAAGGATACTTAAATTTATTCCTCGTTGTTTTTTCAAAAAAGTGGGGCCGGCTCTTTCTTTTAGGGTATGCTGCTAAACCTAAAAGGCAAAGGATTGTCATAATTAATACCACAAAAGTCTTTAATTAAATGAACTGACTTTTCATTCTCAACCTTCTTTTCTTTTCAAAAAAACATTGTTTAAACTACATTTCAAGTCACTCAATGATTAGTTAAATTACATATGAGTTATGTTTTTCCAAAAAATTATAATTTAGCCACTTAATTCAAATTATGTCACAATCAAGTCACTTAGCCATTAAAAATTAAACTGATGTTAAACGCTCTATAGTATAATGATAGTTTCAGTTCCCAAACTTGTATTTTTTATTAATTTGGTCCTAATTTAAAATAATTCAACGAATACAACCCTTTATATTTTAAAATTATATCAATTTAATCCTTATTCTTCTCCTAAATTGCTTGTTCTTCATCATTCTTCATCATCCCTATTTTGGTACCCTTATTAACACGAGTTGTACGAAACTTGATATTTTTAAATAATCCTAAACATTCATATTTTCTATTAATTTAGTCATCATTTGCCATATCAAACACTCCATTATTAAGTAATGCATCTAAGTTGGCATGATCATATGTCATTTTCGTTAATAAATTAATGTTCCAATAAGTTGCTGTCAAGTCAATTTTGATGGCATGGCAGTACAATTGACGTCAATTTTTTTAATTTCTTTGTAATTTAAAAAACTAATTCTAAAATTCTTCATTTGTACTATCACATCATAAAAAAATGACCCGCCATATCGACACGACAAGACAGTTAGTGATAACAACTAGTGTGGAAGTAGATATCGACCACATGCACAGAATTTAATGGCTCTATAAATCAACAACAATCAAAGGGTGAGATTAATACAATTCATGAGTTCAAGGGCTAAATTGATGAATCAAATAGGAGGGAAAATATTACTAATTTGAGACCTTTAAGCCATAATTTTAAATAGATTTCAATGAGTATTTAATCTTAGTTTAGATACTAATCAAATATCTAAAATTAAAAAATAACTATAAATATCTTTACACTTATGTTGAACTAATATTTTGATATAACAAATTAAAAGGAAAAATTTTTTTGGACTTATTCGAATATTGCAAAAATAATTCAAAGTCCATTTAACTTGAAAATTTTGTTGTAAATGTTTTCCAACTTTGCTGATCTTTTTTAAAACAAGTTTGATCCGTTTTTGCACTATAAAAATTGTTTTCCAAACTTCAAGGCAAAAAGGATTGATCCCCTAAAGCAGTTTCAAAACTTTACTGTCGTGAGCGTGCCATTGATTATGCTTATTTGTGCTCCGATAAATTTAAGTTAAAATATCTTAATTTGATTAGGCAATAGAAGTTTTGCTATTTTCTTCAAATTCTCGATCTTGTTTATAAAAATCTTGTTCATGTTTTTTACTTCAATGCTCATTGTATTTTAAATCAGGCGAAAACTGAAACCATAGGCCTTGAGTCACATGTCATGGAAAAAACCATTTATATGATGACCAAAGGTTAGCTGATCTCTTAGGTTTAGAGAACATTGGTTTAGACGTGACTCATCTCATCCATCTTTTTATAACTTGGGTGCCGTAGTCAAAATAAGCCCATGAGCGTTTCCTTCACCTTCTTATTACTTGGTGGTTTCGACCATCCGATAGTAAATGGTCATCTATTAGAGTCGTTGATGATTTTTGTCTATATTATTTTCGTGAGGAAAAATGCCCAAACCTAGACCAAATCATATTTGCTGAGATGGTTTACATCATCAACCATCGTCATACCAACCTCATCAAGTCTTCCACCTATCGAACTATCCTTAGCCACATCTTTCACAAGCTTGAAGTAGATTGTTCCTATGATCTCGTGTGTCTCCTCATTGAGCCTATCGATGCTAGATCCCTCTGCAAAGTTAAGTTTCACTTCATCAGTGATGAATGAGTTTGGGATCCCAATGCACAAGATGAACTCGCACATGAGGAGGTTTCAGTCAATGATGCTCTCGTGGTTTTGGTTGCACAACCTTCCTCTGATGCTTTCGTGAATTATCTCGATGGGAAGTTTACTACACTTGACACGAGCTTGGATGCTAGGTTCGCTTCCAAGAACACAAGATTATCTACCTTAGAGCATCGTGTCTCTTCGATGGATAGCTCCCTTACCACCTTCCATCATGAGTGGCGTGGTCATGTTCATGGAGATGAAGAGGAGGAGGTCGCCACTGTTGACGCTGATGCCCCTTAGACTTAGTCTTTTGCATATCATAGCATATCATATCATTTAGGTTTATTTAAATTTTATGCAACTATGTTGGTTTATTATTTCCCATGACATTATGTTTTGGTTTATGTTTTGGATGTTGTTCGATTTTATGTTTTGGATATTATGCTTTGAATTTTATATTATTATGGATTTTATATTTTGGAGATATTTTTGTTTATCTATTGTTATGTTTCTTATTTTATCGTATTGATTTTGATCTAACAAAAAGGGAGAGAAGCGAGGTATAAAATTTTTAAAATCTTTCAAAAACAAATAGCCTTTTAGCCTTAAAGATAGGGGAGTAAATTAAAAATTTATTTGGTTTTTTTTTGTATCAAAAGGGGGAGATTGTGTAATACCCCAAAATTTACAGTATTGTTTAAGGTTCATTTAGTGCTAATATAATTGCTTAAAAGCTTACTTAGTGACTAAAATGACAAAAATGCAAAAGTTAGGATTTTCTTAATTATGGATTATAGAAAAGAAATTTCAGAGGTTTTAAGGTGTCTTGTGATAGAGAATGAGTAAAATAGGATACTCAAAAAATTTGGTTAAAATCCAAGGAAATTGAAAAGGGAATTTAAGGTTAAAGTTTAGTGACCAAAACGATAAGTTTTTAAAACTTGTGTGGTACAAGTCGAAATAAGAAAAGTTGAAGGACCAAAGTTGTAATTTCTTAAAAAGTTAGGTGTTTTATTACATAAATAGATAGAACACCTGTTGGTATGGACCGAATTCGATTATTGGGAAATCGCAGTCAAAGTTTAAGTGGAATTCTGATACCCGGATCAAACTCGAAAATTATGAAATTTTACCATATGATAAAGAAATGTTATAAAAGTCATTTCCAAGTTTTGGAAGTATTTTAGTTCCATTCAGGATGAATCCTATGATTTATTTTGATTAAGAAATTTATTTAGTAACCAATAAAATTCTCGACATTTATTGGTAAATCGGATCAAACTAAAATTTCGGAGGTGATTACATAGACTTTGGAAGAGTTATAACATATTATTTTATGGATATTTGGAGAAAAATATGAAATATATTACGGGAATAAAAATGCAATATAAGATATCGAATTTCGATTAAATTGCAAAGTTAAGCTTGCTCAGGCCACAGAAATTTTAGGATGGGTGACCTCTGGAAAGGTCCCATAAAAGTGTTTCTGATCGATATTTTGGACTCAGTAAGAGTGGAGAAAATTCGCATGGATTATCGATAAAGGAATTCTAAGAGAAATTTTATTCTATGAAGATCTTTGATGATTATCGGAATAATAAACTGAGTTTTTATGGAATAATAGAGTTTATTTCCCGAATATGGAAATGTATAATTTTCAGAATAAATCCAATAGTTTAGAAAAGGTAAAATCGCAGTATAAGTATTTTATGAATATCGGGAAATTGGATCGAACTAGAATTTCAGAGGCTGATCTAAAATCCATGAAAAAGTCATAAAATATTATTTTATGAATATTTTATTATAGTTGGTTGGATTCCAACTAGATTTAGCTAAATTTTTACAAGAATGACAAACTAGTAAATAAAAACTAGTTGGAGGGCAAATTGGTTATTTTGCCCCAATGGCATTTTTGAAATATTTAAAAAGTTATAAGTGTAATTTTGGAAAGAGGAAATGGGAGATTTAATCTTGGCCCTTGATTGATGATAAGATTAATCTCAACTGTTAGATTTTAATGGCAAAATTATAATTTCACTATTAAATGAATTTAATATTCATTTAATAGTCACATGTGTATAATAATACTGAAAAGATGAACAAATTTGTTCAGCTTTTCCGGCCAAAAACATGAGATGCTAGGGAAAGAAAGAGAAAAAATTTCCAAGCTCGATTCAAGCCCCGAAACTCAATTTTTAGGTAATCTATTCAACTACAAAGTTGTTCTACTATTCAAGCTCTATCTTTTGATATCAATAATTAATGTAATCCATGCTTGATTGATGAGAATTTACATGAGAAAGAAATTAGGGTTTATGGATCAAATTGGGGCTTTTGAGATTTTATGATTCCATGATTGAATTCCAGTTGAAATCAAGCTAGTATGATGTTAAAATCATGATATTGAGTTGAGATTTAAGTTCTACATGTTTTGATTATTATGAAGATGATTAGGGTTTGTGATGTTGAATTAATGATTTAGTAAGCTTGATTTGTTGTTTGTAAGTAAGACCCTAAGTTAATTTGATAGGGCCAATTTGGCAATCTTAAGAGTTAGAGGACCAAATCTAAATTTGTATGGAATTGGTGTGTATTTATATTATTAAGGATGTTGGAGATGTGAAATTGATGTTAGAATGCTAAACCGACGTTAAATTGAATTAGTGACCATTATGACAATTTGTCAAATTTAAGTGACCGATTCAAAAATGAGGTTTTGGATAAGGACTAAATCTGAATTTTAGTTGTAATGATGGAATTAAGGTGGTAATTTTGAATTGAGAACTAATTTGCAAAGTTAAGAAATTTGGATCCTTACCTTTGCATTATTAGTGACCATTCGATAAAGAAGAAAAATTAGAGGGAACTATTGTGAATAATTATTTGATGAAGAAGGTGATAAGTTGGTGGTTTAAAGCAAATAATGGGACTAAATTGACAAGTAGAGAAGTAAGGAGAAGTTAGTATAAAAGTTGAAGTTAATTATGGAAGCTGTGCATAAAACTGGATTATGGCAGTAAGTTTGAAAATTCACCATAAATTCTACAAAAATGGTTAGATAGTGAATTTTATACCGATGTAAAGATGTATTCGTCTAGTTTCGTTTCCAACAAATGAAAACTGATTTCAAGTTTCGAGTCAAAAGATAGGAATTTTTAAGTGACGAAAGGTCAGAAAACAGAGCTCCAGCCTGTTCCGAATTCCAGCATTGTAATTGACTTTGAAAAATTGCCATAAACCGTACAAGTTGAATTTGGGATATTAATTTATATGGTTGAAAATCTTATTGAGTATATTTTCTTTCAGAATAAATGGAATTGAATTTCGAGTTGTAGATTATTTTATGGAAATATTTCTTTGAAGGTAGTGCAATCTGCCAGAAAATGAGAATTGATACATTTTGTATCTAAGGCTAATTAGTAAGCTTGAAAAGGGTTAATGGAAGTTCTAAATGGTTATTAGGGACCAAAATGAGTTTTGGATAGTATAAGGAAGGAAAGAGGAAATTTGTATATTCGAATGATTAGATTTGATAGCATGTTTGAGAAATTGTTAGATTTGAATCTAACAAATGTTGTTTACATTCATGTGATTAATCAAGTCAAGTTCGAACCAACGAAGGTTCAAGGTTTTATAAAGGAAAGGATCGAGTAGAATTTAGTGAGACATGCTAATAAATGGCCCAGGTGAGTGCATTCTTACTTATTTATTATATATGTGGAATGAATGAGTGCATTTTTATTTATTATATATATATGACATGAGAGAGACTTGCAGAAGTCAACATTAATATTAATGAAAATTTATGTTGATCAAAATTATGTAAATGACAAGAAATATTAAATGGCATATGTGATACACAGATATGGCATAATGATTTATCTAAGATAAATTGAATTTTAGATATTTGAGTATGAACTGCCCATTATCGAATAATGCATGATATTACTCATAGATTGGATATTGAATAACGAATTATTACACTGATACGCCCAAGTACTAGTGTGAGAGTCTTTGGTATAATTGGATATCCATAGAGTCACTTAGCAACTGCGTCCTAATGTAGGCACTTCGGTGCTGAGATAATGTAGGCACTTCGGTGCTGAGAAAAATACTAAGGTGTTGTGCGAGGAGCAAAGAGCGTCCTCGAGTATGTACTCACCATCAGACGTTACGACGTTGTAGACACTACGATGTATGACTCGTATACCATAGATTCACATGAAAATCCTTGGTATAGTTGGATATCTATAGAGTCCTAGCAGCTGCGTGAAAGCACTACGGTGCAGGAAAGGCTCTATGGAGTCAGGAAAGGCTTTACGAAGTCAATTTAAACACTACGGTGTTACATAGCACAAAAAATGTGATTATATGAGGAGCAAAGAGCGTCATCGACTACGTACTCATCTCATTCGCTTAGGCAATGCAGACGCTAAGGCGTCGTAGACACTACGGTGTCATGATGACTCGTGTACCATGACATCACATGATTTTATACTTTGGGCTATGATAAAGGAAATGATATACATAATAATGTATGATGAAAGTATAATTATGATAAAGGAAATGATATGCACATTATGGCATGATGAAAGTATGATTATGATAAAGGAAATGATATGCAAATGATTGCATGGTAAGAGTATGGCTATGTTAAAGGATATAATATGCAAATGATTGCATGATGAAAGCATGACTACTTGATGATCATGAACCATTGATATCATGATTTCATGACAAAGTTGATAGATGATATGAATCATATTGAAAGCATGTTTATGTTAAAGAAATTACTATGCTTGTGAATACCTGATGAATATAGAACAATGATGACATGATTCTTAAGATAATCATGATACATGATTATTCTCGCATAACAGAAGGCATGATTTTATACTTTGGCTATAATACTTGAAATACATTTATGCAAGTAGTTAAGCTAAAAATCTTAATGTACACAAGACTGAAAGACGGACCGAATCCTATGATTTGAATATTATATTAGTTAAATAAACTATACAAGTAAAATAGTTCTATACACGATTAAGTATTGTCAACTGCAATTGGAGCTCGTTGGTCATTTCGCAGAACTTAGCTATTTATAATCATTGTTTTACATTGTTATGATTATGCCTCATTAAGTTATAATTAACGTGTGTTTTGTATCACACGTATGTACTTCGGATTAGATAGCAGAGGAGGAGCTGCACATCATTGAATCAAGTTAGCCTGTATTATCAGTAAGTATCACTACATCCTAATCTAGTGGGGCATGTATAGATATTAAATAAGTAGCCATTCCGTATGATCTAGCATCATGACTTAGCTTGAAGAATTAAAAATATTATAAAAGATTCTTTAAACGATTTTAAACTTAGTTGGTCATTTATCGCTGAGTGATTTTGAAATCAAGAAAGGTCTAGGCAGCATACATAGTTTTCAACCTGAATTATATTCTCATTTTAATAACTGCTTAAAGTATTTTACAAACCAATTCAGGGTCAAAACTAGCTGCGGTTGCTAGACATAGTTTTGTTTAAAAACTAAGAAAGGGCCAACCACTGAACTACTTTGTAAAAAAAATTTACAAGTCTGAAAATCAGTATAAATCAGTAACATCTTTAATGTGTATTCGAATATTGAATATACGTTGAGGGTGTTACAGATTGTTAAACCTATAATTTGATTTTGATATAATAAGGACTTAATTGTAAACAAATAAATTTTAAGGTACTTGATTTAATCACAAATTGCCAAGCATTCAAACAAAAATAATTTTCTAAGTCAATATTTTCAATCCCTATATTTTTCTAAGTATTTTTTTACTCAATTTAAGCCATTTTCGTAATTGAGTACCGATACGACCATGTGCGTACCGATACATGATTTCATTACTAGAATCCATCTTAATTTCAAATGAAAACTGAGTAACGGTACGGCTATACGCGTACCGATATGATTTTTCTTCACCGTAATTCCAAAATGTGCCTGATTACCGGTATGAGCTTTGGCGTACCGGTAAGGATTAAATATTTTCAAATATTTTTGATAGTTAAAGCCTTGTCAAATTTTAGAGCCAAACTTAATTTAATATGAACTGAGTACTGGTATGGGCATACGAGTACCGATACGCTAAGTTCAGTTGTTTTCCCAAAAATTCTAATCAGTAAAACGAGTACTAGTACAGTACGATGCGTATCGGTACCCCTTGAAATTTTGACACTCCATACCGATACGCAAACTCGCATATCGGTACCCCTTTGTTGCAATGATTATTTCATTTTGAACAAGTACCGATACAAAAACTCATGCATTGATACCCACACTTGCCAAACAACATTTAATATGAGAACAATTACAGCCCAACGGCTCTATTCAATTTTCCAACAACCCAAACGGCTAGAAAATAATGAGGGGGTATAAAATCAAGTCTCCAAAGCTTCTTCAACAACAAGACAACTATTCTAAAGCATCCAAGCACACATCCAACATTTTTGAGAGCTTTTATTGTAAATTCTTGTACCCACTTGAGAGGTCTTCATTGTAATTCTTTTTCATTCAAGTGTTAGGGTTTGAGTGATCCTAAATTGTGCAAACAATCTTCCTTTGGAGGAATTTCATGGTTTACTTCTTTGTATTCACCTTTAGGAAAGAGTTGCTAGACTTTGGGGTATAAGTATAGGATTTGTGAGGTTATCTCATTTAGCCTAAAAGGAAAGACAAATTAGTGAATTTGTGAAAATCCTTAGTGTGGATAGCTAATGTAGTGGACGTAGACCTTGTTTAAAAGGTTGAACCCCTCTAACCACTTGTGCAAATTTTTTTTTTTGAAATTTGCTTCCACCAATTTTTTAATTGCTAATTCACCCCTCTTGCCTATCTTCATTGATTGATCAACTCAACATTCATAACACTCCCCCTGAGGTCTCCATGCATTGTTATATCCTTACTAAGATAAAAACTCAGTGAAAAAATCTTATAGAAAGAAAAAGAGTACACATATCTTTGATACGCATAATATGTTGCCTCATTAAAAGCTTTCCAAGAAAACTTAATGGAACAAAATCATGAATAAGGGGAAAAGAGTACAATGCATATTTTCTCCATCACTTAAGATCTTTGAAACTTCATAATCCAATATTGAATACAATATTCAAATGTTGAAATAGACAACACACTGGTGAATAGATCTTCTAAATTATCACTTAAAAATTTGTTTAATATTTATATTAATATTCTTCTAAAGATTATAAGGGAGAAAATCTTGGAGAATTATGTTTCATTTTGTTTCCATTGATGTATCCACCTTTCGATTGAACTATGGATTTTTCATTATCTTTATACAAGATAGCTTGCATCATATCTTGTGAAAGCAACTCGCATATATTTTAGATATATTTTGTTAGTAGTCTTAGGTAAACACATTTTTGGCTTGTCTTGTGTATAAAAAATATTTGAAGAGAAGTCAAGTTTGAAGATCTAAAGATGATAATCATGTAACACTTAGTTAATACTTTAGTCCAACTAATATATCATGCTTTTGGATCAACTAATATACGATGCTTTTGGATCAACTAATATACGGTGCTTCTAGATCAAGTAATATACGGTTCTTTTGAATAAACTAATATACGATGTTTCTAGATCAACTAATATATGATGCTTCCATATCAAGGATTTCTTTACATTTCTTTTGAAAATAAAAAAGTATCTATGCATATTTCATATTCTTAGAATTATTGGGGAGATGTACTCGATAGAAATTTATTTGTTTATATTAAATCTCATTAAAATTCTTTCAACATGTGTCCATTCATAGACAAAAAAACTATATTTAAGTTCTCAATCTTTGGGTCGAGACAAAACTTGATTCAAGATTCTTTATCTCAAATACTTTCCTTATTCAATCAAATGTTTTTAAAGCTCTTCAGGAGTTTCCAATGTGAAACTCTTTAGGAATTCTAACAATATTTAAATTATCGATATATATCATTATAAGCATTAATCTAAACCTCTTTATGAAATGTACATGAAAGTAAAATCATTCTTATAATTTTTCATCAATAAAGAGATTATGACAAATGCTCCAAAATTGTTTTGGTACATATAAATATTCTAATGGGACAAATAGGAATAAATTTCCTCAAAAAGTACAATATGCTTTAAATCCTTCAAGGATAAATTTCATTATATAAGGGTTCGCAAAATAATCAGACGCACATAAAGTATTTCATAAATGTCAAACTAATAAAATAATTGCATCTACCATGCAGATATTAAAAATTCTTCATAACTCAAGTCACATTATATCTTATGACTACTTATTTGTACCCCACTTACATTACACATTTAGATGTTTGGACGATTGGTCCAAACACTTCACTTTTGGAATTAAAGAGTCGTTCTATATTGACTGATCATTTCAATATCTATACTTCTAGATAGATTTTATACAAGATCCTCATTTTCTTTATTTACTTATATAGAAATTTTATATAAAATTGTTGTTGACATTTTTATTTTTTCGGTTCTATTCCTTTCTTGTAATGACGTAACAACATCAAAAAATTATAATTATCCATGAGGAAAATGGCGGCTAGGAGAAATGGAGGAGGTTGCTGACAGAAGTAATGCTGGATGGTGTTTGTATCGAATCTACCACCCTTGTTTCATTGGACGGGATTATGGCAGGCATTTGGGCGACTTGGGATGGTGGTCGATGCTTTAATTCCATCCAAAAAATTAAAAGATGGCAATGATTTGGTTTTGTTCAAATGGCATCAAAACGGGATGTACAAAGGGCTATATAACAGTTAGATAGAGTGTGGCTTTATGGGTGGAAGATCAGTGTAGGGATGGATTCGTATTGGAAATGAAATGGTCATGATCAAATACAAGTCACGAATGTAGTGGAAAGCGATCTCAGGATCGTTTGGAATCGAAAGAATTGAAGCCAATCCTAAATTATAATTCGTAACCAACCCTAAAATGTAAATCGAAACTAGTCCCAATTTGAAAGAGATTACTGGGGAGAATTCATGATAGTAATGTGGATATTCTTCGATCTTTTGGCAATTGTGGAATTATGTAACCCCTCGACCCGACCTAGGAGCTAGACCCGAACCAAGAAGATTATATTAGGTTTGTCGTAGCAAACCCAAACTAGCTAACTCGATTAGGTCTATTTGTTTTTTTATTTTTATCTTGTATAGATGCATTATTATAACCTATGGTGTATGTAACCCCCTTGACCCGACCTAGACTTCAGACTGAATCGACCAAGCTACATTGGGTTTGTCGAGACAAACCCGAACGATTTACTTAGAAAAATGATCTATTTTTTCTTTTATCGTGTCTAAATGAAAAATTAAGTCCTAAGGTGATCGTGCTAGCAGCGGTGAAATTTACAACTAAATTGGGCGTCGGATTGACATCCAATTGGTTAAGAAGCATTCTAGGGACCAAATTGTAATATTGGTTTCATGCATTCTGGCTAAATTTCAACTTAAAATAATCATCCAAACTCATTTAATTGCATGATTAAGAAATAGGGACTAAACTACAAAGATTCAAGCTTCAGTAAAGCATATTACCAAATATAACTGACTATGTACTGATATGCCCCTATCCCGTATCGATACGAGTTCATTTTGCAAATGGGTATCGGTACGATCCTCAAGCGTATCGATACGATTGTTCGATATCAAAAATAGAGGATTCTAGTAGCAAAAGGGCGTACCGATACGGTTGCCTGTGTACCGACACCAAGTATAAATTTTTGCTATGCGTACCGATATGGCTACAAGGTATACCAATACACCTGTGCAATTTTGCACAGTTTTGAGCCGAGACAGGCCCCGCGTACTGATCCCTGAGGACCCGTACCTATTCGAACTAGCCTATAAAGACCTCTTGGTCGAACGTATGACACTTTGGCTCAATGTAACATACTTCAAACACCTTACAAAAATCATATGACATCCTAAGAAACATTTACACAATCAAATAGGCATGATAGAGGATCAATCAAACCATAGCAAATCCAATCAAATATCCTATAGGCATAATCTCTACCCAAGCATGCAAATCACATCCCAACCCCTCTAAGCAAGACATAAAACATCATACAAGTCCAAAACATCAAAAGAAACTTGTCCAACATAGGGAGTTAGCATACAACCCTTCCAATTACATATTGGTCACAATACCCTTTTATTTACTACAAGTTCACTTATCAAAACCATACTTGATTGGTTTCAAATCTTGGATTCCTCCTCACTTGCTCGCTGCCCCGAAAGCTTACTTTCCTACATTGATAAAAAAAGGAGAGCGTAAGCGAATAATGCCTAGTGAGAGACGCTTTAAAAACACTCAACAATGCATTTAAAATCACCTTAGTCAAAACACTCTTTGCACATCATGCTTAAACATCTCATGCCCTTTTTCCGTTGTAAACATTGTTGAATTGATGAACTCGAATTCCTTGAACCGAATTGCTTGCCAAGTGGTGGAGAAGTTGATTTTTGGGTGTTGGTGGTGGAAGCAAAAGATAAAGAAAATAACACAAGGATTTAGAGTGGTTCGGCTTTCTAACCAAAGCCTACATCCACTACCATAGCTTCCCCACTAAGGATTTCAACCAATTCACTAAGAATTCTTCCCCTTTTCTAGGCTTAGGAGGCAACCTTTACAATCCTAGACTCACTCACCAAGTCTAGCATCCAAAGCTCACAAACTGAGCTTTGGGATCACTCTTAAACAAGAGAATTCTTAAGCAAACTGAAATCCTTCTTAAAGGTGTTTGTTTGCACTCTAAAGCTCGCTCACCCAAACCTAAACACTTGAGCAAATATAACAATTGAAGCTCACAAGTGTTGTCTATACAAAGAATAAGAATTAAAAGCCCTAAGACAATTTTGGCATCATAATGTTGTTGACAATTGATTCAATAGTTGTTGCTAAAGCTTGAAGGGTCCTTTTATAGTCCCAATTAAGTTTCTAGCCGTTGAAGACCGTTGGGATTGAATTGGAGTCATTGGAGGCTTTATTTTCCATAATAAATGTAGTTATGTAGCTTTCCATATCGGTACGCGTGCACTTGTATCGGTACAGGTACTAGCCGTTATGCATAATCTGGCTGCCTGTATCAGAATGCCTTGGGTTGTATTGGTACTCCTTGGTCCGTTTCGGTACACCCTACAATTTAAATAGCCATTGGGAAATAGCCGTTAGGGATAGTTGAAATCTAGATCGGTACGCGTACAAGCATATCGGTACGATCCTACCCGTATCGGTACGGTCAAGCTTGTACTGGTACAGTTTTTCGATTTTGGAAAATCACTGTAGCTTAAAACCCTTAGCCGTATCGAAACAGGGTATACCGTATCAGTACTCCTGTGTTGAAAATAACATTTTGGCTACTTTAAAAACGTTTAAAACATTTCCAAAACCTCTCAAAAACTTCTCAAACTTATTTTCAAGTTGTTTGGAATTAAAACCATTTTTGAAACCTTTTCAAATTAGTCCAAAACTATTTTTCAATTATTATATCAAAACATAAATCCTAACAATCTCCCATTTTTGATATAATAAAACTAACTTGAAAATTTGTTTTTGAGATTCCCCCTTAGTAAAAATAAAATTTGAATAAGAGATTAATTGTTGAAAGTCTTATAAGCTCCCCTTATTCATTTGAAAAATCAAATTTTCAAAACATTCTCCCTTTTTTTGTTATATCAAAAATGGTTCAAACTTTAAATACCAATAACAATGGAGAGTAAAAAAATTGACAAAAATAAGTTTTGTTTTAAAATTGGCTCCCCTTACTCAAGCATCATTCAAATGCTAGTCCAACATATATGACAAATTAGTTGAATTAAAATAAATAAATCAAATTAAAATAAACAAAATTCAACTAATTTACCACACTTGAATCAAAGGGAGGATGTGAAGCCTTCCTTCTTCAAGTGTTCATCCTTTGTGTGTATAGAGCTCCCCCTCAATTTCATCACTTGTTGATCAAAGCTCCATCACACCTAACAAGACAATCACAAAGATTTTGGTATCCAAATTGCTTTGGATCCATAGACATTAGTAACACATAGTTTAGTCCCCTTAGGAATCTATTTTTCAATTTCATCATTTTTATGTGAAGTACTTAGTCCTTTTAGGACCCAAATACTTCTAAAACATTTTCCATTTACAAATCTAGGGGCACTAGATTGTCTCACATAAAAATTTGATTTTCCCAAATTATTTTTCTTTTGAAGTTCATTGGAAATCAAATCTTTTTCTTTCTTAAGATCATTTACTTCCTTTTGATGATCTTTTTCTAAATTTTGAAGCAAATTTTGTAAATTTAAAACTTTAAGTTCAAAGTATTTGATTTTTGCTTCAAATTCCAACTTGGTTTTTAAAAGCAAATCATTTTCGATTTTCAATTTTGAAATCATCTTTTTGTTTTACGAAACTGAAGCTTTGAACTAAAAAACCAATTGGTCATAGGCTTCTTGTAACTCACCAAAAGTATATGCATTTGAATTTGAACAAGATGAGTTAGAAGTTACCTCCCCCTCATTGAGGGCCATTAAGCATAGGTTGGCTTCTTCATCGGTGGAGTCTTCATCACTCCATGTAGCCACATATGCTTTCTTTGATGATGATCCCTTTATGTTGAAGCGAGGGCAATCGTATTTGGTGTGCCTCGTCTTCTTGCATTTTGAGCACTTGAGGGGATCCACCATCTTCTTCTTCGATTCATGCTTGGATTCTTCTATGTTGCTCTTCATGAATCAAGAAAGTTCCTTGAAGAGATAGGCCATCTCTTCATCCTCACTTGATTCTTCTTGGTGGCTTGTGGAGGATTGAAGAGCAATGAAATCCTTGATTCCTTGCTCTTTGATTATCTTCTCATTCTCCCTTATCAAGGGTAGAGACATCATCTCATGGGTGAGAAGAGATCCTACGAGCTCTTCAAGCTTGAGCTTTTTCAAGTCTTTGACTTCAATAATAGCTGTCTTCTTGCTCTCTCATGGTTTAGGAAGTGAATAAATCAACTTTTGAATGAGTTTGTCTTTCGGAATCTACTCTCCAAGTCCTTTTAGCTTGTTGACAATCGTGGAGAACCGGTCGAACATACTCATGATGTCTTCATATGGGTCCATCTTGAAGTTTTCATATTCGAGGTTGAGTAGACCAATCTTTGTCTCCTTCACCTAATTTGTACCTTCATGGATTGCTTCAAGCTTGTCCCATAACTCCTTGGCACTCTCACAAGAAGATACTTTGGCATACTCATCTGGGCCCAATGCACAAAATAGAATGTGCAAAGCCTTGCAATTGAGCTCCATATTCTTGTGATCTTCCGCGCTCTATTCTACCTTGCTTCGATTTGGCACAAACGGTCTATCTTCAACTATGTCCCAAAGACAGTAGTCTTTGCTTTTCATGAAGAACATCATTCTATGCTTCCAAAAAGCATAGTGATCACCGTTGAAGAAGGGTAGTTTGTCGATGGATAACACCATAGAAACTGGTTGACTTGTTTGATGGTCGAACATGCTGGATCACCTTAGTAGGATATTAATCCTTCTCGATTTAGCCTCGCTCTAATACCAATTGTTGAGTTGATGAGCTCAAATTCCTTGAACCGAATTGCTTGCCAAGTGGTAGAGAAGTTGATTTTTGGGTGTTGGTGGTGGAAGCAAAAGATAAAGAAAATAACACAAGGATTTAGAGTGGTTCAGCTTTCTAACCAAAGGCTACATCCACTACCTTAGCTTTCCCACTAAGGATTTTAACCAATTCACTAAGAATTCTTCCCCTTTTCTAGGCTTAGGATGCAACCTTTACAATCCTAGACTCACTCACCAAGTCTAGCATCCAAAGCTCGCAAACCGGGCTTTAGGATCACTCTTAAACAAGAGAATTCTTAAGCAAACTAAAATCCCTCTTAAAGGTGTTTGTTTGCACTCTAAAGCTCTCTCACCCAAACCTAAACACTTGAGCAAATATAACAATTAAAGCTCACAAGTGTTGTCTATACAAAAAATGAGAATTAAAAGCCCTAAGACAATTTTGGCATCATAATGTTGTTGACAATTGATTCATTAGTTGTCGATGAAGCTTGAAGGGTCCTTTTATAGTCCCAATTGAGTTCCTAGCCGTTGAAGACCGTTGGGATTGAATTGGAGCCGTTGGAGGCTTTATTTCCCGCAATAAATGCAGTTCTACAGCTTTCCGTATCGGAACGCATATACCCATATCGGTACAGGTACTAGCCGTTATGCACAATCTGGTTGCTCGTATCAGAATGCCTTGGGCCGTATCGTTATGCCTTGGTCCATTTTGGTACACTCAGAAATTCAAATAGTCGTTGGAGGTATGGCATGATTTTGGTGATTGTGGATCGTTTGACCAAGATCGTATTCTTAACTATGCATAGGGATTTCTCCCTTAAGAGGTTGGCACAATTGTATATCCAAGCTATTGTGAGATTGCATGGGTTTCCATCATCGATCATTTGTGATAGAGATCCTCGATTCACAACGAGATTTTGGAAGAAGCTTTAGGGTGCCTTGGGTACAAAGCTGCATTTTAGCATCGCATTTCATCCTTAGACGGATGGTCAGCTTGAGTAGGTTATACAGATTGTAGAAGACATTATGCGTTGTTGCATCGTCAATTTTGAGGGGAGTTGGGAGGAACATTTCTCATTGGTTGAATTAGCCTATAACAATAGTTTTCAATCAAGCATTGAGATGGATCCTTTTGAGGCATTGTATGGGCATAAATGTAGAACACATTTGTGTAGGGCATAACTCAGTGAGAGGATGATTGTGGGATCAAATTTGATTAAGCAAACCGAAGAGAAAGTTTAGATCATCAAGGAGAGACTGCAAGCAGCATTTGATTGACATAAAGCTTATGAGGATGTGAAATGTAAGCAAATTGAATATGAAGTGTGAGGCAAGGTGATTTTCAAGGTGTCACCATGGAAAATAGTGATTCAGTTTAGACGAAAAGGCAAGTTAAGACCTAGGTTTTTTGGGCTATATGAGATCTTAGAGAGAATTGGACATGTAGCCTACCACTTTTCTTTCCCCCTAGATGGCATGCATTCATAACTTCTTTTATATCTTTATGTGTTGAGACGTTACTGTTAGCGATAGTGCCCTAAGGCCTATTGTATGGACGTGCTATTTTGATTATTGAATTTATTGTTATGATAAATTTGCATGCTTTTGTATCCGTGAATATTATTATTCTAAATATCCCTAATTAGTTATTATTATGGGAACAATAATAAGATAAGATTAGTATGAAGTTTGATAGATATTCATAAGATGAATATGTGAATGAGATTCAAATCAAATTCATATTTATATTTGTTGAGAACAAATACTAGGATCGACTCGTCTTGAGATTAAAACATGGATTAAAGTTATATATTAATCTTCAAACAGTTGTGACATTAAATCCTTAGACTTGAAATTGCTATTGTTCTCAACACGATAACTATTATGTTTTGACATAGTCAAACATCTTTTTAATCGGACGATTATAAAGGTTATGCTTGAACATAATAAGGAATCGTGTAGTGAGATGTGAGTAATTAAGATGGAATTTATCCCTCTTAACATAAGAGAGATATCTTTGGGCCCCTCGATGATTGAGACTGAGAAATGCATGGTCGTGCTCAACTGAGTTGATAGAGATCAATGTCATTTGTTTAATCAGTTCAATTGGGCATCGAGAAACTAAAGATGGAACGATATAAGGTTAACATTTTCCATGCCTTATATTCTATCAAGATATCGTGAGATAAAAGGATTATGACATAAATAGAATTAAGGTTGTCTCGGATTATGAGATTTTCATTTAACTTGGGTAGTTATAATGTCTTGCTAGAGGCCGTTTATGACTTGTATAATGAAATGTGATTTTATCTACTGCCAACGTTAATTGAACCTATAGGGTCGCACACTAAGAATGGATAAGAATGGTCGTGGTTATTACTCTCAATAATAAATTTAAGATAATATGATTATTTTAAATTATATTGAGAGAGATTATTTATTCGAATTTAAAGAAGTTAAATTCATATTCTTGTGGTAGAATATTTTATTATTTTATTATTTTTCCAAAAAATAATATAAATAAATAATATTAAATTATCTCATTATCTAGATTTGATTGGATTTAAATTCCTTATCGGATAAGGAATCTATTTTTAATATATTATTTATTTATTTATTTTAAATAAATAATATTATTAAATAAATCACATCATCTAGATTTTGGTTGAACTTGAATTCCTTCTTAGATAAAGAAATTTATTTTATAATTTATTTAAAAGAGTTTTAATTAAATTATAATAAGTGAAATCACTCTAACCCCAATCAAGTCATATATATATGTATATATGCCAGGGGTTTTGAGTGTGATTTTCGAAATAGCCACCAAACTATAAAACTAGATTTTTCAAAATCTTGATTGGAACTAGCATTTTGATAGTCGTTCATCGTCCATTCGCGTGTGGATACTTGTATAGGGCGGTCGTCTTTCAGAAAGGCACCGCCTCAACTCAACCTGATTCGTGACTCAAATATCAAGGTAATGTTTGATTTCCTCTTCGTACATTAATATGATAGCATGAGATCCTGGAAATTCTTCATAGGACATTTTTCCGCTGCATTTATATGCCTGGTTAGATCAGTTAATTTCCTATGAAACCCAACTGTGGCATCAAGAGCGACTTGCATATTCATATTAATTGTATGATCATTATAGTATGCATTATTAGATGTATATTATTAGGGTTTGCGTGAACGATATAATTAATCAGGTTGTTTAAGGTGTTTGAAAGGTTAAATCTGTTTCTTTAAAGGATTTATTAAATATTGTTAATAATCCTAATATTGTTTCGCGATTAAAGAGTTTAATTGCTTGATTAGATCATAACAGTATATATATACCAATTATGACTGGCAGTGATTTTTGTATAAGCCTCTTGTGTAATTTGATTACATTGTTTAATGCGATTAAACTTGATTCTGACTTGTTCAAAAATTTGTTGATAAGATCAATAAATTTGAAATTTTTGGGGAAAAGTTTTTCTAGGGGCGCTGCCTCTGGCCCCCTCCAAAAAAGTCTGCATAGGGTTTAACTCTGTGAAACACCTTATAAGATTCAAAGACTTAAGTAACACGCCTTAGTAACGACGTACGCTTTGCCAAATATTCATGAGATGATTGTTTCTTGATTGTTTTGCTTGATGTATGGCATGGTGCGTAGTATGGCCTTTTAGATTTTTACAAAGGTTGTAAAAAAATTTTAAATACGGCCTGCATATCGTTTTATTCATTGTAATACGATATGCGTGTCGTTTTATTTTATACGACCTGCATGCCATTTGAATTTTTGTAATCAAGACATAATTCTTACCACCATGGTGATAGAGAAGCTAGATGATCATCCAAGGCGATAAAGATATTGATCCAAGGCGAGGAAGTCGTTTATCGTTTGGGTTTATTTATTTTTAGGATAAGTCCATACTATGTCACGTTTATTTATTTACATATATTGATGCTATGTAAATGTGATGCTACGTGTTTGTGATGCCTTAGTAATTAAAATCAACAAGAACCTCTCACATAAAATTTAAGTTTTACATGCCATCTAATTTTAAACACTTGTCAAGACTTTTATCACCTTAATGTAGGTTCTACTAAAGTAGGAGTACATTAGGTTACATTAGTAAGACAAGATGAGTAGTAGTGTTGCTCACATGTTTAAAATGGTGTAGCTTAATTAGGTTATCAAAACGGTTTTGGACCTAATGGCATGAGATGAGATTTATGCATACCGGGACATAAGATGTTAAAATCTCATAAATTTCTAAGAGTTGCATAAGATGCAATTAGTAAGAGTTACTTAACTAAATAACTTATTTTTAAGTGTCATGCTAAAGCTAACTTAAAGATAGAGAGAAATATGGATCTTAGCCCACTACATTAATTAGTTTTGTGGGTGTTAATATAGTGGAAATCTTAAATCAAAATATCTAATCAAACTTTACATTATGTTGTAGATGGCAACCAATAATTCTACTTTATCACTATGATCGGTCCTTGAGAAGGAAAAACTTACCGGGACTAACTTCCTTGACTGGTATCGAAATTTGACAATTGTTCTCAAACAATAAAGGAAGATTTATGTCCTAGATGAACCTTACCCTGAGGAACTAGAGAAAGATGCCTCTAAATCTTATACAAAGGCTTTTGAGAAGCATAAAAATGATTCTCTTGATGTTGCATGTTTGATGCTAGCTACCATGAGTTCTGAACTTCAGAAGGATCTAGAAAACATGGAAGCTTATGATATGATTCATGAGCTTAAGGAAATGTTCCAACAACAAGCAAGGCAAGAAAGGTATGAGACTACCAAGGCATTACATTCTTGCAAAATGGCTGAAGGTGCCTCTGTTAGCACCCATGTGCTAAAAATGAAAGGTCATATTGAGCATCTTGAGAGACTTGGATTTCCATTGAGCCAAGAGTTGGCAACTGACTTGATCCTGAATTCATTACCTGAAAATTATAGTCAATTCGTTATGAACTATAACATGAATGAGATGGATAAATCAATTTTTGAGATGCATAGATGCATAAAGTTGCTGAACAGAATATTAAATCCAAGCGTAGCCATATTCTGATGGTTCAAAAGGGAAATAATTTTAAGAAAAAAGGGAAAAGGGAAAAGAGTGGTTGGAAAGTCCAATGCTAAACCAAAACCCAAAGCTAATCCCACAGTTAAGCCCCCTAAGCAGGGTGTTTGTTTCTTTTGCAATGAGCCTAGTCATTGGAAGAGAAGCTGCAAGCTGTTTCTGGAAGATCGAAAGAAAAAGAAGAGCACTGGTGAGACCAACTCTTCAGGTATTTATGTTATGCATGGTAATCTTTCTCCTACATGTTCCTGGGTATTAGATACTGGATGTGGATCTCACATTTGTACAAATGTGTAGGGACTCAAAAGGAGTAGACAATTGAAAAAGGGCGAGGTGGACCTACGGGTTGGAAATGGAGCAAGAGTTGTTGCTTTAGGAAGTTATGAACTTACTTTGCCTAGTGGGCTTTTGTTAGTTTTGAACAATTGCTTTTATGTTCCTAGCATAAGTAGGAATATTATTTCAGTTTCTTGTTTGGATAATGATGGTTTTTCTTTTATTATTCAAAATAATAATTTCTTCATTTATTATAAAGATATGTTCTATGCAAATGTTGATTTACAAGATGGTCTTTTATGTTTTGAAACTTCAAAACTCTAACAACTCTTCGATATATAACATAAATAAGAGACTTAAATCTAATGATTTAAATCCAACCTATCTCTGGCATTGTCGCCTTGGCCACATAAATGAGAAACGCATTACAAAACTTTATCAAGATGGAATTTTGAATTCTTTTTTTTTTTGAATCATATGATACTTGCGAATCTTGTTTACTAGGTAAGATGACAAAGAGTCCTTTTACTGGACACAGTCAAAGGGTTAATGAGGTTTTAGGCCTGATACATACAGATGTATGTGGACCTTTAACATCAATTGCTAGAGGAGGTTACAAGTACTTCATCACGTTTATTGATGACTATAGTAGATATGGTTATATTTATTTGTTGAGACACAAATCAGAATCATTTGAAGTGTTCAAATCTTTTCAAAATGAAGAACAAAATCAACTTGGAAAAACAATAAAATCTCTTCGATCTGATCGAGGAGGAGAATATTTGAGTCAAGAGTTTGATGACCATCTTAGAAATTGTGGAATAGTTTCATATTTAACTCCTCCTGGAACACCACAATGGAATGAGGTTTTAGAAAGGAGGAATCATACTTTATTAGATATGGTTCGATCGATGATGAGTATGACAGATCTTTCACTGACCTTTTGGGGTTATGTACTTGAAACAACTGCTTTTACACTAAATCGAATTCCTTCCAAAGCAGTTGAAAAGACTCCATATGAGATATGAACTGGTTGGTTGGAAGCTCAGTCTGTTTTTTCTTAAAATTTGGGGTTGTGAGACTTATGTGAAACGTTTAGTTTCTAATAAGCTTGAACCAAAATCCGAAAAATGTCTTTTTGTGGGATATCCTAAGAAACAAAGGGATACTACTTTTATAATCTCACTGAGAAAAAAAGTGTTTGTTGCTCGAAATGGTGTCTTCTTAGAAAAGGAATTTATTTCTAAAGGAACCAGTGGGAGAAAAGTACAACTTGAAGAAGTTCAAGAACCACAAAATCACATTAAACTATTTTTGGATACTCAATGTCAACAAAGTGTTGTTGACATACCTCTAGTAACACAAGAATTACGTAGATTTGATAGGGCACGTCGTGAACCTGAGAAATATGGATTTCTTGTCACTGACAATCATGACGTGTTATTAGTGGATTAGGATGAACCCACTACCTATCAAGAGGCTATTTCAGATCCATACTCTAAGAAATGGTTGTAGGCCATGAAGTCTAAAATGCAATCCATGTATGACAATCAAGTTTGGACTTTGATTGGTCGACCTGAAGGTACTAAAAGCATTGGATGTAAATGGGTTTTCAAAAGGAAAACCGACATGGATGGCAAAATGCATACTTATAAAGCAAGCCTAGTTGCAAAAGGTTTCAAACAAACTCATGGTATAGACTATGATGAAACATTTTCACCGGTAGCATGTTTAAATCTATTAGAATTCCTATAGCCATTGCAGCATATTATGACTATGAGATTTGGCAAATGGATGTGAAAACTGAGTTTCTTAATAGATACTTACTCGAGGATATGTACATGATACAGTTTGAGGGTTTTGTACAAGTTGAGAATTCTGGTAAAGTATGTAAGCTTCACAGATCCATTTATGGATTGAAGCAGGCTTCACGGAGTTGGAATCTTCTTTTTGATGAGTCAATCAAAGAGATTGGATATATCAAAAATGAAGATGAAACTTGTGTTTACAAGAAAATTAGTGGGAGTGCAGTTGTATTTTTGGTCTTATATGTCGATGACATTCCTACCTTGCAGAGTGCCAAGTCTTGGTTAGGAAATTGTTTCTCAATGAAGGACTTAGGCGAAGCTACCTATATCCTTGGGATAAAGATCTACAAAGATAGATCTAAAAGGAAAATCAGACTAATTCAAAGTGAGTATATAGACAAGATACTGAAAAAGGTTCAGTTTGCAAGATTCCAAGAGAGGATTCTTGCCTATGTCTCATGGCATTATTCTTAGCAAGACTCAGTGTCCTAACTCTAAAGATGAGCGAGAACGCATGAGTAAAATTCCATATGCTTTGGCGATATGAGCTATAATGTATGTCATGCTATGCACTAGATCCGATGTTTCATATGGTTTGAGCATAATAAGTCGATACCAATCAGATCCCAGTGTGAGTCACTGGACATCAGTAAAGAATATACTTAAGTATTTGAGAAAAAGTAAAGATATGTTCTTAGTCTATGATGGATTGGAAGATGATCTAGTTGTAAGTGGTTACATAGATGCAAGCTACCAAACTAACAAAGATGATTTTCGATCGCAGTCGGGATATATGTTTTGTTTAAATAGAGGTGTTGTTTGCTGAAGAGTTCAAAGCAAAGCACTACCACAAGTAAAACATGATCGTCGTGTTAGGTCTATAAGTATGAGATACATTCTTGAATAGGCCTAGTGCAAGTGGGAGATTGTTAGCGATAGCGCCCTAAGGCCTATTGTATGGACGTGATATTTTGATTATTGAATTTATTGTTATGATAAATTTGCATGCTTTTGTATCCTTGAATATTATTATTCTAAATATCCCTAATCAGTTATTATTGTGGAACAATAATAAGATAAGATTAGTATGAAGTTTGATAGATATTCATAAGATGAATATATGAATGAGATTCAAATCAAATTCATATATATATTTGTTGAGAACAATTATTAGGATCGACTCGTCTTGTATTTAATACATGGATTAAAGTTATATGGTAATCTTCAAACAGTTGTGACATTAAATCCTTAGACCTGAGATTGCTACGGTTCTCAACATGATAACTATTATGTTTTGACATAGTCAAACATCTTTTTAATTGGACGATTATAAAGGTTAAGGTTGAACATAATAAGGAATCATGCAGTGAGAGGTGAGTAATTAAGATGGAATTTATCCCTCTTAACATAAGAGAGATATCTTTGGGCCCCTCGATGATTGAGACTGAGAAATGCATGGTCGTGCTCAAATGAGTTGATAGAGATCAATGTCATTTGTTTAATCTGTTTAATTGGGCATTGAGAAACTAAAGATGGAACGATATAAGGTTAACATTTTCCATGCCTTATATTCTATCAAGATATCGTGAGATAAAAGGATTATGACATAAACTGAATTAAGGTTGTCTCGGATTATGATCTTTTCATTTAACTTGGGTAGTCATAATGTCTTGCTAGAGGTCGCTTATGACTTGTAGAATAAAATGTGATTTTATCTACTGCCAACGTTAATTGAACCTATAGGGTCACACACTAAGAATGGTTGTGGTTATTACTCCCAATAATAAATTTAAGATAATCTGATTATTTTAATTATATTAAGAGAGATTATTTATTCGAATTTAAAGAAGTTAAATTTGTATTATTGTGATAGAATATTTTATTTATTTTATTATTTTCCAAGAAAATAATACTAAATAAATAATATTAAATAATCTCATTATCTAGATTTGATTGGATTTAAATTCCTTATTGGATAAGGAATCCATTTTTAATATATTATTTATTTATTTTAAATAAATCACATCATCTAGATTTTGGTTGAACTTGAATTCCTTATCAAATAAAGGAATTTATTTTATATTTTATTTAAAAGAGTTTTAATTAAATTATAATAAGTAAACTCAATCTAACCCCAATCAAGTCATATATATATATGTATGTATGCCAAGAGGTTTTTGAGTGTGATTTTCAAAACAACCACCGGACTATAAAACTAGATTTCCGAAATCTTGATTGGAACTAGCATTCTGATAGTCGTTCCTTGTCCATTCACATGTGTATACTTGTAGAGGGCGGTTGTCTTTCAGAAAGGCAACGCCTCAACTCAACCTGATTCCTGAATCAAATATCAAGGTAATGTTTGATTTCCTCTTCGTACATTAATATGATAGCATGAGATCCTGGAAATTTTTCATAGGATATTTTTCCGCTGCGTTTATATGCCTGATTAGATCAGTTAATTTCCTATGAAACCCAACCGATACCGTTCTGACCTTTCGCATGTTATTTCGCTTGAGGAGATTGAGATCAACACCGATTTAACCTATGAAGAGGAACTGATAAGAATTCTAAATAAAATAGTCACAGAGTTATGCAAAAAATATACCTTTACTAAAGATGTTGTGGAGGAATCATGGTGTCGAGGAAGCTACTTAGGAAACCGAAGAGGACATGAGGTTGCTTTACCTGCATCTCTTTAATAAAGTAAATTTTGAGGATGAAATTTATTTTATGAGGGGAGAGTTGTAACAACTCAGATTTTGGATCCACATGTTAACCCCCACAGATATTTGGGCCATAGGTGTTGGGGTAAGGTGACGAGCCCGTTTGGGGGTCTAGGGAACCTTAATGGGCTTCTTGCTTTTCTTGTTGGGCTTGGGTAGTGACTAGAGTGTGAAGAGGGAAGAATGTGGAGGGTTTAAGTGGTAATTAACCCCCTTTTCAAATAAAGGCTAAAGCTTCATTTAGTTTCTTTGTAGAAAAAGGAAGGCTGATATCGCTCTTGTCTCACTAATTTTTCCCATCTCTATTCTTTTATCTCCTTCCAAAGCCAAAGACAAAAATCAAATCTTTGTCGTCTAAAGTGTTATTTTTAGAATTAAGAGTTAGGGTCTTAGAATCTTTTTCACAAGATCTTCAAAACAAGGCATGGATTACTATTTTTGGTGGTGCGTTGAGTTTATGGGTTTTAGTGGGGTTTTGGATAAATGGGATGAAAGAGGTTTTAATCTCATTTTTTCAGCTCAAAATCATATTTTAGTTATTCTTCAAGTCACCTGCAAGTTGTAATTTATTTTATAACCCCATTTGTGTAGTGAAAGAGGTGAGACAATATTCCAAAGAGCTAGGGAAGAAGAAAGCTTAAGGAGCATGGCAATAGACTTCTTTTCCAACTCTAGGTGTAAGGTTACTATACCTCTAACTACTTTGTTTCATTCACATCCTAAGGATGATGCCTTGTATGCTTGAATTTGATGTTTACGGTTATTTTGGTGGTAGAGACATATTTGAGGATTAAAACTCGAGATTGATGTTAATAATGCATGAAAATGGTAGTAAACTATCCTAAGTAACTCACATAAGATGTAAGATTGAAATAAGGGTTTGTTATGAGTGCTTGAGGGGATTTGGGAACCATTTTTGAGCCTAAGGAAACTAATTCTGGCTTTAGTACTGGTACGCGAGGAGTCCATACCGATACCCTTTCTTCAAGCTGAAGAACAAGGAAGAACTATGAGGGGAGTAGTGATATGGGCTTCAACCTGTATTTGTACGTTATTCAAGTCGTATCGGTACAGGTACTAGAATTGAAAGCATCATACATATACTCATGCTCAAGTACCGGTACTAAGTGACGGTCAATCACTCTTTATGGTGTAAGTGTATCAGTACGCAAAGGGGGAGTATCAATACTGATGGTGTTGTACTGACACTCGAAATCGAGTACCGGTACCAATTGAGCATTCTACTAGAGAACTTTCTTTTCGAGTTCGAAGGGTTGGAAAATTGCGGGCTATGGTCCAATAGGCTTATGATGAGATAAAATGAAATGTAAAAAATTAGAAACTGAGATTTCACTCTTGTATAAAAGCATAAAATCAAACAACTCAATAATATATTGAGGGTGACTTGTTAATGATGGTAATTATACTATTCTTGGTAACCGTGATGATATTGTGTGTTGTACGAGCACTTGCTTGGTCGAGTCACCTTTGATTTTTTGGGATCTAAATACCTAGAGAGTGTGTTGCAACACCATGGTATGAGGCTTCAAATGTACATTCCCAAGGTTGTATGACATCGAGCCTTATTCGAAGATACTCGATGGTAGATTCCGAGTAAGAGTGTACGTTCCTGAAACTGTGTGACACCGAGCCTCACTCCATGCTTGTGGTATATTTGCATACGCATGCTGGTGATATTATGGTGCTCTTTGATTGATTTGATCATGTCTTTAGGCGACTAATGGTAGCACCGCATGTTTTTATATTGTCTTATCATCATTTTTCGCTACATGCTCATGTTTTTTATTTGCGTAAAGCATGGTAGAGTAGAAGTGTACCATTGAATTTTATAAGCTCAGTGTTTGGACTCATTGTTCTCATTCGCAATTTAGGGACAGTTTGACATTGCTTTTGAAAAGTGTTGTACAAAAGTACTTTTAAAAGTATTGTGGAAAAGCGATTTTGAAAAGTTGGGTTTAAGAATTTAGTGTTGATGTGAAAAAGTACTTTTGAAGAGATAAAATGTCCATTTTAGACGTGTATTATAAGAAAAAAGGAAGCAACCTACATGCACACAAAAGATAATAAATTTTGCATATCCATTATAATATCCAATTGGGATATGTATATTTCCATGCTATGCACACATGAAATTGATTATTTAGTATCACATTACACCAGACAAGTAAATATTACATTAAAAAATATAAGCATAAAACACACTAAATTGTAAATAAATTATTGACAAAGTTTTTTTTAGAGATTTAGTTAGTTCTTTAGAGGTTCAAGGATGTACCAAATGTTTAAAAGTTTTTTCACCACAAAAGCACTAAAAATGCAGCTTCTTAGTTTGAGTTCATAATCACTTTTTAAACCATTTTTGTGTCTAGAATTCTCTATTCGATGGTGTTTTTGCTTAAAGAAGTATGTTTGGGTCGCCAAACGCAATTCCAAACCAGCCCTTAGTAGATTTGGCACGTTGCATTAGAGGAGCAACTTTAGAGTAGGATTTTAGCATCGTCTCATCAAAGTACAACATTTAGATTATGTATACATAGGACCCTATTATTTTGTATTGTTACTCGTATTTTGAATTTATAACATTGTGTCGAATATTTTTATGTTATAATTTAAATGGAGCTCCCTTGTAAATGTTTTCCTATACTTATCTATGTTTGAAATATTTGAACTTATTGGTTTTTCGAAAATTGATTGTGGATTTGGGCTAAATTTGGTTTAAATTTTACGGTGATGGGTTGTGCTTGATGCCCAAATGTGACATCTGAATTTAGTTACACACACTTTACTAATAGCGCTCTTTTATAAACACACTGACATGACACACTTTTATTTACGCAACGTTTCAATTAAAAAGTATTATTTTTAATAATAATAATAATAATAATAAATAAATAATACTACTTCAACAACATATTTGTCAAAAAAGATATTATTTAGATAAAAACCCACAATTAGGCATGTAAACGAACACGAACAACTAAATGAACATAATTTTTAGTTCGTGTTTGTTCGCTAAGGAATGTAGCTTGTTCATGTCCATTCATGTTCGTTTGTCAAAATGATAAATGAAAGTAAACAAACACAAACGAACATTAAGTATTTTTTTATCATCAAAGTATGACATTATTAAGAAAAATCATACAAGATAAAAGATTTTCATATGCCTCATTAAAAAACCTTTCTAAAACTTAAGATGGAGGAAAAAGAGTGCAACATGATAACCCCATGAGAACAACACCCAAGAACAAACACCACTCACAAAACATACCCCTCATAGCAGTAGAAAACATTGCCAGACCCAAACAAAATATATGCTGCAACATGAACATTGAGTATTGTTTAATTTTTTCTTAAAAAGTCTGAAGTCTCGTACATCGAGTATTGTTTAATTTTTTATTTTTATTTCATATTTTTAATATATGCTTTTATTTTTTTAAATATCATACTTTTGTTATGAAAAATAATAAGTACAAATAAAATGTGTGAATAAATTTAAGTGAATATGAACAAATGGATTACCGAACATGAACGAACGTAAATGAATGAATGAACATTTTGTTCATATTCGTTCGTTTAGTTAAATGGACAATAAATCTTGTTTATATTTATTTGTTTAATAAATAAACGAATATAAATAAAATTTACCTTGAATGGTTCAAGGACAATTCGGTTCGTTTGCATTCCTATCCACAACGTGGCCACAACATGCCATTTTCGAGTTCCATAATTATTTTCCTATTTTATGGAAAGCCTAAAGGTCTTGGTCTATTGGTCGTTTTCTTCTCTTTTTAATCTTTTCCTATTTTATGGAAAGCCAAGCTGCTGCCTTGCTTCGTCTCCATTTCCATGACTGCTTTGTTCAGGTCAGGTGTCAATTATTTAAGAATCCATAGTCTAATGGAGTTATAGTAGTATTTTTTTTGTTAAGATCACGACAGTACGGATCTACTTTTTACAGTAGTCTAAAACTTAATCACTGCTTGAGATATTGTAGAGCTTGGTTGCCACAAAAATGGATGTGATTGTGAATTAACTAAAATATCCTATTCTAATCTGCTTCGTTTGTGTTCTGGTTTTCTTTTGGAAAGGACACTTTTAATGCTGCCAAAGTGGGTTGGTGGAGTTTTAATGGAAAATTTAATATTATTAATATTAGGTAAGGACTCAGACTTGCTATTTATTCAGGGATGTGATGCATCGGTGCTTCTGGATGGATCGGCAAGTGGGCCAAGCGAGAAGGATGCTCCGCCCAACCTGACCGTGAGAGGATTCAAAATCATCGATGACCTGCGTGCACTTGTCCACAAGCAGTGCGGAAGAGTCGTCTCTTGTGCCGATATCGTTGCTCTTGCTGCTCGTGACTCTGTTTACCTGGTATTTACTTCAACCACTCATTTAATTTACTTTCTTTCCATTAGGACCCTGCAAATTTACTTATCTTTGGTTATCTACTGGAAAGAGGAAATAATTATACTTGTTTTTGGTGCAAAATTTCCAAGTGAGTTCCAAGGGACTCACCATCACCAAATTCCAATAGGATCACAGTAGCTTTATCCTTGAAGCTTAAATACTAAATCTCATTGCAACTGTTTAAAAGTGAAAAAGTAGCTGATCTCAGTCACAGTGCATTGAATAGAATGCTAATGATTTCCCTTTTTCTTCATTGCAGTCTGGTGGTCCGGACTATGATGTGCCATTGGGAAGGCGAGATGGACTGAGCTTCGCCACAAGGAATGCAACATTGCAGAACTTGCCGCCACCCTTCGCCAATGCCAGCACCATTCTCTCCAGTCTCGCCACTAAAAAATTCGACCCCACCGATGTTGTAGCTCTCTCTGGTGGCCACACCATTGGCATCAGCCATTGCAGCTCTTTCACCCGCCGCCTCTACCCTACTCAGGACCCCAGCATGGATCAAACCTTTGCCAAAAACCTCAAGGGAGTTTGTTCTACAGCAAATTCCTCAAACACCACAGTGTTGGACATAAGGTCCCCTGACAAATTCGATAACAAGTATTACGTCGATTTGATGAACCGGCAGGGTCTGTTCACCTCGGACCAAGACTTGTACACTAATAGCAGGACAAGGAACATTGTTACTGGCTTTGCTGTGAACGAGAGTCTCTTCTTTGAGAAGTTTGTGATGGCGATGGTAAAGATGAGTCAGTTGAGTGTCTTGACTGGTAAGACCGGGGAAATCCGATCCAATTGCTCCGTAAGGAATGCCAATAACAGGTCCTTCTTGGCGTCTGTGGTTGAAGAGCAAGTGGGAGAGAAAGCCAGGTCCCAGTACTAAGGACTTATAATTAACATTTTAAGTCTGCTTTTGCATCGCATGTTTTCTTTTGGGGGGTGGTGACTTTTAATAAAATATTATGCTTCGCCAAGTTGAATTAGATTATTACTTGAACATGA
This sequence comes from Hibiscus mutabilis, assembly GCA_019671005.1. Taxonomy (NCBI): domain Eukaryota; kingdom Viridiplantae; phylum Streptophyta; class Magnoliopsida; order Malvales; family Malvaceae; genus Hibiscus; species Hibiscus mutabilis. The sequence continues at coordinate 22,076,342 of CM033746.1, read as the reverse complement.
ATGTAATATATATATATATATATATATACCATGCCATTAAAGATCAAATAGACCACCAATAAGGGTTGGGTGCATTGGTAAGGCACGTTGCATTTTCAAAGAGAGGACACGAGTTCAAACTTTGAAGATGACATTGTTGAGAAGGGCAATCTCGTACCTTGAACATAGACCGTAAGCCGGACATGCATTACCAAAAGAAAAAAAAAATCAAACAGACCAATCTTAAGATGCCAAGCAAGCATAAATACACAATTAGCTGACAACTGCTGGTTAAAAAAATTCCTGCAAATAGAAAAGGAATAAGCAGCACTAGTCGTCACCAAACTATGTTTTTAAACAAGTAATTCGATGTCTACTAGTGCAGTTTACCCCAAAAAATAACGATGAAAACCAGTTATGCATATAAACAGAAAATGTAGAATGTATTTATTTATTTTTGGTTGGTCTTATTTTTAGGTGAAATATCTCGAGTACCATATTGCAAGTTAGGCTGGGTTCTCAACCCTCTCTGATTTGGAGAAGTATTTAGAGTGCCCACTTGCTATTAAATAAGGTCTTGCGGTGGAAGATTGGGACGAGAACATCGATCTCAATTTAGAATGATTTTTGGCTACCGGGTTCACCCCTTTAGAGAATTAAATCTCTTCCGCTATAGTTTGTATTCAGGGTATCTGATTTAACGTCACCAAGTTCATTGGAATGGAATTCAGAATTAATAGTTGAATTATTCCAGGCAGATATGGCAGAGCGTATCTTATGTATTCCAATGTCGCGCGTTTGGCAGAAAGATTGTATGGTCTGGACTGTTGAGCATCGTTAGTACGAGCGAACTATAACCACGCGAATACTCAATCAATAGACCATTTGCGGACATACTACCAGACTATGTCCGTGCAAGCAAATGCAAACTCGACATGCGAATATTACTCTAGATCACGTAACAATACATGTGATCTACAGCGACACTCGAGTCACGACAACTCAACTCACTAAGACACTTGTCCTCCTCGATTGACACGTGTTCGCACCCTTTCTAATTCTTTATAAGTGACCATTCACCTCTAAACCAAAGGAGGGAGACTTCCCCACTACTCAAGGCAGACCATATCCCATATCTAAGCTCTCAACTTGACCAAAAACTCCCTCATCTCGACCATCCGAGCAACCCTAAAACCACTATCTTCACTATCCAAACGACCATGAACCACCGTCCAAGGGTGTTGCATGATTACGTGATCAACAATGGTGCCTCACGCAGGATCGAATTACAGACCTTCAGTATACAAGACTGGGTTCTTCAAATTTCTGGCTTCTCCACCGTCAAATCCCCTACAACATGGCTTTATCTTATGGCCCGAAGTTGCCAGAGGAATGCTTCTAAGGTGAGTTCTTCAAATTATGGGTTTTAATCGTAATCAAGTAAGTAAAAATCCACAGCCTTTCAATTATACCTTTTCCCCAATTTGGAATATGTTCTTTTACTGTATTTGATTTATGATATCATCAGATTATGTTCGGCTTTATGTTGCATATGAGCATTCTTCCGTTATCATAACATCTTTACAGGTTTGTTTCTCCTTACGGATTCAGTTTTACTTGCTGGGGTTCAAGGCTAATTCCTTGTTTTTAGTTAAGGAGGGGGTATATTTAAAAAAATATCACCCTACTTACATGTAGATGCTTGCAAGGATTTTGAAACCAAATATTTTTTGTGCCAAAATTTAGAAGCTTAAAGTACTCATGCTTGACAATGGTTGATGTTTTGGAGGAGATCATAAGATGATTAGATTCATCTTTTTAGAAACATGCTAATATGTGATGAGGTTGTAGAATACTGTCATTCAATAGCAAATGAGTTTGGATGATTGTTTTAGAGGAGATCATAAGATGATTAGATTCATATTCTCTTAACTTTCTCAGCAGCCAAAAGTAAGATTTTCACTTCAAAATTTGCAAGAATTAATTCTTATTGATTTCCTTTTTGTTTTCTAATTGGTTTCTCTAATTCTTCTTGCAAAATCTACTTGGATTTCAACCAATCATTGCTAATTAAGGGAGAAATCAGCAATTAGAGGTGATTTTCATTTCTCTCCTCTAATTAAAGGTTCTTTAATGGAATTCCCATGTTCTTGATCCTTTGCTTATGATCTGTAACTTGTTTTCATGGTTTAATTGAAGGAAAATGGTTAAATCAAGGATTGATTGGTGAAATTAATTTTAACTCGTAATGGTTCTATTTTCTCATGATTTGAATTGATTTAGATCATATTTTTGATGTTGAAAGATGTTAATGATATGGTTAAATCATAGGAATCCCGAAACTAATTGAATTACTAATTTTCTAAGTTGCTAGTTATGAGTTTTTGATGAGTTGTGGAGGTTTTATGAATGTTGGAGATATAAGGATGTTAGAGTTGTGTTTTTAGATGTTAATTGATGGGTCGAGATGTTAGAATGAGGCTGGGTAATGTTTGGAAGAAGTTTGAAGTATGTTTCGGATGTTGAGGGATGGTTATTGGTAAAGGATGTTGAGCATATGTGTTGTTGTGTTATGGATTGCATTTTGATGCAATGTACTCTCTGTTTTTGTGTAGATAAAAGAGTGGAAGTTGGTCCTCAAGCTTGAGCTTTGGTTTCAAAAGTTTTGGAGGTGAAATTACCATATCGGCAAGCGAGGCTTTGCGTGTCCGTCAGTGAGAACGTGAAATACAGCTTTTCAAAGGTTTGAAAGTTGTGTTGAAAAGTTTAGATCAAGTTTGATGCACTGGTCTAAGCTCGAAAGTAAGTAAATGATGAATTCTCTCTTGAAATCGGTTTGGCGAATGGTTATTTATACACTTATTTTAAATGGTTTGAATTAATCATTGTTGTTGCATGAAATTAGCATGGTTTAATGCTGAAATTTGACTATGAAATGTTGTTGATGCATTGTGAAAGGATGCATGGTTAATTAATGTTTTTGAACATTGTTAAATGCAAGGTTTTTTGCATTGGTAAGTTGGTTTAATTGATGAATACGAAAACAGTGAGTTGTTGATAAATTGAAATATATTGGCAAGTGATGGAATAGAAATGGTTTGAAAATATTATTGGATATAGTTGGGCGGCCATAGGATTGATAGTGCACTATAAAAAGTCGCCTTGGATGTTGAGGGGTTTTGATCCGTATACCGAAAACTCCATCCAAGTACCCTAACGGTTGAGGGGTTTAGATCTTTGTACCGAAGACTCCCGTTAGTGGGCTATGCATCCAACCAATGTATGGGGTTGAGAATATACCTTTGATTTCAGTTGAGATGGCATGAAGTGCTGGGAACACTTGTTGAATCTGTGTATCCGATGTTATGTTTTGTAAAGTGGAACTTGGTTAATGATTACTTGTAAGCCAATATAATTGTTAATGTATCATGAGATGCAATATGTTGTTTAATATGAGTTTAAACATGTTTTACTCTTTAGGCCTTGCATTGGTAGTATGCATGGGAAAGCTTAAATTGAGGGTAGCAAATGGGACTTTGCTGTTGAATCCATGATAAATGTTGCATATGGTTTAATAAGTTGTTTTAGAAATGTTGAGTGCATGGTTTAGGCAAGGTAGGATGATATAGTGTTGTTATAACAGTGTTTTGGAAAATGGTTTCCAAAAGATGTGAAATGATTTAAAATGCTTTGATGGCTGCTGGTTTTTGAGCATTCCTCACTAAGGCTTGTTTGCTTACACTTTCTTTTTGAACCAATGCAGAACATTAAAGGACAAGGGCAGCGAGGAAGCAAGGGAGGGACTCCAAATACTTGTTTTCGAAGTACAGTTTGAACATTACTTAGTAGTAATAAGGGCAATGTGTCAAATGTTATTTTGGGAGGATTTTTGGATGAACTCCCTGTTTGAGCAAGTTGTAATGGTTGTTTTGGCATTGCTTGTAACCCCCTCGACCCGGCCTAGTCGCAAGATCGAACCGAGCGAGCTATATTAGGTTTATCGAAGTAAATCGTAAAGGAAAAACACGAACCACACCCATTTTTTATCTTATCTATATGCAAATTATAACCCTACATGTTCATACTCTTCGTAGGTGAGAACTCATCTCAATTGGGCATCGAATCGATATCCAATTGGACACGAACATAAATTAGGGACTAAATTGCAATTTTAGCAAAAATATAGTGACTTCCTCAGTTTTAAGTTACCAACCTTTTAATTAAATATATTTCATGCTTACATGTCAAAAATCAACTCAAAACGATCATCCATACACATCTATTTGTAACCAAAATCTTCAGGGACTAAAACGCAAGAAAGCAGAGCTGCCTATCCATGGCATTAACTGAAATAACGACCACCCATATCAATACGCCACTAGCCGTATCGATATGGCCTAACATCCCCGTTTTGATATGTTACAATCTGTAGCGGTATGCCACGTCGGATTTAAACATAATATAAGTTTATCAAAGGCTGTATCAATACGGGTCACAAGTGTTTCGGTACACGGGATCCATCCCAAAAAGTATTTTCCAGTAGCGTAAGACCGTACCGATACCCCTGAGCCCATACCGATACGCTTAAGCTTTTCTTGGTTAACCGTACCGATTCTCGAACACCCATACCAATCCCCGATGCCTGAATTTGCCTAGCCGTACCGATATGGTCCCCCGCGTATCGGTACGCTTGGGCCTGTAATGTCATTTTTAGTTGGTTTATCATACATTCAACCATTCCAAAATATTCTAGCATGCTCCTAACATACAACCAACATAATATAGGATCTAACCACTACACGACTTCACAGGTTCAACATCATTTCATGGCATTTTGCAACATAGGTAAATCTATAGGCATGCACCATAAAAACCATTCAAGCAACATATTAAAATTCAAACCGTCATCAAAACACACCATAAAGGCCAATTACAACTCGAGGGCAACAAAACAAACTTGCTCAAGCAGGGAGTTCAACAAAACATCTCCCAAACAACAACGAAAATTGAGGGACAAAGAGAGCATAAGCACACTAGGCTTAGTGAGGAGTGCTTAAAAACAAAACACCGTCAGTGCATTTAAAACCATTTCTTATGGACACAATGAATTCTCATTTCAATCATTATTTAAGAATCATTTAAACATTACCATTGAAACATCATGCCTTGAAAACCATGCACTTTTCATCTTTAAAAACCAGTATATTAATCCATATGCATTATGAATCATTTACAACAACAAATCCCATTGCTAGACCTCAATTTAAGCCTTCCCATGCATAACTATATGCAAATCTTAAAGAGTAAACGCACAACATGTATCATTAACCAACAACAATTCCATTGCTAAACCTCAATTTAAGCCTTCCCATGCATAACAACCATATGCAAAGCTTAAAGAGTAAACATGTATAAATCACATTATACAACATAAACTTTCCAATGATACATCAACAATTATATTGGCTTACAAGTGATCATTAAACAAGTCCATTAACAACAGAGTTCATCGGATACATGGACTCAACAAGTGTTCAGCCAACACTTCAAGCCATCTCAACCAGAATAGCTCTACAATAACAATCGCGGTACATTACCAACCGGGTACACCTTTCAACCCACGGGGGCACCAACCTCAATCATCGGTTAGACACTTAATCCATTAACGGGAGTCTACGGTACTGTTTAACCCCTTTACCGTTAGGGTACTCAGATAGAGTTTTTGGTACAGGAATCTAAACCCCTCAACATCCAAGGTGACTTATTATAGTGCACTCAATCCTATGGCCGGCCAACTATAACCGATAAAAATTTTAAAACCACATCACTTGCCAATGTAATTAACCGTTTAACATTTACCTTACGGTTTTAAACAAGCATTAACCAAACCATTATTCCAAAGCAATAACCATGCTTTAAACCACAAGTACAAACCATATACTTACAAGGATCACTTACCATGTGCATCATTTAGCATTTAATGCTCAAATACAGTATATCAAATACTTTAAAACATATGTTTAAACAGTAGGTAACATGTAAATCAAGATAAGTGCATAAAACCATTTAACACTAGCACGACCGAGAGAGAAAATCCACTTTTACTTACTTCCGAGTTTAAACTAGCGTATCAAGCTAAGTTTAAACTTCCATAAACCACCTTTAAAACATTCCAAAGCTGGAATCCACGTTTTCACTCACCAATACGCGAAACCTCGATTCACTAACGTGAAAACATGCATCCGAAGCCTCCAAAACTTTATCGATCACTTTTGGATCCAATTCCCCTATTTAAACCACATAACAACAGAGGATTAATACATCTCCATGCATTTACAACACTGCAACAACAGATCCTCACGGACTCTTACATTCTCCTCACAATTACCCAACCACAATAACCGAAAACATCATCTAATCCTTTCCAAACACAACCCAGCCACAACCTATCAATCTAACATCCCATTAATCATCAATTAACACCTAAAAACAGAACCAAAGCAACCTTACACCTTCAGCAATCACATAGCCACCATAACACCTCAAAAACACAAATCTAGCAATCTAAACAATTAGAGATTCAAGAGTTTCGGGAGTCCATTGATAAAATCAACTTATCAACATCAATAAACATCCAAAATATGTTCAAAAACAATTCAAAACACTAGAAATCAAATTCAATTCGAATCTTTCATCTTTTAATCAATTTTACCCAATTAAATCTATATAAAAGCACAAAATCAGATTATAAACCATAAATCAAGGATCAAATACTTGGGAATATCAATAAAGAACCACTTAACAGAGGAGATCACGAACCTTACCCCTGTTATGTGATTTCTCCCTCAATTTGCTTGTTTAAAGCTAAGAAAACATAAGATTTAAATGAGATTTTGCAAAAAAAAGTTAAAAAATTAAGTTAAAGTCAATAATCCGAGTGGAAAGAATCTCTCACCTCTAAATTTTGATGAAATTCTGATTGTTTGGCAGAAAAGAAATTGAGAGAAAAGGTTTAGGAAAAAGTTACGTAAATTTTCTTTAAAAGCTAATAACTAACTTAGATATTTTAATCTCTCTTAGAACACCTTTAAAACACATGTTTAAAATGATTAAATTGAACGGAGAAACCACCAGCAAAAACTTGGTAATTTATCTCCTTAAGGATTCTAAGAATTTGACCCTTTTCATTTTAGTCACTTTAAAACAGTTTTTTAAAAATTGTATTTTGGTCAAAAACCAAAATGTCACATTTCCAAATTCCATTTTCAAAATTGATTCCACCAAAAATCAATATATATATTAAAATACGATTTTTAACTATTTTCCACATTTTTATCTTACCGAAAAATATACGGTCCCGAATCCGACTCTAATATCTAACCCGGTCTACCGGACCATCTAATAAACCTCAAAACTGCTAGGCCCAAAACTGGGGCGTTACATTGCTTGAGGTTTAAAGTGCTTGAGATGTGGATGGATTTATGTCTTGGATGACGATTAGGGTGCATGCCTATAGACTTGGTGAATATTTCTGCTATAATTGCTAGGGTTGCTTAATATGCTAGAATGATGTTGTTAAGCATGCTTCTGATGTAATATGATGTTTAGAGATGTATTAAGGATGTTTTGATTTAGCCAAAGTGTCTTATGTTGAACCTAGAGGTTATTACATACCTCTGCTTACTAGTACGAGTACCTTAGGATCGGTACGCGGGGTCCTGTTGGGGCTCAAATTGTTGAATTAAAGCTACGAGTACTGGTACGCTATGTTGTTTTTATGCAATCTTGTTTTGCTAAATTTTTGAAATCTTGCAAATTAGCCCCTATTTGTTATGGATGCAATTAAATAAATGTGGATGATATTTTTGGACTGGAAATTGACATGCGAGCATGTAATGGGACTAATCAAGGATTGGTAATTCAAGTTATAACAAAGGCCCTGTAATTTGTAAAAATTATATTTTGGTTCCTAATGTATATTAACGTGTAATTGGGTTTTGTTTGCAAATCGGTTTTAGATGTAACGTTTCTGCTGAAGCTTGAATATTTAGGAAGTTAATAAATTGCATCTAGACAAGATAAAAGAAAAAAATGAGCTGGTTTAGGTTATTTAGCTCGGGTTTGCTTCGGCAAACCCAATGTGATCCTTTTAGTTCAGTTTCGGCTAGGCCGGGCTAAGGGGGTTACAAGAGGCTTCGTGCTCTTTAGGGTTTCAAGAACCATAGCTTTGTCGCCTATATAAAGAAGACTTGGACGACAAATTAAGGGAGCTAAATCTTAGACAACAGTCCTTAGTCTTCACTATCAAAGAACCACCAAAGCTGAAGGTCTAGAGGAATTTCCACACAAAGAGAGCCATCAAGAGAGGCTTGAGGAGTGCGGGACCTATTACACAATTAGAAAGCTTGGAATAGTACATCAAGGATGCTTGATTCTTTCTTTTCCCTTGCTTGATAAAATGCCATGTTCTTTATATTTTTGTTATGGATGTTTTAGGCTTAGACATGAGCTAAATACTTTTGTTGGGTTTATTGTTTTCCTGATATTATGTTTTAATTACATGATTAATTGTATAGCCTTTCTTTTATCTATTTTGTTCATTGTTCTTCATGCATAGTTATTGTAAGAGCTATCAAGATAGGCCTTTTAACTATTGATCTATGGCTTAATATTGAGAGAGTTAGGTTATACAAACGTTAACGGTGGTGCTTAAGCTGTCAACTTGAGTTCTAATCTGACTTAGACATAAGTTTAGGATTTCAACGACTAATAAGGGGAACTTGAATAGATAATAGTTTTGTTAATGTTTATGCAGACATGTATTGCCATAGCATCCTTGTTATCAACTTCTAGGTATCGAGAGAGTCAAGAAGTTAATTAGAAAACCCTGTCGAATAGGTAAATATATAATTGGTTAACGTAGATATGTATCACCAACCACAATAGATTTTGAAGAGTAATTAGCATAATTCCTAGGAAATAAACCCAACTTTCATAATCATTCGATATTCTACTACAATATTTGTTTGTCTTTACTTTTATTGCAATTAGTTTGATAAACCATCTTCAAACTATTATTTGCTTACTAACTTTTAAGTACGATTGTTTTGAAGTTATTGATCCAATCCCTGTGGGTTCGACACTCTAGCAATTTTTTACTTGATTGACGAGTATACTTGCTCTTAGTTGCATATCTATTTTGCAAGCATCATGTTTTGATGTCGTTGTCGGGGATTGGCAATTGATAAATACATAATAATTGTGCTTAAAAGTTTTAGTTTTAGTTCTAAGTTTTTTTGTTTATTTTATTTTTAGGTGTATCATAATTGATGACCAGATGTACAAATCGAGAAGAATCAATCCATTCGATTATACCAAAAATCGAAAGACTTTACCGTATGAGACTCAATGAAAGAAGAATCATCCTTAACGATGATGATAATGATGCCCTAGATAATGCATGGAATGGTGTCAATGATCCACCACCTGGTGGAGGAGTAGTTGTTAAAGATGCACATGCTAATGGAGCACGGAATGGACAACAAGGTGTTCTACCACCAGCTCATCCATAAAGACCCATTCGTGACAACTTTGAACCGGTCCTTACTGATCTTACTGTAGCAATCGTTGTACCAACAATACAGGCAGATCACTTCGAGCTAAAGCCTGTTATGTTCAACATGCTCAGTTCTATTAGACAATTTAGTGGGTCAACAAGGGAAGATGCTATAGAGAACATCCAAGATTTCCTGGAAGTTTGTGATTATTTTAGACAACAAGGAGTTCCTGATGATGTGCTGAGACTTAAATTGTTTACTTACTCCTTACAAGATCAAGCACGAGAATGGTTGAAGACTATACCCTCAGGATCCATCACATCCTGGGATGACTTGTGCAGGAGCTTTCTGTACAGGTATAATCCACCGAACGTGCACAATCAGATGCAAAGCGACATCATAGCATTCAGACAATAAGATAATGAATGCATGTATGAATGCTGGGACAAATACAAAGACATGCTACGAAAGTGCTCAATTCATAGGTTTCATGATTGGATACAAATAGTGACGTTCTATAATGGCATCAACGCTCCCACGAGAATGATATTTTACTCTTCAGCCAATAGTATTTTTCTAGACAAAGATCCTGAAGAGGCATTTTACATTCTAAATCAAATAACCAATAACGACTACCAATTTCCTATGAGGAGATTGAATCATAGTCCTAAAGCGTCTGGAACACTCTAATTGGATGATTACCAAAGTGTAGTGACCAAGCTCTCCACCATAGCAAACCTGCTCAAGAACATGTAGTTACCATTCAACATATGGGAGATTAAGGCAATCCAATACACTTGGAAGCATTGTGATGGGGAACAACAGTCGGATGAATGGCTCCAACAACAAGAATCTAAATGCTACGTAGGGAATGCCAGCTGCAACAACAATCCCTACGCCAACACCTATAATCTAGGATTCCAACAATAGACCCAAAGGCTACAACACAACCTCTTGGATTCCAACAATAGACCAAAGGCAGACCCAGGGAGTTTCTAATCCTAATTCTGGTTCTTTTGATAATTCCTACCAAAAATTTATGGATATTGCTCGAGTTATTATGCATAACCAATCAGTGAATCTCAAGAACCATGGTGACATGCTTACAACACAGGGGGCATGTTATCAAATCAATAATCCATCACAAGGAATCTTTCTGCTTCACTATGATCTTTGGAGATACAAGTTGGGTAGATTGCCCAAATCTTGAAGACAAGACCCCAAGGTGATTTACCTAGTGATACTTAAGTAACTAAGACCTATGGTGCGGAGTAGTGCAATGCATCACATTGCGTAGTGGCACTCAATTGACCAAAGATGACAAGTTTAGGGGAGGTTCCCTTCTTGATTCCTCTCCAAGCAAGAAATCTACCGATGCTTTTTTGGCAAAAGAATCACGCTTATACCTGATACAAGAAAAGGACCCTGCTACTGATGGTAAGGAAAATAAAGATAAGGATGTTACAACATCCAATGGACCAAGCGATGAGCCTAGACCTCCACCTCTATTCCCACAATGATTGAAAGCTCAAAAACAAGACGCTTAATTCTAGAAGTTCATGGGGATGCTCAAACAATTGCATATCGATGTCCTATTCTTGGAGGCCATCGATCAAATGTCGATCTATGCAAAGTTTCTGAAAGAGATCATGACCAAGAAGAGGGTGGTGGACGAAGTTGAAACTATTGCTACAGTAGGCGAGTGTGTGGCAGTGTTAAGTAATTTGGCACCTAAGATGAAGGATCCTAACAGTTTCACCATTCCATGTTCTATAGGCTAGAACTACTATGGCTTTGCTTTATTTGATCTAGGTGAAAGTGTCAACTTGATGCCAAAATTAGTTTTTATGAAATTGGGCATAGGAAAAGCTAACCTACATTGGTGATCCTTCAATTGCCGATCGTTCCTAAATTTAACCTGAGAGAAGAATAGAAGATGTCCTGTTCAAGGTATATAGATTTGTGTTCTAGTAGATTTTATCATCCTTGACTGTAAAGCCAATGAGAATGCTCCCATCATTCTCGGAAGGCCATTCCTTGTTGCCGTGCTGTGATCGATTGTGAAAAGGGTGAATTTACTATGAATATGAATGACCAGAAGATCACACTTAATGTCTTCAAGACTCTCAAGTATGTGGATGACTATGAAGTATGTCATCTCATGTACAGTACGAAAACCATAGTCGAATAAAACCTCCAAGAAATATGCTGCAGTAATGTACTCAATGCTGCGAAGCAATCTGAGTTTGATAGGGCAATGCAAGAAGCATAAGAAAAAGGTAAAAAGGACACTAAAAAACCCAATGTTGTACCCACCAGGCCAAGTATGTCCTTTGAACCTTTAGATTATGCAGAATTTAAATCTCCCAAGCCCTCACTAGAGCATCCACCTAAACTCGATTTAAAACCTGTTCCTCCACAATTAAAGTATGCATATTTAGGGGATAATGATACACTGCCTGCGATTATATCTACTAGATTAACAAATGACCAAGAAAATAAATTGTTGCATGTATTAATTCAACACAAGAAAGTTATTGGTTGGACTATTGCTGACTTAAAAGACATAATCCCTACTATTTGTTTGCAAACGATTTTGCTTGCAAATGATCACAGTGGCTCGATTGAACCATAGTGGAGACTCAATACGATCATGAGGAATATAGTTATGAAGGAGATCATCAAATAGCTCGATGTTGGAACCATCTACCATAACTAGCAAAGCCACTTTTTCCTCATTAATCTTTTCCATAAATAGAGCATGTTCATCAACACCCACTTAAGTTTTTAATAGCTTGTTAATAACAGCAACACTCCAAGGTATAGAGCTCTCCCTCACAAAAACCAGTTTTAATGAAGACTCGTAAAGGTTAACGTAGAATTCTCTTACCAGAATGATACTATAATTACCAGGGTGAGTGAAAAAGGTGCCCCATTTGTGAAGCTCTACAGATTGATTTTCCAGGTTCCTTCTCTTGGGAAAACACAATCCTCTATTTCGGGAGGATACTCTGCTTTAGAATACGTTCCTTGTACCGTACTCTTACTATTTCTATCTAGAACACTTCATATTTAGTGTTCTCTTATTGAACAGTAGGCTCCTCAGATTAAGCGTTTGAGGCTGAGTCTTGAGTGTCTTTTGTTGAGGTTTCCATGGAAATTTTGCGAGCAGCTCTAGTCTTTGCCATGAGAGGTTAAGGAAAAAGACGAAAAAGAAAAAATTTACAAAAAAATATTGAATCTTTGAAGAAGAAAAAAACAAAGAAATCTAGGTGAAGATGTCAGTGATAATCAAAGTTGCTAAATAAAAGATGAAGAAAAGAGGGAAATTGAAAAGGCATGATTTGTACAGTCTTATGCGATGAGAATTAATGGTTTGATTGTGGCACAATAATCACACCCGTTTGATGCATCTCCCGCTCTCACTAGTGAAAGGATGAATTAACCCCAAATATCAAGCATCTCTTGTGTTGCATGAATTGCCCCTAAATATCAGCATATCTTGTGTTGCATTTTTGCCGTACAAGCTGTTAGAAGAAGATTCCATATATAACAAAGAATAATTTATTCTTCAAAGAAAGGAATAAAAGATAATTAAAAATAAACAAGGAAAACTAAATTTACATCTAATAAAATAATTAAAGGAAATGTCAAAAAAATTCGACCAATTTAATGGTCTCAATGCTCCTAAAATCAAAGTCACCAAAATATAGTTTAAGTCTTTGTCCATTGACTTTGAATGGGATCCCCTCTTTACTATCTTTGATTTTGATTGCACCATGTGGAAATACTTCCACAACTTCAGAAGGTCCTGACCAACGTGATCATAATTTACCCAGGTGCAACTTCAGTCTTGAATTGAATAACAAAACCAATTGTCCAACTTTAAATTGTCGCTAGACTATTATCTTATCATGCCAGTTCTTACTCTTGTCCTTGTAAATAAAGCCATTTCGTAAGCATTACAACAAATTTCTTCTGATTTAGTAATGTCCATCAATCGTTTCTTCCCTATGGCCTCATAATCCAAATTCACTTGCTTTAGAGCCCACAAAGCCTTGTGTTCTAGCTCAATAGGTAAATGAAAAGATTTTCCAAAGATAAGTTAATACGGTGACATCCCTAATGGAGTTTTGTACACAGTACGAATAGCCCATAATGCATCATCTAAGCGCAAGGACCAATCTTTCCTAGTGGTATTTACCACTTTTTCCAAGATGTTTTTGATAGCCCGGTTAGAGATCTCAGATTGTCTATTAGACTGAGGATGATACATTATGGTCAGTCTATGATTTACTCCGTAACGATTCAAAGCAACAACCACCTGGCTAAAGTGAAAATGCTTTCCCTAGTCACATATTAATGCTCTTGGTGTTCTAAAACGAGTGAGTGTATGCTTGTTAAAGAACTTTAAAACCATTGTTCCATCATCTTTAGGCACGACCACAGCTTCTATCCACTTTGAAACTGTAACCCCCTTGACCCGGTCAAGTCGCATGATCGAACCGAGCAAGCTATATTAGGGTTTACCGAGACAAACCAAGAAGATTTACTTAGAAAATGGTCCATTTTTTCTTTTATCCTATCTAAATGCATATTTAAGTCCTAGGGTGTTCATGTTAGCTATGGTGAAAATTATAACTCAATTGGGCGTCGATTCGACATCCAATTGTACGAATTTGCGTTACAATGACTAAAATGTAATTTCTAATAATTAAGAGGACTTTCTTGTAGTTAAAGTTACCAACCTTTAATTAGTCATATTTCATACAACTAGGTTAAATTTCAACTTAAAATAACCATCCAAACCCTTTTAATTGCATGATCAAGAAACATGGACTAGATTGCAAAGAAATCAAACCTTAGAAAGCATCTTAACTGAAATAACGTCTGGCGTACCGGTACAGGCTCTTCCCATATCACAACGAGTTCAAAATACAAAGGCGTACCGATACGGTCCCCATGTGTATCGGTACGGGTGTGCTATATTCAAAAATTGGGATTCCAGTAGCCAAAAGGCATACCGGTATGTTGCCCATGTATAGAAGGATTAAGCCATTAAAAATCAGATTTAAAATAAAGGGGGAGTAGATTAAATTTTTTGGAAAAGGCACAGGGACGAAAGAAGTGATTTTGTGATACAGAAGGATAATGCGTTGGATTTGAAAACACAGAAAAATTTAGAGCTGTAACTAACCCTTATAACGTACTACATATATAAAAACCAAAACAAAAATTTTTTTAAACACTCTCCTAACCTGATTCAAAACCAACTCAGCCAAATCCTCTCAAATGTTCTTACGAGTTCATACGAACTCAAGAACACCACCTTGATTTCCAAATCCGGTGTGTCCTCCACCTCGCTTTGCCACCTCAGCCACCAACTGGTGGCCGACGGCATCCAAAAACCTTTTTATTTTTAAAATTTGAAAATATTTTTTAAAAAATGACTCCCTTTTCGATTTTGAAAAAAAAACGTATCCTCCTTTTGATTTCGTAAAAAACTAAATCTTTTTTTTCAAGAGGCTGACTCAAAACATGCAAACCTTCAAAAGAGGAAGGCGAAACGACACGGGGACGATGGTCGCAGCTATCCCAACCGATAAGACCCTAAACCTTATTTTTCTCTTTTTTATATATTTACAAATAAAACAAAAGGAATACCCTTTAAGAACTTTTGTGTTTATTGCTCCGAAAAAAACCTCCTACATTGTTTCTAGTTCAGCTTTATATAGCCGAATACTACAGAGGATTTAAAATAAATAAAAACTAAATTAAAAATCTATATTACTGCTTTTATGATATCTAAGCTTTGTTGGTGGTTGCATGTTGGTGTTGTATGACTGTTGTTATTGTTTTGTCTGGTTTGCGGGTTCATACGAGAGAGTTTTGGCTCTTTGGCCGCTTGCGAGTGTTGAGATAGGAGGGAAGTCCTGGCTTGTCTAGTTCTGGCATGCACGCTAGTGTGGCAATGGACATGGTTGAGGTGTCCAGACGTGGTTGGTGACGCAACCATTGAGCTGGCTGAAAGATGAGTGGTTGCTGGAAGCTGAGGGGTTGGCGGCTAGGGTTATTGAGGGGTTAATTAGGATTAGGGTTTTAGTTTTTTAGGATACCCGGGTCAATGATCCGGGTAGGGTAGGTAGATGGGTAGGTTTGGCTTAATCCGAGTAAGGTAAATAGTTTTGGATGCAATGGGTTGTATTGGGTTTTAGGTTAACTTGGTTTGGGCTTATGAAATGGGTTTGGTAATTTGGGTTTAATTTGGGTATGGATAATTGTAAAATAGGCTGTTAAATAAAGGATTTGGATTTTGAATTTTTGGATTTATATTTTAGATTTTTGGATTTTAATTGCTTTTATTCGAATGGAAGTGGCCGGATAAAATTGGTCATTACAACTGCCCCTCTTTGCTCATTGCAGTGAAACGGCAATAGAGACAAGACTAAAAGAACCATTTTTTTCTACCTAGTTGGAACACCATCCAGCACGACCTTTCCTTTAAACTCTAACCGGTCCATCTTCTAACTTCTAGAATTGACCCGCTTCACCACAGATAGAGAGTCAGGATCTGGTCGACTCGTCTACTTTATCATTCTTTCAAAAAGATAAAACCTACAAGAGTGAAAAGAAAAGTGCTTCAGACTAAGTATTCATTTATTTTATTTAAAACTATGAAATGAAAAGGATTGGGTAAATAGATGTTTGAATATGGATGGTTTGTTATGCCACCGACGACGCAACAAGATCGGGAGATTGGATTGATCAAGCTACGACTCTGACGAAGAGGCATGATCCGGTGATTAGATTATGATCAAGCTACAACTCTGACAAAAAGGCATGATCTGAGAGGTTAGAGGTGATCAAGCTACGACTTTGACGAAGAGGCATGATCTGAGTAGTTAGTGGCGATCAAGCTACAACTCTGATGAAGAGGCATGATCTGAGGAGTTAGTGGTGATCAAGCTACGAATCTAACAAAGCGGCATGATCTGAGGAGTTAGTGGCGATCAAGCTACGACTCTTACGAAGAGGCATGATCTGAGGAGTTAGTGGCGATTAAGCTACAACTCTGACGAATAGGCATGATCAGAAGGGAGATTTGATCATGCTATAACTCTAATGAAGAGGCATGATCTGAAGAGTTTTTATCCGCTACACCACTGACGATGAGTCAAGATCTGAAGAATAGAGGTTCATCCGCTACACCACTGACGCAGAGTCAAGATCTGAAGAGAAAGGTTTGATCATGCTATACCACCGACGGTGAGTCATGATCTGAGAATAAATGTGGTAAATCCGCTACACCACTGATGATGGGGTAGAACTTGAAAAATAAAAGTAAACAATAGTTAGTGATTGTTCAATCAGAGTTTGAGTTTAGATTTGGCTTCCTTTGCTTTGAGGGTTTGCCATTTCATGCTTGGTGTTGTTATACTCCATCTTCGAGGTTTCAACTTCTTGGTTGGTTCTACTTTCCTCTGTGGCCGAAGGCTTGCCAATTTGTTATTGTTCGCCATGATTGAGGCTTCACATTTTGAACCTATTTGTTATGTGAATGAAGTAAATGCACTTAGCATGAATGTATCTAACTTGATGTGTAATATATGCATGACGATGAGTTGACTGGTATGATGTTGATATGAATGGCATGCAATGCAGTTGCCCATGATGTTGACTTCAAAGGGGATGCCCCTTGACTTTTTGGTTATTGGTGGCTTGGTCTTGTTTTTGCCCCAGTTCTGTCTTGCAGACTGGATGAGCTATTGTCACTGATGCCCTAACCTTTTATGAGTTTGACCATCTACTTCTAAAATGTTACCTTTATAAGCGAAGGTCATTAGTGAATGCTTTCTTGAGCTGAAGCATCGATCTGAGGGCCTATTTGTGGTTGGTCCCTGAACTTTTGAGCTTATTGTATGTAATGCAAAGAAGACTTTTTATTTCAAATCTTAGACCACATGTTCTAATTTTCAATGTGAGATGCTTATTAAGAAAACTGATTTTTTTCTTCAAATTGTGGATATATCAAGCAATATTGAATGCCCCGAATATCAAGTGCACGAGCAACACTGGAATGGCTTACCGAGGATTACCCCAGGCGAATCCTGTGTCTAGGAGACCTCGAAAGCTGAATTGATGTTTGAAGATGTGATGTGCATTTTAAGCTCTTTTAGTGCTTGACCAGCTTACCTTGGCAGGTTTATTTTAGTCTTATTTTTGTTTGGGGAATTTAATTCATCACAATCCTTTGGCTCAAAATAAATGATGGAGCAAATAATAAATTCCCGAGCTACTTGGCATTGTCATGATTTTGAAAATATTACCATCACGAGCAAAGGGTTTCGATTAGGTTGGGCTTTAACTGAGTGCCCAAAAGATTCCGCACTCTTATCCGAAAAATGCCTTTTACTAGGTTTCGAACATTGGAGTGCTTTTTAATTAATTTTGAGAAATACCTATTACTAGGCTTAGAAGTGCTTTTTGAAAAATGCCTATTACCAGGCTTCAATCATTGATTTTTTTTGAAAATACCTATTACTAGGATTTGGACATTAAAATGCATTGATTTGTTATTATTTGTCATCCTTAATGTGAAATGCGAGTCACACATTTGTAATCTTTGCAGCTTACGATTTCAATTAGACATAGGCTATTCGGGCTCAACCTTCGGGTCCAAGTTGATGTCCCTTGTGCAATTGATATACGGAGACTCAATAGACAAATATATATACAAAGTGAAGAGAGAGTTAAAAACAAAATACATCATTTCATTGAAATTTAAACTACGTAGTCTTAGTCCCTTACAAAAGACCAACACCTACTTCGGGCTTAGGCAGGTGGATTTGATTTACATATATTACTTACCAAGTTAAAAGCAATAGGGAGGCTACTGAAGTTTTGGCTTGACATCTAGACTAAGGGCAAGAGCGAGTTTATTCCTCAATGAATTCAACTTCTTTGCTGTCCATTAGGCCTTGAACAATATCCTTGAACTCACAACAGTCTTGAATAGTGTGCCCCTCTTTGGCTTGGAACTCACAGTACAGACTTCCATGCCTCTCGAGCATCATCATTCCTTGAGCAATCAGACCCACGTCAAGGAGCTTCTTCCAAACCCAATTGAGGAGCGACTTGACTTTTGACACTTTGGACTTAACAATTCGGTCACTTTCCTCGGAGATTGCATTCACTCCACCAGTATGGTTTGGTAGGGGGTTGGCAATCGTAGCTGGCCTACTGGATTTGTTAAACCTTATGACCCCGAGCTTGATCAGCTTTTCCACGGCCTTCTTGAAGCCAATACAAGTCTCAATCGAGTGCTCCACTTGATCACCATGGTATTCGTATTTTGCACTATGATCATACCACTTTGGGGAGAGAGGCTGAAACGGTGCGTAATAAAAGGGTGCCACCACATGGACATCAAAAAATTGCTTGTAGAGTTCACCGTAAGAGACTGGCAAGTGGGCAAACTCCATCTTCTCGGGGTTCCTCTTTTGACCGCGGTCTTGGCTCGAAAAACCTTGGGCACTTGGTGTTGCCTTGGGTTGTGCCACTGTGATAGGCTTCGAATAACTGACATTATAAACTCCCGAAGAGTTCACTTTATGGTCTTTCTTTGCATGCGAGGTCTTCTTGTGGGATGAACTACCTCTATCATCAATTTTGCCAGTCTTGACAACATTCTCGATGAGCTCATCGGATAACACAAGGTAGGCAAAGTTGGTGGTCGTGTTGCCTATTAAGTGACCCAAGACTGGACCCTTCAAATTTTGGATAAATATGACCACCGTCTCTCTTTTGATGAGTAGGGGTTGGACTTGAGCTGCCATGTCTCTCCAACGCTGGGCATACTGCCTAAAGCCTTCATTTGACTTTTGCTTCATGTGTTGTAAGGTCCAACGGTCAGGCACCATGTCACTTACATGTCGGTACTATTATAGGAATGCTTTAGCCAAGTCCTTCCATGACTTTATCTGGTGCCGGTTCAACTAATTATACCATCTTGTGGTGGATCCTAAGAGACTATTTTAGAAATAGTGGATCAACAGCTTATCATCTCTTCCATATCCCGTCATCCTTTGGCAGAACATGGTAAGGTGTGCACGGGGACAACTCGTTCTGTCATACTTTTCGAATTCTTGGACCTTGAACTTTAGAGGTAAAACTAGATCCAGGACAATGCTGAGTTCATGGGCCTCAAATCCAATGAAGGCGTTCGTTACCTCTATGGCTTCCACCTTTTCATCGAGCCACTTGCATTGGTCCTCGATCTCTTTAGAGGTTTCAACTCTAGGCCTCTCCATTTTGATCAACTGATCCATCTCCGAGACAAAGTTTTCAGCTTGATTGTCTCCGGGCTTAACTTCTGATGTAGAGGGCCGATTGACGGGGAATGAGACGCTGGTCTGATAGAGTGGTGCCTTCCCTCAAGAAAGTATTACTTGAGGATCCAGTTGACCCCTAGCATGACGATGAGTAAACCCCGATGTAACACCCCGATTTTGGGCCTAGCAGTTTTAGGGCTGGTTAGACGGTCTAGTGGACCGGGTTAGAGATTTGAGTCAGATTTGTGAGCGAATATTTTTCTAAAAGATAAAAATATGGAAAAATATTTAAAAATCATTTTTATTATATTAAAAATATTAGTGAATTTTTTTTAAAAAAATGGGCTTTGGAAGGGTGACATTTTGGCTAGTGACCAAAATGCAAAATTTGAAAACTGTTTTTAAAAGGTGACTGTTTTGTAAAGAGTCAAAACTTAGAATCTTTAAGGAGCTATTTTACCATTTGGTCTAATCTGAGTTTTCTCTTAATTACGATTATTTTAAAAAGGTTTTAATTAAAAGAATTAAATGGAATTTAGTTAAAAAGGTAGTTATCTTTCTAAAACACAATTTGATGTACTTTTTCTTTTCTCACATTTTCTCTCAAAACACTCTCAGTCAAACACTCTTTCTCCATCAGAGATTTAAGGTAATGATCTTAATTTCTTAACTCATTGATTCGCTAAATGATTTCTCAATTTGTTTTCCAAAAATCTTATTGAATTTCTTTGTTTTTCAAGAGCAAAAACCATCTAATTAAGGGGAAACTCATTCATTGGAGGTATGTTTCGTTCTTCTCATCTAATGAAAGGTCTTTACTGAAATTACCAAGTTCTTGGCCCTTTACATATGTTTTCTAATAGGTTTTGATTAATTAATTATGGATTTTAGCTTAATTAAGGTTTAATTGAGGGATCTTGTGATTTTTGATTTGGATATGTTTTTCCAATGTTGTGGATTGATTTCAATCTTATTTTGGATGTATTATTATGTGGATAATTTGTTTTTAATAATGGAATCCTGAAATTCGTTGAATCTCTAATTGTTTAGGTTGTTAGTTAAGGGTTTTTGGGTTGTTTTAGATGTTTAATCATTGCTGGAAGTAAAAGGATGTTCTGAATGAGTTTTTAGATATCAATTGATGAAGCTTGATGTTTTGAATCGTTATAATATGGTTGGGTTAAGATTGAGTAGTGTTTAAGGTTGATTTTGGTAAGTTTCGGACGAGTTTTGATTGGGCATCTTGAGAGCTACGGTATTTTGAGTTGTAACAGACTGTTGGATGCATTTTAATGCATGTTTCCTCTGGTTTTGTGTGGCTGGAATAGGGGATAGTCAAGGCGTAGCATCTTGAGGTGGTTCTAGACATGTCAAGAGCTTGTTTCGATGTAACAAGCAAGGCGAAGTGAAATCGGTGAGTGGAAATGGTCTTAAAAGTCTTTCAAAGGTTTGAAAGTGGTTTTGGGAGTTTAGGATAAGTTTAAAACACTTACCTAAGCTCAGAAGTAAGTTTCCCTCTTTTGCTCTTTAATATCGGTTCGGATATGAGCGTGTGTAGTTCATGTTTTGGTCGTAAACATGGCTTGCTTTTACTTACTGTAAATGCATGATTTTGAGTACATATGCAATGGCTTAAAAGTGTATTAAATGCTAGTGAGCATTGGTTTTTATTCTGGTCGGGAATGTGATATTGTTATGGCAATGTGATTTGCATATGTGGGGATTTTGTGTAATGCATTGTAAAACAGTGAGTAAATGGTTTTGTAAATGATATATTGGCTATGTGACAAGGTGAGAAAACATTCAGATATAGTTGGCATGCCATAGGATGAAGTGCACTATAATATGGTTAAAAATCGATCGTGAGTTAAGAGTCCTTGAGGTATAGCGGTCGGTTACCCGAACTATGTTGTTATCACTTGGGTTAAGCAATCGGTTCCCTTTGTTGATGTAAAGCTTGCGGTTGGCAAGGTTATAAATTCATGCAGTCGACATGGGGTAGCCTTGATGATGGTCGGTCATTAAGGGTTATCCGTGTATCCGAGGTACAAAGTTAACAGCCGGTTAACCAAAGGTTAGCAGTCGGCTAATCAAGGATAGTGGTCGACTATCCGAGGTCACTATAATTGCCAATATATGAGAATTCTAATGTTGAATCAATTTATAATGCTTTGGGATTTAAGCATGGTTTTGCATATAATGCTTTGGGATTTAAGCAGGGCTTTGTATTTGATGCTTTGGGATTAAGCATGTGGAATATATATATTGTTTTGCATAGGGTTGATATGCATGTTTTGATTTGAAACTATTGGAACTTGCTTAGGTCTTAAGCATGGTTTGAAAACAAGTGATGGTTTTCAAGGGTTTTAAATGCATCATCATTTAAGAGCATCCTCACTAAGCAAGTGTACTTACGCTATCTTTTCTCTAACGGTGCAGAGCATTAAAGATTGGAGGCAGCAAATGCAAGGATTAAGTGATCCAAAGGCAAGACTATTTGAGCATGAACTCGGTTTTAGTTTCGGGTTAACAAGGCAATGTGTTTGCCATGGATTTTTGGGATTTGTAAATCAGTTTTCCCTGGTTTTGAGCATGTATAATGCTGTGATTTTGGAGCTTAATTGATGTCTTGCATATCATGCATTGTTACCTATGGTTGATGTTATATGGTTACCTAGGTATGCATCTAGATGGTCTTGCTTGGATGACATGCTTTGATAAGCTAATCCTGTTGAATATGGTATTGATGTGTTGTTGGTATGGTGTTCTAGCTGGTAAATGCTTAATTGAGCATCTTGGTATGTTTGGTGGTGACTTATAGGGAGCATGCCTCTAGATCAATCTTTTGGTGGCATAATCTCGTGTTATAGTTAAACCTTGGTGCAAGTGTTGTTAAATGTGATTTTGGATGCTTATATGTATGTGTGCAAGTTGATATGACCTAAATGCATCTAGTTTTCTGTGAAAAACCAGCTAAAATGTTATTACAGATCCAGGCGCATCGAAACAGGTGTCCCCGTATCGGTACGGCTAGGCCATTTCAGGCATAGCAAATTGATATGCGGGAGGGTGTTTCAATACGGGCCTGCCTTTCCATGCTTAATGTTTCGGTACTTGAGCAAGTGTTTCGATACAGTCATAGGCATTTTTGCCAGGCGTTTTGATACGCGATTAAGCGTTTCGGTACGGATTTTAGCTACTGGATTTTGAGTTTTTGAAAACACGAGGGCGTATCAAAACACTAGTACGCGTACCGGTACGGGTGCCGTTAAGTTGGTTATTTTGGAATCTTGAAGGTTTCTGGTTCTTTCATTTTGGTTCTTAAGTCTTGGGAATGCCATTGTATGAATTGAGATGATTAAATTGACATGGAATTTATCATGTCGACATATAAATGGACTAATTGAGGATTGGTAACCTTAAATTCAATTTTGGTCTTGTAAATTAAAGTATTTACGTTTTAGTCCTCAATTTTGAATAAGATGCAATTGATTATCTTTTGTGACTCGTTTCATTCAAGAACTTACCTACTACGAGTATGATCATGTAGGAATATTAATTTGAATTTAGACAAGATAAAAGAAAAAATAGGCTGACATTTCGTAACCTTTCTTCGGTTTGCTTCAGCAAACCTAATGTACCACTCTTGGTTCGGTCGGGCGTGTAACACCCTGATCCCGTCTCGAATTCGAAGTGTCGCATTCGGGTCACCCAAAACTGACCCATCAAAATTTCTCATTTAAAACCACAAGTTGGCAATTCTCAAAACGATCTATTTCCATGAAACCCAAGTAGATAAAGATATTAAAAGGGTTTAGAAAATATAAGTTCCAAATAAAATACACCGTTTGACCAAATAACAATAAATCAAAATAAGATACAGACTCGACTGTGGTAAGGTCCTATGAATACAGTCAGTCCAAACTAAACATCAAGTACTGTAATCTAAAACTGGCTCAGTATTGGGAAATCCTCCTCGATGTGCTCCTCCAAAAGAAACCTGTCAACCTACTCACAAAAAAACCACAATTCCGCACACTGAGCTAACAAAGCTTAGTGGAAATTTTCTAATCTATCGCAATTCATGAATATCATAAACAAACATGCATGATATTCTCAACATCTAAGGATCAACATCTAGCCTACCCTAGCTAGAGTCCATAACCATGACTCAAAATACCACTATCATGTAAGAAGTCTACCAAGCCATCCCAGGCTTACCTTACTCGAGGCCACGCCGTCCATCGAGTTATGTCCCATACCCTGATCACATAGACCAAGAGTTATCTAGCCCATACTTGAGATCACAATGCCCATCAGTTACTCGAGCTCACACAGCCCGTCGAGTAACAACCCTGCCCTGAACACATAGCCCAAGGGTAAAATAGCCAACATCTATTATCCATACAACAATGTAAATAACATACATTCCCTAATGGCCAACGAAGCCCTACTATTTTTTTCGTGCTCACACAACCGTCAGGTTAGGATCATATCCGGATCACTATAGCCACATATACGTCCTAGACATACTTGGATCATAATAGCCACAAGCAGTATTTTCCTGAGGTCACATAGCCAATAAAAAATTCTCATTCGGGTCACCCAAAATCGACCCATCAAAATTTCTCATTTAAAACCACAAGTTGGCAATTCTCAAAATGATATATTTCCATGAAATCCACATAGATAAAGAGATTAAAAGGGTTTACAAGATATAAGTTCCAAATAAAATACATCGTTTCACCAAATAACAATAAATCAACATAAGATACAGACTCGACAATGGTAAGGTCCTATGAATACAATCAGTCGAAACTAAACATCAAGCACGGTACTCTAAAACTGGCCCGATACTGGGAAATCCTCCTCGATGGGCTCCTCCAAAACCAACATGTCAACCTACGCATAGAAAAACCACAATTTCGCACGCTGAGCTAACAAATCTCAGTGGCACATTTCTACTCTACCGCAATTCATGAATATCATAAAATAAGCATGCATGATAATGTAATTAAGAGTGCATGAAAAGGCTTCTCAATATATAAGGATCAATGTCTAGCCTTACCAATCCATCCCATGCTTACCTTACTCGAGGCCACACCGTCCAACGAGTTACATCCCATACCCTGATCACATAGCCCAAGGGTTATCTAGCCCATACTCGAGATAACACAGCCCATTGAGTTACTCGAGCTCACACAGCCTGTCGAGTAGCAACCCTACCCTGATCACATAGCCCAGGGATAAAATAGCCAACATCTATTATCCATACAACAACGTAAATAACATATATTCCCTAATGGCCAATGAAGCCCTACTATTTCTCTCGTGCTCACACAGCCATCAGGTTATATGTGATCACATAGCCATCAGATTAGGATCATATCTGGATCACTGAAGCCACAGATACATCCTAGACGTACTTGGATCACAATAGCCACAAGCAGTCTTTTCTTGAGGTCACATAGCCAATTAGGTTACTCGAGATCACATAGCCCTTCGAGTTACTCGAGCTCATACAACCTCCGAGTTGTATTTCCATATCCTGATCACATAGCCCAATGATAGGTTTCTAACCTCATCCAGATCACATAGCCCGTGGATACGTCAGATTTACTTGATCACATAGCCCATAGTACGTATCCCCTTATTTTAGTGCCCTTGCATTGACTCTAGAACATCCAAATTCCTAACCAAGACACATACATTAACAGATGCTCCCCCGAGCATCAAAATATCTCACTGAGAGATAAAAGGTATCCAGCCAACCATTACCAATGCCCCAAGGCATAACTCATTTTTTACACTAATTAATATATGTCTTTATGATTCATTTACTCTTTTCTCGTTAGGTTATCTTATTATTCGCGACAACCAGCCTATATGGGCGTCCCTTCAGCACACAACAAGGACCCTGATCTTCCAAATAGCATTAACTGATCTACTATGAATCTCTATGGGTGATTAAACAAGCGATCCACTCAGTAATTACCAAGACATTAGCCATTTATTTCACACACGGGGTTTAACTCTACATTTCTTAGCTTTAGTATTCATTTTACACTCTAACAGACCCCTAGGGCCCCTTACCTCAAATTTAGAACCCCTAAACGCGAACTCAACTTTCTTGGGCAGATTGCCCAGCGAGTATCGATACTCTAAGGTGAGTATCGGCACTGCCCTCTGGGTATCGATACTCTCTCATGAGTACCGATACGCTAATTAGATTCAAAAGGATTGGACAACTAGTCGTACTCACACGCTCTGTGATGTACCATTACGCATCATCAGTACTAGGATCACCCCGTACCAATCTACCCCCGTACCGATACTCCCACATACGCGTACCGATATGCTAAGCCTCTTTCAGTCAATGTAACAGTGCGTAGCGATACGCCCCTAGCGTACCGGTACACCAAAGCGCTACTAAAATTCTAAACAAGCAAGTGGCACCGATACACTACCGGTACGCCCCTCACAATTCATCTCCCTTATAACAAAGGCGTACCGATATGCTACCACCCCATATCGGTACGCGAGCCTAGATTTCAAAATTTAAAGCTCGAGATTTCACAACCCCATCCCTTAACCTACATGGTTAAGTCCCAAAATATTCTTACAGATTATTGAGGTCTATAGTGTGGTTTTCTACCAGTTTTACCCGTTATTAATGCATGATACATGATTTGCCATTAAAAGGGGGTTTAAGCTTCTAAAACCTTAACTATACATCCCAAAACTATAAACCACACAAAGTAATCATTTTAGGATGCTCGTGAAGTGAAGGAGTGATAAATGTACTGACCTCAAGCAAGCAATTCATGAATTAAGGTAGCAACAAGCTTCTCCCACCTCTCTCTCTTGAACCAACCTTTAAACCCAACTTCCACCAAAGCTGAAGATATTTGCCTCGAATGGTAGATCTTTGCATGCTGAAACATTTCCTCTTGATGGCCAAAACAAGATTCTCACAACAACTTCAAGGATTTCCTCATTTTCTTTGATTCTTGTTTAGAAGAGATGAGAGGATAGGGAAGAGGGGACAAAAGACCAAGGTGATCTCACCACCCACTTTTTTGTAGAAATTATGAAGGCCTCACTAGCCTTTGTCTCCCATTTGGGGTTTTACCATCACACCCCTCCTCAAAACCCCATTTAAGCCAAGCCAAAAAACCCCTAAACAAGCCTAACAACACATGGAGGCCTACAATGCCCAACATAACTCTAACATTTCACCCATCGCGTCGGTCTAAGACCAGGGTCAACGTCCATTGTTGTCTCAAAAATTTGGGTTGTTATAGGGCGTCTAGGCTGGGTCAAGGGGGTTACATTTGTTGGTATCAAAGCCAGGTTACAAAAGGTTGGGATATTGTTGTTTGGTTGTATATCATTGTTGGTTATGCACGATGATTGTGTACATGTATGGTGATTGATTTACATCATGTTGGGGTATGATTTGGGAACACATTGCCTATTACCGAGGTTTTAAATTTTTTATAAGATGGTCTTGGATCCTTTGCCTTATGTTAGCCTAACATTAATTGTTTTGATACTTTTGTTAGCATGGCTCAGCGTGAGACACGTTCTATGGCTGGTAATGCCAGCATCAGGCAGAATAACGTTGAAGAAGAAAATCCCACTAATATTTTACCTCTTCATCCTCTGTTGGTTCTGCCGGTCGATGTTGAGGCTAGTAGTGTGCCCCAGGCTCTTCAAGTGCCAGTATTTGGTGATCTAACTTCGTTAGTTCAGGCAATAACGGGAGCTTTTCAAGCAGCGATGGCTAGAGTGCATGCACAAGCACTAGTACCTGCTGTGGTGGTTAACCCAGGGTTACCTTTGGAGCATCTTCGTAGTTTGGGAGGTGTTGAGTTCAGGGGTTTGAGCCTTGAGGCAACTGAGGGTTGACTGGAGAGTACGATTCGTAATTTGGATGAAATGGGCTATAATAATGAGCACAAGTTGGGTTGTATAGTGTCGTTGTTGTATGGTGATGCTTATCATTGGTGGGTGACCACATCTGCTAATATCCTAGAGGATGATGTAACTTGGGAGTTCTTTCGAAGATATTTCAAGAAAAAGTATCTTGGTCCTCAGTATCTGGATGTGAGGAAACGCGAATTTATGGCCTTGGTTTAGGGCGGCATGTCTGTGGCGGAGTATGAGATATTCATCCGTTTGAGTCAGTATGCCACATAGTTGGTTTTAGATAATCTTGAGAAGTGCAACAGATTTCACTATAGGTTAGTGAAGGATATCAAAATATACCTGTTGGCGGTGAACTACACAGATTTTGATGTACTTGTAAACCGTGCTAAGGATATTGAGCAGTTCTTGATGGTGTCAGGATAAGGTTCGGGCATGGCCTCAAATAAGCGAGTAGCTGACTTTAGGGGTTCTAGGAGGTAAAATAGAAGGTTTGAGACAAGAGGCACAAGCTGGATCACAAACATGGTGGTAGCCATAGTAACCAAGGTGTTTGTATTGTAGCTGAGTGTGAGCATTGTAGAAGACGCCACACGGATGAGTGTTGGGGAAATACCATGATTTACTGGATATGTGGATCTCATGGTCACATGAAGCATGACTATCCTCGTGCTATGGGTGATGCACCGGTTTAGGCTGTTGTACCTGCTAAGGGCCGTAGCCGTGGTAGGGGTAATTTTTAGAGGCGCGAGGATGGTCAGAGAGCTGTGGCTCATGCCGTTGTGGTACAATCGGAGAATGGTGGACCAACACGAATCTATGCTCATCCTGAGGGGCGTAATGACATAGATGTGATCGCAGGTACTTTAACCTTGCAATCTTTGTCGTTTTCTTTGATTGATTTAGGGTCTACTCATTCATATATCTTAAGTGAGCATGCATCGTTGTTGAATGTTCCTGTTGAGATCTTGGATGTTTGCATGTTGGTAACTAGTTCTTTTGGGGAGACAATTATAACTAGAAGGTTGTATAGGCGTTGTCCTTTGGCGATGCAAGGTCATGAGTTTGCCGCAAATTTGATGGAGTTGCCATTTCATGGTTTTGATGTTATCTTGGGTATGAATTAGTTAAGTGAGCACAAGGCGGTGGTGGATTGTGAGTCTAAAAGGATTTCTCTGAAGTTGGCTGATGATTATGAAGTTGTCGTGGTGGGCGAGAATGTGAAATTCTTGTCCAATGTTGTTTCAGCTACCCAAGCATAGAAGATGATGTTTGATGGTTGCCAAGCTTATTTGGCTATTGTTATGAATCCGAAAGCCAAGGGTGTTCGGGTGCAGGACATTTGAGCTATTTGTGATTATCTGAAAGTTTTTCCTGAAGAGTTATTAGGTTTACCTCCGGATAAGGAGGTAGAGTTTTATATTGAAACTTACGAAGGTACAACTTCGGTGTCCATTGCACCTTATCAGATGGCACCGAAAGATTTAAAAGAGTTGAAATCGCAGCTTCAGGAGTTGTTGGATCATGGGTTCATTTAACCGAGTGTTTCTCTTTGGGGTGCTTCGGTTCTTTTTGTGAAAAAAAAGGATGGATCGATGCGTATGTGCTTTGATTATCGACATTTGAACAAGTTGACGGTGAAGAACAATTATCCGTTGTCGCAGATTGATGACTTATTCGATTAGTTTCACGGGGCAACGGTGTTTTTGAGCATAGATTTACGGTCGGGGTATTATCAGTTGAAAGTTAAGGATATGGATGTTCATAAGACGACATTTCGTACGAGATACAGACATTACGAGTTTTTGTGATGCCGTTTGGTTTGACAAATGCCCCGGCGGCTTTCATGGACATGATGAATAGAGTGTTTCATGAGTACCTTGATTGGTTTGCGGTGGTTTTTATCAATGATATACTCGTTCTCGTACCGAGGAGGAGCATGATCAGTATTTGCAGATTGTGTTGCAAGTCTTGAAGGATAATCAGCTATATGCCAAGTTGAGCAAGTGCGAGTTTTCGCTCAAGGAGGTGATGTTTCTCCGACATATGGTATTTGCAGAGGGAATTTGTGTTGATCCATAGAAAATTAAGGTTATTCTCAGTTGGTAACAACCTAAGACCGTGTCAAAAGTGCACAGTTTTCTTGGGTTGGCAGGTTATTATTTTCGTTTTGTTGATGGGATTTCTAGTATTGTGACTCCGCTGACAAAGTTGCTATAAAAGAGTGTTCCTTTTGTTTGGACGAAGAAGTAACAATAGGGTTTTGAGAATTTGAAGGAGGTTTTGACACATGCTCCTATGTTGATTCAACCAAAATTTGGGAAGAGTTTGTGGTTTATAGTGATGCATCGCATGTTGGTTTGGGTTATGTGCTGATGCAGGATGGAAAGGTTGTGGCCTATGCATCGAGACAGTTGAAGGTTCATGAGCACAAT
Source organism: Hibiscus mutabilis (assembly GCA_019671005.1). Classification (NCBI taxonomy): domain Eukaryota; kingdom Viridiplantae; phylum Streptophyta; class Magnoliopsida; order Malvales; family Malvaceae; genus Hibiscus; species Hibiscus mutabilis. The sequence continues at coordinate 22,046,111 of CM033746.1, read as the reverse complement.
TATCCAACTCATGATTTGGAGCTTGCTGATATGGTATTTGCCTTGAAGATTTGGAGATACTACCTTTATTGAGAGAAGTGTGTGGTCTTTACAGATCATAAGAGTTTGAAATATTTGATGTCTCAAAAGGATTTGAACCTTAGGCAACGAAGGTGGTTGGAGTTGCTTAAGGATTATGACTTGACAATTGAGTATCATCATGGAAAAGCCAATGTTGTTGCAGATGCGTTGAGTCGTAGGGTGGCGGTTGAACTTAGTGCAATGTTTGCAAGGTTGAGTGTGACGTAAGAAGGTGGGTTGTTGGATGAATTGCAAGTTAATCCTACGCTGTCACAGTTGATTAAGGCTAAGCAACCATAGGATGATTCCTTGGTTCCTCATGTTAAGGACATAGCAGATGGTAATTCGACGGATTTTCATTTTGATGATGATGGTGTTTTGTGCTTCAAGGGTTAAATAGTGGTGCCAGAAGTCCCGAAGCTCAGGCATACTATTTTAGTGGAAGCATATTCTATTCCTTTTGCTATGCATCCTAGTAGTACCAAAATGTATCGTGATCTGAAGGAAAGGTACTATTGGGTTGGATTGGGTTGAAAAAGGATGTGGCGAAGTTTGTGTTCAAGTGTATAGTGTGTCAGTGGGTTAAGGCTAAACATCAGTTTCCATCTGGGTTGTTGTAACCGTTGAGAATTTCAGAGTAGAAATAAGAGAGAATCACCATGGATTTCGTGTCAGGGTTACCGTTGACATCGGCTATAAAGGATTTTATTTGGGTGATTGTAGATCAGTTTACGAAGTGTGCACATTTTCTGCCAATGCATACGATGTACACCTTGGATAGGCTAGCAGATTTGTTTATCTTTGAGATTGTGCATTTGCACAGGGTACCAAAGTCGATAATTTCAAATAGAGATCCGAGGTTCACATCAAGGTTTTAGAGATGTCTACATCATGCTTTGGGTTCGAGGTTGAATTTTAGTATCGCGTATCATCCTCAGACGGATGGGCAATTTGAGCGTGTTATCTAGGTCTTGGAGGATATGCTAAGGTGTTGTATTATTGAGTTTCAAGGAACCTGGGAGAAGCACTTGCCATTTGTAGAATTTGCTTAAAATAACAGCTATCAGTGAGTATACAGATGGCACCATTTCAGGCATTGTATGGCCGGAGGTGTCGTACACCCTTGTGTTGGGCTGAGGTAGGGGAAAAGCATGTTTCCTTGCCATATGTGTTGAAAGATACGGATGAGAAAGTTAAGCTTGTGTGTGAACGCTTGAAAGTAGCAGCGGATCAACAGAAATCTTACGCGGATTTAAAGCGTAGGGAAATTGAATATGCGGTGGGCGATCGTGTGTTCTTGAAGGTGTCACCGTGGAAAAAAGGTGATGCGGTTCGGACGTAAGGGTAAGCTTAGAATGAGGTTTATTGGACCATATGAGATTGTGGAGCAGGTTGGTCCTGTGGCTTATCGATTGAGGTTGCCTCCCGAGCTTGAAATAATACATGATGTGTTCACCATGGATTTTTGGGATTTGTAAATTAGTTTTCCCTGGTTTTGAGCATGTATAATGTTGTGATTTTGGATCGTGATTGTTGATGTTTCACATATCGTGCATCGTTACCTATGGTTGATGTTATATGGTTACCTAGGTATGCATCTCGATGGTTTTGCTTGGATGACATGCTCTGATGAGCTAATCCTGTTGAATATGGTATTGATGCATTGTTGGTATGCTGTTCTTGCTGATAAATGCTTAATTGAGCATCTTGGTATGTTTGGTGGTGAGTTATAGGAAGCATGCCTCTAGATCAATCTTTTGGTGGCATAATCTTGTATTGTAGTTAAACCTTGGTGCAAGTGTTGTTAAATGTGATGTTGGATGCTTATATGTATGTGTACAACTTGTTAGAACCTAAATGCATCTAGTTTTGTGTGAAAACTAGCTAAAAATGTCATTACAGGTCCAGGCGTATCGAAACAGGTGTCCCCGTATTGGTACGGCTAGGCCATTTTAGGCATAGCGTTTCGATACGCGGGAGGGTGTTTCGATACGGGCCTGCCTTTCTAGGCTTAACATTTCGGTACTCGAGCAAGTGTTTCGATACGGTCATAGGCATTTTTGCAAGGCGTTTCGATATGCGCTCAAGCGTTTTGGTACTAATTTTAGCTACTGGATTTTGAGTTTTTGAAAACATGAGGGCATATCGAAACACTAGTACGCGTACGGTACGGGTGCCGTTAAGCTGGTTATTTTGGAATCTTGAAGGTTTCTGGTTCTTTCATTTTGGTCCTTGAGACTTGGGAATGCAACTGTATGAATTAGGATGATTAAATTGACCTGAATTTATCATGTTGGCATATAAATAGACTAATTGAGGACTGGTAACCTTAAATTCAATTTTGGTATTATAATTTAAAGTATTTACATTTTAGTCCCCAATTTTGAATAAGTGGGACACTCATTCCCATCCGTAGGATTGGGGTTTGCAACAAATGTCTCTCATTGTCCGTGGAGCTTAAATCTGAGCATTTGGGCAATTTGACATAGCGTGTCTTGTTGAGACTTTTTGAACTGCTCCACCATGTCTTGCCGGGCCTTAGGTGACTGCTCTTCCATCTTTCTGGAAAAATTTGCTTGCATGTACCTTTGGGTTTGCTCAAGTTGATCTAATCTCTCTTTGTTCACCATCTTGGATTTTTGTTGGGTTCCGTAGGGATGCTAAATCGACTAAATTTTCCTTTTATCCAGAATCATTGTCAGGGACATCCCAAAAGTTAGTCTCAATGTTTTCAAAATGAATGCATGAAAATGCAAAATAAATGCCCTAGATACAAAGGGGATGATGAAAACTTGATTAATTCATTGCGTCTAAGATGTCATGCCACCATGATGCAAATGAATGAAAATGATGACAATGCAAATACCGTAAAATGAACGCACGAATGAATGCAAAATGAGTTGATCGTCGAACATTCTTTTTAAGCAACCTTTCGGAATAAAGATTGAGTCCCATTATGACGAGGAAAAGAGAATGATTGCCATATAGAGCACATCCAGATTAACATTTTTCCCACTCGGGCTTCAGATTTTTTTAGCTCGTCATTATGGACTCTTTCTTCCATATCGGAGGCCCTCAATTTTGAACTACTCTCGAACAAACGCTTAATGTGAAAAGGTCATGAATATGCACGAAAATAATCAGATAAGACAAAAAAGAGCGTATTAGTGACAAATATACAATAGAAAATGAGAATCGAATAAATACACCAAAGCGGCCTAACATCATGATTCTAGATTTCTATTGTAGTCTACATGGCTCTAAAAGGGTGGGCTTCCTATATTCTCACACATGTGGTTTGGGGTCTAGAGATGGGTACTCGTACCTATCTTATTATCTACTAAGATAATAAGAGCCTCGATTCTGGCCTATGACAGGCTTGCGAATCAGACTCGGTTCGAGAGAAAGCACAACCTAGTGATGTGGAGGGTTGCTCACGTGTCAGAAGGTGTGAATTTCGGAAGTGATTACCGACCCATGGAGGGCTGCTCACGTGGGTATGTGGTGTTTCACTCCCACTTAAGGGACAAAGCTCGGGTATAGAGCTTGATGAGTATGATGCAACACTTGTCGATGATGCCTTAAAAATTAAATGAATAATTAATAAAAGACCACTAATCACCAAAGCTTGTTGAATTAAAATGTATCTTCAAAAAAGAACAAATTAGTTAAAGTCAATTTGAATTTCCAAAATTTCCATCGATGAAAGCAATGTGTGTTTTTTTTGGCTTAACTCTCAAAAAATTTCCCCAGCTGAGTCGCCAGCTGTAACGACCCTTACAAATCGCTAAAAATATGAAGACAAGTTTTTTTGGGTTTTGAAATTTTTTGAAAGGATTTGGAAAATTGTTTGAAAAGTGGGGAAATTTTGAATTTTTGGGTATTTTGAAAAATTTTGAAAAAAGTTGGGATTTTTGTTTAAAAATGGTGTTTTTATTTAAAAAGAAGAGTTAGAGTTGCCACTAGCCACTAAGGTAGGCCGGACACCATAAAACCAGAGATTCTTTTAAACAGGTTTAGGAGTTGGTTACGTGTAGGGAAAGATTAACACCCCTATCACGCCCGGAAATCGGTACCAAAACAGACGTTGCTTTTGATCTATGAAAATTATTGAAATTCAAAATTAGATTTAATTAACTATTCATAATCGAATATAGGATGTGATTGTACGAGCTTTAACAATTTAGTGGGTTTGAATTAATTATCCATTTAATTAATAAGGCTTACTGCACATTGAACCGTAGATTAAATCGACATCGAATAAGACCGACTGCAGTGTTAATTTATGGTTCGAATTGAGTACATCATCTTTATGCATGATGCAAACTGTTAAAAATGATGTTATGAATTGTCAAAATTTTATTTCAAAATAAATTTTGCCTTCAGACCGTGAAAATTAATTTGAATATTTTGTCAACATCCATTAAGCCAGGACTGTTACGACACAAATATCAGAATTAATAAATACCTTATTTTTTAGAAATTAAGGTTGATTAATTAACAATGTGCGATTAATTAAGTGTGAAATGAATGACAAAATAATGAATGCCACAAAATTGCAAATAAATAAATAAAGACAAATGCTCGAATAAAATAAAAAAATACAAAAATTGAAAAGCGGGAATTAAAAAGTCCAGAAAATGGAGCAGGCCGAACAAAAGATAAAAGATAAACGGAAATAGAAATATCCAGAAAAAAGACCAGATTGAATATAAAAGAAATCCAAAAAAAGGACAAGATCGAATATAAAAGAAATCTGAAAAAAGACGAATCGAATAAAAGAGCAAAAAGTAAATACATAATTAAATTGCTGAAAAATAAATGCGGGAAGTAAATTGCGGAAATTAAAATGTGAAAAATTAAAAGTTAGAAGTTAGTGGGTTTGATGGCTACACTAAACGGGCCGCAATAATACGGGTCATCCCCCGTTGCAGGTCACCGTAAGACTGATTCGAACATAAATTAAACAAACATATAAACATAAATGTATACACTATAATATGAATAATACTATAGTATACAATAGTAACATATGATATATACTATAATATAAATAACATTATAATATATAATAAGAATATATAATAAATATTATAATATATAATATATGCTATAATACATTATAATATAAATAGTAGAATACTATAGTATATATATAAGTAACATACTATATAATAAATATATAATATATAACATAGTAATATATAAATATAATATATAAAAGGGGCGAAATTTAGTAATAAAACAAAAAGGAGTTACCTAAATAGGTATTAACCCAATGACAGATTTGAAAGCGGAGAAGATCTCAGAGGACAGAAAATGGGATTAAGCCATTAAAAACCGGATTTAAAAAAAGGGGACTAGATTAAAAACTTTTGAAAAGGCACAAGGACGAAAGAAGTGATTTTGCGATGCGGAAGGACCACGAGTGGGAATATGAAAACAAGGAAGGATTTAGAGCTGTAATTAACCCTTATAACATACTATATATATAAAAACCAAAAAAAAAAAAATTAAAACACTCCCCTAACCAATTCAAATCCAACTCAGCCAAATTCTCTCAAATGTTCTTATGAGTTCATACGAACTCAAGAACACCACCGTGATTCCTAGAATCTGATGGCTCCTCTATCGCGCTCTGCTGCCTCGGCCACTGCTAGTCGGTGGCCTTAAAAAACCTTTTTTTTGTTTTGTTTTGAAATTCGAAACTGTTTTTTAAAAAGACTCCCCTTTCGATTTTGAAAAAAAAAACATATCCACCTTTTGATTTCTTAAAAAACTAAATCTTTTTTTTCAAGAGGCCGACTCAAAACATGCAAACCTTCAAATGAGGAAGGCAAAGCGACACGGGGACGGTGGTTGTGGCTATCTCGACCGGTAAGACCCTAAACCTTCTTTTTTCCCTTTTATATATTCGAAAATAAAACAGAAATGAGTACCTTTTAAGAACTTTTATGTATATTGCTCTGAAAAAAGACCCCCTACATTATTTCTGGTTCGGAATTATATAGCCGAATGCTATAGAGGATTTAAAATAAATAAAAACTAAATTAAAAATTTGTATTGGCTACTTTTTAGATATCTAAGCTTTGTTGGTGGTTGCATGTTGGTGTTATACGACTGTTGTTGTTGTTTTGTCTGGTTTACAGGTTCTTACGGGAGAGTTTTGGCTCTTTGGTCGCTTGAGAGTGCTGAGACGGGGTCCAGTCCTGGCTTGTCTAGTTCTGGCATGCACGTAAGTGTGGCAGTGGGCATGGTCGAGGTGGCCAGACGTGGCTGGTGATGCGGCCATTGAGCTGGCCAGAAGATGAGTGGTTGTTGGAAGTTGAGAGGTTGGCGGCTAGGGTTGATGAGGGGTTAATTAGGATTAGGGTTTTAGTTTTTTAGTATACCCGGGTAAATAATCCAGGTCGAGTAAGCAGATGGGTAGGTTTGGGTCGATTTGGTTTAACCCGAGTAGGGTAAATGGGTTTGGATGTAATAGGTTGTATTGGGTTTTAGGTTAACTTGGTTTGGGCTTGTGAAATGGGTTTGGTAATTTGGGTTTAATTTGGGTAGGGATAATTGTAAAATGGATTGTTAAATAAAGGATTTGGCTTTTGAATTTTTGGATCTATATTTTAGATTTTTGGATTTTAATTGCTTTTACTCGAATGAAAGTGGCCGGATAAAAATGGTTATTACACACTTCACATATGACCTTGAACCAGAGCAACCATCAATGGTTATAACGTATAAATCCACTAGTGGGAGAATTGGCACACTCTTGACCCCTCGACTGCTGCGTTTCTCATGGTGGAGCATAGTACACTCTTGACCCCTCGACACACATGAGGCGACTTATTATAGTGCATTTTAAACACTATGGCTAGCCAACTATATCCGATAACATTTACCTCAGCCACTTGCCAATATACTCAGTAAAAACCATATTAACTTACTATTTACATATCTATCAATTCAAACCATTTTCTAATACATTAAACCATGTATTCTAGCATTCTCAAAATCTATAAACATGTGCATCAGATTGTATTTTGCAAAAACCGAAAACAAGAGAAGGCTCAACCAATACTTACTTCCGAGGTTAGATAAGTGTTTCAAACTTATTCTAAACTCCCAAAACATCTTTCAAACCTTCTAATAGCAGTAAAACACATTTTCACTCACCAACAATCCAAAGCTCTCTTGCCGTTGCGAGAATCAAGCTTCTAAAGCTTCCACAACCTCTCCAAATGCTATAGGATTCAACTCCCTTTCTGTACCCAATCAAAAACATAGGATTAATTCACTTCCATGCATATCTAATCTCTAGCAACCAACAAGCACAACTTCGCCTCACTAGAAATCATCAAATGCCTCTCTAAAACAACCGAAATCATCATCAAACTTCATATAAACAAATCCCAGCCAAAACCTATTGATCTTAACACCTTAACAACATCAATTAACATCCAAAAACATCCCTATAACGTCCTGACACCTTTAGCAACTCTACAACACCAAGATCACACCAAAATCTAACTATTTACAACCTAGAAAATTAGCAATTCGCATAGTTTCGGATTTCTTTAATTAATCACTTCTTACAACATTAAAACACATCTTATTAGAGATCTAGATCAATTAGATTCAATACAAAATAGATCCAAAACAATGTTAATCCAATTTTCATATCAAAACTCAATTTAATCATCATATTCATGTTTTAATCATAATTCCCTAACATAAATCAACTGTAAAGGATCAAAAACATGAGAATTTTATTAAAGAACCTTTAATTAAAGGAGAGAAATGAAAATCACCTCTAATTGCTGATTTCTCCCTTAATTGGAAAAGATTGGTTGAAATCCAATAAGATTTTGTTGTAGAAATCAAAGAAATCAAGTAAGAAATCAAATGGAAATCAAAAGAGATTGATTCCTGGAAATTTTTGAAAGGATTGATAGTTTGACTGTTGAGAAAGTTGAGAGAACAGTGAGAGCAAAATTAGTTACGTAAGAATATGAATTACATGATTAAAATTCTCCTTTAATTATATTTATTTTATTATTAAAAACCAATTAAAACTCGTTAAAAATAGCCTAATATTAAGGGGAAAATCTTATGGAAAAAATTGGTTAATAGCTCCTTAAAGATTCTAAGATTTGAACCTTTTACGATTTAGTCACCAAAAATAGTTTTGAAAACTTTATAGTTTAGTCACCGAACCAAAATTCCCCAAAATGCAATTTAATTCCTTCAAATTGAATTTACCAAAATAATTAAAATATTAATTAAGTATTTAGCATTTTTCCATATTTTATTTAAGCCAAAAACGATTTATTAAGTTTTAATTCCCGAAACTAACTCAAATTGCCTAATCCGATTCTCCTGAACCGTCTAACCAATCCGTCTAACATCTAAGCCCAATTTTAGGGCGTTAAAGAAACATAATCCACAACAGCTAAAATAAATAGTTTGCAAAGAGAATTCGGAAAAAGACCCATGTAATCTAATCCACACATCGAATAGCTCAATTTCCATTATTGACTGTTGTGGCATCTCGTTTCTCCTAGATATTGGCACTGTGCGCTGACAACGATCACAGTGTTGGACAAACTCATGAACATCTTTGAATAATAAAGGCTTGTAAAATTCAAATTGGAGGACTTTTATGGTCATTCTCATACCACCGAAATGCTCTCCATATAAAGCATTATGACAATGATGTAATATCAATGTCATTTCTTCCTCCAGGGCACAATGTTGAATTATATTATCATTGCAAACTTTGAACAAATAAGGTTTATTCCAATGGCATTTTATTGCATCTCAAATAAATCTTGCCTTTTTGTGCCCAATTATACCCAAAGGAGTTTTCCACACACCAATTAATTTGCAAAATCAGCATACCACGGTGTTGCATCCACAATGAAAAGCTTTTCATTAGGGACTGAATTGACAATTTGCAATTTATTTCCATCTTCGTTGCCTGCTTCCAACCTCAAAAGATGATCGACAACTTGATTTTCTGACCCTTTACAGTCTTTTATCTCAATATCATATTCTTGCAACAATAAAATCCATCGAATCAATTTTAGTTTTGCATCTTTTTTCACAAAAAGAAATCTCAATGTAGAATGATTAGTAAAAACTGTAATTTTTGCACCAACAAGATAAGAATGGAACTTATCAAATGCAAAAATTACTACTAATAACTCTTTCTCAATAGTGGTGTAATTGATTTGAGCTTTAGTTAGAGTCTTACTAGCATAGTAGATTGCATGAAATACATTGTCTCTCATTTTCCCTAACACTGTCCCCACAATGAAATCACTGGAGTTGCACATGAGTTCGAATGGTTACTCCTAGTTGGGTGCAACGACGATTTGTGCATTCACAATCTTCTTTTTAATTTTATTCAATGCATCTAGACATTGATTGTCAAAGAAAAATTTTCTGTTTTGTTCCAACAATAAGCTTTTTGGTTTTGTGATCTTCGAAAAATCATGAATGAATCTTTTATAGAATCCAGCATGGCCCAGAAAACTTCGAATGCCCTTTACATTAGTCGGTGGAGGCAATTTTTAAATGACATCAACATTGGTTTATCTACCTAAATTCATGCTTTAGATATTCGATGGCTTAACACTATAACCCCCTTGACCCAGCCTAATCCCCAAACCGAACCGAATAAGCTACATTAGGTTTGCAACAACAAACCCAGAAGAATTACTTAGAAAATGGTCCATTTTTTCATTTTATCTTATCTAAATGCATAATTAAGTCCTAAGGTGGTAATGCTAGTGGTGAAATTTACAACTCAATTGGGCGTCGAATTGACATCCAACTGCACGAGATTGCATTTTAGGGACCAAATTGCAATTACAAATAATTATGAGGACTTTCTTGAAAATAAAGTTACCAATCCTTAGTTAGTCAAGTTTCATTCATACTGGTTAAATTTGAACTTAAAATAATCAACTAAGCTCATACAATTGAATATATAGCACTCGAGGACTAAATTGCACTTTTTCAAACGTCAACAGGCAAGAACACAAATAATTCAACAGTGCGTACCCATGTAATGATACACTAGCCACCGTACCGATCTGGGCATAAAGCAACCCGTGTACTGCTTTTGATGTGTAAATTCCAGGGGGTGTACCAATACTCGGCTAGCTGTACCGGTACCTTTGGGCATTTTTCCCTAAAAATAGAGCAGTTTCAGACCCTGCGTAACGATCCCTGGGTACCCATACCAGTACGCGAGGCCTGTAATGACCTCTAGTTCTAACGTGTGACTCTTTGGCTCACTGCAAACAACTTTAAACATCTCCTAAATATCATATAACATATCAAACATCATTTCCACAAACATAAGAACATGGTAGATGATCATTCACAACCTAGCATATTCAACCAAAGGTCCTATAAGCATGATTTGTACCCAAGCATGCCAAACATATCCCAACTCCTCAAAGCAAGATATCAAACATCATACAAGTCCAAAAAACAAATACACTTGTCCAAACCGTGGAGTAACCATCAGAACCCCCCTAAATAGAACTTGGTCACATTGCCTCTTATTACTACATAGTATTTATAAAACCATACATTGAAATTACTTCACCTTTGGATTATCCTTTCTTGCTTGTTGTCCCAATAAGCCTATTTCTCTAAATTGATGAGAAAGGAGAATGTAACCTTATAAAGCCTAGTGAGGGAATCAATGCATTTAAAACCATTTTACTTTCAAATAAGTGTATAAACTCATCACAAAATATCTCATGCTTCTAAAATCTTTCAAGTATGCACTTTTTAAATAAATGCAACACATGTATCATGGATTTCTAGCATAAACATCAATTTAATCCTTCTTACGCCAAAATCTCTAAAGCAAGCCTAAAGAGTATCTCATGTATAAACCATATTATACAAAATACAAATCAATTCTCATGAGACATTATATCATATAATGACATTCTAGTGACTCAAAAAACATTTCCGTTCTATTTATAAAAACACATCGGGTACAAGGACTTCCCAAGTGGTTCATTTGACAACTTCACATATATCCTCGAACTGGAGCAACCCTCAACGGTTATGATGTATGAATCCACCAGCGGGAGAATTGGCACACTCTTGACCCCTCGACCGCTGCAGTTCTCATGGTGAAGCATGGCACACTCCTGACCCCTCGACACATATGGGGTGACTTATTATAATGCACTTTAAACCCTATGGCTAGCCAACTATATCTTATTACTTTTATTCTCAGCCACATGCTGATATCCTTAATAAAACCACATTACCTTACTGTTTTACATATGCATCAAATCAAACCATTTTCCAATGTATTAAACCATGTATTTTAACATTCTCAAAATTCTTTCATAAATCATTTTCCATACTCAAATATCAACATGTATGATCATTTGCAACATTCATTTCAAAAATATGCATATAACAGTAAGTAATTAGAATCATATAAATAAGTGCATAAGATTATGTTTTGCAAAACCAAAAATGAGAGAGAGATCAACCAATACTTACTTATGAGCTTAGATAAGTGTTTAAAACTTAATCTAAACCCCCAATAACCATCTTCAAACGTTTCAAAAGCAGTAAAACATGTTTCCACTCACCGGCAACTAAACACTCCACTTGCCGATGCACAATCAAGCTTCTGAAGCCTCTAAAACTTCTTCAAAAGATGTAGGATCACTCTCCCCTACTTTTCCCACACAAAAACAAAGAATTAATGCACTTCCATGCATCTCTAAACACAACAACACAACACCTTTTGGCCTTACCAAAAACCATCAATCTATTCATTAAAACATCCAAAAACATCTCCAAACTCAACCTAAACAAAGCCCATCCAAAAACTAACTAATCTAACATCTTAACAACGTCAACTAACTTCAAAAACATCAATATACCATCCTTATACCTCCTTCAACCTTCTAACTCCAAGATCATCACAAAATCTAACTATTTACAACCTAGAAAATTAATAATTCACTTAGTTTTGGGATTCCTTTTATTAATCTCTCCATTTAACATTAGAACACATATTTTAGGTGATCTAAATCAATTAGAATCAAGTAAAAATAGATTCATAACAATATTCTTCCAATTTCTCATCAAAAGTCAATTTAAACCATAAAATCTTGATTTAATCATTAACACACAACAAAAATCAGTTGTAAAGGATCATGAACTTGGGAATTTCAATAAAGAACCTTTAATTATAGGAGAGAAACGAAAATAACCTCTAATTGTTGATTTCTCCCTTAGTTGGCAAGATTTGAGTGAAATCTTCAAGAAAGCAATTAGGAATTGATGTAGAAATCAAAGCAATCAATTAGGAAATCAAAAGGTAATCTAAAAGGAATGTTTTTTTGAGAAATTTAGAGTGAAATTGATAGTTTGGCTGCTGAGAAAGTTGGGAGAAAAGTTGAGAGCAAAAGTAGTTACATAAAAAAATAAAATTAGATATTAAAATCCTTTTAATAAAATCCTCTTTATTATGTTAATAAACCTTTTAAAAACCATTTAAAAATAGCCTAAATTAAGGAAAAAATCTGATTAAAAAGTTTGGAGAATTAGATCCTTAAAGATTCTAAGTTTTGACCCTTTTACGTTTTAGTCACCAAAATAGTTTTGAAACTTTACATTTTAGTCACCATACCAAAATGTCCCAAAATCCGATTTTATTTATTCAAATTAAACTTTCCAAAACCCTTAGAATATTAATTAGACATTTTCTAATATTTCTCCATATTTTATTTTAGCCAAAAACCATTTATTATGATTTAATTCCCGAAACTAGCTCGAATTGCCTAATTCGGTTCCCCTGAACTGCCTAATCAATCTATCTAATATCTAGGCCCAAAATTAGGGCATTACAACTCTCCCCCTCGTAAGAAATTTCATCCTCAAAATTTTCCTGACGTAAAAGGCAGGGAAATTGCTTTTTATGACCGTCTTACTTTCCCACGTGGCTTTCTCAACACCACGATGTCGCCATAACACCTTTACCAACTCAATGATCTTTCCAAGAAGGACTTTGTTGCTAGAATCCAAAAGTCTTACCGATTCCTCATCATAGGTCAAATTCTAATTCAATTCAATCTCATCAATAGGCATCACATGCGACGGATCTAATCTATATCTTCGAAGCATTAATACATGAAAAACATCATGTATCTTCTCCAACTCCATAGGCAACATCAACCTATAAGCAACTGGACCAATATGCTCCAACACCTCATAAAGCCCAATAAATCTTGGACTCAACCTACCCTTATGTCCAAAACTCATCACCTTCTTCCCAGGCAAAACTTTGAGAAACACTCTATCTCCAATTGCAAACTCTATCTCCTGACATTTCAAGTCAGCATAAAACTTTTCCTGATACGAAGTCGCCTTCAATTGATCACTAATAAGCTTTACCTTCTCATTTGTATCTTTCAGCACATCAGGCAAAGAAATATACGTTTCACCTACCTCCACCCAACAACGTGGCGTGCAATAACTTCTACAATATAAAGCTTCATACGTTGCCATTTGAATACTAACCTGATAACTATTGTTATAGGAAAACTCCACCAACGGTAGTTGTTTCTCCCACGTTCATTGAAAACCAATGATGCAACACCCCAACTTATCTTCCAACACTTGGATAACTCGTTCAGACTAACCATCCGCTTGAGGATGATACAAAGTACTGAAGTTTAATTGCGTACCCAAAGTGTAACACCCTCAATGTATATTCGACATCTGAATACACATTAAATATGTTACTAACTGATTTTCTGACTTGTAAATTTTTTTTAAAACCTCAACAAAGTAGTTTAGTGGTTGGCCCTTTCTCAGTTTTCATAATCACTACACGATAAACAACCAACTAAGTTAAAAACCGTTTAAAGCATCTTTTCTAATTATTTTTAATTCTTCAAACTAAGTCATAATTCTAGATCATTCAGAATGGTTACCTATTTAATATCTATATATGCCCACTAGACTAGGATGTGGTGATACTTACTGATAATATCAGCTAGCTTGATCCATTGATGTGTAGCTCCTCCTTTGCTATCTAGTCCAAAGTACCTACGTGTGACACAAAACACACGTTAAATATAACTTAGTGTGGTATAACCATAACAATACAAACCAATGATTATAATTAACTCAACCCTGCAGATGGGAAGCGATTTCCAATTGTAGTTAATAACATTTTAATCATATATAGCTCTTTTAACCATTATATTATTGTAATTATAGGATTCCATCTATCCTACCCATCTTATGTACATTAAACTTTTTAGCTTAACTACTGGCCATAATGTTTTTCAAGTATTATAGCCAAAGTATAAAATTATGCCATCATTGTTCTATGTTCATTAGGTATTCACATGCACAATAATTTCTTTAACATATACATGCTCTTAATATGATTCATATCATCTGTCAACTCTATCATAGAATCATGATATCAATGGTTCATGATCGTCAAGTAGTCATGCTTTATCATGTAATCATTTACATACCATATCCACATAGCCATACTTTCGTTATGCAATCATTTGCATATCATTTCTTTTATCATAGTCATACTTTTGTTATGCAATCATTTGCATATCATTTCTTTTATCATAGTCATACTTTCGTTATGCAACCATTTGCATATCATTTCCTGTATCATAGCCCAAAGTACAAAATTATGTGATGCCATGGTACGTGGGTCATCACGACACCATAGTGTCTATGACACTGTAGCGTTTACATCGCCAAAGTGATTGAGATGAGTACGTACTCGAGGACGCCCTTTGCTCCTCATCCTAGCACATTTTGTGCCTTTTAACACCGTAGTGTTTGAACTAACTCCGTTGAGTCTTTCCTGACTTCGTAGAGTCTATAACACCCCCTACTCGGGTTGGCAGGAAACCGGCTTGGGAGTGTTACCAAGAAACAATACAAGCAAAATCGAGCAAGGATAGACTAACTCATCCCTATTAGATGAGTTACTTAACTAGCAAGCAACCAAGCATTTATTAATTAACATGTAAGCAATCACCTTTACATACATTATAGGTTACCAAAATTTCACTTTACATTGTCATTCAAGCATCACATTTCGAGACCTATAAGCAAACAAGTTTCCATTTTCATTTCATTGTTTATTAACTTAATTTCATGTATCATTTCATGCATAACTCATTAAACATGAATCATTGGAACGTACCTTGATTCCAAGCAAGCTTATGCCACTATTACCATTCGGCATTTACCATTCCACTTATAAAAATACATATACATATAGTATGATCATACAAGACTATCATATTTCACAAGTCATTAGATACATTACCATTACATAGAATTAGAGTTCATTACTTAATTTACATTAACCACTAAGTTCATAACATGATAGGCCCATTCAAGACATATATACATATACAAGTTCAAGTGTTCAAAATGCATGCACTAGACATTATATACAACTATGTGCCACCAACTAGGGGAGTACAAAACAAGTATGAACCATTCTTTAGCAAAATCTTGTGTCTTGCTTCGAGCTCAAGGAAGTCAGACTTCAAGATCAAGCAACGATCAAATCCTTAATTTGTGGTTGGGAAGAATGAAAACAAGAGTGATAAGTACAAGATTGTACTTAGTGAGGTTGCAACTAGTTCTAACCATATTATTAACATGTATCAATTAACTAAGTTGCTTAGTCCAAGTTGAAAACAATTCAATTCAAGCTTTACTCAATCATTATTTCAAGCCAAATAGCATGCTCAAGCAATATACACATTTCCATTCAAGTCAAGTACATATTAGTTCAAGTTTACATGTTTGTCTTTTCAAGAATACATATCAAGTAATCAAAGTAGCAAATTATTCAATACAAGCTTCAATCATAAACAATTATCATTTCAAGAGTTCCATGTCAAGAATCAAACATTACATATCAAGAAATTCGAGTAACTCAAGCTTGCATATCAAGTAATTCAAGAATCAAGTGATTCAAGAATCAAGTAATTCATGTATCAAGTAATTCAAGAATCAAGTAATCACAAGTATCATGTAATTCGAGTATCATGTAATTCAAGTATCATGTAAGCTTTATTCTTTAATTATTTCTCATATGCTTTATTTAGTTTATTCCCTTCGTATTTAGTTGTCTAGGTAATTGAGTCTCCAAGCAACTGTCGCCACAAGATGTGCCTAGCACTAGTCAACCCTCCTACTGTCGCCAAAGACCACACATACGTACCCTCCATCTATCGCCAATTAGGGGCCTTAGCCCTGGACTGTAGTCCACCCTGACATAATGAACTCTAGACTCTAAGGCATGCCATTCTACCTATGACCACTGACAACCAAGGCTTTGTTCAATTATGAATCACTTATTCAAGGATTTCAAGTTCAAGTCAAGCAATAGCTTATTCAAGGAGCAATTCAAGTGATACATTGCAAGATCATGTTCATATACACAGCCCTTAGGCCAATTGAGCTTTATCTCTACACTTTGCAATTTAATCTTGTCATTCAAGCAAGCAAGCTTTAATCTATACACAACCCTTAGTTCAAGTCAAGCCATTTCTTACGCATCAAGCAAGATCTTCAATTCATGATTTATATCATGTTAACAAGTATTCAAATCATTGAGATACATTAAGCATTCATTTGAATGGATCAAAGTCAAGGCATCAAGGCTCAAGTATTTGTTTTCAAGGATCAATATCAAGCAAACATTATAACAAGTCATATCCAAGGCATGGAAGCATACATTTGTTTTCACTTTTCTTTCTAATGAATTTCTCAATTTTGCATGCTATTACTTATTCACAATTTTAGCTTAGTCCATTCTTCCCTTTTATTCATATTCAAGTTAAAAATTGAGATCATTAACATGGCATATCAATGGCAAGAAGATAATCATGCACATTTGGTTAGGACCTAAGTCCTAACCCTATTGTAGACTGCACTCACAATACTCCAAGCTTAGCTAGTCATGGATCCAAACTCCTTTGTTTCTAGCTTTCGAATGCTCCTCCTTAGACCCTTCTCCAATGTTCCCTTCTCTTCATAACATTTCATACAAGTGAATCATGGTCAATACAAGTACATTCATTTATTCAAAACAAGCCAACAATACAAAATTCATTCATTTCAAAACATCAAAGGTGCTGCTGCCTGGCAGCTTGTGCATTACTTACTAAAATATGCATAACTTTCATTCCGTATGTCAGAATTGCAATTGGTTTAAACCATTATAAAGATAAATTAATTGTACTTCTAACCATATAAGCCTTTTATTTTAATTATTTACCAATTAATACAATGTTTTACTTAAAGACAGGGTAATCACAACATTGGACAGTTTGCACTATCCCTAGTGTTTCATTTATACAATTCATTCTACGATTCCGAATTCAATTCTATTTTCTCCTAATGAATTTAGACATATTAAAGTACTATCCATTAAATTTTCAGCCTTAAATTCCATTTTTACAATTTATAGAGATTTTTCAAAGTTACTGCCCAGAATAAGGTATTCTGGGCAAATTACTCTAGCTTAAGTTTCTAGCCTCTTTAATCATTTAGATAACACTTCTAACATGCCAATTCAACTTATATACATATTCTTACATGTCTAGGTCAGTTTTATTCACCTACCAATGTGATCAAAATAGGGCATTTTATACACTTTATGTTTATTTGACCACAACAACCCCATTTACTTAAATGCATACATATCAACTAGTCAAATTTTCATATTCATTTGATTACACGTACAAAGTTGTTCATGAGTTACATTTGTAATTCATAGCAGCCCAAGACTCCAATTTAAGTATAATAACATCCAGTTTTAAGTTCCAATATTAATCTTAAAACCAACAGAATTTATTCAATTAACACATATTACCTTATCAAATTTTCTTATATTCGTCATAGATTCAAATCTATCATGGCAACATTTACTTATCTTTCCCTATGCACATTATGTTCGAATAACCTAATTTCTCAATCAATCTAACATGTTTTCCATGAACTCGAAACAGTCCTTTTAGCTACTAGAATTAGCAACGTGTGATTCCATTACACACATATCATTCGAAAACTTCAAGGAATGTGTAGAATATCTTGGTTTCTTTCTAGCAAGTTTAAATCGATGCATGCAATTCTTAGGATCAAAGAAAATCAACAATTATAGCAACTTAAGATTACAAATACAAACATGCTTTCATGACATTTAATCAATTTTCTTTATAAATTTAACAGTAATCCTTCAATCAAAATAACACAAAGCTCAAAAGAGTAAAATTCTTGAATTATCAAACTTACATCTAAAATTCTTACCCTCTAAGGCCAACTATTTGTATGATTTTATCAAAATGCCCAAGATTGAAGCTCAACACTAAGCTTTCTCAAAATTTCCTTATCTCTCCCTCTCTATCTAGTTGTTTCGGTCATTAAGGATAGATGGAAGAAGATGGTAACCACTTGGTCATTGCTTCTCCAATTCAGCCGATTCTCTCATTCAATTCCTACATGGTCAATTGTAAAATTGACATGTGTATAGACCATAAGCTATAATCTTTTTATCATGCAAGCCTCAAATACTGGAAACTCACAGTTTACTCTACCATAATTAGGCATTCCATCTTTCTTTCATTTCACTTTAGTCCTTTTATTCTTATTTATCCTAAATTTACAAATTAAATTATGGTATTTACAATGTATTAATCTTAACATTTTACTAGGCCATAATTTGGGGTATTACAATTCTCCCCCCTTAAAATAAATTCACCCTCGAATTTACCTAAATCGAATAGGTGAGGATATTGATATCTCATCGTAGTCTCAGGTTCCCAAGTTGCCTCTTCCATTTTATTATTCCTCCATAACACTTTCACCAAGGGAACATTCTTGTTCCCCAGTCTTCTAACTTCCTTGTCAAGTATTAGTATTGGCTCTTCTTCATATGGTAGATCGGGATTTAATTCAACTTCTTCAGGTTCTAGAACATGGGATGGATCAGATCAATATTTTCTAAGCATGGAATACATTGTGGATCTTATCAAATTCACTAGGGAGTGCCAATCGATAGGCCACTGGCCCTATCCTTTCAATGATTTCGAATGGTCCAATGAATCGGGGACTAAGTTTCCCTTTTCTTCCAAACCTAAAGACTTTTTTCCAATGGGACACTTTCATGAAGACTTTGTCTCCAACATTGTATTGGATGTCTCTCATTTTCAAGTCTGCATAGGTTTTTTGTCTATCAAAGGCTTGCTTCAATCGATCATGTATGATTTGAACTTGTTCCTCAGTTTCTCTGAGTAATTGAGGTCCCAATACTTTGTTTTCTCCCAATTCAGACCAACGCAAGGGAGTTCTACATTTCCTTCCGTATAGAGCTTCAAAGGGAGCCACCTGGATAGATGTCTGGTAGCCATTATTGTAAGCAAACTCTACTAGGGGTAGAGATTTCTCCAGTTATTTTCGAAGTCTATAACACAAGCACATAGCATGTCTTCAAGTACTTGGATGATTCTTTCAGATTGGCCATCTGATTGAGGATGAAAGGTTGTACTAAGGTGCACTTTAGTTTCCAAGGGCTTTTTGCAATGATTTCCAAAATTGGGAAGCAAATCTAGGGTCTCGATCGGAGATTATAGTTGTAGGTACACTGTGCAATCGAATCACTTCACGAATGTATAGCTCAGCTAAGGTTTCCAAGCTTATGTTCATTCGAATAGGGATGAAATGAGTAGACTTTGTGAATCTATCGACAATCACCCACACATCATCATTCTTTCTTAGAGTGGAAGGAAGACCAATAACGAAGTCCATTGTAATCTGATCCCATTTCTACTGAGGGAATTTGATTGGTTGGAGCAATCCAGTGGGGACTTGATGCTTGGCTTTAACCCTCTGACAAGTTAAACACTTTGAAACAAAGTCTGTGATAGCCGATTTCATGCCTGGCCACCAATATAGTGGCTTTAGGTCCTTGTACATCTTAACCGATCCAGGGTGAATCGAGAAAGAGCTTTGGTGAGCTTCTTGTAACATCTCATGCCTTAGTTCTTCGTTGTTAGGAACACATACTCTATCTTTGAAATAGAGGAGTCCATTCGACTTGAGGGAGAAGTTAGAATTAGACTCAGAGTCTAGCTTGGACATGATCTTCTGAAGATCTAGATCAATTTGTTGGAGTTCTTTGATTCTCAAGATTAGACTAGATTGAACTTGAAGTTCAGACAAGAATTTCCGTCCTTTGGATAAACCAAAATAAGCATTGATAGCCAAGGAAGCTATAAACGAATGGAGAAGATCATTAAGGAAGATTTTTGAATAGTTACATATAAGTCAAGAAAGGTCTAATTCGAATGGATTATTCTAGGATTTAGATTTAATGGTTTACCCGAGTATGGTATGCGACTAAAAGCATCAGCAACCACGTTTACTTTCCCCAGATGGTAGTCGATAACCAAATCGTAATCTTTAAGTAACTCTAGCCATCTCCTTTGCCTCAAGTTCACATCTTTTTGAGTTAGGAGGTATTTGAGGCTCTTGTGGTATGTGAACAAGTTGCATTTCTCCTCGTACAAGTAATGTCTCTAGACTTTGAGTACAAACACGATAGCTGCCAATTCTAGATCGTAAGTAGGGTAGTTTGACTCGTGTGGTTTTAGTTGCCTTGAAGCGTAAGCTACCACGTTTCCATCTTGTATTAGCACACATCCTAGTCCCAAATGAGATGCATCACTGTAAAGAGTGTACTCCTTGCCCGATACTGGTTGGATGAGAACCGGAGCATGAGTCAGGGCTTGTTTAAGTTGTTCGAAGCTTCGTTGTTAGTTATCCAACCAAATAAAGGGTGTATCTTTATGAGTTAGCTTAGTCAAACTTGCGGCAATGGATGAGAATCCCTTGACAAAACGTCGATAATACCCAGCTAAATCGAGAAAGCTTCTAACCTCACCAACATTCCTCAGAGGTCTCTAATCTAGGATGGATTGAATTTTGCTCGGGTCTACTTTGATCCCTTCTGCGGAGATAACATGGCCAAGGAGCGAAACTTCCGATAGCCAAAATTCGCATTTAGAGAACTTTGCAAACAATTGACATTCTCGAAGAGTTTGCAATACGATTCGAAGGAGTTCATAATGTTCTTCATTATTCCGAGAATACACTAGAATGGATGGAGAAAAGATGACCACGAACTTGTCAAGATAGGTCTTGAATACACAATTCATGAGATCCAAGAAAGAAGCCGGAGCATTCATTAATCCGAATGTCATTACAAGGAATTCAAAATGGCCATATCGAGTACGAAAGGCTGTCTTGGGTACATCTTCCTCTTTTACCCTCATTTGGTAGTATCCCGATCTTAGATCGATCTTTGAGAATACTACAACATCTTTGAGTTGATCGAAAAGACCTTCAATTCTTGGAAGATAAGGACTTTATTTACCAAATTCTTCATTTACCAACATATAATCTTCATTTCCAATAATTAACAATTAAATCCCCAAATTCTTCCTACTTGGTAAATTAGGTATCTAAACTTTGCAAGGACTTTATTTTAGTCCTAATGCCATAATCAAACTTCTAAATTCATAATCTCTACAAATCTACCACTAGAATAATTTTCACAATATTTTCCCTAATTTACCAAACATGCCAAAATAGTCACTTAGAAGATAAGTTGAGAATTTCCCATTCTAACATCAAAATCAAGCTTGTAGAAACTAAAATCTTCCATATTCATCCTTAATTTCAAAACCCCTAATGAAACCCCAAATTCTAGGGTTAGGGTTTATGTCTTCAAACATGAAATTAAACACAATCCAAGCTTAATTTCATCAAAACAACACTGAATTCATGTAATCCAAGTCCTAATTTCAACTTAGCACATCAATTCCCAAATTCTTTTTGCTCAATAATTCAAGTGGTTCTTCACAACACCTACCAAAATGTAGAGAATTGAATGTAGAACAAATTATTCTAAAGGATCATACCTTGAATTTTGCTTTAAAGCCTTCAAAATTGCCAAGAAAATTTTTTGTATAGTTTCTCTCTCTTTCCCCATGTAATTTCGAAAGTGAAGGGAAGATGAACACTTTTGTTCATCTTTTCTTAATTTATGCCACATGTATATATTAAATGGAATTTTTTGTTCAATTTAATCCTTATTTCAAAATTAACGTCCAACTAAATCATAATTTACAAGTTGCCATTCTAGTTCAATCCCAACTAAATTCCATTCAACTCAAACCAAACTAGAGTAATGCTTTCACATGGGAAATTACCATATTGCCCATGGTACTTTCAAAATATTTCAAAATTGCCATTGTGACCAAATTACCAAAACTTGTCACTTAAATCACCAATTTTTACCATTTTTGTAAAAAAATCTAACTATTCTAGCTAGATCACAATCAACCAATTAATAATTTATTCATAAAATAATATTTTTTAAGTTTTCCATGACTTATGAAACAGTCTCTGAAATTTCGATTCGATCCAATTTCTCTATATTCACTTACTACTTCTACTGCGATCTCCCCTTTCACCAGGCTTATCAATTAAATTCTAAAAAATTCCTTGTCTCCATATTTATAGAGTCAAACTTAAAATTTTGACTTGGTCCAATATACTGATAATTTTACCCAAAATCATTACTGGATAAAATTCTCTTAATAATCCTTTACCAGATATTCATACATATAATATTAACTCGAACTGATTCCTTTTTATCAATCTCAAGTACTTACACAAGACCTTCTATACAGGTCACCCATCCTATGTTTTGAGCACGCTTAACTTTGTATTTCGACCGAAATTCGATATATTATTTTGTATTTTTATTTCCGGAATCTATATCATATTTTTCTCCATAATCTGTTTAATCCATGTAAAAGATAAAATGATTACTGATAAATTCTTCAACACTTGGAAATGACTTTTATAACCTTCCTCTATCATATGGTAAAATTTTATAATTTTTCAGTTCGATCTGGGTATCCAAATTCTACTTAAACTTTGACTACGATTTTCCCAATAATTGAAATATCGGATCAAACCAGTAATTCCTCATTCGATCCACACCTATAGGTGCTCTATCTATTTATAAAATAAAACACCTAACTTTTGGGAAATTACAACTTTGGTCCTTCAACTTTTTATATTTCCACTTTTATCACCCAAGTTTTAAAACTTATAATTTTGGTCACTAAAATTTAACCTTGAATTCCCATTCCATTTTCCCTTGGATTTTAACCAAATTTTACGAGTATCCTATTTTACTCGTTCTTCTATCACATGACACCTTAAAACCTCAGAAATTTCTTTTCTACAGTCCATAATTGAGAATATCGTAACTTTTATATTTTTTATATTTTAGTCACTAAGTAAGATTTTAAGCCCTTATCTTAGTACTAAATGACACTTAAACAGTACTATGAATTTTGGGGTATTATAATTCTCCCCCTTAACAAAATTTGTCCTCTAATTTTCAAAACGTACCTATTTTAAATAGATTCGGGTACTGTTTTCTCATTTTCTTCTTTGTCTTCCAAGTTACCTTATACACTTTATGGTTCTTCCAAAGGACTTTGACCAATGAAATTTTCGTATTCTTTATTCCTTTTAATTTCATAGGCTAAGATTTTCATCAATTTTTCTTCATACGCCATATATATTGGGTTGTAATTCAACTTCCTTTGGTTTCTTTTATGAAACTTTTATTTTATCAATAAGTACGACATGTTCGAGTAGGGCCACTTTGAATAACCAAAATTCACATTTAGTAAACTTCACATAAAACTACTTATCTCTTAATGTCTGTAATACCACTCGAAGATGTCGATTATGATCAACTTCAGTATTAGAATACACTATTATATCATCTATAAACACCACCATATACTGATCCAAGTAGGGTTAAAACACCTTATTCATCAAATCCTTATATGTGGCGGGGCGTTTGTAAATCCAAACAGAATCACTAATAACTTGTAGTGTTCATAACTAGTCCTAGGTATTGTTTTCAATATATTTTTGTTCTTAACTTTTAACTGATAATAATTCAATTAAAGGTTAATCCTTTGGGAATATAGCTCCTCCCCGTAGCTGATTAATCAAATCCCTAAATCCTTGATAATGGATTTTTTCTTCTTTACGAATAATACTGGAGTACCTCATAGTAACTCACTTAATCGATTACAACTCCAGTCTAATAGTTCTTACATCTGAGCTTTCAGTTTCTCTAACTTGATTGGTGTCATTCTATAAGGTGCTATCAATACTTGTTTTATTCTCGAATTAAATGTCAAAATCGAATTGTACCTCTTAATCTGGAGGTAATCCTAGTAATTCATCCGAAAACACATTTGAAAATTTCCTTACAATCAAAATATTCTCTATTTTCTTATAATTACTGTACCAATTCTCTATTATACAGATAACTCATTCTGAATAGAAATTAACTAACATGTTTATTTCACTGTGTTGTATCCACTATGGGTCTTTTCTTATCCCTTAAAAATTCGTCAATTGACGAAATCTAATATCTTATTTTCCTATAACCATTAAAGTCTCATTCATACTATTAAGGAGCTACACCAAGGTTTACAAACAATATATCAGTAGTATCACATCCTAAGGGCATGTATACTTTGATAAAATTATATTGGACTCGTTTTAACCTCCAGAATCGGCTAAACCTTTGCTCTGATACCAATAAATGTAACACCCTCAACGTATATTTGACATCCGAATACACATTAAAGATGTTACTAACTGGTTTTCTGACTTGTAATTTCTCTCTCATCAATAACATAAGCAATTCTTCATATCACCATGCAAAATTACTATCAAAAGAAAGAGCATGAAGCATAGATCAATTTTTCTGAAAGCAACATACCTTGATTCTAACTTTAAAGCCTTCAAAATTGCCTTGGAAATTTTTGTGAAATTTTCTTCTCTTTCTCTTGTTGGTTTCGAATGGATGGAGAAAAAGATGAGCATATTTGTTCATCTTTTATCCTAATATGCCACATGTATTTTAATTAAATGAATATTAAATTCATTTAATCCCTAGGTCCAATTAACCCTCCAACTATATTCTTATTTTCAAAATTGCCATCTTGTAAAATTGTAACCAAGTCTAGTTAGATTTTAACTAGAAACATTAAAATATTCATAAAAATAATATTTTATGATTTTTCCATGGTCTATGGAACTGGCTTTAAAATTCTAATTCGATCCAATTACCTGATATCACTTACTACGATTTTTCATTTTCCGAACTATCGGGTAAAATCTAAAATTCTCATAATTCTAATCTCCATAAATAAATATTTTTGACATATAAAATATTCCATAATTTTGTAAAAATCAAAATCTTGAAAATTTGACTCGGTCCAGTATACTGATAATTTACCCGAAATCTTTATCGGATAAATTTCTCTTAAAAATCTTTTATCTGATATCCATACGAGTAATATTAACTCGAACTAATTCCTTTTTATCTTTCTCAGTTACTGACATGTGACCTTCCCAAAAGGTCACCCGTCCTATGCCCTGAACACACTTAACTTTGACTGTAATTTCCCAATAATCGAAATATCAGATCAATCCATTAACTCCTTATCCGATCCACACCTATAGGTGCTCTATCTATTTATGAAATTAAAACACCTAACTTTTAGGAAACTATAACTTTGATCCTTCAACTTTTCATGTTTCAACTTGCATCACCCAATTTTTAAAACTTATCACTTTGGTCACTAAACTTCAACCTTGAATTCCCATTCCAATTTTCCTTGGATTTTAACCAAATTTTTCGAGTATTCTATTTTACTCGTTCTTGATCACATGACACCTTAAAAGCCCAGAAATTTCTTTTCTACAGCCCATAGTTAAAGAAATTCTAACTTTTGCATTTCTGTCATTTTGGTCACTAAGTTAGCTTTTAAGCCCTTATCTTAGAGCTAAATGACTCTTAAACAACTTAGTAAAAATTTCGGGGTATTAAAATTCCCATCCCCTTAAGAAAATTCGTCCTCGAATTTTAAAACATACTTTATTTAAATAACTTCGGGTATTGCTTCCTCATTTTCTCCTCAGCTTCCCAGGTTGCCTCTTGTACTTTGTGGTTCCTCCAAAGGACTTTGACCAATGGAATTTTCGTATTCCTCAATTCTTTGACTCCATAAGATAAAATCTTCACCGGTTCTTCTTCAAATGTTAAATCAGGCTGCAACTCAATCTCTTCTAGACTGATAACGTGCGAGGGATCCGATCGATACCTTCGCAACATAGATACATGAAATACATCATGAATCTTGCTCATCTCTGGAGGTAAGGCCAGTTGATAAGCTACTGGTCCAACTCTTTTGAGAATTTCATAAGGTCCAATGAATCTAGGACTTAGTTTCCCTTTTCGACCAAAACGTAATACTTTCTTCCATGGTGAGACCTTCAGGAAAACTTTATCTCCAACTTGAAATTCAACATCCCTTCTTTTTTTGTCTGCATATGCCTTTGTCGATCCGCAGCTGCTTTGAGATTATTCTGAATAATCTTCCCTTTATCTTCCATTTCTCGAGTTAAATCAACCCCACATGTTTTTGGATTATTAAGAACATTTTGATCCTGTACTTTAAACTAATTAAGAGGAGTTATGCACTTTCTTCCATAAAAGTGCTTCAAACGGTGCCATTTTGATGCTTGCCTGGTAACTGTTGTGTAATACCCCGAAAATTTTATTACGTTATATATGGGTCATTTAGTACTAAGGTTTTGGCATAAGGCAAACTTAGCGACTAAAATGACAAAAGATAAAAGTTAGTGACCAAAATGAAAAGTTGGGAAAAGTTTAGGGACCCAAGTGTAAATTTCCTAAAGATGATTTTTATTCATTATGAGGATAAATTCGATCAGAATAAGGATTTTGGTAATAGTTTTGGAGGTTAGAATGTAGTAGAAAATATAAAATTTTGATCGAATAAAATTGTTAAGTGTGCTCAGATTAGAGAAAAGTTTTGGGGTGACCTTTTGGGAAATGTCCCATAATAGTATATTGATTAGTAAAAAGGACTCAGAAGAAGTGGGAAAGATTCGTATAAATGCTTCATGAAGAATTTTTCAAGAAAGATGCTACCCGATAGAGATTTTGGGTAATTATCAGTATTTTTGGACAAGTCAAATTTCTAAGTTTGACTTTATTAAATGGAGGATTTTATATAAAAATATGAATTTATTAATGGAATTAGGGAAATATATGATTCCCAAATTAGAGTTGATAGTTCGATAAAGGAAAAATCGTATAAGGTGAAAATCGGGAAATTGGATCGAACAAAAATCATAAATGATATTTTATGATTATTTAATGATGATGGCCGGTTGGATTAGAACTAATCTAGTTCAAATGTTATGGGATGTCATAATTTTGAACTAGATGTAATTTTAATTTAGTTATAGGGGTATTTATGGAATGAGAGAAAATCGAATTTAAAATTCATTTTTATATAACATGTGGCATTTTCTATTTTATATTGGGTTTAGTGTTAAAAAAATGATGAACAAAGTTCATCATCTTCTTCACCCTTTCGAAAAGAAGAAAAAATATGGGGGAAAAGGTTTAAAATTTTCTAGCTCAATTTCAAGTCTTTTGATCAAGAATTCAAGCAAGGTTCTTTGAGGTAAAGTGATCTACTCTTCATTCTCTACATTTTGGTAGTAAAATTGCATGGAATTATGAAGTTTTGGATTAGGGTTTGAAGGGAGAGAATTAGGGTTTCATGGAAAATTGATGGAATTCAAGTAGTAGTAGTTGATGAATTAAGCTTAGTATTGTTGAAATCAAGCTTGAAATCAAGTTAAATTCATGTTGAAAGTTATAAACCCTAATTTTGAATTTAGGGATTTTTTAGGGTTTTGAGAATTAAGGATGAAAATGGTTAGATTATGATGCTTGAAGCATTATATTGATGATGGAAGTTCAATTTTGATGTTTGAAGTTCAAATTCCCTTTAGGGACTAATTTGAAAATTTGAATAAAATTTGGGAGTAAATTTTCAAAATTCAATTGATGATGGAAATGAATAGAAAGTGATGTTTCAAGCTTGAATTGACAATTTGGGACCAAATTGAATATTTGAAAAAGTTTAGGGACCTATTCAACTATTTGAAGAAATAAGGGTATGGTTTTGGAAATTTTATTTTGAAGGTAGACTGATCTGTAAATTGTTGAAATTATGATCAAATTAGCTTGAATTGATGAATAAGTTCCAGTTTGGCAAGAATGAGAAAGTAAGGGATTAAAATGGAAGAATTGAAAATTAAGGCATGAATAGTTGCCAAATGTTCAAAATAGTCACTAAGGACCCAAAATGAGATACATGGAAAACATTAGTATTTTAGTTGGAAATGTTAGACTCGAATTAAGTAAGTGTATAGTAATAAGTATATTCGATTGATTTGTACAGTTTCAAAAAAAAATACTGGGGAAGGTACAAGCATTCAAGGAAACAAAAAGATTAATGAGTAAGCTTAGTGAGGCAAGATAATAAATGGCCCAAGTGAATGCATTTATAGGTTTTGAGATGTATTTTAGTAAACTTTTATAAATTCTATTTATTTGATTTTATTAAAATGATAACATGGTTTTTCTATAAGTTATATGATGATTCACAGTCAAAGGAAAAAGGTTAGTACATGTTAAGGAATGTATTGCCCTATTATGTTTTATTTTGATAAGTTTTATTATTGAATAATGGTGATATATGAATCATTTATCAAATGATAATTTACAAGTCAATTATATGAAATTATTTGCCCATGTTTATAATAGGGAGTTACAGTATAGTGGCATGCCATTAGAGGTCTAGCAGTCAAGGACTACAGTATAGCTATACACCGATCTTCGGATCTATACGTTTTCGGCACTTATGTGCCTATATGTTTCTGGCACTTTATGTGTCTATATGTTATCGTCAATTCGGTGACTAGTACTCAAGGAGTACCGACCTTGCATACTTTAATTTATCTTTATACAAATTCTTGGGCTAATTATAAAGTAAATGTATATGAAATTCAGCATTTCTTATATGTGATTGTTTATAAGTATATGAAAGATTTGATATGATTTTGCTTAACCATGTTTTCATTTATTTCGATACTTATTTTATGATTAATTATAATGCCTCACTAAGTTATACTTAGAGTGTGATTGTTTTACGCGTAGGAAAAGAGAAGCGTTGGGAATAAAGAGCATTAGCGAACATCATCTATCAAAAACAAGTACATCAGTATCAGTAATATAATTTTTATGTTGTTTGATATTTACTAGTTGCCATGTATAGTAAAATGTGAAGTCTGCTCTGATATGAATCATATTTTATTCAGAATCTGAATGATTTACTACTTATCACTTTGGTCACTAAACATCAACCTTGAATTCCCATTCCAATTTTCCTTGGATTTTAACCAAATTTTGCGAGTATTCTATTTTACTCGTTCTTTATCACATGACACCTTAAAACCCCAAAAATTTCTTTTCTACAGCCCATAGTTAAAGAAATTCTAACTTTTGCATTTCTATCATTTTGGTCACTAAGTTAGCTTTTAAGCCCTTATCTTAGTGCTAAATGACTCTTAAACAACTTAGTAGAAATTTCGGGGTATTACATCAGCTGCCTCTAGAGCTAAACCTCTAAACTCGTACCTCCCAAACTACGCAGATGCTCCAACTAAAGACCCATATTAAAAATTACCGCTAGTGCCGATGTAGGTACTTGCACTACAGCTATGGCTACTTAAAACGCTCCAGTCATCGCCTGGATCAACGATGCCATATCCTGAAAAATTGGTCCTTGTAGTGCCTGAGGCACATCACCCTCGACTCCAGCAACAACAGGATGAATCGGTGGAAGCGGAGGCAACTCATCATTTTGTCTATCCACATCGCTACCATATAGGCTCTTGTCTCTCATCTCTATCCCATTTTGCGAAAATATGAGTCTAAAACATGATAATACAATAAAACAAAACAATTAGACTAGCTTGCAGCAAGCATCCAAGTCACTCATGTTTTAAAACAAAATCATTTTACACTAATAGTAATAAAGGCAATGTGTCCCTAAGCTATCACCTCCAACGCAACACATTTCAAACCTAAACTTACAAAATCATACATCGTGCATGCTATACAACAGAATCATTCAACAAAAATACATAAAATAACAATAACCCACCACCCAACAATCATAACCTGGCTCTAATACTAACAAATGTACCCCATTGACCCAGCCTAATCGCAAGACCAAACCGAGCGAGCTACATTGGGTTTTCCAAAACAAACCTTAAAGAATTACTTAGAAAATGGTCCATTTTTTCATCTTATCTTATCTAAACGCATAATTAAGTCCTAAGGTGGTCGGTCATGCTAGTAGTGGTGAAATTTACAACTCAATCGGGTGTCAAATTAACATCTAGTTGTACGAGATTGCATTTTAGGGACCAAATTAAAATTACAGATAATTATGAGGACTTTCTTGAAAATAAAGTTACCAATCCTTAGTTAGTCTGGTTTCATGCATACTGGTTAAATTTGAACTTAAAATAATCAACTAAGATAATTAAAATAATCAACTTAATATAATTATGAGGACTTTCTTGAAAATAAAGTTACCAATCCTAAGTTAGTCAAGTTTCACGCATACTGGTTAAATTTGAACTTAAAATAATCAACTAAGCTCATACAATTGCATATACAACACTCGGGGACTAAATTGCACTTTTCCAAAATTCAACAGTCAAGAACACAAAGAATTCAACAGTGCGTACCGATACGGGCAAGCTCGTATTGATATAGCTCAACGGACTTAACCTTCCTGCGTACTGATACACTAGCCACCGTACTAATACGATGCATAAAGCAACCTATACCGGTACAACATAGTTCTCACACTGATCCCTCTTTTATCCTTCAAAACCTCAATTTCCAATGACCAAAATACGTTCTGATACGGTACCTCACATATCGGTATGACACTATAAAATTGGAAGGGTTGTACCAGTACTCAAACTCGTATACCGATTCTGATGTGTAAATTCTAAGGGATGTACCGATACTCGGCTAACTGTATCAGTACCCCTGGGCATTTTGCCCTCATAACAGAGCAGTTTCAAACCCTGCATAACAATCTCTGGGTACCCGTACCAGTACACGAAGGCCTATAATGACCTCTAGGTCTAACATGTAACTCTTTGGCTCACTCCAAACAACTTCTAACATCTCCTAAAGATCATAAACACCTCAAGCATCATTTCCACAAACATAAGAACATGGTAGATGATCATTCACAACCTAGCATATTCAACCAAAGGTCTTATAAGCATGATCTCTACCCAAGCATGCCAAACATATCCCAGCTCCTCAAAGCAAGATATTAAACATCATACAAGTCCAAAAAAAAACAAATACAACTTGTCCAAACCAGGGAGTAACCAACACAACCCACTCGAGTACAACTTGGTCACATTGCCTCTTATTACTAAATAGTACTTATAAAACCAAACTTTGGAAATTACTTCACCCTTGGATTGTCCTTGCTTGTTTGCTGTCCCAAGAAGCCTATTTCTTTGCATTGATGAAAAATGAGAGTGTAACCTTATAAAACCGTTTTAATTGCAAATAAGTGTATAAACTCATGCCAAACCATCTCATGCTTCTAAAATCTTTCAAATATGCACTTTTTAAGCAACTACAACAAACATACCCTGGATTTCTAGCATAAACATCAATTTAAGCTTTTTCAAGCCAAAATCTCTAAATAGCAAGCTTAAAGAGTATCTCATATATAAACCATATTATACAAATTATAATCTATTTCTCAGGATACATTATATCATATATTAGCATTCTAGTGACTCAAAAACATTTCCTTTCTATTTATAAAAACACATCGGATACACGAATTTCCCAAGTGGTTCCTTCAACCACTTCACATTCATCCACCAGCGGGAGAATTGGCACACTCTTGACCCCTCGACCACTGCAGTTCTCATGGTGGAGCATGGCAACTCTTGACCCCCCTCGACACACATGAGGTGACTTATTATAGTGCAATATAAACCCTACGGCTAGCCCACTATATCCGATAACTTTTAATCTCGGCAACATGCCAATATACTCAATAAAACCACATTACCTTAGTGTTTTACATATGCATCAAATCAAACCATTTTCCAATACATTAAACTATGTATCCTAGCATTCTCAAAATTCTTTCATAAATCAATTTCCATACTCAAATATCAACATGTATGATCATTTGCAACATCTTTCATTTCTAAAATATGCATATAACAGTAAGTAATCCAAATCATAAATAAGTGCATGAGATTATGTTTTGCAAAACCCAAAAACGAGAGAGAGATCAACCAATACTTTCTTCCGAGCTTAGATAGGTGTTTCAAACTTAATCTAAAGTCCAAATAACCATCTTCAAACCTGTTAAAAGCAGTAAAACATGTTTCCACTCACTGATAACCAAACACTCCTCTTGTCGATGCACAACCAAGCTTCCCAAGCCTCTGAAACCTCTTCAAAAGATGTAGGATCACTCTCCCCTGCTTTTCCCACACAAAAAAAAGGATTAATGCACTTCCATGCATCTCTAATCACAGCAACACAAATCCACCATTTTGCATCACTAAAAATCATTAATCGCTTCATTAAAACATCTGAAAACATCTCCAAACTCAAACTAAACAAAGCCCAACCAAAACCTAACCAATCTAACATCTTAGCAACATCAATTAACATAAAAAAAATCATTATACCATCCTTATACATCCTCTAACCTTCTAACACCAAGATCATCATAAACTCTAACTATTTACAACCCAGAAAATTAACAATTCACTTAGTTTCGGGATTCCTTTTATTAATCTCTTCATATAACATTAGAACACATATTTCAGGTGATCTAAATCAATTAGAATCATGTCAAAATAGATTCATAACAATATTCTTCCAATGTAATATACCAAATTTTTGGTTAGTGACCAAAATGAAAATTTTGAAAGTTTAAGGGTTAAAGTGTAAACTTTGGAAAAGTTTCGGGACCAAAGTGTAATTTTCAAAATTTGTGTATTTAACCCTCTAAATGAATGGTTTACCCCCAAGAGTGACCTTTCTGTGTTACCCGAATTTTTCGTACGGAGTTTGTATTAATGACTATAAATTGATAAAGTTCAGAAATTTAGAAATCATAGTTGGATCGAATTGGAATTTTAAAGACAGATCCAAAATTTATGGAAAAGTTATAAAATAATATTTTATGATTATTTTATTGTAGTTGGTTGGATTCCAACTAGACTCAATTGGATTTTTACAAGAATGGCAAACTAGTAAATAATGAATAGTTGGAGGGCAAGTGGGTTATTTGCAAGGATGGCGATTTTGAAATATTTGAAGTTACAATGGTTATTTTTGGAAGAAGAAATTGAAGATTTAAATCTTGGCCCTTGATTGATGATAAGATAAATCTCAACTGTTGGATAAAAGGGCACTTTGGTAATTTCCCTATTTGAATGAATTTAAAATTCATTTATATATTACAAGTGGCCTAATTGGAGAGATTGTAAAAAAAAGGCCAAAAAGATGAATACTACTTCATCTTCCAATTTCGAAAATTAGGGGAAAATAGGGGAGAAATTTTCTAGGCTCGATTCAAGCCTTGAAACTCGAATTTCAGGTAATATTTCGAACTGCAAAGTTGTTCTACTCTTCAAGCTCTATGTTTTGATGTGCTTAATTCATGGAATCCATGCTTGATTGATGAGAATTTACATGAGAAAGAAATAAGGGTTTATGGATCAAATTGGGGCTTTTGAGATTTTATGATTCCATGGTTGAATTCAAGTTGAAATCAAGCTAGTATGATGTTAAAATCATGATAATGAGATGGTATTTAAGTTCTACATGTTTTGTGTAACACCCTTACCAGTATTTATTAATCCATACTAGTATAGAATGTCACATAATATTTAACCGTATTTTTATACTAGCCAACTTAATCAAAATCAGTACTTTTCGAAATTTTTTATTTATCGCATAAAATCAATTACTAATTTTTTTCCAGTCAAATAGCTTCCGTTTTCAGGCAGCAACTTGGCAGTTTGTAACTACACATTTTAATTGAGTAAACTGCCTAAAAACTGCCTAAACTAAAAATGATCTTAATTACTATAAAAATCAAATTTAGAAATTTACCCAATTTCCATTACTAATAATTTCTTTGAACTAATATAAACCACATTATATAGTAATCACTTATCTAGATATTAATATTACAACCCATATCTAGACCAGTTAAAGTGAGCTACCAATATTTTATACATGTCAACTAGAGATAACCAAAATACATTGAAGATGTAAATTACCGGTATAACTAGTTTTCCTCGGGGTGATGATGCTGGTATTCCTTACTCTTGCCCGTGATTACTACCTACGCGTGAAAACCATCACACATTAAGTATACACTTAGTGAGGCATTATAATTATGTAACATAAAATTTACATGCTTGAATTATAACAATAATAAAATAAACATGCAATTTGATCACTACTCTTTTATTTTCTTTATGTTAGTCAAATATTAACAAAATATAGTCCAGATTCATAAATCCTATTAATATCCTTGCCATTATCCGAGAGTTTACCCACTCTCTAAATTATTTACTATATATTATTAAATAAATTATTGCCCAACATAGACTGAGGACTTGAGTACACGAGTCAAAACTGCACTGAAATGTTAAGAGACCGCACATAAGTGCTAAGAAACCACACCTAAGTGTTAATAAACCGCTGGACTCTATGGCATGCCAACTATACTCCGTACCTCAATTACTTATTTGGGCATATTTTCCAATTCAATATTCGATTCATCCATGGCAATATGATTAAATACTGGGCAGTTCATACCCTAAATATAACACAAACATATCAAAATTAAATTACTTGTGATCAATGCATGTAATTCTCCTACCTTTGACAATTCTCAACATGTCAAATATAAATTCATGATATAATTATCAAGCATTTATTAATAAGGTACACTTATCTCAAATCTTTCAAACGATAAATCTTAAAATTTTTCATGCATAAAAATGCACTCACCTTGACACTTTATGCTTCGTCAATATTCACTAGCCTCACTAAGTTTAACTTTGACCTCGTTTCTTTTCTCGATTGCTAACTTTGATCCCTAACCAAAATCTTAAAATTTTGTTCACAATCTACAAGTGTATTAAAAATACCATAAGTACATTTCAAATTATATGTTAGTATCTTACTAACACATAAACAATATAGGAATAATTTTCCTATAAACACCCTAATATTTTCTAAATATTAGTTTCATGATATAAGTCATTCCATCACCAATACTTCGTATTTCTTCCAACCTTTACTCAAAGAATGATTTATAACTCATTCTAATATTTATTCCAGCATAATGCTTCCATAAAAATAAATTTTCACTTTAGTCCTTAATTTCTTCCAAATTGTCGAATTAGTCCCCAATCTTTTCAAAATTTCTAAATTGGTCCCTATGCTTTTTCAAACTTCCAAAATGGTCCAAATGACATTTTAAATCTTGTAAAATCATAATTTCAACATTTCCAAATTTATGGAAATTTTTCCATAATTTCCCCCTAATTCCATCAAAATGCCGAAATCACCCCTATACTTTTCCAAGTTTCCAAATTAGTCCACTTAACACTTAAACATCATTTCCAAGCTTCACAATCATTCCTAACTCAAAATCAATCCAAATTCAACTTTCTACTAAAACCCTAACTTTGAACAATTTAGGGTTTAGCTATTTCCATGTAGTTTCAATCATCATACAAACTTTAATATGATTCTACAACATCATATTCATCAAAAACTAACCTTAATTCATTCTAAATCAACATCCCTTCATCCATCAATTTCCCAAAACAAAGGTTTTAAGTAAGAAAAGCATGAACAAATGGTATCAAGAGATAGAGAATTTCATGTAGATTTATTTCATGTTTCATGCCTTCATCAAAATTCCAACTAAATAAGCTTGAAAAATCAAGAAGAAAATTTTTTCTTCTTACCTTGGGGTGTTCAAAACTTGGCTGAAAATGGGGGAGAAATCTTGAAATTTATTTTCCTTCAAATTAAGCCACTTGTATTAAATTTATTAAAAAAGAATTTAGAATTCATTTTAAAGTCTAATGACCTTTTTACCCTTGTAATCCAAAGCTCCATATTGAGACACATGTCTACCTACCAATCCAAGGGCCCAAAACAATACAAGGAGTTAGTGATTACCAACTTTACCCTTGCCATCTTCAAAAATTACCATCTTGCCATTTTTCATCCAATGGCTAAGATTAAACATGGAAAAGTAATCTTTAATCCAATGATCCATATTAATTTCCATTAAAATAAGGCATGGAAATGACCATTTTACCCTTGCCTTATTTTAATAAAATATTTCCTAAAATATCTCATAAAAGGTTTCTCATTTATTCGATTAAATTCGATTATCCGAATATTTCCCGAACTTTGAAGCTTTATAGCTCTTAATACAAACTTCGTATAAAAAATCCGTGTATCACAAAAATTCCACTCTTGGGGGTGAACTATTTATTTACGGGACTAAATTACATACTTTTGAAAATTACAACTTGGTCCCTAAACTTTTCAAAGTTTACACTTTGGCACCAAACTTTTCAAATTTAACATTTAGGTCACCAAACTTTTCAAGCCTTTCATTTTGGTCACTAACCAAAATTTTGAGGTATTACATTCTCCCCCTTAAGAAAATTTGTCCTCGAATTTTCCTAAGTACTCGATTGAAAAAGATGCGGAGACTGCTTTTTCATTGATTCCTTAGGTTCCCAAGTAGCTTCCTCTACTTTGTGATTTCTCCATAACAATTTGACTAGAGGAATATTTTTATTTCTTAACTGTTTTTCTCCATGAGCTAATATTCTCACAGGTTCCTCCTCATATGACAGATCTTGCTGAATCTCGATCTCTTCCGGTGTAATGACATGTGAAGGATCTGATCGATACTTCCTCAGTATGGATACATGAAAAACATCATGGATCTTACTCATCTCAGGTGGAAACGCTAACTGATATGCCACTGGACCAACCCTTTTTAGAATCTCATATGGGCCGATGAATCTTGGACTAAGTTTGCCTTTTCGTCTAATGCGTAACACTTTTTTTCTAGGGTGATACTTTTAAAAATACCTTATCTCTGACTTCAAACTCAATGTCCTTCTTTTAAGATCTGAGTAAGATTTTTGTCTATCGGAGGCAGCTTTGAGATTATTTTGAATAATTTTCACCTTGTCTTCCATTCTCTGAACAAGAACCGGTCCAATAACCTTTCGATCCTCAAGCTCGAACCAATTTAATGGTGTTTTGCATTTTCTCCCATATAACGCTTCGTAAGGAGCCATTTTTATGCTTGATTGATAACTATTGTTATACGCGAATTCTGCCAATGAGAGATGCTTTTCCCAGGAACCCACAAAATTTATTACACATGCTCTAAGCATATCCTCCAATACTTGGATAGTTCTCTCCAACTGCCCGTCCGTCTGGGACGAAAAGTAGTACTAAAATGTAATTTAGTTCCCAATGCCTCATGTAAAGCACTACAAAATCTCGAAGTCAACTTAGGATCCCTGTCCGATATAATAGACATAGGAACACCATGCAATCTAATAATTTCCTTGACATATAATTCTGCCAGCTTGTTCAAGGAATAATCTGTGTGAGTTGGTATGAAGTGTGCCGATTTAGTCAATCGATCCACGATCACCCAGATTATATCCTTTTTACTTGGTGTCAAAGGCAAGCTCGTTACAAAATCCATAGTAACTTTTTCCCATTTCCACTGTGGAATGGAAATTGGTTGAAGTAATCCGGATGGTACCTGATGTTCTGTTTTTACATGTTGATAAGTCAAACACTTGGCAACAAACACTGTGATGGCTCGCTTCATACCAGGCCACCAAAAATGACTTTTCACATCTTGATACATTTTTTTACCACATGGATACATCGTTAAAGGGATGTAATAGGCTTTAGAAAGTATTTCTTTCTTCAACTCATCATTCCCAGGAACGTATAAACGTCCTTTATAATATAAGCACCCATTAGACTTCACTTCAAATTAGCATGGTGCAGAGGCGCTAGAGTAACATGATATGTATGTTCAGGATTAAGAGTTTTTCTTCCAGACATTAGATAAGATTATGGATTAGCTTGCTTAGGCATAGATTGCAAAAGAATTGAGAGTTCTAACACAATAGATTTTCAGAAAAGATATTTATATGAAGTTAAGGATAAAGTATTCCTTAAAAGTTTCACATTGGAAGGAGGTGTTATGGTTTGGACAAAAAAGGGAAGCTGAGTCTGAGATTTACTAGACTACATAAGATTATGAAAAGAGTTGGTCCAATGGTTTATTAGCTAGCCTTAACTCCGAAAATAGACAAGTTTCACAGTATATTTCATATAACGATGCTCAAGAAGTATCGATCAGACCCTTTTTCATATCATTATTCGAAGAGAATATAGATTCAACCGGATTTGATTTATGAGGAAGAATCAGTAAAGATATTGGCACATGGAGTCAAATAGTTAAGAAATAAGTTGATCTCGCTTGTTAAAGTTCTTTGAAAGAAATTTTGAAGTCGAAAACGTGACTTGGGAAAGAGAAAAAGATATGCGAAAATAGTTTTCTCATTGTTTTTGAATCAGGCATGTGTTGAAAATTCGAGTATGAATTTTAATTAAGGGGGAGAATTGTAATATCCCAAAATTTTGGTTAGTGACCAAAATCAAAATTTTGAAAGTTTAGGGGTTAAAGTGTAAACTTTGGAAAAGTTTAGGGACCAAAGGTTTTATTTTCACAATTTGTGTAATTAACCCCATAAATGAATAGTTTACCCCCAAGAGTGACCTTTCCGTGTTACCCGGATTTTTCGTACGGAGTTTGTATTAATGGCTATAAAGCGATAAAGTTCAAAAATTTAGAAATCGTAGTTGGATCGAATTGGAATTTTAAAGACATATCCAAAATTTATGGAAAATTATAAAATACTATTTTATGAGTATTTTGTTGTAGTTGGTTGGATTTCAACTAGACTCGGTTGGATTTTTACAAGATTGGCAAACTAGTAAATAAAGAATAGTTTGAGGGCAAGTTGGTTATTTGGCAAGGATGACAATTTTGAAATATTTTAAGTTACAAGGGTTATTTTTGGAAGAAGAAATTGAGGATTTAAATCTTGGCCCTTGATTGATGATAAGATCACTCTCAACCATTGGATAAAAGGGTACTTTGGTAATTTCCCTATTTGAATGAATTTAAAATTGATTTATATATTACAAGTGGACTAATTGGAGATTTTAATCAAAAGGCAAAAATATGAAGACTACTTCATCTTCCAATTTCAAAAATTAGGGGAAAATAGGGGAGAAAATTTCCAAGCTCGATTCAAGCCCCGAAACTCGAATTTCAGGTAATCTTTAGAACTGTAAAGTTGTTCTACTATTCGAGCTCTACCTTTTGATGTGCTTAATTCATGGAATCCATGCTTGATTTATGGTAATTTACATGAGAAAGAAATTAGGGTTTATGGATCAAATTGGGGCTTTTGAGATTTTATGATTCCATGGTTGGATTCAAGTTGAAATCAAGATAGTATGATGTTAAAATCATGACATTGAGATGGTATTTAAGTTCTACATGTTTTGATTATTATGAAGATTATTAGGGCTTATGGATTTAAGTTTAATTTGGGGTTTGTGATGTTGGATTAATAATCTAGTAAGGTTGATTTGTTGTTTGGAAGCAAAACCCTAAGTTAAAATTATAGGGACCAATTCGGCAAGCTTCTAAGTTAAGGGACCGAATCTGAATTTCATGAAATTGGGGTGTATTTATGTAATTAATGATGTTAGAGATGTGAAATTGATGTTCGAATGCTAAACCGATGTTGAATTAAATTAGGGACCATTTTGAGAATTTGTCAAAGTTAAGTGACCATTTCAGCAAGGAAGTTTTGAATAAGGACTGAATCTGATTTTTAGTTGAAATAATAGAACCAAGGTAGTAGTGTTGATTTGAGGACTAAATTACAAAGTTAAGAAGTTTAAATCCTTACCTTTGCATTATTAGTGACCATTTGGTAAAGAAAGAAAATTAGAGGGAATTATTCTGAATAATTATTTGATGAAGGATATGATGAATTGATGGTTTGAAGCAAGTGATGAGACTAAATTGACATGTGGAAAAATAAGAAGAAGTTAGTATAAATTAGAAGTTTATTATGGAAAGCTATGTAGAATATTGAAATATGACAGTGACTTTGAAAATTCACCATAAATTCTATAAAAATGGTTAGATGGTGAATTTTATACCGTTCTAAAGATGTGTTCATCTGGTTTCGTGTCCAACAAACGAAAATTGATTTTGAGTTTCGAGTTAAAAGATACGAATTTTCAATCGAATGGAGGTCAGAAAATTTACAGAGCAGTTTTGGGTATGGACAGTCTGTGACGGCAGTTTGAAGAATTTTCATAATTTTTGTAGATTTTATTAATTTATTTGGTTTATACCGTTAGAATCTTTATCGAATCTAGTTTCTCCAGTATAAAGGAAATTAAGATCCGGTATGTACTCTGCCCGCTGTAAGTAAACCTTTGAAGGTAGCGCAAGTTGCCAGAAAATAGAAATTGATACTTTGTGTATCTAAATGTTTGATAACAAGCTCGGAAGAATTATTGGAAGTTCAGAATGATCATTAAGGACCCAAAATAAGTTTCTGAACAATACAAGGAAAAAGGAAAAATATTTGGAAATTTTATATTCGAATGATTATATTAAGACACCATGTTTTTGGTGATGTTAGATTTAAATCTAACAAATATTTTATCTTATTCATCTGATAAATGAAGTCAAGTCCGGATCAAAGAAGATTCGAGGTTCTATAAAGGAAAGGATCGAGTAGAATTTAGTGAGACTTGCTAATAAATGGCTTAGGTGAGTGCATACATATTTTTGCATGATATATTATTTTAATGATTTTAAAGATTATGGTATAATTTTATGTTTACAAATGGTTTATACCATGAAAAGTTGATAAACATACTGGAGTATGAACTGCTCCACTATGAAAATATTTTACATGATGTGAAATGTATATGTGGTATTTGTTACTTGTCATATTGAAAGAATTGTTTTAATGTTGCATTGGAAGTATAATATTGAGAATGACAGTTACAATGCTTTATAGTGTCGAAATTCAACCTTGTGAGTTGGCAGTTATGACGATACCTTATGGTGTCAAAATCTAACCTTTGAGTTGACAATTATGGTGATACCTTATGGTGTTGAAATCCAACCTATGAGTTGGCAGCTACGATGCTTTATTGTGTCGAGAATCCAACCTTTGAGTTGGCAGTTATGACGATACCTTATGGTGTCGAAATCCAACCTATGAGTTGGTAGTTACGATGCTTTATAGTGTCGAAATCCAACCTTTTGAGTTGGCAGTTATG
The DNA here is from genome assembly GCA_019671005.1 of Hibiscus mutabilis. Classification (NCBI taxonomy): domain Eukaryota; kingdom Viridiplantae; phylum Streptophyta; class Magnoliopsida; order Malvales; family Malvaceae; genus Hibiscus; species Hibiscus mutabilis. Next base: position 22,004,398 of record CM033746.1, on the reverse strand, counting down.
ACGATACCCTATGGTGTCGAGATCCAACCTTTTGAGTTGGCAGTTACGATGCTCGTAAAGAAGAATAGTACTTGGGAAGTTTCCAAAAATTGTAAATTACCCCGATCTTTCAATAAAAGAAGTCATAACATTTCTGACTCGTATCTGGTGTACGGATACGGTAAGGGAGTGTTACATTTATTAGAATCAGAGCTACAGGTTTAGCCGATTCTGGAGCTAAACGAAGTATGATAAAGGTCAAAAGTGTATACATGCCACTACGATGTCAGAATTACTGATGATTTTACTTGTTAGAATGGATGTAATTGCTTACTTCATTATGATAATGATGTTAAAATTTTAATGTGTGAGGGTAAAATAATTGGGTTAGGTGCTAAGGCGAGTGAATTAATAAGAGATTCACGAGAGTGATAAGGTTAATGATAATGTTCTACCCTTAGTTTAGCATGCTGCAAGGCGCCAGAGTAACATGATATGTATGTTATGGATTAAGAGTTTTTCTTCCAGACATTAGATAAGATTATGGATCAGCCTGCTTAGGCATAGATTGCAAAAGAATTGAGAGTTGTAACACAATAGATTTTCAGAAAAGATATTTATATGAAGTTAAGGATAAAGTATTCTTAAAAGTTTCACATTGGAAGGAGGTGTTATGGTTTGGAGAAAAAGGGAAGCCGAGTATGAGACTTATTGGACTACATAAGATTATGAAAAGAGTTGGTCCAATGGCTTATTAGCTAGCCTTACCTCCGGAAATAGACAAGATACATAGTATATTTCATATAGCGATGCTCAAGAAGTATCAATCAGGCCCTTTTTCATATCATTATTCAAAGAGAATATAGATTCAACTGGATTTGATTTATGAGGCAGAATCAGTAAAGATATTGGCACATGGAGTCAAAGAATTAAGAAATAAGTTGATCTCGCCTGTTAAAGTTCTGTGAAAGAAATTATGAAATCGAAAAAGTGACTTGGGAAAGAGAAAAAGATATGTGAAAATAGTTTTCTTATTGTTTTTGAATCAGGTATGTGTTGAAAATTCGAGGATGAATTTTCTTAAGGTGGAGAATTGTAATATCCCAAAATTTTGGATAGTGACCAAGATGAAAATTTTCAAAGTTTAGGGGTTAAAGTGTAAACTTTGGAAAAGTTTAGGGACCAAAGTGTAATTTTCAAAAATTGTGTATTTAACCCCGTAAATGAATAGTTTACCCCCAAGAGTGACCTTTTTGTGTTACCCGGATTTTTCGTACGGAGTTTGTGTTAATGGCTATAAAACAATAAAGTTCAAAAATTTGGAAATCGTAGTTATAACAAATTGGAATTTTAAAGACAAGTCCAAAATTTATGGAAAAGTTATAAAATACTATTTTATGAGTATTTTATTGAGTTGGTTGGATTCCAACTAGACTCAGTTGGATTTTTACAAGAATGGCAAACTAGTAAATAAAGAATAGTTGGAGGGCAAGTTGGTTATTTGGCAAGGATGGCAATTTTGAAATATTTGAAGTTACAAGGGTTATTTTTGGAAGAATAAATTGAAGATTTAAATCTTGGCCCTTGATTGACGATAAGATTAATCTCAACCGTTGGATAAAAGGGCACTTTGGTAATTTCCCTATTCGAATGAATTTAAAATTCATTTATATATTACAAATTGCCTAATTGGAGAGTTTTTAAACAAAAGTCCAAAAATATGAAGACTACTTCATCTTCCAATTTTGAAAATTAGGGGAAAATAGGGGAGAAAATTTCCAAGCTCGATTCAAGCCCCGAAACTCAAAATTTAGGTAATCTTTCGAACTGCAAAGTTGTTCTACTCATCAAGCTATATCTTTTGATGTGCTTAATTCATGGAATCCATGTCTAATTGATGAGAATTTACATGAGAAAGAAGTTAGGGTTTATGGATCAAATTGGGGCTTTTGAGATTTTATGATTCCATGGTTGAATTCAAGTTGAAATCAAGCTAGTATGATGTTAAAGTCATGATATTGAGATGGTATTTAAGTTCTACATGTTTGGATTATTATGAAGATGATTAGGGTTTATGGATTTAGGTTTAATGTAGGGTTTGTGATGTTGGATTAATAATCTAGTAAGCTTGATTTGTTGTTTGGAAGCAAAACCCTAAGTTAAAATTATAGGGACCAATTTGGAAAGCTTCAAAGTTAAGGGACCGAATCTGAATTTCATGAAATTGGGGTGTATTTATGTAATTAATGATGTTGGAGATGTGAAATTGATGTTAGAATGCTAAACCGATGTTGAATTAAATTAGGGACCATTTTGACAATTTGTCAAAGTTATGTGACCATTTCAGCAAGGAAGTTTTGAATAAGGATTGAATCTGAGTTTTAGTTGAAATAATAGAACCAAGGTAGTAGTGTTGATTTGAGGACTAAATTACAAAGTTAAGAAGTTTAAATCCTTACCTTTGCATTATTAGTGACCATTTGGCAAAGAAAGAAAATTAGAGGGAATTATTTTGAATAATTATTTGATGAATTGATGGTTTGAAGCAAGTGATGAGACTAAATTGACAAGTGGAAAAATAAAAAGAAGTTAGTATAAAATAGAAGTTTATTATGAAAAGCTGTGTAGAAGTTTGAAATTTGAAAGTGACTTTGAAAATCCACCATAAATTCTCTAAAAATGGTTAGATGGTAAATTTTATACCGTTGTAAATATGTGTTCGTCTAGTTTCGTGTCCAACAAACGGAAATTGATTTCGAGTTCCGAGTTAAAAGATATGAATTTTCAATCTAATGAAGGTCAAAACATTTACAGCGCAGTTTTGGGTCTGGACAGTCTGTGACGGAAGTTTGAAGAATTTTTATAATTTTTGTAGATTTTATTAATTTTTTTGGCTTATAATGTTAGAATCATTATCGAATCTAGTTTCTCCAGTATAAAGGAAATTAAGATCCGGTATGTATTTTGCCCGGTGTAAGTAAATCTTTGAAGGTAGCGCAAGTTGCCAGAAAATAGAAATTGATACTTTGTGTATCTAACTTTTTTATAACAAGCTCGGAACAATTATTGGAAGTTCAGAATGATCATTAAGGACCCAAAATGAGTTTCTGAACAGTACAAGGAAGAAAAGAAAAATATTTGAAAATTTTATATTCGAATGATTATATTAAGACAACATGTTTATGGTCATGTTAGATTTGAATCTAACAAATATTTTATCTTATTCATGTGATAAATGAAGTCAAGTCCGAATCAAGGAAGGTTCGAGGTTCTATAAAGGAAAGGATCGAGTTGAATTTAATAAGGCTTGCTAATAAATGGCTCAGGTGAGTGCATACATGTTTTTGCATGATATATTATTTCAATGATTTTAAAGATTATGGTATAATTTTATGTTTACAAATGGTTTATACCATGAAAAGTTGATGAACATATTGGAGTATGAAATGCTCCACTATGAAGATATTTTACATGATGTGAAATGTATATGTGGTATTTGTTACTTGTCATATTGCAAGAATTGTTTTAAAGTTGCCTTAGAAGTATAATATTGAGAATGACAGTTACGATGCTTATAGTATCAAAATCCAACCTTTTGAGTTGGCAGTTATGATGATACCTTATGATGTCGAAATCCAACCTATGAGTTGGCAGCTACGATGATTTATAGTGTCAAAATACAACCTTACCTTATGGTGTCGAAATCCAACCTATGAGTTGGCAGCTACGACGCTTTATAGTGTCGAAATCCAACCTTTGAGTTGGCAGTTATGACGATATCTTATGTTGTTGAAATCCAACCTTTTGAGTTGGCAGTTATGACGATACCCTATGGTGTCACGATCCAACCTTTTGAGTTGGCAGTTACGGTGCTTATAAAGAAGAATAGTACTTTTATAGTACATATGTGACTTTACAAGATGACTATATGCTTTTAAAGTATAAAGTTTACAGTATGTTTTTTTGCATAGACATTTCTTCATAACAGATTACATGTTTAAAAGGATATCATGCTTTTAATAGTATTATGCACTATAAAGTATTTTAGATATGTTCTCATCTTATGCCTCACTAAGTTTGTACTTAGCGTTTGTTGATTTTGCACACGTAGGTAAATCAAGATGAAAGTGAGAAGAGCATTGCATCAATATTGGAAAGCTCTACATATAATCACAGTAATGACATCCTAATTAAGGTTTGATTTTTATAATGGCATGTATACTTGCTAAACCTACTTGAGCTGTGTGTGGTCTTTAAAGTTCATTATGAATTCATGATAATTAGCGTTTTTAGAAAGATTCAAGGTTAAGAATAACCTTAGGCGATGAGTTGCCTGCTAAGATATTTGATTTATGATTTGAAGCTTTGATAAATAAGTTATGCCGGTTTTAAAAAAGTTAAGCGTGCAAGAGCTAGAGAAAATTCAAGATGGGTGACCTCTAGGAAGTTTCCAAAAATTGTAAATTATCCTGATCTTTGAATAAAATAAGTCATAACATTTCCGACTTGTATCCGGTGTACGAATACGGGAAGGGGGTGTTACATCCAATTTCTCATCAAAACTCAATTTAGACCATAAAACCTTGATTTAGTCATTAACGCATAACAAAAATCAGTTGTAAAGGATCAAGAACTTGGGAATTTCAATAAAGAACCTTTAATTAGAGAAGAGAAATGAAAATCACCTCTAATTGTTGATTTCTCCCTTAATTGACAAGATTTGACTGAAATCTTCAAGAAATCAATTAGGATTTGATGTAGAAATTAAAGGAATCAATTAGGAAATCAAAAGGTAATTTAAAAGGAATGTTTTCTAAGAATTTTAGAGTGAAATTGATAGTTTGGCTGCAGAGAAAGTTGAGGGCAAAAGTAGTTACGTAAGAAAATAAAATTAGAAATTAAAATCCTTTTAATAAAATCCTCTTTATTTTACTTATTAAAACTTTAAAAAAACCATTTAAAAATAGCCTAAATTAAAGGAAAACTCCGAATAAAAATTTTGGTAAATTAAATTGTTAAAGATTCTAGATTTTAACCCTTTTATGTTTTAGTCACCAAAATAGTTTTGAAACTTTACATTTTAGTCACCAAACCAAAATGTCCCAAAATCCATATTTATTTCTTCAAATTTAACTTTCCAAAACCCTTAGAATATTAATTTGACGTTTCCTAATATTTTCCATATTTTATTTTAGCAAAAGCCATATATTATGATTTAATTCCTGAAACTAGCTCGAATCGCCTAATCCGTTTCCCCTAAACTATCTAATCAATCTATCTAAAATCTAGGCCCAAAATCAGGGCATTACAAACACTATCCCCTCTGTGACCATAAAATGACATTTCTCCCAAATTAGAACAAGATTAGTGTCTTCACATTGCTGTAATTCTTTCTCCAGATTGTTGATGCAATGGTCGAAGTTATTCTCATACACCGAAAAATCATCCATAAAGATATTAAGGGAATTGTCAATCATATCTAAAAATATTGCCATCATGCACCTTTAAAATGTGGCTAGTGCATTGCAAAGACCAAAAGGCATGCGACAAACGGCAAATGACCCAAATGGTCATGTAAACATAGTATTTTCTTGGTCCTCAGGTGCAATAGCATTTGATTATAGTCAGAATAACCATCTAAAAATAGTAATACTCTTTTCTCGAAAGCCAATCAAGCATCTGATCAATAAAAGGAAGAGGGAAGTGATCTTTCCTCGTGGCAGCATAGAGTCTCCTATAGTCCATGCAAATCCGCCATCCTATTGGAATGTGAGTAGGAATCAATTCATCAGCATCATTATAGACTACAGTGATGCCACTTTTCTTGGGAACACAGTGGACTGGACTAACCCATGCACTATCAGTAGGGATGCCAAAATTACCCGACCCTGACCTGACCTGACCCGATATACCCTGACCTGACCCGATCAATTTTCTTCATAATTTTTGGGGATCGGGGCAGGGCGGGGTGGGTATTGAAAAACATTAAGTCGGGTCGGGGAAGGTTCGGGTATGAGATAGAAATTCCTGCCTCACCTCTCCCGGTATATATTTTATTATATTTATTTATTTTTATTATATTTATAAAAATATCACTCTATATAAACAATTTTAGGGGTTTTAAGCTATTTTTTACTTTGTTTTTATAATAAATCTTTGATAGATATTGTTCGAGTTTTAACATATCTGATTCTGAAGGTCAATGGTTTGAGTTTATTCTTTTAAATATGTATTTTTTTCATGTGAGTAATTTAATTCGTTTTATTTTATTTTTATACAGTTTTAAAGTCCTTGAAATTTATATTTTGAGAATGTGATGGTGGTTCAATCGGATCTAACATTTATCATCGATAAAATTTAATATATTTTTAAAATTTTTTAGTTAGGTTAGGTCGAAGTCCGATTTAGTAGTTTATGTGTCAGGGAAGGGTAGAGCGTGTAAATTAATATTTAATTTCAGGGCGGGGTGGGTTCGGGGCGGCCAAAAACCCGCCCTACCTTGCCCCGTTGCCATCCCTAACTATCAAAAACTGCATGGATAATACTTGTATCCAACCATTTGAGATTTCTTTCTTGACCACTTCTTTCATCTTTTTCATTCAGTCGTCGTTGCGGCTCAATAGATTGTTTGCTCTCATCATCCAGCTTGATCTTATACATGCACAAAGATGGAATGATGCCCTTAATGTTCACCATGGTCCAGGCAATAGCATGTTTGTGCTGCTTCAAAATGTTTATTAACTTATCTTCTTGCACTGCATCGAGAGTTGCAAAGATAATGATTGGGAGTGTTTCCGAATCTATAAGGAATACATACTTGACATGAGCTGGTAACAACGTCAGTTCTTGAGTAGAATCTTCTTCAATAGATGATTTAAAGGTAGGAATTGTATGGTGTGCAAGATCTAAAGATTCAACTTTCCATTTGTGGTGAATTGCAACAATGAGTACTTCAATAATGTGGTCACAATTTGGGAGACCGTCTTCTACCATTGTCATCAAAATATCCTCAACAATGAATATACCACAATGATTCAAGTCTTCTTGGACAATATTATTAAGAATATCAATATGATAACATTCCTCTAAATTTTTTTCGATATCTGCATTGAACATCCCAAAAGTAACTTGGTCATTACCAACTTGCCTTATAAGTTCTCCTTTTGATACATTGATAATCACTTTCTTGGTTGCTAAGAATGGTCGACCGATAATAATAGGGACATCCTTGTCTGCCTCACAGTCAAGAATAATAAAATTATATAGAAAAACGAACTTGTCCACACGGACAAGCACATCCTTTATTTGTCCATTCGAATGAGTCAAAGATCTGTTCGCTAGTTGCAATTTGACTGCAGTGGGTTTCATTTCTCCAATGCCTAACTTCTGAAAAGTTTATAATGGCATTAGATTAATACTAGCCTTCATATCACAAAGGGCTTTGATAAAATAGTGATTGCCAATAGAGCAAGGAATGATGAAGCTGCCAGGATCTTTCATTTTCCTCGGTAGACTAGTTGATATGAGTGCATTGCACTCTTCTGTGAGCGCAATGGTTTCTATTGCACTGCGTTTTTTCTTCTTGAATAAGATTTCCTTCATGAACTTTGCATAGTTAGGAATCTACATAAGATTATCTATCAAGGGGATTTGTATTGTAAGCTACTGCAAAGTATCTTGAAAAAATTGAAATTGATTATCATACTCAATGTTCTTAAATCACTGAGGGAAAGGTGGAGAAGGATTATATATTGGTTGCATCGACATTGGGCATTGTATAGACAACTTAGATTGCAAAACTGATGGAAATAGAGTAATAACTAGAGGAGCATTATCTGTCACACCATCCTCTATTCCATCCTTTACTGTAAGATTAGGTGTATATGACTCTCCTCACTCATAAGGAGATATGGGTGCTGGTTGCGTCGAGTTAACAATTTGTTTTTCCACTATAGAGAGTAATAGCCTTGCAATACTCTTTACCCTTGATTACCGAACTCTCAGTATTGCTAGGAAGTGTACCTAGTTGTTGAGAATTCATGTCAGTAGCTAACTACCCCAATTGAGCTTCCAAAGTACGTATCGGTGAAGAGTGACCTTGTACTATAGCCTCTGTGTGAGAAAATGGGTAAGATATAGATGATGGAGCACAATGAGTAGTGTAGGACAGTGTCTAAGATGGTGTTCCATATTGTGATTGCACGCCATACTGTGATTGGTGAAGCAAGATCTTGTGGTAGTATCATATTTTGTTGTGACTATGATGAAGCCTGTGGTGTAAGCTGTTGTTGCGGATAACTGAAATTCCCTTGTCGCACACTAGAGTTCCCTTGAAAGGAATTATTCCCAGAGCATAATACTCATGAATTATGTGCAGAATTAGAGTTACCCCAAGATTGTCGATTAGCTTTGTTGTAATAATTACCCATGGTATTGTCTCTCATGTTGCTGACACAACTAGCATTTTCTGCATGCCGCAGGCAATCTTCATAGCTATGGTTCTCGCCACAAATCTCACAAGAGAACACATGAGTAGCAGTTTGTTGAGCTAGCTGAATGGGAGCAACTTCACTTGTACCCTCCATATTCTTGATTTTGTTCTCCAAAGACAAAATCTGAGCCTTTAGAGAAGAAATATCATCAAGTTCGAACACTCCTGGTGTAGATTTGCATGAAGCAGCTCTTGAAATAGGATACTGATAATCATTCTTAGCAAATTGCATTCAACCCATTGTAGAATATCTCAATTTGAGCTTTTTGTTGAAGGCCATGGTTGGGGCATCATCGCAACAGGGACTGATATCTTTCCCATGTAGTGTGGAGATTCTCATCATCCAACTGATAGTAGGGTATAATATCATTCCTCAAGAGCAAGTTCAATGTCGGTGGATTAAAGCGCTAGACAAAATGCGTTGGAAGATCATTCTATGACGTAATAGATCCAACAGAGAGTCCACAAAACCATGTATGAGCTCTATCCTACAAAGAATGCGGAAACAATAGCATTCATAAGGCATCATCAAGAACACCTTGCTACGAAATGAAGAACAAATAAAAAGGAAGGATTGAAGATGCTCTCTAGCGTCTTCATGTGGTAACCCCGCGTACTGCCCATTTGAGTGAAGCATTTGAAACATAATCAACTTCAACTCGAAATCCCAGCCTCAATAGGTGGTCTAACAACTCCCGATTGCAAATCGTCCAACTGGGGAACTACAACCACACAGATTATTCTGTTAAGGGCTGGTGGGTACAGTGGTGGGTTCTCAGGATCGTGAGGGATACCCTCGTTGTTGACCTATCTTTCCATCTCACTTCATTCTCGAAGCTTACGTCTAAGAGTTATCTCGACTTCTGGATATAGTATGAAGAGTGGGTTGACAACACTTCTGGTCATACAACACCTACAAAACTAAATAAAAACAAAAGGAAATAACAAAAAATATTAGAAATAACTACAAACTAAATAAAGAAAAATGCAATTGCAATAAGAAACATAAAACCAAATAACGCCATCTCCGATAATGGTGCCAAAACTTGATCGGTGAATAATCATCATATGCTAAGCGTAAACAAACACTGTCGATGCAAGTATAGAAATAGAAATATTGTGTGTAATAGTTGTTGTAATAGAAAAATAAAGTAATTAATATAGATCAATTGTGATAGTAAAAACAACAATTATACGATAGTAAAAGGAATATTAAGATAAAGTTTGAATACCATCGGTTCAGCTTGGTAGAAAGTCAAGTATAATCAAGGAAATATTATGGTTCAATTGGCAAGTTAAAAGGTTAAGCTCGTTTACTAACTTCCATTTAATCCTTAATTGTTGACGCAAAGACGTAGATCGACTACAACTCTCGTTAATAGTCAAAACTACAACTCCTTGAGCAAATGGATCAACTCTCATTGTATTCTCATTCAAATCTTGTTGCATTGGCTCATTAACCTGACTTGTCACTACATCTCTCAATGTCAATGACTATGTTCAACACTTCCATGCAAACAATAATCAGATCCAACAATCGAAGTCTGAGAAAAAGCTAATAAAAATATATTAAACTGAAAGAAAAGATTTAAACAAGCTCATACAGAGTTTAAAGAGTTAAACCATTGTCATTAACGCACAAAATATAATGAAAATCTCATATAAACATCTATTTCTAGAAGGGTTTAAAGAAGATAACAAATATTCTCCTTGATCTAGCACTTGAATCCTATTCTCCTCGGATATTTCTGCCTTGCTTCGCCATGGATCTCTAGAAATAGGGTTTATACCGCCATGGAAGGAGAGCTCAAAAGGTTGAAGAAGATAATGGAAATGAATATCGCGTGAAAACTCTCTCTTCCCAAATTTTTCTTTTTATAAGTTGTCAAAGAAAGAACACATGTCCTTCATGTGTTTTGCGTGAATCTCTGCCATACCAATTCTGTTATAACAAATAATATTACTTGCAGGGTTGTCCTTATCTTTTAGCAGACTAGACAGTTTGCTGCTACAGTGTCGAGCTGGCTATAGTCGTGAAACTTCCTCTGCAATGAAATTATAAATACAACAACAACAAAGCAAAAAGGCAGAAATATGTGTAATAAGAGCAACTGAGACTAGACTTAGACAAAATAAAGAAAATAGACATGAAAATGCATAAATAGATGCAATAAACACTTATGTGAGGACAATTAAATCCATCAATCTAGAGGAAATACATTATCTTTAAAGAGCTATCAAACACCATCATACCAATACTTGCTCACCAACTCTTGAGTATGGCCACTTCATATTTATTGATCCAATCCATGTGGGTTCGACACTTTACTCTATCACTTTATTACTTGACTGGCAAGTATACTTGCTCTAAATTGCATATCTATTACTCAAGCATCATGTTTTTGGCACGTTGTTAGGGATTGCCAATTGATAATTACATAGTAATTGCACTTAAGATTTTCTTTAGTTTTTTTTTTTAACTTTTCTTTTTCTTTTTCTTTTTTAGGTACGTTACAGTGCATGACTAGATGTACAAATCTAGAGGAACCCATTCTTCCATATAACCTAGAGATTGAAAGATACTTACGAAACCTACGCAGAGAACAAAGGATAATGGGGAACTAAAGAGTTGAGAATAACAAACGAGGTGATGAAGATCCACCAATAGATGAAAGAGAAATTATTGATGATGCAATCACTAATAGAGGACAGGAAAAACAGCTAGTTGTTCCACCACCAGCCTTACCTAGACAACCTATTCGCTGCAACTTTGCACCTATTATGAGCGATCTTAACTTGTCGATCGTTGTACTTGCAACAGGGGCAGTCAACTTTGAGTTGAAGCCCGTTATGTTCAACTTGCTCAATTATATTAGAAAAGAAAGTGGATCGGCAAGGGAAGATGCTTAAGAACACTTTCAAGCTTTCTTGGAAGTCTGTGACTATTTTAGAGAATGAGGAGTCCCTGCTGATGTGTTAAGGCTTAAACTATTTCCTTTCTCCATGCATGATCGAGCTCGAGCATGGTTGAAAAACTTATCCTCAGGATCTATTACATCTTGGGATGTCTTGTGAAGACTCTTTTCGCACCGATACAATCCACCAAACGTGCACAATAAAAAATAGAGCGAGATTATAGCATTCAAGCAACAAGATGATGAATCCTTGTATGAATGTTCAGATAGATACAAAAACATGCTACCTCGATTCATGGATTCCATGATTGGCTACAAGTGGTAATGTTCTATATTAGCGTTAACGCACCCACGACAATGATGATTGACTCTTTAGCTAATGGTATTTTTCTCGACAAAGATCCTAAAGAGGTTGCTGAAATTCTTAATCAAATAGACAATAACGACTACCAGTCTCCTTCGGGAAGATTGAATTATGGCCCTAAATCTTTTGGAACACTCTAATTGGATGATCCCAAAGTTTGGAGGCTCAACTCTCTACCATCGCAAACCTGCTCAAGAACATGCAGCCACCACCAAACACAGTGAGGCTAAGGTAATTCAATATACATGCTATGTAGGGAATTCCAACCGCAACAACAATCCCTACTCAAACACCTATAACCTATGGTGGTAATAACAACCAAATTTTGAATGAGGAGGAAACACAGGAAATTCAGGAGCACGACAGAATGCTACACCAGAGCCTCCTGGATTCCAATAGAAAACTCAGAGGCAGAACAAAGAAGTTTCAAACTCTAATTTCAATTCTCTTGATTCTACTTATCAAAGTTTTATGGATACTGCCTGAGTTATTGTTTAGGATTAGTCATCACACCTCAAGAACCATAGTGATATGCTCACAATGCAAGCCACTATGCTGTAAAATCAAAAATCTATCTCGTAGAACAACACCGCTTCACTGTGGTCATTGGAAACCCAAGCTGGGCAAATTGCCCAAGTCTTGAAGATGAGACCTCAAGGCAGTTTACCTAGTGATACTAAAGTCACTATGGCTTTTGGTGTAGAGTAATGCAATGCCATCACGCTGCGTAGTGGCACACAATTAACCAAAGATGATAAGTTTGGGGGAGCTTTCGTTGTTGATTCTACTCCAATAAAGACATCCACCAATACTCCGGCACCTAAGGACACATCTCTTATATCTGATACAATGAAACACCTTTCTACTAATAGCATCGATAATAAAGATATGAATGCTACAACATCCAGTAGACCACACAATGAGCTAGACCACCATCACCGTTTTTGCAATAATTGAAAGCTCAGAAACAAGATGATCAGTTTCAGAGATTCCTAGAGATGCTTAAATAGCTATATATCTATGTCCCATTTCTGGAGGCAATCGATCAAATATCGATATAATGAAAGTTCCTAAAGGAGATTGTAACCAAGAAAAGGGTGGTGGGTGAAGTTGAAATTGTTGGTATAGTAGGCGAATGTGTGGCAGTGCTAAGTGATTTACCACCCAAGATGAAGGATCATGGTAGTGTCACCATTCCATGTTCCCTAGGCCATAACTACTTTGGTTGTGTTTTTTGTGATCTCGGTGTAAGTGTCAACTTGATGTCAAAATCTGTGTTAATGAAATTGGGCATGAGAAGAGCCAAACCTACATCAGTGATCCTTCAATTGGTCGATCACTCTCAAATTCGACCCGAGGGAATAATTGAAGATGTTTTGGTCAAGTCAACAGATTTGTCTTCCTGACACATTTTGTCATCCTTAACTGTAAAGTTGATGAGAATGCTCTCATCATCCTCGGGAGACCATTCCTTGCTACTGGATGAATTATGATCGATTTGTAAAAAGGGTGAATTCATTATGAAGATGAATGACCAAAAGATCACACTCAAGGTCTTCAGCACACTCAAGTATGTGGATGATTATGAAGAATGCCAGCTCGTGCATAGAGAAGAAACCCTAATCGAAGAGAACCTCCATAAAATATGTTGCAACAATGTACTCAATGCTGTAGAGAAATCTAAATTTGACGAGGCAATTGAAGAATCTAAAGAAGAAGGTAAGAGAGAGATTGAATAATCAAATGCTATGCTTACTAGGCTAGGTATGTTCTTTGAACCCTTGGATTTTGCAGAATTCAAATCTCCCAAGTCATCGCTGGAGCATCCGCCTGAACATGACTTAAAACCTCTTCCCCCATAATTAAAGTATGCAAATTTAGGGGAGAATAATACCCTTCCTGTAATCATATCTGGTAGCTTAACATCCGACCAAGAAAACAAATTGTTGCATGTCTTATCTCAACATAAGAAAGCTATTGGTTAGACTATTGCTGACTTGAAGGGTATAAGTCATACTTTGTCTATGCATAAAATTTTTCTTGTAAATGATCACAACAGCTCGATTGAGCCAAAGAGGAGACTCAATTCGTTTATGAGGACTATGGTTATGATGGAGATCATCAAATTGCTCAATGCTGACATCTTCTACCCTATCTCGGATAGTTCTTAGGTGAGCCCTATCCAGTGTGTGTCGAAGAAAGAAGGCATGGCCATGATTAATAACGATGCTGATGAACTCCTTCCAATAGAACCATTATGGAATGGTGGATCTGTATTGACTACTGGAAGCTGAACAAAGCCACAAAGAAGGATCAATTCCCCATACCATTCATAGATCAGATGCTCGATAAACTAGTGGGGAAACCCTATTATTTCTTCTTAGACGGTTACTTTGGGTACAATCAGATTGCTATAGAATCGGAGGACCAATATAAAACAATATTCACATGTCCATGTAACCCATTGACCCGGCCTAAATGCCAAACCAAATCGAGCGAGCTACATTGGGTTTGCAGAGACAAACCCAAATGAATTACTTAGATAAAGATCCATTTTTTTCATTTTATCTTGTCTAAAAGCATAATAAAGTCCTAAGGTGATCATGCTAGCAACAGTGCAATTTACAACTAAATCGTGCGTGAAATTGAGATCCAATTGAGCGAGAACACACTTTAGGGACCAAATTGCAATTTTGGAAAATTATGAGGACTTCCTTAAATCCAAAGTTACCAAACCTTAATTAGTCAGGTTTCATGCATGTCGGTTAAGTTTCAACTTAAAATAATCATCCAAACTCATTTAATTGCATGATCAAGAAAAAATGACTAACTTGCAAATATTCAAACTTCAGAAAGAATTTTACTAGAATTAACTAATTGCGTATTAGTACACCTACAACCACTATCGATATGAGTTCAATTTACAAAGGGTATCGGTACGGTCCTCAAGCGTACCGATACGACTGTTCAATATCAAAACCAAGGAATTCCAATAGCTAAGGGGCATATCGATATAGTTGCCCATGTACTAACACTAGTGTTAATTTCCAGCTATGTGTACTGATACGCTAATACAGTGCTAGATATGCCTGTGCATTTTTGCACAAATTTGAGCCGAGACAGATGACTGCGTAGAAGATCATTCACATCATAGCATATCCAAACAAAGATCCTATAGGCATGATCTCTACCCAAGCATGCAAAACATATCCCAACCTCTCAAAGTAAATCTTAAAACCTCATACAAGTCCAAAACATCAAATGAAACTTGTTCAAACCAGGGAGTAACCAAAACAACCCTCCCAATTACAACTTGGTCACATTGCCTCTTATTACTACATAGTATTTATATAACCATAGTTGAAATTTCTTCCTCCTTGGATTTCAGCTTGCTTGCTCACTGTCCAAATATGCTTAATTCTCTATATTGATGAGAAAAAGAGCGTAAGCTTACAAGCTTTGTGAGGGAATCTCAAAAGCACTCATCAATGCATTTAAAACCATTTTGTTTCCAAATAAGTATTAAAGCTTATGTCAAAAAATCTCATGCTTTTATAATCTTTACAAATATGCACTTTTAAACCATTGCAATGCATGTATCATGGATTTCTACCAATAACCTCAATTTGAGCTTTCTCATGCTAAAACCTCCAAAATAGCAAGCTTAAAGAGCATCTCATGTATAAACCATATTATAAAAAATATAATCCATTTCTCATGATACATTATGTCATATATTGGAATTCAAGTGGCCCAAAAACCATTTCAATCTATTTATAAAAACACATCGAATACACGGATTTCCCAAGTGGTTCCTCCGACCACTTCACATACATCCTCGAACTAGAGCAGTCCTCAAAGGTTATGATGTATAAATCCACCAGCGGGAGATTTGGCACACTTTTGACCCCTCGACCGCTGCGGTTCTCATGGTGGAGCATGGCACACTCTTGACCCCTCAACACACATGAGGCAACTAATTATAGTGCACTTTAAACCCTATGTCTAGCCAACTATACCCGATAACTTTTAATCTCAGCCACTTGCCAATTCACTCTATAGAACCACATTACCTCACTCGTTTACCTATGCATCAAATAAAACCAATCTTCAATATATTAAACCATGTATTCTAGTATTCTCAAAACTCTTTTCATAAACCATTTGTCATACTCAATAGTCATCACATATGATCATTTGCCCACACAGTATGTAATCAAAACCATAAACATGTGCATGAGATTGTATTTTGCAAAACCGAAAATAAGAGCGAGATCAACCGATACTTACTTTCAAGCTTAGACAAGTGTTTCAAACTTAATCTAAACTCCCGAAAATCATCTTCAAACCTTTTAAAAGCAGTAAACCATGTTTTCACTCACCGACAACACAACGCTCCACTAGCCGATGCGAACTCAAGCTTCCAAAGCCTCTAAAACCTATCCAAAAGTTGAGGGATCAGCCTCCCCTGTTTTACCCACACAAAAATAGAGCATTAATGCATTTCCATGCATCTCTAAACACATCAGCTCATCTCCTCAACTTCGCCTCACAAAAAATCATCAAACGCTTCCTTAAAACATCTAAAAACATCATCAAACTTAACCTAGACAAAGCCCAATGATAACTTGTTGATTTTAACATTTTAATATCTTCAATTAACATCCAAAATCATCTTTATAGCAATCTTATATCTCCAGCAACCTTTCAACAACAAAATCACCTCATAATCTAACTATTTACAACCTAGAAAATTAGCAATTCACTTAGTTTCGAGATTCGTTTTATTAATCTCTTCCCATAACATTAAAACACATCTTATAAATGATCTAAATCAATTAGAATCAACACAAAACTAGATCTATATCAAGATTCGTCAAATTTCTTATCAAAACTGAATTAAAACCTTAAATCATGATTTAATCACAAACACATAACAAAAATCTGTTGTAAAGGATCAAGAACTTGGGAATATCAATAAAGAACCTTTGATTAAAGGAGATAAACAAAATCACCTCTAATTGCTGTTTTCCCCCTTAATTGGCAAGATTTGAATGAAATCTTCAAGAAAACAAATCAAATTTGCTGTAGAAATCAAAGGAATCAATTAGAAAATCAAAAGGAAATATAAAAAGGAATGTTTCCTGAGAATTTTAGAGTTCATTTGATAGTTTGGCTGCTGAGAAAGTTGAGAGAAAAGTGGAGAGCAAAAGTAGTTATGTAAGAAAAAAAAACTGGTTATCAAAAATCTTTTTACTAAAACCTCCTTTATTTTTATTTATTAACCTTTTAAAAACAATTTAAAAATATCCTAAATTAAGGGGGAAAATTGATTGAAAACTTTGGTCAATTATCTCCTTACAGATTCTATGTTCTGACCCTTTTACGATTAAGTCACCAAAACAATTTTGAAACTTTACATTTTAGTCACCAGACCAAAATGTCCCGAAATCTGATTTTATTTATTCAAATTGAGTTCTCCAAAACCATTAGAATATTAATTAAACATTTTCTAATATTTTTCCATATTCTATTTTAACCAAAAACCATTTATTAAGAATTAATTCCTGAAACTAGCTCGAATCGCCTAATCTGATTCCCCCGAACCGTCTAATATATCTACATAACATCTAGGCCCAAATTTGGGGCGTTACAACTTTTCCCCTCTTAAGAAATTTTTTCCTCAAGATTTACCTGACGGAAAAGGCAAAGAAATTGCTTCTTCATGTCCTCCTTAGTTTCCCACGTGGCTTCCTCTACATCACGATGTCGCCATAACACCTTCACCAACTTAATGGTCTTTCCAAGAAGAACCATGCTGCTAGAATCCTAAATTTTCATTTGCACCTCATCATAGGTTAAATCCGGATTCAACTCAATCTCTTCAACAGGCACCACATGTGATGGGTCCAATTTATATCTCTGAAGCATTGATACATGGAAAACATTATGCATCCTCTCCAACTCTATAGGCAACCTCAACCTATAAGCAATTGGACCAATATGCTCCAACACCTCATAAGGCCCAATAAACCTCAGACTCAGCTTCCCCTTTCGTCCAAACCACATTACCTTCTTCCAAGGCAAATCTTTAAGAAACTCTTTGTCTCCAACAGTAAACTTAATCTCTCGACGCTTCAAGTCAGCATAAGACTTTTTGCCGATCTGAAGCTGCTTTCAACCAATCACTAATAAGCTTCATCTTCTTATTAATGTCTTTCAGCACATCAGGTAGGGAAACAAATTTCTCATTCGCCTCAGCCCAACAAAGTGGCGTGCAACACCTCCTACCATACAAAGCTTCATATGGAGCCATTTGAATACTAGCCTGATAACTATAGCTATAGGCTAACTCCACCAATGCTAGTTTCTTCTCCCACATTCCTTGAATATCAATAATGCAACATCACAACATATCATCCAACACTTGGATAGCACGTTCAGACTGACCATCCGTTTGAGGATGATACGAAGTACTAAAATTCAACCGCGTACCCAAAGCCTTATGCAAACACTCATAAAACCTAGCTATAAAGCGTTGATCCGTATCTGATACTATAGACTTAGGCACCCCATGCAACCTCACAATCTCAGCAATGTACAACTCCGCCAACTTATCCAAAGTATACATTGTATGCACAGTTAGAAAATGTGCACACTTCATAACCTATCCACAATCACACATACGAAATTCTTCTTTGACGGCATCAAAGGTAAACCTGTTACAAAATCCATGGTAATTCTCTCCCACTTCCATTCTAAAATCCCCAATAGTTGCAACAACCTAGATGGAAATTGATGCTCAGTCTTAACACGCTGGGATACTATACATCGAGCAACAAAATCCGCTACATTTTTCTTCAGACCAACCCAAAAATATTCTTTATTTAGATTTTGATACATTTTTGTACTCCCTGGATGCATAGAAAAAAGACTCAAATGCGCTTCGCTCAAGATAGTATGCCTTAACTCCTCATATTTCGGCACAACTACTCGACTCCTAAAACACAAAACTCATCAATAAAACAAAAATCCGTCTGACTACCATCCATAATATCCTTAACATGTGGTACCAATGAGTCATCATATGGTGGTTTCTCCTTAATCAACTGTAACAAAGATGGCTTTACTTGTAACTCAACAAACAAACCACCATCTAGCGTCACAATCAACTGAGCAAATAAAGCCCTCAGCTCTATTGCAAACTTCCTACTTAAGTCGTAGGCTACAACATTAGCCTTACTCGGATGACATTCTATCGTCAAATCATAATCCATAAGCAACTCCAACCATCATCGTTGCCTAAGATTCAACTCCTTTTGCGACATCAGATACTTTAAACTCTTGTGATCTGTATACCCGTACACTTTTCACCATAAACATAATGCCTCCAAATCTTCAATGCAAACACCACCACAGAAAGTTATATATCATGCGTAAAATAGTTGTGCTCGTGCAGCTTCAACCGCCTAGATGCATAAGCCACAACTTTACCCCTTGTATAAACACACACCCCAAACCAATGTAGGGTACATCACTATACATCACAAACTCTTTTCTCGGCTCAGGTTGAATCAAGATTCGAGTTTGCGTCAAAACTTTCTTCAACTTATCAAAAGCCTGTTGCCTACACTTCGTCCACTCAAAACTTACATCCATTTGCAACAACTTTGTCCAAGGTGCAACAACCTTCGTGAAACCATCCACAAAATGACGATATTGCCCTGCTAACCCCAAGAAACTACAAATCCAAAACTTGTAAAATTCTAGATACCCCAAAATTTATTACTTTGATCAAAACTAGGTATAGATGATATTTCAGAAATCATCATCATGATCGATCTACTTATTCTTTATCACACTATTAAGATCATTCAAAATATGTAAATAAACAAACCATAAAGAAAGCATGCCTGCCCCAATAAAAAACATTTCCAAACATAGCATAGATTTTACAGAAGCAAACAAGTGAAATCTTATATTAAAGAATCCATTATAATATATCATGTTCAAGTGTTACTTGCCTCATGAATTAACAAGTTGATTTATAATTCTAAACTTAGACAAGAATTAGCCATTTTAGGATAAGGTATCAAGGCAAACATTTACATATATGTGCACATAGGGATTCAATTAAAACTTATTCATAACATACATGAATGTTTGACCAAGCATATTAGTTACTCAATTTCAATAGAAAGATATTACTTACTATGCCATGCTTACATTAATACATTAATTTGGTTTATAAATTTTCTCGGTTTCTCCTTATCATAG
Source organism: Hibiscus mutabilis (assembly GCA_019671005.1). Taxonomy (NCBI): domain Eukaryota; kingdom Viridiplantae; phylum Streptophyta; class Magnoliopsida; order Malvales; family Malvaceae; genus Hibiscus; species Hibiscus mutabilis. The sequence goes on along the minus strand of CM033746.1, from coordinate 21,984,372 downwards.
ATTTTCAATATATAAAATTTTTGACTCATAAGTCATCTAACTTAACATATCATAAAATGAGTTCCTTGCCAAATAAGTATCAACTTAACATAGCATCATACGAATCACTTGTCAAATAATGTATTCATACTAATCGGACCAACCTTATATATATAATCCATCAATCGAACATACATAAACTAAACTATTAACAAAACATATTTCTTCTTCCCAAGGATTTTCAAGAAGATCACTTAATACATCATACTTAGCATACAAGATAATTTCATGCAGACCATATATAAGGATTCTATCAAGCATTTGATCAATCCCAAAATTAAACAAGCTTTTAAACCCATACATAAGTTTTATACAAACCATCTAGTTATCATATTCATGTATTTTAGTCTCATTCGAACCCTTTAGTAAGTTTGTATACACTTCTATGATATTTACTCATCAAGTAAACAAATTAGTCAACCAATTATAATTATTTAAACATTGTCAAGGAATAGATAAGCCATTTACAAATTTTGCAGTGTCTAATACCATGTTACGTCAATATTAATGATATGCTTCTATACACCACTATGCCTCCATCTAAGGAGTTCAACTAAGTAAATCTATATCTACTTGGAACTTTAAGCAGTGGCTTGCAAACTTTCAACACGGTCAAACCAAAGAGAAATCATATAACCTATATATGCATGGAAATGAATGCATTAGGTTGATATAGCCTAAGTGAGGTAGTGATCTAAGTAAACATATTAATCAATGAGGTCAATATATAAAAGAAAAGTAATAATTTTTTGAGTTTTATTAGTGACTATGAAATACTTGATTCTTAGCTTTAAGATTAGGTTTTTCTTTGAAATCTTTATCGTAGTTCATAATCTTTCCAAACTTACTGAAAATCTTTCGAAGTTTTCAATCAAGTTCCTTTTTAATTCTTATCGATCTTATCAAGATTTTTAGAATTTTTATCAAGTCTTATCAGAATGCTTAACAAAGCTTATTAAAGTCTTAACAGACTTCTTACAAGTTTACGCCTTTTACAACGTTTGCCTTGGGTCACCTTTGGTCATAAGTAGCATTGGTTTTAGAATCACTTAGCACAAAGCACAAAGCAATGGCTAATGTGTAGTATAACAGACCTTACGCGAATTCATTGACATACTTGACCATTAGTTATTTAAACCACCCATCTAATCATACGAAGCATATTACCATTTTATACTTAACACATGTAAAAAAAGAATAGACATATATCAGAACACTTTCACGCATGATATCAAGGTAGACTACTAACTTAAAGCACGTATAGATACTTAGTTAACCATATCATTATACTAACTATTATAACATATATAACAAACAACAAAAAAATAATTAAAGGCCCATTACAATGCTTTGAAATTATAAAGCTCATAAACATATAAAATCAAACAAGAAGTTATTATGCTCAATGCATTCTTAACGACTACGTGCCACCCTCTATGAGTTCCTAAGGAGCGTACGACGTACACTTCAGCACTTGTGATCTCGACAAAGCTCATAAGGTACTTATAAACAAGTTCATCCTGAAATGCATTAAAAAGGATAAAGTAAGCATGGGCTTAGTGAGGTAGTTTAAAGAAATTGTTAATGTAAAATATTAATCTATCTTTGCACATACTAAGCTTGGACAAGAGGTAGGTCAGATTAGGTCATAGCATACACAAACAAATACTTATTCTTGTACATGATATTTAACTCAAACATGAACATTAACACACGTAATATTCAACCAAGCATATATAATTGTATTTGATTAATCACACGAAACATATCTATTCACCTAGTTTGATAACCAATTATAGCTAGGAAAAACAATGGGCATACATATCGTGTTCAAGAGGTACTTAACACTGAAGATAATACACATAATATACTCAGGCCATAATTACTTATCATATACGTTATCGAATATACCATTTTGTGAACATTGTTACATATTTCACAAGTTATTAGACTAACATTTTTGCATGTAAGTTACTTGACATAAAATAACAACTTATCATGTCATTTTCATAAGATGTTCATAAGTTCGAAACACTCTAAGGCATACTTGAATTTATCCAAAATAGTCCACTAATTATATGTATACAATTATACAATCAAAACAGTCTGATAGACGGGTATACTTATTTATACATTGCAGAAACAGTCCGAACATATTCATTTATCTCTAAAATAGTCCAAGTGTATTCATTTATATCTAAAATAGTCCAAGTATATTCATTTGTCTCTAAAACAGTCCAATCATATTCATTTATATCCAAAACAGTCCAAGTATATTCATTTATCTCTAAAACAGTCCAAGCATATTCATTTATATCCAAACAGTCCAAGTATATTCATTTATCTCTAAAACAGTCCAAGCATATTCATCTATATCCAAAACAGTCTAATGGACATATATCCACATGAATACTCGAACAATATATATATATATATATACATACACATTTACAAGGATATTCGATAACTATATACCATTACCCATGCGGTTTGAATAAGCAAAAATCATATATTTATTCGAAGTAGCTATTTATAAGCAATCATTCTCATGTATCTCATTTATTCTTACAAAAGTATTTATTTATTAAGGAATTCTTATTACTAGACATGCGAGTCGTGACTATAATTCCTTGAGTTTATCCTATAAACCTTCTTGGATTCCTTAATATAGTTTATTCATTTTTAAGTTACTTATTACTGGCTAGCAAACATGATGTAAGTATGAATTCTCTTATCTGGTAAAGTATCAAACTTAGGATCCCATTACGTAAATTACTTAGCATATAAATATTAAATATTTCCAAAACCTGTGCGTAAGTTACTTCGCATGTAAGATATACAACATATGGAATTTTAAACAAGGATTACTTTTCATATACTTTGTTAAACATAGCATTTCCTAAGCCTTGTCACTTGACATACAAGATAACAAATAGATCTGGTCATCTTCATGTACATATACATATATATTCATAACAATCCTCAACATACTTGTGCCTATCTAGACAGCCCATCGATCATGTATATATATATAACTAAGCAACTGAAACAGTTCATAACATATTCACTTCAATTCAAAATAATCAATTAATCATATATATATATATATAATTAAACAATCAAAATAGTCCATAATATAGTTAGATTTATTCAAGATTAATCCTTAATATTTTTGGACATAGCATTTAATATATATAGATAAGTAGGTATTACTTAACATGTAAGTTATCAATCATGTCTATTTTAAGCTTAAATTAACTTATCATATATTAGGCATAAATTATTTGTCACATGACATATCACACATAAACAAAAGTTACTTATTACCAAAGGTACATAACGATTTATCCTGTAATCACTTCTTTCTTAACATGAAAGATATCTAGTATAGCATGACATAAGCATGGACTATTGATCACAATTAGTATCTAGATAATTCTTTAACTTGATTCACCAACTTCATTATTTGTATTTAACATAGCCTTGAGAATCGTATTACAACATAGGTACACGAATCCCCAACCAACTATCGCCAATTAAAATGGTACTCACAGTACCGGTCAATTCCTCCTACTGTCGCCAAATGACCACAACACTTCCCTCCTAATGTCGCCAAATAAGGACCGTAGTCCAGGACTGTATTCCACCCCTATTAAGAGCTCTATGGACACTATAGCATGGCAACTATACCTATGACTGACTCGAAACCAAGGTTTTACAATTGTATCATTCGAAATAGAATCAGAATTGAACTTAGTTCCTTATTCATATAATCATGTCTGGTCATATTCTTATCAAATATGGCATTGTCCCACATTTTTAGTAATCATGCCCTTAAGGCTTACTTCATAAAATCCACAAGTTCAACCATGTGTGTGTTATACAAACACAGTCAGCTTTTCAAACATATCTTACCATATCAAAACATCCATGATCATAGCTTTTGATTGTATATTTCAAGTACATGTATATAGTTCATATACAAAGTTCTGAATTTTATAATCATTTTCATAATCATATGGTAACATAGCAAGGTCATTCGTCAAACACACCTAGACATAGTTATGAACATGGATTCCTAACCATATCCACACATAAATAAGATTCATAAATTATCATATCATATCATATCAAAATGTAAATAGAACAATGTTTTACATCCTTATAATCAGATGATTATAGCTCATTTCATAGTATAACAACCATTTTCAATCAAGTGAAGCTTTAGAATTTATCTTATATTTCAAAGCATGTCAACCACTTATATTTGTTTAATCAACTATACAAAGCTTAAGATTTGTCATATCAATCACATATAACAACACATACATGACTTTCCATGCAATCAAGTACTTAACCAAATTATGTATATCATAAATGCTTATTTTTAAACACTTACCTCGAATCCAAGCTAGATTTAAAGTATAACTTAGCCCAAAATTAAAAGTAAATTAAATTGATGAGGAATACTCAAGAAGTATCCCGAGGCTTTAAACTACACTCACAGATATTCCAAGCTAGTTTTGTTCCCGAAATACAATTCCTCTACATCTTGATCTACTTGATGCCTTACTTCATCAATCCCCTCTTGGTCTAAGTAAACCAAGGAGTATAACTATATATTAGAATCAATTATTATATCCAATCATTCACAAATAGTCCACCATGGTCCTTAGGTATACAAAACAACTCTAATTATCATAGAAGTAAAAATACATGCATCAAAACAGCCCTATATACTTTTTCGTGTATCAAAGGCAGTCCAAATTCTATGTGTACACATATAATTTGTACAAATCAGTCCCTTATCTTTATGTATATGCCCAAAATAGTTTATTATACATTCTTACTCATGAAAAAAAGTCCATCAATTATTTATACATATTTAGTCATTCAAAACAATCCATGTATCTTTAAGTTTACACAAAACAGTCCCAATTAACATGTATACATAATTTTCATAACAAAACAATCCATGTATCTTTAAGTTTACACAAAACAATCCCAATTAACATGTATACATTCCATTATATAATCACAAAGCAATTTATATGGTCAACTTAATCCAACATTAATATCATTTACACAAGATTATATTCACTTCAAAATTCTGCACTGTTTTCATGAAGGTTCTAACCGAAACTACAACCAAATTATCATGCAAGCATTAAGGTACATTTTATGAGTTTACTCATCAACTTCCCTACCATAAACATGAATCTTAAACAACCTTTAGACATTAATCAAACTGGAAATTAAACAAAGATCAAGAAGGTTATTATCACCTTAATTACAAGCAAAATCGTTCTTATGCTAAGAACAAATTGAATAAGTTAATGAAGCTTTCATGTAGTCTCAAAGCCCCCTCTCTCACTACCCCAAAGGTTTTAGTTTTAGGGAGATTGAAGAAGACAATGGAAGTGTCTTACCATGTGGCTGAGATTTCCCCCTTGTCTTCCTTACAAATTGACATGTATGCTAGTCCACTATGGTTTGTTTTCTTACCATGCAAACCTCCCACTTTAGTAATCATACATTTTAGTCATTACACACTCTACACCCTTTTGTTTATTTCTCTTATTTTAGTCCTATATACTTAAATTCGTTACCATAATTCTAACTAGATTAGAATTACTTATGAATCAAGAATCAAAAGTGGCTACATTCTTCTAGGCCTAATTTTTGGGTATCACACAAGCAATCCAACATAGTTTCAATGTGTCCAAAACAGTCCAGATTTTCATGTATCAATAATTTCATATCAAAATAGCCCACACATTCTCAGGTTTACACAAAACAGTCCAATTTAGACATGTATACATAAATATACATCAAAATGTCCATATTTTTATACATATATATATATACATGTCAAAACAATCCAAAATGCTTTCATATTACACAAGATAGTCCAATGCACTTGTCACAATTCCATGTATCAAAATAGTCATATATGAATCATATTCAAGCAATTCTTCCCTACTATCATATATGCAGAAATACATGCTCCAAAACAATCCTCTAAAGTTCATATAAATGCAAAAACAATTTCACTTACATATATATGATTTCATGCTAAAAAACAGTCCATTTTATGCTCATACTTGTACAAAACAGTCCCCTAATTAACTAAACAATTTTCCCCTTGTTTTTTTAAAACTTAAAATCAGCCCTTAACTATTCAAAACAATCCTGAATTATTGCAAGGATAGCCCCCTAACATTTTAAACACATTCAAAGCAGTTCCTAAGCTTATATGGCAACGTTATACGTATACTTCACACACTTAGCCCCTAATTTAATTACCCAAATCAGTCCATATAATTTCATATACTTTCACATTAGCCCTAGTTACACATGTTCACATAAATATATGTATCATAATAGTCCTCTATAATTCCATATCCATACATAACAATCCAATTTCCACATATACACATATGTAATCGAAACAATCCACTCATGCTTTCAAATATACAAAACAATCCTTCATACACATATATATACACTTACATGCATGCTCAAAATAGTCTCTAAAATTTTCTCATATAATCAAACAGCCCCCAACTTACATATGTACTTATATATATATGTAAACAACCATTAAGGCTATCCAATTCAGTCTAGCAATTTTCATATCCATTTTTCAACTAAACCGATATCAAGATAGTTTACAAATTACATCTTTCGAACAAGCTACAACTTTTTTATTAGCATACATGATCTTCAAACAAGACTAACAATACATGATTCAAGAAAACTATCATATTCAATGGAATAACAAATAAAGGGGAGAGAATTTCACCTTCCATTTTAAGCTATGTCTAAAGAAAATCCACAAGAAAGAAAGAGATGAAGCAATTCCTTAGTCCCTTTCCAACTTCTCTCACTAATGGGGCTCGGTTCCCCCTTTTGAAAGATGAAGAAGATGATATAATTTTTAGATTATTTCCCCCTAGTTGAGACCCTATACTCATGTCCTCATCTTAGTTTGACACTTGTTCAAACCCTCCCATAACTTATTGTTTAACATACAAACCTCTAATTCCATCAAGCCTTCGATTTAGTCCATTTTAATTTAGTCATCTATTGTTTCATGATCCTAATTTGGTCCTAAAGTTATTAATTGTTTATTTTAAAAACATCTTCATCAATTGGTAATATACTTCTAAGACAAATTGTCCAAGGCCAGCAAGATGTGTTACTTAACCAACAAGGAACTATGACATACTTCTAAGCTATATTTTGGGATATTACAGAGTTGCCACCATCAGTTGCTCAGGCCACTCATTCTTCTACTACGACATCGCCCTTTACCACTTCGTCTTTCCCTAACTCTAGGACTCAAAACAAAGTAACATATGGTCGGGTCCTTCATCTACTTGATGAGATGCAAGAACATCTACGGTGCATGCATGCACAATCTGACTCCTCAGACTCATCTTCTAATGCACCAAATTTGGGCCAAGATGTTAGCTAGATCGTTTGGACGGTTCAGGGGAACTGGACAAGGTGATTCGAGCTAGTTTTAGGAGTTAATTCATAATAAATTGTTTTGGGTTAAAATAAAATTTGGAAAAACACTAGAAAAAATTTAATTAATATTTTAAGGGATTTGGGAAACTTAATTTGAAGGAATAAAATCATATTTTGGAACATTTTGGTTTGGTGACTAAAATGTAAAGTTTTCAAAGCTATTTTGGTGACTAAATCGTAAAACGGTCAAAACTTATAATCCTTAAGGAGCTAATTTACCAAAGTTTTTAATCAGGTTTTCCCTTAATTTAGGATATTTTAAAAGGTTAATAAATAAAAATAAATAGATTTAATTAAAGGGATTTCTTTTAACCAAATTCATTTTCTTACTTAACTACCTTTGCTCTCAACTTTCTCAATACCCAAACTATCAATTTTACTCTAAAATACTCAGGAATCATTCGTGTTTGATTTCATCTTGATTTCTTGATTGATTCCTTTGATTTCTACACCAAATCCTATTTGCTTACTTGGAGATTTCACTCAAATCTTGCCAATTAAAGGGGAAGTCAACAATTGGAGGTGATTTTTATTTCTCTCCTCTAGTTAAAAGTTCTTTAGTGAAATTCCCAAGTTCTTGATCCTTTACAATTGATTTTTTTACGAGTTAATGATTGAATTATGATTAAAAGGTTTAAATTGAGTTTTACTAAGGAATTTGGTCGATCTTGATAATGGATCTGATTTGTGTTGATTCTAATTGATATAGATCACATTTGAGATATGTTTAGATGATGCAAAAAGAGATTAATAAAAATTTGTAAATCACGTTCTCACTCACCAACACGTTTGAAAAGCTGTAAAACATGTTCTCACTCACCAACACGCAAAGCCTCACTTGTCGATACGGTAAACATACCTCCAAAGCTTCTGAAACATTAGTTCAAGCTTGAGGATCAACTTCCCCTATTTTATACACACAAAAATAGAGAATTCAATGCATCAAAATGCATTCAACAGCCCAACGAAATCAATTCACACAAATCCTCAACAACCTCTACCCAATTTCACTCCATAACAACCAAAAATAACATCAAACACCTTCCAAACTTAACCCAGCCAAAACCTAATGTTTTAATTCATCAATTAACATTAAAAAACACATTAACATTATCCTTATATCTTCAATATTCATTAAACCTCCACAACTCCTCAAAAACTCACAACTAACAACCTAGAAAATTATAGATTCACTTAGTTTTGGGATTCCATTGTTAAAATCAACTTATTAACATTATAACAGGGCAAAATCATGATTAGAATCAATCAAGAACTTAGCAAAATAGAGCATATATAAAAAGACATCAATCTCATCATTTAAACCTTGATGTAACCATTTTTCCAAAATTAAATCATCAAATCAAGTTAGAAAACATATGTAAAGGATCAATATCTTGGGAATTTTAGTAAAGAACCTTATATTAGAGGAGAAGAACAAAGCTCACCTCTAAACTTGGCTTTCCTCTTAATTGGATGAATTTTCTTCAGAAAACAAGATCAAATCAAATAGGTTTTTTTAGGAAACCATTAAGGATTCACTTGGAAACAAAAGAATGTTGAAATCAAGTATTTATTTGAGAAAATTGAAGTAGAAAAGAGTGTTTGGCTAGAGAGAATTTGAGTGAAAATCTTTTGGTGAAAAGTTAGTTACTTAAAGTTTTCTTTAAATGCTAATTATGAAATTAATCTCCCAAAGCCTTTTTATTTAATTTAAAATCTTTTTAAAATATCCAACTAAAAGAGAAAATTTTGATATTAGACTTTGGCCAAATAGCTCCTTAAATATTCTAAGTTTTGACCTTTTACAAAACAGTCACTAAAAATAGTTTTAAAACTTTACATTTTGGTCACTGACCCAAAATGTCACTTTTCGAAACTTCTTGTAAAATTGATTTTACCAAAATCATTTACATATTAAATAATGATTTTAGAATATTTTTCCATATTTTTATCTCACCCATAAATATTTAGTTTGAACTAATCCTGAAACCGACTCGAATCCTCTAGTCTGATCCATCGGACCGTCTAATCAACCTGAAAACTCCTAGGCCCAAAATCGGGGTGTTACAACTCTCCCCCTTAAGAAATTCATCCTCGAAACTTACCTGATGGAAACAGATACAGAAACTGCTCTAACATGCCTAACTTACTTTCCCACGTGGCCTCATCAACACCGCGATGTCGCCACAACACCTTAGCAAGCTCAATTGTTTTTCATGCAGAACTTTACTACTTGAGTCCAGGATCTTCACTGGTTCCTCATCATAAGACAAATTCAGTTGTAACTCAACATCCTCCAATGTCATCACGTGCGACGAATCCAATCGATACCTCCGCAACATGGATGCATGAAACACATCATGAATCTTCTCCAACTCAGGAGGTAAACTCAGCCGATAAGCCACAAGACCTAAACGTTCCAACACCTTATACAGTCTAATAATCCTTGGAATCAACTTTCCTTTGCATCCAACAACACATTCTTCCAAGGTGTGACTTTTAAGAAAACCTTTTCACCAACCGCGTACTCAACTTCTCTATGCTTCAAATTCGCATAAGATTTCTACCTATCCAAGGCCGTTTTCAAACGATCACAAATAAGCTTTACTTTTTTCATCCATGTCTTTCAACACTTCATGCATGAAAACATACTTTTTCCCAGCCTCAGTCCAACACAAGGGTGTACGACATTTCCTACCATACAAAGCTTCATACGGTGCCATCTTTATACTTGCCTGATAACTATTATTGTACGCAAACACCACCAAAAACAACTGTCTTTCCCTAGTTCCTTGGATCTTAATGATGCAACATCTTAACCTATCCTTCAAAATCTGAATCACACGTTCAAACTGACCATCTGTCTGAGGATGATACGAAGTACTGAAATTCAAGCGAGTACCCAAAGCTCGATGCAAACACTCCCAAAACCTTGATGTAAACCGTGGATCCCTATCCGAAACAATTAACTTGGGCACCTCGTGCAACCTTAAAATTTAAGTAACATAAAGATTCACCAACCTATCCAAGGTATATGTCGTATGCACTGGCAGAAAATGTGCACACTTTGTAAATCGATCAACAATCACCCAAATGGACTCCTTTTTACTTTGTGTCAAAGATAACCCCGACACAAAATCCATGTTGATCCACTCCCATTTCCACTCTAGAATTCTCAACGGTTGCAACAACCCAGAAGGAAACTGGTGTTCATCCTTCACACACTGACCTACCATACATCTCGCAACAGAATCAGCTACATCCTTTTTCAAACCCACCCAATAGTATTATTCCTTTAGATCTTGATATATCTTTGTACTACGGGATGCATAGCAAAAAGACTATCAAGTTCCCCTGTCAATATAGCTTGTCTTAACTCAACATCACTAGGAACCACTATCCGATCTTTAAAACGCAACACCCCATCATCATTAAAGTGAAAATACATAGGAGTTCTATCTATGATATCCTTAACATGTGGTACCAATGCCTCAGTACAAGGTTGCTTTTCCATAATCAATTTCTACAAAGATGGCTTCACTTGTAACTCAGCCAACAAACTTCCATCACGCGTCACACTCAACCTTGCAAACATGGCCCTCAACTCCACAACAACTTTTTTACTCAAAGCATCAGCCACAATATTTGCCTTGCCCGAATGATACTCAATCGTCAAATCATAATCCTTAAGAAACTCCAACCATCTATGTTGCCTAAGATTTAACCCCTTTTCTGACATCAAATACTTTAAACTTGTAATACCCTCAACCCGGTTTAGAAGAAAACCAAAATCAAAGATGTCACCGCAAACATAACCCATGGAGCATGTGACCCGAAACTAAAACCTTCAAAACAATTCAAGGCAGGTTAACAAAATTCTTCTTTATTATTATTATTGACAACCGAACAATGCTAAAAATTCTGAGTACATTCATTCTCTGTATTAAACTTAAATCCAGATATACATACTTTTAACTCAGTATACCATGCTTATAATGATGTCTCAATGCTATGATTATTTGAACATTTAACTAATCCATGTGCATACACGTAAAATTGACCAATTCAAAATATAGAGTACCTTATCAATACTTTCATAACTCAAAAATTCATTTGTGCACGAGGCATAGTTCGAGAGAAGGATGACAATAAAACCTCACTTTATACGCAATCAAGTTGCTATTCCCATATACATAACCTCAATCTTAACACATGAAATCAATTTATATGCTAATTAAACAACGACTCCTTATCGGCCTTAGAATCACTCATAGCCAGAACAATAGGTTTGAATATGCAATACCAATACCAAAAAGCATTTTATCAAAATACCTCAAAATCATCATACTTGTCTATAATAGACACTTATTAGTTTCAATGAAGAACATAACCTTGGTTATAATACTAAGCGTAGGATTTCGATATTCAACTAATAACATGAAGCTTTATATATATATAACAGGTTTCAAGTGATGATTTTAATTTAGAAGAATAATTTATTCAAGATAGAGTCACTTATAAATCATTGCCTCGATTACTCCTATTCTTTATTAATGCCAGATTAAACTTATTTATGCTAGGTTTTTTGATTTAAGGATGAACTATTTTTTGCAACATTTGAATTTGAATCAAGAAATTAAACAAGGATTCACTACATAAAGAAAGTAAGATTCGATCGAGACCTTGAACATACAAGATTCACTAACCAACGAAACATGTTCAAACACATTCAAATAGAGATTTACTTGTCACTCTAACATAACAAGTTCCTAAAATTAACTTCATATGGTCTATAATAAAATCAAATCGACCAAGCATAAAGAATCCAATAGTCATGATAAAAATGTACTTAAGGACCAACCAAGTCTAGCCACAAAGGTCATTCTAACTAGACATGTATAAGGTTTCAAGGTGCATAAGAGTAAGGGACATTCATTAACAAAACAATCCAACCAAATTTTAGTTAATGATTACACAAAATTAATTAAAAATGCCATTTTTACATATTTCATAAACCAATCAAATGCTCTTGAGCATTATTTCCAAGACTGATCAAATATCTAAATGCAATTACAATATGATGCCACCCTACTAGGAGTTTTTAGGAAAACATTAGTACTGCTCAGAAGCTTCAGAACGTGACTTGAAATGTTTGCACCCGATCGAATCATAAAGACATTAAACGACCTGCAATGTATGATCATGAATGCATTTGACTTATATAGCCTAAGTGAGGTAGCAACCTTAAAATTAGCAAAGCTTAACAACAAAGATATTGAATGAAAGATTCATGGAATTCACACAAAGCATAAATTGGCAATATGTGTTTATGATTTAATCTTATTTATACAAGACGTGTTAATAGAAGGTTGTTTGGTATCAAAGTCTTTCGAAACTTAACTGAATGTTTCTCCAGGTTTTTTTAACTAAGTTCTTTCTAACTTCTTATTATCGAACTTGTCAAGTTCCCATAATTCTTATTGAAGCCTTATTAGATTATCAAAATTTCTTACAAATTTATGTCTTCTAAAATGTTTGCTTTGGATCACTTTTGGAAATGGATAGCATTGGTCTGAGTTTGACCGTATTGGTCCGAATTACACATAGCTCAAAGCACATAGCAATGGCTAGTGTTTAAACATAAAAAGCCTAACTTTGCATCTATCCAGCCAAATGTCGCCAATCTCCTTTCTATCTCCCCCGTTACCTCCTACTATTGCCAATATATCACATATATTAGGGTTATCACCCCTGAGCCGTAGCTCATGGATCGTAGTCCCTGAATTTTACCTCTGCATCATACCAAAGTGTCCAAGGGCTTCCATTGTTCAGGCAACTTTATGTTTTAGCTTTGAGTGTTAGGAAGGTATCTTATGAAATAAGTAATTTATTTCTTACCTTAGTATCTTATGGAACATATGAGCATGATAGCTCCGGAGTACTTCAGAATTCAAAGATTTATAGGATTAGAAATTTGATTTAATCAAAAGGTTTCAAAAGTCCATAACAATGAAGATTATTCCTTTATAGCTTGGTATCTTATAACATATTCTTAGTTAATAATATCTAAGTTTTTCTTTTGTCAAGGTTAGTATTTATTTCCATTACAAATACATAGTATAGAAAGGCAAAGAGGTGCATAAATGCTGCAAACATACTAACATACTCATAAAAAATGCCATGCTATGAATAAAATCATCCCAAAGAGCTCTATGTGAGCCTTATGCAAAATGATAATGTGCATCCAAGACATACATGCTTCATTCATTGAACACATAGAAATAAAGGTCGGGATGACACCGTGTCATCCGAGGAATGTACAACTACACTCACCTATTATCCCTAAGTTACGGGATACCTGAACCACAATCTTAACGTGTTTCCTAGCTTTCCTTAATTAAATTTTCAAATCCAAGATTTAACTTCAATGAATTTCTTGTTCTCAAAAAAAATCTCACACAAGAACAAAAAGAAAAACAAAGTATTAGGCTACATTCATGCTATCAAACTGCATAAATATACTAAACTGCATACTGCACTATTTTACTTATATTTCAAGACAAGATCATGCTCAATTCTCATCACAACCATTATAACATTTTTACATTAAAGCAAAACAGTCCAACATGTACCAAACTAATTACACAAAATTGTCTAGCTTACACATCACACACACACATATATATATATATATATATCAGGTACATCAATAACAATCCATAGTGTTATTGTTAACCTTTATTTGGTTCTATAACCCTAGCTTCAATTATTCAATATGCCAATGACCTTAACTTAAATTGTTACTACCAACAACACAAGTAATTGAGCACAAAACAAGGCAGCTCACATACACACTTTATTCCCTCAAGATTATCCAATTAAAACATGTATACACAATTACACTTTAATTATTGTCCATTTGCTTTCATATTTCTACAAACTGTCCAGAACACATGTATACATATTTACAAACATCAAAACAACCCCTAATACTTTTCTAACCTGTCAAAACAGTCCATAATTCACATGTATATAAACATATCACTTAAAACAGTCCACACATTTCCTAGCATGCCAAAACAGTCCATAATTCACATGTATATAAACATATCACTTAAAACAATCCACACATTTTTTTAGCATGCCAAAATAGTCTAACAAATATTCAAGATAGTCAAAACAGTGCATATTTACACATATAAACATATTGGCATTCAAAATAGTCCAACAAATATTCAAGGTATTCAAAATAGTCCATGTTTACACATATATACATATTGGCATTCAAAACAGTCCAACAAATATTCAAGGCATTCAAAATAGTCCAAGTTTACACATATACATATTGGCATTCAAAACAGTCCAACAAATATTCAAGGTATTCAAAACAATCCATGTTTACACATATATACACAAATTTGGACAGATTTCACATGTGCTCATTAATCTATTCAAAACAGTCCCTTCACGTACATATATACACAAATCTGGACAGATTTTACAAGTGTTCATTAATCCATTCAAAACAGTCCCTTCACATACATATATACACAAATCTGGACATATTTTACATGTGTTCATTAATCCATTCAAAGTAGTCCCTTCACATACATTTATACACAAATCTGGAAAAATTTTACATGCGTTCATTAATCCATTCAAAATAGTCCCCTATAACGAACAACATTTTCATTCGACTTTTAACAACAATGAGATCCCATAATTTAAGATTCTAACATATTTGACATAATTTATCAAGACTACATTTGAATACTTACTAAATAAACTCAATATTCTAAATCGTTCTTATCAATTTACAATGGCTTTCAAAACTGTCCCCACTTCAAATTCCTCTATAAAGAAAATCACAGGGAAAACATAGTATTTTAAGACATACAATTCGAATCATAGGATTATACTCAACCAAACCTAACAACAACAAGCTTGTGAAGCAAATATAACTAACTTTTAAATCCATAGCTCAATCTTAAAAGAGGGTACACGAAATTCTTACCTTCCTTACTAGGTTATTCGATTTATCCATAAAATCAATCCAAGGTCTTTTTGATTCTAGGAACAATGGTCTAGGAAACTCTTATTTTCTTTCTAACCTGGTGTCTGGCTATTTTTGAGGAAGAAAAATAATGCTTTCTCATATGCACATGTACTTCCACAACCGTGACATGTGTAACAACCCCAAAAATATATTTCTTTAGCATGGAATCTTCTTGTTTCCAAAGTTTTTGGTTAAATCCCTTTTTGAATTAAACATTCATGTTTCAATTTCTTTAACCCGGTCCTAAATTCACTTAATTATAATTCTAGCTTCAACATGAAACAAGTCAAAACAATTCTATTGGCATTCTATTTAATAACATATTTCAACCCAAACACCACCGCTGCAAGCTCTAAATCATGTGTGGAATATTTGCGCTCATGTACCTTCAACTTCCTAGATGCATAAGCTAAAACTTTCCTATCTTGCCTGATGTGCTGAAGGACACCAACAAAAAGGTGAAGCTTATTAGTGATCGCTTGAAGGTGACTTTAGATCGGCAAAAGTCATATGCTGACTTGAAGCGTAGGGAGACAGAGTTTGCTGTTGGTGATAGAGTGTTTCTTAAAGTTTTGCCTTGGAAGAAGGTGACGATGTTTGGACATAAGGGTAACCTAAGTCTGAAGTTTATTGGGCCTTATGAGGTATTAGAGCATGTTGGTCCAGTTGCTTATAGATTGAGGTTGCCCACGGAGTTGGAAAAGATACATGATGTTTTCCATGTGTCGATGTTATGAAGGTATAGATCGGATCCTTCGAATGTGATGCCTGTTGAGGAGATTGAGCTGAATCTAGACTTGTCCTATATTGAGGAGCTAGTGAAAATTCTAGATTCTAGCGGTAAGGTTCTTCGTGGAAAGATCGTAGAGTTGGTAAAGGTGTTGTGGCGTCATCGTGGTGTTGAGGAGGCTACATGGGAAAGTGAGGAGGATATGAAGTAGTTTCCTTACCTTTTTCCGCTAGGTAAGTTTTGAGGACGAAATTTCTTAAGAGGGGGAGAGTTGTAACACCCCGAATTTGGGCCTAGATGTTTGATAGGTTGATTAGACGGTTCGAGAGAACTAAATTAGGCAATTCAAGCTAGTTTCAAGAAATAAATCATGATAAATTGTTTTTGGTTAAAATAAAATATGGAAAAGTCCTAGAAAATATTTAATTAATATTTTAAGGGTTTTGGTAAACTCAATTTGAAGGAATTAAATCATATTTTAGGACATTTTGGTCTGGTGACTAAAATATAAAGTTTTCAAAACTGTTTTGGTGACTAAATTGTAAAAGGGTCAAAACTTAGAATCTTTAAGGAGCTAAATTACAAAAGCTTTCCATCAGATTTTCCCCTTAATTTAGGCTATTTTTAAAAGGCTTTTAAATGGTTTTTAATTAAAAATAAAATAGAATTGATTAAAAGGATTTTAATTAACCAATTTCACTTTCTTACGTAACTACTTTTGCTCTCAACTTTTCTCAGCAGCCAAACTATCAATTTCATTATAAAATTCTCAAGAATCAATATCTTTTGGTTTCCTTTTGATTTCTTACTTGATTCCTTTGATTTCTACATCAAAATTTACTTGGTTTCTTGAAGTTTTCATCCAATCTTCGCTAATTAAGGGAGAAATCAACAATTAAAGGTGATTTTCATTTCTCTCATCTAATTAAAGGTTTTTTACTAAAATTACCAAGTTCTTGATCCTTTACAATTGATTTATGCTATGTGTTAATGATTAAATCAAGATTTTTATGGTTTAAATGGAGTTTTGATGAGAAATTGGAAGAATATTGTTATGGATCTGTTTGCCTTGATTCTAATTGTTTTAGATCACTTAAGATATGTGTTTAAATGTTATAAGAAGATATTAATAAAAAAGAATCCTGAAACTAAGTGAATTGCTAATTTTCTAGGTTGTAAATAGTTAGATTTTTAGGTGATCTTGGTGTTGTTAGGTTGCTGGAGGTATAAGGACGTTATATTGTTTTTTTTATGTTAATTGATGATGTTAAGATGTTAAAATCAATAGGTTTTGGTTGAGCTTTGTTTAGATGAAGTTTGCTGATGATTTCAGTTGTTTTAAGGAAGTGTTTGATGGTTTTGGTGAGGCGAAGTTGTGTTTGATGGTTGCTGGAATTTGAGATGCATGGAAGTGCATTAATCCTCGGTTTTTGTTTAGGTAAAGCAGGGGGAGAGATCTTTTAGCTTTTGGGGAGGTTGCGGAAGCTTCAGAAGCTTGATTCTCGTAACGACAAGAGGGTGTTATGTTGTCGGTGAGTGGAAATGTGGTTTACAAATTTAAAAAGGTTTGAAAGTAATTTTTGGAGTTTAGATTGAACTTGAAATGCTTGTCTAATATCGAAAGTAAGTATTATACAAATTCGCTATCAATTTCAGTTTGGCAAATGTTGATATTCTCATGCCCATGTTTATGATTTGATACCTATTGTTTTATGCATATTTTAGAAATGGAATATGATGCAAATGATCTTATACTGATGATATTTGAGTATGGCAAATGGTTTGTGAAACGGATTTTGAGATTATATAAATGCATGTTTTGTTGCATTGAAATTGGTTTGAATGATGCATATTAAAAATAGTGAGGTATCCTTCTTAAAATGGAATATACTGGCTAGTGAAAAAGGTTAAATGTTATAGGATATAATTGGCATGCCATAGGGTTTAAAGTGCACTATAATAAGTCACCTTATGTGTGTCGAGGCGTTAATTGTGTCGTTTTCTCCACCATGGGAACCACAACGATCAAGGGGTTAATTGTGTCACATTCTCCCATTGGAGGACTGAGTATCACAATGGTTGAGGGGCTAAATGTGTCGTTTGCTCTGGTTAGGTGTATATTAAGTGGTCAAAGGAACCACTTGGGAAATTTGTGCATCCGATGTGTTTTTGTTAATGAAAGGTTCTGTTTTGGGTCACTTGAAAGCCAATATATGTGAACTAATGTATCATGATGAATTATGTTTTGTATAATGGGAATTATACATGTTTTTTCTCTTTAAGCTTTGCTAATGGATGAACAAGCATATGAAGGCTTAAGTTGAAGTTTTGCATATGGGATTATGCATGAGATCCTTGATACATGTTTTGCATATGGTTTAATATGCATGTTTACAAAGGTATAAAGGGCATGAGATGTTTAAGCATTATGTACAAAGAGTGTTTTAACTAAAGTCATTTTAAATGCATTGATGATTGTGTTTTTAGAGCGACCCTCACTAGGCATTATATGCTTACGCTTCCTTTTTGTATCAATGCAGGAAAGTAAGCTTTTGGGGTAGCGAGCAAGTGAGGAGGAATCCAAGATTTGAAACGTTTCAAGTATGGCTTTGATAAGTGAACTTGTAGTAAATAAAAGACAATGTGACCAATATGTAATTGGTAGGGTTGTTTTAGTTAGTCCCTGATTGGACATGTTTCTTTTGATGTTTTAGACTTGTATGATGCTTTATAGCTTGATTTGAGGGGTTGGGATATGATTTCCACGCTTGGGTAGAGATCATGCCTATAGGACCCTTGGTTGAATATGATATGTTGTGAATGGGCCTCTACCATGCTTTTATGTTTGCAGAAATGATGCTTGAGATGTTATATGGTGTTTAGGTGATGTTTGATGTTGGTTGGAGTGAGCCAAAGAGTCATATGTTGGACCTAGACGCCATTACAGGCCTTTGCGTACCAGTACGGGTACCCAGAGATCAGTACACAAGGTCAAAAACGGCTTTGTTTTAAGGGTAAAATGCTTACGGGTACTGGTACAGTTAGTCGAGTATCGGTACATCCCTTGGAAAATACACATCAGAATTTGTACATGCGTTTGAGTACCGGTACGACCCCTTTATTTTTATAGCATCGTACCGATACGTGGGGTACCATATCGATACGCATTTTGGTTACTGGAAATTGAGGTTTTGAAGTTAAAAATGGGAATCGGTATGAGGACCTTGCTATATTGGTACAGTTTGTTTTAGGCACCGTATCAGTACAATGACAGGTGTATCAGTACGCATGTAGTTATTCTGTTAACATGCTTTTCTGAAATTTAAATATTTGCAGTTTAGTCCTTGTTTCTTGATCATGCAATTAAATGAGTTTGGATGATTTTTTTAAATTGAAATCTAACCTATATGCATGAAACCTAACTAATTAAGGTTTGGTAACTTTAATTTCAAGGAAGTCCTCATAATTATATGTAATTACAATTTAGTCCTATAATGCAATCTCGTGCAATTGAATGTCAATTCGACGCTCGATTAAGTTGTAAATTTCACCGCTGCTAGCATGATCACCTTAGGACTTAATTATGCATTTAGATAAGATAAAATGAAAAAAGTGGACCATTTTCTAAGTAATTCTTCTGGTTTGTTTGGTAAACCTAATGTATCTCGCTCGGTTCGCTCGGATACCAACAAATAAACCCCCTTAGCCCGACTTAGCCGAAACTGAACTAAAAGGATCACATTAGGTTTGCGAAAGCAAACTCGAGCAAATAACCTAAACTGGGTCCATTTTTTTCCTTTTTATCTTGTCTACATGCATCAATTTAATTCCTATATTGAACATGCTTTAGTAGAAACGTTACATTGAAAACAAATTTCAAAACAAGGTCCAATTGCTCAATTACACATGTTGGGGACCAAAATGTAATTTCCACAAATTATAGGGACTTAATTAAAATTAAGAATGCCAAACCTTCAATAGTCCAATTTCATGCTCACATGTTAAATCCAGCTCAAAACAATCATTTGAGCTCTTTCAATTGCATACATAACATTTAAGGACCAAATTGCACAATTTCCAAACTTCAGTAGGCTGACATGCACAAAAGCATTACACCGTACCGATACGGGCAAGCCTGTACCGATACGGCCTAACTACTATAACGACTACATGTACTAATACACCATACAATAAACAATCGCCGTGCATGGAAAACAGCATTAACAATCATCAACAACATCCCAATTTGTCGTGAACTTGTCTCTAATACCAAAAAATGTAACCCATTTAACCCGGCCTAGACGAAACATAACTAAACGGATCACATTAGGTTTGCCAAAGCAAACTCGAGCTAACAACCTAAAACGGGTCCATTTTTTCCTATTTATCTCGTCTAAATGCATCAATTTAATTCCTATATTGAACACGCTTTAGCAAAAACGTTACAATGAAATCAGATTTCAAAACAAGGTTCAATTTGTAACCCCCTCAACCCGGCCTAGCCGCCAGACCGACCCGAGCGAGTTACATTAGGTTTACCGAGATAAACCGTGAGAAGGAACCCCAAAACGAGACCATTTTTTTATTTTATCTTGTCTAGATGCTTAATTAATATCCTACATGTTCATGCCGAGAGAAGATGAAACCCAACTCAATCGGGCATCGATTTGGCATCCAATTGGTCTCAAATGCAATTTAGGGACCAAATTGCAATTCTAGAAAATTACAAGATTAAAGCTCATTTTTATGTTACCCAACCTTAATTAATAAGGATTCAATCATACATCTCAAATTTCAGCTCAATCCGATCACTCAAGGGCATTTAATTGCATAAACAAAACTCATGGACTAAAATACAAAGGCCAAAACCGTGCTACAGTGACATTAACAGCTTTGGCTGCTGTCCGTATTGATACGATTGCAACTGTACCAATATGGTATGAAACGCCCCATTTTGATGCACCTTCATGCCATACCGATACGGTATGAAATGCCCCGTTTCGATACACCTCCATACCGTACCGATGTGCCCAACTAACTTACCGAACTTTTGAAATTGCTTTGTGGATCATACCGATATGGATAGTGGTGTTTAGGTACGTGGGACTTGGTTTAACAAGAAGATTCCAGTGGCAGAAACCCGTACCGGAACACCCCCTCCCGTACCAGTACGCTAGGCCAAAATAGCCTGGGCGTATCGAAATGACTAGCACCCGTATCAAAACTCTATGCCTGGAAATACCCAGCCGTACCAATACGGTCCTATGCGTATCGGTACGCCTGGACCTACAATGTCACTTTTTGCTGATTTTTCATACAAATAACACACTCAAATCACTCCAACAAGATTAATACATAACACCAACATACTACGCATACCACAAGCATCAAAGCTTCATAAACTTAGCATCCTAACATGGCATCTATGCATCAAATGAAAAGCTAGAGGAATGCATCCTAGTTTTCATCCAAACAATATTTTAAAAAAGTAAACCAACAATAAAATACCAACTTAGAGGCTTTTTACAACTCAAGAGCAAACAAGCAACATGCTCAAACAGGGAGTTCAACAAACATCTTCGAAAACCAAAACAAGTACCCCATTGCCTTTATTCTTATAGTCTAATCCAAACATACTTTGTTAGCCAAGTCTTTCTAGGATCCCCTTGATTATTGCTACCTTCAGAGACCTTAATTCTCTGCATTGATGGGAAAAGGAAGTGTAAGCACACTAGGCTTAGTGACGAGTTCCCAAATACAATTCACCATCAATGCATTTAAAACCATTGTTCGTTATCACATTGGAAATCCCTTTTTTTAAATCATACTTTTCATCATATAAAACATCATGCCTTAAAAACCATGCACTTAACACTTTCCAAAACCAACATATTAAACCATATGCTACATGTATCATTAACCAACAACAAATCCTATTGCTAACCTCAATTCAAGCCTTCCCATGCATAACAACCATATGCAAAGCTTAAAGAGTAAACATGTATAAATCACATTATACAACATAAACCTTCGAATGATACATTAACAATTATATTGGCTTACAAGTGATCATTAAACAAGTCCAACACCAAAAGAGTGCATCAGATACATGGATTCAACAAGTGTTCAACCAACACTTCAAGTCATCTCAACCGGAATAGCGATACAATAACATTCACGGTACATTACCAACCGGGTACTTACACAACCCTTGGGGACACAAACCCCTTTCATTGGTTAGACGTTTAATCCACTAACGGGAGCTTTTGATACTGTTTAACCCCTCAACCATTAGGGTACTCGGATAGAGTTTTCGGTATACAGATCTAAACCCCTCAACATCCAAGGAGACTTATTGTGGTGCACTCAATCCTATGGTCGACCATCTATATCCGATAACAATTTTAAAACCACATCACTTGCCAATATAATTAACCATTTTAACATTTATCTCACTATTTTTAACAAGCATTAACCAATCATTTTTCCAAAGCAACAACCATGCTTTAAACCACAAGTATAGACCACTTACTTACAAGATCACTTACCATATGCATCCTTTAGCATTTAATGCTCAAATACAATATTTCAAATACTTTAAAACATGTTTAAACAATAGGTAACATGCTAATTAAAACGAGTTATACCTCCGGTCTCAACTTACCGCTAGTTCCAAGAATCTCTACCGGTTCTTCATCATAAGATAGATCCAGTCTCAACTCAATCTCCTCCACCGGCATAACATGCGATGGATCTAACCTATACCTCCGCAACACTGAAACGTGGAACGCATCATGAATCTTTCCCAACTTCGGAGGTAACCTTAAGCGGTACGCAATAGGACCAACACGCTCAACAACCTCGTATGGTCCAATGAATCTTGGGCTAAGCTTCCCTTTCCACCTAAACTTTACCTTTTCAGTTGTGCCTTTCAAAACATTGGGCATCGACGCAAACTTTTCCCTCGCTTCTGCGCAACACACAGGCGTACGACATTTTGTACCATACAACGCCTCGTAACGTTCCATCTGTATACTAGTATTGTAACTGTTATTGTAAGCAAACTCCACCAACGAAAACTGCTTCTCCCACGTTCCTTGGTACTCAAAAATAAAACACCTCAACATATCCTCAAGAACCTGAATCATGCGTTCTGACTGGCCATCCGACTGTGGATGATACGAGGTACTAAAACTCAATCGGCTCCCCAAAGCATGATGCAAACTCACCCAAAACCTTACGGTGAATTGCGGATCCCTATCCGATACTATGGATTTAGGCACCCCATGTAATCGCACAATCTTTGAGATATACAATTCAACCAACCACGTTAGCCTTACCCAGATGGTACTCAATAGCCAGATCATAATCTTTCAACAACTCCAACCACCTACGTTGTCTTAGGTTCAACTCTTTTTAAGACATGAAATACTTCAAACTCTTATGATTCGTGAAAACCACACATTTCTCCCCATAGAGGTAATGCCTCCAAACTTTCAAGGCAAACACCACCGCGGCAAGCTAGAGATTGTGAGTAGGGTAGTTACGTAACCAAGCCCAACATACGACGTATCACTATAAACAACGAACTCCTTTCCCGATTATGGTTGAACAAAGACTGAAGCTCGTGTCAAGGCTTCCTTCAACCTTTCAAAAGCTCGCTGCCTATCTTTCTTCTACTCGAACCGAACATTCTTCTGTAGCAACTTAGTTAACGGTACTGTTTAGACGCTTAATCCACTAACAGGAGTTTTCGGTACTGTTTAACCCATTTATCATTAGGGTACTCAGATAGAGTTTTCGGTACACGGATCTAAACCCCTCAACATCCAAAGCAACTTATTATAGTGCACTCAATCTTATGGCCGGCCAACTATATCCGATAAAAATTTTAAAACCACATCACTTGCCATTATAATTAACCATTTTAACATTTACCTCACTCTTTTTAACAGGCATTAACCAATCCTTTTTCCAAAGCAACAACCATGCTTTAAACCACAAGTATAGACCACTTACTTACAAGGATCACTTACCATGTGCATCCTTCAGCATTTAATGCTCAAATACAGTATTTCAAATACTTTAAAACATGCTTAAACAATAGGTAACATGTGAATTAAAACAAGTGCGGGAAACCATTACAACATAGCTCGACCGAGAGAGAATATCAATTTTACATACTTCTGAGTTTAAACCAGCATATCAAGCTAAGTTTAAACTCCCATAAACCACCTTTAAAACATTCCAATGCTGGAATCCACGTTCTCACTCACCAATACGCAAAACCTCAATTCACCGATGCGAAGTCAAGTGTCCGTAGCCTCCAACGCTTCACCAATCACTTTCGGACCAACTTCCCCTGCTTTGACCACAACACAACAGAGGATTAATGCATCTCAATGCATTCAAGACACGGCATTAACAAATCCTTTCAGATTTCCACAATCCTCTCAAGATTACCCATCCACAACAACCAAAATCATCATCAAAACATTCTCTAACACAAACCAGCCACAACCTAACAATCTAACAACACTTTTATCAGCAATCAACACCTAAAAACAGAATCAAAACAACCTAACACCCCCTTCATTCACGCAGTCACCAAACACCCAAAGAACACAAATCTAGCAACCTAAACAATTAGAGAATCAAGAGTTTCGTGATTCCATTGACAGCAACAACTTATCAACATTATAAAACATCCACAATATGAATTAAATCATCCTTAAAAACCAGAAAACAGATCCAATCCATGAATCAACTCATTTCCCTCAATTAACTCAATTAATCATTGAAAAATCATTAAAATCATATTAGAAACACAAAATCAAGGATCAAATGCTTGGGAATATCAGTAAAGAACCATACAATAGAGGAGATCTCAGACCTTACCCCTATTGTGAAGTTTCTCCCTCAATTGATATGATAAAAGCTAAGAGACGCAATATTAATGTAAGATTTTGTATAAACAATATTAGTTAAACAATTTGAAACCATAAAATCAAGTTAGAAACCATCTCACCTCTGGAATTTGATGAAAGCTTAAGTGTTTGGCTGAGGAGAGAATGGAGAGAAAAGTGGAGAGAAAAATAATGTGATTTATTTTCCAAATCCAATAACCACCTTTTAACCAAAAATCTCTTTTAATTGAATAATAAAACACATTAAAATAAGTCTAATTAAGGGAGAAACCATCAGAAACAAATTGGTAAAATAGCTCCTTAGAGATTCTAAGAATTTGACCCTTTTCATTTTAGTCACTAGAAAATCTCAATTTTCAAAACTTGCATTTTGGTCATCAGCCAAAATGTCGGACTTCCAAAACTCATTTTCTAAAATTGATTCCACCAAAAATAATTATATATTAAAAAATGATTTTAACTATTTTTCCATTTTTTTATCTCACCAAAAAATATACTGTCCCGAATCCGACTTGAATCTCTAACCCAGCCTACCAAACTGTGTAGTAACCCTCAAAACTGCTAGGCCCAAAAACTAGGGCATTACACAATTACTCAATTATATACACTGTGGACCAAAATGTAATTTCCATAAATTATAGGGACTTAATTAAAATTAAGAATACCAAACCTTCAATAGTCCAATTTTGTGCTCACATGTTAAATTCCAGCTTAAAACAATCATCCGAGCTCATTCTATTGCATACATAACATTCAGGGACCAAATTGCATAATTTCCAAACTTCAGCAGGCCGGTATGAACAAAAGCAATAGGGCGTACAGATACGGGCAAGCCCGTACCGATACGGCCTAATAACCATAACGGCTACATATACTGGTACACGAACCACCGTATCGATACGGTGTGTTGACCCATTCGTACCGATACGGTCTTGACCCCATATCGATCTTCCTTGTAATTTCCCAAAACCCAGAATTCCAATAACCAATTTGCGTACCGATACGGTACTGTGCGTATCTGTACAGCTATTCTAAAATTACAGGGGGTGTACCAGTACGCAAACCCATGTACCGATTCCCTAAGCTATTTTTCACTCAACTGAGCCTTCACCAGACCCTGCATACTGATCCTTGGGTACATGTATCAGTATGCGAAGGCCTGTAATGACCTCTAGGTCCAACATATGACTCTTTGGCTCACTCCACAATAAACTTTAAACATCTCCTAAACAACATATATCATCAAAAGCATGCTTGACATCAACATACCAACTTTTTAAACAATTCTAGCAAGCCAACACAATCAACCACATCTTCTAGAGGAATGCTTCCTACTCAACATTGAAAACATAATTCCAAACACATATCAAGCACCTTAATCCTCTTACAAGTTTATACCAATATTTAAAACCTACACGAACAAGGAGTTTAGCAAACCATACTTTGTATTGTTTCAAACCATACTTTGCAATCAAGTCCTTCGATATCTATTAAGTGTCTAAAAGTACTATTTTATTCACCCTTTTTATTCATATTATTGCTAGACTTAGGCTCATATTGGTTGCATTATTAGCCATTCATGCATGTTTGCATTGTTTCCTTGGTGGACAAGCTTTATTTCATATTTTGCTTAATTTTGTGGAAAAAGGGTGATGCCGATAGTTGTTTTTGTGTGTGTGTGCAGAATCACTTGCCTAAAAAAGGCTGGAACTAGTTGCCAGGGCAGTGCATGAAGGAAATGCTGACGCAATTGCCAGGGCAATGCATGAAGGAGATGCCGAGCTAGTTGCCAGGGCAATTGTTGATAAGGGATAAGATGATATGGCAGTCGAAATTGATGACTAGATAAGGCCAAGATGACGTGTAGCAAAGTTAAATCCCAATGGAGTTTGATTTCCATGAAGAGGTCAAAGAGAAATTAAATCCCAAAAAGATAGGAGAAGATCTAGAAGGAATTTAAATATAATAAAGAATTATATTCTTTTAAAGTATTTAATTCCAACGTAACTTCCTCCTCAAGAAGGACTTTAACCTAGCCATCTCTTATTTGAAGGATACCAAGCCGTCAAACTCAAGGGAGAGCAAAAAGGAGAGAGATTTCAACAAGGGCTTTCAACCATTCTTCATCTTTTTCTTTCTTATTCGATTGGGTTTATGTTAGGGATTCTTTGTTTTGTGTTTCTTTGGAACCTAGCCATGAACTAAATCTATTTGGCTATGGTTATTATGTTTTGTGGTTGTGAGAAACAATTGGATTTTGTTTAGGTATTAAGAGCTTGCACTTTCAATTCAAGGTTTTCTCATTCTTGGATTTTATTCTTGTTTGCGAGTGAATTGGGAGATGATATCGTAACTTTATCTATTTATCTAATATCAGGAGAGTTAGATTCAAGAAATGAATGAGTATGGTATTTATTTAGTCTATTGACGGTGAAGATTAATCTAGCTTAGGAATAAGTTAAGGATTTCAACTGCTAAGAGGAGTGCAAGATTGGTTGTTGTTCACCTTTGATTCACGCAGGGATGTATTGTCAAGGCATGCACAATTAGCTAGAGTTTCGACTTAGGAATAAGAAGAAACCATTGAAGAATGCTATGCCGAACCTTGAAGTTGCTGCCTAGCCAACTAAACAGTTGCCCAGGCAACCGTAGATTAGTTGCCAAGGCAACCTCGCTGCGCTAGTTGCCACGGCAACTGAGTTGCCCTTGCACTCTTTTACCAAGACGATCCAATTGGCTATCACTCTTCAACTCACGAGAACCTGGCCTATTCTCTCGTTTGATTACATCTTCTTTTACTTTATTTCTTTCTAGTTTAGTTGTTAGTTAAAACTCCTACAATTTTCTAATTGTGTTCTTTTACTTTTTACAGTGCAAGAGACCAGATTCTTGAAGTGGCACCAATCCCTATGGAGACGATATCTTTTATACTATAAATTGCGACGTGTACACTTGCACAATTGTGGAGCACTTATTACGCGCAACAAGTTTTTGGCGTCGTTGCCGGGGATTGGCAATAACAACTTCGTTTTTATTTTCTTGCACTTTTTATTTTTATTGTTTAAGATTCGAAGGGTTAACAAACTTTGGTTTTGCATTCATATATGACCAGGGCGAGACCGATTACACCAGAATATCCTTTTGATCCAAAAATCAAATGAACCTTGCAAAGACTCAGACAAAGGTTACGAGTAGCAATGGCTAATCAAGACGGAAATATGAATCAGGATGAGGAGTGATTCTTGCACGAAACAGAACTATTCGAGACTATCTTGAAGAAAATCTTGAAGGACTTATTCCAGGAGTTGTCACACCTGAAATTGAAGCCAACCACTTTGAGTTGAAACCGGTGATGTTCAATATTATCAACACAATTGGTCAATTTGGCAGCTTAGCAACTGAAGATGCATGACAACATCTTAAATCTTTCCTCGAGATTTGCAATTCATTCCAAATACAAGGAGTCACCCTAATGTTTTACGACTAAGATTATTCCCTTATTCACTGAGGGATAGGGCAAAAGCATGGTTGAATAGTATTCTTGCCGGATCAATAGGATCTTGGACCGATCTTTGTCGTGATTTCCTTGCTCGATTTAATCTTACAAATTTGACTGATAAGCTTCGTAACGAAGTTACTTCTTTTCGGCAGGCAGATGATGAATCCATGTATGAGGCTTGGGAGCAATATAGAGAACCTCTACACAAATGCCCCCTACATGGATTCCCAGTGTGGACACGAGTAAAAATGTTTTACAACACTGTGAATACACCACCAAGGATGATGCTAGATGCCTCGACAAACGACATACTCCTAGATAAGTCGTCGGAGGAAGCAATGCAAATTCTGAATAGACTTTCCAAGAATGATTATCAGTTCCCATCTGCTAGAAGAGGAGGAGTTAGACGCCAAGCCACAATACATGAACTGGATCATCAGATTCAATTTCAGCACAATTGGCCACTCTAACCAAGATGATCCAAAACATGCATAAACAAACCAATACACAGGAGGTCAAGGTAATAGATTCCTTTTGTGAGTTATGTGGTGGTAACCATAATTCTTCTAAATGTATGCAGAATCCGAAATCCAGCTTTTATGTAGGGAATTACAACCGGAACAACAATGTGATATCCAATACATACAATCCAGCTTGGAAGAAGCACCTGAATTTTTCATGGAGTAATCTCAACAATGCTCTAAACTAGAACAATCAGAATGCACAAGCATCGGGATTCCAACAAAATATGCCACAACAACACCTGACAACATCTAGTTCTTTGGAAAATTCTCTCAATGCTTTTATGTTGAAAACTGAATCTTATATGGCTGAGAATAGTAACTTCATAAAAAGAATTGATGCTTCTATTAACAGGACTGAGATGAGATTGCAAAACCAAGAGGCGGCAATCAAATCATTGGAAAATCAAGTCGGACAATTTGCTCAAAACCTGAATACTAGACCCCAATGAGGTTTACCTAACGATACTGAAGTCGTAAGAGGAACTGGCATGAGCAATGTAAGGCGACCACCACTTGAAGTGGCCAACAACTTAATGAGGCTCAAGCTCACTCATCAAATAAAACTCCACAAAAAGAACAAGATGAGCTCAGCGGTAAAGCCTCAGATGCTAAACCATGAATTACCGCGGCAACCAGCGATAAGCATGCCTCAGTAACCAACGATAGGCACGCCACGACAACCTCAGTTGACAATGCCTCGGCAACTCCAGTTGCCTCGACAATACCATCAATCAGGTTCTAGACCAATGAAAGGATCGAAGATATCCGACTTCCACCACCATTACCACAAAGGTTGAAGCGACAAAAGCAAGAATATCAATTCAAGAAGTTTCTTGATATCCTAAAGCAAGTCCATAAATGCCGAACTCTGCCAAGTTTCTGAAAGACATTGTGTCCAAGAGAACAAGGCTAGGAGAGTTTGAAACAGTTGCCGCAACAGAGGGATGCATGGCCATGTTGCACAATCGCATGCCACTCAAGTTGAAAGATCCTGGAAGTTTCACAATACCCTGTTCCATTGGAAACCACTATGTCGGGAAAGCATTATGTGACCTTGGAGTAAGCATAAACTTAATGCCTAAATCGGTTTTCCATAAACTAGGAATCGGGAAGGCAAGACCTACAATAGTTATACTACAGCTAGCTGACAGATCCTATGTGCATCCAGAGGGAAAAATCGAAGACATACTGGTAAAAGTTGATAAATTTATTTTTCCAATGACTTTATTGTTTTGGATTGTGAAGCAAAGAAACATGCACCTATCATTCTCGAGAGACCCTTCCTAGCAACAGGGAGAACCTTGATCGATGTTGAAAAGGGAGAACTCACAATGAGGGTGAATGACCAGCAAGTTAAACTAAATGTGCTCCAAATACTAAGGCATGCCGATGATCCAAAAGAATTCCAACTTCTTCATGCCATGGCAAAGTTTGACTTCGACGAGGAATTTAGTTACCTTGGCAACTACATTGCCGATCAAGAGGAACTTGAGGAGTATGAAGAACCGATCAATGAGGAACAACAAGAAGAGGCAAATTGGTTAGTCAATCGACCAGGTACATACCTTGAACCATTGGATTACTCAGGTAAGGAAGGTAAACTCAAAAAGCCCTCCATTGAACAACCATCGATTCTTGAGTTGAAACAGTTGCCAGAGCAACTAAAATATGCTTACTTGGGAACGGATAATACATTGCCTGCAATTATTTCCTATAAGTTACAGCCTGAGCAGGAAAAGAAGCTGATCAAAATGTTGCTGCTACACAAGAAGGCAATAGGGTGGACAATTGCCGATATGAAGGGAATTAGCCCGGCAGTGTGCATGCATAAGATTTTGTTGGAAGATGATCACAAACCTTCGATTGAGGCCCAGAGGAGACTGAATCATGCCATGAAAGGGGTTGTACTGAAAGAAATCATCAAGTGGCTTGACGCCGGCATCATATACCCTATCTCTGATAGTACATGGGTAAGTCTGGTACAATGTGTACCCAAAAAGGGAGGTATAACGGTGGTAAGTAATGAAAACAATGAACTCGTTCCAACCAGGACTGTGACCGGTTGGAGGGTTTGTATGGATTACCGAAAGCTAAATAAAGCCACTAGGAAAGATCACTTCCCCTTACCCTTTATTGATCAAATGCTTGACCATCTTGCAGGTAAACCCTTTTATTGTTTTATTGATAGCTATTCAGGTTACAATCAAATTGCCATAACACCAGAATATTAAGAAAAGACAACCTTCACATGCCCATACGATACTTATACCTTCCGAAGGATGCCATTCGGATTGTGCAATGCCCTGCTGATAAGTGTTCAAAAGTACTATTTTTCTTACCCTTTTTACTCATATTATTGTTAGACTTAGGCTCATATTAGTTGCATAGTTAGCCATTCATGCATTAATCCATGTTTCCTTCAATCGTTGAGCTTGATTACATAACTTGGTGATTTTTGTGGAAATAGATGCTGCTTTGGTGTGTTTTTGTGTGTGTATGTGCAGGATCACTTGCCAAAGCAATGCCGAGCTAGTTGCCAGGGCAATGCATGAAGGATATGCCGAGCTAGTTGCCAGGGCAGTGCATGAAGGAGACGCCGAGCCAGTTGCCATGGCATTTGTCGACAAAGACCAAAAGCAATATGGATATCGAAATTCATGATTTTACAAGCCCAAGATGACATGGAGCAAGGCCCAAGCCCAAAGGAATTTGATTGCCATGCAGAGATTAAAGAAGAATTAAATTCCAAGAGGATAAGAGAAGTTCTAATAGGAATAAAATTATATTCTTTAAAGATAATTTAATTCCAACTCAAACTCCTCCTCAAAGAAGGACTTTGGCCTAGCCCTATAAATATCAAGGAGATTTCGACAATTCGAGAGAGAGAGAGCAAGAGGGAAATTTCGCAAGTCCAAGTAGGGCAAGAGGAGAGAATTTTCGACAAGCATCAAGGGCAAGGAGGATTTCGACAAGCCTCTTCCTTCATCTTTGTTCGATTGGGTTCATGCTAGGGATTAATTATCTTGTGTTTCTTTGGAACCTAGCCATGAACTAAATTTACTTGGCTATGGTTATTGTGTTTTGTGGTTGTGAGGAACTATTGGTTTTTGTTTAGGTAATAAGAGTTTGCACTTTTCTATTTCAAGGTTTATTCATTCTTGGTTCCTATTATTGCTTGCAGTGAATTGGGAGAGGATCTCGTGATTTCATCCATTTATCTAATATCGGGAGAGTTAGATTCAAGAAACGAATGAATATGATCTTTATGCAATCCAATGATGGTGAAGATTAATCCGGCTTAGGAATAAGTTAAGGATTTCAACGGCTAAGAGGAGCGCAAGATTGGTTGTTGTTCACCCTTGATTCACGCAGGGGATGTATTATCAAGGCATGCACAAGTAGCTAGAGTTTCGACTTAGGGATAAGAAGAAACCATTGAAGAACGCTCCGCCGAACCTTGAAGTTGCTGCCCGATCGCCCAAGTAGTTGCCCAACTAGTCGCCCAAGCAACCATCAATTAGTTGCCAAGGCAACCCGTTGTACAGTAAGTCACCACGGCAACCGAGTTGCCCATGCACTCTTTTACCAAGACAATCCAATCGGCTATCACACCTCAACTCACGATAACCTAGCCTATCTCTCTCAATTGAATTCATCTTTTATTTTATTTTATTGCTTTCTAGATTAGTAATTAGTTAAACTTGATAATCCTTTACTTGTGTTTTTACTTTTTACAATTACAAGAGACTAGATTCTTGAAGTGGCACCAATCCTCGTGGAGACGATATCTTTTATACTATAACTTGCGACGTGTATACTTGCACAATTGCGTAGCACTTATTACGCAAACAAGTTTTTGGCGCCGTTGCCGGGGATTGGCAATAGCGACTTTGTTTTTACTTTCTTGCACTTTCTTTTTATTTTTCTTGTTTAAAATTCAAAGGGCTAACAAACTTTGGTTTTGCATTGGTATATGACCAGGGCGAGACCGACTTCACCAGAATATCCCTTTGATCCGTAAATCGAACGAACCTTACAAAGACTTAGACGAAGGATAAGAGAAGCAATGGCAAATCAAGACGGCAATATTAATCAAGATGTTCGAGCGGGAGGAGGAGTGATTCTTGCACGAAACACTATTATTCGAGACTATCTTGAAGAAGATCTTGATGGACTTAACCCGGGAGTTGTCGCACCCGAAATTGAAGCCGACCACTTTGAGTTGAAACCGGTAATGTTTAATATGATCAACACAATAGGTCAATTTGGCGGCTCAAAGAATCAAGATGCACGACAACATCTGAAATCTTTCCTCGAGATTTGCAACTCGTTCAAGATACACGGAGTCACCCCTGATGTCTTACGATTAAGATTATTCCCCTATTCACTGAGGGATAGGGCGAAAGCATGGCTAAATAGCATTCCTGCCGGATCCATAGCATCTTGGACTGATCTTTGTCGTGATTTCCTTGCTAGATTTAATCCTACAAATTTAACTGATAAGCTTCGTAACGACATTACTTCTTTTTCGCAGACGGATGATGAATCCATGTACGAGGCTTGGGAGCGATATAGAGAACTTCTACAAAATGCCCTCTACACGGATTCCCGGTGTGGACTCAAGTGACAATGTTTTACAATGCCGTGAATACACCAACAAGGATGATGCTAGACGCCTCGGCAAACGGCATACTCCTAGATAAGTCACCGGAAGAAGCAATGCAAATCTTAAACAGGCTGGCCAAGAATGATTATCAATTCCCATCTACCAGAAGAGGAGGAGTTAGACGCCAAGCCACAATACATGAACCAGATCATCGATTCAATTTCGGCACAATTGGCCGCTTTAACCAAGATGGTCCAGAACATGCAAAAACCAAACAACACACATGAAGTCAAGGTAATGGATTCTTTTTGTGAGTTATGTGGCGATAACCATAATTCTTCTGAATGTATGCAAGAATCCGAATCTAGCTTCTATGTGGGGAATTACAATCGGGGCAACAACATGATGTCAAATACATACAATCCAGCTTGGAAGAAGCACCCAAATTTTTCATGGAGTAATCCCAACAATGCTCTAAACCAGAACAATCGAAATGCACAAGCATCGGGATTCCAAAGAAAATATGCCATGGCAACAGATGCCGCGAGAACAACCGACAACATCTAGTTCTTTGGAAAATTCTCTAAATGCTTTTATGATGAAAACTGAATCTTATATGGCTGAGAATAGTAATTTCATAAAAAGAACTGATGCTTTTATTAACAGGACCGAGATGAGATTGCAAAACCAAGAGGCGGCAATCAAATCATTGGAAAATCAAGTCGGACAATTTGCTCAAAATCTGAACACTAGACCACAAGGAGGTTTACCTAGCGATACTGAAGTCGCAAGAGGAACGGCCATGAGCAATGTAAGGCAATCACCACCAGTGGCCAACAACTTAGAGAGGTTCAAACCCGCTCGTCAAACAAAACTCCACAAAAAGAGCAAGACGAACCTAGCGACAAAGTCTCAGATGCTGAACCAAGAATTGCTACGGCAACCGGCAATAAACATGCCTCGGCAACCGATGACGCCTCGGCAACTTGCGATAAGCACGCCGCGGCAACCCCAGTTGGTAACACATCGGCAACTCGGATGTCCCCTGTAATGCCGTCAATCAGGTTTCAAACCAATGAAAAGATCGAAGATATCCGACTTCTACCACCATTCCCACAAAGGTTGAAGCGACAAAAGCAAGAATACCAATTCAAGAAGTTTCTTGATATCCTAAAGCAAGTCCACATCAACTTGCCATTGGTGGAAGCAATTGAACAAATGCCAAACTATGCCAAGTTTCTTAAAGACATTGTGTCCAAGAGAACAAGGCTAGGAGAGTTTGAAACAATTGCCGCAACAGAGGGATGCATGGCAATGTTGCACAATCGTATGCCGCCCAAGTTGAAGGATCCCGGAAGTTTCACAATACCTGTTCTATTGGAAATCACTATGTCGGGAAAGCACTATGCGACCTAGGGGCTAGCATAAACTTGATGCCTAAATCGGTTTTCCGAAACTAGGAATCGGGAAGGCAAGACCTACAACAGCTTATGCTACAGACTAGCCGACAGATCCTATGTGCATCCAGAGGGAAAAATCGAGGACATACTGGTAAAAGTTGATAAATTTATTTTTCCGCTGACTTTATTGTTTTAGATTGTGAAGCGGATGAGCATGCGCCTATCATTCTCGGAAGACCATTCCTAGCGACAGGAGAACTTTGATTGATGTTGAAAAGGAGAACTCACAATGAGGGTGAATGACCAGCGGGTAAAACTAAATGTGTTCCAAACACTAAGGCATGCCGATGATCCGAAGAATGCCAACTACTTCATGCCACGGCAGAGTTTAACCGATGAGGAATTTAGTTGCCTCGGCAACTACATTGCCGATCAAGAGGAACCTGAGGAGTATGAAGAGCCGGTCGATGAGGAACAACCAGAAGAGGCAAATTGGCTAGTCAATCGACCAGGTACATACTTTGAACCACTGGACTACTCAGGTAAGGAAGGTAAGATCGAAAAACCCTTTATCGAAAATCCACCAATTCTTGAGTTGAAACAATTGCTAGAGCAACTGAAATATGTATACTTAGGGATCGATAATACATTACCTGTAATTATTTCCTCTAAGTTACAGCCTGAGTAGGAAAAGAAGTTGATCAACATGTTGAAGCTACATAAAAAGGCAATAGGGTGGACAATTGCCGACTTGAAGGGAATTAGCCCGGCGGTGTGCATGCACAAGATCTTGTTGGAAGATGATCACAAACCTTCAATTGAGGCCCAAAGGAGACTGAATCATGCCATGAAAGGGGTTGTAATGAAAGAAATCATCAAGTGGCTTGACGCCGGCATTATATACCCTATCTCTGATAGTACGTGGGTAAGTCCGGTACAATGTGTGCCGAAAAAGGGAGGTATAACAGTGGTAAGCAATGAAAATAATGAACTTATCCCAACCAGGACTGTGACCGGTTGGAGGGTTTGTATGGACTATCGAAAGCTAAACAAAGCCACTAGGAAAGATCACTTCCCATTACCCTTTATTGATCAAATGCTTGACTGTCTTGCAGGTAAACCCTTTTACTATTTTCTTGATGGTTATTCAGGTTACAATCAGATTGCCATAGCACCAGAAGATCAAGAAAAGACAACCTTCACATGCCCCTACGGTACTTATGCCTTCCGAAGGATGCCGTTCGGATTGTGTAACGCCCCGGCAACCTTCCAAAGATGCATGATGGCGCTCTTTTCAGACATGGTCGAAGACTTCCTTGAGATCTTCATGGATGATTTTTCAGTTTTTGGTAATGACTTCGACGGCTGTCTCGGCAATTTAGAGAGGGTGTTGGCAAGATGCGAAGAAACGGATTTAGTCCTCAATTGGGAGAAATGCCACTTTATGGTAGATGAAGGAATAGTGCTCGCCATAAGATTTCATCCAAGGGAATTGAAGTAGACAAAGCCAAGGTGGACGTGATCGAGAGATTACCCCACCAAATTCGGTTAAAGGAATTGAAGTTTTCTCGGACATGCGGTTTTTACAGGAGGTTCATTCATAACTTTTCTAAAATCACTAAACCTTTGTGTAATCTGCTTGAACAGGATAAAGTCTTCGATTTTGATGATTCTTGCACTCAAGCATTTGAAACCCTAAAGAAAAAGCTTGCCTCGGCACCCATTGTTGTTCCACCAGATTGGACGCTACCTTTTGAGCTCATGTGTGATGCAAGTGATTTCGCGGTAGGAGCAGTCCTAGGCCAACGCACAGTAAGACCTTCCATGTGATATACTACGCTAGTAAAACTCTTAACGATGCTCAAGTGAATTACACAACAACGGAGAAAGAGTTACTAGCTGTAGTTTTCGCATTTGACAAGTTCGATCCTATTTAATTGGTACAAAGGTAATTGTTCATACGGACCATTCGGCAATCAAATACTTATTTGCTAAAAAGGATGCTAAACCTCGTTTGATTCGTTGGATATTACTTTTACAAGAATTTGATATTGAAATTAAGGACGGAAAAGAAACAGAAAATCAAGTGGCGATCACTTATCACGTTTGGAACGCAATAGGGAAGAGGACGCGGATCTAGAGATATGCGATGCATTCCCGATGAACAAATTCTAATCGCCTCGGCAACCCTTGACGCCTCGACAGCCCATGACGCCTCGGCAACCATGGAAGTACACGCCTCGGCAACTCTCGACGCCGCAGCAGTCTTTGACGAGCACGCCTCGGCAATTTTGGGAGCGAACACTACGGCAAAGACATGCCCCGGCAATACCCGTACGCAGATTTAGTTAACTTCCTTGTTTGTGGTATTTTCCCGTATGGCATTACTCACCAAGGGAAGAAGCGGTTCCGCCATAATGCTAAGCATTACTTTTGGGACGAGCCTCTTTTGTTTAAACAATGTGCAGATCAGGTTATACGCCGATGTGTCCTCAAGAAGAGCAACAGAATGTACTCCGGCAATGCCATTCTTCACCCTATGGAGGACATTTTGGAGGAACTCGTACATGACCAAAGTCTTGCAATCCGTTTGTATTGGCCAACATTGTACAAAGATGCCCAAGACTTTTACAAGCAATGTGATCGTTGCGGAGGGACGGGCAATATCTCTAGGCGACATGAGATGCCACTCGAGAACATCATCGAGGTGGAACTGTTCGATGTATGGGGATCGATTTTATGGGACCTTTTCCATCTTCATTCGGCAACCTCTACATCTTACTCGCCGTCGACTATGTGTCTAAATGGGTAGAGGCAGCTGTAGTTCCCAACGACGATTCCAAGACCGTGCAACGATTCCTGCAGAAAAACATATTTACACGGTTTGGGATGCTTTGAGAGCAATTATCAGCGACGGGGGCAAGCATTTTGACAATGTAGACTAATTGCCAAGATGTTGCAACGCTCGCATATCACACAAGATCGCCACGGCATATCACCCACAAACCAATGGGCAAGCGAAATCTCCAACCGAGAGTTGAAGGGAATACTCGAGAAAGTTGTAAATCCCTCAAGGAAGGATTGGTCATTAAGACTAGATGACGCACTTTGGGCATATCGCACTGCATTCAAAACACCCTTAGGTATGTCCCCCTTCCGACTTGTCTATGGTAAAACATGTCATCTACCGTGGAAATCGAGCACAAGGCGTCTTGGGCAATCAAGACCGTGAATATAGATTGGGAAAGTGCGGACAAAAAAGCGCTTGATGGATCTCAATGAGATAGAAGAATTTCGTGCACTCGCCTATAACAATGCACGAATCTACAAGGAGAAAACAAAGTGATGGCATGACAAGAAACTATTGCCACGGCAATTCACGCCAGGGCAACTAGTTCTCCTATTCAATTCTCGGCTAAAACTTTTCCCGGGAAAGCTGAAATCAAGATGGTCGGGACCATTTGAAGTCGTCAAACCATTCTCCCATGGCGCCGTGATAATCAAGTCCATCTCTGACAACCATGAATTCAAAGTTAATGGACAAAGATTGAAGCACTACAATGGTGCCCATGTGGAACGTAACAAGGAAGTGGTCAATTTAGGAGATGCATGAGCATGCTCTCCCCTTTGTTATTTTTATTTTTATTTTTATTTTTATTTATTTTTGTTTTTGTCGATTATTTAATTATTTATTTTTCATTTTTTTTTCCGATTATTATTTTTTATTATTTTATTATTTTGCCGATTATTAGTAGTTTTAGGATAGATTTTTTTTATTCAAGTCTAAGAATCCTATTACACATCTTTATTTATTTTCTTTATTAGTTTATCTTTAATTTTAATCCTTATTTGATTGGTTTTTGAATTGTAGGAAAGGAAGTTCAAGAGAAAGAAGGAATTCTAAACCAAGTAGGAAAACATCTTCAACAAGGAAACTAATGGGCTGAATCTAAGGCTTATATAAAGCCTCCAATTCATCCTAACCAAAACCCCTTTTGTCGAAAATTCCTACCAAACCCTAACCCAATTGTCGATTTCCCCTAATCCCACCCACCTATCTTTTCTATAAAACCCATCACCCTTAACCTATTCCTACTTTCTATCTTGCAACTTTTTAGTTTCTTTTCTTTTCTTTGTTTTTACTCACAACCAAGATCATACATGGCATCCAAGATTAAACTTTTAGTTCATCCAAGTTCCTCCAAAGAACCAAGATACAAGAAGTTTGCTACACCGTGTTTCAAGAAAGATTTCAATCAAAGTTTGAAAGCCGGAAGATTCATGAAGAACAAGGCTTTGAATACTCCAGATCTCAAGATTTCAGCCTTGAACCATTCATCTTCAAAAGGATTGCAAATCAAAAGTGGCAAATCTTTTGCCATCAACCGGAACCGGGTAACATCTCATGGGTAAGAGAATTCTATGCTCACTCACCTAACCCGGATAATCCTTATGTTTTTGTTTGTGACAAGGCCATACTTATAAGTCCCGAAAGCATCAACACCTTTTACGGACTTTACATTGAGAAGGACGAACATCAAGCCTTCGTTGACCAAATCAATCCCAAGCAACTCGACAAGGTGCTTCAAGAACTCACTCAACCGGGAACTCATTGGAACGACGGTAAATACAAGGGCACGGTAAATCGCCTTCGGCTTAAACCCGAGGCAAAACTATGGAATAAGTTTGTTAAAACTTCTTTAATGCCCTCCACACACAATACTACCGTTGACATACCACGTCTTTTGCTCATACATTCTATTTTGCATAATCGCATCATTAACATTGGAAAAATTATTTGCGATGAGATTTTTGTATGCAGCTCAAAAGATAAGGGTTATCTTTTCTTCCCTTGCTTAATTTCCAATCTTTGCAAGGAGATGCATGTCCCGAGTGAGTCCACCGATGAAAAGGCCCTACCCAAGTCTGGTTGGAATCAAACACTAATCCGGAAGCTAATGGGAGAGGCACCGGAGATTCTTCAAGGCCTCCAATTGCCACGGCAACTCCTGCCACAAGGGCGGAAATCCCTAATGACCAAGCACCTAACGCCAGGCAACAACTCGGCCATTAATCCCGGGACACTTTGAAGCACTTTTGCACCCATTGGAAAGCCGCCTAAGGCAAATTGAAGATTGGCAACTAATGTTCATGCGGTACATGAAGGAGCACAACAATGCCATCACCCAAGTCATCCTAGAAAAGTACCGGACAACCGTGTGCCGTTCCCAATATTTCCGCCGATATCCTTGCCACGGCAACCAAGGAAGCTGACGCCACGGCAACCAACTCGACAATGCCCGACAACCACTAAAAAGCCAAAGGTAAAGCACCTATGTCGAATCAACTCCTACGGAATCATTTTCTGATTTTTCAGATTCGACGAGTCCTCCATTGAACCAATAAAGACCGCACCAATTGAATCCTCCAAACGAAAAGCCATTGACATTGATGAAGAGGATGATGAGGACAACCCCGTACGAGGATCGATTCCACCACCGGCAACAAGAAAACAACCATCGCGTTCAAGCAAGAAAGTCAAAACGCCAACTAGAAGGAAACTAATCATCTACGATGACGAACTCTCGGAGTAAGTCCTCGTATGCATTTTATTTTTATTTTGCGTTATTTTTATGCATGCATTGAGGACAATGCCTCACTCGAGTTTGGGGGGGATTGTTATTAGTAATTACCATGTTTAGTTACATTAATCTTAAGCATTACATTTAGGATACATAAATTGCTTGCCATGCCTTTAATTGGAACAAAAATTGCTTAGATTTGATGAATATTCAATGATGACTTTACCAATGCACTTAATTGATAGAATTTTTATTCTAGGATAACCATGAAAAAAAAACTTAGAATTTTACTATGATGCTAAATTTGATGAAACACTGTTGTGGTTTGATTGATTTAAGGAGTTCTAGTAAACTTAGGTTGATAATTAACTAATTGGGAGATTAGAATAAAAATTGGATGAAGGCTAGAGATGCCCGAAATTGGCTCTAGCATATGCAAAAAAATTGATCACTAGAGGTGACCGAAACTGGCTCTAGGAGGCGTTAAAATTTTTTTAACTAGAGGTGCCCAAACCGCTCTAGTCGATTAAATTAACTTAAGAAAACTAAAAATAAAACACTAGAGGTGCCCGAAATTGGCTCTAGTTAAAACAAGTTAAAAAGAACCCAATGAAGTAATTTGAAAACCTATTGTTTGCATAGAATTCGAAAAATCAACTTGCACACAACTCCGCACACACTCACAAGCTTTATAGTTTGATTCCGAGTAACTCCTCGCTTTTTTCGAAAAATAAAAAAGCCAATCATACTTTGTGCCCCGGTTCAGAGAATTGAAATCAAGTTCAAAGCTAAGTTTGTGAAAATTTGAAGTCTTGGCGGTAATTATGAGTTTGCATTGCTTGAGGACAAGCAATAGTTCGAGTTTGGGGTGTGATAAGTGTTCAAAAGTACTATTTTTCTTACCCTTTTTACTCATCATATTATTGTTAGACTTAGGCTCATATTAGTTGCATAGTTAGCCATTCATGCATTAATCCATGTTTCCTTCAATCGTTGAGCTTGATTACATAACTTGGTGATTTTTGTGGAAATAGATGCTGCTTTGGTGTGTTTTTGTGTGTGTATGTGCAGGATCACTTGCCAAAGCAATGCCGAGCTAGTTGCCAGGGCAATGCATGAAGGATATGCCGAGCTAGTTGCCAGGGCAGTGCATGAAGGAGACGCCGAGCCAGTTGCCATGGCATTTGTCGACAAAGACCAAAAGCAATATGGATATCGAAATTCATGATTTTACAAGCCCAAGATGACATGGAGCAAGGCCCAAGCCCAAAGGAATTTGATTGCCATGCAGAGATTAAAGAAGAATTAAATTCCAAGAGGATAGGAGAAGTTCTAATAGGAATAAAATTATATTCTTTAAAGATAATTTAATTCCAACTCAAACTCCTCCTCAAAGAAGGACTTTGGCCTAGCCCTATAAATATCAAGGAGATTTCGACAATTCGAGAGAGAGAGAGCAAGAGGGAAATTTCGGCAAGTCCAAGTAGGGCAAGAGGAGAGAATTTTCGACAAGCATCAAGGGCAAGGAGGATTTCGACAAGCCTCTTCCTTCATCTTTGTTCGATTGGGTTCATGCTAGGGATTAATTATCTTGTGTTTCTTTGGAACCTAGCCATGAACTAAATTTACTTGGCTATGGTTATTGTGTTTTGTGGTTGTGAGAAACTATTGGTTTTTGTTTAGGTAATAAGAGTTTGCACTTTTCTATTTCAAGGTTTATTCATTCTTGGTTCCTATTATTGCTTGCGAGTGAATTGGGAGAGGATCTCGTGATTTCATCCATTTATCTAATATCGGGAGAGTTAGATTCAAGAAACGAATGAATATGATCTTTATGCAATCCAATGATGGTGAAGATTAATCCGGCTTAGGAATAAGTTAAGGATTTCAACGGCTAAGAGGAGCGCAAAGATTGGTTGTTGTTGTTCACCCTTGATTCACGCAAGGATGTATTATCAAGGCATGCACAAGTAGCTAGAGTTTCGACTTAGGGATAAGAAGAAACCATTGAAGAACGCTCCGCTGAACCTTGAAGTTGCTGCCCGATCGCCCAAGTAGTTGCCCAACTAGTCGCCCAAGCAACCATCAATTAGTTGCCAAGGCAACCCGTTGTGCAAAGTCGCCACGGCAACCGAGTTGCCCATGCACTCTTTTACCAAGACAATCCAATCGGCTATCACACCTCAACTCACGATAACCTAGCCTATCTCTCTCAATTGAATTCATCTTTTATTTTATTTTATTGCTTTCTAGATTAGTAATTAGTTAAACTTCGATAATCCTTTACTTGTGTTTTTACAGTGCAAGAGACTAGATTCTTGAAGTGGCACCAATCCCTGTGGAGACGATATCTTTTATACTATAACTTGTGACGTGTATACTTGCACAATTGCGTAGCACTTATTACGCGCAACACCTGCCAACCTTTCAAAGATACATGATGGCACTCTTTTCAGACATGGTCGAAAACTTCCTTGAGATCTTCATGGATGATTTTTCTGTTTTTGGTAATGACTTCGACAGTTGCCTCGGCAATTTAGAAAAGGTGTTGGCAAGATGTGAATAATCTGATTTAGTCATTAATTGGGAGAAGTGCCATTTTATGGTAATGAAGGATTAGTGCTAAGCCACAAAATTTCATCCAAGGGAATCGAAGTAGATAAAGCCAAGGTGGACGTGATCGAGAGATTACCCCCACCAAGTTCGGTTAAAGGAATCCAAAGATTTCTCGCACATGCAGGTTTTTATAGGAGGTTCATTCATAATTTTTCTAAGATTACTAAACCCTTGTGCAATTTGCTTGAACAAGATAAAGTCTTCAATTTTGATGATTCTTGCAACCAAACATTCGAAACCCTAAAGGAAAAGCTTACCTCGGCACCCATTTTCGTTCTATCCAATTGGATGCTAGCTTTTGAGCTCATGTGTGATGCAAGTGATTTCACAGTAGGAGTAGTCCTAGGTCAACGCACAGGTAAGACCTTTCATGTGATATACTACGCTAGTAAAACTCTTAATAGCGCTCAAGTGAATTACACAACAACGAAGAAAGAGTTACTAGCCGTAGTTTTCGCATTTGACAAGTTCCGATCCTATTTGATTGGTACAAAGGTAATTGTTCATATGGACCATTCGGCAATTAAGTATCTATTTACTAAAAAGGATGCCAAACCTCGTTTGATTCGTTGGATATTGCTTTTACAAGAGTTTGACATTGAAATTACGGATAGGAAAGGAACAAAAAATCAAGTGGCCGATCACTTATCACTCTTAGAACTTAATAGGGAGGAGGACGCAGATTTAGAGAT
Source organism: Hibiscus mutabilis (assembly GCA_019671005.1). Classification (NCBI taxonomy): domain Eukaryota; kingdom Viridiplantae; phylum Streptophyta; class Magnoliopsida; order Malvales; family Malvaceae; genus Hibiscus; species Hibiscus mutabilis. Next base: position 21,940,165 of record CM033746.1, on the reverse strand, counting down.
ATACGATGCATTCCTAAATGAGCAACTGTTAGTTGCCTCGACAACCATGGATGTGTATGCCTCGACAACCCTTGACGCGCATGCCGCGACAACTCTAGACGTGCACGCCTCGGCAACCATGGAAGAAGTTGCCACGGCAACACATGCCTCAACAATACCCTGGTACGCGAATTTAGTTAATTTCCTTATTTGTGGTATTTTACCTTATGGCCTTACTCACCAAGGAAGAAGTGGTTCTGCCATGATGCTAAGCATTACTTTTGGGACGAGCCTCTTTTGTTTAAACAATGTGTAGATCAGGTTATACGCCAATGTATCCCTGAAGAGGAGCAGCAGAATGTACTCCGACAATGCCATTCTTCACTCTGTGGAGGATATTTTGGAGGAACACGTACTGCGACCGAAGTTTTGCAATCCGGTTTGTATTGGCCAACACTGTACAAAGATGCCCAAGAGTTTTACAAGCAATGTGATCGTTGCCAGAGGACGGGCAGTATCTCTAGACGACATGAGATGCCGCTCCAAAACATCCTTGAGGTGGAATTGTTCGATTTGTGGGGTATCAATTTTATGGGACCTTTCCCATCTTTATTCAGCAACCTCTACATTCTACTTGCCGTCGACTACGTGTCTAAATGGGTTGAGGCAGTTGCAGTTCCCGCCAACGATTCCAAGACCGTGCAACGATTCTTGTAGAAAAATATATTTACACGGTTTGGGATGCCGAGAGCAATTATCAGTGATGAAGGCAAGCACTTTGACAACAGACTTATTGCCAAGATGTTGCAACGCTTCGGCGTGTCACACAAAATTGCCATGGCATATCACCCACAAACCAATGGGCAAGCAGAAATTTCCAACCGGGAATTGAAGGGTATACTCGAGAAAGTTGTAAATCCCTGTAGGAAGGATTGGTCAGTAATACTAGATGATGCACTTTGGGCATATCACACTGCATTCAAAAATCCTTAGGTATGTCTTCCTTCCAACTTGTCTATGGCAAAACATGCCATCTACCGGTGGAAATCGAACACAAGGCATATTAGGCAATCAAGACCATGAATATGGATTGGGAAACTGCCGGGCAAAAGCGCTTGTTAGACCTCAACGAGATAGAAGAATTCCATGCACTCGCCTATAACAATGCACGAATCTACAAGGAGAAAACAAAGCAATGACATGACAAGAAACTATTATCGAGGTAATTCATGCCAGGGCAACTAGTTCTCATATTCAATTTTCGGCTAAAACTTTCTCCGAGAAAACTGAAATCAAGATGGTCGGGACCATTTGAAGTTGTCAAACCATTCTCCCATGGTGCCGTGATAATCAAGTCCATCACTGACGAACATGAATTCAAAGTTAACTGACAAAGATTGAAGCACTACAACGGTGCCCGTGTGGAACGCAACAAAGAAGTGATCACCTTAGGAGATGCATGAGCATGCTCTCCTTTCGATATTTTCTTTTTATTTTTATTTTTTCAAACTATTTATTTTTTTGTTTATTAATTTCGGTTATTTTTCTTTTTAGGATAAATTTATTTATTTTCTTTAAGATTAAGACTACATATTTCTTTCATATTTATCTAATTGTTTTTAAATTTTAGGTTTAAGAATTTCTTTGCACAGCTTTATTTATTTTCTTTTATTAGTTTATCTTTAATTTTAATCCTTATTTTATTTGGTTTTGAATTGTAGGAAAAGAGTTCAAGATAAAGAGGGATTTGATTCAAGAATAAAGCTTCTTCAACAAGGAAAATAATGGGCTAAATCTAAGGCTTATTTTAAGCCTCCAATTTACCCTAAATAAACCCTACATAGGCTGCCAAACCCTTCACCAAATCCCCTAGCCGTGCCCTTCCCCCAAACAAAACCCTCGTTTTCTTTCTTTCAAATTAATCCCACCCACCATATTTACTACATATCTTTTCTGTTTAACCCATCACCCTTAACTTCCAAGAAACCTATTCCTACTTTTATCTTGTAACTCTTTAGCTTCTTTTGCTTTCTCTTCTTTGTTTCTACCAAACTCACAACCAAGATCATCCATGGCATCCAAAATTGAATTTTTGGTTCATCCAAGTTCCTCCAAAGAACCAAGATACAAGAAGTTTGCTACACCGGTGGTTCAAGAAAGATTTCACTCCAAGTTTAAAAGCCGGAAGATTTGCGAAGAACAAGGCTTCGAATACCTCAACTCTCATTAAGATTTCAACCTTGAACCATTCATCTTCGAAAGGATTGCACATCAAAAGTGGCAAATCTTTTGCCATCAATCGGAACCGTGTAACATCTCATGGGTAAGAGAATTCTATGCTCACTCACCTAACCCAGATAATCCCTATGTTTTTGTTCGTAATAAGGCTATACTCATAAGCCCCAAAGCATCAACACCTTTTACGGGCTCTATGTTGAGAAGAACGAGCATCAAGTCTTTGTTGATCAACTCACGCCCAAGCAACTCGACAAGGTGCTTCAAGAACTGACTCTACCGGGAACTCATTGGAACGACAGTAAATATAAGGGCACGGTAAATCGCCTTCGGCTTAAACCCGAGGCAAAATTATGGAATAAGTTTGTTAAAAGTTCTCTAATGCCCACAACACACAATACCACCATTGATACACCTCGTCTTTTGCTTATACATTCTATCTTGCATAATCGCACAAAAGATAATGGTTCTCTTTTCTTCCCTTGCTTAATTTCCAATCATTTCAAGGAGACGCATGTCCCAAGTGAGTCCACTGATGAAAAGGCCCTACCAAAGCCTGGTTGGAACTGAGCACAAATATGAAAGCTAATAGGAGAGGCATCGGTAAAATCCTCAACGCCTTCAATTGCCGCGACAACTCCTGCCACCTCGGCAACTCCTAATGCCCAACCAACTAATGCCCGGGCAACTCGGACAGCAACCCCGAGACAACTTGAAGCACTCTTACAACCGTTGCCGAACTACCTTAGGCAAATTGAAGACCGACAAATAATGTTCATGCAGTACATGAAGGATCACAACAATGCCATCACCCAACTCTTCCTAGAAAAGTATCCGGATAGTCGCGTGCCATTTCCCATCTTTCCTGCCGAAATCCTTGCCACGATAACTGCAACAGAAGATGTCGCGACAACCAAAGCTAAAAACACCCAGTAACCACTGCAAAAACCAAAGGTAAAACACCTATGCCCAAATCAACTTGTACTGAATCATTGTGTGATTTTTCAGATTCGAACGAGTCCTCCATTGCACCAAGGAAGACCACACCAATCGAATCCTCCAAGCCCAAGCAAAAGGCCAATGACATTGAAGAAGAGGACAATGAGGACACCCCCGTACGAGGATCGATTCCACCATCAGCAACAAGAAAGCAACCACCGCGTTCAAGCAAAAGAATCAAGACACAGGCCAAAAGGAAACTAATCATCCACGATGATCAACTCTCGGAGTAAGTCCTCGTTTGCATTTTACTTTTCTTTATTGTTATTTTTATTTTTATTTTTCTTTATTGCATGCATTGAGGACAATGCCTCACTCGAGTTTAGGGGGGATTGTTATTAGTTAGTTACCATGTTTAGTTGCATTCATCTTAAGTGTTGCATTTAGGATACATAAATTGCTTGACATGCCTTTAGTTGGAACAAGAATTGCCTAGATTTGATGAATATCCGATGATGAATTTTCCAATGTACTTAATTGATAGAAGTTTTTATTCTAGGATAAACGTGGAAACACTTAGAATCTTACTATGATGCTAAACTTGATGAAACACTATTGTGGCTTGATTGATTTAAGGAATTCTAGCGAACATAGGTTGATAGTTAAAAAATTGGGGGATTAGAATAAAAATTGAATAAATGCTAGAGGTGCCCAAAATTGGCTCTAGTATGTGCTAAAAAGTGATCGCTAGAGGTGCCCAAAATTGGCTCTAGTCGAATAAATTAATTAACTTAAGAAAACTAAAAACAAAACACTAGAGGTGCCCGAAACCTGATCTAGTTAAAACAAGTTAAAAGAACCGAAGGAAGTAATTTGAAAACCTCTTGTTTGAATAGAATCCGAAAAATCAACTTGCACACAACTCCGCACACACTCACAAGAACTATAGTTTGATTCTGAGTAACTCCTAAGTTTTCCAAAAAATGAAAAGCCAATCATACTTTATGCCACGGTTCTGAGAATTGAAATCAAGTTTAAAGCTAAGTTTGTGAAAATTGAAGTCTTGGCGAGTAATTATTAGTTTGCATTGCTTTAGGACAAGTAATAGTTCGAGTTTGGGGGTGTGTTAAGTATCACTCACCCTTTTTATTCATATTATTGCTAGACTTAGGCTCATATTAGTTGCATTATTAGCCATTCATGCATGTTTGCATTGTTTTCTTGGTGGACAAGCTTGATTTCATATTTTGCTTAATTTTGTGGAAAAAGGGTGCTGCCGATAGTTGTTTTTGTGTGCATGCAGAATCACTTGCGTGAACAAGGCTGGAACCAGTTGCTAGGGCAGTGCATGAAGGAGATGCCGACGCAGTTGCCAGGCCAATGCATGAAGGAGATGTCGAGCTAGTTTCCAGGGCAATTGTCGATAAGGGATAAGATAATATGGTAGTCGAAATTGATGACTAGATAAGCCCAAGATGATGTGGAGCAAAGTTAAATCCCAAAGGAGTTTGATTTCCATGAAGAGGTCAAAGAGAAATTAAATCCCAAAAAGATAGGAGAAGATCTAGAAGGAATTTAAATATAATAAAGAATTATATTCTTTTAAAGGACTTAACTGCAACTTAACTTCCTCCTCAAGAATGACTTTAACCTAGCCATCTCTTATTTAAAGGATACCAAGCCGTCAAACTCAAGGGAGAGCAAAATGGGAGAGATTTCGACAAGGGCTTTCAACCATTCTTCATCTTTTTCTTTCTTGTTCGATTAGGTTTATGTTAGGGATTCCTTGTGTTGTGTTTCTTTGCAAACTAGCCATGAACTAAATCTATTTGGCTAAGGTTATTGTGTTTTGTGGTTGTGAGAAACAATTGGATTTTGTTTAGGTAATAAGAATTTGCATTTTCAATTCAAGGTTTGCTCATTCTTGGTTTTTATTCTTGTTTGCGAGTGAATTGGGAGAGGATCTCGTAACTTTATCTATTTATCTAATAACGGGAGAGTTAGATTCAAGAAACGAATGAGTATGGTCTTTATTCAATCTATTGTTGGTGAAGATTAATCCGGCTTAGGAATAAGCTAAGGATTTCAACGGCTAAGAGGAGCGCAAGATTGGTTGTTGTTCACCCTTGATTCACGCTGGGATGTATTGTCAAGGCATGCACAATTAGCTAGAGTTTCGACTTAGGGATAAGAAGAAACCGTTGAAGAACGCTCTGCCGAACCTTGAAGTTGCTACCCAGCCACCCAAATAGTTGCCCAGGAAACCGTCGATTAGTTGCCAATGCAACCCTGTTGCGCAAGTTGCCATAGCAACTAAGTTGCCCTTGCACTCTTTTACCAAGATGATCCAGTTGGCTATCACTCCTCAACTCACGATAAACTAGCCTATTCTCTTCTTTTACTTTATTGCTTTCTAGTTTAGTTGTTAGTTAAAACTCCTACAATTTTCTACTTGTGTTCTTTTACTTTTTACAGTGCATGAGACTAGATTCTTGAAGTGCCACTAATCCCTGTGGAGACGATATCTTTTATACTATAACTTGCGACGTGTACACTTGCACAATTGCAGAGCACTTAGTACGCGCAATAATATCCTTCCTTGCTTGTTTGCTGCCCTTCAATCCGCTAATTTGCATTGATGATAAAAGAGAGCATAAGCACGTAATGCTTTGTGAGGAGCGCTCAAAACACAAAACATCATCCAATGTATTTTAAAACCAGTTTATTCCAAAACCTTTCACATATGTCTTATTACAAAAACCATCACGCCTTGTTTTCAAAATATGCACTTAACCTTTTCCAATCCTCGCATATTAAACTATATGCAACATGTATCATGGATTCAACAACATAGTCCCATATGCAACCCTCAATTTAAGACTTCCCATGCTTAACATTCCATATACAAAGCTTAAAGAGTATTCACATGTATAAATCTCATTATACAAAGCAATCCATCATCATGATACATAAATTCATTATATTGGCTTACAAGTGATCCTTTACAAAATCTCATTACTTTCATCAAATCACATCAGATACACGAATTTCCTAAGTGATATCCTAATCACTTACAGCACAATGGCATGGAGTAAATGCAATACATGCGTTACCTCTACACTACAAAGGTTCATCCTCCAATTTGGAGTAAACATTTCAAATGCATCACCTTTACAATTGTAGCCGAAGTAAAAGACATTGATGTATTACCTCAACAACATTAGGGCTCACATGGTCGGAGTAAATACTTTCAATACATCACCTCTACGGATTTCCTCGGCGTAAATGCCATTGAATACCACCTCTACGAACCACGAGTGACTTATTATAGTGCACTTTAAATCCTATAGATGGCCAACTATATCCGATAACATTTCCATAACCTTTTCATAACATCATTTGCCAATATAATTCATTTCATTAACATTAACTCACTATTTTCCATATGCATAAATTAAAATCATTTATCAAATGCTTTCAACCAAGCATTACCAATGTTCAAAAACATTAACAAAGCATGTATTGCTTCTAAATGCACCATCATCATTATATAACCATTTTCCAGCATTAAACCGTGCTCATATCATGCATATATAGTGAGTAATCAAGTTACCAAAGCAAGGCATTAAAACCAATTGCAAAACCGAGTTCAACAGAGAATTCATCCTTTATCTACTTCTGAGCTTAGACCAGCATTTCAATCTTGATCTAAACCCCTAAACACAACTTTCAAACCTTTGAAAAGCTGTCAAACATGTTTTCACTCACCAACACGTAAAGCCTCGCTTGCTGATACCGTAAACACGCCTCCAAATCTTCCGAAACATTCGTTCAAGCTTGAGGATCAACTTCCCTTATTTTATCCACACAAAAATAGAGGATTCAATGCATCAAAATGCATTCAACAGCCTGGCAACATCGATTCACACAAATTCTCAACAACCTCTACCCAATTTCACTCTACAACAACCGAAAACAATATCAAACACCTTCCAAACTTAACCCAGCCAAAACCTAATGTTTTAATCCATCAATTAACATCAAAAGCACATTAACATCATCCTTATATCACTGACATTCATTCAACCTCCACAACTCCTCAAAAACACACAACTAACAACCTAGAAAATTAGAGATTCACTTAGTTTCGGGATTCCATTGTTAAAATCATCTTATTCACATTATAACACACCAAATTCATGATTAGAATCAATCAAGAACTCATCAAATAGAGCCTATACGAAAATACATCAATCTCATCATTTAAACCTTGATTTAACTAATTTTCCAAAATTAAATCAGGCTAGAAAACATATGTAAAGGATCAATAACTTGGGAATTTTAGTAAAGAACCTTATATTAGAGGATACGAATGAAGCTCACCTCTAAACTTGGCTTTCCTCTTAATTAGATGATTTTTCTTGAGAAAACAAGATCAAATCAAATAGGTTTTGTTAGGAAACCATTAAGGATTCAATTGGAAATAAAAGACTGCCGAAATCAAGTATTTACCTGAGAAAATTGAAGTACAAAAGAATGATTGGCTGAAGTGAATTTGAGAGAAAATATTTTGGTGAAAAGTTAGGTAAGTAAAGTTTTCTTTAAATGCTAATTATGAAATTAATCTCCCCAAGCATTTTTATTTAAATTAAAACCTTTTTAAAATATCCAATTAAAATATAAAATTTTGATATTAGGCTTTGGCCAAATACCTCATTTTCGGTTTTGCAAAATACAATCTTATACACATGTTTATGGTTTTGATTATTTATTGTTATATGCACGTTATAGAAATGAACAATTGTAACACCCCAAAACTGGGCCTACTCAAAATTTAATTCCGGCTATCAAAAATTTCGCACTATAAAGTCAAATTATAGAGTTGACCTTTGACCAAGTGGTCAATTGTGGGAGTGTTGAATCCTAATTAAGTATTGATATTGTTTAAGGATTTCATTGTAAACTTTGAAACTTGTCTTAGTGACTAATTGAGAAAATTGGAAATTTAGGTGCAAAAGTACAAAAAGTAAAGAGTCGAGTGATTAACCTTGCGATTAGCCCCTCCTCAATATTAGTCACCACCTATATGGTCATTTGGGATGAGCTTTCTTCACCTAAAGGAAAGTTCAACAATTAAAAAAAATGAACTAAGGGTAGAAAGTGTTACCCGGTTAATTCTCAAGCAAGCACCTCACCATTAAGTCATCTTCATCCTCTAGCTAAGCCAAGCACACACATCCATTGGAGAGCTATCCAAGCTTTGCTTTCTTTTAATCTCTTAATCCTATAGCATTGCTATCGAACGGGTAAGCAAAAGACCTCCATTGGTTTATCGATTCCTTGACCGAATCCATGTTTAATTAAAAGTTTAAGAATCAAGGAACCCTAGAAATTCTCTAGGGATATCATAGCCTATGTGTTATTGTTTTCATAGCTAATAAGTTTCTATGAATCTATAATAGTTATTGAAATTCTTGTAATTCCTATTTCTTTGTAGCTCAAGAAAATCAAGGTGAAGAATCACCAAATCCTTCCAATTCTACCAAGCTCAAGAATAAAGGAGTTGTCATCCTGGAGCCTTGAAAGCCTCAGAAGTATCGGTGAGTGCAGTCAGAGACATGGGATAAACAAGGTGCCTATCTTGATTTCATTATATTGTCTTATTGAATTTTCATCATTGATATCAAGGAATGGTTATATGGAAACCACGTTAGAGGTATCATTGGTAAGCTTTGGTAAGATCATTACATTGTCAAATTGATTATTGAAGCATTACATTGACATTGGTATCATTGAAACATTGAGAAAGACTATATTGATCATGCTATATAGTTATTGACATTGTTACTATTATTGATATTGATATTGTTATTGCTATTGACAATGGCCTAAGTATTGAATCCGTGGATACGATTGGACATGGGATACAATTGGCATGCCATAGAATTCAGGAGCTCATTGGTACGAAGTGGACTACGGTCCTTGAGATAAGGCTCTATTTGGAGAAGTTGGCGGGGTGTGTTAGTGTTGGTCTTATTGGAGCTGTTGTAGGATATTGACCATTTATTGTTGGCGATGTTGGTTTGGAATTCGCGTATCCATATTACATGTCGATCCAAGGAAAATAAAAAAGTATTACTATTATAGTTAACATGATTTGAGATACACTTGCATTGTAATACATGCTCATGATATTGTTCAAATACATGTTATTATTGTTGACTACCTCACTAGGCTAAGTAAGCCAAATGTATCTCATTTCCATGCATTTTCAGTTTAAAAGTTAGTCAGATCGAGGATCAAAGCAAGGACATTTTGAAGCAAGTCACCAAGTTGCATGTAATGTAAACTTTGTCCTTAAACTCCTAGTAAGGAGGCATAGGGTCTAGACAAGTTAGTTTAGCCCCATTTTGTATGTATATATGGTCCACTATGTTGAATAGGTTTAAACATGGGATATGGTATGTTAGTGTCTTTGACAAATTGGGAATAATGGCCTAAGATGCACCAATAAGGGAAAACATGGTAAATGGATTCGTATTGACATGAGATTTGACATACTTATATAAATAGTGGTTTTACGCTTGCTGGTAAAATTTGGCAAACTTTGGACATGGTTAAGACCCTTAAATTGGATAAAATCAGTTAAAATATGACATTACAGGTACAGGCGTACTGGTACGGGTGGTTTCGTACCGGTATAGATATGCAAAATTGGTATAGGTCTATAAGGCCTACTGATACTGATGTAAGGGTACCAATACGCCAAATCAACATTGGAACTTTATTGTAGCACGGGCATCGGTATGGGTGGTGGCATATAAATACTCATTCACGTTTTAATTTGGAAATTAGGGATTGCGTACTAGTACGGTAATAGACCCATACCAATTATAGGGCACCGAATCCTTGCACTAGTACTATATGATGAGTATCGATATAGGGTTTAGCTTCAAAAAAATATTATTAAGAGCATACCGATACGACCTCTTAAGTACCGGTACCGATATAGGTAAGTTGGTTAACTGATTTTGAATATTTGTAAAATGCTCACTGATTCGAATATGGGTTAATTGTAAATGTAAATGGGTTCCAAAACCTCTAAAATTTTGTAGTCAAGATAATAAAGCAAGGAAATTCATATAGGTAACCCTAATTACTAATAAGTCCTTAAAATGTACAAGAATTACAAGTTAGTCATTAAACAGGTAAAAGTTATTAATTGGTCCCTAATCAAAATTTGAATGAGTTTGCATTGATTATAGTCAAGTATTGCATGATTGAATGTTATTAATTCACTGTTTATAGTCTAAGACATCGATTTTGGTACATTCATCGGTAACACTTTCCAACTTAGGATCCTACCAGACTAGGAAGGGGGTGTTACTTTTGTGGTATCAGAACTAGAGTTTAGTCGATTCTAGGACTAAATTGAAGTTTGTTGTATTGGCATTGCATAGTATATGCCACCTAGGAGTTTATTTTGTCTATATTGTGACTTGCTATTGATAAAATTCTTTTTCCTTTTATAGTACATGATGTCTGACTCCGACAAAGCTCGCGGAAAAGTTGAGAATACCGTTGGCTCCTCAACAAATGGTGACGAGAAAAGGGGGAGAACCCTCTGAATTTACAAATTCCTTCACAAGAGCAATTAAATTTGAAACCCATACTGTAGACTGCTCAATTTGAATGTTACAAGAACATGACTAAGATGTTCAAATAGTTTATGGCTACACTTTAGTTCGAGCAGTCCACACAATCCTTTATAGTTGCTACTTCTATAAGTCGAGCCCTTATTGATAAATTAGCTCAACACTGATCCACCAACTTTACAGGTAAGGTTGGTGAGGATCCTGAAGCAGCGGAGTATTGGCTAGATAGCACGATAAGAATTATGACTAAGCAATTACAGTGCTCAGATGAACATAAGCTCGAGTGTGCCATAGCCTTGTTGGCAGAAGAGGCTTTGCATTGGTGGGAAACCACTATACTTACTGCTCCCGAGGATGCTGTGACCTGGGAGTTCTTCCTGCTTGAGTTCAGGAAAAAGTATATTTGTGAGGTACTATCTAGCTGAAAGACGGGATATTTTCCTGCTCCTTAAGCAAGGCGGGAGGCTAGTAGAGCAATGCATCTACCACTTCTATAAGTATTGGAAGTATAAGGCCGAGTATATTAAGAAAGAAGAAGAGAAGTGTAGAATGTTTATAGTTGGGTAAAGTGATAAACTCTGACCCTTGTTCATTGCCTTGGGAATTACAGATTTCCAAGAGCTTGTGAATCAAGCGATCTCTACTAAAGCTGCTCAAAGGTTATAGAAGTTTAGTGGGCTGGATCGATCTAAGAAGATGCCTCGAGTGATTCTCGCCCACCCTTTCCGTATAAGAAAGAAAAACAACAGGGATTCAAGCATCAATATCATCAACAATCTTCCCGATCAGGCAATTTTGCTAAGCCACAAGCTATAACTCAATCTGTTGCAAAAACGACCTCCTTTGAGAGTACCAAAGGTTTTGGCCGAGAGTCACAGTACACTATTTGTAATTTCTATCAGATAAGGTATCCTACAAGGCAGTGCCGTAAACGATTCGGGGCATGTTTCTTTTATGGTGAGCAAGGTCACTACATTAAAGATTGCCCAATGAATGCTTCCAAGTCTTCTGCACCGATAATTCATGCGTCCCCTACTCAGTCATTCAAGGGTAAGGGGTAGAAACAAGTTGCATCGAGAGCTTTTAGGAGACCTGGTGGCTTTGCAAGAGCTCCTAATTGACAAAAGTCTAAAGCTTTAGCTCAAGTTCATCACGTGAGAAGCAGATAGGAGGATGAGGACCCAAACATTATAGCAGGTACTATTAAATTGTATACCTATCCTGTTTATGCATTGGTTGATCCTGAATCTACTCATTCCTTTATAAGTATTGTGTTGATTAGAATATTTAAGTTAACATCCAAGCCTATAGCCTTCAAAATATATATACCATACAAGAGTTTGGGATTGAACTGCAACTTGGAACAACCCCGGTTTCTATTACACCTTATCGAATGGCACCTATAGAACTTACCGAGCTTAAAGCACAAATCCAAGACTGGTTAGACAAGGGTTTCGTTCAACCAAGTTCCTCACCTTGAGGAGCTCTAGTCCTTTTTGTTAAGAAGAATGATGGGTCAATGCGTCTTTGTATTGACTACCGACAGTTGAATAAGCTCACCATCAAGATCAAATATCCCTTACCAAGAATTGATGATCTGTTTGATCAGCTTAGGATGCAACCATCTTTTCTAAAATTGACCTAAGATCTAGGTACTATCAAATGAGAGTAAAAGAATGTGATGTGCCCAAAACGGCCTTCCATACAAGGTCATGGTATTTCTAATTTATGCACAAAAATGGTGTCATTTGTTAAGTATCAAGTGTTAGTCTTCTTTTGTGTTAGCATATCGTTTTGTTAATTTAGTATCATATTATATGTCATGGCATGCATATATTTCGGTTTTGTAACTTTAATATGTTCAAGCATGTTAGGATTAATTAATTTAGTTTTGGAAGTATGTTTTTTTGTTCATGTCTACTTTGTTTTTTATATTATGATGGGTTATGTTTTTATTCATGTATTTTATTATTTTTGTTTAATGTTGTCATATTCATGTTTTTTTATGTTTTTAATACGAAGTCAATATGAATGTTTTTTTGATGTTTTCTAAGATTGCATAACGAATACATTAATTGTCAATACGGTGTCCTTTTATTCGAGCGTAAACGTGGCCAGTATCAAACACAGTGATGGTAGTCTATCAGTTTACTCTCGAATAACGGGGCCCTTAAAATTTTCTCGCACTTATAACCAAATTTTAATTTAATCGTCACTTTAATCCAGAAAGTCTAATAAGGCGGTAATTATTAAAGTACCAATTTTGGGCGGTGTGGGGTGCTAATCCTTCCCCATCCGTAACCGACTCCCGAACCCAATATTTTTTAAAATCTTTGGTTTTACGGTGTCCAACCTACCTTAGTGGCCGGCGGCGACTCCATTTTTAAATAAAATACGATCTTTTCTAAAACACCACGGATGATTTTTAAAATACCCGAAAGACGTCCAAATACATTGAAACCTCGTTTTTTTAGCGAAACCAGAAAAGGAAAGTTCGCTATAGATGGCGACTCCGCTAGGGACCGTTTTTGTTTTTCAAAAAAAAAAACAAATGAGAGTCAAGCTTTTTAAGTAATTACCGTTTTATTAATATCGGAAGTTCTGGATTAAAGTGACTATTAAATTAACATTCGATTGTAAGCGCGCGTTTATTTTAATGCATTTAAAATTTGACATATAAACTTGTCCTTTTAAGTGGTGGGAAAACACTAGTGCTTTCGTGAGGATATCGTTCTTCCGCATGGGCATAGCAAAGTACTTTCGAGGCTCGAGTACCTTATGCTTTTGTGAGGATATCGTTCCCTCGTAGGGAAATAAGCGAATGGGTCCCCCTGAATTGAACCCCGTTGAAAAGAGCCTATAATGGGTGATGATCGGGGGCCTTGGTACCCTTAGTAGGGGACAACAAGGACAATTCGGGTACCTCTTAGCACCAACACTGCATGTAGAGAATATAGAAAACCCACCCTTTTAGAGCCATGCGGATAACCTAGGTGTTTTTAGACGGGATGTAAATAGGGTTGTTTTTGTGTTTACATTATTTAATTTGCCCTTTTTGTTTATGCATTTATTTATTTTATCTGGTACTGACTCGTTTTCTTTTTTGTTTTTCTTTTTTGCATATATCATTGCATTTGCATTACATAATGGTACTGGGTCAACTGGTTTGCCCAATCAGAAAATCTTTCATCATGGAAAAAAGGTATCTTAAGAAGGACGAACTCAACTCAGCCGTTAGACACTGGTCAGAAGTCAATCAAAGGTCCCAAGGTAATAGTTTGCCGAGTGAATGCATAGTGGCAGGGCATACCTACGTGAGCCTCCAACAGAATGACCTATGGGATCTTACAAGAATTTGGGAAGGATGAGATCGAAGACTACAAGACTTATTCTGTGATACTTATGGCGACATAGCTCAGTTGATGTATGTTAGGGTCAACCAGCCTTTACTCTGAGCCATCTTCCAGTTCTGGAATCCTACTTTTTGTTGCTTCACCTTCAACGGTCAAGATATGATGCCTACGGTAAAGGAATACACGGCCCTACTTAATCAGAATAATGTCCAAAAAGATTGGATCTATGCGAAGCCGTCGAGGAACCATAATTACTCTTTGAAGCTCAAAACTTTTGCTGGGATGAGCGACGACTGGGTTAATGGAATGATCCACGTCCGAGGAGACAGCCTAGCCTTTGCTTGGGAGAGTATCCGAGACATCATACCAGCGTACCCAGATGAGGTAAAGAAGATGGACCTATTTGGTCATATATGGTTTGGTCATCTTTCCGAGAGTTCTTGGAAACATAGATGTAGCCATTCTAGACCTATTTGATCGCATGAAGCGGAAGGTGAATCCAGTACCAACAATCCTAACTGAAACTTTTATTTCTTTGAATGTGAGCCGAAAGCATGAAGAAGGACATTTCAGAGGGTGTGCACAGTTGCTACAGGCTTGGATCCAGAGGCATATGTGGAAGACACAAACGAGGGTTTTACCAGGAATATCATTCCAATACTTTTCGTCTTTGCGAGAATATTTAGCGAAGGAATGACAATAAGACTTGAAAAGGGAGAAATGGACCTGGATCTTTAAGAACATCCAAGATGAAGACATAGTGTGGAGAGTTCCTTGGCTCAGCCGGGTTAGTCACTTCCTATATAGCTGCGGCGATTATGATTGGCTAATGACGTTAGGGCTATATGGTGGAATTGCTTGTGCTCCGCTTTTGGTGTCTCGACAATTCGGATTGCGATAGTTCATTCCCGTCACCGCCGGTCAAAGTCGAAGTGAGTTCCCTTTCAAGGTTGAGTTCAGGACGAAGGTTCAGACCATCATAAAAGCTTGGGATCACTATTACCGGATCAGGGTAGAAAGAGATACCGAGCCCATGATCACCCCGGATTATGATCTTTGAAGGCGTCTGAGGGTTAACGACAAGATTCCAGAATCCGAACAGGGACCGACCATGTCATTTTAACAGCATATAAAGATAGTACTGTCTGAGGCTGACATTTTGTAAAATGAACTTGAGGAGGTTAAAAAGAAGATGGAGGCTTTACAAACACAGCATATGGATGAGCTTTACAAGGCAATTTTAGAGGTCGATGAACGAGATGGGACCATCAGGCAATTGAAGAAGCTGAATACAGATCTAAGTGAGAAGAATGCCCTTTATCAAAAAGATACTCTCTAGCTTCAAGCAAAGGTGTAGAATGTCGACCGAAGCCATTTCATAGTTGTGGAGAAGGAAAGGATGAACGATATGTGTTTAGTTGAAGAAGAATGGTCTTTTAGGGACGCCATTAACCAAGAGAAAGAAAGAGCTAGGCAAGAGATCGACAAAGGCAAGCAAGCAATCATCTACGAAAGGGAGAACACTGCCGTTTGGAAGAGGAAATCTATGAGGAGCAGGAATAGACTACTACAGATGCAAAACTTGTACAACGACACCTTTCAAAGACTGAATCAGAGCCAAGATCAGAATGTCGAGTTAGAAGGGAGACTGGCAGAGTTGGAGCACTCCTTTCAGACTTTTTTCAAATGAATGGATTCATCAAACTATAAGAAAAGGAACGTGAAATTGGTATGTTACGGGCACGGATCGAGTCACTCAAGGCAACTGTTCAGGATTATAGGGGGAGAATTAGGGTATTCGAAGAAGCTGCAGCGGGTGGAGACAATTATTGGCGGCGAAGACTTCGTGATGCTTCCCAAATGATTCAAGACAGAGACCAATATTACGTGACCCTGATGGTGGAGATACGACAGGTTGCGGGACACGTGAATGACTTAGCTGTCGAAGCCGAAGATCTTTGACCTTTTATAACCTCGGATATGAAAGAAGCACCTAGTTTCATCTAGCTGGTCAAGGCTATCAAGAAATTAGGAGATAGAGCTAGGGCATATATATAGAACTCTACTTTGATGTTTTGTAATCTGGACCCTTTAATTCCTATGAAAGTAGTTCAAAAGGGTGATTACCAGCGTAACCAGTACCTTTATTTGCATACATTCTTGCATTGCATCATGACATTTCCATCAGTATACATACATTCATCTTTTTTTGAAAAAAATATTAATAGTGTAAATATTGTGGCAGTTAAACTAAAAGTTAAGCCGCAACCATTCAGCATCCATACTTTACTCGGTTCCAAAGCAAACTGATGCAAGCCAGAATAGTCAGTTTAGAAAAGGGGCAGAAAGATTTGGAAGTACGTTTCGATGAAGCCAAACGGAGCCTCAGTGAGCAGATCGTTCAATCACAAGCTACGATAGTATCCGACATAACTGCATTGCTGGCAAAAAGCCCTAGGAAAGAAAAGGTTGAAGATGAAGTCGCTCATGAGCCGAAAGGTATCACATCTCACAGCAAGGTTCAACCAACGATGCCAAGTATGGCAAAAAGACTATATATTGACCCTGCCGGGATATCTGCTAGTCTTTAGGCAGGGGCATCTGAAAAGCCAACCCATTGATGCAGGGGCATTCTACGAAGAAGAGGTGCCATATATGAACATTGTCGTGAAAATTAGAAATGAAGTTGAAAAGAAATGGGAGGAAAGATTCCGTCTCATGAAGGAAAAGTTTAGAGCACTGAAAGCCCCAGACGAACCAGGGAATGAGGCCAGTGATCTAAGCTTGGTATCTGACCTTGTCCTACCACCAAAGTTCAAGACTCTAGAGTTCAACAAATATGATAGAACTTCATGTCCTTCCGCGCATATGACCATGTGCTGTCGATAGATGGCGACCTTCATCAAGGACGAAAAGCTTTTAATTCATTGTTTCCAGGATAGTCTAACTGGGGCAGCACTCTGGTGCTATAACCAATTAAGCCGGGTAAACATCAAGACATGGAAAGAACTTTTGAAAGCATTCATTGAGCAGTACAAGCATGTGACAGACATAACCCCTAGCAGGATCATGTTAGTAAACATAGGATAAAAGTCCAATGAGAGTCTACGGTAATACGCCCAGAGGTGGTGAGAGGAGGCCGCTCAAATTCAGCCACCAATTCCCGAGCATGAGATTATGCCCTTGTTTATGAATACTTTGAAGGGAACACTATTCGAACGCCTCATCAATAATACGACTCAGAGCTTTGCTGACTTGATCAGGACCGGGGAGTCTCTCGAATTGGCAATCAAGAGCGGTAGGATTGATAGCGGGGATAACTCTCGAAAGCACAACAAGAAGAGAGAGAATAAAGTAAACACTACAAGTACTTACAACGCCCCAAAGAACTTTACGATCTCTCAGTCACAAGCATCAACAGGGAAGGCTCAGAACCAAAGAGAAGAGAGAGCTCCAAGAAAGGAAAAAGAGAATGCAGCCTTTACTCTATTGCATGTTTCGTACTCTGAGCTTTATTCTTAGTTGCACAAAGCTAATTTGGTCTGCCAGTACTATGTTACTCCATTCAAACCTCCGTTTCTATCATGGTACGATCCTAATGCACATTGCGATTATCACGACGGTGCTCCTAGTCACCCCACAGAGAATTGCCTCGCATTCATGAAAGTCGTACAAAGTATGATCAATTTTGGGGTATTAAAATTTGAGAAACCGAATATGGTCGCTAACCCGTTGCCTAATCACGGGAGCCAGGGAGTAAACGCTCTAGAGGAGTATTCTGCTAGAAAGGCTAAAGAGGATGTGTCAGAGATCAAGTCTCCCTTACGGTGGGTATTCCAATAATTATGCATGGCCCATTTAATTGACCTGGGCATGATAGTGGCGTAAGAGGGATGCAAAGCTTATTGCGAGTTCCACCATGACGGAGGACACGACATCCAACAATGTGAAGAATTCATGAGGTTGATTCAAAAGCTAATGGACAGTAAGAAGATAGAGCTCTTTGAGGAGGCTGGAGGAAGGCAAGGGTTAGATGTATGCGCATCAGATAGCCCCAACCTCAAGTATGAGAGAGACAGGCCCTTTGTCGTCTCCTTCAATTAGAGGAAACAAGTTCATCTTAAGGAGAAGCTGTAAAGGTGGCCCCTAAAATAATCATTTTAGCACCTTCCCCGTTTCTGTTCAAGGACGTGAAACGAACTGCTTGGAATTATGCCGCTAACCTGACTATACCAGAAAAGTTAGAACCACGTGAGGAGAAGGAACAAGTGGTAGAGAAAGATCCAGCACAAGAGGATGAACAGACAAAGAAAGATGAAAGTTTCGGTGAGGTAGACCACTTTACGAGGAGTGGTAGGTGCTACTCTTCAGAAGCTTTGAAATTTGCTGAAGTTGTCAAGGATAAGGGAGAAGGTACATCAACCAGTCCTGCAAAGATATTGGGCGATGAGCCCCCTCCAAAGATTAATGAACCGATAACTGAAGCCCGGGCACATGAACTTTTAAAGTTCCTGAGGCACAGTGAATACAATGTAGTGGAGCAGCTGCAAACATAACCAGCAAGGATTACGGTGTTAGAGTTGCTTTTAAGTTCTGAAAAACATTGTGAGGCATTATTAAAGGTGTTGAATCCAACATTTGTACCTGGTGATATTTCTGTGTCTAAGCTGGAAAGAATAGTGAGGCATATCACCACATACAACCACATCACATTTAGCGATGACGATATCCTAGAGGGAGGTATGAGGTCCACCACAGCTCTCAACATCACGACCCACTACAAAGGGTATGTGTTGATAGGAGTACTAATTGATAATGGGTCAGCATTAAACGTAATAATGATGGTGACTCTGTAAAAGCTGTCGGTAGATGATCCCTACATGAAACCATATCATAACTCCGCTAGAGCATTTGACGGTACTCAAAGGGGAACACTTAGAAAAATTAAGTTACCTTTGTTAATCAGGCCGACAGAGTACACAATCGACTTCGTGGTGATGGACATAAAGCCAACCTACAATTGCTTATTGGGAAGGCCATGGATCCACTCTGCAGGAGCCGTCCCCTCATCACTGCATCCAAAATTAAAATATGTGATCGAAGGCAAATTGGTCACTGTGGAAGATGAGCAAGAGATCACTGCTTTGATAACATCAGATGCCCCCTACATCCAGAACGATGAATATGCTACAGAATGTTCTTTCCGAGCATTGGAGCTTGTAAATGCTACATTTGTTGCGGAAGGTAATCAGGTCCCTTGCCCCAGGTTATCTAACTGCCCCAAGATGACCGTTTTTGAAACTTTGGCCGAGGAGCCAAAGTAGGAAGAGGGCTGGGAAGGAGATTACAAGGAAGCTTATGACCCAGAAGTGTCATCACCAAGAAAGATCATTTTGGGCTCGGCTACGAACCAAGTGTTCAACAGAGGAGAGAGGAGTATAGCAGAAAAGAAAACAAAGGAGGGATAGACTCAAGGGAGAAGACATTCCATGGAGACCGATGTTTTTCCCTCATGTAAAGGATATTTTTGTATTTGGAGGAATTGACTATACAGGATAGAAAGTAGAAGAAGCAATTCGAGAAAAAGACACACTTAACCAAAACAAGATGTTGAGTGAATCACTTGAAGGGACATCTGATAAGTGTTCAAAAGTACTATTTTTCTTACCCTTTTTACTCATATTATTGTTAGACTTAGGCTCATATTAGTTGCATAATTAGCCATTCATGCATTAATCCATGTTTCCTTCCATCGTGGAGCTTGATTACATAACTTGGTAGTTTTGTGGGAAAAGATGCTGCTTTGGTGTGTTTTGTGTGCATATGCAGGATCACTTGCCAAAGCAAGGCTAGAGCTAGTTGCCAGGGCAATACATGAAGGAGACGCCGAGCCAGTTGCCAGGGCAATACATGAAGGAGACGCTGAGCCAGTTGCCAGGGCAATTGTCGACAAGAGCAAAGGTGATATGGTAGTCGAAATTGATGACTAGACAAGCCCAAGATGACGTGGAGCAAAGCCCAAACCCAAAGGAATTTGATTTCCATGCAGAGATTAAAGAAGAATTAAATTCCAAGAAGATAGGAGAAGTTATAGTAGGAATATAATTATAATAAAGAATTATATTCTTTAAAGATAATTTAATTCCAATTTAACTTCCTCCTCAAAGAAGGACTTTGGCCTAGCCCTATAAATAAGATGGAGATTTCGACAAATCGGAGAGAAAAAAGAAAGGGGAATTTTGACAAGTCCAAGGAGGGCAAGAGGAGAGAATTTTCGACAAGCATCTAGGGCAAGGAGGATTTCGACAAGCCTCCTTCTTCATCCTTTTCTTTCTTGTTCGATTGGGTCCATGCTAGGGATTATTTATCTTGTGTTTCTTTGGAACCTAGCCATGAACTAAACCCATTTGGCTATGGTTATTGTGTTTTGTGGTTGTGAGAAACTATTGGATTTTGTTTAGGTAATAAGAGTTTGCACTTTTCTATTTCAAGGTTTTTTCAATCTTGGTTCTTATTCTTGTTTGCGAGTGAATTGGGAGAGGATCTCGTAACTTCATCTATTTATCTAATATCGGGAGAGTTAGATTCAAGAAATGAATGAATATGATCTTTATTCAATCTATTGATGGTGAAGATTAATCTGGCTCAGGAATAAGTTAAGGATTTCAACGACGAAGAGGAGCGCAAGATTGGTTGTTGTTCACCCTTGATTCACGCAGGGATGTATTATCAAGGCATACACAAGTAGCTAGAGTTTCGACTTAGGGATAAGAAGAAACCATTGAAGAACGCTCTGCCGAACCTTGAAGGTTGCTGTCTAGACGCCCAAGTAGTTGCCCAGGCAACCATCGATTAGTTGCCAAGGCAACCCCGTTGTGCAAGTTGCCACGGCAACTGAGTTGCCCGTGCACTCTTTTACCAAGACGATCCAATCGGCTATCACACCTCAACTCATGATAACCTGGCCTATCTCTCTCTCATTTGATCTCATCTTTTCTTTTACTTTATTGCTTTCTAGATTAGTTGTTAGTTAAAACTCCTATAATCCTTTATTTGTGTTTTTACTTTTTAAAGTGCAAGAGACTAGATTCTTGAAGTGGCACCAATCCCTGTGGAGACGATATCTTTTATACTATAACTTGCGACGTGTATACTTGCACATTTACATAGCACTTATTACGCGCAACAAGTTTTTGGCACCGTTGCCTGGGATTGGCAATAGCGACTTTGTTTTTATTTTCTTGCACTTTCTTTTTACTTTTCTTGTTTAAAATTCAAAGGGCTAACAAACTTTGGTTTTGCATTGGTATATGACCAGGGCGAGACCAACTTCACCAGAATATCCCTTTGATCCAGAAATTGAACGAACCTTACAAAGGCTTAGACGAAGGATAAGAGTAGCAATTGCTAATCAAGACGACAATATGAATCAAGATGTTCTAGCAGGAGGAGGAGTGATTCTTGCACGAAATTAAACTATTCGAGACTATCTTGAAGAAGATCTTGATGGACTTAATCCAGGAGTTGTCGCACCTGAAATTGAAGCCGACCACTTTGAGTTAAAACCGGTAATGTTTAATATGATCAACACAATTGGTCAATTTGGCGGCTCAGCAACTGAAGATGCACAGCAACATCTAAAATCTTTCCTCGAGATTTGCAACTCGTTCAAAATACACGGAGTCACCCCCGATGTCTTACGATTAAGATTATTCCCCTATTCACTGAGGGATATGGCGAAAGCATGGTTGAATAGCATTCCTGCCAGATCAATAGCATCTTGGACCGATCTTTGTCGTGATTTCCTTGCTCGATTTAATCCTCAAATTTAACTGATAAGCTTCGTAACGACATTACTTCTTTTCGGCAGGCAGATGATGAATCCATGTACGAGGCTTGGGAGCGATATAGAGAACTTCTACACAAATGCCCCCTACACGGATTCCCGGTGTGGACTCAAGTAACAATGTTTTACAACGCCGTGAATACACCAACAAGGATGATGCTAGATGCCTCGGCAAACTGCATACTCCTAGATAAGTATCCGGAGGAAGCAATGCAAATTTTAAACAGGCTGGCCAAGAATGATTATCAATTCCCATCTACTAGAATAGGAGGAGATAGACGCCAAGCCACAATACATGAACTAGGATCATCAGATTCAATTTCGGCACAATTGGCCACTTTAACCAAGATTGTCTAGAACATGAAAAAACCAAACAACACACATAAAGTCAAGAATCTGGAATCCAGCTTCTATGTCGGGAATTACAATCGGAACAACAATGTGATGTCCAATACATACAATCCAGCTTGGAAGAAGCACCCAAATTTTTCATGGAGTAATCCCAACAATGCTCTAAACCAGAACAATCAGAATGCACAAGCATCGGGATTCTAGCAGAATATGCCACGGCAACAGTTGCCGCAACAACAACCGACAACATCTAGTTCTTTGGAAAATTCTCTAAATGCTTTTATAATGAAAACTGAATCTTATATGGTTGAGAATAGTAATTTCATAAAAAGAACTGATGCTTTTATTAACAGGACCAAAATGAGATTGCAAAACCAAGAGGCGGCAATCAAACCATTGGAAAATCAAGTCGGACAGTTTGCTCAAAATCCGAATACTAGACCGCAAGGAGGTTTACCTAGCGATACTGAAGTCGCAAGAGGAACTGGCCATGAGCAATGTAAGGCAATCACCACTAGAAGTGGCCAACAACTTAGAGAGGCTCAAACCCGCTCGTCAAACAAAACTCCACAAAAAGATCAAGACGAACCTAGCTGCAAAGCCTCAGATTCTAAACCAGGAATTGCCGCGGCAACTGGCAATAAGCATGCCTCGGCAACCGATGATAAAGATGCCTCAGCAACTTGCGATAAGCATGCCTCGGCAACCCCAGTTGATAACGCCTCGATAACTCCAGTTGTCCCGGCAATGCCGACAATCAGGTTCCAAACCAATGGAAGGATCGAAGATATCCGACTTCCACCACCATTCCCACAAAGGTTGAAGCGACAAAAGCAAGAATACCAATTCAAGAAGTTTCTTGATATCCTAAAGCAAGTCCACATCAACTTGCCATTGGTGGAAGCAATTGAACAAATGCCAAACTATGCCAAGTTTCTTAAAGACATTGTGTCCAAGAGAACAAGGCTAGGAGAGTTTAAAACAGTTGCAGCAACAGAGGGATGCATGGCCATGTTGCACAATCGTATGCCACCTAAGTTGAAGGATCCCGGAAGTTTCACAATACCCTGTTCCATTGGAAACCACTATGTCGGGAAAGTATTATGCGACCTTGGGCCTAGCATAAACTTGATGCCTAAATCAATTTTCCATAAACTAGGAATCGGGAAGGCAAGACCTACAACAGTTATGCTACAGCTAGCCGACAAATCCTATGTGCATCCAGAGGGAAAAATCGAGGGCATACTGGTAAAAGTTGATAAATTTATTTTTCCCACTGACTTTATTGTTTTGGATTGTGAAGCAGATGAGCATGCACCTATCATTCTCGGGAGACCATTCCTAGCAACAGGGAGAACCTTTATCGATGTTGAAAAAGGAGAACTCACAATGAGGGTGAATGACCAGCAAGTTAAACTAAATGTGTTCCAAACACTAAGGCATGCCGATGATCCAGAAGAACGCCAACTTCTTCATGCCACGGCAGAGTTTAACTATGATGAGGAATTTAGTTGCCTCGGCAACTACATTGCCGATCAAGAGGAACCTGAGGAGTATGAAGAACCGGTCGATGATGAACAACAAGAAGAGGTAAATTGGCTAGTCAATCGACCAGGGAAAGAAGCTGATCAAGATGTTGATGCTACACAAGAAGGCAATAGGGAGGAGGACGCGGATCTAGAGATATGCGATGCATTCCCGGATGAACAAATTTTAGTTACCTCGGCAACCATGGACACGCATACCTCGGCAGCCCTCGTCGCCTCAGCAACTCTCGATGCCGCAGCAACCTTTGAAGCACACGCCTCGGCAATTTTGGGAGCAGTCGCCACGGCAGCACATGCCTCGGCAATACCCTGGTACGCGGATTTAGTTAATTTCCTTGTTTGTGGTATTTTACCTTATGGCATTACTCACCAAGGGAAGAAGCGATTCTGCCATGATGCAAAGAATTACTTTTGGGACGAGCCTCTTTTGTTTAAACAATGTGCAGATCAGGTTATACGCCGATGTGTCCCTGAAGAAGAGTGACAAAATGTACTCTGGCAATGCCATTCTTCACCCTATGGAGGACATTTTGGAGGAACTCGTACCGCGGCCAAAATTTTGCAATCCGGTTTGTATTGGCCAACATTGTACAAAGATGCCCAAGACTTTTACAAGCAATGTGATTGTTGCCAGAGGACGAGCAATATCTCTAGACGACATGAGATGCCACTCCAGAACATCATCGAGGTTGAATTGTTCGATGTATAGGGGATCGATTTTATGGGACCTTTCCCATCTTCATTCGGCAACCTCTACATCTTACTTGACGTCGACTACGTGTCTAAATGGGTTGAGGCAGCTGCAGTTCCCAACAACGATTCCAAGACCGTGCAACGATTCTTGCAGAAAAACATATTTACACGGTTTGGGATGCCAAGAGCAATTATCAGTGACGAAGGCAAGCATTTTGACAACAAAGTAATTGCCAAGATGTTGCAACGCTTCGGCATATCAAACAAGATCGCCACGGCATATCACCCATAAACCAACGGGCAAGTAGAAATTTCCAACCGGGAATTGAAGGGTATACTCGAGAAAGTTGTAAATCCCTCTAGGAAAGATTGGTCATTAAGACTAGATGACGCACTTTGGGCATATCGCACTGCATTCAAAACACCCTTAGGTATGTCCCCCTTCCGACTTGTCTATGGCAAAACATGCCATCTACCGGTGGAAATCGAACAGAAGGCATACTGGCAATCAAGATCGTGAATATGGATTAGGAAAGTGCCGGACAAAAGCGTTTGATGGATCTCAACGAGATAGAAGAATTCCGTGCACTCGCCTATAACAATGCACGAATCTACAAGGAGAAAACAAAGCGATGGCACGACAAGAAACTATTGCCACGGTAATTCATGCCAGGGCAACGAATTCTCTTATTCAATTCTCAGCTAAAACTTTTCCCGGAAAAGCTGAAATCAAGATGGTCGGGACCATTCGAAGTTGTCAAACCATTCTCCCATGGTGCCGTGATAATCAAGTCCATCTCTGACAACCATGAATTCAAAGTTAATGGACAAAGATTTAAGCACTACAATGGTGCCCATGTGGAACGTAACAAAGAAGTGGTCAACTTAGGAGATGCACGAGCATGCTCTCCCTTTGATATTTTTATTTTTATTTATTTATTTCTCTTTATTATTTTTATTTTTCGATTATTTTTTTTATTTTTTCCGAATTTTATTATTTATTATTTCTGATTATTATTATTAAATTTTTTTGGATATATTTTATTTTTTTTTTTAAGTCAAGAATCCCTTTATACATCTTTATTTATTTTCTTTTATCTTTAATCCTTATTTGATTTGTTTTTGAATTGTAGGAAAAAAGTTCAAGATAAAGAGGAATTTTAATCCAAGTAGGAAAACATCTTCAACAAGGAAACTAATGGGCTGAATCTAAGGCTTATATAAAGCCTCCAATTCACCCTAATCACAACCCCTTGTCGTCAACTTCTCCCTCACCCTAAACCCCTTTTCATTTTCCCCTAATCCCACCCACCATATTCACCACCTATCTTTTCTATAAAATCCATCACACTTAACCTATTCCTATTTTTTATCTTGCAACTTTTTAGGTTCTTTTCTTTGTTTTTACAAAACTCACAACCAAGATCATCCATGGCATCCAAGATTAAATTTATAGTTCATCCAAGTTCCTCCAAAGAACCAACATACAAGAAGTTTGCTACACCGGTGGTTCAAGAAAGATTTCACTCCAAGTTTGAAAGCCGGACGATTCATGAAGAACAAGGCTTTGAATACTCCAACTCTCATCAAGATTTCGGCCTTGAACCATTCATCTTCGAGAGGATTGCACATCAAAAGTGGCAAATCTTTTGCCGTCAACCGGAACCGGGCCATACTCATAAGTCCCGAAAACGTCAACACCTTTTACGGGCTTTACATTGAGAAGGACGAGCATCAAGCCTTCGTTGATCAAATCACTCCCAAGCAACTCGACAAGGTGCTTCAAGAACTCACTCAATCGGGAACTCATTGGAATGATGGGAAATACAAGGGCATGGTAAATCACCTTCGGCTTAAACCCGAGGCAAAACTATGGAATAAGTTTGTTAAAACTTTTTTAATGCCCACCATACATAATACTACCGTTGATATATCACGTCTTTTGCTCATACATTCTATTTTGCATAATCGCATCATTAACATTGGAAAAATTATTTGTGATGAGATTTTTGTATGCAGCTCAAAAGATAAGGGTTCTCTTTTCTTCCCTTGCTTAATTTCTAATCTTTGCAAGGAGATGCATGTCCCAAGTGAGTCCACCGATGAAAAGGCCCTACCCAAGTCCGGTTGGAATCAAGCACTAATCCGAAAGCTAATGGGAGAGGCACCGGGAAATTCTTCAAGGCCTCCAATTACCACAGAAACTCCTGCCGCCCCGGCAATTCATAGTGCCCAAGCACCTAACGCCCGGGCAACTCGGCCATCAACCCCGGGACACTTTGAAGCACTCTTGCAACCATTGGTGAGCCACCTAAGGTAAATTGAAGACTGGCAACTAATGTTCATGCGGTACATGAAGGAGCACAACAACGCCATCACCCAAATCATCCTAGAAAAGTACCCAGACAGTCGTGTGTCGTTCCCAATCTTTCCTGCCGAGATCCTTGCCCCGGCAACCAGTGAAGCAGTCGCCACGGCAACCGCAACAGATGATGCCGCGACAACCTACATCACGCCTGGACAAGCTGATGCCACGGCAACCAACCCTGAAGATGCCACGGCAACCAAAGCTAAAGACATCCCGACAACCACTGCAAAAGCCAAAGGTAAAGCACCTATGCCCGAATCAACTCCTACGGAATCATTTTCTAATTTTTCAGATTCGAACGAGTCCTCCATTGCACCAGCAAAGACCGCACCAATTGAATCCTCCAAGCGAAAAGCCAATGACACTGATGAAGAGGACGATGAGGACAACCCCGTACGAGGATCGATTCCACCACCGGCAACAAGAAAACAACCATTGCGTTCAAGCAAGAGAATCAAGACACCGACCAAAAGGAAACAAAACATCTACGATGACGAACTCTCAGAGTAAGTCCTCGTATGCATTTTATTTTTTGTTATTTTTATTTTTCTTTAATGCATCATTGAGGACAATGCCTCACTCGAGTTTGGGGGGATTGTTATTAGTAGTTACCATGTTTAGTTACATTCATCTTAAGTATTACATTTAGGATACATTAATTGCTTGCCATGCCTTTAATTGGAACAAGAATGGCTTAGATTTGATGAATATCCGATGATGACTTTACCAATGCACTTAATTGATAGAATTTTTATTCTAGGATAACCATGGAAAAACTTAGAATTTTACTATGATGCTAAATTTTGATGAAACACTGTTGTGGTTTGATTGATTTAAGGAATTCTAGTGAACTTAGGTTGATAATTAACAAATTGGGGGATTAGAATAAAAATTGGATGAATGCTAGAGGTGCCCGAAATTGGCTCTAGCATGTGCTAAAAAATTTTTTTTTTCACTAGAGGTGCCCGAAAACTGGCTCTAGTATGTGTTAAAAAAATTTTGATAGCTAGAGGTGCCCGAAACCGGCTCTATTCGAATAAATTAACTTAAGAAAACTAAAAACAAAACACTAGAGGTGCCCAAAACTGGCTCTAGTTAAAACATGTTAAAAAGAACCCAATAAAGTAATTTGAAAACCTATTGTTTGCATAGAATCCGAAAAATCAACTTGCACACAACTCCGCACACACTCACAAGCATTATAGTTTGATTCCGAGTAATTCCTAAGTTTTCCGAAAAAATAAAAAGCCAATCATAGTTTGTGCCCCGGTTCAGAGAATTGAAATCAAGTTCAAAGCTAAGTTTGTGAAAATTGAAGTCTTGGCAGGTAATTATGAGTTTGCATTGCTTGAGGACAAGCAATAGTTCGAGTTTGGGGGTGTGATAAGTGTTCAAAAGTACTATTTTTCTTACCCTTTTTACTCATATTATTGTTAGACTTAGGCTCATATTAGTTGGATAATTAGCCATTCATGCATTAATCCATGTTTCCTTCCATCGTTGAGCTTGATTACATAACTTGGTAGTTTTTGTGGGAAAAGTTACTGCTTTGGTGTGTTTTGTGTGCATATGCAGGATCACTTGCCAAAGCAAGCCTAGAGCTAGTTGCCAGGGTAATTCATGAAGGAGACGCCGAGCCAGTTGCCAGGGCAATACATGAAGGAGACGCTGAGCCAGTTGCCAAGGCAATTGTCGACAAGAGCAAAGGTGATATGGTAGTCGAAATTGATGACTAGACAAGCCCAAGATGATGTGAAAGTTCCTGGAGAAAGAGATCATTTAACGATATAGGTTGTCGAAAAGGATCATCATCGACAATGCTTCCAATCTGAATAACAAATTAATGACTGAGGTGTGCAACCAGTTCAAAATAAAGCACCATAATTCCATGACCTACCGTCCTAAGATGAATAGGGCAGTAGAAGCGGTAAACAAAAATTTAAAGAAAATCATTTCAAAGACAACCGACACCTATAAAGATTGGCATGAAAAGTTGCCATTTGCTCTGTTCGCCTACCGAACATATGTTCGCACATCAAAGGGGCAACACCCTATTCTCTAGTATATGTCACAGAGGCGGTACCACCCATTGAGGTTTAGATTATGTCACTCCAGGTTCTAAATGAAGTAAACTGGATGAATCGAAATGGGTGCAAACCAGGCTTGACCAGTTAAATCTTATCGAGGAAAAGAGGTTGAAGGCCATCTGCCATGGTTAAATGTACCAAAAACGAATGATGCGGGCATATGATAAGAAGGTACGCTCGAGAGAATTTCGAAAGGGAGATCTAGTGCTTAAGAAGATCCTCCCGATTCAAAAAGATTTTCGAGGAAAATGGATGCCTAACTGGGAAGGGCCATATGTCGTCAAGAAGGCCTTTTCGAGAGGAGCGTTGATCTTAACTGAAATGGGTGGAGAAGAGTTAAAAAATCCTGTGAATTCTGATTTAGTTAAGAAGTATTACATTTGAAAAAAAATGAAATGATGAATAAAATGAAAACCTAAGGTGAAAACCCGCAAAGGTTGCCTTAGGTTAAAAAAGGGAGAGGCTCGAGGCGAAAAACCCGAAAAATGGCAGCTTGAAGCAAAGGAAGGATCTGAGTTGAAAACTCGTTAAGGGTGGCTCAGATAAATTTTGAGATCAGGCCTCTGGCAAGTAGAATTACCCCTACGGGTACTAGAAGAATGAGCTTCGGGCGAAGATTCTACTTCGGTTGACGGGATCACACATCATTCATACAGTGGATATTTGGGGGGTTTTGCATGTTATGTTCTGCTTTCCCTTTTCTTCATGTTTGCCATGACTTTTCTAAAAAATTTCCAAGTCCTTAATAGTAATAAAATCATTTTTTACGCCTTCTCTTTCTTGTCTTCTCATTTGTTTTCATAAGCATCGTGCAAACAGATTAATATAGACTTATGATAAACAAAAGATTTCTGAGCATTATTATGATCTAACCTTCAGAATGTAGGTGATAAGAAAAACTAAATTAGCTTTGATCTCAAGCTCTCTACATAATATATGTAGAGGCACAACGAGGGGAAGACTCCGAGCATCAGAATAGGATAACCATTATCATACACCATTCATAACTATATGAGAAAATATTCAAGACAAAAACAGTAATCTCCTAGGTAAAAACCCGTAAGGGCTCCTAAAAAAACTCTCTAAAGTGAAAACCAGAAAGGGCACTTTAGAACTTCGAACTAGAAACTCATAAAGGAAAGGCTGAAATGGTTGAACCCAACAGTGAGATGGGGTACCGTCACCAGAAGAAGAAAACGAAGAGAAAACAAGCAGAGAGTCGAGTTTGACTGATTACGGAGGCGGTCGTATCAAAATATTGACACTCATGCATCATATATAGTTAGGCATCCCTAATATTAGGAGCATGCTAACTTATTTATCATGACATTTTATCCATTTTAAACAAGTACATACAAATTACCAATGACTTTTGATCTCTAGCATTCGTATCGAAGAGTTAGAATTCATTTGAAGAAAGATTTCGGCAGCCTTAGTAGTGTGAGTCTAGAAAGACCAGTAGCCATTTTCGGCGTGAATCCCCAAATTTGAAGAAGGATTTTGGCAGCCTTAGTAGCATGAGTCCAGAATGATCGGTAGCCATTTTAACGTGAATCCCAAATTCGAGGATAAAGGTTCTATATAGGAAGGGCCTATATTTTCGAGCCCTCGCAGTGAAACGTTCTATATAGGAAGAACCCATAACTCTGAGATTTTAGAAGCTAAAAGTTCTATATAGGAAGGACTTACGGCTCCAGGGTTTGAAGACTAGCAGTTCTATATAGGAAGAACTCCTAGTCAGAAAAAATTCATCTGTGATGCAGAAGGTTTTATCTAGGAAAAACCCGCGTTGAAGGCGAATAGTTCTATATAGGAAGGACTCCAAGCTTTATCGTCTTAGAGTGAAAAAGTTCTACATAATAAACACTCGTAACTCGAGGCTTCAGAGTGAAAGGTTCTGTATAGGAAGAACCCTAACTCCAAGATTTCAAGGTAAAAAAGTTCTATATAGGAAGGGCTTTTGAACCAAAGGATCCACCCAAGGAAGCGAAATGTTCTATGTAGGAAGAAACTATAGCTCCAAGATCGGAAGGTGAAAATTTCTATATAGGAAGAACTTACGAGCCTGAAGATTCAGCTAAGGAAGAGCGGAGAGTTCCAAAAGAACACTTGACTCTGAAACTACAAACAAGGAAGTCGGATAAAAATGAGTGCTTATGATCTTTGCTTTGTTCCCATTCTACGAGAACAAGCAAAGAGGGGCAACTATGATCACTCATTTTTATCTATTTTTATAAATATTTTAATATACTAATATAATAATTAATTAGTATTGTTATTGCATGTTTACATACGACCATGCGTGTTATTAATATGCATGTAATATATGTGTGATGTGTGTAAATGCATGTATAGTATGTATGTTATGTGGTGTATGTGTACTATGTGTGTATTTTTTGTATATATGTCAATGTGTGCATAGTCATATTAAGTATGTGTGATTAAACCAATATATATAAGTTGGTATGTTATATTAATTATGTATGTTATAGATGGTATTTTGCATGTGTACCCGTATGTCGCATGTATGTGTGTGCTTGCATGTACGTACATTGTATGTACGT
Organism: Hibiscus mutabilis; assembly: GCA_019671005.1. NCBI lineage: Eukaryota > Viridiplantae > Streptophyta > Magnoliopsida > Malvales > Malvaceae > Hibiscus > Hibiscus mutabilis. The sequence goes on along the minus strand of CM033746.1, from coordinate 21,908,548 downwards.
ATGTATTTTTATTAGCATCATCATTATTATTATTATTAATGTTGGGCCAGTTTTAAATTAAATGCAAATAAACATATATATTAAAACCCAAACATAAATTAGTGTCCAAGTCCATTATATATTACAAAACCTAAAAATACATTACATGGCCCATTCGGCCAAGCCCAGACTAAATTAGAAAGCCCTAATCCATATCAGATGACTAACCCTAACCCCTCTCTCTCTTATGCGCAACCATCCCTGGGCCGTTGGATTAGATCTTGATCCAACGGCCACGATTGAGAGGAGATGACCATCCAGCTGGCCGCGTAAGATCACGTGCAGACTCTTAGCCTCCCCATGCCCGCATGTGTCATGCGCGCGAGACTCATCGGGCTCCAAGGCACCACGTGGTGCCATCTCATACAATCTCACTGCCTCTGAAATCACATCTAAGCTGTCCATGCAGTAAGGCATCCTAGCCGTTGGATCAGATCTGATCCAACGGCTGAGAAAGCGTATGGCCAAAAAACATCTCCACCATGTCGCCCTCAACCACTGTGCAGATTTGTCAAAGAAACAAAAAATAGATTATCAGTACCAAACCGGACAAAAAAATACATGTAATCTATGCTTGTTTCTACCAAACAAAATCTATAGAACATATATGTGTATAAAAACTCAAACAAAAATCTGTAAAGGGGGTCAGTTCCCAGTTTCCAGAAATACGAAATACCAAAAAAAAGACATAAAGTTTCCAGTGGTATTTCCCTCTTCTTCTTTTTCTCTCTTTCATGTTATTTCAAAAAAATAATATTAAATAAATAGAGGATACGAAGGGTTTAGAATTTACCCAAACGTCAGTAAATCTCCTCTTGCCAGCGATAAGCCCTCATGGGGTGAGCCGATCGAGGGGGAATGTCTTTGGTCGGTATGTTTTAAAAAATGTTTTTTTTTTCTTCAAATTTTCCTAGATCTAGGTTAATAAGGGGTTGATCCCTCAAATCCGAGGTTGGATTCGGGCTTAGATGAAAAGGATGAGTTGTTTGAGGTGTTTTGTAGTTGCCAGCGCCGGTGAGCGCGGTCGGTGATGGCGTGCATGGCAGAGACTCGCCGGTTTTTGGAAACAGAGGTGGTTGTTTGGGAGGTTAAGTGTTTGGGGGGAGGCTCTCGGTAGAGGGAAATAAACAAAGGGTAGAGTTATATTTTAAAGGTAAAACAATGAAAAAGATTCAAAAAGGGGGCTGAGTGGGTTAATTTATAGAATGAAACAAAAAAGAAAATGGTTTAATTACTACATAAGGAGCTCCGCATTTTTCAACTTTTCAGTTTGAGTCTCCCCTTTGATCTAATTATAGATATAGTCCATCTTCCTCTTCAAAGCTTTTCAATTTGGTCTTAAAATTAACCCAAATTAGTTTCAAATGGTGAAATTACGCCATAAGTCCCACCGCGTTTTGGAAATTTTCACTTCAAGCTTGCCCCTTGGGTTTATTACAACTTTAGTCCTTACAAGTTTATTTCAATATGTAATTAAATCCCTAAAATCTGCTTTTGTTCATTTAAATTCAGTTTTTTGAGTTTGTTTTTTCCGTTTTAGTCCCTTTTTTGTGTTCTAAATATTTATGCTTATTTGTTTTTATTTTTTTTAGCATGTTTTTATTACTAGTTGTATTCACATATGCCATGTTATACCACATTTATTTATGCTTTTTTTGATGTGTTCTTTTTATTTCGATTGTCCATGTTTTTTATATATTATGTCTTAGTTTGATTTTAATGGTATGCTTATTTGTGTTAGTATGAATTTTATGTTTTTAGGTTATATGTTACTGTGATGTTTTGTTACATATATTGTCATGGTATTTATAGTTTATGCACATAAATGGTGTCATTTGTTAAATATCAAGTGTTAGTCTTTTTTTTGTGTTAGAATATCATTTTGTTAATTTAGTATCATATTATATGTCATGCATGCATATATTTTGGTTTTGTAACTTTAATATGTTCAAGCATGTTGGATTAATTAATTTAGTTTTGGAAGTATGTTTTTTTGTTCATCTCTACTTTTTTTAAAATTATGATGGTTATGTTTTTATTCATGTATTTTATTATTTTTGTTTAATGTTGTCATATTCATGTTTTTTTTTTGTTTTTAATACCAAGTCAATATGAATGTTTTTTTTATGTTTTCTAAGATTGCATAACGAATACATTAATTGTCAATACGGTGCCCATTTATTCGAGCATAAACATGGCCAGTATCAAACGCAGTGATGGTGGTCTATCAGTTTACTCTCAAATAACCCTTAAAATTTACTCGCACTTATAACCAAATTTTAATTTAATCGACACTTTAATCTGGAAAGTCTAATATTAATAAAGCGGTAATTATTAAAGTACCAATTTTGGGCGATGTGGGGGCGCTAATCCTTCACCATCCATAACCGACTCCCGAACCCAATATCTTTTAAAATCTCTGGTTTTACGGTGTCCGACCTACCTTAGTGGCCGGTGGTGACTCCATTTTTAAATAAAATACGGTCTTTTCTAAAACCCCATGAATGATTTTTAAAATACCCGAACGACCTCCAAACACATTGAAACCTCATTTTTTTAGCGAAACCGAAAAAGGAAAGATCACTACAGTACCAAGCTGTGGTTCGAGGATTTATGTCAAGTGGTCGAAAGAACCACTTGGGAAATCTGTGTATCCGATGTGTTTTTATTAATAGATTGAAATGGTTTTTGGGTCACTTGAATGCCAATATATGATATAATGCATCATGAGAAATGGATTATGTTTTGTATAATATGGTTTATACGTGAGATACTCTTTAAGCTTGCTATTTTGGGGTTTTAGAATGAGAAAGCTTAAATTGAGGTTTATGCTAGAAATCCATGATACATGTGTTGCAATTTTTTAAAAGTGCATATTTGTAAAATTATAGAGCCCTGAGATGTTTTGGCAAGAGCTTTAATACTTATTTGGAAACAAAATGGTTTTAAATGCATTGATGAGTGTTTTTGAGATTCCCTCACTATGCTAATAAGCTTACACTCTCATTTCTCATCAATTCAGAGAAGTAAGCATTTTTTGGACAGTGATCAAGTAAGAGGCAATCCAAGGGCGAAGCAATTTCAAGTGTGGTTTTATAAATACAATGTAGTAATACAAGGTAATGCGACCAAGTTGTAATTGGGAGGTTGTTTTGGTTACTCCCTGGTTTGGACAAGTCTCATTTGATGTATTGGTCTTGTATGAGGTTTTAAGACTTGCTTTGAGGGGTTGGGGTATGATTTGCATGCTTGGGTAGAGATCATGCCTATAGGACCTTTGCTTGGTTTTACTTTGCTGTAAACGATCCTACCACGCCTATATGATTGTGGAAATGTTGCTATACTTGTTATAGGATGCTTGGGTAATGTTTGAGGTATGTTAGTTTGAGCCAATGTGTCATATGTTCAACCAAGAGGTAATTACAGGCCAGTCCCTACCGGTATGGGTCCTCAGGGATCAGTACGTGAGGCCTGTCTCGGCTCAAATCTATGCAAAATTGCACATGCATATCGGTACGCATAGCTGTAAATTACAACTAGTGTCGATACAAGGGCAACCATATCGGTACTCCCTTTAGACACTGGAATTCCCTTGTTTTTCATATCGAACAACCGTATCAGTATGATTAAAGACCGTACTGATACCCTTTATAAATGAAACTCTTACTGATATGGGATGAAGGTGTACCGGTACGCAGTTAGTTAATTCCAATAAAATACTTTCTGAAGTTTGAATCTTTGTAGTTTAATCCATGTTTTTTGATAATGCAATTAAATGAGTTTGCATGATTATTTTAAAGTTGAAATTTAACCGGTATGCATGTAATTAAGGTTTGGTAACTTTGGATTTAAGGATGTCTTCTTAATTTTCCAAAATTGCAATTTGGTCCCTAGAGTACGTTTTCATTCAATTGTTTGTCAAATTGATGGCTGATTGAATTGTAAATTTCACCGCTGCCAACATGATCACCTTAGGACTTAATTATGCACTTAGACGAGATAAAATGAAAAAACGGACCACTTTTTAAGTAATTCATTCAGGTTTGTCTCGGCAAACCCAATGTAGCTCGTTCGGCTCGATCTGGCGTCTAGGCCGGGTCAAGGGGTTAGAGCACTATAATAAGTTGCCTCATATGTGTCTAGGGGTTAATTGTGTCGTTTCCTCCACCATAAGAACTGTAGCGGTTCTCTCGCTGGTGGATTACGTATCACAATGGTTAAGGGGTTAAATGTGACGTTTGCTTCCATTGTAGATATTATACATCATAATTGTCGAGGAGTTAAATGTGTTGATTGCTCAAGTTATGGATGTATGTGAAGTGGTCGAAGGAACCACTTGTGAAATTTGCCTATCCGATGTGTTTTTAATAAGGAAAGATTATGTTTTTGGGTCACTTGAATGCAGTATATGAATTAATGTAACGCCCAAAAATTGGGCCTGGATGTGGACCGAATCAGGTAAGTGGTTCGAAAGAATCAGTTTAGGCAATTCAAATAGTTTCGGGAATTAAATCTTATAAAATTGATTTAGGTTAAAAATAAAATATGGAAAAATGTTAGAAATTAATTATTTTTTAAGTAATTTGGTAAATTCAATTTGAAGTATTTAAATCGGATTTTTGGATATTTTGGTCTAGTGACTAAAATAAAAAGTTTTCAAAACTGTTTTGGTGACTAAATCGTAAAAGAGTCAAAACATAGAATCTTTAAGGAGCTATTTGACCAATCTTTTTCATCAGATTTCTCTCTTAAATTAGGCTATTTTAAAGTGTTTTTAAATGATTTTATAATTAAATAAAATAGGATTTATTAAAAGGATTTTTAATTTGCAAAATCACTCTCTTGCGTAACTACTTATCTTCCAACCTTTTTCTCTCAGCTATCTCAGCAACCAAACTAATATTTCTGCTCCAAAATTCTCTGGAATCAATTCCTATTGATTTCCTTTTAGTTTTCAAATTGATTTCTTCAATTTCTATTGCAAAATCTACTTGTATTTCATCAAATCTTTGTCAATTAAGGGAGAAATCAACAATTAGAGGTGATTTTCGTTTATCTCCTCTAATTAAAGGTTCTTTAATGAAATTCCCAAGTTCTTGATCCTTTGCTACGGATTTATGTTAAGGAATTATTATTTGAACATAGATTTGATGATTAAATTGAGTTTTACTTGGAAAATTGTTGGAAATTGATTTGGATCTGTTTTGGTGTTGAATGTAATTGATTTAGATCTCTTTTTGGATGTATTTTAGTGTTAAAAGATGTGATTAATCAATATAATCCCAAAACAATGTGAATTGTTAGTTATCTAGGTTGATTATAGTTGGTTTTTGCTGTGATCTTGTTGCTGTAGAGATGCTGGAGGTATAAGGACATGATCAAGATGTTTTTGGATGTTAATTGATGTTTTTAAGGTGTTAGAATCTTTAGGTTTTGGTTGGTTTGTATTTGTTGGTTGCTGGAGGTTTGTGATGCAGAGATGTGTTTTAATCTTCTATTTTTGATTGGGTAAAGTAGGGGAGCTGAATCCTTTGTGGCTTTTGGAGAAGGCGTGGAAACTTTAAAAGCTTGATTCACTCCTCGGCAAGCTATCGTTGAATTATTGGTTAGTGGAAAATTGTTTTACTGCTATAAAAAGGTTTGAAATGAGTTGTGAGAGTTTAGATAAAGTTGAAACACTTATCTAAGCTCGAAAGTAAGTATCGGTTGAGCTTTCTCTCGATTTTGGTTTTGCAAAATGAAATCTCATGCACATATTTATGATTTTGATTACTCACTGTATTGTGCATGTTTTAGAAATAAAAGATGATGCAAATGATCATATAAAATGACTTTTGAGAATGAAATATGGTTTATGAAAGTATTTAGAGAATACCGTAAAACAGTGAGGTAATGTTGATTATTGAATATATTAGCAAGTGGCTGAGTTTAAAATGTTATCAGATATAGTTGGTAGCCATAGGGTTTAAAGTGCACTATAAAAAGTTGCATCATGTGTATCGAGGGGTTGTGAGAGTGTCGTATTCTCTACCATGAGAACCGCAGTGGTTGAGGTGGGTAAAGGTTCCGTTTTCTCCCGTTTGTTGGATTTATACATCCAAATCGTAGAGGTGGGTAAATGTTTCGTTAATCCAATTTGAACCGTTAAGGTGGGCAAGTGTTTTGTTGCTTCGGTTGAGGCATACATGTGAAGTGGTCGTATGAACCACTTGAGAAATCCGTGTATCCGATATGTTTTATGAAATGAAAGGTTGTTGGTTCTGAGTCACTTGAAAGCCAATATATGAGATAATGCATCATGAAAAATGGATTATGTTTGTATAATGTGATTTATACTTGTAGTACTCTTCAAGCTTGTTATAGAGATGTGAGATATGAAGCTCAAATTGAGGTAGAGATAGAATCCATGATACACGTGTTAAAAATGATTTATATGTGCATATTCGAGATGATTTGAGAAGCATGAGTTGTTTTGCCTTGACATATTTACATTTTGTTTGGACTAAAATGATTTTAAATCAATTAATGAGTGTTTTAGTGAATCCCTCACTAAGCTTATAGCTTTCGCTCTCTTTTCTCATCAATACAGAGAAATAACTTCTCAGGTAGCGCGTGAGCAAGGGAGGATCCAAGGGTTGCTACTTTTTCAAAGTATGGTTTCATAAGTACAAAGTAGTAATAAGAGGCAATGTGACCAAGTTGTGCTTGGGAGATGTATTTTGGTTACTCCCTGCTTGTATAAGTTTGGATTGATGTTTTGGATTTGTGTGATGCTTTAAATTTGGTTTTGAGGGGTTGGGAGACTATATGCATGCTTGGGTAGAAATCATGCTCATAGGAGTTTGGCTGGATATGCCATGTTTAGTATGGTCTCATACCATGTTGATATGTTTGAGGATTGGATGTTTGTGATGTTATGATGATTAGCTGTTGAATGATGTATGTTAGATTGAGTTAAAGTGTCATATGTTGGACCTAAGGTCATTACAGATATGCCTATACCGGTACAGTTCCTCAAGGATCGGTATGCGGGGACCTATCTCGGCTCAATTTGGGCAAAATTGCCTTGGCATACCGATACGCCTGGTAACTGTATCAGTATGCATAACTAAAATTGAAGGTCAGTTTCGGTACACGAGTTATCGTACCAGTATAATCTTTTGCTACTAAAATCTAAGATTTTTGAAAACACACACCATACCAATACGTTTAAGGATCGTATCCGTACACCTTTGTCTTTTAGCACCGTTGCAATACGACAAACATCCGTACTGGTACGCTAGCCGTTATTTCAGTTTAGATGCTCTCTAATGTTTGAACTCTTTGAGTTTTTGTCCATGATTCTTAATTATGCGATTAAATGAGTTTGAATGGTTATTTTGAGTTGAGATTTAACCTCGATGTATGAAATATGACTAATTGAGGATTGGTAACTTTAATATCTTAGAAGTCTTTGAAATTAATAGAAATTACGTTTTAGTCCCTATATTGCGATTTCGTGCAATTGGATAGCGAATTGACGCCCGATTGAGTTTTACCTTTAACCATAACCAGTATGATCACTCTAGGACTTAAAAATGCATTTAGATAATAGAAAGGAAAAAATGGACCGTTTCTAATGCTATTCTTTCGGGTTTATCTCGGCAAACCCTAATGTAGCTCGCTCGGTTTAGTCTTGCGACTAGGCCAGGTTAAGGGGGTTACATTTGGTGGTATCAAAGACATGTTATGATTGTTGGGAGGTGGGTTATGGTTGTTTGATTGATTGATGTTGTATAAATATTTTGTTTGACATGTACGATGATTAAATTTGTGAAATTATGTTCGATATGCGGTATGTCTAGATTTTAACTTGGGGACACATTGCCTTATTACTACTTGAGTTAAATGATTTTGCTTTTAAACAATAGTGACTTGGATTCTTGCTGCAAGTTGCCTAATTATTTTATTTTATTACAATATCATGTTTAGACTCATATTTTCGCGTATGGGACCAAGACGAGAGACTAGAGCTCAGATGGGGAGTGTGGTAGATACACATGATGATGAGTTGCCTCCTCCACCACTGATTCCTCTTGAAGGTGTTGGAGTATAGAGTGGTGCACCTTAGGCACCACAAGGACCTATTTTCAATGATATGACACAGTTAGTCCAAGCGATGGCAGGAGCTTTCTAGGCGGCCATAGCTGGAGTACATGTACTTGTACCAGCGTCTGCAGCTGTTAATATCGGGTTACCTTTGGAGCGTTTGCACAGCCTGTGTGGCATTGAGTTCAGAGGTTTGGCTCCTGAAGCAGCCGAGGAATGGTTTGCTAGTACCGAAAGGATCTTTGGCCAGATAGACTGTACAGACATTCGCAAGTTGGGTTGCATTGTGTCATTGTTGCTGGGTGATGCTTATAGTTGGTAAACAATTGTGATCATGGGAATGGAACATTTTGATGGTACATGGGAATTCTTTCGTGCTGCTTTCAAAAATGAGTATTTAGGAACTCGATATAAGGATGAGAAAAAGAGGGAGTTTATAGCCTCGGAATAAGAAAACATGTCTATTTTTGAATATGAGATCCAACTTGTTCGGTTGATAGAATTTGGGATTATCTGCTCGTTTTGGGAGTTCTTCGGTGATAAAGAGAGTGCAGAGTTTGATGTTGGTAAGGGTCATTATAAGAGGCACAGAGACAGAAGGTACAATCTGGATTAGAGGCATGTAGGAAATGGAGCTGACCGTGGATTTTAGGGACAAAAAACCTATGTTGGAGTTTTTAAGTGTAAGAGATCTGGCAATAGGCATTCAGGGGAATGCTGGGGTACTTTGGGCACTTGTTAGAGTTGTGGATCGAGGGATCATCTCATGAAGGATTGTCCGCAATTAGCCAGAGAGGGTCAAGCTTCTACACCTGTTGCTACGGCCTAAAGAGGTCGTGGGCGCGGCCAAGGACATTTCCAGCGCAGGTATGATGGACTGAGAATGGTAGTGCATACCGTAGTGGTTCAGCTAGAGGGCGGCAGAACGATAAGGGTCTTTGCTCACCCTGTGGGGAGGAATGATACCGGTGTGATTGCATGTACCTTTATCTTGCAGTCTATACCTTTGTTATCTTTGATTGATTCTGGTTCTATGCATTCCTACATTCTGCACGAACATGCATGTTTGTTGGATTTACCTGTAAAGTTGTTCGATGTTGGTATGCGAATAACCAGTTCCTTTGGGTGAAATGGTTGTAGCTAGGAAGATGTATAGAAGTTGTCTCTTAATGGTTCAAGGGCATGTGTTTGAGGCTGGCCAGATGGAGTTACCGTTTCACGGATTTGATGTGATTCTAAGAATGGATTGGTTGTCTCAGCATAGGGTCATAGTTGATTTTGAGACCAAGCAAGTTTCGCTGAAACTTGCTGAGGATTACAAAGTAGTGGTTGTGGGTGAGAATGTCAAGTTCTTGTCTAATATGGTTTCAGCTTTAGACATGCAGAAGTTATTAGAATGTGGGGGTCAAACATACCTAGCTTATGTTATGAACTCGAATATGAAGGAAGTGCGTGCTCAGGATATTCGCACAGTTTGCAATTTCTTATGAGTGTTTCCATAAGAGTTGCCTAGCTTGCTGTCGAATAAGGAGGTAGAGTATTGCATTGAGGCATACGTGAATACGGCTCCGGTGTCAATTGTTTCGTATCGTATGGCAACGAAAGAGTTTAAGGAGTTGAATACGCAGTTGCAAGAGTTGTTAGATCGTGGTTTCATTCGGCCAATCGTGTCACCGTGGGGAGCACCGATGTTGTTTGTGAAAAAGAAAGATAGCATGATGAGAATGTGCATCGATTATTAGCAACTGAACAAGTTGACGATTAAGAACAAGTATCCTTTGCCAAGGTTGATGATCTATTTGACTAGTTTCGGGGAGCTACAATGTTTTCTATTATTGATCTGAGGTTAGGGTATTATCAGTTGAAGGTGAAGGACAAAGACAGCTTTTCGCACGCGCTATGGGCATTATGAGTTCTTAGTGGTGCCTTTGGTTTGACCAATGCACCGACATCATTCATGGATATAATGAATCGGGTGTTTCATGAATTCTTAGACCAATTTGTGGTGGTGTTCATCGATGACGTTTTTGTGTACTCTCATAGCGAGGAAGATCATGATCGACATCTACAGATTGTGGATAACAAGCTCTATGCCAAGTTGAGCAAGTGTGAGTTTTGGATCAAGGAGGTGGGTTTCCTTGGACATGTTGTGCTGGCTGAGTGTATTCATGTGGATCTATAGAAAACTGAAGCTATTGTGAATTGGAAGCAACTGAAGTTGATATTGAAAATTTGTAGTTTTCTAGGGTTGGCAGGATATTATTGACACTTTGTTCATGGTTTCTCAAGGATTACTGCACCTTTGACAAAATTGTTGCAAAAATATGTGAGTTTTTAGTAGACAGAGTGTAGGCAACAAGCTTTTGATTAGCTGGCGGAAGCTTTAACGCAAGCCCCAATCTTGATTCAACCTGAATCAGGGTATGATTTTGTTGTGTATAGTGATGCATCCTATGTGGGTTTGGGATGTGCGCTGATACAGGAAGGAAGGGTTGTCGCCTATTCATCTAGGCAGTTGAATTTGCACACAATATTGAGCTCGTGGCAGTGGTGTTTGCCTTGAAGATTTGGTGACACTATCTCTATGGTGAGAAGTGTACGGTGTTTACAAATCACAAAAATTTGAAATGCCTGATGTCGTAAAAAGAGTTAAATCTTAGTCAACAAAGATGGCTACAATTGCTTAAGGATTACAATATGACAATCGAATATCATTCGGGAAAAGCTAATATGGTGGCTGATGCTTTGAGTAGGAATGTTGCGGTTGATTTGAGGGTGATGTTTGCTCGGTTGAGTGTAGCACCTGATGGTGGGTTATTGGCTAAATTTCAAGTGAAGCCATCGTTCTGCAGTTGATTAAGGATAAGCATCCTTATGATGATTCTTTGGTGCCGCATGTTAAGGACATGGGTGGTAATCAAACGGATTTTGGTTTTAGTGAAGATGTAGTTTTGTGTTATAAAAGTCGAGTGGTGGTGCCGAGTAATGAAGAGTTACAGCACACCATCTTAACTGAGGCACATTCGAGTCCTTTTTGTATGTATTCGGGAAGTACGAAGATGTATCAGGACTTGAAGAAGGAGTATTTCTGGGTTGGTTTGAAGAAGGTGTCCCAAATTTTGTGGCTCGTTATATGGTTTGTTAGCGTGTTAAGGCTGAGCATCAGTTTCCTTCGGGGTTGTTGCAACCGTTAAGGATTCCATAATGGAAGTGGGAGAGAATCACCGTGGATTTTGTGTCCGGTTTGCCTTAGACGCTATCAAAGAAGAATTTTTTTGGGTGATTATGGATATGTTTACGAAGTGTGCACATTTTCTAGCTGTGCATACGATGTACACCTTAGATAAGTTGGCGAAGTTGTATATCGCTGAGATTGTGAGGTTGCATGGAGTACCAAAGTCTACTGTATTGGATAGAGATCCACGTTTCACCACGAGGTTATGGGAAAGTTTGCATAGGGCCTTGGGTACACTGTTGAACTTCAGCACCTCGTATCAACCTAAAACGGATGATCAGTCTGAGCATGTTATCTAAGTGTTGGAAGATATGTTGCGGTGTTGCATCATTGATTTCTAAGGGTCGCGGGAAAAGTAGTAACCATTGGTGGAGTTCGCTTATATTAACAGTTATCAAGCTAGTATTCATATGGCACCGTACAAGGCTTTGTATGGTAGAAAATGTCGTACGCAACTTTGTTGGACGGAGGTAGGAGAGAAGTATGTTTCTTTGCCGGATGTGTTGAAGGATACCAATGAGAAAGTGAAGCTTATTAGTAACCGGTTGAAAGCAGCTTTGGATCGGCAAAAGTCATATGCTGACTTGAAGAGAAGGGAGATTGAGTATGCAGTTGGTGATCGTGTGTTTTTGAAGGTTTCGCCTTGGAATAAGGTGATGAGGTTTGGACAGAAGGGCAAGTTGAGTCCTAGATTTATTGGGCCACAGAAGGTGTTGGAGCGTGTTGGTCCAGTAGCGTACAAGTTGAGGTTGCTGGCAGAGTTAGAGAAGATACATGATGTTTTCCATGTATCGATGCTTCGAAGGTATAGATCGGATCCTTCACATGTAATGCATGTGGACGAGATTGAGTTGAATCCGAATTTGACCTATGATGAGGAGCCTATGAGAATTCTAGATTCGAGCAGCAAAGTTCTCTGCTGAAAGACCATAGAGCTGGCACAGGTGTTGTGGCGGCATCGTGGTGTTGAGGAAGCCACCTGAGAAAACAAGGAGGACATGTTGAAGCAGTTTCCTCATCTTTTTCTGCCAGGTAAATTTCAAGGATGAAATTTCTTAAGAGGGAGAGGGTTGTAACGCCCTGAAATTGGGCCTAGATGTTTTCCGGATCGGGTAAGTGGTTCGAAAGAATTGGTTTAGGCAATTCGAATAGTTTCAATAATTAAATCTTATAAAATTGATTTTAGTTAAAATAAAATTATGGAAAATGTAAAAAAAATACTCAATTAATATTTTAAGTAATTTGTTAAATTCAATTTGAAGTAATTAAATCTGATTTTTGGACATTTTGGTCTACTGACTAAAATGAAAAGTTTTCAAAACTGTTTTGGTGACTAAATTGTAAAAGGGTCAAAACTTAGAAGCTTTAAGGAGCTATTTGACCAATCTTTTTCATTAGATTTCTCTCTTAAATTAGTCTATTTTTAAAGTATTTTTAAAGTGCTTTTTCATGACTTTATAATTAAATAAAATAGGATTTATTAAAAGTATTTTTAATTTGCAAAATCACTTTCTTACATAACTACTTTTCTTCGAACCTTTTTCTCTCAACTTTCTCAGCAACCAAACTAATATTTCCACTCTGAAAATCTTAGGAATCGATTCCTATTGATTTCCTTTTAGTTTTCAAACTGATTTCTTCAATTTCTATTGCAAAATCTACTTGGATTTCATCAAAGCTTTGCCAATTAAGGGGGAAATCAACAATTAGAGGTGATTTTCATTTCACTCCTCTAGTTAAAGGTTCTTTAATGAAATTACCAATTTCTTGATCCTTTGCTATTGATTTATGTTAAGGAATTATGATTTTAACATGGATTTGATGATTAAATTGAGTTTTACTTGGAAAATTGTTGGAAATTGATTTGGATCAGTTTTGGCGTTGAATCTAATTGATTTAGATCTCTTTTTGGATGTATTTTTGTAACACCCTAAAATTGGGCCTATATGTAGGCCGGATCGGGTAAGTTGTTTGGGAGAACTGATTTAGGCAATTCGAGTAGTTTTGGGAATTTTATTATATAAAATGGATTTTTGGGCAAAATAAAATATGGAAAAATACTAGAAATTACCTAATTAATATTTGAAGTCATTTGGTGAATTCAATTTGAGGTGACTAAATATGATTCTAAGACATTTTGGTCTAGTACTAAATTGCAAGTTTTCAAAACTATTTTTGTGACTAAATCATAAAAGGGTCAAAACTTAGAATCTTTAAGGAGCTATTTGACCAATCTTTTTCAACATATTTCTCTCTTAATTTAGGCTATTTTAAGGTATTTTTAAATGGTTTATAATTAAATAAAAGGGGAATTTATTAGAGAATTTCTAATTGCCAAATTAGGATTTCTACTTTTTACCCAACCTTTTGCTCTCAATTTTCTGAGCAACCAAATTAGGACTTCTACTTTAAAATTCCAGGAATCAAATCACATTGATTTCCTTTTTGATTTCAAATTGGTTTCTTCAAATCCTATTGCAAAATATCCTTAGATTTCATCAAAGCTTGGCCAATTAAGGGAGAAATTAGCAATTAGAGGTGATTTTCGTTTCTCTCCTCTAATTAAAGGTTATTTATTGAAATTCCCAAGTTTTTGCTCCTTTGTTATTGATTTATGTTAAGAAATTATGATTTTAATATGGATTTAGTGATTAAATTGAGTTTTCTTGGAAAATTATTGGAAATTGATTTGGATCTGTTTTGGTGACGAATCTAATGGATTTAGATCTCCATTTGGATGTTTTTAATGTTGAAAGAATTGATTAATCAATGTAATCCCGAAACTATGTGAATTATTGGTTTTTTGGGTTGTTTATAGTTGGTTTTTGGGTTGATCCTATTTTTGTAGTGTTGCTGGAGGTATAAAGGAGGTGTTTAAGATGTTTTTGGATGTTAATTGATGTTGTTAATGTGTTATAATCATTAGGTTTTGGCTAGGCCTTGTTTAGGTAAGGTTTGGTGGTATTCTTGATGGTTTTAGGAAGGTGTTGAGTGGATTCTTGGGAGTTGAGGCCGTGTTTGTTGGTTCCTGGAGGTTTGTGTTACATAGATGTGTTTTAATCCTCTATTTTTGATTGGGTAAAAGAGGGGAGTTGAATCCTTTGGCTTTTGAAGAAGGAGCGAAAGCTTTATTTGCGCATCGACAAGCAAGCGTTAGATTGTTTTGAGTGGAAAAGTTTTTTACTTCTATTAAAAGGTTTGAAAATGAGTTGTGGGAGTTTAGAAAAAAATCAATACACTTATCTAAGCTCGAAAGTAATTATCGGTTGAGCTTTCTCTCGATTTCAATTTTGGAAAGTAAAATCTCATGCACATGTTTATGGTTTTGATTACTCACTGTATTATGCATATTTTGAAAGTGAAAGATACTGCAAATGATTATAGATGATGAGTTTTGAGAATGGCATATGATTATAAAAGTACTTTTGAGAAAAATGAAATACATGGTTTAATATATTTGTGTTGGATTTATTTGATGCATAAGTAAAACAGTGAGGTAATGTTGTTTATTGAATATATTGGCAAGTGGCTATGTTTAAAATGATATATGATATAGTTGGCTACCCATAGGGTTTAGAGTGCACTATAAAAAGTTGCCTTATGTTTGTCGAGGGGTGTTAAGTGTCCGTAATCTCCAACATGAGAACCACAACGGTTGAGGTGGGTAAATGTTCTGTTTTCTCCCGTTGGTGGATTAATACATCCAAACCGTCGACGTGGGTAAATGTTCCGTTACTCCAGTTTGAACCGTTGAGATGGGCAAGTGTGCCCGTTACTTCGGTTGAGGTATGTATGTGAAGTGGCTATGGAAACGACTTGAGAAATTTGTGTATCTGATGCGTTTTATGAAATGAAAGGTTGCTAGTTTTGAGTCACTTGAATGCCAGTATATGATATAATGTATCATGTGAAATGGATTATTTTTGTATAATAAGATTTATACATGTGTTACTCTTTAAGCTTGTTATAAAGGTGTTGTGGTGTGAAGCTTAAATTGAGGTAGATTTGAATCCATGATACATGTGTTGGAAATGATTTAAATGTGCATATTTGAGATGGTTTGAGAAGCATGAGGTGTTTTGCCATGAGATATTTACATGTGATTTAAATCAAATGGTTTTAAATGACAAGATTCTACTATACATCCTTGGCCCGTGAAACCAACAAATCAAAATCGGTATAATCAACGCCAAGCATGTATGTCTTAACCTCCTACACGAGCCTGTAGTAGAAAAGATCACATCGCTGGCACTCGTCAAAGACGAACTCAAGTGCGTACTAACTTTGCCTCGCAAACTGCACCTCATACTCTGCCACAGACATACTAACCTACACCAAAGCCATGAACTCCCGCTTCCTGTTGTCCTAATATCAGACTCCTAGATACTTCTTTTGGAAAGCACCGCAGAAGAACTCCTAGGTCACATCATCGATCGTCATACCGAAAGTCGTGGTAGTCCACCATGTATAGGCATCACCTTGTAACAGGGAAACAACACAGTCCAGCTTACGGGCATCGGTACACCCCATCTGGCCCAGCATACTCTCAGTACTAGCCAACCATCCCTCTGAAGCCTCAGGCGACAAGCCTCGAAACTCAACCTCGCCCAAACTGTTGTAGACTCTCTAAGTGAATGCTAGCAAAAGGATCAGAAAATATGTATTGGAAAAGTGTAAAATAGTGCCAAGATGAGTCTTCTGCGTGTAATTATACACGGTCTGCAAGTGATACAGCTGGTGAGCTGAGTATCGATCCCACAGAGATTGACTTGGAATTCAATTGCCTTGGTTGTTACTTGCCTTAAGGAAAAGGTTGATTTGATTTGAAATTGGTTTTGGAAAATAATTAAAAAAAAATAAATAAGTGAAAGTAAAGTAAGACGTTGGCAAGGAAGGTATTTTAATGAATGATGAGTGTTGGCAGTGAATGCCTGGTTTTTACGCTATTCATGTTGTGCTAGCCTTTAATAACAACTTGTCTTAGCATTGCTTGCCGAGCATATTCAAAATTAGCAAAGCCTATCTCGATGGTCATTGCCCTAAATTGATTATGTAAAAACCCTATATCTCTATAGTGCATGCTTTTAAATAAACCAATTTTATTAAGATCCAATCTATACTCCTAAGGGGTAGATTTCTCTCTCGAAGTAAGTTCATCTACTTGAACGACTTCTCTCGAAGCTTCTCTCTTTAGTATTCAACAACTTATTCGTTGCCACCCCAAGTCTATTAAGATATTGTGGCGCAATAAGCCAATAGTGCCACCTCTCGCTTGGCATAGTATTTAGGAAATATTAAAGTATGTCGAATAGTGAAAACATTGCCAAGGCAGATTTATTATTAAAAATTAAAACATAAAAATAGCATTCAACGTAAACATCCCCCACCAACTATTGAATTAGTTCATGGTGAGGGATTTAACCAACAACCCATAAACGTTTTTGAAATACACCATCATTAAAAACAAAATAAGAGAACTTGAAAGAGAGAATGGGCTAGAAGGGGTCTCTCGATGTAGCCCTTCAAGATCCAGGCTTCTCAGCCAAGTTGGTCGAACCACCCTTCCAAGGTGCAGCCGGTTATCAATCGTCGCACACCAACTCCTCACGATCCAATCTTCTTCTTTCTCCCAAAGTCTATCTTGGTTGGTGTTTAAATAGGTATGCGGGGAAGGGATATCATGAGCTCCTCATTTGAATTTTGAATTTCAACTGCCCAAGGGATAAGAGATTATCATCTTATCCAAATTTGAATGAGAACTGATCAGGCTAGGGCTGGTGTCATACTACCGACTCTGCCAACAAGTCTTGGCACCACCTTATCCGTTACTTTTTCGAAGATTGATCCAATTGCTATCTTTTCGGAGCGTGATCATGTCCTATTTTTTCGGGGTCTTACAGCCTCTTGACATGGCATCAAGTTTACTTCTCTGCCACTCGGTGCTTGGCATTGTCTGGTCTATCCGTGCCAACAGCACTCGACATTCTCTCTAGTGCTCCTTCCTGTGTTGTTTTTCTGGGCCAAATCCTATGCCAAACCTGTAAAACTGCGAACAAAACAACCCTTCACACTGGTATAGACAGAATTCTAAACTCCTTATACAAATGCATGGTTTTAACATCCTAATGCAGCTAAATGCACTTGAAAACAAGCAAAATCATTGTATGATTGGCATTAAAAACAGTTCTTTTGGAGAGGTAACACACCCCCAAACCTAACTCATTGCTTGTCCTCAAGTAATGCAAACAAAATGAAAACAAAAACTGTGAAAATGTTACCTCGACAAAATTTTGGTTGAATGCCAACACGTGCTGGCAAGCAGAATTTGGCTCTATTTCTGTCCTCAGTATCTTAGTGCAATAATGCCAAGTAGGTAGTAATTCAAGTGCAACAATATAACTCTAGTCTAAGTTCATGAAGAGTGCATGATGCGCAGGCAATATGCATCAAGTATCCTTTTACTCCCTTAGACAAATTTTACTACCTAAACTCAGATTTTTTTCCTTTTTATTTTCATTCATTTTTTTCTTTTCTTTCTACGCCAAGGGCTTCTAGTGGCATTAATTTAAGCTTGCTTCGTGACACTATTTAGCGTGAGAAATAAGAGGGAGCATACCAAAAATCCCTACCTTCATCTAGATATCACTAGGCTTTCTGCTTAACTCATACTCTAAGGTTTTGGACTTGAGAACTAAGAGGGAGCAAACCACGAAGCCCCAAGTAACTTATTATCCCTAAGTAGAGGAGAGTTCGATTTTTTTCTTGCCTTGGTAGAACATTTCTTCCTTATTTATTTCTTTTTACCCTGGCATCAAGATTTTTTTCATATCTGAGCATAGTTTCAAAAAGTATATGTTTGCTAAGGAACTAGATACATACTACGTGTTAAGTGAATTTTGAGTTCCCTAAACTAGAGATCAATTGCCAAGCTAACCTGGCATACTACTCTGCTGGTATGGCATGACAACTAAAGATTAGAATTTCCTCATTGCACAGACACCTAGATCAAATTAAGCTTGGCTAACAATTGTTAACATTTTTCAATATTAAACCGAGGCAAAATTTTCTTTTTCATTTTTTAGCAGTTCGGTATACATCTACTCTAAATGAACTAGATGTCATGGCAATAGAAATTAAACATGAAATGTATGGCATAAATGTGAGGGAATTTACACCCCCAAGCCCAAGATGTGTATTGTCCTCAATACATGAAACAACACATATATACAAGAAAAACAACAAAAGAAAATAAAAATGCATGATCATGTAAGTGCAATGGCATGAAATGTAAAGGAGTTTAGAAAGAAGAAGACTCCTCTTTGGAGACTATTTGCCATGCGGCACAAGTCTTTCTTCTCACATACGGCCCACGATTAGGGGCCATGTGCTTCTTTCTTTTCAAGCTTGGTTTTGAAGTGGCAGTAGAGGCTCCAACTTCCTCTTTTTCCTTGGCAGGATCTGATGCAGTAGGTGCATTGGTGGCATCAGATGGCATATGGACAACAGGTGTTACTGGCAACTTGGCTTTGGTTTCTTTTGATTCATATGAAGAATCAAAATTGGCATATTTGACTTCAACTAGGGACAACGAGACTATGGCATTGGACAGGGTATGAACTAGACTAGCTGGCATGGCATTATCGTTGGTAGAGGGCTCGGCAGTGAAGTCTGGAAATTCTGTCACAAAATCAGTTCATAATTTTGTAAGAGCCTCCCTGATTATAGCATCCCTGGCCTGGATGTAATGTTGTACCTTGACATTAAGCTCCTCAGCTTTTTCCATCTTTTGGAGAATAATCTCCTAGCGTTGATGAATTTGGGACAACATTGCCAGTGAACTATCTGGCATGGTTGCTGGCGTGGTCGCTGGTGCGGCCTTTGACTCCTTGGGCTTTTGCGTGTGTGCCTTTGCCTTTCCCTTGCCCTTGTCCTTGGGCTTGGCAGCAACGAGATTCCTCCATATAGTAGCAGTAATTGTTGTTCCTTTTATTGTTTGCCCCTTATCCGTATCAAGCTTTGGCACATCGTGGAGCATGCAAATGTTAGAGATCAACAAAGGGAAAAACAAGCTGCCAGTACCTTTCGCTGTGCACTTGTAAGTTTCCTCAATAATAAACTTGCCAACATTGATCTTACGCCTCGTAACAATGGAGTGCAACAAAATCATCCTCTCTTCTGACACGGTCTTGTTATGGGATGTGGGCATCAGATTAGCCTTGAGGAAGTGATTCCATCATCTCCATTGGGGTTTCAATGCCAGCCTCTTCACCGTACGGTGCCCCTTGGATAAAACTGTCCATGCCGTGTCAGACTCACACAGATCCACCAGCAGCCTCTTTCTCTTGGCAGCGTTTATTGAATTTGCGTACTTAAAATACTCATCTTCTACATCATCTAACTCAAACATATTATTGATATACCCTTCATCGAAATGAACACATTTACCTCTAATAATCAAGAATGGTGAATCCTTGGTCACAAGGTGCGCATAGAATTCTTGGATGATTGTGGCATAAACTTCCCCCAATTATTGACAGAACTGAGTTCATTTGTGCAATTTAATTGTAGACATGGCCTCCGGAGGAAAGCCATTGTTCGTCTCTATTTTGAGGTCGAAGTGCTTCTCATAGAAAAAACTCCTCGAGGCAAAATTAGATTCAAACTTTTTCTCTATTTCCTCGTTGAAGAATCGCTTGAAGGGAGTAGAGGAAGAAGCCATTGAAACTCGTTGAAGAAACTTGAAATGGTGTTGAAAGATGAAGAAAAAGGACGATTTGGATTTTGTAGTTGCTTATCGAAAGGAAGGAAAAAGTGAGAGAGTTGTTTAGGTTATTTTAACCAGCTAGGTGAGAAAGTGAAAGGTTGTGGGTTGGTTGAGTGTTTTAATGGGAGTAGTAATTAGGGATAATGATGGGAGATAAAAAGAATTAATTTAAAAAAAAGAAAAAGGTGGAATGATAAGGTTGAAGTGATATGGTGATAGTATAGGGTAAGGATTGGAGTGATAAGGTGATTGATTTGAAATTTAATTTCCAACCAAAATTTTGGGCGGCTAGGGTTTAAAGTCAAATAAAAATAACTCTCTCTTAATTTACTTAATTTCCAGAGCAGCTTGGCATGTAAGCCCACAAGGACTCATCTAGCCTCAAGGACCAGTCTTTCCTTGATGGATTAACAGTCTTCTCTAGAATGTTTTTAATCTCCTTATTTGAAATCTCGGCTTGCCCATTCGTTTGTGGATGATATGCCATGGCAATTCTTTGCTATATACCATACCTGCACAAAGCTTTAGAGATTAGATTACATTTAAAATGGGTGCCGTCATCATGAATAATCACTCTAGGGGCACCACCAAATCTAGTAAAAATATGTTTGTGCAAAAACTTGGCAACAGCCTTGGCATTGTTTGTTGGCAGAGCCACAACTTCTACCCACTTAGATACGTAGTCAACAGCCACAAGAATGTATACAATACCAAACGAGGGTGGAAAATGACCCATAAATTCTGTCCCCCATACATCAAATAAATCCACATGCATAATGTTTTGGAGCGGTAGTTGGTGTATGCCAGAGATGTTTCCTGTTCGTTGGCATTGATCGCATGCCTTGGCATACTCATGGGCATCCTTGTATAGTGTGGGCCAAAAGAATCCCGACTGCAGTAACTTGGCAGTAGTCTTTACCCCAACGATATGACCTCCATATGGTGCGGCATGGCATTGATGCAATATGTTATGTTGTTCATCCTCAGGCATACACCGGCGGATCTCTTGGTCGGCACATTTTTTGAACAATATTGGCTCGCCCAATAGTATAGCCTAACTTCCCACAAGAACCTCTTCTTGGAATTGTATGCCAAGTCTAGTGGCAGAATGTTACTTACCAAGTAGTTGATAATGTCAGCATACCATGGCACGTTAATAACTGCAAGCAAATACTCATCAGGAAATTCATCTCTTATAAAATTGGTCTTACCATCTTCAAGATGATGCTCTAAACGTGAGAGATGGTCAGCTACTAGGTTTTCACTGCCCTTTTTGTCTCGGATCTCAATATCAAATTCATGAATTAGAAGCGTCCATTGGATTAGTCTAGGCTTGGCATCCTTCTTTTCCAAGAGATACTTCAATGCCGAATGATCTGTAAAAACCACAACTTTCTTACTATTTAAATAAGATATAAATTTGTTAAAAGCAAATACAACCGCAAGAAATTCTTTCTCGGTCGTGGAGTAATTCAATTGTGCTTTGTTCAAGGTTCAACTGTCATAGTAGATGGCATGAAAAACTTTGCCATACCTTTGTCCCAAGACTGCTCCAACGGCATAGTCGCTAGCATCGCAGATGAGTTTGAAGGGCTCAATCCAATCCGGCGTGACAACTATAAGAGCATTGATCAACTTCTCTTTAAGCTCCTGAAATGCTCTCAAACAATAATCATCAAATGCAAATGTAGCATTATGTTCTAACAACAAGCATAAAGGTTTAGCAATTTTTGAAAAGTCTTTAATAAAACGCCGATAAAAACTGACATGTCCTAAAAAACTTCTTATACCTTTAACACTTATTGAAGGTGGTAGCTGTTTAATTACCTCAAATTTTGTGTGATCCACTTCTAGCCCTCTCCCAGTTACCTTATGTTTGAGAACAATGCCCTCCTTCACCATGAAGTGGCATTTTTCCCGGTTCAACACTAGGTTTGTCTCTATGCATCTCTTCAAGACCTGCTCCAAACTCTGAAAACGTTCCTCAAATGTTTTTCCAAACACTGAGAAATCATCCATGAATACCTCTATGTTGTACTCAATCATATCGGAAAAAATGGACATCATGCAACGTTGAAATGTTTCCGGTGCATTACATAGGCTGAATGGCATCCTTCTAAACGCGAACGTCCCATATGGGCATGTGAACGTAGTATTCTCTTAATCATCAAGTGTGATGGCAACCTGATTATAACCCGAATAATCATCCAAAAAACAAAAGAAAGCTTTACCTGACAACCTGTCTAGCATTTGATCAATGAATGGCAATGGGAAGTGGTCATTCCTCGTGGCATTGTTCAGCCTCCTATAGTCCATGCACACTCTCCATCCTGTGATAGTTATGGAGGGGATTAACTCAGCTTCACTATTTTGTACCACGGCCATGCCACCCTTTTTTGTCACGCATTACACCTGGCTAACCCAAGAGCTATCAAAAATCGGATATATAATCCCAACATCAAGCCATTTTATGATGTTTTTTTTTTCACTACCTCTTTCATGCTTGGGTTTAGCCGTCTTTGGCTGTCAATGGTCTTGCCATGGTTCTCCTGCAAGATAATCTTATGCATACAAATGGTTGGTCTAATACCTCTGATGCCTGCCAAAGTCCATCCTAATGCTTGCTTATGATCACGTAATATTGCCAACAATCTTTCCTCCTAATCATTAGTGAGACCATTGGCAATGATCATTAGCAGAGTTAAGTGTTCACCTAAATAAGCACACTTGAAGTGATCTGGCAATGTTTTCAGTTCCAATGCTGGTGGCTCCTCAATTGATGGTCTAGGTGCCTTGATTTCTCTGCCGGCCAACTGTAGTGGCTCAAAATAACTCGCCTCCTCAGCCTCCAAAAATGATTATTCTGGTTCCTCGAACAGTTCAGCTATGCCATCTAAATTGTTGGCATCAAATTTTGTATCCTGGCATAACTGTGTCGTGTACAAGGTGTAAATGGATTCCATCATCTCCTCTGCTTGGCACTCATCAGGTCCATCTGCACATTTCAAAGCTTGAAACACATTAAATGTAACATGCTGATCATTCATGCGCATTGTTAGTTCCCCTTTATGAACGTCAATCAAAGCCCTACCCGTGGCAAGAAAAGGTTTACCCAAAATAACTGGGAAATTAATATCAGCCTCATAATCCAAAATGATAAATCAGTTGGGAAAACAAATTTGTCTACCTTTACCAACACATCCTCAATCTTACCCTTGGGTTGTGTATAGGATCAGTCTGCCAGCTGAAGTGTCACCGTGGTAGGTCTTGCTTCTATGCCATGCTTTCAAAAAACTAACATTGGCATCAAGTTGATGCTGGCTCCTAAGTCACATAGTGCCTTGCCCATGAATTTGTTGCCAAAGGTGCAGGGAATAGTGAAACTCCCTAGATCATTCAGTTTTGGTGGCAAACGGTTTAGGATCATGGTACTGCATCCTTCAGTAAGAGAAACAGTTTCAAAGTCTCCCAACTTTCTCTTTTTGGATAGAATGTCCTTCATAAATTTGACATAGTTGGGCATTTGTTCAAGGGCTTCTACCAATTGAATGTTGATTTGTAATTGCTTAAGAACCTCCAAGAAGCGCTTGAAATGCTGGTCTTGCTTATACTTTTGAAGTCTTGCTGGAAATGGTGGTGGCAGATAAACATATGCCAGCGCTGTTGGATTTGCCAAGGCAGTGCTGGCATCAGTCTGTTTGGCATCGGTGCTAGCATCAGTACACTGTCTGGCATCGGTGCTGGCATTATTTGCTTTTGGCTGCTCTTAATCTGCTTCCCTGGATTATCTACTGGCAATGGCTTCTCGGTTTGATAATTAACTTGCTACTTGTCAGCCTTTTCCACCTCACACGACTTACCACTCCGAAGAGTTATGGCCTTACATTTCTCGTTTTCTTTGTGTTGATCATCTTCTGTGTCACTTGGCAATGCTCCACGGGGTCGATTGCTGAGTGCACTAGCAATCTGCCCAAGCTGGACTACTGAATTTCTCATTGATGCAGCCAAACTCTGGACTGTGGCATTATTCCTCTCCATGTACTCTGTGAGAGTGCCTCTTTGGTTGAGTCTCTGCCCTTGCTGAAAATTATTCTGGGCTTTTTGTGGCATGGCATTCTGATAGAATGCTGGCATGGAATTGTTATTATGCCTTTAGGTATTCTGGCGTTGGGCATTGTACTGGTTACCTCTTTGATTTCCCCATGCTAAATTAGGGTGTTATCTCCAACCTGCATTATAAGTATTGGGTTTAAGATTATAGTAACGATTAACATCGCCAACAAAAATTACCGATTCAGGGTTGGTAGGGCATTCATCCACATGATGATTTTCTACACAAATTGTACAAAATGGGTCTAATGCTTTGACTTCTTGGGACTCGTTGTTCTTTTGCAACGTTCTTACCATGCTAGTATGGTTGGAAATCTCGGTATGAATGGACGTTAGTTCGTCAACCTGAAATTTCCTATTGGTTTTAGTTCCGGTCCTAAGTCTCACAATAGGATATTCAAAATCATTGATTGCAATCCTCTCTAAAATGTCAACAACCTCAGTATATGTATTGTCAATTAGTGAGCCAACTGCTGAAGCATCAATAGTCCTCGTTTTTGCATTCAATCCATTGTAAAAGGTTTGGATCTGGGTCTAATTCGGGAATCCATGCATAGGATATCTCCTCAAAGGATCTTTAAATCTTTCCCAGGCATCATATAAGGTCTTATCCTCAGCCTGCCTGAATGTAATGATCTCACCCCGTAGCTTGGCAGTGAGCGTTGGCGGCTGGAATCTTGTCAAGAACTTCTGGCATAGTTCTGCCCATGAAGTAACTGAGCTAGGTGGCAAGGGATTAAGCCAAGCCTTTGCTATGTCTCTTAAAGAGAAAGTAAATAACTCCAGCTTCACGGTATCTTCAGGTACTCCATTTTGTTGAAATAACTGGCAAATCTCCATGAACTGCTTTAGATGTTGCCTCAAATCTCCAGTGAGTACTCCATCAAACTGACCTACATTCAAAAGAGTTTGAATCATTACCAGCTTAAGTTCAAAATTGACAGCGTTTACCTCTGTTCCAACAAGTCATGGCATCAAATTGTCAATGGTTGGTGCCGAATGTTCCCTAATAGGTCTCTCATTAATAACCGGGACAACAGGTGGTGGCGGTATCTCATTGTTAAGTGGATTTCCTCCATTGTTCACCATACCATTCCCTCCATTACCTTGGTTTTGCATCTCTCGAAATCTTCTTTTTAACCTCCGTAAGGTTTTCTCAATTTCTGGATCGTATGGCCACTCGTCCACCACAAGATGGCTTCTGGTCATACACCGGCAAAAACAAAAGGTAAAAACAAAAATAAAAATAAATATAAAAGGAAGACAAGTAAATTTTTTTTAGAAATAATCAATTTCGTGGCAATCCCCGGCAACAACACCAAAAACTTGTAGACTCTCTAAGTGAATGCTGGCAAAAGCATCATAAAATATGTATTGGAAAAGTGTAAAACAATGCCAAGATGTGTCTTTTGCATGAAAGTATACATGGTCTGCAAGTAATACAGCTGGTGAGCCGAGTATCGATCCCACAGAACTTGACTTGGAATTCAATTGCCTTCATTGTTACTTGCCTTAAGGAAAAGGTTGATTTGATTTGAAATTGGTTTTGGAAAATAATTAAGAAGAAAAAAAAAATAAGTGAAAGTAAAGTAAGACGTTGACAAGGAAGGTATTTTAATGAATGATGAGCGTTGGAAGGGAATGCCTGGTTTTTATGCTATTCATGTCATGCTAGCCTTTAATAACAACCTATCTTGGCATTGCTTGCCGAGCATATTCAAAATTAGCAAAGCCTCTCTCGATGGTCATTGCCCTAAATTGATTATATAAAAACCCCTATATCTTTAAGTGCATGCTTTAGAAAAAACAATTTGATTAAGATCCAATCTATACTCATAAGGGGTAGATTTCTCCCCAAGTTTGTTAAGATATTGAGGCGCAATAGGCCAACAGTGCCAGCTCTCGCTTGGCATAGTATTTAGGAAATATTAAAGTATGCCGAATAGTGAAAACATTGCCAAGGCAGATTTATTATTAAGAACTAAAACATAAAAATAGCGTTGAACGCAAACATCCTCCACCAACTATTGCATTAGTTCATGGTGAGGGATTTAACCAACAACCCACAAACGTTTTCGAAATACATCGTCATTAAAAGCAAAATAAGATAACTTGAAAGAGAGAATGGGCTAGAAGGGGTCTCTCGATGCAGCCCTTCAAGATCCAGGCTTCTCGGCCAAGTTAATCGAACCACCCTTCCAAGGTGCAGCCGGTTGTCAATCACCGTACACCAACTCCTCATGATCCAATCTTCTTCTCTCTCCCAAATTCTAGCTTGGTTGGTGTTTAAATAGGCATGCAGGGAAGGGATAGGATTAGCTCCTCATTTGAATTTTGAATTTCAACTGCCCAAGGGATAAAAGATTATAATCTTATCCAAATTTGAATGAGAGCTGATCAGGCTAGAGCTGACGTCATACTGCCGATGCTGCCTTGGCGTCCAAGCTTGGCATGAATCTACCAATAAGTCTTGGCACCACCTTATCCGCTATTTTTTTGGAGATTGATCCAATTGCTATCTTTTCAGAGCCTGATCATGTCCTATTTTTTGGGGGTCCAACAGTCTCTTGGCATGGAATCAAGTTCACTTCTTTGTCAACTGGTGCTTGGCATTGTCTGGTCCATCCGTGCCAACAGCCTCGACATTCTCTCTGGTGCTCCTTCATATGTTGCTTTTTTGGGCCAAATCCTATGCCAAACCTACAAAATTGGCAATAAAACAACCCTTCACACTGGCATAGATAGAATTCTAAACTCCTTTTGTAAATGCATGGTTTTAACATCCTAATACAGCTAAATGCACTTAAAACAAGCAAAAGCATTGTAAGATTTGCATTAAAAATAGTACTTTTGGAGAGGTAAGAATTGCGAAGATGCTCTAACGGTAAACCCTGCCCAACCACTGGTGGTGCCCGCACATGAACACCGATCATGCCCTGAATCAGTGGTGCCATATCACCCATCCCTGGCCCAGCTAGCACAGGTGGTACTTGCTCCACTCCTTCAGGTGGAATAGGTGGGGGCGGTGGCAACCCTCCAGGAGGTACACCATCTCCCTCAACATGCTGCCCAGTGGCAGCAACAATCGTACTAGATCGTAACTATCTCCTCAGTCCTATTGTGCTAAAATATATCTAAGACATGATAATTATTTCAAAACAAAATAGTCGAGCCAGCTTCAAGCAAGGATCCATGACTTCCATTTCAAAAATCAAAACTTTCCAGACTATAATAATAAGGCAATAGGTTTCCCAAATCCCCCCCCAACATGGCATAAAGCAATCATCGTGCATTTTAAACATCAGATAACAACTCACAATCTCATTACAACAATCAAACCAACTCCCAACTATTGCAAACCTGCCTCTGATACCACCAAATGTCACCCCCTCGACCCGGCCTAGTCGCAAGTCTGAACCGAGCGAGCTACATTAGGTTTACCGAGGTAAACCATAAAGAAAGAAATCAAAACATGACCATTTTTTTTCTTTTATCATGTCTAAATTCCAATCCATTAACCTATATGTTCATACTATCATCAGGTGAAAACTCAACTCAATCGGGTGTCGATTTGACATCCAATTAGCTCAATTAGAAAATAAGGACCAAATTGTAATTTGATCAAACTACAGAGACTTAGCACATTTTTGAGTTACCAACCTTTAATTAAGCATGTTTCATGTTCTCATGTCAAAAATCAGCTCGATTCGAACACCCAAACTCGTTGAATTGCATTCATAACACTAAAGGGCCAAAACTCAAGAAAACAGAACCCACTTCTATGACATTAATTGAATTAACTTACAACTGTACTGATATGCGTGCCACTGTATTGACACGGTGCCTTATACAAGCCTGTACTATTTTGATACAGTGCAACCCGTTTTGGTACGCCTAGCTGGCGGTTCGAGAATGTTTAACAACCGTACTAATATGGTATGGTAGTGTTTTGGTGCACCCAAGCCTGTATCAAAACACCATGCTTATTTTTGCCTAGCCGTACCGATACACCCAAGCCCGTATCGAAATAGCAATCTTGATTTTGCCTAACCGTACCGATACGGTTCCCCGCGTATCGGTACGCCTAGGCCTGTAATGTCTCATTTAGCTAGTTTAACATGATCACAACCTATCCAAAACACCCTAACATGCTTCTAACATACATCCAACATGTTCAGGATACCATTCACATTAAAGCATCACAGATTCAACATCAATTCATGGCATTTTGCATCAAACGTAAATCTATATGCATGCAACCTAAAAACCAATCAAGTAAAACATGAAACTCCAATCCATGATCAAAACCATACCGAAAAGGCCGTTTACAACTTAAGAGCAACCCAACAAACTTGCTCAAGCAGGGAGTTTATCAAAACATCTCCCAAAACTGAAACGAGCACCCTTGCCTTTATTACTTATAGTCTAATCCAAACATACTTTGGTAAACAAGTCTTGCTAGAATCCCTTGCTCCTTGCTGCCTCCAAAGCTCTTAATTCTCTGCATTGATGGACAAAAAGAGTGTAAGCACACACGGCTTAGTGAGGAGTGCTCGCAAATAAAACACCGTCAATGTATTTAAAATCATTTCTCAACATTACATTAAAACTCATTTCAAACAACCTTTAAAACATTATCATACCTATAAAACCATGCACTCAACATCTTTAAAACCAACATATTGACCATATGCATCCTGTATCACTAGCCAACAACAAGTCCCATTGCTCAACCTCAATTTAAGCCTTCCCATGTGTTGCGCATATTGAGTGCTATACAAACGGTGCAAGTATACATGTCGCAAGTAATAAAGTGATATGAGTATCGAGTATCATCTCTACAGGGATTGGTTTGGGCCACTTTGTTTAAGTTACTGCACTGTGAAAATAAAAACACAATTGATAATAGGAGTTCTAAATAACGAGTAAACTAAAAGCAATAAACTAAAAGAATAGATGAAATCAAATAAGAGAGGGAATAGGCCAGGTTATCGTGAGTTGAGGAGTGATAGTCAATTGGATCATCTTGGTAAAAGAGTGTAAGGGCAACTCAATTGTTGTGGCAACTTGCACAGCGGGGTTGCCTGGGAAACTGGCTAGGCAACTGTTTGGGCGGCTGGACAACAACTTCAAGGCTCGGCAGAGCATTTTTCAATGGTTTCTTCTTATCCCTATGTCAAAACTCTAGCTACTTGTGCAAACCTTGACAATACATCCCTGCGTGAATCAAGGGTGAACAACAACCAATCTTGTGCTCCTCTTAGCCGTTGAAATCCTTAACTTATTCCTAAGCCGGATTAATCTTCACCATCAATAGATTGAATAAACGACCATACTCATTCGTTTCTTGAATCTAACTCTCCCGATATTAGATAAATAGATGAAGTTACGAGATCCTCTCCCAATTCACTCGCAAACAAGAATAAAAACCAAGAATGAGTAAACCTTGAATTGAAAGTGCAAACTCTTATTACCTAAACAAAATCCAATTGTTTCTCACAACAACAAAACACAATAACCCCAACCAATCAAGTTAGTTCATGGTTGGGTTCAAAAGATATACAAAGAATAATCCCCAAACCATGAATCTAATGGAAGCAAAGAAGAAGAAGAAGAAATCGATCAGCCCTCTTGAATTCTCTCTCAATCGAACTCTCTCCCTCTAATCTTCTCTTCCAATCGAACTCACTCCCCTTTGCTCTCTTGTCGAAATCTCTCCCTTGCTTTCCTCCAAAGTTACTTTAACCTCTTAATTTATAGGAGATGATCGGGTTGTTTATTGATAGGAGAGGTTGGATAGCATTGGAGTTGGATTTGCATTGGAGTTGGATTGCGTTGGAATTCCATGGAGATAAGATCCTAATCCAATTTAAACTCTTCAATTCTGCAGATTATGTTGTTGATAAGGATGAGTTTAAGTTGGAATTGAATTAGATAAAAGAGATAATTAATCTCTCTTCTCTTTATCCTCAAACTCCTCATAAAACTCTTGGAATTTAATCTCCCTTTGAATCTCCAATTCTTCTAGGATTTATCTTCTTCCACGTCATATTAGGTTTATCTAGTCATCAATTCGAGTGCCACATCATCTTATCCCTTATCGACAATTACCCTGGCAACTAGCTCGGCATAACCTTCTTGTATTGCCCTGGCTACTGGTTCCAGCCTTGCTTTCGCAAATTATTCTACACACACAAAAACACACCAAAATAATATATTTTTCCACAAAAATCACCAAGTTATGTAATCAAGCTCAATGGTGGAAAGAAACATGAATTAATGCATGAATGACTAATTATGCAACTAATATGAGCCTAAGTCTAACAATAATATGAGTAAAAAGGGTAATAAAATAGTATTTTTGAACACTTAACACACCCTCAAATTCGAAATATTGCTTGTCCTCAAGCAATGAAAACTAACAATTACCTGCCAAGACTTTAATCATCAAAGACATGCTTCAAACTTGAATTCAAACCTCAGAACCGTGGCAAAAAGTATGATCACCTTTTAATTTTTTGAATAGCACAAAAATTACCCGGAATCAAACTATAATGCTCGTGACAATGTGTGTGCATAGTTGTGTACAGGGTTGATTTTCAAGATTCTATGTGAACAATAAGCTTTTATCCATTTAATTACCAGGGCATTTATTTTTATTTTCACTAGAGCCAATCTCGGGCACCTCTAGCAAAGTAAGCAATTTCTCATTTTATTTTAGTCGACTAGAGCCAATTTCAGGCACCTCTAGCGATTCCTTAGTGTGTATTAACTATTAGAGCCAGTTTTGGGCACCTCTATCAAGAAAGTGCATTTACTACTAGATCCAGTTTCGGGCAAGAAATTAAATTTTAATTTTCAATTTTAAATTTACCCATATTTTTAGCAACCTAAGTTCACTAAGTTTCTTTCAATCAACAAGCCACAACCATGCAAAAAAAAGCAGCGGCATAGTAAAATTCTAAGTCCTTTTCATGCAATCCTAAAATTAAAGGTTCTTTCAAATAAGTGCAAAGGCAAAAAATTCATCATTGGATATTCAACAAGTCTTAAGCAATTAAATCCAATTAAAGGCATGGCAAGTAACATATGCAACCTATATGTGATTGCTAAAGATGAATGCAACTAAACATGAAACTAACAAGAAACCAACACCCCTAAACTCGAGAGAAGCATTGTCCTCGATGCATGTAAAAGTGAAACAAAATTTAAAATAAACTAAATGAAATAAGTTAGTCGGAGAGGTCGTCACCTCGAGTGATAAGTTTCCTTCATTCCATTTGCTTGATTCATTTTCCGGTCGGTGGTTAAATGCTTGTGGTTAGTACTGCGTGAATAGCACTGCTTTGATTTGATCCATGTTTGCCGAGGCAGTTCACTTGCTCGGGCATCGATGAGTTGCCGGCCCATTGTTGTTACCGGGCATCGCCGGCCATGCCGTGGCAACTACTGAGGTAGTTGCCGGGGCATCCTCTGTTGCGGTTGCCGTGGCAAGTAATCGACAATGAATTTCCTTAGCATGGTGGTTGTGAGTCTTGTTGTGGAAAAGAAAAGAAAACAAAGAAAACATGGAAACTAAAGAAAATGAAGAAAAATAAAATAAAATATCTCGTAAAAATTCCAAAATAAATAAAGAAGAAAAAAACGAAAATAAAATAAAGTTCCAGAAATAAAAAAAAATGAAAAATTCTTAGAAAGAGTATTTTTCATGCATCTTCTAATGTTTCGCATATCCGAGAAAACTTGAGGAGTGTCATTTTTATACTTCTTATAGTCTATCTGCACCCTCCATCGAAAGTGATAATATTGCCCAAAAAGAGTCAATCAATATGCTCGCAGCTTACTCCCCTTTGTGTTACCATGGTGGACGTGTCTTTCTTCCGTGTTCGCTTGTAGTCCATGCATACTCTTCACCTTGCTATTATTCCCGAATGCATGAATATATTATTAGGAAAAATTATATCAACATCCAACCATTTAATTACCTCATTCTCGTTGGGCTCCATCATGGTTGGTCAGTAGCCTTCGTTGTTGTGGCAATTGCTGCTCTAGCCAATTGCCGTGGCAATCGATTGCCAAAATTTACTCAGTAAGTCAAGGGAAAAACCAATTTTCTGAAATGCTTTACTTAATCCAAACACCTTTTTCTTTTGGTCTCTCAAACATCTCCATCAATAGAGATTTTGATGACTTCAAATCTACCAACATCGGTTCCTCAAATAATATCCGCAATGGAGGAGGCGAGTTTTTAAATAATTCAAAAGGTTCAACAATCACCTGCTCATATTCCATTGGCAAAGTATTGTCATCTCATTGATCTTGCATGTGGTCGTGCAATTGTTGTGGGAAAGGTGGATGCGAGTAGTCCGCTGTAGCATTACTCTTCTTAGCCTCTCGGTATGTTGTCGCGCGTTTGCTCTATTCAAGCTCCTCAATCATTGCCGAGGCAATTTGTTGCTCAGGGTCGTCATGTGTTGGGCAGTCTCTCTCATTTCCATCCTCTTGACTTGGAGGTTCTAGTTGTTCCCCACACATCAGGGACCTCTCTTCGCATCGCTCCGTATCCTCTTGCCTTGGGACGTTAGTATCCCCAAGAATAGATTGTTGGTGCATGTTATCCAAGGTATATGTGGATCTCCTCAATTGATCTTCTGAATCCCCAAGGTTGCATCCCACCGAGCTATCCTTGCATCCATTTTCTTTGATAGCTCTCGAATCTCTTCAATTGATCCATCAAGTTTAGCCAAGGAAGCTAGCAACGTTTTCTCAAGGAATTGGAATGTTCTTGAAAAGGACTCCATTGCCATGGCATATCTATTACAAAGTGACACTAGGTCACTGATAAGGACTACATTGCCAAGGCATGTCTGTTGCTGCAGCAAAATTGTTATGGTAAAAAAAATTGAGCTTTTTGATCATACCATGAAGGATTTTACTGCTGGTTCCATCTATGGTTCTCCATGTAGTCACATGCACCGAAAATGTGAGGGCAATTTTCAAACACATGATGTTCTCCTCCACAACAAGTGCACGAGTTTTCCACGGTATATGCTTTTCTTGGTTGGTATAGGTAATCATTGAAGGGTGTAAGAAATTCTTGAGTGGATTGATTCCTATCTTCCATCATCAACTCTCGAATAGATCGGCTTTTATTTTCCGACATGTTGATGTCCCTTAACTTGTAGCGCACCTAAATTTTTTTGATAAAATAAACAAAAAGAAAAGTTAGTAAAACTAATAAGAAAAATGCAATAACAAAAACAACTAACACCAATTGCCAATCCCTGACAACGGCGCCAAAAACTTGTTGCGCGTATTGAGTGCTACGCAAACAATGCAAGTATACACGTCGCAAGTAGTAAAGTGATATGAGTATCGAGTGTCGTCTCCACAGGGATTGGTTTGCGCCACTTTGCTAAAGTTACTGCACTGTGAAAATAAAAACACAATTGATAATAGGAGTTCTAATTAATGAGTAAACTAAAAGAAATAAACTAAAAGAATAGATGAAATCAAATAAGAGAGGGAATAGGTCAGGTTATTGTGAGTTGAGGAGTGATAGTCAATTGGATCATCTTGGTAAAAGAGTGCAAGGGCAACTCAATTGTTGTGGCAACTTGAATAGCGGGGTTGCCTTGAAACTAATCGACGGTTGCTTGGGCAACTGGCTAGGCAACTGTTTGGGCGGCTAGACAACAACTTCAAGGTTCGGTGAGAGCATTTTTCAATGGTTTCTTCTTATCCCTAAGTCAAAACTCTAGCTACTTGTGCAAACCTTGACAATACATCCTGCGTGAATCAAGGGTGAACAACAACCAATCTTGTGCTCCTCTTAGCCGTTGAAATCCTTAACTTATTCCTAAGCGGATTAATCTTCACCATCAATAGATTGAATAAAAGACCATACTCATTCGTTTCTTGAATCTAACTCTCCCGATATTAGATAAATAGATGAAGTTACGAGATCCTCTCCCAATTCACTATAAACAAGAATAAAAACCAAGAATAAGTAAACCTTGAATTGAAAGTGCAAACTCTTATTACCTAAACAAAATCCAATTGTTTTTCACAACAAAAAACACAATAACCCCAACCAATCAAGTTAGTTCAAAGTTGGGTTCAAAAGATATACAAAGAATAATCCCCAAACCATGAATCTAATGGAAGCAAAGAAGAAGAAGAAGAAATCGATCAGCACCCTTGAATTCTCTCTCAATCGAACTCTCTCCCTCCAAACTTCTCTTCCAATCGAACTCACTCCCCTTGCTCTCTTGTCAAATCTCTCCCTTGCTTTCCTCCAAAGTTACTTTAACGCTCTTAATTTATAGGAGATTATCCGATCGGTTTGTTTATTGATAGGAGAGGTTGGATTGCATTGGAGTTGGATTTGCATTGTAGTTGGATTGCGTTGGAATTCCATGGAGATAAGATCCTAATCCAATTTAAACTCTTCAATTCTACAGATTATGTTGTTGATAAGGATGAGTTTAAGTTGGAATTGAAATTAGATAAAAGAGATAATTAATCTCTCTTCTCTTTATCCTCAAACTCCTCATAAAACTCTTGGAATTTAATCTCCTTTTGAAACTCCAATTTTTCTAGGATTTATCTTCTTCCACGTCATATTAGGTTTATCTAGTCATCAATTCGAGTGCCACATCATCTTATCCCTTATCGACAATTACCCTGGCAACTAGCTCGGCATAACCTTCTTGTATTGCCCTGGCTACTGGTTCCAGCCTTGCTTTCGCAAATTATTCTACACACACAAAAACACACCAAAAATAATATATTTTTCCACAAAATCACCAAGTTATGTAATCAAGCTCAATGGTGGAAAGAAACATGAATTAATGCATGAATGACTAATTATGCAACTAATATGAGCCTAAGTCTAACAATAATATGAGTAAAAAGGGTAATAAAATAGTATTTTTGAACACTTAACACACCCTCAAATTCGAAATATTGCTTGTCCTCAAGCAATGAAAACTAACAATTACCTGCCAAGACTTTAATCATCAAAGACATGCTTCAAACTTGAATTCAAACCTCAGAACCGTGGCAAAAAGTATGATCACCTTTTAATTTTTTGAATAGCACAAAAATTACCCGGAATCAAACTATAATGCTCGTGACAATGTGTGTGCATAGTTGTGTACAGGTTGATTTTCAAGATTCTATGTGAACAATAAGCTTTTATCCATTTAATTACCAGGGCATTTATTTTTATTTTCACTAGAGCCAATCTCGGGCACCTCTAGCAAAGTAAGCAATTTCTCATTTTATTTTAGTCGACTAGAGCCAATTTCAGGCACCTCTAGCGATTCCTTAGTGTGTATTAACTATTAGAGCCAGTTTTGGGCACCTCTATCAAGAAAGTGCATTTACTACTAGATCCAGTTTCGGGCAAGAAATTAAATTTTAATTTTCAATTTTAAATTTACCCATATTTTTAGCAACCTAAGTTCACTAAGTTTCTTTCAATCAACAAGCCACAACCATGCAAAAAAAAGCAGCGGCATAGTAAAATTCTAAGTCCTTTTCATGCAATCCTAAAATTAAAGGTTCTTTCAAATAAGTGCAGTGGCAAAAATTCATCATTGGATATTCAACAAGTCTTAAGCAATTAAATCCAATTAAAGGCATGGCAAGTAACATATGCAACCTATATGTGATTGCTAAAGATGAATGCAACTAAACATGAAACTAACAAGAAACCAACACCCCTAAACTCGAGAGAAGCATTGTCCTCGATGCATGTAAAAGTGAAACAAAATTTAAAATAAACTAAATGAAATAAGTTAGTCGGAGAGGTCGTCACCTCGAGTGATAAGTTTCCTTCATTCCATTTGCTTGATTCATTTTCCGGTCGGTGGTTAAATGCTTGTGGTTAGTACTGCGTGAATAGCACTGCTTTGATTTGATCCATGTTTGCTGAGGCAGGTTCACTTGCCTGGGCATCAGTAGTTGCCGAAGCCATTGTTGTTACCTGGGCATCGCCAGTTTCTGTTGCCGTGGCAACTACTGAGGTAGTTGCCGGGGCATCCTCTGTTGCGGTTGCCGTGGCAAGTAATCGACAATGAATTTCCTTAGCATGGTGGTTGTGAGTCTTGTTGTGGAAAAGAAAAGAAAACAAAGAAAACATGGAAACTAAAGAAAATGAAGAAAAATAAAATAAAATATCTCGTAAAAATTCCAAAAATAAATAAAGAAGAAAAAAACGAAAATAAAATAAAGTTCCAGAAATAAAAAAATGAAAAATTCTTAGAAAGAGTATTTTTCATGCATCTTCTAATGTTTCTGCATATCTGAGAAAACTTGAGGAGTGTCATTTTTTATACTTCTTATAGTCTATCTGCACCCTCCATCGAGTGATAATATTGCCCAAAAAGAGCTGGGTCAATATGCTCGCAGCTACTCCCCTTTGTGTTACCATGGTGGACGTGTCTTTCTTCCGTGTTCGCTTGTAGTCCATGCATACTCTTCACCTTGCTATTATTCCTGAATGCATGAATATATTATTAGGAAAAATTATATCAACATCCAACCATTTAATTACCTCATTCTCGTTGGGCTCCATCATGGTTGGCTGTAGCCTTCGTTGTTGTGGCAATTGCTGCTCTAGCCAATTGCCGTGGCAATCAGTTGCCAAAATTTACTGTAAGTCAAGGGAAAAACCAATTTTCTGAAATGCTTTACGAATCCAAACACCTTTTTCTTTTGGTCTCTCAAACATCTCCATCAATAGAGATTTTGATGACTTCAAATCTACCAACATCGGTTCCTCAAATAATATCTGCAATGGAGGAGGCGAGTTTTTAAATAATTCAAAAGGTTCAACAATCACCTGCTCATATTCCATTGGCAAAGTATTGTCATCTCATTGATCTTGCATGTGGTCGTGCAATTGTTGTGGGAAAGGTGGATGCGAGTAGTCTGCTGTAGCATTACTCTTCTTAGCCTCTCGGTATGTTGTCGCGGCGTTGCTCTATTCAAGCTCCTCAATCATTGCCGAGGCAATTTGTTGCTCAGGGTCGTCATGTGTTGGGCAGTCTCTCTCATTTCCATCCTCTTGACTTGGAGGTTCTAGTTGTTCCCCACACATCAGGGACCTCTCTTCGCATCGCTCCGTATCCTCTTGCCTTGGGACGTTAGTATCCCCAAGAATAGATTGTTGGTGCATGTTATCCAAGGTATATGTGGATCTCCTCAATTGATCTTCTGAATCCCCCAAGGTTGCATCCCACTGAGCTATCCTTGCATCCATTTTCTTTGATAGCTCTCGAATCTCTTCAATTGATCCATCAAGTTTAGCCAAGGAAGCTAGCAACGTTTTCTCCAAGGAATTGGAATGTTCTTGAAAAGGACTCCATTGCCATGGCATATCTATTACAGTGACACTAGGCTGCTGATAAGGACTACATTGCCAAGGCATGTCTGTTGCTGCAGCAAAATTGTTATGGTAAAAAAAATTGAGCTTTTTGATCATACCATGAAGGATTTTACTGCTGGTTCCATCTATGGTTCTCCATGTAGTCACATGCACCGAAAATGTGAGGGCAATTTTCAAACACATGATGTTCTCCACAACAAGTGCACGAGTTTTCCACGGTATATGCTTTTCTTGGTTGGTATAGGTAATCATTGAAGGGTGTAAGAAATTCTTGAGTGGATTGATTCCTATCTTCCATCATCAACTCTCGAATAGATCGGCTTTTATTTTCCGACATGTTGATGTCCCTTAACTTGTAGCGCACCTAAATTTTTTTGATAAAATAAACAAAAAGAAAAGTTAGTAAAACTAATAAGAAAAATGCAATAACAAAAACAACTAACACCAATTGCCAATCCCTGACAACGGCGCCAAAAACTTGTTGCGCGTATTGAGTGCTACGCAAACAATGCAAGTATACACGTCGCAAGTAGTAAAGTGATATGAGTATCGAGTGTCGTCTCCACAGGGATTGGTTTGCGCCACTTTGCTAAAGTTACTGCACTGTGAAAATAAAAACACAATTGATAATAGGAGTTCTAATTAATGAGTAAACTAAAAGAAATAAACTAAAAGAATAGATGAAATCAAATAAGAGAGGGAATAGGTCAGGTTATTGTGAGTTGAGGAGTGATAGTCAATTGGATCATCTTGGTAAAAGAGTGCAAGGGCAACTCAGTTGCCGTGGCAACTTGAATAGCGGGGTTGCCTTGGAAACTAATCGACGGTTGCTTGGGCAACTGGCTGAGCAACTGTTTGGGCGGCTAGACAGCAACTTCAAGGTTCGGTAGAGCGTTCTTCAATGGTTTCTTCTTATCCCTAAGTCAAAACTCTAGCTACTTGTGCAAACCTTGACAATACATCCCTGCGTGAATCAAGGGTGAACAACAACCAATCTTGCGCTCCTCTTAGCCGTTGAAATCCTTAACTTATTCCTAAGCCGGATTAATCTTCACCATCAATAGATTGAATAAAAGACCATACTCATTCGTTTCTTGAATCTAACTCTCCTGATATTAGATAAATAGATGAAGTTACGAGATCCTCTCCCAATTCACTCGCAAACAAGAATAAAAACCAAGAATAAGTAAACCTTGAATTGAAAGTGCAAACTCTTATTACCTAAACAAAATCCAATTGTTTTTCACAACAAAAAAACACAATAACCCCAACCAATCAAGTTAGTTCAAAGTTGGGTTCAAAAGATATACAAAGAATAATCCCCAAACCATGAATCTAATGGAAGCAAAGAAGAAGAAGAAGAAATCGATCAGCACCCTTGAATTCTCTCTCAATCGAACTCTCTCCCTCCAAACTTCTCTTCCAATCGAACTCTCTCCCCCTTGCTCTCTTGCCGAAATCTCTCCCTTGCTCTCCTCCAAAGTTGCGTTAACGTCTCAATTTATAGGAGATTATCTGATCGGTTTGTTTGTTGATAGGAGAGGTTGGATTGCGTTGGAGTTGGATTTGCATTGTAGTTGGATTGCGTTGGAATTCCATGGAGATAAGATCCTAATCCAATTTAAACTCTTCAATTCTACAGATTATGTTGTTGATAAGGATGAGTTTAAGTTGGAATTGAAATGGATAAAAGAGATAATTAATCTCTCTTATCTTTATCCTCAAACTCCTCATAAAACTCTTGGAATTTAATCTCCTTTTGAAACTCCAATTTTTCTAGGATTTATCTTCTTCCACGTCATATTAGGCTTTATCTAGTCATCAATTCGAGTGCCACATCATATTATCCCTTATCGACAATTGCCCTGGCAACTAGCTCGGCATAACCTTCTTGTATTGCCCTGGCTACTGGTTCTAGCCTTGCTTTGGCAACTGATTCTGCACACACAAAAACACACCAAAACAATATCTTTTTTCACAAAAATCACCAAGTTATGTAATCAAGCTCAACGGTGGAAAGAAACATGAATTAATGCATGAATGACTAATTATGCAACTATTATGAGCCTAAGTCTAACAATAATATGAGTAAAAAGGGTAATAAAAATAATACTCTTGAACACTTAACACCATGCATAGCAACCATAAGCAAAGCTTAAAGAGTAAACATGTATAAGTCACATTATACGACATAAACCTTTCAATGATACATTAACAATTATATTGGATTACAAGTGATCATTAAACAAGTCCATTAACAAAAGAGTTCATCGAATACACGGATTCAACAAGTGTTCAACCAACACTTCAAGCCATCTCAACCGAAATAGCGATACAAAAACAATTGCGGTACATTACTAACTAGGTACACCTTCCAACCCACTGGGACACCAACCCCAATCATCAGTTATAAGCTTAAGCCACTAATGGGAGTCTACGATACTGTTTAACCCCTCTACCGTTAGGGTACTCAAATGGAGTTTTCGGTACACGGATCTAAACCCCTCAACATCCAAGGTGACTTATTATAGTGCACGCAATCCTATCGCCGACCAACTATATTCGATAACAATTTAAAAACCATGTCACTTGCCAATATAATAAACCATTTAGCATTCACGTCACTGTTTTTAACAAGCATTAACCAAACCATTTTTTCCAAAGCAGCAACCATGCTTTAAATCACAAGTGTAAACCATATACTTACAAGGTTCACTTACCATGTGCATCCTTCAGCATTTCACGCTTATAAATGGCATATCAAATACTTTAAATCATGCTT
Source organism: Hibiscus mutabilis (assembly GCA_019671005.1). NCBI lineage: Eukaryota > Viridiplantae > Streptophyta > Magnoliopsida > Malvales > Malvaceae > Hibiscus > Hibiscus mutabilis. The sequence goes on along the minus strand of CM033746.1, from coordinate 21,868,134 downwards.
AAACAGTAAGTAACATGTGAATCAAAACAAGTGCATACAACCATTTAACATTAGCACGACCGAGAGAGAATATCCATTTTTACTTACTTCTGAGTTTAAACCAGCATATCAAGCTAAGTTTAAACTCCCGTAAACCACCTTTAATACATTCCAAAGTTGGAATCCACGTTCTCACTCACCGATAAGCGAAGCCTTGATTTACTAACGCAAAATCAAGCGTCTGGAGCCTCCAATGCAACACCGTTCGCTTCCAAAACAACCTCCCCTGTTTAAACCACATAACAACAGAGGATTAATGCATCACCATGCATTTACAACACTGCAATAACAGATCCTCATGGAATCTTGCATTCACCTCACAATTATCCAACCACAACAACCGAAAACTCCACCTAATCCTTTCCAAACCCAACCCAGCCACAACCTAACAATCCATCAACACTTTTATCATCAATTAACATCTAGAAATAGAATCAAATTAACCTAACACCTTCAACAAACACACAGCCACCATAACACCTCAAAAACACCAATCTAGCAACCTAAACAATTAGAGATTCAAGATTTTTGGGATTCCATTGATAAATCGACCCATCAACATCATTACACATCCAAAATATGTTCAAAAACAATTTATAACACTGGAAACCAGATTCAATTCAAATATTTCATCATTTCATCAATTTTACCCAATTAAATATATATAAAAACATAAAATCAAATTATAAACCATAAATCAAAGGATCAAATACTTGGGAATATCAATAAAAAACCATTTAACAGAGGAGATCACAGACCTTACCCCTGCTATGTGGTTTCTCCCTCAATTTGCTTGTTTAAAGCTAAGAAAACATAAGATTTTGTAAAACAAAGTTAAAGAATCAAGTTAAAAGCAATAATCTGAGTGAAAAGAATCTCTCACCTCTGGATTTTGATGAAATTCTGAGTCTTTGACAGAAAAGAAGTTGAGAGAAAAGGTTTAGGAAAAAGTTATATAAATTTTCTTTAAAAGCAAATAACTGACTTAGATATTTTAATCCCTCTTAAACTACATTTAAAACACACGTTTAAAATGATTAAATTGAAGGAAGAAACCACCAGCAAAAGCTTGGTAATTTACCTCCTTAAGGATTCTAAGAATTTGACCTTTTTCATTTTAGTCACTTTAAAACAGTTTTCAAAAACCGCATTTTGGTCACTAACCAAAATGTCATGTTTCCAAATTCCATTTTCCAAAATTTTTTCCACAGAAAATCAATATATATTAAAAGATTATTTTTAATTATTTTTCCATATTTTTATCTTACCGAAAAATATATGGTCCTAAATCCGACTCGAATCTCTAACTCGGTCCACCAGACCGTCTAATAAACCTCAAAACCGCTAGGCCCAAAATCGGGTCGTTATAATTTTGGTCACTAGCCAAAATTTTGAGGTATTGTAATTCTCCCTCATATAAGAAAATTCATCCTTGAATTTTAGCAAATACATGCTAATCCTCTAATCAATCTCCCACACGGCTTCTACCACTTTGTGATTCTTTCATGAATCTTTACTATAGAAATCTATTTTATTTCTCAATTTTTTGACTCCATATGCCATGATCTTTGTCGGTTCCTCTTCGTAAGTTAAATTTAATTGAATCTCAACTCTTTTTTGGTATTATGATATGTGAAGAATCAAATCGACGCTTCAAAAGCATCGACATATGGAAGACATCGGGGATTTTAATTCTTCTTCAGAACCTAGCATAGGTCAATGAATTTTAGGCTAAGCTTTACTTTTAGTCTGAAACATAAAACCTTCTTCCAAGGTGAAACTTTTAAGGAATTCTTTATCGTTAACTTCATATTAAATATATTTTCTTTCAAGAACAACATATAACTTCCATCATTCTAAAGCAATTCTAAAATTGCTTCAAACCATTCTTACTTTATTGTCCACATCCTGAACTGAATCAGATCCAATCACCTTTTAGTTTTCTTTTTAACTCATTATCATTGGGAATATAAAATATCGCTTGAAAATATGAACATCCTTTAGAATTAACATCGTAGTCTTTAATTTTCCCTTTTCACCTTACTGAATTCTTTCCAACCATATCTTTTCTTTCATCTGTAAATATTTGATCCGATTTGTCAATGTAGACTTAAGATGAAGTTGTGTAATCAACACACCATTCTTTTCCAAAGATAATTGGACAATTAATGCTTGTAAGGCAAAGAAAGACTTTCGGCTAAATACATCAGCCACTATTTTATCCTTATTACATTAATACACATCCCAACCTAGTATGGGACATATTATTAAATAACATGGAATCCTTATTAACTTCATATTGTATTAATACTAGTGCTACCATCTTAACTTTCTTAGGATCTACTCAGATCCTTTTTGTTGCGACAATGTGACCTGGAGATGCAACTTGAATTAATCAAATTCACATTTGGGTAACTTTGCATATAACTGCCTTTCCCACACGGCTTGTATCATTATTCGTAAATGTTAATTAACTTCTTATTTCATACTACACTTTTAAGGAATTCATATTTATACTCGATTGATAATTGTTATTGTAAGAAATTGCATCTAGTAGCACATACTTTTCCCATAAGCCTTCAAACTTAATTAAATAAAAATATATATATCATTCAAAATCTAAATTAACCTTTCAGACATAAATTTATGTCGAGTCCCTAATGTCTTATGCAAGGAACTCTAAAATCTAAAGATAACCTTGTATCTTAATCACACACAATGAAAATAGGTACATCACGTAACTTTACATTATTTCGGATTTAGAGCTCAGCATATTTATTCATTACAAATTTATTCAATCTGACCATAATTACCCAAATCAAATAATTTTTACTTTGTATCATTGATAACCTAGTTATGAAATCCATTGTAACTCTTTTCCACTTCCACTAGAGGAATGTAAATATGTTACCACATTTTCGATAGCACCTGATGTTTTGCTTCCAGTTGCTATCCTTTCAAGCATGTAGCCATAAATTAAGCTACTGTTCTTTTTTATATATAGCCATCAATGTTTGCTCTTTAAATCTAGATACATCATATTCCCTTTTGGATACATTGACAATGGACTGTAATGTTCTTTATTAAGACGTTCTAGTTTCCACTCATCATCATCAATACATAATATTTTCCTCAAACATCTGACATACTTAACTTTGAAGTCCTTATTTTCACAATTTTCAATTTGTTTTAACTCTGACAACATTTTTTTCATCTTTAACTAAAAATCTTTAATCCTGTATTACCCCAAAATTTACAGTATTGTTTAAGGGTCATTTCGTGCTAAGATAATTGCTTAAAAGCTTACTTAGTGACTAAAATGTCAAAATTGCAAAAGTTAGGATTTTCTTAATTATGGACTGTAAAAAAGAAATTTCTGATGTTTTAAGGTGTCATGTGGTAGAGAAAGAGTAAATAGGATACTCGCAAAATTTGGTTAAAATCAAAGGAAATTGGAATGGGAATTCAAGGTTAAAGTTTAGTGACCAAAATGATAAGTTTTTAAGACTTGGGTGGTACAAGTTGAAATATGAAAAGTTGAAGGAGCAAAGTTGTAATTTCCCAAAAGTTAGGTGTTTTATTTCATAAATAAATAGACCACCTATTGGTGTGGACCGAATGAGGAATTACTGGTTTGATCCGATATTTCGATTATTGGGAAATCACAGTCAAATTTTAAGTGGAATTCGGATACCCGAATCGAACTAAAAAATTATGAAAATTTACCATATGATCGAAAAAGGTTATAGAAGTCATTTCCAAGTGTTTAAAATATTTTAGTTCGATTCAGGATGAATCCTATTATTTGTTTTGATTAAGGAATTTAATTAGTAACTGATAAAATTCTCAGCATTTATCGGTAAATCGGATCAAGCTAAAATTTCAGAGATGATTCCATAGACTTTGGAAGAGTTATAACATATTATTTTATGGATATTTGAAGAATTTATTAGTAATTATTTTATGTTGTACATGGATTAAACAGATCATGAAGAAAAATCTAATATAAATTTCGGGAATAAAAATGCAGTATAAGATATCGAATTTCGATTGAACTGCAAAGTTAAGCGTCCTCAGGGCATAGGATGAGTGATCTGTTGGGAAGGTCTTATGTCAGTAGTTGAGATTGATAAAAGGAATTAGTTCAATTTAATATTATTCGACCGAGTTAAAATTTTCGGGTAAATTATCAGTATATTGGACCGAGTTAAAATTTTAAGTTTGACTTCATAAATATGGCATATTTATTTAAAATATTATTTATTTTTCAAATATAGAAATAAGGAATTTTTAGAATTTATTTGATAGCCCGGTGAAAGGAAAATTGCAGTAAAAGTGGTAAGTAAATATCGGGAAATCGGATCGAATAAAAATTTTAGAGGTTGTTCCATAAGTCACGAAAAATTCATAAAATATTATTTTATGAATAAATTATTAATTGGTTGATTGTGAACTAACTAGAATAGTTGGATTTTTACAAAATGACAAAAATTTGTGATTTAAGTGACTAGTTTTGGTAATTTGGTCACAATGGAAATTTTAAAATATTTTGAAAGTACCATGGGCAATATGGTAATTTCCCATGTGAAAGAATTACTCTATTTTGGTTAGAGTTGAATGGAATTTAGTTGGAATTGAACTAGAATGGCAACTTGTAAATTATGATTCAGTTGGAGGTTAATTTTGGAATAAGGACTAAATTGAATAAAAAATTCAATTTATTAAATACATGTGGCATAAATTAATATAAGATGAACATTTCATCTTCTTCTCTTCCTATTCGAAATACAAGAGAAAATAGGGGAAAATAGACAATTTTCTCCAAGCATTTTGAAGGCTTCCAAACAAGATTCAAGGTATGTTTTTGGTAGAAAATTAATCTATTTTCAATTCTCTTTCATTTGATAGTAATTTTATCAAGAGTTATGAAGATTTTATTATGTTCTTGAAGAGAGAGAAAATAGGGTTTCATGTTCCATGTTTAGATTGAAGCTTGATCTATGCAAAAGTAGTGTTGTAGAGATGAAATTAAGCTTACATTGTGATTAATTTCATGTTTAAGGTTAAAAAACCCTAACCCTAGAATTTGGGATTTTTTTAGGGTTTTGAAATTGATGATGAAAATGAGAGATTGATGATATTAGAAGCTTGATTTTGATGTTAGAATGAAAAATCCTCAACTAGTCCTTTAAGTGACCATTTTGGCATACATGGAGAAATTTGGAGAAATATTGTGAAAATTATCATATTGGTGGATTTGAAGAGATTATGGACTTAGAAGCTTGATTATGGCATTTTGACTAAAATAAAGTCCTTGAAAAGCTTAGACACCCAATTTGGCATGTAGGAATAAATTGGGGTTTTAAGTGTTAATTCTTGGAAATGAAGAATATTTGTTGGAAAATTAATTTAAGCATGTTAGAATGTTGTTTGGATGAAAAATGAGCCTAAAGAAGCTAAGTGACCAATTCGGCCACATGGAAGAATAATGGAAAATTTTATGAAAATTTATGATTATGAGATTTTATGATTCAAATATGTTGTATGAAGTTAGAATTGAAATTGGAGTTCAAAGGATTAAATTGACAAGAAAGGAAATGGCAAGGGACCATTTCGACAGCCCTGATTAGTTCAAGGACCAATTCAGCTTTGGTCTAAAAGTAAGGGGAAAATGTGAGAAAATTATAGAAATGTTGGATTAATTATTCGATACAAAGTTTGCAAGTTTATGTGTAAAATTAGTGACTAAAATGTCACTTTGGTAAAAGTTAGTGGATGAAGGGTATTGAATAAAAGTTAGTGAAAAATGATGGAATTATTGAATAATTATGATTTGAGATCGAATAAATTGCAAAATGTGCAAAATGGTCATTAGGGACCATAATGACCAATTCGGCATTATTAAAGGAAAAAGTGAAAAAAATTGGAAATATTTTATATTTGGATAATTATACTAGTATAGTATAGTTAAGCAATATTAGATTAAAAATCTAACATGAATATTGTTATGTATGTTCAAATGGTACTGTACAGCTATTGACGAGGCTAAGGGTCCCAAATCAATGAAAAGCAAGAAAAAAATATCGAAATAGCTTAGTGAGACTAATATCATGCATGGCCCAGGTGAGTGCATTTTTACTTATTCATTATATATGTGATATGAGTGATTGCATTATATGTATTTATGACATGTTGTTAAATTGGACGAATTGCGATGAACCGACCTTGGTATAATAAAAATGTATGATGGCTTATTTAAGCAAATAAAATGAAATATTAAGTGGTATATTGATACAATGATTGTAGCATAATGATTTACTCATGGTATATCGATTTTAGATATTTGTATATGAACTGCCCATTATCGAATTATGGATAATAGTATTGAAGGATTGGATATTGAATATGAAAATATAATATTGTTATGCCCAAGTACTAGTGTGAGAGTCTTTGGTATAATTGGATATCCATAAGAGTCATAGCAGCTGCAATCCAGCACTACAGTGTGATCCAGACACTTCGGTGTTTATATCAGACGCTACGGCGTTGCATACACTATGGTATTGTTTAGACACTTCGGTGTCAACTTGAACAAAAGGTGCGATAATGAGGAGCAAAGGGCGTCCTCGAGTACGTACTCACCATTAGACGCTACGGCGTTGCAGACACTACAGTATCGTTAAAATGACTAGTATACCATAGGTTCACATGAGAATCCTTGGTATAGTTGGATATCCATAGATTCCTAGCAGCTGCATCCTAGCAGTACGGTGCATGTGAGTCACTTCGGTGATGCTTAGACACTTCGGTGTCAACTTAGACACTATGGCGTTGTTCAGACACTTCAGTGTTGTTAGCACAAAATGTGCGATTATAAGGAGCATAGAGCGTCCTTGATTATATGAGGAGCAAAGAGCGTCCTCGAGTACATACTCATCTCAGCCGCTTTAGAGATGCAAACGTTACGGCGTTGTAGACAATACGGTGTCATGATGACTCGTGTACCATAGCATCACATGATTTTGTACCTTGGGCTATAATACATGACATATATTTATGCAGGAAGTTAAGTTAAAAAGCTTAACGTATATTTGATTTATAAAATAAAGGTTGATGATATGATATAAACGGAAATTGGGACACGTTTTCCATATTGCAAGAACTTCATTGCACTATTATATGACAGAGGAAAGACTTGATATTTATCTTGGGCCATAAGATTTATAGTACAATTACATGACTTTACAGTACAAAATTTTTGCAGTACAAATCTCTTACATGATTATTCCTGCATTATAGATGGTATGATTTTATACTTTGGCTATAATACTCGAAATGCATTTATACAAGTAGTTAAGCTAAAAAGCTTAATGTACACAAGACTGGTAAGACATATCGAATCTTATGATTTGAATATTATATTGGTTAAATGAACTATACATGTAAGGTAGTTCTATACATGATAAAATGTTATCAACTGCAATTGGAAATCGCTTGCCATTTTGTAGAGTTGTGTTATTTATAATCATTGTTTTACATTGTTATGATTATGCCTCACTAAGTTATACTTAATATGTGTTTTGTATCACACGTAGGTACTTCGAACTAGATAGCAGAGGAGGAGTTGCACATCATTGGATCAAGTTAGCCTGCATTATCAGTAAGTATCACCACATCCTAGTCTAGTGGGGCATGTATAGATATTAAATAAGTAGCTATTCTGTATGACTAAATTTGTGTACTCTACTTATAAGTTAATGTGGATGTATGATATAGCAACATGGTTTAGTTTGAGGAATTAAAAATATTAGAAAAAGATGCCTTAAACGATTTTAAACTTAGTTGCTCATTTGTAGCGTAGTGATTTTAAAATCAAGAAAGGGTCTAAGCAGCACACATAGTTTTCACCCTGAATCATATTTTCATTTTAATAACTGCTTAAAGTATTTTATAAACCAAATTCAGGGTCAAAACTAGGTGTCTTTAGACAAACTTTTAATTTAGGGAAAATCGAGAAAGGGCTGTTTAATCAAAATAGTTTGGCTATAAAAATTTTTTACAAGTCTTAAAATCAGTGTAAATCAGTTAGTAACATCTTTAATGTGTATTTGAATATCAAATATACATTGAGGGTGTTACAAATTTGACCTAAATGAATAGGTCTAAGCTAAAGTTCTATAATTAACATATCATTCTTTTTCGATTATAGTTGCACATTCATTACACCTAAAGTAAAGAATATCATTCAACTAAGTGCATTGGCTACTATACTAGCCTTTCCAAGATAATAGTCAATCGCAACATCATAACCCTTGAGGAGTTCTATCTACCGCCTCTACCGCAGGTTCTGATCCCTTTTGGTTCATCAAGCATTTTCGAACTTTTATAATCCGAAAAACATAACATCGTTCACCATATAAATGATGACACCTTTTTTAAAGCATATACTATTGTAACTAACTCCAGATCATGAGTCGAATAATTTATCTCATGAATCGTGAGTTGCCATGATGCCCATGCCACTAACTTGCCCCTTTTATCCGCACATATCCCAATCTATTATGGGAAACATCACTATAGAGTGTAGAATCTGTCTATTCTAACACTGGAGCTTCTGTCAAAATCCATATTTTAATCCAATCAAATTTCATCAATTTCGACTATATAGCCTAAAAATGCAACTTCAGATATCCAAAATTCATATTTAGGAAACCTCAAATATCTAGAATCCATACTTGAACAACTTAGCATACAATTTCTTTTCTTGTAAAATCCGTAATACCACCTGAAACTATAAATCATAATCTTCCCTAGTCTTTGGGTACTTAAAATATATCATTATTGATTACCACAAAAAACCGATCCGAATACGATTAGAACACTCTATTTATCAAACCTATGTATGCTGCTGGAGCATTAGCATGGCCAATAAGGCACCACTATGAACTCATAGTGCCCAAATTGTGTCTTGAAAATAATCTTTAAGAATATTCTCCTCCTTGACCTTCAATTGATATAGTTCGAATGAAGATCAATTTTGGAGAACACTTTTGCTCCATTCAATTGATTGAAGGGATCATCAATCTATAACATCAATACATAATCTTATCGAACTGTTTTTCTTTTTCACAAACATTTCTAAAATTCCTCAAGGTAATATATTAAGTCGTATAAAACCTAATACCATATTTAATATAACTGAACCTTTAACTCTCTTATCTCTGTAAGAGCCATTTTGTACAGTACCTTTGATATAAGTTCAGTGCTACAAAAAACCTAAATCCTGAATTTCATTTCACGATCAGATGGTAAACCTAGCAATTCTTGAAGGAACACATCCTGTAATTCATTGACAGTTGAGATACTTTCCAAGTTCACCTTTGAATACTTATACATTCAAAACATAAGATAGAAAGTTCTTACATCATTGTGATAGCAGTTTCCAAAAAAATACTATTGAACCACATTGATCAGAAAAATCTGAGTTTTCCCTTATCATTACAATCTCCAAAATTTTTAGTTCATTTTAGAACTATTCGTTTGAAGCAAAAATTCATAAGAAGTAACTCTATTAAGCTTCCTAAAATTCGATTTCTTTGAATTACTATCGAGTAATTCTTACAGAATTAACTTACTCTTGTGCTATGTCCCAAGAGATAAGTTACTATCACATCGAGCTTTCCCTGATCATCACAATGAATCCCTTTTTCTATCTTTCTTTTATATATATATATATATTTATCTATATCGACATTAGTTTTCCATAAACACCCCACCTGAAGTCTCATACTCCAAGACTTCCCAGCTCTCTAGCAATAAAAGTTTAAGGAACTCGGGGTTGAATTTCATTTAAAATCATATCCAAGTTTTGTAATAATAAACCTTGGTTTAGCTACGCATTTCCAACGACACTAGCACATTAACATCATATTAAGCGGGAAGTGGTTAATAATTAACCTTGTTACTACTTTTATGGGCCTCATTTCTTTTTACCGAACTGTTCGGTCGCTTACAGGATCTCTCAACTTCAAACATCTATAACTTTATTCGATTAATTCAATAAGTAGTTGCATCAAGTCACTCAATCATCAATATATTAATAATGACATCCTAGTGGCATGTATACACTTACTGATCGATAACAAGCTCGGTTTGGATCTAAAATCGTCTAAACCTGAAGCTCTGATACCAATAAATGTAACACATCATTCCCGTATTCAAATACCGAATATGAGTCAGAGATGTCATAGAACAATAACATGACTTTTATTCAGAAAAATTCTATAAATTTTAAACCTTTAAAAATACTTAAAATTAACTTGTACACAAAGCCGGAGCTTTTTATTTTACGAAAAATAAATTAATTGTTTGATAAATAACAGACTCTAAACCAAAATAGACAAATTTATCACATTTATACATGCCACTAAATAAATTAAAAACCTCAAGTAGGATGTCATTACTGCGGTACCTTAATGAAAATTTCTGAACTTGATGCTACGCCTTATTTTACACTCAATATCTCGAACCACCTACGTGTGCACATGCAAACACACGATAAGTACGAACTTAGTGAGGCATTATAATGTAATAATAAATGCAATAAATAATTAATTTTAAAAACATATTATAGACAATTCCATTTCAAATTGATATTCCTTTAAAACAAAACATTGTATAGACAATTCTTATTCAAACCCTTTTTAAATCAATATTGCTTTAAAGCAAGGATGAATTATATCAAAATTTATTCTATAAAAGTTCTTTATACCATTATCCCAAGATTTTCATTTAGAGAGAAACAAAGTATACGAGTCGTGTGGTCGTAGACTACTAGACCATAAAGGTCGATAATCCATAGACATAAAGTGCTAATAATCAATAGACACAAAGAGTGCCAATAAACGATAGACACATAAAGTGTCGGTAAACGATACACACATAAAGTGTCGGGTGCAACTGCTAGACTCTACGCCATGCTACTATACTGTAACTCTCAATGGTATTCTTGGGCAATAAAACAATATCATTACCTTTGCAATATATCATTCTCTAGATGGTAAAAAGGTCATTATCGATAAATCAAAATAATGGAGCAGTTCATACTCCATTATACCATAAATCATTCTATAACATATAATCGTTGTGCAGTAATAAAATTTATCATAAACAAAACACAATAGGGCAATTCATACCCCATCATATACCAAATCTTTACTTTATGATTGTGAAAATATCATATTTCATATGAAAACACAATGTTATTAATTCGATAAAATCATATAGGTCGACTCGTCGCAAGTCTTCATAAATACATTTTAAAACAGATAAATGCACTCACCTTGACACTTCTTATCCCAACTAAATTGAATAAATTAAAAGAACTCCAAGATTGATCTTTTGCCTTATCTACTGAATTTCTGATTTCTCGTGTTTACTTGAATGCTTCACATTCATCCCTTACATGCACAAATTAGTAACATCAATAAGATACTCATTTTATAATCTATCAGTCTGGACTACCTTCAAAGAAATATTTATATAAAATAATCTACGACTCAGAATTTGATTATGTTTGTTCTGATAGAAACTAGATTCAATAAGTTGTTTAACTATATAACCTAATTGCCCAAATTCAACTCATATTGTTTATGATGAATTTTCAAAGTTGAATTCCAGTGCTGAATTTTGGGGCAGACCGGTACTCTATTTTCTGACCTATCATCACTTAAAAATTCATATCTTTCGATATACAAATCAAAATCAGTCACTGTTTGTTTTAAATGAAACTAGACTGAACCAATAATGAAATGATATTTGTCTCACTTTTTATATCTGGCCATCAAGGTTTGCTCTTCAATTATAGGTATATCTTATTCCATTTTGGATGCATTGACAATGGACTGCAGTGTTCTTTATTAAGACGTTCTAGTTTCCACTCGTCATCATCAAGGCATAATATTTTCCTCAAACATCCGACATACTTAACTTTGAAGTCCTTATTTTCACCATTTTCAATTTGTTTTAACTCTGACAACATTTTTTTTCATCTTTACTGAAAATCTTTAATCTGACCTAAATGAATAGGTCTAAGCTAAAGTTCTATAATTAATATATCATTCTTTTTCAATTATAGTTTCACATTCATTACTCTTAAAGTAAAGAATATCTTTCAACTAAGTGCATTGGCTACTATTCTGGCCTTTCCAAGATAATAGTCAATTGCAACATCATAATCCTTGAGGAGTTCTATCTACCACCTCTACAGCAGGTTCTAATCCTTTTTGGTTCATCAACTATTTTCGAACTTTTATAATCCCGAAGACATTACATCGTTCACCATATAAATGATGACACCATTTTTAAAGCATATACTATTGTATCTATCTCCAGATCAAGAGTCGAATAATTTATCTCATGAATCTTGAGTTGCCATGATGCACATACCACTAATTTGCCCCTTTTATCCGCACGTATCCCAATCTATTATGGGAAACATCACTATAGAGTGTAAAATCTCTCTATACTAACATCGGAGCTTCTGTTAGAATCCATTTTTTTAATCCAATCAAATTCCATCAGTCTCGACAATATAGCCTAAAAATGCAACTTCAGATATCCAAAATTCATATTTATACAACCTTAAATATCTAGAATCCATACTTGAACTACTTAGCATACAATTTTTTTCTTCTAAAATCCGTAATTCCACCCGAAACTATAAATTTTAATCTCCCTAGTCTTTGGGTTCTTAAAATGTATCGTTATTGATTACACGGCAAACTGATCCGAATATGATTTGAACACTCTATTTATCAAATCTATGAATATTGCTGGAGCATTAGCATGGCCAATAAGGCCAACTATGAACTCATAGTGCCCAAATCGTGTCGTGAAAACAACAATCTTTAAGAATATTCTCCTCCTTGACCTTCAATTGATATACTTCGAATAAAGATTAATTTTGGAGAACACTTTTGTTCCATTCAATTGATTGAAGGGATCATCAATCTATAACATCAATTATCTATTCTTCACTACCACTTTATTTAATTGACGAAAATCAATACATAATCTCATCGAACTATTTTCTTTTTCACCAACATTACTAAAATTCCTCAAGGTAATATATTAAGTCGTATAAAACCTCAATCCCATATTTTAAGTAACTGAACCTTTAACTCTCTTGTCTCTGTAAAAGCCATCAGTACCTTTGATATAAGTTCAGTGCTACAGTTGAGATACTTTCCAAGTTCACCTTTGAATACATATATGTTCACAACATAAGATAAAAAGTTCTTACATCCTTCTGATAGTAGTTTCCAAAAAAAATATTATTGAACCACATTAATCAGAAAAATCTGATTTTTCCCTCATCATTACAATCTCTGAACTTTTTAGTTCCTTTTAGAACTATTCGTTTGAAGCAAAAATTCATAAGAAACAACTCCATTAAGCTTCTTAAAATTCGATTTCTTTGAATTACTATCGAGTAATTCTTACAGATTTAACTTACTATTGTGCTATGTCCCAAGAGATAATTTACTATCATATCGAGCTTTCCCTGATCATCACAATAAAGCCCTTTTTGTATCTTTCTTTTTTGTATATATATGTATCAACCAATAGTCTATCGACATTGGTTTTCCTTCAGTACTCCACCTGAAGTCTCACACTTCAAGACTTCCCAGCTCCCTAGCAATAAAAGTTTAAGGAACTTGGGGTTGAATTTCATTTAAAATCATATCCAAGGTTCGAAATAATAAACCTTGGTTTAGCTAGGCATTTCCAACTACACTAGCACATTAACATAATATTGAGCGAAAAGCGGTTAATAATTAACCTTGTTACTACTTTTATGTGCCTCATTTCTTTTTACTCAATTGTTCGATTGCTCTACATGATCTCTCAACTTCGGACATCTATAAATTATTCAATCAATTCAATAAGCTGTTGCATCAAGTCACCCAAGCATCAATACGATAACAATGACATCCTAGTGGCATGTATACACTTACTGACTGATAACAAGCTTGGTTTGGATCTAGAACCGGCTAAACCTATAGCCTGTTCTGGATAGTAAATGAGTCTCTGTAGAAAGTCAGAGTTATATACATGCCACTAGAATATCTAAAAATTACTGATATTGTGTAGGATTATGATGATGCCTGATGTTGAGTAGATTACTCCTTACTTATTTTAGATGAACGTGACATGAACAGATGTCGGGTTATCGAGAATCCCGACAGGCTATTGAGTAGGATGTGCCTGCTCAAAGCAGAAGTAATAAGGTGAATCAGAATCCACCTCAGTTTTAGCAAAATGTAGAGCAATTGGCTCAGCAGAATGTAGAGCAACAGTCTCAGGAACAAAGAAATATGCTGGTACAAGATCAAGGCTTATTTCTGCAGTCTTTGGAGGCAATCCTAAATCGGCAGGCACCAGTATCAATGCCAAAGGAATTAAGGAAAATTGGGGCATCAGAATTCTGGGGTGATACTGATGTAGATTATATGGTTGTCGGTTACTGGTTAAATGATATAAAGATCATATTAAATAGTATTCCTTATGATAATCAAGGAAATTAGAAGGAGTAGTATCCCTATTGATGGAACAAGCCATCGTATGGTGGAACGCGATAACTACACAAGTACCTCTAGAACGGATTACTTGGGAATTCTTTCTACAAGAATTCAAGGAAAATATATTGGAGAAAGTTGACCTTGAGGAAGAAGGTGAGAAGTAGATTCAGACTAGAAAAAGGTCTAGAGGTTCATTTGCTGCATCATCATTTAAACACAATAAAGGAATACCACAACAGTATCATTTAGAAAACCATTTACTCACTGTTTTACAATGCATTATACAAAACCACGACATATGCAATCACATTGCCAAAGCAATAACACTATTCCTGATTGGAATGAAAACCAATGCTCACTAGTATTTCTTATACTTTTAAACCCATGCATATGTACTTAAAATCATGCACTACCAGTAAGTAGATCAAACCATGTTTACGACCAAAACATGAATTGCACATGCTCATATCCGAACTGATATTAAAGAGCAAAAGAGGGAAAACTTACTTTCGAGCTTAGGTAAGTGTTTCAAACTTATTCTAAACTCCAACAACCTTTATTAAACCTTTTAAAGGCGTTTAAACTAGTTTCCACTCACCAATACGCTTCGCTTTACTCGCCAACGCGAATCAAGCTTCCGACAAGTCACAATCAACGTCAAGCTTCGTTGCTTTGATTATACCCTATTTTAACCACATAAAACCAGATGGAAAATGCACCATTATGCAATCCAACCATTGCCTACAAGCAATTACCCGCAACTCGCAAGTTGCCCACTCAAAACTTATCTGAAACATACCAAAATCATCATCAAACACTTTTGAAGCTTAACCCAACCTTATTACAACAATTCAATCCATCAAACATTATCAATTAACACTTAAAAACATGAATAATTCATCCAAATACTTCCAGCAACTTCACCACCACAAATGACAAATCTAACAACCTTAACAACTAGGGATTCAAGAGTTTTAGGATTCCATTGTTAAAATCAACTTAACAACAATATAATACATCCAAAATATGTTTAAAAAAATCCTCAACACTGGAAAATAGATCCAATTTGGATCTTCCACTATTTCATCAATTTTACTCAATTAAATTAATTAATCATTATAGAAACACAAAATCAGGTTATAAATCATAAATCAAGCATCAAATACTTGAGAATATCAATAAAGAACCATCAATAGATGAGAAGAACGAACCTTACCTCTATTGTGTGATTTCTCCCTCAATTGATTGTTTAAAGCTTGAAAAACACAAGAATTCAATAAGGTTTTGTAAATCAAAGATAAAGAACCAATTACAAATAAAGAAATTAAGAAAACAAGTCTCTCACCTCTGTGATTTCATGAAAATAAGAGTGTTTGGAAAAAAAGAAGTGGAGAGAAAAGTTGAGAGAAAAGTTACGTCAAATTTCTTTAAAAGTGATAACTAACTTTAATATCTAAAATCCCTTTAATTATCTTTTAAAACACAAGTTAAAAAGACTTAACTGAAGAGAAAAATCACCAGCAAAAACTTGGTAAATTAGCTCCTTAAGGATTCTATGAATTTGATCCTTTTCATTTTAGTCACTTATAAAAATAGTTTTCAAAAATAACATTTTGGTCACTAACCAAAATGTCACCCTTCCAAAACTCGTTTTTCAAAATTTATTTCACCATAACCATTAGTATATTAAATAATGATTTTAGCATGTTTTTTCATAATTTTATCACCATAAAAAATGATTAATCCAATTAAATCCTGAAACCAACTCGAATATCTAATACCGGTCCATCGGACCTTCAAACCAACCTTTAAAACATCTTAGCCCAAAACCGGGGTGTTACAAAGTTTGCTATCCATTCAGAGAAAATTTTCTTTTCATCAAACATTCTTTCTTTATCGGGTTAATTATAATTCTCATCTAATAATTTCCTACTACAAAGTTTTCCAGCTTTCTTTCTCATAACTTAATCAATGTTGTCTTATGGAGTGCCATATTCGACCCTCAAGCATATATATTTCCCAAGTAAAGATACTTCTTCTTCTTCTTCTTCTTCTTACTTCTTTATATCTAAATATCATTTAATCACAAACTTACAGTCTTATGACTGCTTTTTTATCTTGAAATGTGAGCCCTTACTATCTAAATTTCCTTGTAACCTATGTTGTTATAAACATAAGTACATATATAGATGTTAAGGACTAACATCTTATAATTACTGCATCAGCTCCTTACAATGAAGGTAACTCAACTCAAACTGAAGTTGATTACAATACTTATTTCACTTCATTGTACTCGCTATGAATCCTTTCTTGACCTCTGAGATTTATCGATTGATGAAATCTGGTAGCGTCTTACTTTCCTTACTATAATCTTATTATATCTTATGCTAATAAGGAGCAGCTTCAAGTCATACAATCAACACATCAGTAATATGACATTCTAGGGGCATGTATTTACTGACAAACTTATAACAAACTCAGTTTAGCATCCAGAACCGACTAAACCTGTAGCTCTAATACCACTAAATGTAACACTCTTAATGTATACTCGTAGTACGAATACACATTAAGGATGTCACAATATTATTTAACAGATTTATAGACTTGTACATTTTTTTTCAAATCATCTGACAAAAATCTAGTTTATAAAATAACCATTTCTTGACTTTTGAAGTATTCGTAGCCTATTTGCAGATTGCTAGTTTTGACCCTGAATTGTTTTATAAAACATGTTAGACAGTTATTAGAATAAGTATGTAACTCAAGGTGAAAACTAGGTACACTGCCTATGATCTTTCTTAAATTTAAAATTGTTACGCGATAAATGATAAATAAAATTTTACCCGATTAAATATCATTACCAGTAATTCTTTAACCATACGAATAATTTATATTTATCTGACTATTAATCAAAATTATAACTTTAAAACAACTAACGAATAAATTGATACATGCCCACTAGTGAATATCATAAAATAGAATGTCTTACTGATGTTTGGTAGATTGCAGCTTGATCAACATGCTTGACTCCTCTTCTGGTAAGTTCCCAATAACCTACGTGTGAAATAGCACACGCTAAGTATTCACTTAGTGAGACAACTATAAATTAATTTAAAGCATTTCAATGTATAGAAATAACATAAATAAACAAATTACTGTGTATATTATATAAAAATATAGAATCGTATAAAACTGACTTATCAAAGTTATTCCTCTGTCATGTAACAATGCAATACAGTTCCCGCAAAATGGCAAGCGAGTCCCAATTGCATTTTATATCATATCATCAAGACTTTATTTTATTAATGAAATATACGTTAAGCTTTTTAACTTAACTGGCTGCATAAATGCATTTCATGTATTATATCCCGAAGTACAATATAAAGTGATACTTTGGTACATGAGTCATCAAAACCAACACCGTAGTGTCTACAACACCATAGCGTCTAATGATGAGTACGTACTCGAGGATGACTTTTGCTCCTCATACTCGCACATTTTGTGCTATGTAACACCGTAGTGTTTGAACCGACTCCGTAGAGTCTAACTTAACTTCGTAGAGTATATCTCGACCCAAAAGAGTATGACGTAGTTGCTAGGACTCTATGAATATCCAACTATACCAAAGACTTCACAATAGTACTTGGGCAAAATCAACATTATAATCAACATTCCATGTTCAAGTCATCATTATAAATAACATAAGTCAATATTCGGCAATTCATACCCAATATCTAAAATCTGATTTATCTTACATAAATCATTATGCCACATCAATGTATCACATATGTTGTTTAATATTTCATGCCATTTGCATAACTTTGATCAACATACATTTTCATTAATATCAAGGTCGACTTATCGCAAGTCTTCCTCATATCATATATATATAATAGGTAAAAATGCACTCACCTTGGCCGCTTAACACAATGCCTCACTAAGTCCTAGTTCGATCCTTTCTTTCATAGTACCTTGAACCTTCTTTTATTCAGACTTGACTTCATTAATCACATGAATACAATAAAATATTTGTTAGATTCAAATCTAACAATACCTTAAACATGATGTCTAATATAATCATTCGAATATGAAATTTCCAAATATTTTTCCTTTCTTCCTTGTACTGTTCAAAAACTCATTACGGTCCTTAATAACCAATTGAACTTCCAATAATTCTTCCGAGCTTGCTAACTAACATTTAAATACAAAATGTTTCAAATTCCATTTTATGACAGCTTGCGCTACCTTCAAATATTTAATTATACAGGGCAGAATACATATCGGATCTTAATTTCTTTATACTGGAGAAACTAGATTTGATAACGATTCTAACGGCATAAACCACATAAATTAATAAAATCTATAAAAATTATGAAAATCCTTACATTCACGTCACAGAGCTATCCAGGCAGAAACTGCTGTGTAATTTTTTTGACCTTTTTTCGAATAAAAATCCATATCTTTTAACAAGAATCTCGAAATCAGTTTATGTTTGTTGGAAATGAAACTAGACTAACAAATCTTTACAATGGTATAAAATTCATCATCTAACCATTTTTTTTAGAATTTATGGCGAACTTTTAAACTTACTACCATAATTCAAATTCTAACATAACTTTCCATAAATAACTTCTAATTTACACCAACTGCTCCTTATTTCTTTACTTGTCAATTTAGTCCCATCACTTTACTTCAATTGACTAGAATAAAGCTTGTATTCATATGTTCTCTTTACATCCTTCATCAAAATAGCCTTAAACCTTTACTTCTCTAATTTCTCTTGATTTGTCGAGATGGTCACCAAAATTTCAAATACAAGGATTCAAGCTTCTTAACTTTGCAAATTATTCCTCCAATCAACATTACTACCTTAATTCCATCATTTAACTAAAAATCAGATTTACTCCTTCTACATATCCTCTTTGCCGAATAGACCATTCAAGTTTGACAATTTGTCAAAATGGTCACTAATGTGTTTAATCGTCGGTTTAGCATTCTAACTTCATTTTCATGTCTCTAACATCATTAATAATATAAATACACATCAAATTCATAAAAATCAGATCTGGTCCCTTAATTTTTGAAGCTTGCCAAAATGGTCCCTATGTATTTAACTTAGGGTTTTGCTTCCAAACAACAAATCAAGCTTACCAGATCATTAATCCAACATCACAAACCCTAAGTTAGACTTGAATCCATAAACCCTAATCTTCTCTATACAAACCGAAATATGTAGGTATTAAATCCCAACTCAATAACATGATTCTAACATCATACAAGCATGATTCTAACTTAAAATGAACCATGGATTCATAAAATCATAAAAGCCCCAATTTGTTCATAAACCCTAATTTCTTCCTCATATCAAATCTCATCAACCAAGCAAGTTTTCTATGAATTATTTACATCAAAAGATAGAGCTCAAAGAGTAGAACAACTTTGTAGTTCGAAAGATTACCTGAAAACTGAGATTCAGGGTTTAAATCGAGCTTGTAAAATTTTTCTCTTCCTTTTCTCTTCACCAACGTTTTGGAGAGTATTTTTGCTGATAATTCCTTCATATTTCATATATTTAAGACACTTGTATCATTAAAAATGAATTTTTAATTCAATAAATTCCACATTCCAAAAATACTCTTCAACTAGATTTATATTTCTAATTTTCCATTTTGTAACATTCCAACTAGACTTAGTTGGATTCTAATCAGACACTATTCATCCATAAAAGAAATCTCAAAATTCCCTTCGTGTCACTTTTGGGCAAAATGACCAAAATGCCCTTTACTGATCAACTTACTCACAAAATGGCCATTCCATGTCATTTTGATCGATTTAAAATTTTCCCGATCTCTTTTAAAGTCCAAATATCCATAAAATGATATTTTATGACTCTTCTAAGGTCCATGGAACTATCTCTAAAATTTTAGCTCGATCCGATTATCCGAATATTTTTTTGATCTTTATCGCTTTATAGCCATTAATACAAACTCCGTACGAAAATCTAGGTAATACGAAAACGTCATTCTTGAGGGTAAACTATTCATTTATGGGGTTAAAATACACAACTTTTTAAAATTACACTTTAATCCCTTAACTGTTCCAAAGTTTATGCTTTAGCCACAAAACTTTCAAAATTTACATTTTGGTCACTAGCCAAAAATTGGGATATTACGGTAGAAGAGCGAAGATTCAACATTCTCATTGCCAAAGCTTGGGTTCCCTCGAGATCTCGAAGCCTCAAGCACAACTCTTGACATTACTATCTAGCATCGTGCTTGATTAACCAAAGCAATTTCCAAGGTGCAACAACTACCAAGAAGGTAGATCTCTCAAGCCTGTAGAACGTCTAACTTCGGCTATACCCTAACGAGCTAGTGGATCCCAATTCCATTATCTCTGAGAAATACCCTTGAGGAGGTGATTATACTTCCCAAGTATCAACAAGACTCTTTTTACACGAATAAAGAGTCCTTCACCCAACGTGCATCCACTGATCGATTTCGAAGGCAGATTATCATACTTGCTTCATAAACATTATCCATAAATAACGATGAAGATTCCTTACCACAAACTCTCCTAACGTATCCTCGGGCTTTGAAACGTCTACATCATGTAACGAAGACACCATTTAGGTGGCGGGAGGACACATCCTTGACTCCAGCATTATTCAACCAACTAGAAATCCAACAATCCGGGGTAACCCCACCCCCAAAATCGCTCCCATGAGTAGCTTAACACTTAACTTGGCCCTCTCAGCCACGATCGTACTTAGTATCGTAACATTGGATGCATCATCATGGTTCCATACTTAAGGAGTACAAACTTAATTTAAGGGCTTGTATTCACCAGACACCTTACTAAAACACCTATAACACCCAAGAGTTTCCTAGAACTGACTAAACCTAAGCTTTGATACCACTAAATATAACACCCTAAACCCGGATATCACATTTGGGCCATAAGCCCAAACACATTTCATAAAAAATTCTCAACTTGGTTTAGCCAAATAAAATGCATTTCAAAAAAATTTAAAGCCCACAATTTAATATACATATATAATTAAAATGTTACAAAAGGACCTTTAATTAAATTAAAATATTTAAACATTTGATTTGATTAATATAATTAGCAAAATAAGAATTACAGACTCCACCAGGTAAGGTCATATGAATACATAGCCCACTAAACACAAGTACCATACTCTGGAGATCACTACATGCCAGAACCCTATATGATAGTGCTTCCCGATTTGACGATAAACCTACGCACAATAAGGAAAGGTAAATAAACATGCGGCGCTACCACTAGTCGCCTAAACACATGCTCTCACATAGCAATCATCATACATGGCTCTTATGGCCCAACCATACCCGGGATCTCATCAGATCATCTAGGCAAAAACACATATCAACAACAACTATAGAGTGAGGCCGGGTAATAAAGCATCGAAACATACACTTCGGGTGAGACAAGGTCACATAGCATCGAAACATACTCCCTTGCTCGGAATCCCCCTTGAGCATCTACACTCTGGATGAGGCCAGGTCTCCTAGTATCGAAACATACACCCATACTTGGAATCCCCCATCGAGTATCTTCGAATGAGGCCCACGTCACATAGCATCGGTAACCTCCATTCGGTATCTCTAACCATGGTGTTACAACACTCCTTTACTAGGTATCCGAATCCCATCAATCATTGACTCAACCAAACAAACGCCTATTTGGCATACATGCAACGCAATCCCAAGGATCCTCTATGGTTGCTAATTGTCAACACATCATTTATTTTACATTACCGAGTTATTGATACATTATGGAGGAGTGTATAATTAATCATTCACATTAATTATCTTATTAATCCATGTTATCTCATTTACATCTTATAATAATTTCCATATTTTATTAGTATTATAATTCATCGCGTTCAGTGGGTATTGATACTCGAACACGAGTACTGATATATATATATATTGCTTACTATAAATCTTATGTTTCCACAAGTATCGGTACGGGTCGACCCATACTGATACAATCGCCAAACGTGTATCGGTATAGCCAAATCTTATATCGATAGCCTATTTATGAATTCGTATAATTTCTTTGAATTACGATATTACAATGCTTATTTGATCCTTAAAGTTTATGAAAGTTATTAAGGTTTGTTTACTAATGCATTCATTCAATTAATATTAACTACCGACTTCATAATCATTTATTCGAATATTACCAGTTATCAGTCTATTAAGTACAATTTCCATCAAGCATGCCAATTCATATCTCAAGTATAACAATAAGCAAATCAACCAATCAAGTAATTATACGAATATTCAAGTGACCCTACATGGTCTCTAAAGCTCACACGAGTCTCAACTTATTCCCAAACTCCTTATGTATCTCATACATACAAGTCTAATAATATCGGTCTCAACTCATGATTATCTATCATCACCCTATTTTGCAACCACTAACAAGCAAGGAAATTACACTTATGATGCTCATAAAGCATTTTAGAGTTCGAGGTGTACTAACCTCAATAATTAGCGATAAATCCTTATATAAGCTTCCCGATTACTCTACTTGGTCTGATATCCGATCCCGAATAACCCTCGCATAAAACAAATATGAAATAACATTAATTTCATGCATCCCCTATTCAATTCACAAGGTCAAACGCGTTAAAACAACTTACCGAGTTTGAATTTGGCAAAACATGATGCACCAGTGGACTCAGAATGTTGAGAAATCCTCGGGTAGGGTCCTTAGAAAAAGTCAACGCCAATCAACAGCGGCGATGGCAACGGTCAATGACGGCTGACGACGCGACATCTAGCTTGGCTCAGGTCAGCTTGGCAGACTGGCTCGATCTCCGGCTTGGTCGGCTCAACAGGCAGGCTTGGCGACTGACCCAGTGGTGTGGCCCAACGACTTGACCCAATAGCTCAACTCGAGCCGTTATGGCTACCCACTGCAACTGAACCACGCCAATGCGTAGGGGCAGCGCATGGGGGTACGTGAAGGCGGCTCTGGTGGTCAGACTACAGCGGCAAGCTCCAGAACGACGTTTTAGGTGGAGATGAGCTCAACGACGGTCTTGGTTCCTTGCGGTGGTTGGCCGAACATCCTTTTCTAGCTAAGCTAAAACTTGTTCTCCTCCACCCCAGCAATCGGCATCTCAAACAGTAGATCAGAGACCACAAGGCAAAGTGGAATGACGTGGTGAAGTTGATGGTGCTGACGGTGAACTCCACGGCGGCACAACCAACGGCGAAACAAGCTTCTAATGTTATTTCTCTCTAAAATGCCCATTTCCCTTCTCCCTTTCAATATTTTTCAAACCCCCATTTTCTCTCTTTCCAACCTCTCCTCTCTCTCCCTTTTCCATCTATTCACTCTTATTTTAAATTTCAAACACCATAAAAACCTCTTCTTCCAACTTGGATAAGGTCATTTAATAAATACTCACCTTCCTCTTTTTTTCTTTTGCCACAAGGCTCATATCCAATTTTCTTAATTGGGCTCCCAACATAAACGACTAATATCTTAGTTTAAGACCCGATTCGTTAACACGAAGTTTAGGTTGTTACACTTCTAGGATTATTGCACCTATAAATAATTTGTTTGTAACGACTGAATGGATTATGCAAAAACTTGAAATTTCCTTATTCTCTAAATCTAAACTTTTCCTTTCCTTCTATTCTCTTGCTTTATTTCTTTTTGGCTATCTATATCAATTGTGACATAGAAGTTTTGTAACCCCCTAAACCCGCCTATACGATACGCCTAAGTTCAGGAGGTCACATTCGGGTCACCAGAGTGACCCAAAGTAAAATAGAAGAAAACCCTTAAAAATACATTGGAAGGTGTAAAATAAAATTTCTGTTAAACCATATTAAAATTTCACTTACACGTAGCTGAAAACCAGACTCAGTCATATAATAAAATGTGACATACATGCCCATTAATACATAGGTACCGTACTCCACGTATAACAGAAAAGGGAACTCTCGAACTGATATCTAATCCTTGATCGGATTACTTTAACCTATCTACTCTCCAACCGAACACCAAAAGTAATTTCCTTATAACTAGATTCTAGTCCTAAGCCCAAAGGCATAGGAGGCTTATCTTATCTAGAGGTTGGTCCTAGGCCCAAAGGCATAGGAGGCTTATCTTATCTAGAGGTTGGTCCTAGGCCCAAAGGCATAGGAGGCCTAACTGGAGGCACAAAGCCTAAATGGAGGCACAAAGTCTATCTGGAGGCATAAAGCCTAGCTGGCGGCACAAAGCCTATCCGGAGGCACAAAGCCTAACATGAGGCACAAAGCCTATCTAGAGGCACAACGCCTTACTTGAGGCACAAAGCCTTACGGAAGGTCAGCTTGATCAAGGCTGCCTACAAGACTTCAAATTATATTCCCAATAATACCCCATAAAATATCAATTTAGCCAGTGGACAAGAAATCATCAGAAATCATATATCAGACTTTTATTTTATAAAACAATCATACTTTTGAATTAACATAGTTAGTCACAGTATCATATTAGAAAGTATACTTTACCGATTCTGAACAGTTTTTAGAAAAAAGGATTATCACACAAGGGATACGGTGAATAATGACGCCAATACGACATTGAGAACTTAATTCATCTGAACCATTCAAAATTTTAGAATATAACGATCATGTAGTATTTCTTCATTATTGTTAAAGTGCCAAGAATTACTGATTTACATAAATCATGCCTCAAACACAAAAGGGCATTACGGTCATTTGTAGTTTATCCAAATTTTCATGATTTTCTAATCTTCCGCTTTATCTATAGTCATGAGGGTATTTCAATCATTAACGCACTTGATTTTAATTTAGTCATCTTGGTCCTTTCGGTTCTTCCAAACCATCCATTTATTTTAAAACTCGAGGGTATATTCATCATTTTAGTTAATTTAGAATTTCAAAACCCGAGGACATTTTGGTCATTTTCCAATTCTACCAAATTCATATTATTAATTCTCTCACTCATTTTAGTCATTATAATCAATCCATATTCACAATTCAATTTAACTGAATAATTAAACCAATTTGAAGGCTTTCAGTTTCAAATTTCACAAAACTAACATCAAAAATGAATTCAGGACGTCGAAAAACATAAAACAAGGCTGTTCATAAAAAGTTAACTTTTTGGTCAAAGTCAAAGATGAAATCATATTGACATCATCGGTCAACGGTCAATTGTCAATGTTGACGTCAGCAGTCAATGCGGACGTCAGTAATCAACGGTCAATAATCAATGCTATTGTCAGCAGTCAACACTGATGTCAGCGGTCAACAGTTTGACTCAAACGAGTTGACTCACTGAGTCAACTCGATCAACGGGTCAGGTCGGTCAGGTCGGGTCGGACGAGTCAGCTTGGTCGGGTCAATTGGGTCGGGCTATTTACCAGTTCGGTTCAAAGACCAAACCATGTCTGGCCAGGGCGGTTCATTAATGAACCGGTCCGATTTATGGGTTATCGTCCAAGGCGGCCGGAAATGTCCGTTTTGGCTGGATCTAACTCCCACAACGCTTAACCAACCCATAAACCTTAAAATTTGCATGAAATAAATAACCCAAACTCACCTACTTACCAAATCGGTCGTTACTCCGACGAAGGTCTTCCAAACGTCAGAACTGCAACCGGTCAGCAAGGTTTAGCTCACCTCAACGTCGTGAGTTCAAAACTGGTAACTGATTCCTGAAGGGTCGACGGAGGTGACTGGAATTGTAAAAAATCGAAAGGGCTAAATCCCTAACTTTCACGAATCTCCTACCCTCGATTCACGGCAGACGACAGCAAAGGTGTATGAGTAGCGGCTATAAGCATGGTGGCGAGGGGACGCAGGTCATGCCAAGGGTAGTAGTGACGACCACCATCTAGCGGTGGCATAGATCAGCCGATGGTGGTGGTTGGGGAGATTTTGGAATTTTTTGGATCTTTCTCGGTATTTAAATATGCAATGAGAGATAATGTGGCTGGGGGGTTTAGTTTGATTTTATTAATCCAAATTGGCAATAGCTAAAGCTTAAATTAAAATTGGGGCAACCATTTCAATAAGAGCTCTTGGCTCAAATGGCTGGGTACACGGCCAAACATACTATGGGTTGTGGGTTCCAGCCCCATAACCAGCAATTCCCAACATTTTTCAGGTGTTACAATTCTCCCCTAAAAGAAATTTCGTCCTCAAAATTTACCAGAATCAGAGCAATACACAAACTAATCCTTCATCCAGTAATTTGTACCCATCAGAGTATGCTTGATTCTCAAAACTTCCCAGACGGTCATATATCCATCTAGTAGCGTCCCAGTTTCTCAGATCGACTTTAGACCCAGAAACATCTTATCATTATCGCAAACTAGTGTATCATAATATGTTATTTGCATCCATCACGTGAGTCTGAAACACAAACTCCACGGGTATTTCTTTCCAAAACAAACCAGGCCGTAACGGACAGAAGAATTAGATACACTTATTTCGAGAAAGATTCAATATCAGAGTTTCAGCGCAGGGGAGTACGATTATGATCTAGAGGCATGCACAAACCAGACACCCTCTGACAGACGATCGGCCGATCTACCCAGAATGACACAACTCTAAGCTCTAATACCAATAAATGTAACTCCCTAAACCAGCCTATACAATACGCCTAAGTTCAGGAGGTCACATTCGGGTCACCAGAGTGACCCACAGTAAAACAAAAGAAAACCATTAAAAATACATTGAAAGGTGTTAAATAAAATTTCTGTTAAACCATATTAAAATTTTATTTACACATAGCTGAAAACCAGATTCAGTCATATAATAAAATGTGACATACATGCCCACTAATACATAGGTACCGTACTTCATGTGTAAGGAAAAGGGGAACTCTCGAACCGATATCTAATCCTTGATCGGATTCCTTTAACCTATCTACCCTCCAACCGAATACCAAAAGTAATTTCCTTATAACTAGAGGCTAGTCCTAAGCCTGAAGGCATATGAGGCATATCTTATCAAGAGACTGGTCCTAGGCCCAAAGGCATAGGAGGCCTAACTGGAGGCACAAAGCCTATCTGGAGGCACAAAGCCTTGCTGAAGGTCAACATGATCAAGGCTGTCTACAAGACTTCAAATTATATTTCTAGTAATGCCCCAGAGAATATCAATTTAGCTAGTGGACAAGAAATCATCAGAAATCATATATCGAACTTTCATTTTATAAAAAAATCATACTTTTGAATCAACATAGTTAGTCACAGTATCATATTAGAAAGTATACTTTACCGATTCTGAACAGTTTTCTGAAAGGGATTATCATACAAGGGATACGGTGAATAATGACGCCAATACGACATTGAGAACTTAATTCATCTGAACCATTCAAAATTTCAGAATATAACGATCATGTAGTATTTTTCCATTATTGTTAAAGTGTCAAGAATGACTGATTTACATAAATCATGCCTCAAACCCATAGGGGCATTACGGTCATTTTCAGTTTATCGGAATTTTCATGGTTTTCTAATCTTCCACTTATCTATAGTCAGGAGGTCCCGAATCTGACTCAAATCTCTAACCGGTCCACCAGACTGTCTAACAAACCTCAAAACTGCTAGGCCCAAAACCGGGGAGTTACAACTCTCTCCCACTTAAGAAATTTCGTCCCTAAAATTTAGCCAAAAGAAACAAAAGTAGAAACTGCTCCAACATCTCCGACTTACATTCGCACGTGGCTTCCTAACACTGCGGTGTCTCCGCAACACCTTAACAAGGCCAACCAATGTACCACCCAGATCTCTATCGCTGGCAACAAGGATCTCCACCAGGTCCTTCATACAAGATAACTCAGATCTCAATACAATGCCTTACACCGGTACAACATGCAAGGAATCCAACCAATACCTTCGCAACATCATCACATGAAACACATCAAGGAACCCCTCCAACACATGAGATAACCTCAACAATAAGCAACATGACCCACACACTCAACAAAATCGTATGGTCCTCGAAACGGATCACCTTCTTCCAAGGCGATACAATCCTGATCATCCGACCATCATAACACACTTTAAATCACTATGCCTCAGATTCGCGTAGAATTTCTGATGATCCAAAACAGCTCTCAAGCGCCCACATAACAACTTCACCTTCTCACTAGTGCCTTTCCACACATCAGACATGGGAATGTATTTTTCCCTAATTTTAGCCCAACACACGGGCGTATGGCTCCTCCAACCGCACAACGGCCCATACGGTGCCACCTGCATACTTGCCTAATAATTGCCATTAAAGCAAACTCTACCAAAGGCATGTGCCTTTCACACTTTCCCGGAAGCTCCATGATATACAACCCAACTCACTGTTCAAAACCTGAATTCCATGCTCTAACCCGTCATCCAACTGGGATAGATATAAAGTACATACACTTAAGCTCAAGCAACACCCTCAGAACCTCACTGTAACCCACAGATCTTCATCCAAAACTATGAACTCAGACACAGAGCAAAAATGCACTAACCCGGCAATATACAAATCTGCCACATATTCCAAAACATACATCACAAGCATAGTCATGAGAGTGCACACACTTCACAACTCAATCAACAACCACCCAAATGGAATCCTTTCGGTCGGTGCCAAAGGCAACCTAAACACAAAATCCCTGGTGATTCTTCTCCATTTCCATTCCAGTATCCTTAACGGTTGCAACAACCCGAAAGAAACCCGATGCTCAGCTTCCACACGCT
The DNA here is from genome assembly GCA_019671005.1 of Hibiscus mutabilis. Lineage (NCBI taxonomy): Eukaryota > Viridiplantae > Streptophyta > Magnoliopsida > Malvales > Malvaceae > Hibiscus > Hibiscus mutabilis. Next base: position 21,838,743 of record CM033746.1, on the reverse strand, counting down.
GACATACCATGCATCGAACAAAAAAATCAACCATATCTCCCTTTAAACCAACCCAACAACAATCCTTTTTCAAACCTCGATATATCTTGGCATTACCGGAAAGCATTTCGCAAGAACTGGCATGCGCCTCCATCAAACCATACACCTCAACTCAACATCAAGGGACACCACCTTCCAATCTTTAAAACACAACACCCTATAACCTTTAACGTGAAAATCCACCGAATTTCCTCCTCCCAATAACCTGATAATGCGATACTAATGCATAATCACATCGTTACCTTCCTCTAATCAACTGTGGCCTGAATGAATTCACTTGTAACTTGACATCAAGTCTCCATCACGCATCACACCTAACCGCGTAAACAATATCCTCAACTTCACCGCAACTCTCACAACCCAAGCAACGGCTATAAGCTTAGCTCGAACGATATTCAATCACCAAACTATAACTCCTAAACAACTCCAACCATCCAGGTTATCAAAAAACTCAAAACATCAATCTTTTTATTTTTTTAAACACGCGCGATCTGTGTACACAACACACTCATCATCATAGAATTGATGTCTCTAAAACATTTAAACATCCACCAACATGGCAAGCTTCACATTATGCTTAGGACAAAAGCGCTCGTGCACCTTTAACTATCTAGATGCATAAGCCACAACTTCACTTGCAACACTACAGCCTCAACAAAACTTGATGCTAAGAACTGGATCTAGCAAACCCACAACCTGCCAACTCTAACTTTGCCTACCAAAAAACTAGCACCAACCAAACTCCCAAGAACCATAACACCAAAACCACCTTTATACGCTACCTTACTTATACCATTACACCATTGATTTCTGATTACTCATCTGTAAGTTTGAACATATGTATGTATGATCACTTATATGCCCTCATAGATGTCTATGTGTATGTATGCAAAACCTCTAATGTTATGCCCGAATGTATCCATGTGCTGACATATTTACATATACATATAAGTGTTTTTGCACTGTGCATGTTTATTCGTTCACACTTACTAATAACATCCTCAGAACCATAATTCTTAGCAACATACCCAGAACTCACACCTCCCAAACCAAGAGCAACATTCACCTCTCCCCAAAAATCTACTAAACCAACTATACTTATCGATCAAAGCCCTTCCCGGTGCTTCTGCACACAGAAAAAAACATCAATAAACACAACAACCAGTTGCCCCAAAAACTCAATCTACCCGATTCAACAAAACTATGAATGCAACCTATGCATCGATCAAACCAAACAACATCAACAATAACTCACATCACCGTCACCCTTACCAAAGGCAAATCTAACACAACCACATCCTTTACCTACACAGATACCACCCGGACCTCAGCTCATACTTACAACCACTGAAGCACCCCCGAACTGATCAACAAAACATCAACCTGTTCAGCTACCTAGAACCCAAGCATATTCGCATCATGCTATCCTCCTTTTTCACAATGACACCAACACAACCCCTCGACGAAACACTAAGCCTGGTGAACTCTTTATCACACAACTCTTGAGGTTGCGTCTTTACCCTCTTCAACTCCCTCGAGCCATGCACAAAGAGCAATAGACAGCAAAGCTGCGTTTTCATACAACTTCAATGCCAAACTCAACCTTTCAATCCAATGGCAAACCCAACCATTCCCTCAAAAACACCCAAAAACTCACATACCTCACGACTATCCTGAGCTCACACTTCCTATAACCCTGGATTCATAACATAGGCTAGGGATGCCTTGCAACCAAAATCCATCAAACAACTCGCTTCCATTGCCAAAATGGCATTAGACAAGAATTTAACATTCTCGCCCGTGATTATCACCTTATAACTATCAGCAAGTTTTAAGGAAATTCGCTAGGATTCAAAATCAACCACTGCTCTGTGATCCAGCCACTTATCCAAACCCAGGATTACATCAAAAATTGTAGAGCGGCAACTCCAACAAAAAACCGTAACCTCAAGATCTTAAAGCATCGATGATCATTTCTAAACATCCTTCTCGCAACAACCATCTCACTAGAAGAACTAGCCACCTGTATTCCCGTAACCAACACCTACAAGACGATCGTTCAAACCACAGCTCCCACAAACGTTATCAATGACAAGCACAGGATTTTACACTCCACATAACAAATGTAGATAATCCCGCCTAATGAGATCACACAATCCACATACTCAACGTGTATTAAATATTGTTTTAGTCTAGATACTATAACCCCGCGGTCCTCACCCAGCACCATCATCACCTCGCCTCAACTTAGGGATATATCTTTTATCACAATTATTTTTAACTGAACACAACCAAAACTAGATTTCGCAACTCTCTTGTCAGAGCCAGAACCTCTCACACAAAATCGATAAACTCAGGTTCTGCTCAATGCACTTCGCCCGTGTACCAACACATCAAAATGGTGTAATCGAAAGCCAACATGTACACCCTAACATCCTGTACCAACTCACATTGGATTTAGTTACAATGACACTTCCCTACCAAAACCAGTTCAGGAGCATACCGGCTCAACCGAACAATCTGTATCCTAACTCGATAACATACACGCGACCGTGATCCCAACCATGAACTCTCGTCTCTTTTCATCTAAGTATCTAAACCCTAAATACTTCTTCTTAAAAATATCATGAAAAAAACTCCCAATCCACATCATTGGGTTCCATACCCGCAAATACAGTTGTCCACCAACTAAAAACATCACCTTACAATAGGGATTCAACACATCCCAACTTACAGGCACCAATACACCCCATTTGATCCAAAACCTGAACAACACTAGCCATCCAAGTCTCGGATGCCTCGGGTGACAACCCACGGTACTCAACTCCTCCCAAACTATAGAGATATTCCAACGGCAACCTCATTTGCCCAACGGCTGGTGCAAACACACGCACTCCAACAACAACAGCTTACAAGCTCAAAACATCACCTATAACAAGGCATTAAATCACCCAACTCTGGCTCAACCGACACAGGTGGTACATACTTTGAGGTGACAAATCCCTAGGAAACACAACACTTTTCTCAACTCATTGCCTAAAGGCAACAACATTTCGCTAGATCTAATTTCTCTTATCAGTCGTAACATAACACATTTTCTAAGGCATGATAATCATTTCAAAACAAAATTGAATCATGCCAGCTTCAAGCAAGGATCCAAGACTTTTATTTCAAAACCATACATTTCAAACTATAATAATAAGGCAATGAGTACCCCCAAGCTTCCCCAACATGGCATAAAACATTCAGCATACATATATCAACCACCATGCATAGCAATCAGCGTACCAGTAACAATCACCGTGCAAATCAAGCAACATGTATAACTCACAACAACACAACATGGCTCTGATACCACCAAATGTAACTCCCTTAACCCGGTCTAGCTGCCAGACCAAACCAAGAAAGCTACATTAGGTTTGCCAAAGCAAACCGGAGAGTTACATCGAAACCTGGTCCATTTTTTCCTGTTTATCTTGTCTAGATGCCAATTATTAATCCTACGTGTACATGCAACACTCAGGTATAACCACTACTCAATCGGGCATCATTTTGAGATATAATTTATCATATTTGTAATTTAGGGACCAATTTGCAATTACAGTAAATTTGTAGTATTTAAGCCACTTTTTAAAATACCAATCTTCAATTAGTCAGGTTCTGAACATTCAACTCAAATTTCATCTCAATTTGATCATTCAAGCTCATACAATCACATGGACAAGTTTTGGGGACTAAAATGCAATGAAAGCAAAACTACCAAGCTAAAATTACAAAAAATGGCCTCGGGTATCGGTACAGATATCACCATACTGATACGCATAAAACTATCCTGTACCAATACGCCAAGGCAGGTATCAATACGTCATAACGAACTTACCTAACTTTTGAATTTTTTTAACATACATATCGGTACGCTTACATGGGTATCGATACACGGGTTTGGATTGAAAAAGTGAAATTCTAGACATTAGAACGTGTACCAATACACTATTGCCTGTATCGATACGCCAAGCCAAAAATGCCCTGGCGTACCGACACTCCCTTTCGTGTACCGATTCCCCAGACCAGAAAATGTCTTGGACCTGTAATGTCACAAACTGTAGGTTTTTCATCCCAAAAGAATTCTCAAACCATTCTAACATACTCATAACATAACCCTAGCATACCACAAGTATTCAGGCTTTACAGATTCAACACCGTAATATGACATCGTCCATCAAAGAGATTCTATAGACATGCTTCCTAATTTCCATCCAAGCAACATATCAAAAAGGTAAACCAGCATCAAAACAATCTTTAAAGGCCATTTACAACCAAACATCAACTAAAGAAACATGCTCAAACAGGGAGTTCCACAAAACATCTCCCAAAATACAATAGGTACACCATTGCCCTTATTCATTATAGTCTAAACCAAGACACACTTTGGAAACAAGTCTTGCCAATATCCTCTTGCTTCTTGTTGCCTTCCAAGACCTCAATTATTTGTATTGATGGACAACAAGATCGTAAGCACACAAGGCTTAGTGAGGAATGCTCAAAACAACCACCATCAATGCATTTAAAACCATTTATTTAACATCATCCTTTAAAACATCATCACCATCATGCCACTTTTGAAAACATCCACTTTATACCATTAAAACCAGCATAATAAACCATATGCTACATGTATCATTAATCAATAGCAAATCCAATTGCTAACCCTCCACTTAAGCCTTCCCATGCATTACTACCAAATGCAAAGCTTAAGGAGAAACATGTATAAATCACATTATACAACATAAAACATTTCAATGATACATTAACAATTATAATGGCTTACAAGTGATCAGTATAAAGTCCATTAACAAAAGTGTTCATCGGATACACGGATTCAACAATTGTTAACCCAACACTTCAAGCCATCTCAAATGAAATAGCGATACAATCACAATCGCGGTACAAAAAGAACCGGGTACACTTTCAACTCACAGGGAAACCCATCCCTCTCATCGGTTAGATGCTTAACCCCACTAACAAGAGTATTCGGTACCGTTAAACCCCTCTACCGTTAGGGTACTTGGATGGAGTATTTTTCGGTACACAATATAAACCCCTCAACATCCAAGGTGACTTGTTTTACAGTGAACTCAACCCTATGGCCGTCCAACTATATCCGATAACAATTTTAAAACCACATCACTTGCCAATATAATTAACCATTTTTCATTTACCTTACTATTTTAAACAAGCATTAACCAAAACACTTTTCCAAAGCAACAACCATGCTTTAAACCAAAAGTATAAACCACATACTTACAAGGATCACTTACCATGTGCATCCTTCAGCATTTCATGCTTAAAACCAGTGTATCAAATACTTTAAAACATGCTTAAACAGTAGGTAATATGTAAATTAAAACAAGTGCATAAAACCATTTCAAACTAGCACGACCGAGAGAGAAAACCACTTTCTACTTACTTTCGAGTCTACGTAAGTGTTTCAAGCTCTACCATAACTCCCAAAACTCTGTTTCCAAAACATCAAAATGCTTTAAACCACGTTTTCACTCACCGATACACGAAACCTCGATTTGCCAACGCAAAAACAAGCGTCCGAGGACTCCAATGCTTCCCCGATCACTTCCGAATCCATCTCCCCTATTTTAACCACATTACAATAGAGGATTAATGCATCTCCATGCATTTAAAACTCTGCAACAACAGATCCTCACAGATTCACGCATTCACCTCACAATTACCCAATCACAACAACTGAAAACACCATCTAATCCTTTCCAAACACAACAAAGCCACAACCTATCAATCTAACATCACTTTTATCATCAAATAACATCTAAAAACAGAATCAAAACAGCCTAACACATCCAACAACGAAACAACCACCACAACTCCACAAAAACACAATTCTAACAACCTACACAATTAGAGATTCAAGAGTTTCGGGATTCCATTGTTAAAAATGACTTATCAACATTACTATACATCCATAATATGTTTAAAATCAATCTAAATCATTGGAAAACAGATCTAATTCGAATCTTTTGCTATTTCATCAATTTTACCCAATTAAATTAATTAATTCAATATAAAAACACAAAATCAGATTATAAACCATAAATCAAGGATCAAATACTTGGGAATATCAATAAAGAACCATTCAATAGAGGAGATCATGGCCCTTACCTATTGTGTGATTTCTCCCTTAATTGGCTTGTTTAAAGCTAGGAAAACACAAGATTTCAATGAGGTTTTGTAAATCAAAGTCAAATAATCAATTGTAGATCAAGAATCTAAGTAAAAAGGACCCCTCACCTCTAGTTTTTGATGAAAACTTCGGTGTAAAGAAGTGGATAGAAAAGTTGAGAGAAAAGTTACGTCAATTTTCATTAAAACCAAATAACTAACTTTCATATGTAAAATCCCTTTTAATTAAATTTTAAAACACATGTTAAAATGATTTAATTGAAGAGAGAAATCACCAGCAAAAACTTGGTAAATTAACTCCTTAAGGATTCTAAGAATTTGACCCTTTTCATTTTAGTCACTTTAAAAACAGTTTTCAAACATTGCATTTTGGTTACTAGCCAAAATGTCATACCTCCAAATCTCATTTTCCAAAATTGATTCCACCAATATTAATCATATATTAAAACATGATTTTTAACCATTTTTCCATATTTCTATCTCCCCAAAAAAATACGTGGTCCCGAATCCGACTCGAATCTCTAGCCTGATCCATCAGACCGTCTAACAAACCTCAAAACCACTAGGCCCAAAACTGGGGCGTTACAGGAGAGGTATGATCTGAGCAAAGAACCAAAGAGTATACAGGACGAGTACCAGAAGTTGCACTTTGAATTCAAGAATGCCGGTCTGGGTGACACCTCTAAAGAATAGGTTAATGGCATGATTCAGCTGAAGAACGATTTGGAACGTTGGAAGCAAAAATGCAAGAATAGTAAGAATAAAGCCAGATCATTGTCACAGAAGCTCAAAGAAGCTGAGAGCCAATGCGACATCCTCTAAAGTGAGTTGGAAAGCAGTCTGGCCATGAACGAGATTCTGAAAACAAGTCTACAGCAGGAAGGGGAGGAATCTTAAGCCCTTCAAATGGAGCACAGAGCACTCAAAGAACTTATAGAAAGGCTCAAGACTTCTTTACCAGCGAGATTTGTGCTAAAGCGTACAAGCAGGTCGGGTATGAAAGTTTCAAAGAAGTAACCGTCAAGCTACAAAAGCCTTAGGTTATGACTCAAGAATTGAGATGAAGCTAAAGAAGAAAGAAAAAATAGATGTGTTTGATACGAGGGAACTCTGCCTAGTCCCTGATTTGGTCATTCCTCTAGGTTTCAAGATTCCTAGATTTGCTCTGTATGACGGAACTAGTTGCCCGAAAGTTCACTTGACAATGTTTTGCAGAAAAATGGAGGGATACATGAAGAATGAAGAGTTGTTGATCCACTACTTCCATGATAGCCTGACATGACCTGTAGTAGTGTGGTATAACCATTTCAGCAAAAACCAAGTTCGGTCATGGGGTGACCTTGCTAATGCCTTCTTGAGTCAATACATATATGCTTTAGACTTAGCGCCCTCTCGATAGTTTCTTCAGAACGAGAAAATGAGACCGAATGAAAGCTTCAGGGAGTATGCAATAAGGTGGCGATGTTTGGTAACCCGAGTTCAGCCTTCCATTGCAGAAGAAGAGTTGACTCCCCTGTTCCATGCAACGTTTCCCTCTCCTTTTTTCGATATGATGTTGGAGAAATCAAGAAGCAGGTTCAAGGATTTTATGATTATTGGAGAGAGGATAGAATACGCAATCCAAGAAGGAAAGTTGGGGTCTAAACCTAAGGGTTAAACTGAATAGATGGTAGATGAAGACAAAGAAATAAATGAGTTTCACCTCTAGGGTTCTCGTGGCTGTAAAAGAAGAAGACAGACTGACACTTCAGGGTCATCAATGAATATTTCTCGGACGAATGCAAATTTAGAAGTGTTCGGAGTATCCATCTCAGACATATAGCCCTATTTGGTAGAAGGTCGCTATCTTGCTCCCAGACCAATGAAGATTACACCTGATCCATCTGCCCATAGCTTTAACTTGAGTAGTACTTGTGAATTCCATATGGGGACACCAGGACATCCCACCATAAAGTGTCGACCTCTACTGGAGGAGATCAAGAAGCTGATCAATAATAGGACCTTGACACAAGAACTGATCCAGCAATGGAGAACCAAGGATAAGGGGCAAGTCTGTATAGTTCTAAGAAAGCCAGAGATGTCTCTGCATTAGAAGGCTTTCTTGAAGTAATACCATGAACCAACTTTACTACATGTGGCCCATAGGGGGTAAAGATCTTTTGTGAAGGGGCATGCGCCATGTCTGTTGATTTTCATTCCAACGAAGAACCCATTTTGCTTAACATACATGATCTTGAAACCACATAGATCTGTATCTTTTCTCGTTGTCGTAGGTCACTGGATATCAATTGCAAGATGTGATATTGGCTAGATTTTGTGATAACGATGAGGTTTGATCTCCCCAACAGACTTTGGTCAGCAAAGCGAGACTACTACTCTTTCGATGACGTTCAAGGACAAAAAAGCTCCAAATGTTAACCATGTAGAGTTCCTTGAAATTGATATTCTAAGCGTAATTTTCTATGCACTAAAGAGTTAACATTCAAAACACGACACGTATGTGTGGAATAAAATAAAATAACAATATTAGGTGGATTAAATAAAAAGCACTCCCACATTCGAAACCTGGTAATAGACTTGTTCGGATAAGAGTGTGGAAATTTTGAGGCGCTCCGCTGAATCAATAGGGTTGCAATACATCATCCAAGTCAAGAAACCCTAGCTTCATGAGTAATGGTAATATTTTTAAATCATGACTACACCGAGTAACTTGGGGTAATGTTGTTTGCTCCATCATTGTCCTCAAGACAAAGGACTGTGACGAGTTGGTTTCCTCAAAAATAATGATAAACGCATGAAAAAAACAAAAAAAATAAGAGAAAAAAAAGAAAGAAAGAAAAAAAAGAAAAATGGGTAAAAAAGTGGAAGAAAAAAACAAAAAAAACAAAAAAGAAAGGAGAAAGAAAAATGAGAGAAAAATGAACAATAGCATAAGTCTAATTAAAACACCCACCCACCTAGAACTTTATTCTTAGAATGATATTTTTGCGCTCGAGTTGTCAAACAAGTCCACCCTTTTTAGGGCAGAGCAAATAATGAGAATTGAGAAAGAATAGTATTCTGCAGCAATGCGGTAATCATGAGGGTGAACCGAGTCATCTGGGAAAACTTCATAGCCTTGAATCACCGCAACATTCAAAATCTTTATGGACTCAAGCTATGCTTGAAGTGATCGCTGAACGGTTGAATCTAAGACGCTCTTGCACTTAATATCCAGAGCTCCTATTCTGTTGTTTGTTATACTAAGATGTTGATTTCAAGATCTTGTATGTTAATCTAAATGACACTCTTCAGTGGAATGCCAATCAACAAATTGAAAATTTAAAGCAACAAAGATTTCCATGTATTACTTCAAAGATGAGATCTAGAACACAAGGTCGCGAATACTATTGGGCACCTAACCAGAGAAACGACCCCTCAATGTCTAAGATAAAGATTATGGCAAGAATATATGTGTCAGATAGCTCAAGAGCAGGAAGCGAGTTTCAGCTATGATGCCTTGGCTGGTTCAAGAAAATGAAAACAAATCGGGACGAGAATGAGGTTGCAAAATACGAGGGAAGGTAATAGATAAGCATTGATTCTCCAGAGAGCTAGGGCATAGAGATCGAGAGATGGTTCCCGTCAATAAGCAACAAGAAGATTGAATTCAGAAATCAAGTTTAGAGCATGGAAGCATTTTGTTCGCCCCGATGATGAAACTGACAAATACTCCGAATGTTGGGTCAAAGAATTGGAAGATAGCTGAGCTCATGATCGAGTGGGGCAATGCAAAACATAAAGAATGGTAAAAGTCACTACACAAGAATGATATAGAGATTAGAATGAGCTTATTTGTGAAATGGGTAAAGACCCCAAAGAAGAAAGACAATTGCTTATGCAAGAGAAAAAGAGCAGGTACTTAATTGATAAAGGAAAGATTGATGAAAATGAAGATCAAAACTAAGCATATTGAAAGGGAATGGAAAAATTCGGAAAATGACTTTTTAGGGCATATGATTTTTAAACATATTTAAAAAAAAGAAGGAAGAGGGAAGAGAAAGAGAGACAAAAGAAGAAAAAAAGAGAAGAGAAGAAAAAAGAAAAAGAAAAAAAGGGAAAAAGAAAGAAAAAAGAAGAAAAAAAAGAAAGAAGAAAAAAAGAAAGCATTACATTGCAAGCATCACATAGGTAGAGGCATGCCAATTTTTGTTTTAGACAGGTATTTGAAGAATTATCAAAGAGTTTTAAGAAGTAGAAAGAAAGATCAGCAGCCATGGTAGCGTGAGGCGAGATGATGGTAACCATAGCAGCGTAAAGCCGGATATTAAGTCCTTTGGGCCATCAGTAAGACCTTCAGGCATGATGATAAGAACTTTGGGCCACCAGTAAGTCTTTCGAGCATGGTGATAAGTCTTTCAGGCCATCAATAATTCCTTCGAGCATGATGCGGAAGCCATAGTTGCGTGAGGCCAGATGACGGTAGCCATAGTAGTGTGAAGCCAGATATTAAGTCCTTTGGGCCATCAGTAAGACATTTGGGCATGATGATAAGACCTTCAGGCCACCAGCAAGTCTTTCGAGCATGTTGATAAGTCCTTCGGGCCATCAATAAGTGTTTCGGCCATGATGCGACAACCATAGTAGCGTGAGGCCAGATGACAGTAGCCATAGTAGCGTGAAGCCAGATATTAAGTCCTTCAGGCCATCAATAAGACCTTCGGGCATGATAATAAGACCTTCAGGCCACTAGTAAGTCTTTCGAGCATGGTGATAAGTCCTTCAGGCCATCAATAAATCCTTCGGGCATGATGCGGTGGCCATAGAGCGTGAGGGCAGATGACGATAGCCATTGTAGAGTAAAGCCGGATATTAAGTCCTTCGGGCAATCATTAAGACCTTTAGGCATGATGATTAGAACTTCGTGTCACCAGTAAATATTTTCGAGCATGGTGATAAGTCCCTCAGGCCATCAATAAGTCCCCCGGGCATGATGCAGCAGCCTTAGTAGCGTGAGTCCAAAAAGATCGACAACCATATTAGCGTGAAAAAAAATTGAAGATAAAGGTTCTATATATATAAAAAAGGGCTAGTGTTTTCGAGCCCCAATGAAAGGTTCCATGTAGGAAGAGCCATAACTCTAGAATTTCAAGGAAGGACCTTTAGCTCCAAGGTCAGAAGGTGCATGAGTTCTATATAGGAAGAACTTATGAGCCTGAAGATTCAGCCGAGAAAAATCAGAGAGTTCTAGAAGAACACGTCATTCCGAAGCCACAAACAGGGAAGTAGGATAAAAATGAGTGCTTTCGGTCTTTGCGTTGTTCATGTTCCACGAGAACAAGCAAAGAGGGGCAACTGTAATCACTCATTTTTATCCAGTTTGTAAATAGTGTTAATATATTAGTATAATAATTAATAGATATTATTATGGCATGAATGCATATATTATATCAGTAAGTGTGTTAATTATGTATGTGTGATTAACATATGCATAAAATATGTGTGTGATACGTGTACGTGTTAATATTTATTATAGTATATTATTGTCATATGTTTGTTTATATTTTATGTATTTCATGTATACATTGTTTGTATGTGCACATTATGTGTGTGAATTAATATATGCTTGTGTGTTATGTGTTTAAATGTATATGATATTTATGATAATGTTGCATATACGTGTGTAGGTATGCTATTTAAATATTATGTGTATGTATGTATATGTAAGCATACGTGTAGGTGTTTGCATGTGTATATATTAATTTGTATGTACGTATATTATATGTGTGTACGCATATATTTTTATTTTTATTATTATTATTATTTTGTCAACATGTTAAATGGGTCAAAACATATTAGATATAATATTAAAAACTGATAAGTTATTATTGAATATCCAGTCCAAGTTACAAACAAATATCTAAAACCCAAAAGTTATTACATCAGGCCCAAGCTGGCCAGCCCAAAATATATCAAAAACCCTAATATACATCTTCTTTTGCAGCAGCTAAAGGAGGACCGTTGGATCAGATCCAGATCCAACGGCCACGATCAACCCAAGATAATCCAGCTGGTGCGCGTAGAGCGTACCCCCAGGCCGTTCGATTTCTCACTCGCAGATCAAATCCTGGCCGCTCATCTTCAGTCAATCTCAACCTGTTGTATCAAATCTGATCCAACGATCAAGAATGGATCTGGTAACTCTCCATCCTCTCCAACCAACCTCTGCCGCCGTACACGACACCCCTCACTGGCTGTACTGTCCAAACATGCCAAAAACGCAAAAGTCAGATCTTAAATTATTATCAATCACAGCAATAGTAGTTTTAGCCTAAGATTGTAAGCAACCAATTAAAAAGAGGCATATATAGAGATGTATCCAACTATTTTGTACTCAATCATCAGACCCGAGAATCAATAACAAAAAAATTCTCAGCGGTAATCATTTTTCTTCTTTTTCTTGCATGCGTGAATAAAAAAAAGAAAAAGAAAAAGGGGAGAGCTTACCTTCACCGTCCGTTCCCCTCTATGGTGAGAAGCTCTTGTATGGGTGAATCAGTGTAGGTTGATGGTGTTTAAAAGGGGGACGGTCGTTTAGTTTTTAAAAAGGGTTTTAAACATTTTTTGGGTTCGGTATTTTCCAGATCCAAGAAAAAATAAGAGTTTTGGGGTAGAAAAGTTAGTGTTTTGGTGTTTTTTAGTCTTGCCAATGCCGACTAGCGGTGGCCGGTAGCAGAGCAAGCGGTGGTCAGAGTTTTTCTTGGGGTTTCATTGGTTTTGATTAGAGAGAAGAGACAAGAAAGGCTTTGTTTTCAGGGATAAAATTTTTAAATGGCAAAAGAGGGGATTGTGAGCCGGTTAGGATTTTTTATAGAGTTTATAAGTTTTTAATGGTTCAATCACATAAGAAGGACCTCCGTCCCCCCTGATTATCCGATTTGGGCTTTGCCCCTTGGCAAAAAGGAGTTTATGTCTTTGGAGCAAGGAAACATGTCTGTTTCCGAGTACGAGATCCAGTTTGTTTAATTGAGTAAATATGCTCCTGAGTTGGTTCCAAACGAGTGAGAGAGGTCTGATCGATTTTGTTTCAGGTTGATCAAGAAAGTGAAGATGTACATGTTGGACACTGATTATACAGAGTTTGATGTGCTAGCGTCGTAGGCTAAGGACGTAGAATAGTATATGGGTTTGTTTGTTCATTTTGGGGGTTCTTCATCTGGTAAGAGGAGTGCAGAGACTAATGCTAGCCGAGATCGTTATAAGAGGTATAGAGACAAGAGGTACTGCCTGGATCAGAGGCTTGGAGGATTTGGTGTTGGACGTGGATTTCAGGGTCAGAATGTTCATACTAGAGTTCCCAAGTGTAGAAGATGTGGCTGGAAGCATTCGAGAGAGCGCTGGGGTGCTATCAGCACTTGTTGGAGTTATGGATGAGGATCATCTTTGTAGGGATTGTCCGCAGTTGGCCAGAGAGGGTCAGGCTAATGTACCTATCGCTGGAGCGCAAAGAGGTCATGGGCGCGGCCGTGGGCATTTCCAGCGCAGTGATGATGGATAGAGAGTGGTAGCGCATACCGTGGTAGTTAAGCTAGAGGATGGTGGACCGACAAGAGTTTTTGCTCACCATGTTGGGAGGAATGATACCGACGTGATCACAGGTACCTTTACCTTGCAGTCAATGCCTTTGTTATCTTTGATTGATTTCGGTTCTACACATTCCTACATTTTGCACGAACATGCATGTTTATTGGATTTACCTGTTCAGTTGTTAGATGTTGGTATGCGGGTAACTAGTTCTTTTGGTGAGATGGTTATGGATAGAAAGTTGTATAGGAGTTGCCCCTTGATGGTTCAAAGGCACGTGTTTGAGGCTGATCTGATGGAGTTACCGTTTAATGATTTTGACGTGATTTTGGGTATTATCAACTGAGGCTAAGCGGGTTTCCTTGAAACTTGTCAAGATTACAACATTGTAGTTGTAGGCAAGAATGTCAAGTTCATGTCAAATGTGGTTTCAGCGCTAGAAGCGCGAAAGTTATTGAAATGTGGGGTCAAGCATACCTAGCCTATGTTATGAACCCGAGTATGAAGGAAGTGCATGCTCAGGATATTCGCACGGTTTACGACTTTCCAGGTGTTTCCAAAAGAGTTGCATGGTTTGCCACCGAATAGGGAGGTGGAGTTCTGCATAGAGATGTACGCAGATATGGCTTCGGTGTCGATTGCTCCGTATCGTATGGCACCGAAAGAGTTGAAGAAGTTGAAAACGCAGTTAAAAGAGTTGTTGGATCGTGGGTTTATTCATCCAAGTGTACCACTGTAGGGTGCACCAGTGTTGTTTGTGAAAAAGAAGGATGGCACAATGAGAATTTGCATAGATTATCAGCTATTTAGCAAGTTGACAATCAAGAACAAGTATCCTTTTCCCAGGATTGATGATTTGTTTGACCAGTTTCGAGGTGCTACAGTGTTTTCCAAGATTGATCTGCGGTCAGGGTATTATCAACTGAAGGTGAAGGATAAGGATGTGCCGAAGATAGCTTTTCGCACACTTTATGGGCATTATGAGTTCCTGGTGATGCCGTTTGGTTTGAAAAATGCACCGGTAGCGTTCATGGATATGATGAATAGGGTGTTCTATGAATTCCTGGACCAATTCGTGGTAGTGTTCATCGATGACATTCTTGTTTACTATCGTACCGAGAAAGATCACGATCAACATCTCCGAATTGTGTTGTAAGTTCTGCTGGACAACAAGCTTTATGCCAAGTTAAGTAAATATGAGTTTTGGATCAAGTAGGTGGTTTTTCTTGGTCATGTTGTTTCAGCCGAGTGTATTCGAGTGGGTCCGCAGAAGGTCGAGGCCATTGTGAATTGGAAGCCACAAAATCTATTTTGGAGGTTTATTGTTTTCTAGGGTTGGCAGGATATTATCGACGGTTTGTGGATGGGTTTTTAAAGATCGCTGCCCTTTTAACGAAGTTGTTACAAAAATATATGAGTTTTGAGTTGACGGAAGTTAGGTAGCAAGCTTTTGATAAGCTGAAGAAGGCTTTGACACATGGTCAATCTTGATTCAACCAGAGTCAGGGAAGGAGTTTGTTGTATATAGTGATCCATCCTACGTGGGTTTAGGATGCGTGTTGATGCAGGATAGAAGGGTTGTCGCCTATACATCTAGGTAGTTGAAGGTGCATGAGCGCAATTACCCTACACACGATATTGAGTTAGCTACGGTGGTGTTTGCCTTAAAGATTTGGCGACACTATCTCTATGGTGAGAAGTGTGCTATTTACACTGATCACAAAAGTTTAAAATACCTTACGTCTCAAAAGGAATTAAATCTTAGGGAGTGAAGGTGGTTGGAACTATTGAAGGATTATGATCTGACCATTGAGTACCATCTGGGAAAAGCGAATGTGGTAGCGGATGCTTTTAGTAGAATGGTCGCAGTAGAGCTGAGGGCGATGTTTTTGCAGCTAAGTATGTCGCGAGATGGTGGGTTATTAGCGGAGTTGCAAGTGAAGCCTTCGATGTTGCAGTTGATTAAAGAGAAGCAACCGATTTATGATGCGTTGGTGCCGCATGTTAAGGATATCTTGGATGGGAATCGAACAGATTTTGGTTTTAATGAGGATGTGATTTTTTGCTTTAAGAGTCGAGTGGTGGTGCTAATGGATAAAGAGTTGAAGCACTCTATTTTGACTAAAGCGTATTCGAGTCATTTTGCTATGCATCCGGGGAGTACGAAGATGTACCAAGATTTGAAGAAAGAGTATTTTGGGTTGGCCTGAAGAAGGATGTTGTGGAGTTTGTGGCTTGTTGCATGGTTTGCCAACGTGTTAAGACAGAACATCAGTTTTCTTCGGGGTTGTTACAGCCGTTAAGGGTTCCCGAGTAGAAATATGAGAGGTTAGCATGGATTTTGTGTTTGGGTTGCCATTGACGCCATCAAAGAAGAATTTTGTTTGGGTGATCATGGATAGGTTTACGAAGTGTGCACATTTCTTAGCTGTACATACGACATATACTCTGGATAAGTTGGCAGAGTTGTATGTTGTAGAAGTCGTGAGGTTGCATGGGGTGCTGAAGTCTATTGTGTCTAATAAAGATCCACGTTTCACCGTGAGGTTTTGGGAATGTTTACATAGGGCCTTGGGTACCCGGTTGAACTTTAGTACTCCGTATCATCCGCAGAGGGATGGTCAGTCGGAACGTGTTATCCAAGTGCTAGAGGATATGTTACGGTGTCGTATCATAGATTTTCAATGGTCGTAGGAGAAGCATTTGCCGTTGGTGGAGTTTGCTCATAATAACGGTTATCAAGCTAGTATCCAGATGGCTCCATATGAGTCTTTGTATGGTAGAAGGTGTTGTACGCCGCTTTGTTGGGCGGAGGCATGAGAGAAGTATATTTCCTTGTCGAATATGTTGAAGGATACCAATGAGAAAGTAAAGCTTATTAGTGATCGTTTGAAGGCAGCTTCGGATTGGTAGAAGTCCTACGCTAATTTGAAGCAGAGAGAAATTGAGTATGCGGTTGGTGATCGTGTTTTTTTTAAGGTTTTACCTTGGAAAAAGGTGTTAAGATTTGGACGGAAGGGCAAGTTGAGCCCTAGGTTAATTGGACCGTATGAGGAGTTGGAGCGTGTTGGTCCTATTGCGTATAAATTGAGGTTGTCAGTTGAGTTAGAGAAGATACATGATGTTTTCCATGTGTCTATGTTACGGAGGTATAGATCGGATCCTTTGCATGTTATGCCTGTTGAGGAGATTGAGTTGAATTCGGACTTGACCTATGATGAGGAACCGATGAGGATTCTGGATTGGAGTAGTAAAGTTCTCTGTAGAAAGACCATAGATTTGGTAAAGGTGTTGTGGCGGCATCGCGATGTAGAGGAAGCTACCTAGGAGAGCAAAAAGGAAATGTTGAAGCAGTTCCCTCATCTTTTTCCGTCAAGTAAATTTCAAGGACGAAATTTCTTAAGAGGGGAGAGTTTTAACGCCCTGAAAATGGGCCTAGATGTGAATCGGGTAGGACCGGAGGTTCGAGAGAATCGATTTAGGCAATTAATATTTTAAGTAAATTGGTGAAGTCAATTTGAGGAAATTATATCTGATTTTTAGACATTTTAGTCTAGTGACTAAATTGAAAGTTTTCAAAATTATTTTTGGCGACTAAATTGAAAAAGGATCAAAACTTAGAAAAGCTTTAAGGAGCTATTTGACCATTCTTTTTCAACAGTTTTCTCTGTTAATTTAGGCTATTTTTAAAGTATTTCAAAAGGTTTAATAATTGGATAAATGAGGTTTTAATTAAAAAGATCTTTATTTTCTAAAAACACTTTCTCACGTAACTACTTTTCTCAAGAACTTTGCTCTCAACTTTCTCAGCAACCAAACTGAGATTTCTTCTACCAAATCTCTAGGAATCAATCTTTATTGATTTCGTTTTTGATTTCTATTTGATTTCTTCAAATACATTTGCAAATTCTCTTTGGATTTCATCAAAGCTTGACCAATTAAGGAGAAATCAGAAATTAGAGGTGATTTTCATTTCTCTCCTCTAATTAAAGGTTTTTTAATGAAATTCCCAAGTTCTTGATCCTTTGTTGTTGATTTATATTGTGGAATTGTTATTTAAACATTTTTTTGTTAATCAAATTGAGTTTTCTTGGAAAATTAATGGAAGATGAATTGGATCTATTTTGGTGATGAATTTAATTGATTTACATCTTAAATTAGATGTGTTTTAATGTTGAAAGGATTGATTAATTAATGGAATTCCGAAACTATAAGGATTGCTAGCTTTTAGGTTGTTTATAGTTGGTTTTTGGTGCGATCTGGTTGTTGTGATCTTGCTGGAGATATAAGGACATGATTAGGATGTTGTTGGATGTTAATTGATGTTAGTAATGTGTTAGAATCGTTAGATCTTGGTTGGGCTTTCGTTGAGTAAGATTTGGTGGTGTTCTTGTTGGGTTTAGGAAGGTGTTTGATTGATTCTTGTGAGGTGTTGTTTAATTTGTTGGTTGCTGGAAGGTTTTGATACAAAGATGGGCTCTTAATCCTCTATTTTGGTTGGGTAAAGCATGGGAGCTGAATCCTTTACCTATCGAAGAACGTGCGGGAGTTGCGGAGGCTTGATTCGCGCATCGGCAATCGAGCGTTGGGTTGTTGGCGAGTGGAAACGTACTTTACTGCTGTTAAAAGGTTTGAAAAGGGTGTTGAGGGAGTTTAGATAAGGTTTGACACACCTATCTAAGCTCGAAAGTAAAAACCGGTTGAGCTATCTCTCAATTTTCTGTATTTTAAAATGAAATCTCATGCATATGTTTATGATTTTATTACTCACTGTATTGTACATGTTTTGAAAGTGAAAGATGATGAAAATAATCTTTGATGATGACTTTTGAGAATAGCATATGATTTATGCGAGTGTTGAGATTATGAAAATACATGGTTTAATGTATTTTTGTTGGGATGTTTTGATGCATATGTAAATCAGTGAGGTAATTTGGTTATTGAATATATTGGCAAGTGGCTATGTTTAAAATGTTATCGGATATAGTTGACCGGTCATAAGATTGAAAGTGCACTATAAAAAGTCGATTCATGTGTGTCGAGGGTTGTTAAAGTGTAGTAATCTCCACCATGAGAACCGCATCAGTTGAGGTGGGTAAATGTTCCATTTTCTCCTGTTGGTGGATTAATACATCCAAACCGTTGAGGTGGGTAAATGTTCTGTTACTTCGGTTTGAACCGTTGAGGTGGGCAATTGTGTCGTAACTCTGGTTGAGGTATGTGAAGTGGTTGTGTGAACCACTTGAGAATTCGTGTATCCGATGTGTTTTATGAAACGTAAGGTTACTGGTTTTGAGGCACTTGAAAGCGAATATATGAGATCATGTATCATGAGAAATGGATTATTTTGTATAATGTTGTAATATCCCAATTTTTGATTAGTGACTAAAATGTAATTTTTGAAAGTTTAGGGGGTTAAAGTATAATCTTTGGAAAAGTTTGGGGACTAAAGTGTAAATTTTCCCAACAAGTAATTTTATTCAGTATAAGAGTGAATCGGATCGAAACAGGTACCTTGATATCGGTTTTAAGAATTAAGATGTAGAAAAAGGTACCGAATTTGGGTCAAATGAAATTGTTAAGCGTGCGTAGGATAGAGAAATTCAAGGATGGGTGACCTTCGTGTTTCTGATCGATAATTTGCACTCAATAAAAGTAAAGAATATTCAAATGGATTATCGATAAAGGATTTCTAAGAGAAATTTTATTCTATGGAGATTTTCGATAATTATCGGAATAGTAGACTGAGTTAGGAAAATTTAGTCTAAGTTCTGGGAAAGGAAGCTTTTATGAGATAATAGAGTTTATTTCTCGAATATGGAATTTTTGGAATAAATTCGATAGTTCGGAAAAGGTAAAATCGCAGTAGAAGTATTTTCGAATATCAGGAGATCGGATCAGAGGCTATTCCATAAGGCATGGAAAAGTTATAAAATAATATTTAAGGAATAGTGACCAGTTGGGAATGAACTATTTTAGTTGGATTGTAAGGGAATGGCATTTTTGAAGTAAACTAGTAAATAAAAACTAGTTGGAGGGCAAATTGGTTATTCCCCAGTGGCATTTTTGAAATATTTAAAAAGTTACAATGACAATTTTGGAAGAAGAAAATGGAAGATTAAATATTGGCCCTTGATTAATGATAAGATCAATCTCAACCATTGGATTAAAAGGGTATTTTAGTAATTTCACTATATAAATGAAAAATTCATTTATACAAGACAAGTGGCCAAATTGGATGAAAAACAAAAGATGAAGGCCATTCTTCATCCTTAAATTTCGAAATATGAGGGGGAGAAAGAAAGAAAAATGGAGAAAAATTTTCTAAGTTCGATTCAAGCCTCGAAACTCTATTTTTAGGTAATCTCATCAACTACAAAGTTGTTATACTCTTCAAGCTCTATCCTTTGGTGTAAATAATTCATTGAAAACATGTTTGATTGATGAGAATTTTGCATGATAAGAAATTAGGGTTTATGGAAAAAGTTTGGGGCTTATGGGATTTTATGATTTCATGATGAAATTCAGTTGAAATCAAGCTAGTATAATGTTAAAATCATGTTACTGAGTTGAGATCTAAACCCTACATATTTTAGTTTGTATGAAGATGATTAGGGTTTATGGATTCAAGTTTGATTTAGGGTTTGTGATGTTGGATAAATGATCTAGTAAGCTTGAATTTGTTATTTAGAAGCAAAACCCTAAATTAAAGGTATAAGGACCGTTTCAAAAATTCTAAAAGTTAGAGGACTAATCTGATTTTTTATGATTTGAAGCATATTTATGTTTTTATTAATGTTGGAGATGAGAATTGAAGTTAGAATGCAAAACTGATGTTGAATCGAGTTAGTCACTATTTTGACAAATTGTCAAAGTTAAGTGACCAATTCGGAAATGAGGTTTTAGAGAAGGACTAAATCTGATTTTAGTTGAAATAATAGAATTCAAGTAGTAATGTTGATTTGAGGACTAATTTGCAAAGTTAAGAAGCTTGAATCCTTATCTTTGCATTTTTAGTGACTATTTCGGAAAGAACGAAAAATTAGAGGGAATTATTTTTTTGAAGAATTATTCGATGAAGAAAGTGATACATTAGTGGTTTGAATCATGTATGGGGACTAAATTGACAAATAGCAAACTACGGAGAAATTAGTATAAAGTTTGAAGTTATTTATGGAAGTTGTGTAGGAAAACTGGAATTTGACAGTAAGCTTGAAAATTCACCATAAATTCTACAAAAATGGTAGATGGTGAATTTTATATCGATATAAATATTTATTCGTCTAGTTTAATTTAAAACAAGCGGTGATTTATTTTGATTCATATATCAAAAGTTATGAATTTTAAGTGATGAAATGTCAGAAAACAGAATAGCAGTCTGTTCCAAAATTCAATACTGGAATTCGACTTTGAAAATTTTCCATAAATCGTACAAATTGAATCTGGGTTATTAGTTTATATGGTTGAAAAGCTTATCGAATCTAGTTTCGTTTCTAATAAACGGAAACTGATTTCGAGTTCTGAGTTAAAAGATATTATTTTTAAACGAATGAAGGTCAGAAAAATTACATAACAGTTTCTGTCAAGACAGCCCTATAAACAGGAGTTTGATGAATTTTCATAATTTTTGTAGATTTTATTAAATTATGTGGCTTATACCGTTAGAACCGTTATCGAATTTAGTTTCTACGGTATAAAGGAGATTAAAATTCAGTATGTATTCTGCCCTGTAGAAGTAAATCTTTAATGGTAGTGCAAGTTGATAGAAAATGAAAATTGAGACAATTTGTGTCTAAAGTTGGTTGGCAAGCTTGGAGGAATTATTTGAAGATCAAAATGGACATTAGGGACCAAAAATGAGTTTGTGAACAGTATAAGGAAGGAAAGAAATTTATGGAAATTTTTTATGTTGAATGATTAAATAGCTTAATTGAAATATTGCTAGAAGTGAATCTAACAAATGTTTATTTATATTCATGTGATAAATGAAGTTGGATCCGGATCAAAAGAAGGTTTGAGGTACTATAAAGGAAAGGATCAATAGAGCTTAGTGAGGCATAATAATAAATGGCTAAGGTGAGTGCATTTTTAAATGTTTGTATTACATTGAAAATGGCATTGCATTTCTCTATAATACATGATATGAAACATTGCTCAACATGGCAAGCTTGATGGAATACTAGGTACGAATTATTGTTTGCATAAATGATGATCTATGTTTACCATGAATATTTATGATGAAGCATGAAATATGAAATGTCTATTTATATGATTAATTATTATGTTGAGTTGATGAAAAAAAATTCTCAAGTATTGTGTAGGAGAGTCCCTGGTATAGTTGGCATGACATAGAGTCTTTAGTAGCTGCACCCTCATGTTCATGTTATCAAACAGATATTGTGACAAAATGATTGTGTCACATGCACCCTGGGGATCCACACCCACTGTGCCCGAGTGCACTGTCGAGGTGCTTCATGTTTATGGGGAGCAAAGAGCGTCCCTAAGTACATACTCATCTTCACGTTCACGTTAGACACTACGGTGTTATTTCAAGATGACTCGCCTCGATCTCATATAGCGTACTTTGGGCAATGATAAAAGAATCATGTCACGTAAATAAATCATGTCATGTAAACGAATCATGTTACGTATATGAACCATGTCATGAATATGAACCATGCCATGTATATCAAATATGTCATGTATATGAACCATGCCATGAATACGGAACATGCCATGTATATGAATTAAATCACGTATATGAACCATGTTAGGTAAAAGAATCATGTCATGTAAATGAATCAAATTATGTATATGAATCATGTCACGTATATGAATCATGATATGTGCGCAAGTTATGTTACATATATGAATTATGTCATGCATATGAATTATGCCATGTACACGTATCATGTTATGCATATGAATTAAGTCATGTATATGAATGATGTCACGTATATGAATCATGCCACGTATATGAGTTATGACACATATATGGATTTTGCCATGTATATAATTCATGCCATATATATATGAATTATGCCATGTGTATGAAATATGCCATGTATGTGAACTATGCCATGTATATGATTTACTTGATAATGATGGAGTATTGAAAACTAGACTAAGTTAGAAAAATTATGACTTGTACATAAATATTGACTGACTATGGAAACATTGTTAGTACGATACTACATTAGACAAAAACTATGCTAGGTTAATGTATAACATGTATTACTTTATTTTATGTTTTGATATATAAGATCATCGCCTCACTAAGTTCGTACTTAGCATGTGTTTTATTTCACACGTAGGTTCTCCGAAAATAGACTAGCAAGGAGGAGCTGTTACTTGGGAAGATCAAGTTACTATCTGTAAGTACAGTACGTACATCTTTAACGTAATTTGATAGACTAGTGGGCATGTAATATTTTAAGTGGGTAAACTGTTTTGTAAGTCTAAGTTTATAACGTATTTATACATTGTCATGGAACTATGGAGTTAAAGAAATGGTTTGCTATTAATAACTATGAATTTTGACGTAGTTAAATGTTGTTTAACCCTAATCGCGTAAAAAATTGAAAATCAAGAAAGGGTCTAGGCAATGTACATAGTTTTTACCCTGAATTATATTTTTATTTCAACAACTCAATTATGAATTTTTAAATCAATTCAAGGTCAAAACTAGCTGCAATAGACTGACATAGTTTTTAATTTAAAACCGAGAAAGGGTTAAACTGCAAGATGAATTTTGGTATATATATAAAAAATTACAAGTAAAGATTTTTTTCAATGACTTCGTAACATCTTTAATGTATATTCGACTTACGAGTAAACGTTAAGGGTGTTACAAATGTGATTTATACATGTGTTGCTCTTTAAGCTTGTTATAAAAGAGTTGTGATGTTAAGCTTAAATTGAGGTAGATATTGAATCCATGATACATGTGTTGAAAATGATTTAAATGTGCACATTTTGAAATGACATAAGAAGCATGAGTTGTTTTACCAAGCGATGTTCACCGGTGATTTGTGCTAAATGGTTTTAAATGCATTGATGAATGTTTTGTGGTTTCCCTCACTAAGCTTAATGCTTATGCTCTCTTTTCCTCATCAATGAAGAGAAATAGCTTTCTTGGGCATCACACGAGTGATGAAGGATCCAAGGATTTGATACAATTCAAAGTATGGTTTTTAATGTATTCTAAGTAGTAATAAGAAGGAAATGTGACCGAGTGTTTTGGGAGATGTGTTTTGAGATACTCCCTGATGTAATAGTTTAGATTGTTGTTTTGGACTTGTATGATGCTCTTTACTTGTGTTTGAGGGGTTTGGGAAACATTGAGCATGCTTGGGTAGAGATCATGATGCTTGGTGTAACCTCTTGATATGTTGCTATGTGTGATGGATGTATGTGTATGATGCTATATGATGTTTATAGGTTGAGTTAAGGGTGTTAGATTGAGCCAAAGTGTCATATGTTAGACCTATAGGTCATTACAGGTCTCCCCGTACCGGTAAGGTACCTCAGGGTGTAGGTACGCGAGGACCTGTATAGGCTCAAATTATGCAATTTTACCTTACCATACCGATACGCCTGGTAACTGTATTGGTACGCGTAGTTATGAAATAGGGAGGGTTTCAGTACGTAGGTCACTATTCCGGTACAATTCTTAGCTACTGGAATCTGGATTTTCAAAATTAAACAAGCCATACTGATACGCTTGAGGACCGTATCAGTACGAAGATGCTCTTCAAAACCGTATCGATACGGTGGACATCTGTATCGAAACACTGGATGTTATTTCAGTTGGAAATGCTGTTTGATGTTTGAATCTTTGCATTTTGGTCCATGTTTCTTATTTATGCAATTAAATGAGTATGGATGATCATTTTGAGTTGTGATTTGATATGAAGGCATGTAATATGACTAATCAAGGATTGGTAACTTAAATTTTGTGGAAGCTCGTATAAAAATCAGAAATTATGTTTTAGTCCCTAGAATGCGATTCTGAGCAATTGGATGTCGAAATGACGCCCGATTGAGTTAAGATTTTAACCATGACTTGTATGCACACCGTAGGATCTAAAAGTGCATATAGAAAAGATAAAAAGGGAAAATGGTTCGGTTTGAATGTATTTTCATCGGGGTTTATTTCAATAAACCCTAATGTAGCTCGCTCGATTCGATCTTGCGACTAGACCAGGTCAAGGGGGTTACAAGAAATTTCTGCATGTGCTGACTTCACTAAATTGATCGTAACTTGAGCTTCTGATATCGGATTGACGCGTTTCAAGATGTGTTGGAAAGATAAGAAATAGATAGTTAACTTCTAAGAATACATGGTGATCTAGAAATGATCAGATTGCACTCAAAAAGTCGTTGTAAGTTGGCTGGCACTCCATACTTGCGAAATATTTCCAACCTCTTGTCTAAGATGATCAGCTTGACTTTTCGAGAAGGCTTGTAGACCCTTGCTCACAAAGTATTGTATTGTTGAGTGTAGCTTGGTCTTGAATTGTCTTGACTTTTCTCTTGTAATCGGACCATGTGGAAAAACCAACTTGTCATGTCCAATGGTTCTATCTTGGGACCTAATGCTCGTATCATAAGAATTCATGTAAAACATCAAAATCATTAATTAATCTTACTTTCTTTGTAATATCCTAATTTTTGGCTAGTGACCAAAATGTAAATTTTAAAAGTTTTATGGCTAAATTATAAACTTTGGAAAAGTTTAGGGACCAAAGTGTAATTTTCAAAGGTTATATATTTTAACCCCGTAAATGAATAGTTTACCCCCAAGAATGACGTTTCCGTGTTAATTAGATTTTTCGTAAGGAGTTTGTATTAATGGCTATAAAGCGATAAAGTTCAGAAAAATATTCGGATAGTCGGATCGAATCGAATATTCAAGATATTTTGAAGGGTGATAAGGCAAGGTTAATTATGTCATTTTACATGTCTAAGATATTTTCTTTAAGTTGGAAGAATATGAACCCTTGGATTTAGATAATCTTTCCATGTTAAATCCTAGCCATTGGGTCAAGGGATAAGATTGGAATTTAAGTATGTTTCAAGGGCAAAATTGGAAATTGATATACTTCAAGGGTAATTTGGTAAACTACTAACTCAAGATTAAATCTAGGTCATTGGATGAAGGATGATGACATGTGGCACATTATGGATTCATTGGATTTGAGGGCAAAATAGTCATTTCACTATTTGGAGGATATTTTCAATATTTATGGAAATAAAAGATCCCAAATGGCATAAATAAAAAAATGAAGAAATATCTTCATCTTTCTTCATGCTTCACATCAAGAAGAAGAGAACAAAAAGGAAAACAAGGTAAGTTTAGGGTTTTGCATTTTTAATCCCTAAATACTAGGATTTAGGGTTAGCTTATGAAATATGAAGTTGTTCTTCATGAAATTCTCTTTCAATTGGTATAAAAATTTCATGGAATTGTTGAAGGATACTCTTGAATTTTTAAGAGAGATAATTGAGGGTTTATGGATCCAAATGAATTAGGATTGAATTATGGAAGATTATGTGATGTTCTACTATTTCCAAGCTTGATTGAAGTTGAAATTGATGTATTCTTGATGGAATACCATTTGGTTAATTAGGGTTTAATTTGGGGTTTAAGAATTCAAGTTGAGTTTGGAGTTTTCATGAAAGGAAAAATGTTGGAATAACATAATTGAAGGTTAATTTGAGGTGTTGGAATGGTTAAAGGGTGCTAAATATGTGAATTATAAAATTTGCCTAGAATTTTTGTCATTGGCAGTAAGTTCGGAAATCCACCATAAATTCTAAAAAAATGATTAGAAAGTGATCCTTGTATCATTGTATTCCTGGTTCAGTCTAGTTCTTTTAAAATGAACGGTGACTGATTTTGATTTGTATATCAAAAGATATGAATTTTTAAGTGATGAAAGGTCGAAATAGAATACGGTCTACTCGAATTCAGCACTGGAATTCGACTTTAAAAATTTGTCATAAATTGTACAAGTTGAATTTGGGCCATTAGTTTGTGTGGTTGAACAGCTTATCGAATATAGTTTCTTTCAAAACAAACGGAATCAAGTTCCGAGTTGTGAGTTATTTTATATAAATATTTCTTTGAAGGTAGCGCATACTGACATATTATAAAATGAGTACCTTATTGGTGTTATTAGTTTGTGCATGTAAGGGATGAATGTGAAGCATTCAAGTAAACCTGAGAAATCTAAAATTCAATAGATAAGGAAAAGGATCAAGGTTGGAGTTCTCTTAATTTATTCAATAGATAAGAAGTGTCAAGGTGACTGCAATTGCATACATATCATGACAAATTGATGTTTTATACATCATTGGGATTGCTTGCGATGAGCCTACCCAATGCTCCATGACATAAATATAATGACAATAAAATTTGGGTAGGCTCATCGCAAGCCAACCCAATGATGTATAAAACATCAATTTGTCATGATATGTATGCAATTGCACTAACCTTGATACTTCTTATCCCAAAATAAATTTAATAAATTAAGAGAACTCCAAGCTTGATCATTTGCCTTGTCTATTGAATTTTTGATTTCTCAGGTTTACTTGAATGCTCCACATTCATCCCTTACATGCACAAATTAATAACCCCAATAAGGTACTCATTTTATAATCTATCACCATACGCTACCAAAGAAAATATTTATATAAAATAACTCACAACTCGAAACTTGATTCCGCTTTGTTTTGAAAGAAACTAGATTCGATAAGATGTTCAACCATACAAACTAATAGCCCAAATTCAACTTGTACAATTTATGACAATTTTTTGAAGTCGAATTCCAGTGCTGAATTTCGGAGTAGACCGGTATTCTATTTTCTAATCTTTCATCACTTAAAAATTCATATCTTTTGATATACAAATCGAAATCAGTCACCGTTTGTTTTAAAAGAAACTAGACTAAATCAGGAATACAATGATATAAGGATTACTTTCTAATCATTTTTATAGAATTTATGGTGAATTTCTGAACTTATTGCCAATGACAAAAATTCTGGGTAGATTTTATAGTTCACATATTTAGCATCCTTTAACCATTCCAACACCTCAAATTAACCTTCAATTATGTTATTGCAACATTTTTCCTTTCATGAAAACTCCAAATTCAACTTGAATTCTTAAACTCCATATTAAACCGTAATTAACCAAATGGTATTCCATCAAGAATACATCAATTTCAACTTCAATCAAGCATGGAAATAATAGAACATCACATAATCTTCCATAATTCAATCCTAATTTATTTGGATCCATAAACCCTCAATTATCTCTTTAAAAAATCAAGAGTATCCTTCAACAATTCCATGAAATTTTTATACCAATTGAAAGAGAATTTCATGAAGAACAACTTCATATTTCATAAGCTAACCCTAAATCCTAGTATTTAGGATTAAAAATGCAAAACCCTAAACTTACATTGCTTTCCTTCTTGTTCTCTTCTTCTTCTTGATGTGAAGCATGAAGAAAGATGAAGATATTTCTTCATTTTTTTATTTATGCCATTTGGGATATTTTATTTCCATAAATATTGTAAATATCCTCCAAATAGTGAAATGACTATTTTGCCTCAAATCTAATGAATCCATAATGTGCCACATGTCATCATCCTTCATCCAATGACCTAGATTTAATATTGAGTTAGTAGTTTACCAATTTACCCTTGAGGTATATCAATTTCCAATTTTGCCCTTGAAACATACTTAAATTCCAATCTTATCCCTTGACCCAATGGCTAGGATTTAACATGGAAAGATTATCTAAATCCAAGGGTTCATATTCTTCCAACTTAAAGAAAATATCTTAGACATGTAAAATGACATAATTAACCTTGCCTTATCACCCTTCAAAATATCTTGAATATTCGATTCGATTATCCGAATATTTTTCTAAACTTTATCGCTTTATAGCCATTAATACAAACTCCGTACGGAAAATCTGATTAACACGGAAACGTCATTCTTGGGGGTAAACTATTCATTAAGGGGTTAAAATATATAACCTTTGAAAAGTACACTTTGGTCCCTAAACTTTTCCAAAGTTTATAATTTAGCCATAAAACTTTCAAAATTTACATTTTGGTCACTAGCCAAAAATTAGGATATTACAAAGAAAGTAAGATTAATTGATGATTTTGATGTTTTACATGAATTCTTATGATACGAGCATTAGGTCCCAAGATAGAACCATTGGACATGACGAGTTGGTTTTTCCACATGGTCCAATTACAAGAGAAAAGTCAAGACAATTCAAGACCAAGCTTGAATTAAATTGGTCACTAGCCAAAAATTGGGATATTACATTCTCGAATTAAATTGCAAAACCATGTTATAATCCACAAAACACAAGCCAATCACTAGGGAATATCAATAAAGAACATTAGTTTTAAGAGAGAAGAAGAAATTTACCTTTAAAGACTCGTCCACTAAAATTAAGTTTTCTCTTGAAAATAACTTGGAAAATATATGAGATCTTTATGAAATCTCAAAAATTTTTTGTTAGGAAAAAGATGAGGAATCAAATGATGAAAACTCAATTGAAAAATAGTAAAGAAATTTGAAACTCTTGTTTGGGAAAAAGTGATGGAAAATGAGAAGAGAAAATTCCAAGAAAATTGATAGAATGACCAAAATGATTTGGAAAAAAAATTAACCATCAAAACCTTACTCAATTAAGGTGGAAAACCTTTAATTAAAACATTTGGAAAATAGCTCTCTAAGGATTCTTAGTATTGGCCCAATTACATCTTAGTCGCGAAAAATAGTTTTGCATTTATTACATTTTGGTCACTAAATCCAAAGTGCCACCTTAATTAATTTAATTAACCTTCAATTTAATTACCAAAATACTTGATAATATTATGAAACATTTTTGGTAGGTCAAACTAATTTTTATCCCAACAATTTCTATTTTTAAAATATTAATTTCCCCAAAATTTATTTTATCGATTAATCTGGTTCGACCGAGTCAAACCTGACCCGACCGAACCCCTAAAATTCTAACCCTATTTTTGGGGCATTACAACTCTCCTCCTCTTAAGAAATTTTGTCACCAAAATTTACCTGAAGGAAAAGATGTGGGAACTATTTCTTCATGTCCTTCTTTGTCTCCCATGTGGCTTCCTCGACTCGTCGATGACAGCACAATACCTTGACCAACTCAATGGTCTTACAACAAAGGACCTTCGTACTAGAATCCAATATATTTACAAGTTTCTCATTATAAGACAAATCCAGAAACAACTCAATTTCCTCAATTGGCACAACATGCAATAGATCTAACCTATATATCCGATGCATAAACATATGGAATACATGATGTATCTTCTTCAACACT
The DNA here is from genome assembly GCA_019671005.1 of Hibiscus mutabilis. Taxonomy (NCBI): domain Eukaryota; kingdom Viridiplantae; phylum Streptophyta; class Magnoliopsida; order Malvales; family Malvaceae; genus Hibiscus; species Hibiscus mutabilis. The sequence goes on along the minus strand of CM033746.1, from coordinate 21,808,544 downwards.
TTAACACCTCAGTTTTGGGCTTATATGTTTAAAGGTTGGTTCGAAGGTCTGGTGGACCAATATTAGAGATTCGAGTCAGTTTTGGGATTAAATCGGATTAAATATTTTGAAGGTGGTAAAATTGTGGAAAAATATTATAAAATCATTATTAAATATATAAATGATTGTGGAGAAATCAATTTTGGAAAAGGATTTTTGGAAATCAGACATTCTGGACTAGTGACCAAAATGCAAACTTTGAAAACTATTTTTGGTGTCTATTTTGTAAAGAGTCAAAACTTTGAATCTTTAAGGATCTAATTGCCCTAAAAGTCTAATATTAGACTTTATCCCTTAATTGGCTATTTTAAAAGTGTTTTGGAAAATATACATAGGTTGGGGAGAATTAATTTGCTAATTAATTTCTTAAAACAAAAATCACGTAACTACTTTCTCAAATTTTTTTCTCTCTAAATCTCTCCAGCCAAACAACAATTTCTTCTTCTAAATATTTAGGTAAACCTTTCTTTTCTTAAATCTTTGTTTGTAAACGAGTTCTTCTTGTTAGTTTTCCAATTAAGGGACAAAACGTCCATTAGAGGTAAGGTTCATTTTCCTCCTCTAATGATAGTTTAATTGAGGAAATTTGATATCTTGGTTTTAACATTGTAATCTCGAAACAAGTTGAATCTCTAATGTTTAAGGTTGTTAATCAAGGGTTTTTGGGGTGATAGTTGAGTTTAATCATTGCTGGAAGTAAGAGGATGTTGGGAAAGAGTTTTTAGATGTTAATTTAGGAGGTTTGGTGTATTGAATCGTTATATTATGGCAGGGTTGAGTTTTGGAAGTGTTTGAGGATGATTTTAATATGTTTTGGATGGTTTTTAAGTGGGCAACTTGAGAGTTGTGGGTAATTGCTTGTTGGCAATGGTTTGAATGCATAATGATGCATTTGCCCTCTAGTTTTATGTGGTTAAAATATGGGATAATCAAGGCGATGAAGCTTGATGTTGTTTGTTGCTTGCCGGGGACCCGATTCGCATTGGCGAGCAAGGCGAGGTCTATCGGTGAGTGAACACTGGTTTAAATGCATTTAAAAGGTTTAATAAAGGTTGTTGGGAGTTTAGGGTATGCGTGAAACGCTTACCAAAATTTAGAAGTAAGTTTTCCCTCTTTTGCTCTTTAATATCGGTTCAGATATGAGCATGTGTAATTCATGTTTTGGTCTTAAACATGGTTTGATTTACTTACCAGAAATGCATGATTTTAAGTACATAAGCAGGGGGTTTAAAAGTATAAGAAATGCAAGTGAGCATTGATTTTCATTCCGGTCGGGAATGGTGTTATTGCTTTGGCAATGTGATTTTTATATGTGGTGATTTTGTATAATGCATTGTAAAACAGTGAGTAAATGGTTTTGTAAAGGATATATTGGCTATGTAACATGATGAGAAAACATTCAGATATAGTTGGCATGCCATAGGATGAAGTGCACTATAATATGTCAAAAATCGATCGTGGTTAAGGGTCCTTGAGGTAAGCGGTCAGCTACTCAGACTATGATGTTGTCACTTGGGTTGAGCGGTCGGTTTCACTTGTTGATGTTGATCTTGCAGTTGACAAGGGTGTTGTATTATGCGGTCGGCATGGCAGGGGTCATGTTAGTGGTCGACTATCATGGGAGATCCGTGTATCCAAAATGTACTGTTAACGGTCGATTACCTAAAGATTAGTGGTCGGTTAATCAAGGATAATGGTCGTCTATCCGGGTAACTATAAATGCCAATATATCCAAGTTCATGTATTGAACCTATTATAATACTTTGGAATTTAAGCATGGTTTATGACATATGCTTTGGGATTTAAGCATGGTTTATGACATAATGCTTTGGGATTTAAGCATGGTAAAATGGTTTAATGCTTTGGGATCTAAGCATGGAATTTATATATGATGTTGCATAAGGGTTGATATGCATGTTCCGGTCGAAAATAATGAAAATGCTTAGGTTGTTAAGCATGTTTTGAAAACAAGTGGTTTTGGTTTTCAAATGGTTTTTATTGCATAATTGTTTTAAGAGTATCCTCACTAAGCATGTGTGCTTATGCTCTTTTTCCTAATGACGCAGAGCATTAAAGGTTAAAAAGAAAAGGCAAAGTTTGAAGTGATCCACGTGAAAAACTACTTTGAGTATAAACGCAATTTATGTTTCTGGTTAATAAATGAAACGTCCCGATTTTGGGCCTATTAAATCTAGGTCATTGGATGAAGGATGATGACATGTGGCACATTATGGATTCATTGGATTTGAGGCAAAATAGTCATTTCACTATTTGGAGGATATTTTCAATATTTATGGAAATAAAAGATCCCAAATGGCATAAATAAAAAAATGAAGAAATATCTTCATCTTTCTTCATGCTTCACATCAAGAAGAAGAGAACAAAAAGGAAAACAAGGTAAGTTTAGGGTTTTGCATTTTTAATCCCTAAATACTAGGATTTAGGGTTAGCTTATGAAATATGAAGTTGTTCTTCATGAAATTCTCTTTCAATTGGTATAAAAATTTCATGGAATTGTTGAAGGATACTCTTGAATTTTTAAGAGAGATAATTGAGGGTTTATGGATCCAAATGAATTAGGATTGAATTATGGAAGATTATGTGATGTTCTACTATTTCCAAGCTTGATTGAAGTTGAAATTGATGTATTCTTGATGGAATACCATTTGGTTAATTAGGGTTTAATTTGGGGTTTAAGAATTCAAGTTGAGTTTGGAGTTTTCATGAAAGGAAAAATGTTGGAATAACATAATTGAAGGTTAATTTGAGGTGTTGGAATGGTTAAAGGGTGCTAAATATGTGAATTATAAAATTTGCCTAGAATTTTTGTCATTGGCAGTAAGTTCGGAAATCCACCATAAATTCTAAAAAAATGATTAGAAAGTGATCCTTGTATCATTGTATTCCTGGTTCAGTCTAGTTCTTTTAAAATGAACGGTGACTGATTTTGATTTGTATATCAAAAGATATGAATTTTTAAGTGATGAAAGGTCAGAAATAGAATACCGGTCTACTCCGAATTCAGCACTGGAATTCGACTTTAAAAATTTGTCATAAATTGTACAAGTTGAATTTGGGCCATTAGTTTGTGTGGTTGAACAGCTTATCGAATATAGTTTCTTTCAAAACAAACGGAATCAAGTTCCGAGTTGTGAGTTATTTTATATAAATATTTCTTTGAAGGTAGCGCATACTGACATATTATAAAATGAGTACCTTATTGGTGTTATTAGTTTGTGCATGTAAGGGATGAATGTGAAGCATTCAAGTAAACCTGAGAAATCTAAAATTCAATAGATAAGGAAAAGGATCAAGGTTGGAGTTCTCTTAATTTATTCAATAGATAAGAAGTGTCAAGGTGACTGCAATTGCATACATATCATGACAAATTGATGTTTTATACATCATTGGGATTGCTTGCGATGAGCCTACCCAATGCTCCATGACATAAATATAATGACAATAAAATTTGGGTAGGCTCATCGCAAGCCAACCCAATGATGTATAAAACATCAATTTGTCATGATATGTATGCAATTGCACTAACCTTGATACTTCTTATCCCAAAATAAATTTAATAAATTAAGAGAACTCCAAGCTTGATCATTTGCCTTGTCTATTGAATTTTTGATTTCTCAGGTTTACTTGAATGCTCCACATTCATCCCTTACATGCACAAATTAATAACCCCAATAAGGTACTCATTTTATAATCTATCAGTCTGCGCTGCCTTCAAAGAAATATTTATATAAAATAACTCACAACTCGGAACTTGATTCCGTTTGTTTTGAAAGAAACTAGATTCGATAAGATGTTCAACCATACAAACTAATAGCCCAAATTCAACTTGTACAATTTATGACAATTTTTTGAAGTCGAATTCCAGTGCTGAATTTCGGAGTAGACCGGTATTCTATTTTCTAATCTTTCATCACTTAAAAATTCATATCTTTTGATATACAAATCGAAATCAGTCACCGTTTATTTTAAAAGAAACTAGACAGAACCAGGAATACAATGATATAAAGATCACTTTCTAATCATTTTTGTAGAATTTATGGTGGATTTCTGAACTTACTGCCAATGACAAAAATTCTGGGCAAATTTTATAATTCACATATTTAGCATCCTTTAACCATTCCAACACCTCAAATTAACCTTCAATTATGTTATTCCAACATTTTTCCTTTCATTAAAACTCCAAATTCAACTTGAATTCTTAAACCCCAAATTAAACCCTAATTAACCAAATGGTATTCCATCAAGAATACATCAATTTCAACTTCAATCAAGCTTGGAAATAATAGAACATCACATAATCTTCCATAATTCAATCCTAATTTATTTGGATCCATAAACCCTCAATTATCTCTCTTAAAAAATCAAGAGTATCCTTCAACAATTCCATGAAATTTTTATACCAATTGAAAGAGAATTTCATGAAGAACAACTTCATATTTCATAAGCTAACCCTAAATCCTAGTATTTAGGGATTAAAAATGCAAAACCCTAAACTTACATTGCTTTCCTTCTTGTTCTCTTCTTCTTGATGTGAAGCATGAAGAAAGATGAAGATATTTCTTCATTTTTTTATTTATGCCATTTGGGATATTTTATTTCCATAAATATTGTAAATATCCTCCAAATAGTGAAATGACTATTTTGCCCTCAAATCTAATGAATCCATAATGTGCCACATGTCATCATCCTTCATCCAATGACCTAGATTTAATATTGAGTTAGTAGTTTACCAATTTACCCTTGAGGTATATCAATTTCCAATTTTGCCCTTGAAACATACTTAAATTCCAATCTTATCCCTTGACCCAATGGCTAGGATTTAACATGGAAAGATTATCTAAATCCAAGGGTTCATATTCTTCCAACTTAAAGAAAATATCTTAGACATGTAAAATGACATAATTAACCTTGCCTTATCACCCTTCAAAATATCTTGAATATTCGATTCGATTATCCGAATATTTTTCTAAACTTTATCGCTTTATAGCCATTAATACAAACTCCGTACGGAAAATCTGATTAACACGGAAACGTCATTCTTGGGGGTAAACTATTCATTAAGGGGGTTAAAATATATAACCTTTGAAAAGTACACTTTGGTCCCTAAACTTTTCCAAAGTTTATAATTTAGCCATAAAACTTTCAAAATTTACATTTTGGTCACTAGCCAAAAATTAGGATATTACAAAGAAAGTAAGATTAATTGATGATTTTGATGTTTTACATGAATTCTTATGATACGAGCATTAGGTCCCAAGATAGAACCATTGGACATGACGAGTTGGTTTTTCCACATGGTCCAATTACAAGAGAAAAGTCAAGACAATTCAAGACCAAGCTTGAATTAAATTGGTCACTAGCCAAAAATTGGGATATTACATTCTCGAATTAAATTGCAAAACCATGTTATAATCCACAAAACACAAGCCAATCACTAGGGAATATCAATAAAGAACATTAGTTTTAAGAGAGAAGAAGAAATTTACCTTTAAAGACTCGTCCACTAAAATTAAGTTTTCTCTTGAAAATAACTTGGAAAATATATGAGATCTTTATGAAATCTCAAAAATTTTTGTTAGGAAAAAGATGAGGAATCAAATGATGAAAACTCAATTGAAAAATAGTAAAGAAATTTGAAACTCTTGTTTGGGAAAAAGTGATGGAAAATGAGAAGAGAAAATTCCAAGAAAATTGATAGAATGACCAAAATGATTTGGAAAAAAATTAACCATCAAAACCTTACTCAATTAAGGTGGAAAACCTTTAATTAAAACATTTGGAAAATAGCTCTCTAAGGATTCTTAGTATTGGCCCAATTACATCTTAGTCGCGAAAAATAGTTTTGCATTTATTACATTTTGGTCACTAAATCCAAAGTGCCACCTTAATTAATTTAATTAACCTTCAATTTAATTACCAAAATACTTGATAATATTATGAAACATTTTTGGTAGGTCAAACTAATTTTTATCCCAACAATTTCTATTTTTAAAATATTAATTTCCCCAAAATTTATTTTATCGATTAATCTGGTTCGACCGAGTCAAACCTGACCCGACCGAACCCCTAAAATTCTAACCCTATTTTTGGGGCATTACAACTCTCCTCCTCTTAAGAAATTTTGTCACCAAAATTTACCTGAAGGAAAAGATGTGGGAACTATTTCTTCATGTCCTTCTTTGTCTCCCATGTGGCTTCCTCGACTAAATCGATGACAAAGACAATACCTTGACCAACTCAATGGTCTTACAACAAAGGACCTTCGTACTAGAATCCAATATATTTACAAGTTTCTCATTATAAGACAAATCCAGAAACAACTCAATTTCCTCAATTGGCACAACATGCAATAGATCTAACCTATATATCCGATGCATAAACATATGGAATACATGATGTATCTTCTTCAACACTTTAACACCTCAGTTTTGGGCTTATATGTTTAAAGGTTGGTTCAAAGTCCAGTGGACCAATATTAGAGATTCGAGTCGATTTTGGGATTAAATCGGATTAAATATTTTGAAGGTGGTAAAATTGTGGAAAAATATTATAAAATCATTATTAAATATATAAATGATTGTGGAGAAATCAATTTTGGAAAAGGATTTTTGGAAATCAGACATTCTGGACTAGTGACCAAAATGCAAACTTTGAAAACTATTTTTGGTGTCTATTTTGTAAAGAGTCAAAACTTTGAATCTTTAAGGATCTAATTGCCCTAAAAGTCTAATATTAGACTTTATCCCTTAATTGGCTATTTTAAAAGTGTTTTGGAAAATATACATAGGTTGGGGAGAATTAATTTGCTAATTAATTTCTTAAAACAAAAATCACGTAACTACTTTCTCAAATTTTTTCTCTCTAAATCTCTCCAGCCAAACAACAATTTCTTCTTCTAAATATTTAGGTAAACCTTTCTTTTCTTAAATCTTTGTTTGTAAACGAGTTCTTCTTGTTAGTTTTCCAATTAAGGGACAAAACGTCCATTAGAGGTAAGGTTCATTTTCCTCCTCTAATGATAGTTTAATTGAGGAAATTTGATATCTTGGTTTTAACATTGTAATCTCGAAACAAGTTGAATCTCTAATGTTTAAGGTTGTTAATCAAGGGTTTTGGGGTGATAGTTGAGTTTAATCATTGCTGGAAGTAAGAGGATGTTGGGAAAGAGTTTTTAGATGTTAATTTAGGAGGTTTGGTGTATTGAATCGTTATATTATGGCAGGGTTGAGTTTTGGAAGTGTTTGAGGATGATTTTAATATGTTTTGGATGGTTTTTAAGTGGGCAACTTGAGAGTTGTGGGTAATTGCTTGTTGGCAATGGTTTGAATGCATAATGATGCATTTGCCCTCTAGTTTTATGTGGTTAAAATATGGGATAATCAAGGCGATGAAGCTTGATGTTGTTTGTTGCTTGCCGGGGACCCGATTCGCATTGGCGAGCAAGGCGAGGTCTATCGGTGAGTGAACACTGGTTTAAATGCATTTAAAAGGTTTAATAAAGGTTGTTGGGAGTTTAGGGTATCGTGAAACGCTTACCAAAATTTAGAAGTAAGTTTTCCCTCTTTTGCTCTTTAATATCGGTTCAGATATGAGCATGTGTAATTCATGTTTTGGTCTTAAACATGGTTTGATTTACTTACCAGAAATGCATGATTTTAAGTACATAAGCAGGGGGTTTAAAAGTATAAGAAATGCAAGTGAGCATTGATTTTCATTCCGGTCGGGAATGGTGTTATTGCTTTGGCAATGTGATTTTTATATGTGGTGATTTTGTATAATGCATTGTAAAACAGTGAGTAAATGGTTTTGTAAAGGATATATTGGCTATGTAACATGATGAGAAAACATTCAGATATAGTTGGCATGCCATAGGATGAAGTGCACTATAATATGTCAAAAATCGATCGTGGTTAAGGGTCCTTGAGGTAAGCGGTCAGCTACTCAGACTATGATGTTGTCACTTGGGTTGAGCGGTCGGTTTCACTTGTTGATGTTGATCTTGCAGTTGACAAGGGTGTTGTATTATGCGGTCGGCATGGCAGGGGTCATGTTAGTGGTCGACTATCATGGGAGATCCGTGTATCCAAAATGTACTGTTAACGGTCGATTACCTAAAGATTAGTGGTCGGTTAATCAAGGATAATGGTCGTCTATCCGGGGTAACTATAAATGCCAATATATCCAAGTTCATGTATTGAACCTATTATAATACTTTGGAATTTAAGCATGGTTTATGACATATGCTTTGGGATTTAAGCATGGTTTATGACATAATGCTTTGGGATTTAAGCATGGTAAAATGGTTTAATGCTTTGGGATCTAAGCATGGAATTTATATATGATGTTGCATAAGGGTTGATATGCATGTTCCGGTCGAAAATAATGAAAATGCTTAGGTTGTTAAGCATGTTTTGAAAACAAGTGGTTTTGGTTTTCAAATGGTTTTTATTGCATAATTGTTTTAAGAGTATCCTCACTAAGCATGTGTGCTTATGCTCTCTTTTTCCTAATGACGCAGAGCATTAAGGCTGAGGGCAGCAAAGGCAAAGTTTGAAGTGATCCACGTGAAAAACTACTTTGAGTATAAACGCAATTTATGTTTCTGGTTAATAAGGCTGTAACGTCCCGATTTTGGGCCTAGCGGTTTTAGGGCTAGTTAGTCGGTCCGGTGGACCAAGTTAGAGATTTGAGTCAGATTCGAGAGCAAATATTTTTCTAAAAGATAAAAATATGGAAAAAATGTTTAAAAATCCTAGTTTAATATATTAAAAATATTGGTGAAAGCAATTTTGGAAAATGAACTTTGGAAGGGTGACATTTTGGCTAGTGACCAAAATGCAATTTTTGAAAACTATTTTTAAAGGTGACTGTTTTGTAAAGAGTCAAAACTTTGAATCTTTAAGGAGCTATTTTACCATTTGGTCTAATCTGAGTTTTCTCTTGATTAGGATTATTTTTAAAAGAGTTTTAATGAAAGGAATTAAAGAGGATTTAGTTAAATGTAGTTATTTTTCCAAATCACAATTTGACGTAACTTTTTTCTTCTCATATTTTCTCTCAAAATACTCTCATCCAAACACTCTTTTTCTCATCAGAGATTCAAGGTAATGATCATGTTTCTTAATTCTTTGATTTTGCTAAATGATTCTTTAACTTGTTTTCCAAATATCTTATTGAATTTCATTATTTTTCAAGAGGAAAACATCCAATTAAGGGGAAAATCACTCACTGGAGGTAGGTTTCATTCTCCTCCTCTAATGAAAGGTTCTTTACAGAAATTCCCAAGTTCTTGACTCTTTATATATGTTTTCTAATGGATTTTAATTGATTAATTACGAAATTTTGCTTAATTGTGGTTAATTGATGGAATCTTGTGATTTTCGAATTGGATCTATTTTTCCAGTGTTAAGGATTGATTTAAATCTTATTTTGGATGTATTGCAATGTGGATAAGTTGTTTTTAATAAAGGAATCCCGAAATTGATTGAATCTATAATTGTTTAGGTTGTTAGTTAATGGTTTTTAGTTGTTTTTGGAGGATTAATCTTTGTTGGAAGTAAAAGGATGTTGTAAAAAGGTTTTTTAGTTATCATTTGATGAAGTTTGATGTATTGAATCGTTATATTATGGCTGGGTTAAGATTGAGAAGTTGTTGAGGTTGATTTCGGTAAGTTTCAGATGAGTTTTGAGTGAGCATCTTGAGAGCTGCGGAATTTTGGTTTGAAACAGAGAGCTGGTTGCATTTTAATGCATGTTTCCTCTGGTTTTGTGTGGCCAAAACAGGGGATAATCAAGGCACAACATCTTGAGGTGGTTTGAGGCTTACCAGACCTTGGTTCGCGTTACCAAGCAAGGCAAAGTGAAATCGGTAGTGAAAACGGTCTTAAAAGTCTTTCAAAGGTTTGAAAGTGGTTTTGGAAGTTTAGGTTAAGTTTGAAACACTTACCTAAGCTTGGAAGTTAGTTTCCCTCATTTGCTCTCAAATATTTGTTCGGATATGAGCATGTGTGATTCATGTTTTAGTTAAACATGGTTGGTTTTACTTACTGTATATGCATGATTTTGAGTACATATGCAATGGTTGAAAAGTATATGAAATACTAGTCAGCATTGGTTTTTATTTCGGTCGGGAATTTGATATTGCTATGCAATGTGATTTGCATATGTGGGGATTGTGTGCAATGCATTGTAAAACAGTGAGTAAATGGTTTTGTAAACGATATATTGGCTATGTGACAAGGTGAGAAAACATTCAGATATAGTTGGCAAGCTATAGGATAAAGTGCATTATAATATGTTTAAAAATTGATCATGGTTAAGGGTCCTTGAGGTATCGCGATTGGCTACTCGAACTATGTTGTTATCACTTGGGTTGAGTGGTCGGTTCCCCTTGTTGATGTAAAGCTTGCGGTCGGCAAAGTTGTAAACTCATGCGGTCTGCATGGGGTAGTCTTGATAATGGTTGGTCATTAAGGGAGATCCGTGTATCTGATGTGTAAAGCAACAGTTACTTAACTAAAGATTAGTGGTCAGCTAAACAATGATAGTGGTCGACTATCAGGGGTCCCTATAATTTCCAATATATGAGAATTTTTATGTTGAACCTATGATTTAATGTTTTGGGATTTAAGCATGACATATGATTTATTGCTTTAGGATTTAAGCGTGGTTTTGTATTTAATGCTTTGGAATTCAAGCATGGTTTTGTATAAAATGCTTTGGGGGTTTAAGCATGTGGAGTATATTGTTTTACATATGGTCGATATGCATATTTTGAATTGGAATCATTGGAACTTGCTTATGTCGTAAGCATAGTTAGAAAACAAGTGTTGGTTTTCAAGGGTTAAAATGCATCATTTTTTTAAGAGCATTCTCACTAAGCAAGTGTGCTGACGCTCTCTTTTTCCTAATGATGCACAACATTAAGGCTTGGGGTAGAAAAGACAAAGTAGTAGTGATCTAAGAGGCAAAGCAATTTCGAGTATGAACTCAGTTTATGTTTCTGGTTAATAAGGCAATGTATTCACCATCGATTTTGGGATATGTAAATTATGTTTTTCCCTAGTTTTGAGCATGTGTAATGCTGTGATTTCAGAGTTTGATTGTTGTTGTTGTATGCTTGTGCATCATTACCTATGGTTGATGTTATGTGGTCATCTAGGTATGCATCTAGACGGTGTTGCTTGGATGGTATGCTTTGTTGAGCTTAACATGTTGAATATGGTATTAAAGTAAAGTCGGTATAATGCTTGTGTTGGTAAATGTTTATTTGAGCATTTTAGTATGTTTGGTGGAGTGTTTTAGGGAGCATGCCTCTAGATTAATTTTTTGGTGGCCTAAGCTTATATGGTAGTTAAATCTTGGTACAAGTGTTGATAAACGTATTGTTGGATGTTTATATGCATGTATGCAAGTTGCTAGGACCTAAATGCATCTAGATTTATGTGAAAAGCTAGCTAAAAATGACATTATAGGCCCAGATACGCTGGGGACCATATCGGTATAGCTAGGCAAGAATAAACCAGGCATTTTGGTATGGGCTCAATGCATCAGTACGGTTCATTGCTATTGGAAATTGCCTTTTTGGATCAAAACCCGCGTACCGAAACACCCATAAGGCGTACCGATATGGTTGCTAGGTATTTTTAAACTGGTCGTTAATTTTAGTTAGGCGTACTGGTATGGTACGTAGTGTACCGAAATGAGGGCTATTGGTTTAAGGGCAGCGTATCGATATGGTTTGTAGCGTATCGATATGTGTGGCTGTTATTTCGATTAATGTCATGGATTTGCAGTTTTGTTTTCTTCCATTTTAGTCCCTGAATGTTGATGATGCAATTGTATGAGTATGGACGATATTTTTTAGCTAATTTTTGTCATGTGAGCAAGTAACCAGGCTAATTGAGGATTGGAAAGTTTAATTTCAATTTTGGTCCTATAATTTAAAGTATTTACGTTTTATTCCTCGTAATGAATATGGTGTGATTGGTTGCCTGTTTATGATTCGTTTCTTTTGAAAATTCACCGCTACAAGTATGTACATTTAAGGTTAATAAATTGCATCAAGACAAGGTAAAAAAATAGACTGACTTTTCGTAACCTTTCTCCGATTTGCTTCGGCAAACCTAATATAGTTCTCTCAGTTCAGTTGGGCGTCTAGGGCGGGTCGATGGGGTTACGTTTGTTGGTATCAGAGCAAGGTTATGAAATGTTGGGATGTTGTTGTTTGATTGTATATCATTGTTTGTTATACACGGTGATTGTGTATATGTACGGTGTTTGATTTACATCATGTTGGGGTACGAATTAGGAACATATTGCCTATTACCGAGGTTTTAAAATGTTTTATAAGATGGTCATGGTCTTGGATCATTTGCCTTATGTTAGCCTGGATTTAATGTGTTTTGATGCTTTTGTTAGCATGGTTCGACGTGAGACACGTTCAATGGCTGGTAATGCTGGAGTTGGGCAGAATAATGTAGAGGAAGAGAACCCCCTAACGTTTTACCTCATTCTCCTCCGTTGGTTCCGCCTGTTGATGTTGGGGCTGGTGGTATACCCCAGGCTCATCAAGTGCCAGTGTTTGGTGATTGGACTCCGTTAGTTTAGGTAATAATGAGAGCCTTTCAAGCAGCGATGGCTGTAGTGAATGTACAGGCACTGGCACCTGCTGTGGCAGTTAATCCAGGGTTACCCTTAGAGCGTCTCTACAGTTTGGGAGGTGTTGAGTTCAAGGGTTTGAGTCCCGAGGTAGCCGAAGAATGGCTGGAGAGTACAATTCGTGTTCTGAATCAGATAGGCTATAATGATGAGCGCAAGCTGAGGTGTACTGTGTCATTGTTGCATGGTGGTACTTATCATTGGTGGGTGACCACAATTGCTAGTGTTCCGTAGGTGGATGTAACTTGGGAGTTCTTTTGAAGAGCTTTTAAGAAAAAGTATCTTGGTCCTCAGTATCTGGATGCAAGGAAACATGAGTTTATGGCCTTGGAATGGAGTGGTATGTCCGTGGCTGAATATGAGGTGAAATTTGTCTGTTTGAGTCAGTATGGCATAAGTTGGTTTTGGATGATCTTGAAAGGCGCAACAGGTTTTGCTATGGGTTGGTGAAGGATATCAAAACATACCTGTTGGTTGCGGACTACACAGATTTTGATGTGCATGTAAACCGCGCTAAGGATATTGAGCAGTCCTTGAGGGTAACAAGACTAGGTTCAGGCATGAGCTCGAACAAGCGTGGGGTTGATTTTGGTAATTTCAGGAAGTAGGGTAGGAGGTTTCATGATAAGAGGCATAAGTCAGATGACAGGTGTGGTGGCGGATTGGCCATGGTAACTAAGGTGTTCGTATTATAGCTGAGTGTGAGCAGGTGAGTGTTAGGGAAATACCATGAGTTGCTGGATATGTGGATCTCCTGGTCATATGAAGCGTGACTGTCCTCGTGTTGTGGGTGATGCATCAATTTGGGCTGTTGTACCTGTTAGGGCCGAGGTCATGGCAGGGGTAATTTTCAAAGGCACGAGGATGGCCAGAGGGTTGTGGCTTATACTGTTGTTGTACAAGCAGAGAATGATGGGCCAGCGCAGATCTATGCTCATCGCGATGGGCGCAAGGACACTGATGTGATCGCAGGTACTTTCATCTTGCAATCTTTGTCGTTGATTTCTTTGTTTAATTCGGAGTCTACCCATTCATATATTCTAAGTGAGCATGCATCATTGCAGAATGTTCCTGTTGAGATTTTGGATGTTGGCATGTTAGTAACTAGTTCTTTTGGGGAGACGGTTACAACTAGAAGGTTGCATAGGCGTTATCCTTTGATAGTACAAGGTCATGAGTTTGCTACGAATTTGATGGAGTTGCCATTTCGTGGTTTTGACGTTATCTTGGGTAAGTATTGGTTAAGTGAGCACAAAGCGGTGGTGGATTGTGAGTCCAAAAGGATTTCTTTAAGGTTGGTTGGCGATTATAAAGTTGTGGTGGTTGGTGAGAATGGGAAATTCTTGTCCAATGTTGTGCCGGCTTCTCGAGAAGAAAGAATGATGTTTGATGGTTGCCAAGCTATTTGGCTATTGTTATGAATCCGAAAGCCAATGGTGTTCAGGTGCAGGACATTCGGGCTATATGTGATTATTCAAATGTTTTTCCTGAAGAGTTACTGGGTTTACCTCCGGATAGGGAGTTGGAATTTAGTATTGAGACGTACGAAGGTTCTACTTCGGTGTCTATTTTTTTTATCGAATGGCACTGAAGAAGTTAAAGGAGTTTAAATCACAGCTCCAGGAGTTGTTAGATCATGATTTCATTCGACCAAGTGTTTCTCCTTGGGGTGCTCCAGTTCTTTTTGTGAAGAAGAATGATTGATCGATGCGTATGTGCATTGAATAAGTTGACTGTGAAGAACAAGTATCCGTTTTTGCAGATTGGCGACTTGTTTGATCAGTTTCGCGGGGCAGCGGTGTTTTTGAAGATTGATTTGAGGTCGGGGTATTACCAGTTGAAGGTAAAGGATGTGGATGTGCATAAGACGACGTTTCTTACGAGGTACGGGTATTATGAGTTTTTGGTAATGCCGTTTGGTCTGACAAATGCCCCGACGGCTTTCGTGGACATGATGAATAGAGTGTTTCATGAGTACCTTGATCAGTTTGTGGTGTTTTTTTATCAATGATATACTCATGTACTCCTGTATCGAGAAGGAGCATGATCGGCATTTCCAGATCGTGTTGCAAGTGGTAAAGGATAACCAATTGTATGCCAAGTTGAGCAAGTGCGGGTTTTGGCTCAAGAATGTGATGTTTCTTGGACATGTGGTATCCGCGGAGGGTATTCATGTTGATCCACAAAAAAAATTGAGGCTATTCTCAATTGGAAACAACTTAAGACCGTATCAGAAGTGCGTAGTTTTCTTGGGTTGCCAGGTTATTATCGCTGTTTTGTCGAGGGGTTTTCTAGTATCGCAGCTCTGTTGATAAAGTTGCTGCAAAAGAGTGTTCCTTTCGTATAGACGGAGAAGCAGTAGCAGAGTTTTGAGAAATTGAAGGAGGTTTTGACACATGCTGCTGTGTTGATTCAACCAGAATCTGGGAAGGAGTTTGTGGTTTATAGTGATGCATTGTATGTTGGCTTGGGTTGTGTGCTGATGCAGGACAGAAATGTTGTGGCTTATGTGTCAAGGCCGTTGAAGGTTCATGAGCGTAATTATCCAACTCATGATTTGGAACTTGCAGCTGTGGTGTTTGCTTTGAAGATTTAGCGACACTACCTTTATGGTGAGAAGTGTGTGGTTTTTACGGATTACAAGAGTTTGAAATATTTGATGTCTCAAAAGGATTTGAACCTCAGACAACGAAGGTGGTTGGAGTTGCTTAAGGGTTACGACTTGAAAATTGAGTATCATCCTGGAAAGGCCAATTTTGTCACAGATACGTTGAGTCGTAAGGTTGCGGTTGAGCTTAGAGCGAGGTTAACCGTTTGATGATTCTTTGGTTCCTCATGTTGAGATCATAATAGATGGTAATCCGACAGATTTTCATTTTGATGATGATGGTGTTTTGTGCTTTAAGGGACAAATAGTGGTGCCGGAAGTCCCAGAACTTAGGCATACTATTTTGTCAGAGGCACATTCTAGTCCTTTTGCTATGCATCCTGGTGGTACCAAAATGTATCGTGATTTGAAGGAGAGGTACTATTGGGTTGGTTTGAAGAAGGATGTGGCGGATTTTGTATCTAAGTGTTTGGTGTGTCAGTGGGTTAAAGCTGAACATCAGTTTCCATCTGGGTTGTTGCAACTGTTGAGAATTTCGAAATGGAAATGGGTGAGAATCCCCATGGACTTTGTGACAGGGTTGCCGTTGACACCTGCTAAAAAGGATTTCATTTGGGTAATTGTTGATCGGCTTACAAAGTGTGCACATTTTCTGCTAGTGTATACGACATATACCTTGGACAAGGTGCCAGATTTGTATATAACTGAGATTGTGCGTCTGCACGGGGTACCAAAGTCTATTGTTCCGGATAGAGATTCGAGGTTTACATCAAGGTTTTGGAGATGTTTACATCAGGCTTTGGGTTTGAGGTTGAGTTTCAGTACCGCATATCATCCTTAGACGGTGGAGGATATGTTGTGGTGTTGTATTATTGAGTTCCAAGGAACCTAGGAGAAGCTTTTACCTTTGGTTGAATTTGCTTATAATAATAGCTATCAAGTGAGTATTCAGATGGCACTGTATGAGGCATTGTATGGTCGGAGGTGTCGTACACCCTTGTGTTGGGCTGAGGTAGGGGAAAAGCATGTTTCCTTGCCACATGTGTTGAAAGACACGTATGAGAAAGTTAAGCTTGTGTGTGAACGCTTGAAAGTGGCTGCGGATCGGCAGAAATCTTACACGGATTTGAAGCGTAGGAAAATTGAATATGCGGTGGGTGATCATGTATTCTTGAAAGTGTCACCGTGAAAGAAGGTGATGCGGTTCAGACGTAAGGGTAAGCTTAGTCCTAGGTTTATTGGACCATATGAGTTCGTGGAGCGTGTTGGTCCTATGGCTTATCGGTTGAGGTTGCCTCCAGAGCTTGAGAAAATACATGATGTGTTCAATGTATCTATGCTACGGAGGTATCGGTCGGATCCTTCGCACGTTATGCCAGTGGAGCATATTAAATTGAGACCAGATTTATCCTTTGATGAAGAGCCAGTGGAAATCCTTGATTCCAGCAACAAGGTTCTTCGTGGAAAAATGATAGAACTGGTTAAAGTCTTGTGGCGACATCGAGGTGTCGAGAAAGCCACTTGGGAAAGCAATGCGGATATATTGGAGTAATTTCCGCATCTTTTTCCTCCAGGTAAATTTTGAAAACAAAATTTCTTAATAGGGGTACACCCCGGTTTTGGGCCTAGCAGTTTTAAGGCTAGTTAGTCGGTCAGGTGGACCGGGTTAGAGATTCTAGTCGAATTCGAGAGCAAATATTTTTTTGAAAGATAAAAATGTGGAAAAAATGTTTAAAATCCTATTTTAATATATTAAAAATATCAGTGAAAGCAATTTTGGAAAATGAGTTTTGGAAGGGTGACATTTTGGCTAGTGACCAAAATGTAATTTTTGAAAACTGTTTTTAAAGGTGATTGTTTTGTAAAGAGTCAAAACTTTGAATCTTTAAGGAGCTATTTACCATTTGGTCTAATATGAGTTTTCTCTTAATTAGGATTATTTTTAAAAGAGTTTTAATGAAAGGAATTAAAGAGGATTTAGTTAAATGTAGTTATTTTTCCAAATAACAATTTGACGTAACTTTTTTCTTCTCATATTTTCTCTCAAAATACTCTCAGCCAAACGCTTTTTTTCTCATCAGAGATACAAGGTAATGATCTTGTTTCTTAATTCTTTGATTTTTCTAAATGATTCTTTAACTTGTTTTCCAAATATCTTATTGAATTTCATTGTTTTTCAAGAGGAAAACATCAATTAAGGGGAAACTCACTCATTGGAGGTATGTTTTGTTCTTTTCCTTTAATGAAAGGTTCTTTACTGAAATTTCCAAGTTCTTGACTCTTTATATATGTTTTCTAATGGATTTAATTGATTAATTATGGAATTTTGCTTAATTATGGTAAATTGATGGAATCTTATGATTTTCGAATTGGATCTATTTTTCCAGTGTTAAGAATTGATTTCAATCTTATTTTGAATTTATTGCAATGTGGATAAGTTGTTTTTAATAATGGAATCCCAAAATTGATTGAATCTCTAATTGTTTAGGTTGTTAGTTAATGTTTTTTGGTTGTTTTTGGAGGATTAATCTTTGCTAGAAGTAAAAGGATGTTGTACAAGGGTTTTTTAGTTATCATTTGATGAAGTTTGATGTATTGAATCGTTATATTATGGCTGGGTTAAGATTGAGAAGTGGTTGAGGTTGATTTCAGTAAGTTTCATATGAGTTTTGAGTGTGCATCTTGAGAGCTACGGGATTTTGGTTTGAAACAGAGAGTTGGATTCTTTTTAATGCATGTTTCCTCTGGTTTTGTGTGGCCAAAACAAGGGATAATCAAGGCGTAGCATCTTGAGGTGGTTTGAGGCTTGTCGAGAGCTTGGTTCGCGTTAGCAAGCAAGGAGAAGTGAAATCAGTGAGTGGAAACGGTCTTAAAAGCCCTTCAAAGGTTTGAAAGTGGTTTTGGAAGTTTAGGTTAAGTTTGAAACACTTACCTAAGCTTGGAAGTAAGTTTCCCTCCTTTGCTCATAAATATCGGTTCAGATATAAGCATGTTGATTCATGTTTTAGTCGTAAAAATGGCTGATTTTACTTATTGTAAATGCATGATTTTGAGTACATATGCAGTGGTTTAAAGTATATGAAATGCTACTAAGCATTGGCTTTTATTCCGGTTGGCAATGTGATTTGCATATGTAGGGATTTTGTGTAATGCATTGTAAAACAGTGAGTAAATGGTTTTGTAAATGATATATTGGCTATGTGAAAAGGTGAGAAAACATTCGGATATAGTTGGCATGCCATAGGATAAAGTGCACTATAATATGTTTAAAAATCGATCGTGGTCAAGGGTCCTTGAGGTATAGCGGTTGGCTACTCGGACTATGTTGTTATCACTTGGGTTGAGCGGTCGGTTCCCCTTGTTGATGTAATACTTGTGGTCGGCAAGTTTGTAAACTCATGCGGTCGGTATGGGGTAGTCTTGATGATGGTCGGTCATTAAGGGAGATCCGTGTATCCGATGTGTAAAGTTAACGGTCGGTTAACTAAAGATTAGCGGTCGGCTAATCAAGGATAGTGGTCGACTATCTGGGGTCACTATAATTGCCAATATATGAGAATTCTTATGTTGAACCTATGATTTAATGCTTTGGGAATTGAGCATGGTATATGATTTAATGCTTTGAGATTTAAGCATGGTTTTGTATTTAATGCTTTGGAATTCAAGCATGGTTTTGTATAAAATGCTTTGGAATATATTGTTTTGCATATAGTCGATATGCATGTTTCAAATTGGAATCATTGGAACTTGCTTAGGTCGTAAGCATAGTTAGAAAACAAGTGTTGGCTTTCAAGGGTTATAATGCATCATTGTTTTAAGAGCGTCATTGCTAAGCAAGTGTGCTTACGCTCTCTTTTTTCCTAATGATGCAGAGCATTAAGGCTTGGGGCAGCAAAGGTAAAGTCGTAGTGATCCAAGAGGTAAAGCAATTTTGAGTATGAACTCGGTTTATGTTTCCGGCTAATAAGGCAATGTGTTCGCCATGGATTTCGGGATATGTAAATTCTATTTTCCATAGTTTTGAGCATGTGTAATGCTGTGGTTTTGGAGTTTGATTGATGTTGATGTGTGCTTGTGCATCGTTACCTATGGTTGATGTTATGTGGTCGCCTAGGTATGCATCTAGATGGTGTTGCTTGGATGGCATGCTTTGATGAGCTTAACATGTTGAATATGGTATTAAAGTATCGTTGGTATGATGCTTGTGCTGGTAAATGTTTATTTGAGCATCTTAGTATGTTTGGTAGAGTGTTTTAATGCCTCTAGATTAATTCTTTTGGTGGCCTAAGCTTGTATGGTAGCTAAATCTTGGTACAAGTGTTGATAAATGTATTGTTGGATGTTTATATGCATGTATGCAAGTTGCTAGGGCCTAAATGCATCTAGATTGTGTGAAAAACCAGCTAAAAATGACATTATAGGCCTAGGCGTACCGATACGCTGGGGACAATATCGGTACGCCTAGGCAAGAAAAGACCATGCATTTTGGTACGGGCTTGATGCATCAGTACGGTTCATTGCTACTGGAAATTACCTTTTTGGATCAAAACCCACATACTGAAACACCCAAAAGGCGTACTGGTACGATTGCCATGTATTTTTAAACTGGTCATTAATTTCAGTTAGGCGTACCGGTACGGTACTTAGTGTACCGAAATGATGGCTTTTGGTTTAGGGCATCGTATCGATATGGTTGGTCGTGTATCGATACGTGTGGCTGTTATTTCGGTTAATGTCATGGATTTGCAGTTCAGTTTTTTTCCATTTTAATCTCTGAATGTTGATGATGCAATTGTATGAGTATGGATAATATTATTGATCTGATTTTTGATCATGTGAGCAAGTAACCAGACTAATTGAGGATTGGTAACCTTAATTTAAATTTTGATCCTATAATTTAAAGTATTTACGTTTTAGTCCTCGTAATGAATGTGGTGTGATTGGTTACCTATTTATGATTCGTTTCTTTCGAAAATTCACCGCTGTAAGTATGTACATGTAAGGCTAATAAATTGCATCTAGACAAGATAAAAAGGAAAAATGGACCGACTTTTCGTAAACTTTATTCGGTTTGCTTATGTAAACCTAATGTAGTTCTCTCGGTTTGGTCGGGCGTCTAGGCCGGGTCGAGGGGGTTACAAAGGCAATGTGTTCACCATATTTTTGGGATTTGTAAATCTGTTTTCCCATGGTTTTAGGCATGTAAAGTGTTGGATTTTAGGATTGGTTTGATATTGTTGAACTTGTGTGGATCCTTGCTTATATTGATCCTAGATGAGTGCTTAGGAAATCATCTAGTTATTTTGGAATGGTTGCCATGTGTTGAGGATTCAAGCAAGTTTGTTATGATGCTTTAGATGTGTAAGCCTGATGAGTATGCCTTAAAAGTGCCTACTGTGAGTTTTTGGTTGTTTAGTAGAATGATATTAGGAAGCATGCCTATAGAATACCTTGGGGTGTATGAATTCCATGTAATGTTGTTGGTTCTGTGTTGTTTTGGTTAGGAATGTATCCTAGTAATGTTGCTTAAGTGTGGGAAGCATGTTGGAGTGTTTTGATTATCATCAAAGTGTGTTTAGACAGCATTTTGGGACATTACAGGTCCAGGCATATCGAAATAGGTGTCCCCGTACCGGTACGGCTAGGGCATTTTAGGCATAGCATTTCGATACACAAGAGTGTGTTTCAATACGGGTAAGCCTTTACAGGCATATCATTTTGATACTCAAGCAAGTGTTCTGGTACGGTCTAAAGCATTTTAGCTAGGCATTTCGATACACGAGCTAGTGTTTTGGTACGAGTTTAAGCTACTAGAATATGAGTTTTGGAAATTGTTAAGGCGTACTGAAGCACCCATACTCGTATCGGTACGGCTGCAGTTATTTGGAATGTTTGAAGTTTTATTTTCTTTCATTTTAGTCTTTGAGTTTTTGTGAATGCAGTTTGAATGATCGTTTTAACCTGACACTTGACATGTATGCATGTAATTGGACTAATTAAGGATTGGTAACCTTAATTCTAGTTTTGGTCCCTAAATTTATCAGATTTGCATTTTAGTCCCTAAAATGTATGTTATGCAATTGTATGACTTTTCGTGGTCCGTTTCCTTTGAAAATTCACCCGCTTGAAGTATGTAGACTTAGGTTTAATAATATGCATCTAGACAAGATAAAAAGGAAAAAAATAGACCGATTTTTGAATTATTTCTCCTATTTGCTTCGGCAAACCTAATATAGTTCTTGCGGTTCGATTGGGAGTCTAGGCCGGGTTAAAGGGGTTACATTTGTTGGTATCAGAGCCAGGTTACGAAAAGTTGGGATGCAATTGTTTGATTATTTGGTGATTTTTGTTATGCACGGTGATTGTGTATATGTACGGTGATTGTTTAATATCATGTTGTTTATGAAATAGGAACACATTGCCTATTACCGAGGTTTTAAAAGGGTTTTATAAGGTTGCCTTGGATCCTTTGCTGAATGCTAGCCTGACTTTAATGTGTTTTAATGCTTTTGTTAGCATGGCTCAACTTGAGACTTGTTCGACGGCTGGCAATGCCGGGTTTGGGAAGAATCAAGATGTTGTGGGGAATCTTCGTAATACCTTACCTCCTACTGCTCTGTTGGTTTCTCCTATTGACACTAGGGTAGGTGATGTACCATAGGCTCCTCAAGGTTTAGTTTTGTTGATTTGATCCGTTAATCCAGGCGATGACGAGACCGTTTCAGGTAGCGATGGATAGAGTACCGGTGCAAGCACCGACACTTGCTGTGGTGGTTAATCAAGGTTTGCCTTGGAGCATCTTCGTAGTTTGGGAGGCAAGGAATTCAGGGGTCTGAGCCCTGAAGCAGCCGAGAGAAGTCTAGAAATGATAATCCGTATTATGAGTCAGATGGATTGCAATGATGTGTGCAAGTTGGGTTGCACTGTGTCCTTGTTGCAAGGTGATGCTTGTCACTGGTGGGTGAACACAGTTGCGGGTGTCTCGGAGGCGAATGTGTCTTAGGAGTTCTTTTAGAGAGCTTTTAAGAGAAAGTATCTTGGTCCTCAGTATCTGGATGCGAGGTAGTGCAAGTTTATGTCGCTATCGCAGGGTGGTATGTCAGTTCTCGTGTTTGTGAGATCGCGTAATAAGCGATACAACCAGGTCACAAGCATGTTGGTGGCCGGGTTGTGGTTATGTTCGCCTGAGAGTCATTTCCTAAGGATCTGGAGTGGTTAGCGTTAGTTGGGTTCTAGACCGTTGGCCGATATGGCTATATGTATTGGCATCGAATGTGTTAGTGACGTTCGAGATGGTGACGTGTTGGGTATTCTCCAAATACCTAGATTCGAGTAGTGGCCAGAGTGGTGGTGTTCTCGTGTATTGTGGTACCGAGAAGAATTTTGATCAACAACTGAGGGTTGTTAGAGTTTTTTGACGTGTTGGAAGGAATATTGGTACCGAGAATGTTATAAGTAGGTGTGGATGTTGAACACGCACAGTGCAAAAACACTTATATGTATATATTTAAATATGTCAATTTGATGATTCCTTGGTTGAACATGTTAAGGATATATCGGAGGGTAATCCGACGGTTTTTTCATTTTAATGATGATGTAGTTTTGTGTTTCTAGGGTTGAATAGTGGTGCCGGATGATCCAGAGTTGAGGCATATTATTTTGATAGAGGCACATTCTAGTCCTTTTTCTATGCATCTCGGTAGTGTGAAGATGTATCTTGGATTGAAAGAAGTTTACTAGGGGTTGGTCTGAAGAAGGATGTGGTTGAGTTTGTTTTTAAGTACATGGTGTGTCAGGGCTGAACATCAGTTTCCACCTGGGTTGTTCCAACCATTGAGAATTCCAAAATGAAAATGGGAGAGAGCCACCATGGATTTTGTGGCAGGGTTACCTTTGACACAAACTAAAAAGGATTCCATTTGGGTGATTGTGGATTAGTTTACAAGTGTGCACATTTTCTGCCAGTGCATACAACGTATACTTTGGACAAGTTGGCAGCTTTGTATATCGTTGAGATTGTGCGGTTGCACGGGGTGCCTAAGTCCATTGTTTCGGATAGATATCTGAGGTTTACAGTGAGCTTGCATCGGGCCTTGGGTACAAGGTTGAACTTCAATACCGTGTATCATCCTCAGTCAGATGGACAGTCTGAACGGGTTATCCAGGTTTTCGAGGATATGCTAAGATGTTACATTATTGTGTTCCAAGGTACCTGGGAGAAGCATTTACCTTTGGTTGAGTTTACGTATAATAATAGTTACCAAGCGGGTATACATATGGCACCGTATGAGGCATTGTATAGTCGGAGGTGTCGTACGCCTTTGTGTTGGGCTGAGGTGGGGGAAAAGCATATTTCCTTGCCCGATGTGTTGAAAGACACAGATGAAAAGGTAGAGCTTGTGTGTGATCGCTTGAAAGTGGTTGCGGATCGGCATAAATCTTATGCGGATTTGAAGCGTTGGGAAATTGAATACGCGATGGGCGATCGTGTATTCTTAAAAGTGTCACATGGAAAAAGGTTGTTGAGCGTGTTGGTTCTGTGTCTTATCGGTTGAGGTTACCTCCCGAGTTGGGGAAAATACATGGTGTGTTCTCTGTGTCTATGTTGAGGAGGTATCGGTCAGATCCCTCGCATGTTATGTCGGTGGAGCATATTGAGTTGAGGCTAGATTTATCATGTGATGAGGAAACGGTGGACATCCTTGATTCTAGCAGCAAGTTCTTCGTGGCAAGACGATTGAGCCTGTTAAGGTCTTGTGGCGACACTGTGGTATCGAGAAAGCCGATGGGGAAGCAAGGCAGACATATTGGAGCATTTTCGCATTTGTTTCCTCTAGGTAAATTTTGGGATGAAATTTCTTAAGTGGGGGAGAGTTGTAACACCCCGGTTTTGGGCTTAGATGTTTAAAGGTTGGTTCGAAAGTCCGGTGGACCGGAATTAGAGATTCGAGTCAATTTCGGGATTAAATCGGATTAAATATTTTAGAAGGTCGTAAAATTGTGGGAAAATATTCTAAAATTGGTGAAATCAATTTTGTTAATTAATCTCTTAATTGGCTATTTTAAAAGTGTTTTGGAAAATATAAATAGGTTGGGGAGAATTAATTTGTTAATTAATCTCTTAAAACAAAAATCACGTAACTACTTTCTAAAAATATTTTCTCTCAAAATCTCTCCAGCCAAACATCAATTTCTTCTTCTAAATCTTCACGTAAACCTTTCTTTTCTTAAATCTTTTGTTTGTAAATGATTTCTTCTTGTTAGTTTTCCAAAACCTTATTGTTTTAACTTTGTTTTCTCATGTAAATCATCCAATTAACGGAGAAAGCATGCATTAAAGGTAAGGTTCGTTCTCCTCCTCTAATGAAAGATTTTTTTTACTGAAATTCCCAAGTTGTTGACTCTTTACAATTGTTTTCTAAGGTGTTTTGATAGTTTAATTGAGGAAAATTGGTTTAATTGTATTTTGATTGATGAAATCGGTGGATCTTCGTACTTGTTCTGTTTTGCTGGGATTGGATCATTATTTTGATGTTTAATTGAGTTGATATCTTGGTTTTAACATTTTAATCCAGAAACAAGTTGAATCTTGTAACCCCCTCGACCGAGCCTAGTCGCAAGATTGAACCGAGCGAGCTACATTATGTTTACCGAAGTAAACTGTGAAGATTAAACTTGAACACGCCCATTTTTTTCATTTATCTTGTCTAAATGCATAATTTTTGTCCTACATGTACATACTGATCCTAGGTGAAAATTCAACTCAATTGGGCATCGAATTGACATCCGATTGATCATAAAAGCACTTTAGGGACAAAATTGTAAATTCATAAAATTACAATGACTAAAATCAAATTTATGTTACCAACCTTTAATTAATCAAATTCCATACCCTCATGTCAAGAATCGAATCAAAACGATCATCCAATCTCACTTAATTGCACCCACAACATTCAGGGACTAAACCGCAAGAAAACAAAACTGCTCATCCATGACATTAACTGAAATAACGGCCAACCGTATCGAGACGGTGTTCAGAACCAACATCCCTCGTTTTGGTACACCAAGTACCGTATCAGTACGCCTAACTGAAATTAAATGTCAGATTAAAGATTACTTAGCAACCTTACCGATACAGGTTATAAGTGTTTCGGTACGCGGGTTTTATCCCAAACAGCAAATTCTAGTGGCGTTGAACCGTACCGGTACACCCATGCCCGTACTGAAACACCAGGCTTCTTCTTGCCTAGCCATACCGATACAGCCCCCCCCGCGTATCGGTATGCCTGAGCCTGTAATGTCATTTTTAGCTGGTTTAACATGTTTTCAACCATACCAAAACATCCTAACATGCTCTTAACACACAACCAACATAATCTAGGATCAAACCACAACATAACATCACAGATTCAACATCATTTCATGGCATATTGCGTCAAATGTAAATCTATAGGCATGCAACCTAGAATACCAATCAAGTAAAACATGAAATTCCAAACCATCACCAAAATCAAACCATAAAAGCCGTTTACAACTCAAGAGCATTATAACAAACTTGCTCAAACAAAGAGTTTAACAAACACCTCCCAAAACAACAACAGAACCCCCATTGCCCTTATTACTTATAGTCTATACCAAAAACATACTTTGGATATCAAGTCATGTTGTGATCCCTTGCTTCCCGCTGCCTTCCAAGCTTTTAATTCTCTACAGTGATGGACAAAGTGAGCGTAAGCACACTAGGCTTAGTGAGGAGTGCACAAAAACAACACACCATCAATGCAATTAAAACCATTTCTCGTCATTACATTGAAATCTCATTTCAAACATCTTCTAAAACATTATCACGCCTTTAAAACATGCACTTAACATCTTTAAAACCAGCATATTAATCCATATGCAACATGTATCATTAACCAACAACAAATCCCATTGCTAGCCTCAATTTAAGCCTCCCCATTCATAACAACCATATGCAAAGCTTAAAGAGTAAACATGTATAAATCACATTATACAACATAAACCTTTCAATGATACATCAACAATTATATTAGCTCACAAGTGATATTTAACCAAGTTCCATTTACAAAAGAGCTCATCGGATACACGGATTTAACAAGTGTTCTCCCAACACTTCAAGCCATCTCAACCGGAAATAGAGATATAATCACAATCGTCGTGCCTAACAACCGGGTACACTTTCAACCCACGGGGACACCAACCCCTTACCTCGGTTAGATACTTAATCCACTAACAGGAGTATACGGTATTGTAAAACCCCTCTACCGTTAGGGTATTTTGATGGAGTTTTCGGTACACAAATCTAAACCCCTCAACATCTAAGGCGACTTATTATAGTGCACTATCAATCCTATGGCCGACCAACTATATCCAATATCAATTTGAAAACCACATCACTTGTCAATATAATTAACCATTTACCATTTACCTCACTGTTTTCAACAAGCATTACCCAAACCAATTTTTCCAAAGCAACAACCATTCTTTAAAACACAAGTATAAAACCATATACTTACAAGGATCACTTAGCATGTGCATCCTTCAGCATTTCATGCTTAAAAACAGTATTTCACATACTTTAAAACATGCTTTAATAGTATGTATTATATAAATCAAAACAAGTGTATTAAACCAAATCATACTAGCATGGCCGAGAGAGAAAACCATTTTATATTTACTTCCGAGTTTAAACCAGCGTATCAAGCTAAGTTTAAACTCCCATAAACTACCTTTAAAATATTCCAAAGATGGAATCCACGTTCTCACTCACCGATACGTGAAACCTCGATTCGCTGATGCAAAATCAAGCGTTCGAAGCCTCTGTAGCCTCACCAATCACTTCCGAATCAACCTCCCCTATTTTAATCACTGGTTGCCAAGGCATGCGCGTCAAGAGCTGTTGTGGCATCGAGGGTTGCCGAGGCATACACATCCATGGTTACTGAGGCAACTAAAAGTTGCTCATCTGGGAATGCATCGCATATCTCTAAATCCGCGTCCTTCTCCCTATTGCGTTCTAAATGTGAATAGTGATGGGCCACTTGTTTTTCTGTTCCTTTCCTGTCCTGTGCGTTGTCCTAGGACTGCTCCTACCGTGAAATCACTTGCATCACACATGAGCTCAAAAGGTAGCGTCCAATCTAGTGGAACGACAATGGGTGCCAATGCGAGCTTTTCCTTTAGGGTTTCGAATGCTTGGGTGCAAGAATCATCAAAATTGAAGACTTTATCTTGTTCAAGCAAATTGCACAAAGGTTTAGTAATTTTAGAAAAATTATGAATGAACCTCCTGTAAAAACCAGCATGTCCAAGAAAGCTTCAGATTCCTTTAACCGAACTTGGTGGGGGTAATCTCTCAATCACGTCCACCTTTGCTTTGTCTACTTCAATTCCCTTGGATGAAATATTGTGGCCGAGCACTATTCCTTCATCTACCATAAAATGACACTTCTCCCAATTAAGGACTAAATCGGTTTCTTCACATCTTGCCAACACCTTCTCTAAATTGCCGAGGCAACTGTCGAACTCATTACTAAAAACGAAAAAATCATCCATGAGGATCTCAAGGAAGTCTTCGACCATGTCTAAAAGGAGTGCCATCATGCATCTTCTAATGTTATTGCATATCTGAGAAAACTTGAGGAGGGTCGTTTCTGATACTTCTTATAGTACATCTGTACCCTCCATCAGGTGACAACATTGCCCAAAAAGAGTTGGGCCAATGTGCTCCTAGCTACTCCCTTTTGCATTACCATGGTGGATGTGTCTTTCTTTTGTGTTCCCTTGTAGTCCATGCACATCTTCCACCTTGCTACTGTTCCGAAAGGCATGGATATATTATTAGGAAAAATTATATCAACATCCAACCATTTAATTACCTTATTCTCGTCGGGCTCCATCATGGTTGGATGTAGCCTTCGTTGTCGTGGAAATTGCTGCTCTAGCCAATTGTCGTGGCAATCAGTTGCCAAAATTTGTTGTAAGTCAAGGGAAGAACTTTCTGAAAAGCTTTACGAATCCAAACACCTTTTTCTTTTGGCCTCTCAAACATCTCCATTAGTAGAGATTTTGATGGCTTCAAATCTACCAACATCGGTTCCTCAATACATGGCTACAATGGACGAGGTGAGTTTTTAAAGAATTTAAAAGGTTCAACCATTACCTGCTCATATTTCATTGGCAAAGTATTATCATCTCGTTGATCTTGCATGTGGTCGTGCAATTGCCGTGGCAACTGTAGATGAGAGCAATCTAAAGATTCATGCTTCAACATCAACGTTGTAACCTTCTAGGCATCAGGTTCCTCAGAATTTGTTGTAGTATTGTTGTTCTCAGCTTCACTGAGTGTTGTCGCGGCACTGCTTTGTTCAGGCTCCTCAATCATTGGCGAGGCAATTTGTTGCTCAGGCTCATCATGTGTTGGGCAGTCTTCCTCATCAACATACTCTCGACTTTGAGGTTTTAGTTGTTCCTCACACATCGAAGAGCTTTCCTTGCATTGTTCCTTGTCCTCTTGCCTTGGGACTTCAGTATCCCTAGGAATGAATTGTTGGTGCATGTTATCCATGACATATGTGGATCTCCTCAATTGATCTTCTGAATCCCCCTTGGTTGCATCCCACTAAGCTATCCTCGTATCCATGACTTTGATAGCTCTCGAATCTCTTCAATTGATCCGTCAAGTCTAGCCAAGGAAGTTAGCAACGTTTCCTCCAAGGAATTGGAATGCTCTTGAAAAGGACTACATTGCCATGGCATATATGTTGCTGCGGCAAAATTGTTATGGTAAAAAAAATTGAGCTTTTTGACCATACCATGAAGAATTTTGCTGTTGGTTCCCATTATGGTCCTCCATGTAGTTATATGCACCGAAAATGTGAGGGCAATTTTCAAACACATGATGTTCTCCACACATAGCACAAGATTTTTCCACAGTATAGGCTCTTTGGGCTTTTCTCGATTGGTATAGGTAATCATCAAAGGGTGCAAGAAACTCTTGATTGGATTGATTACTATCTTCCAACATCATCTCTCGAATAGATCGGCTTTTATTTCCCGACATGTTGATGTCCCTTAACTTGTAGCGCACCTAATTTTTTTTTTGATAAAACAAACAAAAAGAAAAGTTAGTAAAACTAAGAGAAAAAATGCAATAACAAAAACAACTAACACCAATTGCCAATCCCCGGCAACGGCGCCAAAAACTTGTTGCGTGTAATAAGTGCTACGCAATTGTGCAAGTATACACGTCGCAAGTAATAAAGTGATATGAGTATTGAGTATCGTCTC
The DNA here is from genome assembly GCA_019671005.1 of Hibiscus mutabilis. Taxonomy (NCBI): domain Eukaryota; kingdom Viridiplantae; phylum Streptophyta; class Magnoliopsida; order Malvales; family Malvaceae; genus Hibiscus; species Hibiscus mutabilis. Next base: position 21,778,906 of record CM033746.1, on the reverse strand, counting down.
CACATGGATTGGTTTGGGCCAGTTTGCTTTAGTTCTCGCACTGTAAAAGTAAAAGCACAATTGATAGTAGGAGTTGATTTTAACGAGTAAAAGCAATAAACTAAAAGAATAGATGAAAGAAAAAAGAGAGAATAGGTCAGGTTATCGTGAGTTGAGGAGTAATAGCCGATTAGATCGTCTTGGAAAAAGTGTGCAAGGGAAACTTAGTTGCCGTGGCAACTTGCACAGCGGGGTTGCCTTGGCAACTAATCGATGGTTGCCTGGGCAATTAGCTGGGCAACCACTTGGGCGGCTGGGCAGCAACTTCAAGGTTCGGCGGAGCGTTCTTCAATGGTTTCTTCTTATCCCTAAGTCAAAACTCTAGCTACTTGTGCATGCCTTGATAATATATCCCTGCGTGAATCAAGGGTGAACAACAACCAATCTTGTGCCCCTCTTAGTCGTTGAAATCCTTAACTTATTCCTAAGCCGGATTAATCTTCACCATCAATAGATTGAATAAAGACCATACTCATTCGTTTCTTGAATCTAACTCTCCCGATATTAGATAAATAGATGAAGTTATGAGATTCTCTCCCAATTCACTCGCAAACAAGAATAAGAACCAAGAATGAGTAAACCTTGAATTGAAAGTGCAAACTCTTATTTCCTAAACAAAATCCAATTGTTTCTCACAACAACAAAACACAATAATCCCAACCAATCAAGTTAGTTCATGGTTGGTTTCAAAAGAAATACAAAGAATAATCCCCAAACCATGAATCTAATGGAAGCAAAGAAGAAGAAGAAGAAATTGAACTCTCTCCCCCTTGCTCTCTTGTCGAAATCTCTCCCTTCTTGCCCTTTGGGGTTGTCAAAAATCCTCTCTTCTTGCTCACCTCTCTTTGAAGGCTTGGTCCTTTAAATAGGAGATGGTTAGGTCAAAATCCTTCTCGAGGAGGAAGTTAAGTTGGAATTAAATTATCTTTAAAGAACATAATTCTTTATTATATTTAAATTCCTTCTAAAACTTCTCCTAACTTCTTGGGATTTAGTTTCTCTTTAACCTCTTCATGGAAATCAAACTCCTTTGGAATTTAACTTTGCTCCACGTCATCTTGGTCTTATCTAGTCATCAATTTCGACTACCATATCATCTTATTCTTTGTTAAAAATTGCCTTGGCAACTAGCTCGGCATCTCCTTCAAGCATTGCCCTGGCAACTAGCTCGGTATCTCCTTCATGCACTGCCCTGGCAACTGGTTCTAGCCTTGTTTAGGCAAGTGATTCTGCACACACACAAAAACACACCAAAGCAGCATCTTTTTCCACAAAAAACACCAAGTTATGTAATCAAGCTCAACGGTGGAGAGAAACATGAATTAATGCATGAATGACTAATTATGCAACTAATATGAGCTTAAGTCTAACAATAATATGAGGAAAAAGGGTAATAAAAACAGTACTTTTGAACACTTATCAATATTCAATAAACAATATTACCTCACTATTTTACATATGCATCAAATCAATCAAACTCAAGTACATTTAACCGTGCATTTTTGGCATTCTCAAAATACTTTCATAAACCATATTCCTTTCTCAAAAGTCATTTTATTTGACCATTTGCATCATCTTTCATTTCTAAAACATGCATAATATAGTGAGTAATCAAAACCATAAACATGTCCATGATATTTTATTTTGCAAAACCAAAATCGAGAGAAAGATCAACGGATACTTACTTCTGAGCTTAGATAAGTGTTTCAACTTTATCTAAACTGCCACAACTCCTTTCAAACTTTTTTATAGCAGTAAAACACTCTTCCACTCACCAACAATCCAACACTAGCTTGCCGATGCGCGAATCAAGCTTTCAAAGCTTCTGCGCCTTCTCCAAAAGCCAAAGGATTCAACTCCCTTTCTTTACCCAATGAAAACAGAGGATTAAAACACATCTCTGCATCACAAACCTCCAGCATCCATCAAACACAACTTCGCCTCACAAGAATCCATCAAATACCTCTCTAAAACATTCAAGAACATCACCAAGCCTTATCTAAGCAAAGCCCATCCAAAACCTAAAGATTCTAACACCTTAACAACATCAATTAACATCCAAAAACATCTTAATCACGTCCTTATACCTCCAGCATCTTTATAGCAACAAGATCACACCAAAAAACAACTATAAACAACCTAGACAACTAACAATTCACATAGTTTCAGGATTACATTGATTAATCACACCTTTCAACATTAAAATAGTAATCCCCTTGACCCGTTCTAGCCGAAAGACCGAGCCGAGCGAGCTATATTAGGATTTGCCGAAATAAACCATGAAGAGATTACGATATAAACGGACCATTTTTTCTTTTATCTTATCTAAATGCATTAGTAGATCCTAAGGTGTTCATACGAGTCATGGTTAAAATTACAAATTAATCGTGCATCGTTTCGACATTCAATTGCTCGCATATGCTCTATAGGGACTAAAACATAATTTCCATTATTTATAAGGGTTTTCGTGAAATTAAGGTTATCAATCATGGATTAATCATGTTAATTGCCTTCATGATAAATCTCATATCAAAACGACCATTCAATCTCATTTAATTACACAATCAAGAAACGTGGACCAAAATGCAAAGATTTCAAACAACAAATAGCATCTCAACTAAATTAACGATCAGCGTACCGATACTTTGTGTTCAGCACCCTATACCGATACAGGTTTGACCCATACCGATCCCCTTCATTTTATCTCGAAACCCAGGATTCTAGTAACTAAGATGTATACCGATACAGTACCCCGCGTATCGGTACATGTTACTAAAATCGAAGGGATTGTACTGATCCTCAAACCCGTGTACCAAAACACATATTCTTTTCCCTTAAGGCATACCATTATAGTGTCTATGCGTACCGGTACCTCATAGCTTTAATTCAACACTTTGAGCCTCAAACAGACACCGCGTACCGATCATGAGATACCCGTACTAGTACGCAGAGGCCTGTAATGACCTCTAGGTTCAACATATGACACTTTGACTCAATCTAACACTCTCCATTCATGCTCTAATCGTCATATGGCATCATAAACATTCAATCATCAAACATCGCAACATAGATTGTGACTACACTAAGCATGGCATAATCAAGCAACCTTCTATGAGCATGTTTTCTACCAAAGCATGCTTATTGTCTCCCAACCCCTCATAACCAGCATAAAAGCATCATACAAGTCCAAAAAATTAATCCAAACTCTTATAACAGGGAGTAACTTAAAACATATCTCCCAAAACAACTCAGTCACATTGCCTTCTTATTACTACTTAATGTATATAAAAGCATACTTTATAATGTATCGACCCTTGGATCCTCGCTTGCTCACATGCTGCCCAAGAAGCTATTTCTCTGCATTGATGAGGAAAATAGAGCGTAAGCTATAAGCTTAATGAGGGAAATCGCAATACACTCATCAATGCATTAAAAACCATTTGATTTATATCACATGTAAATATCTCATGGCAAAACATCTCATGCTTTTCATATCATATCAAATATGTACATTTAAATCATTTCCAACACATGTATCATGGATTCAATCTCTACCTCAATTTAAGCTTCACACCACAACACCTTTATAACAAGCTTAAAGAGTAACACATGTATAAATATCATTGTACAAACATCATCTATTTCACATGATACATTATCTTATATATTGGCTTTCAAGTGACTCAAAGCCAGCAACCTTTCATTTCATATAAACATCGGATACATGGATTTCTCAAGTGGTTCCCACAATCACTTCACATACATACCTCAACTGGAGCAACGACACACTTGTCCACCTCAATGTTTCAAACTAGAGTAACGAAACATTAACCCACCTCTACAGTTTGGATGTATTATTCCACCAGCGGGAGAAAATTGAACATCTACACACCTCAACTGCTGCAGTTCTCATGTTGGAGATTACGGAAACTTAACACCCCTTGACAAACATGAGGCGACTTTTTACAGTGCACTCTAAACCCTATGGCTAGTCAACTATATCCGATATCATTTTAAACACAACCACTTGCCAATATATTCAATAAACAACATTACATCACAGTTTTACTTATGCATCAAATCACACCAACACAAATACATTAAACCATGTATTTCATTGTTCTCAAAAATACTTTCATAATCATATGCTATTCTCAAAAGTCATCATGTATGATCATTTGCAGCCTGTTTCACTTTCAAAATATGCATAATGCAGTGAGTAATCAAAACCATAAACATGTGCATGAGATTTTACTTTCCAAAACCAAAATCGAGAGAAAGCTCAACGGATACTTACTTTCGAGCTTAGATAACTGTATCAAACTTTATCTAAACTCCCACAACTCCTTTTCAAACCTTTTAACAGCAGTAAAACACTTTTCCACTCACCAACAATCCAACGCTTGCTTGCCGATGCACAAATCAAGCTTCCGTGCCTTCATCAAAATCCAAAGGATTCAACTCCCCTGCTTTACCCAATCAAAAATAGAGGATTAAAACACATCTCCGTAACATAAACCTTCAGCAATCAACAAACACGACCTCAACTCCCAAGAATCCACTCAACACCTTCCTAAAACCATCAGGAACACCACCAAACCTTACCTAAACAAGGCCCAGCCAAAACCTAATGATTCTAACACATTAACAACATTAATTAACAACCAAAAACATCTTAAACACGTCCTTATACCTCCAGCAACACTACAACAACAAGATCAACCCAAAAACCAACTATAAACAACCTAGAAAACCAACCATTCAAATAGTTTCGGGGTTACATTTATTAATCAATTATTTCAACATTAAAACATATCCAAATGGAGATCTAAATCCATTAGATTCATCACCAAAACAGATCCAAATCAATTTCCAACAATTTTCCAAGAAAGCTCAATTTAATCACTAAATCCATATTAAAATCATAATTTCTTAACATAAATCAATAACAAAGGATCAAGAACTTGGTAATTTCAATGAATAACATTTAATTAGAGGAGAGAAACGAAAACCACCTATAATTGCTGATTTCTCCCTTAATTGGCCAATCTTTGATGAAATCCAAGGAGATTTTGCAATAGGATTTTAAGAAACCAATTTGAAATCAAAAAGGAAATCAATATGAATTGATTCCTAAAATTTTAGAGTAGAAATACTAGTTTGGTTGCTAAGAAATTTGAGAGAAAAAGATTGGGTGAAAAGTAGTTACGTAAGAAAGTGTTTTTGGCAATTAGAAATTCTTTTAATAAATTCCCCTTTTATTTATAAAACATTTAAAATACCTTAAAATAGCCTAAATTAAGAGAGAAATATGTTGAAAAATATTGGTCAAATAGATCCTTAAAGATTCTAAGTTTTGACGTTTTACGATTTAGTCACCAAAAACAATTTTGAAAACTTTCAATTTAGTCACTAGACCAAAATGTCTTCAAATCAGATTTAATTACCTCAAATTGAATTCACAAAATTACTTAAAATATTAATTAGGTAATTTATAGTATTTTCCATATTTTATTTTACCCAAAAATCCATTTTATAGGTTAAAATTATCAAAACTATTCGAATTGCCTAAATCGGTTCTCCCAAACCACTTACCCGATCCGGCCTAATCTAGGCCCAATTTCAGGGCATTACAAATCTCCCCCCTCTTAAGAAATTGCAACCTCAAAATTTACCTGACGAAAAAATATGAGGGAACTATTTCAACATGTCCGTTTTGCTCTCATAGGTAGCTTCCTCTACACCGCGGTACCGCCACAACAACTTTACCAACTCTACAGTTTTCCTACGGAGAACTTTGCTACTCAAATATAGAATTCTCACTAGTTCCTCATCATAGGTCAAATTCGAATTCATCTCAATCTCCTCAACAAGCATTACATGCGAAGGATCCAATCTATACCTCCAAAGCATCGACACATGGAAAACATCATGTATCTTTTCTAGCTCTGCCGACAACCTCAATCTATACGCAACTGGACCAAGGCGCTCCAAAACCTCATGCGGCCCAATAAACCTAGGGCTCAACTTGCCCTTCCATCCAAACCTCAACACCTTTTTCCAAGGTGAAACCTTCAAGAACACACGATCACCAACTGCGTACTCAATCTCCCTTCGCTTCAAGTCAGCATAAGACTTTTGTCGATCTGAAGCTGCTTTCAAACGATCACTAATAAGATTTTCTTTCTCATTGATATCCGGCAACGATATATACTTCTCCCCTGCCTCCGCCCAACAAAGTGGCATACGTCATCTTCTACCATACAAATCCTCGTATGGTGATATCTAGATGCTAGCTTGATAACTATTATTATAAGCGAACTCCACCAACGACAACTACTTCTCCCACGATCCTTGAAAATCTATTATGCAGCACTGCAACATATCCTCCAACACTTAGATAACACGCTTAGACTGACCATCCGTTTGAGGATGATACGAAGTACTGAAGTTCAACCGTGTACCCAAGGCCCTATGCAAACACTCCCAAAACCTCACAGTGAAACATGGATCTCTATCCGACACAATAGACTTTGGCACTCCATGCAACCTCACAACTTTAACAATATACAACTCAGCCAACTTATCAAAAGTATACGTCGTATGCACATGCAAAAAATGCGCACACTTCGTAAACCTATCCGCAATTACCCAAACGAAATTATTCTTTGATGGCGTCAAAGGCAACCAGATACAAAATCTATGGTGATTCCCTCTATTTCCACTCAAGAACCTTTAATAGTTGCAACAACCTCGAAGGAAACTGATACTCTACCTTAACACGTTGACAAACCATGCAACGAGCCACAAAATCCATGACATCTTTTTTGAAGCCAACCCAAAAATACTCTTTCTTCAGATCTTGGTATGTCATTGTACTCTCCGGATGCATAGCAAAAGAAATCGAATATGCCTCAGTCAAGATAGTGTACCTCAACTCTTCATCCATCGGCACCACCACTCGACTCTTAAAGCACAAAACTTTATCCTCATTAAAACCAAAATCCATCTGATTCCCATCCAAGATATCCTTAACATCAGGCACCAATGTCTCATCATATGGTTGCTTCTCTTTTATCATCTGCAACATCAAAGGCTTCACTTGCAACTCCTCTAACAACCCAATATCTCGCGTTAAACTCAATCGAGAAAACATTGCCCTTAACTCCACCGTGACTTTTCTACCCAAGGCATCCTCTACCATGTTCGCCTTTCCCGGATGATACTCAATTGTTAGGTCATAATCCTTAAGCAACTCTAACCATATTCGTTTCCAAAGGTTTAACTCTTTTTGGGACATCAAATACTTTAAACTTTTATGGTTGGTGTACATGATACACTTCTCACCATACAAATAATGTTGCCAAATCTTCATGGCAAACACCACCGCAGCCAACCCAATGTCGTGCGTAGGGTAGTTGTGCTCGTGCACCTTCAACTGCCTATATGCATAAGATACCACACTTTAATCCTACATCAGCCCACACCGTAAAACCACATAGGATGCATCACTATATACGACAAACTCCTTCCTCGACTCAGGTTGAATCAAGATTGGAGCATGCGTCAAAGCTTTCTTCAACTTGTCAAAAGCTTGCTGCCTAGCTTCTGTCCACTCAAACTCACATCCTTTTGCAACAATTTCGTCAGATGAGCAGTAATCTTTGAAAAACCATCCACGAAGCATCGATAATATACTGTCAACCCCAGGAAACTAGAGACCTCTGATATAGTCTTCGGTTACCTCCAATTCACAATGGCCTCAACTTTCTGTGGATCCACATGAATACCCTCAGCCGAAGCAACATGTCCAAGGAAAACCACCTGCTTGATCCAGAACTCACATTTACTTAGCTTGGCATAAAGCTTGTTGTCCAACAGAACTTGCAACAAAATTCAGAGATATCTTTCGTGATCTTCCTCAGTACGCGAGTACACACGAATGTCATCAATGAACACTACCACGAATTGGTCAAAAAACTCATAGAACACCCTATTTATGATATCCATAAACACTGTTGGTGCATTTTTTAATCCAAACGACATCACTAGGAACTCGTAATGCCCATAACATGTGCAAAATGCTATCTTCGGCACATCTTTATCCTTCACCTTCAACTGATAATACCCCGACCGTAGGTCATTCTTAGAAAACATTGTAGCACCCTTTAACTGATCAAACAGATCATCATTTATCGATAAAGGATACTTGTTCTTAGTTAGCAACTTGTTCAGTTACCGATAATCAATGCACATTCTCATCGTGCCATCCTTCTTATTCACAAACAACACCGGTGCTCCCCAACAATGACACACTTGGCCTAATGAACCCACGATCCAACAATTCATGCAACTGTGTCTTCAACTCCTTCAACTCTTTCGGTGCCATACGATACGGAGTAATTGATACTGGAGCTGTATCTGCATACGTCTCAATGCAAAACTCTACCTCCCTATTCCGCGACAAACTATACAATTCTTCCAAAAATACCCTTGGAAAGTTGTAAACTGTGCGGATATCCAAGGTATGCGCTTCGTTCATATTCAGGTTCATAACATAGGCTAGGTATGCTTGACCCCAAAACTCCAACAACTTTTGTGCCTCCAACGCAAAAACCACATTTGACATGAAGTTTACATTCTCACCTACAACCACAACTTCATAATCCTGGGCAAGTTTCAAAGAAACCCGCTTGGCTTCAAAATCACCTACAACTTTGTGTCGAGACAACCAATCTATACCCAATATCACATCGAAGCCGTGAAATGGTAACTCCATCAGGTCAGCCTCAATCACATGCCCTTGAACCATCAAGGGACAACTTCTATACAACTTCCTAGCTACAACCGTCTCACCAAAGGAACTTGTTACCCGCATACCAACATCTAAGAACTCTTTAGGTAAATCCAACAAACATGCATGCTCGTGCAAAATGTAGGAATGTGTAGAATCAAAATCAATGAAAGAAAACAAAGGTATAGATTGCAAGGTAAAGGTACCTGCGATCACATTGGTATCATTCCTCCCTACATGGTGAGCAAAGACCCTCACTGGTCCACCTTCCTCTGGCTGAACTGCCACGGTATGCGCTACCACTCTATGTCCATCATCTCTGCGCTGGAAATGTCCACAGCCACGCCCACGATCCCTCTACACCACAAAAACTGGTACACGAGCTTGACCCTCTTTGACCAACTGCAGATAATCCCTCCAAAGATGATCCCTCAATCTATAGCTCCAACATGTGCCTATAGCACCCCAGCATTCCCTCGAATGCTTTCTATGACATCTCCTACACTCTGGAACTCCAACAAAGGTATTATGACCCTGAAAACCACGCCCAGCATCATTTCCTCCCCACTTTTGATCCAGACTGTAATACCTCAAAATTTTGGCTAATGACCAAAATGAATAAAATGAAAGTTTGGTGGCTAAAGTATAAACTTAGGAAAAGTTCAAGGAGTAAATTGTAATTTTTGAAAGTTATGTATTTTAGTCTCATAGATGAATAATTTACCCCCAGGAATGATGTTTTCGTGTTACTCAGATTTCTCGTATAGAATTTGTCTTAAAAGCTATAAAAGGTTTAAGTTTGAGAAAAATTCTGATAATCTGATTGAATCAAATAATTGAGATATTTTTTATAATAAGTCAAGATTAATAATATCTTTTCCATGCCTTAATTTAAAGGATTTAACATGGACCATTGGATTTAAGTTGATTTTCCATATTAAATATGAGTCGTTGGATGAATAATGGAAAGATTGTAATTTTGAAAAATTATAAGGGCAAAATTGTAATTTTGATTTATTTCACGGGAAAAGTTGTCAACTACTGATGGAAAACTAAATCGTGGCCTTTAGATAATATATTTTGACAAGTGGCAAGCTTTGGAGCATTGGATATCAAGGGTAAAATAGTCATTAGGCTATTAAGAAGATTTTTATTTCTGAAATAAGGTTAAATTGTGCCATTTGGCATGAAAAATAAAAGAAAATTGAAGTGTGGAATTTTGGTTCATCTTGCTTGCTACCGTGGGGTTTTGAATAAAGGAGAAAAAAAAGTTAAGCTTGATTTCAAGCATTTAGAGTTGGATTCAAGGTTAGTTCATGATATACAAAATTGTTCTCCTTCAAATTCTCTTTCGTTTGGTACAAGTTTTACATTGTTTTCTTATTCCTAAGTTGAAGTTGGTGATTAAGGCTGTTGAAGAGAATGTTAAAATTTCATGGTTTAAGGTTCAATCATGTTGGAAATGTTGTTGTGATGTTGTTTCCATGCTTATAGTGATGAAAATCCTATAGTATATGGTATATGGACCATTCGACTATATAGAGAAATTGAGGAGGAAATATTGTAAAAATTATTTTAGAGATGGAAATAATTTGAATGATATTCTTTATGCTTGATTATGTAATTGAAGGTTAATTTGAGATGTTAGAATGGTTAAAGGATGCTAAAGATGTGAATTATGAAATCTGCCCAAAATTTTAGTCTTTGGCAGTGAGTTTGGAAATTCACCAAAAATTCCATAAAAATGATTAGAAAGTGCGACAAATATCATTGCATTCCTGGTTCAATCTAGTTTCGTTTAAAACAAACGATGACTGATTTCAATTTGTATATAAAAAGATATGAATTTTTAAGTGATGAAAGGTCAGAAAAAGGGTACCAGTCTGACCCAAAATTTAGCACTGGAATTCAACTTTGAAAATTTGTCATAAATCGTACGAGTTGAATTTGGGCTATTAGTTTGTATGGTTCAATAACTATCGAATCTAGTTTCTGTTAGAACAAACAAAATCGAATTTTGCATTGTAGATTATTTTATATAAATATTTCTTTAAAGGTAGCCGAGACTGACAAATTATAAAATGAGTACCTTAATGGTGTTATTAATTTGTGCATGTAAGGGATGAATGTGAAGCATTCAACTAAACACGAGAAATCGGAAATTCATTAGATAAGGAAAATGATCAATATTGGAGTTCTCTTAATTTATTCAATTTAGTTGGGATAAGAAGTGTCAAGGTGAATGCATTTATCTATTTTAAAACGTACTTAGGAAGACTTGCGTCAAGTCGACCTATATGATTTTATCGAATTAATAATATTGTTTTTCATATGAAATATGATACTTTCACAAGCATAAAGTAAATGTTTGGTACATGATCGGGTATGAACTGCCCTATTGTGTTTTTTTATGATAAATTTTATTACTATACAACGATTATATGTTATAGAATGATTTATGGTATAATGGAGTATGAACTGCTCCATTATTTTGATTTATCGATAATGAGCTATTTGCCATCTACAGAATGATATATTGCAAAGGTAATGATATTGTTTTATTGCCCAAGAATACCATTGAGAGTTACAGTATAGTGGTATGCCATAGAGTAAATTTTGATATAATCCATCCTTGCTTTAAAGCAATATTGATTTGAAAAGGGTTTGAATAAGAATTGTCTATACTATGTTTTATTTTAAAGCAATATCGATTTGAAATGGAATTGCCTATAATATGTTTTTAAAATTAATTATTTATTGTATTTATTATTACATTATAATGCCTCACTAAGTTCGTACTTAGCGTGTGTTTGCCAGTGCACACGTAGGTGGTTCGAGACATTGAGTGTAAAAAAGGCATTGCATCAAGTTCATAAATTTTCATCAAGGTACTGCAGTAATGACATCCTACTTGAGGTTTTTAATTTATTTAGTGGCATGTATAAATGTGATAAATTTGTCTATTTTGGTTTAGAGTCTGTTATTTATCAAACAGTTAATTTATTTTTTGTAAAGTAAAAGAGCTCCAATTTTTTGTATATGTTAACATTAAATATTTTTAAATGTTTTAAATTTATAGAACTTTTTTGAATAAAAGTCGTGTTATTGTTCCGTGACGTCTATGACTCATATTCGGTATTCAAATACATGAATGAGGTGTTACATTTATTGGTATCAGAGCTAAACCTGTAGCTCTGATACCAATAAATGTAACATTCTTACCAGTATTTATTACCCAATACTAGTATAGAGTGTCACATGATGTTTAAACTATATTTTATGCTATTCGAACAAGTTAAAAATGACGATTTAAATTTTTTCTTTTTTTTCATCACGTAAAATTTATTTCCAATTTTTAATCCATTAGATAAACCTCGATTTCAGGCAACAACTTGGCAATTTTTAACTATACTATACAATTAACAAAACTGCCTAAAAACTGCCTAAAATAAAAATCATTTTGATTACTCTAAAATTTCATTATTATAATCTTACCCGATTTATGTTACTAGCAATTTCTTTAAACTAGTATCATTTAAATAAAACTCAATATCATATACTAACCACTTATCTAGATATTATTATTACAATCCATATCTAGACTAGTTTGAAAGGAGCTACTTTTTATTTATACATGCCAAATAGAAATATAAAAATACATTAAATATGTAATTACCGATACTGCATATATCCCCTTTGATAGTGAGGCCTAACTCTTTACTCCGAACCGGATTTTCTACCTACGCGTGAAAAACCATCACACGCTAAGTATATACTTAGTGAGGCGTTATAATTATTTAATATAAATCAACATGCTTGAATTATATCAATAATATAATAAACATGTAGTTTGATCACTATTCCTTTATTTCCCTTATGTTAATCAAATATTAACATAATATAATCCAGATTCATAAATCCTATTATTATCCTTGCCATTATCCGAGAATTTACCTTACTTTCTAAATTAATTACCATTTATTACCCGAGGGTTCACTTACTCTCTAACTTATTCACCATTTATTATAATTTTCCGAGAGTTCACTTACTCTCTAATTTATTCACCATTTATTATCATTTCCCGAGAGTTCACTTTCTCTCTAATTTATTCACCATTTTTTTATCATTTTCTGAGAGTTCACTTACTCTCTAATTTTATTCACCATTTATTATCAAATAAATTATTGCCCAACATAGTTTTGAGGACTTGAGTACACGAGTCAAAACCGCACCGAAGTGCTAATAAACCGCACCGAAGTGCTAAGAGACTACACATAAGTGCTAAAGAACCACACCTAAGTGTTAATAAACCTCACTGAAGTGCTAAACCGCTGGACTCTATGGCATGCCAACTATACTCTATACCTCAAATACTTATTTGGGCATACTTTCTAATTCCATATTCAATTCATCCATGGCAATATAATTAAATTCTGGGCAGTTCATACCCTAAATATAACATAACCATACGTACCTGGTATATTTAGTGATCAAATGCATAATAGTTCTTCCTTTGACAATTCTCAATATGTCAAATATAAGTTCATGATATAAACATATAATTATCAAGTAATTATTAATAAGGTAGACTTATCACAAGTCTTCCAAATGATAATCATAGTATTATCCATGCATAAAAATGCACTCACCTTGACACTTTATGCTTTGTCAATATTCACTAGCCTCACTAAGTTCAACTTTGATCACGTTCCTTTTATCAACTGCTAACTCGATCTTGATTTTGTTCAAAGTCTACAAGTGTATTAAAATACCATAAGTACATTCCAAATTATATGTTAGTATCTTACTAACACATAAACAATATAGGAATAATTTTCCTATAAACACCCTAATATTTTCCAAATATTAGTTTCATGACATAAGTCATTCCATCCCCAATACTTCGTATTTCTTCCAACCTTTACTCAAAGAATGATTTATAACTCATTCTAATATTTATTCCAGCATAATGCTTCCATAAAAATAAATTTTCACTTAACTTCTTAATTTCTTCCAAATTGTCGAATTGGTCCCCAAAATTTCCAAAATTTTTGAATTGGTCCCTATGTTTTACAAACTTCCAAAATAGACCAAATGACATTTTAAAGCTTGTAAAATCATAATTTCAACATTTCCAAATTTATGGAAAATTTTCCATAATTTCCCCTAATTCTATCAAAATGCTGAAATCACCCTTATACTTTTCCATGTTTCCAAATTAGTCCACTTAACACTTAGACATCATTTCCAGCCTTCACAATCATTCCTAACTCAAAATCAATCGAACTTCAACTTTTCTACTAAAACCCTAACTTTGAACAATTTAGGGTTTAGCCATTTCCATGTAGCTTCAATCATCATACAAGCTTTAATATGATTCTACAACATCATATTCATCAAAAACTAACCCTATTTCATCCTAAAACAACATCCCCTTTATCCTTCAAAGTCACAAAACCAAGGTTCTAAGCAAGGAAAGCATGGACAATTCGTACCAAAAGATAGAGAATTTCATGTAGATTAATTTCATGTTTCATGCCTTCATCAAAATTCCAACTAAATAAGCTTGAAAATCAAGAAGAAAAATTTTTCTTCCTTACCTTGGGGTGTTCAAAACTTGGCTGAAATTGGGGGAGAAATCTTGAAATTTCTTTTCCTTCCAATTTAGCCACTTGCACTTAATATATAAAAATGAATTAAGAATTCATTTTTAAAGTCTAATGACCTTTTTACCCTTGCAATCCAAAGCTCCATATTAAACCACGTGTCTACCTACCAATCCAAGGGACCAAAACAATCCAAGGAGTTAGTGATTACCAACTTTTCCCTTGCCATCATCAAAAATTACCATCTTGCCATTTTTCATCCAATGGCTAAGATTAAACATGGAAAAGTAACCTTTGATCCAATGGTCCATATTAATTTTTATTAAAATAAGACATGGAAATGACCATTCTATCTTTGCCTTTTTTTAATAAAATATCTCCTAAAATATCTCCTAAAAGATTTCTCATTTATTCGATTAAATCTAATTATCTAGATTTTTCCCAAACTTCAAAACTTTATAGCTCTTAATACAAACCCCGTATATAAAATCCAAGTAACATGAAAATGCCACTCTTGGGGGTGAACTATTCATTTTCGGGACTAACATACATAACTTTTGAAAATTACAACTTAGCCCCTAAACTTTTTGAAATTTACACTTTAGCACCAAACTTTTGAATTTTTACATTTTGGTCACCAACTTTTCAAGTCTTACATTTTGGTCACTAACCAAAATTTGAGGTATTACAATTCTACCCCTTAAGAAAATTCATCCTCAAATTTTCCTAAGTACTAGATTGAAAAAAATGCGGATACTATGTTTTCATTGATTCCTCAGGTTCCCAAGTAGCTTCCTCTACTTTGTGATTTCTCCATAACACTTTGACTAGAGGAATCTTTTTATTTCGTAACTATTTTCTCCATGAGCTAATATCCTCACAGGTTCTTCCTCGTATGTTAGATCTTGTTGAATCTCGATTTCTTCTGGTGTAATGACATGCGAAGGATCTGATCGATGCTTCCTCAGCATGGATACATGAAAAACATCATGGATCTTACTCATCTCGGGTGGTAACGCTAATTGATACGCCACTGGACCAACCCTTTTTAGAATCTCATAAGGGCCGATAAATCTTGGACTAAGTTTGTCTTTTCATCCAAAGCGTAACACTTTCTTCCAGGGTTATACCTTTAAAAAATACTTCATCTTCGACTTCAAACTCAATGTCTTTTCTTTTAAGATTTGAGTAAAATTTTTGTCTGTCGGAGGCAGCTTTGAGATTTTCCTGAATAATTTTTACCTTGTCTTCCATTCTCTGAACAAGATCCGGTCCAATAGCCTTTCAATCCTCAAGCTCGAACCAATTTAATGGTGTTCTGCATTTCCTCGCATATAATGCTTCGTAAGGAGCCATTTTTATGCTCGATTGATAACTATTGTTATATGTAAATTCTGCCATGTTTTTCCCAAGAACCCGGAAAGTTTATTACACACGCTTTAAGCATATCCTCCAATACTTGGATAGTTCTCTTCAACTACCCGTCCATCCGGGGATAAAAAGTAGTACTAAAATGTAATTTAGTTCCCAATGCCTCGTGTAAGGCACTCCAAAATCTTGATGTAAACCTAGGATCCCTATCCGATATAATAGACATAGGAATACCATGCAATCTAACAATCTCCTTAATATATAGTTCCACCAGCTTGTTCAAGGAATAATCCGTGCGAAATGGTATGAAATGTGCTGATTTAGTCAATCGATCCCCGATCACCCAGATTGCATCCTTTTTACTTGGTGTCAAAGACAAGCACATTACAAAATCCATAGTAACTCTTAATTCTCTCTATCAAAGTTGGCTTTATTTGAAATTCTGCCACTAGTGCACCATTTTCCTGTATTTTCAATTGGGCACTCAAGGCAGAAAATGTTATCTGGTTAAGTGCATCAGCTACCACATTAGCCTTTCCCGGATGATAATCAATAATTACATCATAATCATTGATTAATTCTATCCATCTTCTCTACCTCAAATTTAGCTCATTTTGGGATAACAAGTACTTCAAACTTTTATGATCAGTGAAAATATAGCATTTTTCACCATATAAGTAGTGTCGCCAAATTTTTAGAGCAAACACCACTGCAGCCAACTCTATATCATGAGTAGGATAGTTTCTCTCATGAGTTTTGAGTTTCCGTGAACCATAAGCTACCACATTTCCTTCTTGCATCAGCACACATCCCAAACCATTATGGGATGCATCGCTATATATTACAAATTCCTTTCCAGGTTCTGGTTGTACTAGAACATGAGCTTCTATCAAAACCTTCTTTAGTTGATCAAAACTTTCTTGACATTCTTCCGTCCAGACGAACGACACCTCTTTTCTTAACAGCTTGGTTATCAGAGAGGCAATCATTGAAAAATCTTTCACAAACCGCAGATAATAACCAGCTAATCCCAAAAAGCTTCTCACTTTGGAAATATTCTTAGGAACTTTCCACTCAAGGATTGCTTGAACCTTTTTGGGATCAACTCGAATTCCCTCGGCTAAAACTACATACCCAAGGAAATTTACTATTGATAACTAGAATTCACACTTTGACAACTTTGCGTACAACTTCTTTTCTCATAAGATCTGGAGAACTACTCAAAGATGAGTATCATGCTTCTCTTGGGTTTTAGAATAAACCAATATGTCATCAATAAATACTACCACAAATCAATCCAAATACGGCTGGAAGATTCGATTCATTAAATCCTTAAAAGCTGTTGGTGTATTTGTAAGTCCAAATGGCATTACTACAAACTTGTAATACCTATATCTGGTTCTAAAAGCTATCTTTGGGATATCTGTCTCCTTAATTTTTAATTGATGATACCCCGATCAAAGATCAACCTTAGAGAACACTGTTGCTCCCTTGAGTTGATCAAAGAGATCACCAATCCTCGGTAAAAGATACTTATTCCTTATCGTCACTTCATTAAGTTAACGATAATCTATGCATTATCTTATTGATCCGTCCTTCTTCTATATAAATATGATCGAGGCTCCCCAAGGTGATATACTAGGCCGTATAAAACATCGGTCTAATAATTCTTGTAACTGAGCTTTCAATTCTCTAAGCTTAGTAGGATTTATCCTATAAGGTGCTATCAATATTGGTGCTATTCTAGGAAGCACATTAATACCGAAATTCTTCCTCTCAATCAGGAGGTAATCTCGGTAATTCATCCAGAAAACATTTAGAAATTCTTGTACCGTTGGTACATTTTCCAGATTTATTTTTGTTTCTAAGCACTAATCACATTGTTCAAATTATTCGGTCTTTCACCTACAAATACCATCTTTCAACCATCTGGTTTCTTCAAGATTAACCCTTTTATATTTTCCATAAAACCAGCAAGAAATTCTACTATTTGAATCTTTAGAGGACATTTCTTGCATATTCGACTCATTTTGGCACTTTGTCCTATTAGATTGAAGGCAACTACTTTATTTGAATTTGGTTCTATTGGGATATTTCTTTCGAATATTATTTTAGAACTAATGTAGGAATGAGTAGAGCCTAGATCAATCAATGCAAAGATAGGTCCGCCAAAGAGTTCGATCATACCGGCTACGATCTCTACATCATCCTGATCCTCAACAGTTTTGATGTGGTATACCCGAGCTGTAAGCTTGCTCTCTCGATTAGGCGTAAATACAGATGTTCCCAGGTTACGACTGTTATTTCCTTTACCAGCCTGATGTGCTACAACAGGCTGATTTGGGTGAAGTTCTGGATAATGCTTCTTGATATGACCAGCTTGCCCATAATAGAAACGTGCCCCAGTCAACCAGCACTGACCAGGATGCCTTTTGCCACAATGCTCGTATTCTGTAATAGGGAGAATTCTAGAATCTTGAGTACCTGTAGTACTCATCTGGGATTGCTTCAATTTTCCTCATACATACCCCTTCTTAACTAAAGAGGCTGATGTTGTAGGATACTATTGTGGTATTCCTTTACTGCGTTTAAATGATGATGCGGCAAATTAACATCTTGACCTTTTTATGGTCTGAATCTACTTCTATTTTTCCTCAAGGTCAACTTTCTCCAATATATTTTTCCTTGAATTCTTGTATAAAGAATTCCCAAGTAATCCATTCTAGAGGTATTTGTGTAGTTATCACGTTCCACCATACTTTGGCTTGTTCCATCAATAGGGATACTACTCCTTCTAATTTTCCTTGATTATCATAAGGAGTCCTATTTAATATGATCTTTATATCATTTAACCAATAATCGGCAACCATAGTAGATGCATCAGTATCACCCCAGAATTCTGGTGCCCCAATTTTCCTTAATTCCTTTGGGACTAATACTGGTGCCTGCCGATTTAGGATTGCCTCCAAAGACTGCAGAAATAAGCCTTGATCTTGTACCGACATATTTCTTTGTTCCTGTGCCTGTTGCTCTACATTCTGCTGAGCCAATTGCTCTACATTTTGCTGAACCTGAGGTGGATTCTGATTCACCTCATTACTTCTCCTTCGAGCAGGCACATCCTGCTCAACAGCCTGTCGGGATTCTCGATAACCCGGCATCTATTCATGTCACGTTTATCTAAAATAAGTAAGGAGTAATCTATTCAACATTAGGCATCATCACAATCCTACACAATATCAGTAATTTTTAGATATTCAAGTGGCATGTATATAACTCTGACTTTTTACAGATACTTATTTACTATCCAGAACTGGCTAAACCTGTAGCTCTGATACCAATAAATGTAACACCCTTACCAGTATTTATTACCCAATACTAGTATAGAGTGTCACAAGATGTTTAAACTATATTTTATGCTATCCGAACAAGTCAAAAATGACGATTTAATTTTTTTCTTTTTTTTAATCGCGTAAAATTTATTTCCAATTTTTAATCCATCAGATATACCTCGATTTCAGGCAGCAACATGGCAATTTTTAACTATACTATACACTTAACAAAACTGCCTAAAAACTGCATAAAATAAAAATCATTTTGATTACTCTAAAATTTCATTATTATAATCTTACCCGATTTTCGTTACTAGCAATTTCTTTAAACTAGTATCATTTAAATAAAACTCAATATCATATACTAATCACTTATCTAGATATTATTATTACAATCTATATCTAGACTAGTTTGAAAGAAGATACTTTTTATTTATACATGCCAACTAGAAATATCAAAATACATCAAATATGTAATTATCGATACTGCATATATCCCCTTTGATAGTGAGGCCTAACTCTTTAGTCCGAACCGGGTTTTCTACCTACGCGTGAAAAACCATCACACGCTAAGTACATACTTAGTGAGGCATTATAATCATTTAATATAAATCAACATGCTTGAATTATATCAATAATATAATAATCATGCAGTTTGATCACTATTCCTTTATTTCCCTTATGTTAATCAAATATTAACATAATATAATCCAGATTCATAAATCCTATTATTATCCTTTCCATTATCCGAGAATTTACCTACTTTCTGAATTATTTACCATTTATTATCTGAGAGTTCACTTACTCTCTAACTTATTCACCATTTATTATCATTTTCCGAGAGTTCACTTACTCTCTAATTTATTCACCATTTATTATCATTTTTCGAGAGTTCACTTACTCTCTAATTTATTCACCATTTTTTATTATTTTCTGAGAGTTCACTTACTCTCTAATTTTATTCACCATTTATTATCAAATAAATTATTGCCCAACATAGTTTTGAGGACTTGAGTACACGAGTCAAAACCGCACCAAAGTGCTAATAAACCGCACCGAAGTGCTAAGAGACCGCACATAAGTGCTAAAGAACCATACCTATGGTTAATAAACCGCACCAGAGTGCTAAACCGCTGGACTCTATGGCATGCCAACTATACTCTATACCTCAAATACTTATTTGGGCATACTTTCTAATTCCATATTCAATTCATCCATGGAAATATAATTAGATACTAGGCATTTCATACCCTAAATATAACATAACCATACATACCTGGTATATTTAGTGATCAAATGCATCATAGTTCTTCCTTTGACAATTCTCAATATGTCAAATATAAGTTCATGATATAAACATATAATTATCAAGTAATTATTAATAAGGTATTACCTTAATTCTATTATTTTAACCAAAAATCATATTTACTCCCCATCCAAGAATTTATTTCCTATTTGGCCACTTGATTTTGACAATTTGTCAAAATGGTTACTAATTTGATTCAACATCGGTTTAGCATTCTAACATCAATTTCACATCTCCAACATCATTAATTACATAAATACACCTCAATTTCATAAAATTCAGATTCGGTCCCTTAACTTTGAAGCTTGCCGAATTGGTCCTTATATATTTAACTTAGGGTTTTGCTTCCAAACAACAATTAAAGCTTACTAGATCATTAATTCAACATCACAAACCCTAAATTAAACTTGAATCCATAAAACCTAATCATCTTCATAATAATCAAAACATGTAGAACTTAAATCCCAACTCAATATCATGATTTTAACATCATACTAGCTTGATTTCAACTTTAATTCAATCATGGAATCATAAAATCTCAAAAGCCCCAATTTGATCCATAAACCCTAATTTCTTTCTCATGTAAATTCTCATCAATCAAGCATGAATTCCATGAATCATTGATATCAAAAGATAGAGCTTGAAGAGTAGAACAACTTTGTAGTTCAAAAGATTACCTGAAATTTGAGTTTCAGGGCTTGAATCGAGCTTAGAAGTTTTTCTCTTTCTTTCCCTAGCTCTCATGTTTTTTGGGCTGGAAAAGATGAACATTTTATCATCAATCAAGGGCCAAGATTTAATATTCAAATTTCTTCTTCCAAAAATAACCCTTGTAACTTCAAATATTTAAAAATTGCCATCCTTGCCAAATGACTAATTTGCCCTCCAACTAGTCTTTATTTACTAGTTGGTTTCAAAATTGCCATTCCATTAAAATCTAACTAACTTAGTTCCTTCTCAACCGACCACATGTTAATTTATTCATCCAATGGTAAAAAATAAACCAATAAGTTGGTAGTTACAAACTTTACCCTTGTAATTTTTCCAAAATTACGATCTTGCCCTTTTTCATCCAACGGCTCATGTTTAACATGGAAAAATCAACTTAAATTCAAAGGTTCATATTCTTCCAACACAAATAAAATATCTTATACATATAAAATATTATAATCAACCTTGGCTTATCATCCCTCAAAATATCCTAGATATTCGATTTGATTCGATTTTTCGAATATTCTTCCAAACTTTATCGCTTTATAGCCAATAATACAAACTCCGTACGAAAAATCTTAGTAACATGAAAACTTCATTCTTGGGGGTAAACTATTCATTTATGGGGTTAAAATATATAACTTTTGAAAATTACACTTTGGTCCCTAAACTTTTCCAAAGTTTACACTTTAACCCTTAAACTTTTAAAATTTACATTTTGGTCACTAACCAAAAATTGGGATATTACAACTTCTCTTCTGCCAAACGCTCAATTTTCATTAAAAACCAGAGGTGAGAGATCATTTTACTCAGATAATTGATTCTTTAACTTTGATTTACAAAACCTCATTGAAATATTGTGTCTTCTTAGCTTTAAACAAGCCAAATGAGGAAGAAATCACACAAAGGGATAAGGTCCATTACCTCCTCTCTGAATGGTTTTTTATTGATATTCCTAAGTGTTTGATCCTTGATTTATGGTTCATAATCTGATTTTGTGTTTTTATATTAAATTAATTGATTTAATTGGGTGAATTTGATGAAATAGTGAAAGATCCGTATTGGATCTATTTTCCAGTGTTGAAGATTTATTTTAATCATATTTTGGATGTATTATTATGTTGATACGTTGTTTTTAACAATGTAATTATGAAACTCTTGAATCCTTAGTTGTTTAGGTTGTTAGATTTGTGTTTTTGTAGAGTTGTGGTGGCTGTGTAATTGCTTGGAGTATTTGGATGAATTAATCCTGTTTTAAGTGTTAATTGATGATTATGGGAGTGCTAGATTGTTAGATTGTGGCTGGGTTGTGTTTGGAAAGGATTAGATGATTATTTCGGTTGTTGTGGTTGGGTAATTTTGAGAGGATTGTGGAAGTCCGTGAGGATTTGTTGTTGCAGTGTTTTGAATGTATCGAGATGCATTATCTGAAAGGGATTGGTGAAGCTTTAGAGGCTTTAGACGCTTTATTTCGTATCGGTGAATCATGGTTTTGCGTATTGGTGAGTGAGAGCATGGATTCCAGCTTTGGAATGTTTTAAAGGTGGTTTATGGGAGTTTAAAATGAGCTTAAAACTCTGGTTTAAACTCAGAAGTAAGTAAAATGTGGTTTTCTCTCTCGGTTGTGCTAGTGTAAAATGATTTTTATGCACTTGTTTTGATTTACATTGTGCCTACTGTTTAAGCATGATTTATAGTATTTGAGATACTATTTCTAAGCATGAAATGCTGAAGGGTGCACATGGTAAGTGATCCTTGTAAGTATATGGTTTATACTTGTGGTGTAAAGCATGGTTGTTGCTTTGGAAAATTGGTTTGGGTTAATTCTTGTTAAAAACGGTGAGGTAAATGGTAAATGGTTAATTATATGGGAAAGTGATGTGGTTTTAAAATTGTTATCGGATATAGTTGGCCGGCCATAAGATTGATAGTGCACTATAATAAGTCGCCTTGGATGTTAAGGAGTTTAGATCCGTGTACCAAAAACTCCATCCAAGTTCCCTAATGGTAGAGGGGTTATACAGTATTGTAAACTTTATTAGTGGATTAAGCATCTAACCGAGGTAAGGGGTTGGTGTCCCTTTGGGTTGAAAGTGTACTTGGTTGTTTAGGTACCGCGATTGTGATTGTATCGCTATTTCTGGTTGAGATGGCTTGAAATGTTGGGAAAACACTTGTTGAATCCGTGTATCCGATGAACTATTTTGGTAAAGAAACTTGGTTAATGATCACTTGTGAGCCAATATAATTGTTGATGTATCATTGAAAGGTTTATGTTGTATAGTGTGATTTATACATGTTTACTGTTTAAGCTTTGCATATGGTTGTTATGCATGGGAAGGCTTAAATCGAGGTTGAGCAATGGGATTTGTTGTTGATTAATGATACATGTTGCATATGGGTTAATATGCTGGTTTTTAAAGATGTTAAGTGCATGGTTTTCAAGGCATGATAATGTTTTAAAAAATTATTAAAATGGGATTTCAATGCAATGTCAAGTAATTGTTTTAATGCATTGATGGTGTGTTATTTTTGAGCACTCCTCACTAAGCCTAGTGTGTTTACGCTCTCTTTGTCCATCAATGCAGAGATTTAAAAGCTTTGAAGGCAGCGGGAAGCAAGGGATCACAAAAAGATTCGTTAACCAAAGTATGTTTTTGGTATTGACTATAAGTAATAAGGGCAATGAGAGTTCCGTTGTTGTTTTGGGAGGTGTTTTGTTAAACTCCCTATTTGAGCAATTTTGTTTTGTTGCTCATGGTTTGTAAATGGCCATTATTGATTGTTTGTGGTGATGGTTTGAAGTTTCAAGCTTTGCTTGATTGGTTTTCTAGGAAGGTTGCCACTAGATTTACAATTGAAGTTTGATGCCTTGAATGGATGTTGAAATTAGGTTGCCTTGGTGTGGTTTGATCCTTGAATATGTTGGTTGTGTGTTAGGATGTTTTGGATTGTTCAAAAGCATGTTTAACCAGTACGGGTGTTCCTAGTTCGGTACGAGTAAGCCATTCTAGGCTTAGTGTACCGATATGCGGGCAACTGTTTAGGTACAGGTCTAGGCAATTTTGGCTAGTGTTTCGGTACTCAGAGAGGCGTTTCGATACGGTATAGTGTTTTCTAGAAGGGTGTTTCGATACAGGAGGACGTATCGGAACAAAAATTAGCTACTGGAATTCTGGGGTTTTAAAACAAGAAGGCGTATCGAAACACCCTTGACCGTACCAGTACGACGGTAGTTAAATCGATTATTTGGAATCTCCTGAAGTTCTGTTTTCTTACTTTTTGGTCCATGAATATTGTGGATGCAATTAAATGAGATTGGATGATCTTTTTGACTTGATTTTCAACATGTGAGCATGAAACCTGCCTAATTAAAGGTTGCTAATTTAAAAGTGAGTTAAGACCCTGTAGTTTTTTAAAAATTGTAATATAGTCCCTAAATCTCAAATGTGATCAATTGGATGTCAATTTGATGCCGATTGAGTTCGGTTTTCACCAGAGATCAATATGTACATGTAGGATAATAATTTTGTATCTAGATAAGATAAAAAATGGGCGTGTTTCGGGTTTTATCTTCCGGGTTTACTTTGCTAAACCTAATGTAGCTCTCCCAGTTTGGTCTTGCGACTAGGTTGGGTCGAGCGGTTACATTTGGTGGTATTAGAGCCAGGTTTGCGATAGTTGGGAGTTGGTTTGATTGTTGTGATGTTATTGTGAGTTGTTATCTGATGTTTGATATACACGGTGATTGTAATATGCATGGTGGTTGTTGTATACCATGTTGGGGAAATTTGGGAAACCCATTGCCTTATTATTATTGCCTGAGTTGTTATGATTTTGAAATGGAAGTCTTGGATCATTGCTTAAAGCTGGCCCAATTGTTTTGTATTTGAATGATTATCATGCCTTAGATATATTGTTAGCATGATGGGACCTAAGAGAGAGTTACGATCTGGTATGATTGTTATTGCCACTGGGTAAGAAATCGAGGAGAATGTTATACCTCCTAGAGGGTTTCCACCGCCCTCACCTATTCCACCTGAGGTAGTGGAGCAAGTAGCACCTGCGCCAACTAGGCCAGGGATGGGTGATATGGCATCCCTGATACAGGCCATGACCAGTGCTTTTCAGGCAGCAATTGCTGGTGTTCATGTGTCAACACCACCAGTAGTTGGTCAAGGTTTGCCGTTAAAGTATCTTCGTAGTCTGGGCAGAGTTGAGTTCTAAGGTTTATCACCTAAGGCTTCTGAATGATGGTTGGCTAGTACTGAGAGGATAATGGGCCAGATAGGCTATTTTGTTGCCCGTAAGCTGGGTTGTGCTGTGTCCCTGTTACAAGGTGATGCGTATACATGGTGGACTACCACGATATACGGTATGGTGACCGAGGATGTAACCTGGGAGTTCTTTTGTGGTGCTTTATGGAAAAAGTACCTGGGAGTTCGATATCAAGACGATAGGAAGTGTGAGTTTATGGCTTTGTTGCAGGGTAGTATGTCTGTTGTTGAGTACGAGGTGCAGTTTGTGAGGTTGAGGCAGTATGCACCCGAGTTAGTTCCTGACGAGCGTATGCGATGTGATCATTTCCGCTATGGGCTTGTGCAGGAGGTCAAGACATACATGCTTGCTACTGATTACACAAATTTTGATGTATTGGTTTCACGAGCTAAGGATGTTGAGCAAAATCTGGGTATGGCTTCTAGGTCTTAGGGCTTTAGCTCTGGTAAGAGAGCGGCCGATTCTAGTTTTGGCGGTGGTTAGGCCAAGAGACACCGTGATCAGAGGTTTCGCCTAGAGTCGAGGTGTGGTGAAGGTGCTGTTGGACGTGGAGTCCAAGGGCAAGGTGCCCAGGTTAGAGCTCCGTTTAACACCTGTTGGGTTTATGGATCCTGAGATCATCTGAAGTGAGATTGTCCGCGTTTGGCCAGGGAGGGTCAGGCACCTGTGCCTGTTATGGCCAATGCTTGTTGGAGTTGTAGGTCTAGCGACCATCTTAGACATGATTGTCCTTTGTTGACTAGAGGTGGGTAGGGTGCTACACCTGTTGTTGCTCTGCATAGAGACCGTGGTCGTGGCTATGGACAGTTTCAGCGTAGATATGGTGCCTAGAGGACTGTGGCTCATACCGTTGCTATCTAGCCTGAGGCAGGTGGACCGGCTAGGGTGTATGAGCATTGAGAGGGTTGCAATAACACCGATGTGACTACCAGTACATTCTCTTTACAGTCTTTGCCGTTGTATTCATTGGTTGATTTTGGTTCTACCCAATCATACATCTTGAGTGAGCATGCACAGTTTCTTGACATACCTGTTGAAATTCTTAATGTGGGTGTTAGAGTGACTAGTTCTGTTAGAGAAACGGACGTGGTTAGGAAGTTGTATCGTAGGTTTCCGCTGATGATTTACGGATATGAGTTTGCCGTAGACTTGATGGAGTTGCCATTCTATGGTTTTGATGTGATTTTAGGTATGGATTGGTTAACCGAACATAGGGTTGTGGTGGATTTTGAGACCAAATAGATATCCTTAAGGTTATCGGATGATTTTGAGGTGGTAGTTGTTGGTGAAAATGCTAAGTTCTTGCCTAATATTGTTTTGGCTTTGAAAGCAAGTCGAATGATGGATTATGGATATCAGGCTTTCTTTGCCTATGTTATGAATCCTGGTTCGAAGGAGTTGAGGGTGCAAGATATTCATAACATATGTGAGTTTCTGGGCATTTTTCTGGAAGAGTTGTTGGGGTTGCCACCAGACTGTGAGGTTGAGTTTAGTATCAAGGTCTTTGCGAATACGGTACCAGTGTTTATTACTCTGTATCGCATGGCCCCGAAAGAGTTAAAGGAGTTGAAGACACAACTGCATGAGTTGCTTGATCGAGGTTTTATTAAACCTAGTATTTCACCGTGGGGTGTACCGGTGTTGTTTGTAAATAAGAAGGATGGTACGTTGCGGATATGTATAGACTATTGGTAATTGAATGAGTTGACGATAAAGAACAAGTATCCTTTGTCGCGGATAGATGATTTGTTTGATCAGTTCAGAGGTGTCTCGGTGTTTTCTAAGATAGATTTGAGGTCTTTGTACTATCAGTTGAAAGTGAAGGATGTAGATGTGCCTAAGACCACTTTCCGTATGAGGTACGGGCATTTTGTGTTTTTGGTGATGCCCTTTGGTTTGACCAATGCACCTGATGCTTTCATGGACATGATGAATCGTGTGTTCTATGAGTTTTTAGATTAGTTTGTGGTTGTATTTATCAATGATATCCTTGTGTACTCTTGTACCGATGAGGCTCATGATAGTCATTTACAAATTGTGCTCCAGACGTTGTTGGCTAACCAGTTGTATGCCAAGTTAAGTAAATGTGAGTTTTGGCTTAGGGAGGTTGTTTTCCTTGGGCATGTTGTGTCGGCCGAGGGAATTCGTGTTGATCAGCACAAGATTAAGGCTGTGGTGAGTTAGAAGGTGCCTAAATCTGTGCCAAAAGTTTAGAGTTTCCTTGGTTTGGCCGGTTATTATCGTAGGTTTGTTGAAGGGTTCTCCAATCTAGCTTCTCCTTTAACCAAGTTGTTGTAGAAGAATGTTCATTTTAAGTGTACGGATGATAGACAACGGGCTTTTGAAAGATTAAAGGAAGTTTTGACACGAGCTCCAGTCTTGGTTCAACCTGAATCAGGAAAAGAGTTTGTTGTTTACAGTGATGTGTCCTATGTTGGGCTTGGTTGCGTGTTGATGCAGGAGGGTAAGGTAGTTGCGTATGCATCTAGATAGTTGAAGGTGTATGAACGTAATTACCCTACTCATGATCTTGAGCTTGTTGTAGTTGTGTTTGCCTTGAAAGTCTGGAGGCATTACCTTTATGGTGAAAATGTGTGGTTTATACGGATCATAAAAGTCTGAAGTATCTAATGTCCCATAAGGAGCTAACTCTTAGGCAACAGAGGTGGTTAGAGTTGCTTAAAGATTATGATTTGTCTACTAATTATTATCCGGGCAAAGCTAACATTGTGGTAGATGCTTTGAGTAGGAAGGCTGATGTAGAGTTGAGAGCTATGTTCGCTCGGTTGAGTGTGACATGTGACTGTGGGTTGATAGCTGAGTTGCAAGTGAAACCGTCCTTGTCACAGTTGATTAAGGAAAAACAACCGCATGATGAAAGTTTAGTGTCGCATGTGAAGGATATCGTGGATTGGAATCCTACAGATTTTTATTATAATGATGTGGGTGTATTGTGTTTTAAAGGTCAAATTGTTGTGCCTGAAGATGAAGAGTTGAGGTGTACCATTCTGACCGAAGCACATGCTAGTCCTTTTGCTATGCATCCCGGTAGTACTATG
Organism: Hibiscus mutabilis; assembly: GCA_019671005.1. Lineage (NCBI taxonomy): Eukaryota > Viridiplantae > Streptophyta > Magnoliopsida > Malvales > Malvaceae > Hibiscus > Hibiscus mutabilis. The sequence continues at coordinate 21,750,410 of CM033746.1, read as the reverse complement.
ATGTATCGTGGTTTGAAGGAGGAGGAGTATTGGGTTGGACTGAAGAAAGATGTGGCTGATTTTGTTGCTCGATGCATGGTTTGTCAGCAGGTAAAGGCTGAGCATCAGTTTTCTTCCGAGTTGTTGCAACCGTTAAGGATACCAGAATGGAAGTGGGAAAGAATCACCATGGATTTTTTGTCTGGGTTGCTTTTGACGCTGACCCAAAAGGATTCCATTTGGGTGATTGTTGATCGGTTTACAAAGTGTGCGCATTTTGTGCCAGTGCATACGATGTATACCTTGGATAGGTTGGCTGATCTGTACATCTCTGAGATTTTGTGTTTGCAGGGGGTGCCCAAGTCCATAGTTTCAGATAGAGATCCGCATTTCAAAGCATGGTTTTGGGTGTACTTGCATCGTGCTCTAGGAACTCGGCTGAATTTCAGCACTTCGTATCATCCTCAGACAGATGGTCAGTCAGAGAGTGTGATTCAGGTTTTGGAGGATATGTTGAGATGTTGTATCATTGAGTTCCAGGGAACGTGGGAAAAATAGTTACCTTTGGTAGAGTTTGCTTATAATAACAGTTATCAAGCAAGTGTACAGATGGCACCGTATGAGGCGTTGTATGGTAGGAAGTGTCGTACGTCTGTGTGTTGGGGAGAAACATCTTTCCATTCCTGATGTAATGAAAAGTATGAATGAGAAAGTAAAGTTGATATGTGAGCGCTTGAAAGCGGCTTCAGATCGTCAGAAATTCTACGCGGATTTAAAGCGTAGGGATGTGGAGTATGCTGTTGGCGACCAAGTGTTTTTGAAGGTGTCACCTTGGAAGAAAGTGATGTGTTTTGGGAAGAAAGGGAAGCTTAGCCTGAGGTTTATTGGACCATACGAGGTTGCTGAGCATGTGGGTCATGTTTCTTACCATTTGAGGTTACCTCCTGAGTTAGAGAGGATTCATGATGTGTTTCATGTTTCGATGTTGCGGAGGTGTCGGTCAGATCCCTCGCATGATATGCCGGTGTAGGATATTGAGTTGAGGCCAGATCTATCTTATCATGAGGAACCGGTAGAGGTTATTGATACCAGCAGTAAGGTTTTGCGTGGCAAGACGGTCGAGCTTGTTAAGGTGTTGTGGAGGCACCGTGGTGGAGGCCACGTGGGAACGCAAGTTGGATATGTTGGAACAGTTTCCGCACTTGTTTCCTCCAGGTAAAATTTCGAGGAAAAAATTTCTTAAGTGGTGGAGAGTTGTAACGCCTTGATTTTGGGCCTAGCAGTTTTGTGGTTGTTAGACGGTCTAGTGGAATGGGTTAGGGATTTGAGTTGAATTCAGGAGTAAATATTTTTTGGTAAGGTAAAAATATGGAAAATGTTTAAAAATCATACTTTAGCGTATGATTAATAATGGTGAAAACAATTTTGGACAATGGGTTTTGGAAGTGTGACATTTTGGTTAGTGACCAAAATGCGATTTTTGAAAACTGGTTTTTAAAGGTGACTAAAATGAAAAGGATCAAATTCTTAGAATCCTTAAGGAGTTGTTTTACCAAGTTTTTGCTGGTGATTTCTCCTATCAATTAAGTCTTTTTAACGTGTGTTTTAAAATTTAATTAAAAGAGAATTTGGTTATTAAAAGTTAGTTATCACTTTAAAGAAATTTGACGTAACTTTTCTTTCAACTTTTCTCTCCACTTCTCTTCTACCAAACACTCAAGTTTTCATAAAAAAACCAGAGGTGATAGATCATTTTAGTCATATTATTGATTTGTAATTGATTCTTTAACTTTGATTTACAAAACCTCATTGAAATCATGTGTTTTCTTAGCTTTAAACAAGCCAACTGAGGGAGAAATCACACAATAGGGGTAAGGTTCGTGATCTCCTATATTAAATGGTTCTTTATTGATATTCCCAAGTGCTTGATCCTTGATTTATGGTTTATAATCTGATTTTGTGTTTTATATTAAATTAATTAATTTAATTGGGTGAATTTGATGAAATAGTGAAAGATCTGTATTGGATCTATTTTCCAGTGTTGAAGATTGATTTTAATTATATTTTGGATGTATTCTTATGTTCATAAGTTGTTTTTAACAATGGAATTTTGAAACTCTTGAATCCCAAGTTGTTTAGGTTGTTAGATTTGTGCTTTTGTGGTGGCTGTGTAATTGCAGGGAGTATTTGGATGAATTAATCATGTTTTGAAGTGTTAATTGATGATTATGCGAGTGCTAGATTGTTAGATTGTGGCTGGGTTGTGTTCGGAAAGGATTATATGATGATTTTTGTTGTTATGGTTGGGTAATTTTGAGAGGATTGTGGAAGTCCATGAGGATTTGTTGTTGCAGTGTTTTGAATGCATTGAGATTCATTAATCCTCTATTTTAATGTGATTAAAACATGGAAGGTTGATCTGGAAGTGATCTGAAAGCTTTGGAGGCTTCGGACTCTTGATTTCGATTCGATGAAGAGGTTTCGCGTACTGGTGAGTGAGAGCATTGATTCCAGCTTTGGAATGTTTTAAAGGTGGTTTATGGGAGTTTAAACTGAGCTTGAAACGCTGGTTTAAACTCAGAAGTAAGTAAAATGTGGTTCTCTCTCAGTTGTGCCAGTGTAAAATGATTTTTATGCACTTGTTTTGATTTACATTTTGCCTACTATTTAAGCATGATTTAGAGTATTTGAGATACTATTTTTAAGCATGAAATGCTGAAGGATGCGCATGGTAAGTGATCCTTGTAAGTATATGGTTTATACTTGTGGTTTAAAGCATGGTTGTTGCTTTAGAAAATTGGTTTGGTTAATGCTTGTTAAAAAATAGTGAGGTAAATGGTAAAGGGGTTATACAGTACCGTAAACTCCCGTTATTGGATTAAGCATCTAACCGAGGTAAGGGGTTGGTGTCCCTGTGGGTTGAAAGTGTACTTGGTTGTTTAGGTACCGCAATTGTGATTGTATCACTATTTCCGGTTGAGGTGGCTTGAAGTGTTGGAAGAACACTTGTTGAATTTGTGTATCCGATGAACTATTTTGGTAAAGAAACTTGGATAATGATCACTTGTGAGCCAATATAATTGTTGATGTATCATTGAAAGGTTTATATTGTATAATGTGATTTATACATGTTTACTCTTTAAGCTTTGCATATGGTTGTTATGCATGGGAAGGCTTAAATCGAGGTTGAGCAGTGGGATTTGTTGTTGATTAATGATACATGTTGCATATGGGTTAATAAGTTGGTTTTTAAAGATGTTAAGTGCATGGTTTTCAAGGCATGATAATGTTTTTAAAGATGATTGAAATGGGATTTCAATGTAATGTCAAGTAATGGTTTTAATGCATTGATGGGTTGTTGTTTTTGAGAACTCCTCACTAAGCCTAGTGTCCTTAAGCTTTCTTTGTCCATCAATGCAGAGATTTAAAAGCTTGGAAGGCAGCGGGAAGCAAGGGATCACAATAAGACTTGCTATCCAATGTATGTTTTTGGTATTGACTATAAGTAATAAGGGCAATGGGGGTTCCGTTGTTGTTTCGGGTGGTGTTTTGTTAAACTCGCTGTTTGAGCAAGTTTGTTTTGTTGCTCATGGTTTGTAAATGGCCATTATTGATTGTTTTTGGTGACGGCTTGAAGTTTCTTTCTTTGCTTGATTAGTTTTCTAGGAAGCATGCCCCTAGATTTACAATTGAAGTTTGATGCCTTGAATGGATGTTCAAATTAGGTTGTCTTGGTGTGGTTTGATCATTGAATATGTTGGTTGTGTGTTAGGGGCATGTTAGGATGTTTTGGATTGTTCAAAAGCATGTTTAATCAGCAAAAATGGACATTTCAGATCCAGGCGTACCAGTACGGGTGTTCCTGTTTCGGTACGAGTAAGCCATTCCAGGCTTAGCATACCGATACACGGGCAACTGTTTCGGTACGAGTCTAGGCAATTTTGGCCAGTGTTTTAGTACTCGGGGAGGCGTTTCGATACGGTACACTACTTTCTTTAAGGGCATTTCGGAAATTAGCTATTGGAATTATGGGGTTTGAAAACAATAAAGGCGTATCGAAACACCCTTGTCCGTACCGGTACGGCGGTAGTTAAATCGATTATTTGGAATCTCCTAAAGTTCTATTTTCTTACGTTTTGGTCCCTGAAGTGTAATCACTCATTTTTTATCGGGTTTTAGTGTTATTAGTATTATTTTAATGGTAGTATTATTAATAAAAACTTAATAAAAAGTCAAAAAAATAATATAAAAAAAACAAAAGGAAAATGGGTGGTTTTGGGATGACCACGTCACCCTTAACCACCCCAATTGCCTATATAAAGGCAAGGGGGCAGGGGCAATTTTCACGCCCAAAAAATTGGCCAAATTGCCATGAAATTGGCTCCCCAATTGGGGCTGGCCGGGTTGGGGGCAGTGCCCTCGGCCCCAGTTGGTTCGATCCAACATTCGATCGGGGTCCTATTTTGGATCCGATCTAGTTAATATTTTTGGAGAGGTCGTGGTAGATCTCAGTGGGGTTCAGTTGGGGTTCGTTATTTGAGCTTCTAATTAGGTATATTTTCTTCCCTTTTTATTTGTATTGTAATTTTTATGATTTAATGAAGTATTAGTTAATTTAAAATTGTGCTCTTTTTTAGTTTGTATGTTTAGGTTAGTATTTATTATGTTTTAAATTTATGTTTTATATTAATATTTTATTTATGTTAGATTTATTTTTTATGTGTTAGATTAATATTTATGAATGTTAGTATTTTATTTATGTTAGATTTGTTTTTATTTATAAGTTAGATTAATATTTATGTATGTATGTTTTAGATTAGTATTTGTTTATGTTTTAAAATTTATGTTTTAGATTAATATTTTATTTATGTTAGATTTATTTTTATTTATGAGTTAGATTAATATTTATGTATGTATGTTTTAGATTAGTATTTTATTTATATTAGATTAGTATTTTATTATGTTAGTATTTATTTATATTTTATCGCATTGTATTTATATTCGCCATGTTTTAGGTTGCATAACAGATATATAAATTGTCAATGCGGTGCCCTTTTATCCGAGCGTAAACGGGGCCAGTATCAGGCGTAGTGATAGTGGTTGGGCGTTTACTCTCGAATAACGGGGTCCTTAAAATCTACTCGCACTTATAACCAAATTTTAATATTAATCGTCACTTTAATCCGGAAAGTTTAATTTTAATAAAGCTGTAATTATTAAAGTACCAATTTTGGATGGTGTGGGGGTGCTAATCCTTCCCCATTCGTAACCGACTCCCGAACCTAAAGTTTTCAAAATCTCTGGTTTTATGGTGTTCGGCCAACCTAAGTGGCCGGTGGCAACTCCAACTTCTAAATAAAATACGTTTTTTCTAAAACCCCACGGAATAAACATTTTTATATCCGAAAGACAACAAACACTTCGAGAACGTCTTTTTTTAGCGAGAGGGACATCGCTATAGATGGCGACTCCGCTGGGGACAATTTTTTGTTTTTCGAAAACAAGAAGAGAGTCAAGCATTTTAAAATAATTACCGCTTTATTAATATTAGAAAGTCTGGGTTAAAGTGACTATTAAATTAACATTCGATTATAATTGCGCGTTTATTTTAACGCATTTAAAATATGGCATATAAACCCGTTTTTTAAGTGGGGGAAAATGCTAATGCTTTCGTGGAGATATCGTTCTCCCGTATGGGCCTAGCAAGTACCTTTGGGGCTTGAGTACCTTATGCTTTCGTAAGGATACCGTTCCTTCGTACGGGCATAAGCGAATGGGTCCCCCTGAATTGAACCCGGTTGAAAGGAGCCTATAATGGGTGATGATCGGGGGCCTTGCTACTCTTAGTAGAGGACAACAAGGACAATTCGGGTACCTCCTAGCACCAACACTGCATGTAGAGAACATATAGAAACCCACCCCTTTAGAGCCATGCAGATAACCTTAGGTGTTTTAGATGGGATAAATAGGGTTTTTTTGTTTGTTTACCTTATTTTATTTTATTTGTCCTTTTATTTATGTATTTATTATTTTTATCTGGTACTAACTCATTTTTTGTGTTTTATTTTTATTTTACACATACTTTTGTTGCATTATCATTGCATCCGCATTACATAGAGGCGTTGATTCAAGTGGTTTGCCCGATTAGAAAATCTTTCATCATAGAAAAAAGGTGTCTTGGGAAGGACGATATCGATCCAGTCGCGCGACATCGGTCAGAGATTAATCAACAGATCTGAAGTAACCATTTGCAGAGCAAGCGTGTAGTGCCAAAGTATACACACGAGACCCTGATGGTGGACATACAACGACCTACAATGTGTGTGAATGACTTAGCTACCGAAGCCGCGACTCTCCGACCTTTCGTAACCCCAGACATGGAAGAAGCACCAAGGTTTATCAAGTTGCTCAGAGCTGTCAAGGAGCTAGGAGGTAGAGCTAGGGCTTATGTGTAGAACTTTGTTTTGTAATTAAGACTTTTTGTAATAGAGACTCTTTTTGTAATAGGGACTCCTTTTGTAATATGGATCTTTTTTGTAATCTGGACCCTTTAATTCCCATGAAAATCGTTCGAAAGGGTGATTACCAGCGGAATCAACGCCTTTATTTGCATTCATGTTGCATATCATGACATGGTGTTGATTCAAGAACAGTTCATTAAAAGGCTTTCAAAATAGAAAAAGTATTATTTGCCGGGAACGATAATATTATAGTATCAAGTTAGGCCGAGCAAAGACCAATCGAGAAAGAAGACGGTACGATAGTAAGGCATGTACGACGCAGAAGATTCAGTCAGGGCCGCAGAACCCCAATTTTAAATCTTCACATTTGACCATTTTATAAAAATCTCAGATTTTAATTTAACTCTTTTAAAAAAAATGAAAATATTATTATTTTGCTTTGAATCTTTTTCCCTCATAAAACTTTCAGAATAATAATAGTAAAAAAAAGAAACCTAAAAGTTTCAATTTTTAAGTAAGTTAAGTCTTTTTAATAAAAAATGGGGAAATTTTTTAAACCAAATGATCTTTGCGAATTTTAATTTAAACCCTAAAATTTTTAAAGTACTCCCCTAGGACTGATAGAATCCATCCCTGTTTAGACGTATTATTCGTTTGCACCCAGATCTACAGAAGAAAAGATCTTGTCTGCATTATGCCTGCACTTGTTGATGTCCTTTTCAGAAGCCACAAAAATAAAGATCATGACGTCAAGAGTCCATGGAATAGAATAAGAGGAGAAGACGAGGTCATCCATCATCCTGAAGACGACGCCGAGACGTAGAGCACAGGTTTTGCTTTCCGAAGTCAAGGTCTCCAGAATAAATCCAATTGTTACCTGTAATTCATTATTAAGTTCTGACAAATAGACGTTTTCTCTATTGAAAGTTTTTAAAGACTGTTCAAGAATCAACATCGCATTTGCATGAATTCTTGCATTTATAGGGAATTGATTCCCAAAGTGGTTCCTCAAATCTCAAAAATCGTTCATAATTGGCAAAGGGTCGTCTGGTTAGATATTAGAGGGCACGGATCCAAGGTTTTGTCCAGAGTAAGATCAAAGACAATAGAAGAGGAACCATCTAAAAACTTCAGGTTAAACATGGTAATGAGACACGATACTGGTAATGAGCAAAGTAAAGTGCAAGAGTTGAAAGAAGCAGAGGGAAGAAGTGATGAATCAGATGAATAATTTGACGAAAGGTAAACGATCCATCGAATCGAAAGTAGAACCGATTAAGGATCAGAATAGAAAGTGGGATATTCAAAATTCTACCTCTAAGCCAGCTAAATACGACAAATTGAACCCTTTTGTGATCCGCATTAGTAAACAGGTGGAAGGTATGTCTGAGTTGGGCTTTCAAAAAAGTAGAGCTCGGTCCAGAAGAAACCCGAGAAGCAAGTAATGAAAAGTATATCTCGATTCTTGTAAGGTGCACCGAACTACTATTAATGTTCATCGTGAAGAGCCTTATTACCTTGGTGAAGTTTCTAGAGAAGAGACAGTCTTATCCGAAAGATTACAACACCGTTTAGGAAGTTTGGGTCACAGTATTGAGGTTTGTGGGGCCCTGAGGAACAAGTTTAAGATCTTATCACGATGAGAATTTTGGGTTTCAAAGACGGAGTTCCCCAACTCTATAGTAAGCTAACAATCACCCGAGGGGCAAAGTCGAGGAAGAATCGATATCCAGGACAAAGTTTAAGTAATACCGAAGTGGGTCACTCAAGCGAGTTAAATTTGAAGATCGGAGATAGGGGCATCCCAGGAGAGGGATATTCTTTCGAGTTCATCCAGCTCAGATAAGAGATATATAACTTGGATAAAATTTAATTTGCAGGATGATCACTAGAAGCTTTACTGAGTGTTTAAGAATATCAGATTGGGTCACCTTTAAAGAATAAACGGTGTTGTCCAGTTGAAGGGCGACTCATAATATTGGAAGAAGAGAAACTAGTCAAGCAAGAATCAAGTCAGGCTGTTATTAGGTAAGTTTGAGGAAATTGGGATTAGGTACGACAGTCTCCAAAGATGAGCTACAGAATAACTTAGCCATTAACAAGAGTTTTGGAAACAAGTTTACGACAGAGCAATGACAATCCAACACTCTTCAGTAGGAAATGACAACTTCCAAGTTGCGAAAGACTAACATAGGACAGATGAAGACCCGAAGATCAATATTACTCAAGCAAGTAAGGTGGCTCAATAAGCTGGCAGGCTTAGTCAGAACATGGATCAAGTGTTGGACTACAGAGGCAAGCTGAACGGACTACTGGATGAAGAAAATAGGCACTAAAGCTTATCAGTAACTGTAAATATCTAATGTCTGATATAATGAAACCTTTTGGCCTCAATGAACATTGTTCTATGGGGATCACTTTTGGAATCAATACCTTATTGCATTCATGTTTATATTTTAAGATTGCATTGCTTTGCACGATCCTGGCATGTTTTACATGATATTATCATTACCTTGCATTATTATTACCTTGCATAAATTTTATGAGGAGTAATTCAAAAACCAATTAGGGTTTTATCATGGATAAAAGAATTGAAGACACTCAAAAATCAAGATTCGAGTAGTTAAAAGATGGGCTCGAGAGGAAAAAAGAAAAAAGAAGAAGTTTGATGCCTTTGATGCAAGAAAACTTTGTTTGAACCATGATTTGGTCATTCCTCCGGATTTCAAAGATTCCCAGATTTACACATGATGATGGAACAAGCTACCCCAAGATTCACCTGACCACGTCCTGCAGAAAGATAGAGGGCTACATCGAGAATGAAAAATTGCCGATCCACTACCTCTACGACAGTCTAGCAGGACCTACCGTGATATGGTACAACTATTTGAGTAGAGACCAAGTGTAGTCATGCGGAGAATTAACCGACGTCTTTATGGGCAATACATATATGCTTTAGACCTAGCGCCAAGTTGTCAGTATCTCCAGGGTAGGAGGATAAAACCTGATGAAGGCTTCAAGGAACGTGCTTTGAGGTGGATGCGTTTAGCGACCTAGGTACAACCTCCCGTAGATGAAGAGGAAAGTGACTTCCATGTTTCATGCCACCTTTCATATTTCTGTTTTAATAAGATGCTCGAGAAAATGAAAGCCAGCATTGTGGACTTCGTGACAGTCGGAGAGAGAAACGAACATGCACTTCGGGACCTAAGTTTAAAGACCAGACCTGCCTAAGAGCAGAATGAAAGAAAGAGATAAATGGGTACCACTTTCGAAGGTTCTCGTGATCGTAAGAGAAGAAGACAGGAAGATTCCTCCGAATCACCGAGAAAAATTCCTCGAACAAGTACATATTTAGAGATATTCAGAGTAGTCTATCTCGGACATATGGCCTTATTTGGTCAAGGTATATGTGAGTTCTACATTGAGGCGTTGGGACATAACACAAAGAAATTTAGGGTCGTTAATAGAAAAATCAAGAAGCTGGTTTACGAGGGAGTCATGACAAGAATTGATCCAGCAAGGAAAAACAAGAAAAGTGGCACAAGCCTACACTACAAAGGATCGGAATGAGTTAGTACTCGGGAGGTAGTCCGGAGGTCCCTATGGTATTCCCATCAGTTCACAAAGAAATGCTCAATGCTTTGAAAAAAGAAAAAAGAAGAGAAAAAACTCTCAAACAGATAGTTTTAGAATTAAAAATCACATTTCCATTTAGAAAAAGCATTTTTACATTCTTGATTCTTTAAACATTTTATTTTTATAGGGTAGTTTTGTTCTCTCATGTGCATATACACGCATTTTTGAATGGACATATGTATATATCATTTCTATACCAGGTCCTCGAATTTTGAATGCAACAGTACATTTGCTTCAGATCCAAAGATTAACTCTAAGTTGCATATATTTAGAAAAGATTGAATGTTGTGGGGATACTGTAAATACGGGTATCTGCTAGTTTACTTAGGCCAACAGAGGAACAAAGCAAGTGTTTAGACAATGGGAAGTTCCCATTTTAAGAATTTATCTTCTTAGGCACTTGTCATTTAAGATCCTTGAAACGAAAGTTGACCTAAACCTCTACCCCCTGAAGGCATTCTCAGGACATCTGTGAATTTGACAACGAATGATATTCTTTTACTTTACCAGAAGACAGAGATGAGTCCAGACAGATTGGATACGAAGATCGGAAAATCATCAGAAGAAAGTGGTTGAAAACAAGGATATGTCCAAACGAAAAACCAAAGAAAAGAAGAGAAATGGTAATCAGAAGGCCGAAGCAATCCAGATCGAGTAAATATTAGAAGAGCTGCAGAGAGGCAAGTAACTTCGAGCAGAAGATATCATCAATACCCAATATAGATACGTGTTGATTCGAGGATACATTTATAGACTCGAATAAGAAGAAAGAGATTCAAGGCTAAAAACCCAAAATGGGTAGTCTAAAACAAAAAAAACAAAACAAAAAAAAGAAGAAAATAAAAAGAAAATAAAAAAATAAGAAAGAGAGAGAGAAAAAAAAGAAAAAAATAAGAGGAAAAAGGAAAAGGAAAAAAGAAAAAGAAAGAAAGAATATTGTACGAGACTTCAACTATGAGCAACAGACACAAGGAATCCACATTTCAAGTAAATATCAGTTTTGAAAATTAGTATAGAAGCTCGAATTGAAGCCAAGTCAAGACAAGTTGGCCTGAAGATTGCCAATTTCGAAAAAGGAAATGACCTCTAGGGTGAAAACCCAAAAATGGGCAATCTAGAGTGATCCTGAAAATGAAGAAAAATAGTAGTCTGCCTGAGCATGCTGGCATCAATATCCAACCAAAATAAATTGATCGGAAGGTACAGAAGAAGGAAGTGAACTCTAGGGTAAAAACCCAAAAATGGGCATTCTAGAGCGATCCAAGAGAGAAAGTGAAAAAAGAAGAGAAAAAAAGAAAGAAATAATAACACTTCATCTGGGCATGCCAATCACAAGAATTCCAAGAAATGTATTCGTAGTCTTTCATTCAAGAAATCTCAGTTTCGAGGAGTATTGGAGGATCAAACATTATTGAACAGAAAACGAACATCAGTACATAGCCAGAATGCAAGGCAGCCTACAGTAAAAAGAAAGGAAATGAACTCTAGGGTGAAAACCCGAAAACGGGCAGTCTAGAGTGATCCAAAAAAATTGAAGGAATAATGAGCATATCCAAGTTACACAAGTACAGAAATATTGTTTCACTTAACCATAAACCAAAGACCTACATTACAAGCCCTTAAAGTCCATTCTGGTCATCTATAGATATCCAAGTTGAATGAGAATGTCTTCAGATTTCATTCCGCCTATAAGGGTTAACTTTGCTTCAAGGAACGTCAAACTTCAAAGTGCTTGATCGACACCCAAATGAGGGAAGGATGGGGAATGGTGAGATAGTGAGATTAAGAGAGCCACCTTAAACGGGGTAGAAACTAGGTAGAGTTGTTCCTCTCAAAAGCGTATTAGACCAGAAGAAACTATACATTGGCATATATCTCCACAATGGTCAAGATCTTCTAAATATGCGCTTCATTAGAGTTGATCTCTGGTAACTTGAAGCAGATGCGCTATGGTGTTTGATATTTTGGGGGCAAACATGTTTTAAAAGGTTTGACATTTTCTCCCAAAGTTTTGATGTTTACCATTTCCCCCAAACATTAGTTTTTAAAATGTTTGGCAATATACTTCGAATTTTGTTTAACACTCTTCAAACATTAATTTTTTTTAAAAAAAGGTTTGGTCCTTAAAAAAAGAAAAATGATGTTTACCATTTGTTCCAAACATTGTTTTCAAAATGTTTGGTATCCCCTCCAAGTTGTGATTTTCAAAATGACTGTTATCTTTTCAAACAATCATTATTTTTTGAAATATACGCAAGTAAATTGCCTTTTGCATTACTTTAAAAATGAATGATGATGAGATTTAAAGTATAGGGACCAAGAGTTAGTTCCCGTCGAAGTGCTACGAGAAGATTAAGGATGAGCTCATGGGATGGAAGCATTTTGGCTCACCCTGGTGAATAGAAATAAATCAAGGCTCTGTATGATGGGTCAGAAAATTCAAAGCAGTGGAGCCCGTGGTTGAATGGGGCAACGCCAAGCGAAGAAGATGACAAGGGTTCTTATAAGAATAATATAAGAACTAGAGGATCATTTATGAAGACGGGTGATAACCCTGAAGACAAGAAAGCCTTCCGCATAAAAGGTTTAAAAGCAGGTTCAAATGAGGATTTAAGAGCATACAGTGAAGCAGTAAAGAGATGAAGAAATATGAGGAACTACCTTTTAGGGTGTAAGACTTTAGAACAAAAAAGGGCTGAAAGAAAAAAGAAGGAAAAGAGAGAAAGAAAGAGAAAAAGTGAAAAAAGAAAAGAAAAAGAAAATGAGAAGAGAGAAAAGAGAAAAAAAGAAAAAGAGGAGAAAGAAAGCATTACATTGCATGCATCATATAGATAGGGGCATGTTAATTTTTGCTTGGATAGGTACTTGAAGAATTATCAAAGAGTATTAAGAAGTGGATTTCATTAAAGAAAGGTCGGTAGCCATTTTTGGCGTGAATCCCAAAATTTGAAGAAGGTTTGGCAACCATTTTAGGCATGAGTCCCCAAATTTGAAGAAAGATCGATAGCCATTTTTGGCGTGAATCCCCAAATTGAAAAAAAATTCGGCAGTTATAGCAGCGTGAGTCCTAGAAGATTGGCGGCCATTTTCGGCATGAGTCCCTAAATTTGAAGAAGTTTTGGCGGCCATTTTTCGGCAGTCCCCAAATTTGAAGAAGGTTTAGCGGCCATTTTCGGCGTGAGCCCCCAAATTTGAAGAAGATTTGGCAGCCATTTTCGGCGTGAGTCCCCGAATTTGAAGAAAGTTTGGCAGACATTTTCGGCGTGAGTCCCTAAATTTGAAGAAAAATCGGTAGCCATTTTAGGCGTGAATGCCCAAATTGAAGAATGATTTCGACAGCTATAGCAGCGTGAGTCCTAGAAGATTGGCAGCCATTTTCGGCGTGAGTCCCCAAATTTGAAGAAGGATCGGTAGCCATTTTCGGCGTAAATCCCCAAATTGAAGAAAAATTTTGGCAGCTATAGCAGCGTGAGTCCTAGAAGATTGACGGCCATTTTTGGCGTGAGTCCCTGAATTTGAAGAAGTTTTGGTGGCCATTTTTTGGCGCGAGTCCCCGAATTTGAAGAAGGTTTGGCGGCCATTTTCGGCGTGAGCCCCCAAATTTGAAGAAGATTTGGTAGCCATTTTTAGCGTGAGTCCCCAAATTTGAAGAAAGTTTGGTAGCCATTTTCGGCGTGAGTCCCCAAATTTGAAGAAAAATCGGTAGCCATTTTCGGCGTGAATCCCCAAATTGAAGAAAAATTTCGGCAGCTATAGCAGCGTGAGTCCTAGAAGATCGGAAACCATTTTCGGTCTGAGTCCCCAAATTTGAAGAAAGATTGGCATCCATTTTCGGTGTGAGTCCCCAAATTTGAAGAAAGATCGGTAGCCATTTTCAGCGTGAATCCCCAAATTGAAAAAAGATATCGACAGCCATAACGGCATAAGGCCCGGATGTTAGATCCTTCAGGTCATCGGTAAGTCCTTCGGGCACAATGTTAAGTCATTCGAGCCACCAGTAAGTCTTTTGAGCATGGTGATAAGTCCTTTGGGCCATTAGTAAGTCATTTGGGCATGATGCGGCAATCTTAAGTAGCGTAAGTCCAAAGATATCAACAGCCTTGTTAAAAAAACGAGATAGAAAAAAGAAGAGAAGAAAAATGGAAGAAAAAGAGAAAAAAAGAGAGCAGAAAAAGGGGGAAAAAGGAAAAAGAGAAAAGAAAAATCGAAGATAAAGGTTCTATATAGGAAGGGCCTATATTTTCAAGCTCCCGTAGCGAGAGGTTCTATGTAGGAAGAATCCGTCGCTCCGAGGCTTCAGGAGCTGAAAGTTTTATATAGGAAGGGCTTGCAGCTCCAGGGTGAAGACTAGCAGTCCTATATAGGAAGAACTCCCAGCCGAAGGAATTCACCCATGACACATAAGGTTTTATATAGGGAAAACCCGTTGTATTGAAGGCGAAGAGTCCTATATAGGAAGGGCTCCGAGCTTTACTGTCTTAGAGTGAAAGGTTCTATATAGGAAGAGCCTGTAGCTCCGAGATTTCAAAAGCTAAAAGTTCTAAATAGGAAGGACTGGCGGCTCCAGGGTTTGAAGACTAGCAGTTCTATATAGGAGGAACTCCTAGTCGGAAGAATCCATTAGTGGCGCAAAAGGTTTTATATAGGAGAAACCAGCATTGAAGGTGAAGAGTTCTATATAGGAAGGACTCCAAGCTTTACCGTCTCAGAGTGAAAAGTTATATATAGGAGGGACTCGTAACTCAAGACTTCAGAATGAAAGGTTCTATATAAGGGTGACCTATAGTTCCGAGATCAGAAGGTGAAGAAGTTCTATATAGGAAGAACTTACAAGCTTGAAGATTCAGCTAAGGAAGAGCGGAGGGTTCCAGAAGAACACATGATTCCGAAGCCAAAGACAAGAAAATAGGTCAAAAATGAGTGCTTTTGATCTTTGCTTTGTCCTCGTTTCACAAGAACAAGCAAAGAGGGGCAACTGTAATCACTCATTTTTGATCGGGTTTTAGTGTTATTAGTATTATTTTAATGGTAGTATTATTAATATAAAATTAATAAAAAGTCAAAAAATAATAATAAAAATAATATAAAAAAATTAAAAAGCAAAAAAAAAAGGAAAATGGGTGGTTTTGGGATAACCACGTCACCCTTAACCCACCCCAATTGCCTATATAAAGGCATGGGGGCAGGGGCAATTTTCACGCCCAAAAAATTGGCCAAATTGCCATGAAATTGGCTCCCGGGTTGGGGGCAGTGCCCTCGGCCCCAGTTGGTTCGATCCAACATTCGATTGGGGTCCTATTTTGGATCCGATCTAGTTAATATTTTTGGAGAGGTCGTGGTAGATCTCAGTAGGGTTCAGTCGGGGTTCGTTATTTAAGGTCCTAGTTAGGTATATTTTCTTCCCTTTTTATTTGTATTTTAATTTTTATGATTTAATGAAGTATTAGTTAATTTAAAATTGTGCTCTTTTTTAGTTTGTATGTTTAGGTTAGTACTTATTATGTTTTAAATTTATGTTTTATATTAATATTTTATTTATGTTAGATTTATTTTTTATGTTTTAGATTAATATTTATGAATGTTAGCATTTTACTTATGTTAGATTTGTTTTTATTTATAAGTTAGATTAATATTTATGTATGTATGTTTTAGATTAGTATTTGTTTATGTTTTAAATTTTTGTTTTAGATTAATATTTTATTTATGTTAGATTTGTTTTTATTTATGAGTTAGATTAATATTTATGTATGTATGTTTTAGATTAGTATTTTATTTATGTTAGATTAGTATTTTATTATGTTAGTATTTATTTATATTTTATCACATTGTATTTATATTTGCCATGTTTTAGGTTGCATAACAGATATATAAATTGTCAATGCGGTGCCCTTTTATTCGAGCGTAAACGGGTGATAGTGGTTGGGCGTTTACTCTCGAATAACAGAGTCCTTAAAATATACTCGCACTTATAACCAATTTTTAATATTAATCATCACTTTAATCCGAAAAGTTTAATTTTAATAAAGCGGTAATTATTAAAGTACCAATTTTGGGCGGTGTGGGGGTGCTAATCCTTCCCTATTCGTAACCGACTCCCGAATCCAAAGTTTTCAAAATCTCTGGTTTTATGGTGTCCAACCTAACTAAGTGGCCGGTGGCGACTCCAACTTCTAAATAAAATACGTTTTTCTAAAACCCCACGGAATAAACATTTTTATATCCGAAAGACAACAAACACTTCGAGAACGTCTTTTTTTAGCGAGAGGGACATCGCTACATGAAGTTCTAAAGGTTGGTCAAGTAAAAGCGAGTTAAGACCCTACAATTTTTCTAAAATTGCAATATAGTCCCTAAATCTAAAATATGATCAATTGGATGTCAATTCGATGCCCGGTTGAGTTGGGTTTTCACCAGAGATTGGTATAAACATGTAGGATAATAATTTTATATCTAGATAAGATAAAAGAAAAAATGGGCGTGTTTCGGGTTTTATCTTCTAGGTTTACTTCGGTAAACCTAATTAGCTCGCTCGGTTCGGACTTGTGACTAGGCTAGGTCGAGGGGGTTACATGTTATAGCATGGAGATGAAAATGTGGTTTGACTCAAATGGTTTTAAATGCATTGATGAGTGTGTTTAGAGTGTCCCTCACTAGGCATTGTTTGCTTATGCTCTCATTTCTCATCATTGCAGAGAAGTGAGTTCCGGGACAGCAAGCGAGCAAGGAGGAATCCAAGAATCGGATTACTTTCAAGTATGGTTTTAATAAATGAGTTTGTAGTAATAAAGGGCAATGCAACCAAGTTGTAATTGGGAGGGTTGTTTGCTTACTCCCTGTTTTGACATATTCTATTTCGTATTTTAGACTTGTATGAGGTTATATGGTTTGATTTGTGGGTTTGGGATGAGAATTGCATGCTTGGGTAGAGACCATGCCTATAGGTTCTCTTGATTGTTTTGATATGGATTGAATGTTCATCTAGCATGTTTGGATGGTTGTGTAAATGATGTTAAATATGTTATATGATATTTATTTGGTGTTTGAAGCATGTTAGATTGAGCCTAAGTGTCATATGTTTGGCCAAGAGGTCATTACAGGCCCAATCGTACCGATA
The DNA here is from genome assembly GCA_019671005.1 of Hibiscus mutabilis. NCBI lineage: Eukaryota > Viridiplantae > Streptophyta > Magnoliopsida > Malvales > Malvaceae > Hibiscus > Hibiscus mutabilis. Next base: position 21,733,217 of record CM033746.1, on the reverse strand, counting down.
CTGGTTCCCCTGGGATCAGTACATGGGGTCTGATACGGCTCAATTTGGGGAAATAAAAAAGAGGTATCGTATGAGTAGTCATCATATCAGTACGCCCTTGAGAATGTTTATACTAGGATCGGTACACGGGTATCGTACTAGTACGGGCTTTAGCTACTGGAAACCCTTGATTTTGAAATATGCAACGGGGATCGATACTCGAATAACCGTATAGATACGAGTATTCCACGTTAACTCGTACCGATATGGTGCAAGCCTATATCAGTATGGGGTTAGTTAATTCTGGTATTTTCATGCGATATTCTGGATTCTTTGCAATTGGTCACTATTTTTGGAATGCTCAATTAATGATGCTATTCTGATCCAATTTTGATGTAAATTCACACAGAGGCATGTAATGGAACTAATTAATGGAAGGTAACATAAATTTCTAATTTAGTCCTTTAATTTATAGAATTTACATTTTGATCCCTAAAGTGTTAAGTACTCCAATTTTGATTCTTCAGATGTTGTACATCATACCTTAGGGTCAATTAAGCATCTAAGCAAGATAAAAAGGAAAAAAATGGACCGGTTTAGGTTACTAGTTCAGGTTTGCTTCGGCAAACTTAATATGACATCCTTGATTCGGTCTTGGCGGCTAGGCCATGTCAAGGGGCTTACAATTATGCCTTTGTACAAGGCTCTTAAATTGCCAGAGATGTAAATGAGTTGGAAGTAAAAGGATGCTTTGCTTTTCAATAGGGTGCCTTCCATTGCCATGGAAAACTACAAAGGCTGGTGCTTATTGCATGATAACCAAAGTTTTAGTGGGTACATTGAAGATGTGAGGAAAGGATCATAAGAAATCATTGCTTCTTTGAAGGGTGTAGTTGAGTTGCAATGGAGGACAATGGTGGAGGGTCTAATAAAAGGCAAAATTGAGTAATTGTATTGCTTTATGATTGAAACTCCCAAAGAGGTATGTAGCATCCCTTTCCCGTACTGAATACAAGTCAGAGATGTCACATTACTAATGTCTTATCTTATTTTGTCCATATACATTTCATCATCAAAACTGATTAATTCTCTATGGTTTAATTTATTTTCATGCATCATACTCTACTAGTAATTAAATAATTACATGCCCACTAGAGATTATCATAAGCTAGAATATCTTACTGATGTTTTTCAGATTGAAGCATGATTAGCATGCTCAACTCCTCTTCGAGTACTCCGCCTTAACCTATGTGTGAATCAAACACACGCTAAGTTTTTCACTTAGTGAGGCAATAAACAAAATTAATAATAATTAAAACTTATTAAACTTTAAGGCTACATTTATATAGCATGATATATGCTAATGCAGTAACTTTTATGTTGCATTAGTGATAGCTTACTATATGCTAATATCATAATATTTTCTTGTTTGTTCATTTATCATAATATGTCATTAATACCTCAATGCATGAACATATATATATATATATCATGTTACAAGCTAATGAATATGCTTGTTCTATTCCTTTAACATCATATCACTACTTACCATTAATGTTAAACTATTAAGTTTAACTTACTTACCATTTTCATGTCTAATAACATAAGTTACCTCACATGTACTAACATATATCAAAGTTTTTCCTTTGACATGTAACCTATAAAAATCAACATCTCATATACATATGTTAGGCATGGTAAGTCGATTCACTATTCTCAATAAATCTCTTATTTCTCTTTTGAATCATATTAAGATTACTTATATCAATTCTTTATACCTTTAGCCCAAGAATTTTATAGAGAGAGAAACTGAAGTATGCAAGGTCGGTACTCCTTGAGTACTAGTCATCGAAGTGACGATAAACATATAGACACATAAAGTGCCGGTAACATATAGACACATAAGTGTCGACATCATATAGAAACATAAGTGTCAATATCATATAGGCAAATAAGTGCCAGTAAACATATAGATCCGAAGATCGGTGTGTAGCTACACCCAGTCCCAAACTGCTACACCTCTAATGCCGTGCTACTATACTGTAACTCGCTATGATATACTTGGGCAATAATTCAATATCATTACCCTTTTCAATATATCATTCTGTATATGGCATATAACTCATCATTTGTAACTTATCATTAACTTTTAAAATATCATTCTATAAATGATATACATATTATCATCAATATATGATAATAACTTGGCCATATACAAACATAATAGAGTAGTTCATACTCTTCTTTATACCAATTTCTTTCTTTTGCCTTTTTAAGCTTTTCAAGCTTATTAATCTGAATTAATCAATTCATTTATATTATAGCCCAACTTATAACATAGAGAAGTGGCACACATGGCAATGATCATCAAATTACCGAAGTGTAAACAAAAGTACTACTATACTACCATTTGTACCAAGTCTCTCATTCATATAGTTTGGGCATATAATTATAACATCATATATCGTAACATTAATCATATTATCTATGACCACATTAGGGAAACTCATACTTTATTAAATAAATCCATATTTAAATTGGATTACCTTATAATGATAATGTATCATTATTCATATTATAAACATGTAGGCAATCTTACTTTGCTTTTCTTTACCATAAATAGATATATTATGAAAGCATAAGATGCACTCACCTGGGCCATTTATTAGCTTGCCTCACTAAGCTCTATTTGATCCTTTTTTTCATAGTACTTTGAACCTTCTCTTGATTCGGATCCAAACTTCATTAATCACTTGAATGTAAACAACATTTGTTAGATTCAAATCTAACAAATTCTCAAACATGTTATCAAATCTAATCATTCGAATATACAAATTTCCTCTTTCCTTCCTTATACTGTCCAAAACTCATTTTGGTCCTTAATAACCATTTAGAACTTCCATTAACCCTTTTCAAGCTTACCAATTAACCTTAGATACAAAATGTATTATTTCTCATTTTCTGGCAGATTACACTACGTTCAAAGAAATATTTCTATAAAATAATCTACAACTCGGAATTCAATTCCGTTTATTTTGAAAGAAACTAGATTCGACAAGCTTTTCACCCATATAAATTAACACTCAAAATTCAACTTGTACGATTTATGACAAATTTTCAAAGTCAATTTTCAGTGCTAATTTCGGAACAGACTACCATACTTTTTTTTCTGACCTTTCACCACTTAAAAATTCATATCTTTTTACTCGAAACTCGAAATCAGTTTCCGCTTGTTGGACACGAAACTAGACAAACAAATATTTACATTCATATGAAATTTACTTTCTTACCATTTTCTTAGAATTTATGGTGAATCTTCAAACTTACTGCCATAATCCAGTTTTCTACACTACTTCCATAAATAATTCCAAACTTTATACTAACTTCTCCTTACTTCTTTACTTTTCAATTTAGTCCCAATACTTGATTCAAACCATCAACTTATCACCCTTTTTCATCAAATAATTTTTCAACATTGATCCCCCATAATTTTTCCTTCTTTTCGAATTAGTCAATAAAAAGCAAAGATAAGGATTCAAACTTCTTAACTTTGCAATTTAGTCCTCAAATCAACATTACCACTTGAAGTATATTATTTCAACTAAAATTCAGATTTAATCCTTATCAAAAACCTCCTTGCCGAAATAGTCATTTAATTTTGACAATTTGTCAAAATGGTCACTACTTTGATTCAACTTCAATTAACATTCTAACTTCATTTCACATCTCCAATATCATTAATAACATAATTACACTTCAAAATTATAAAAATTTAGATTATTCCACTAACTTTCAGAATTGCCGAAATGGTCCCTATACCTTTAATTTAGGGTTTTGCTTCCAAATAACAAATTCAAGCTTACTAGATCATTTATCCAACATCACAAACCCTAAATCAAACTTGAATCCATAAACCCTAGCCATCTTCATAATAATCAAAATATGTAGAACTTAAATCCCAACTCAATATCATGATTTTAACATCATACTAGCATGATTTCAACTTGAATTCAATCATGGAATCACAAAATCTCAAAAGCCCAAGTTTGATCCATAAACCCTAATTTCTTTCTCATGTAAATTCTCATCAATCAAGCATGAATTCCATGAATTATTGACATCAAAAGATAAAGCTTTAAGAGTAGAGCAACTTTGCAGTTGAAGAGATTACCTGAAAACCGAGTTTCGGGGCTTGAATCGAGCTTGGAAAAATTTTCTCTTTCTTTCCCTAGCTCTTACGTTTTTTGCTGGAAACTTGTTCATCTTTTCACCATTATTTTACACATATAACTATTAAATGAATATTAAATTCATTTTTCCCTTTTTATCCAATGGTTGAGATTGATTTTATCATCAATCAAGGGCCCAGATTTAATCTTCCACTTCCACTTTCCAAAATTTCCCTTATAACTTTTTAAATATTTCAAAATTGCCATTGAGGCCAAATGACCAATTTGGCCTCCAACTAGTTTTTATTTACTAGTTTGCCATTCTTGTAAAAATTCAACTAAGTCTAGTTGAAATCCAACCAACTATAATAAAATATTCATAAAATAGTATTTTATGACTTTTCCATGGCTTTTGGATTAGCCTCTAAAATTCCAGTTCGATCCGATTTTTCGATATTCATAAAATACTTCTACTGTGATTTTACCTTTTCCGAGCTATTGAATTTATTCCAAAAATTCTAAATTTTGATATTCGGGAAATAAACTCTATTATCCAATAAAAAATTCCTTTTCCAAGGACTTAGACTAAATTTTCTTAACTCGGTCTATTTTCCCGATACTTATCGAAAATTTTCATAGAATAAAATCTCTTAGAATTCCTTTATTGATAATCTATACGAATATTCTCTACTCTTAATGAGTCCAAAATATCGATCAGAAACACTTTTATGGGACCTTCCTGGAGGTCACCCGTCCTAATATTTCCCTAGCTTGAGCACGCTTAATAATTTTATTCGATCCAAATTCAGTACCTTTTACTGCATCTTAATTCTTACAACCGATATCAAGGTACTTATTTCAATTCGATTCTCTCTTATACTGAATGAAATGACTTATTGGGAAAATTTACACTTTAGTCCCCAAACGTTTCCAAAATTTATACTTTAACACCAAAAACTTTCAAAATTTACATTTCGGTCACTAGCCAAAAATTTGGGATATTAGAATTCTTCCCCCTTTAAGAAAATCCGTCCTTGAATTTTCAAGCGTACCAGTTTCAAACATTTGCAGATATTGCTCCGTCAATTTCTTTCAATTTCCCAAGTGACTTTTTCAATTTTGTGATTCCTCCTCAGAGCTTCAAATATAATCTCTTAACAGATCAATTCTTTCTTAGCTTCTTTTCTAACCATCTCAGTAGTATCACTACTTAACTTTCCAATTCTCCCTTATATGTACTGACAGTACATACATCTTATAATGAGATACTACTGAGTTATTTTCATCGTAACTTCAATCCTTAGCAGGAGGCTAACTTCCATGCTTATTTCACTGTATCATATCCGCTATGGGTCATTTCTTTACCTCCAAGATTCGTCAATTGACAAAATCCATCATCGTTTTATTTTCCTTATTCTAGTCTCATTCCATCTTATACTAATGAGGAGCAGCAACAAGTTATACAATCAGCACATCAGTAATATGATATCCTAAGGGCATGTATTTACTGTAAATTCATATCAATCTTGGTTTAGCATCCAGAACTGGCTAAACCATTGCTCTGATACTACTAAATGTCGATATCATATAGACACATAAGTATCGACATCATATAGACACATAAGTGTCGATATCATATAGACACATAAGTGCCGGTAAACAGATAGATCTGAAGATCAGAGTGTAGCTACACGCAGTCCCAGACTGCTAGACCTCTAATGGTATGCGACTATACTGTAACTCTCTATAATATAATTGGGCAATAATTCAATATCATTACCCTTTTCAATATATCATTCTGTATATGGCATATAGCTCATTATCTGTAACTTATCATTAACTTGTAAAATATCATTCTATAAATGATATACATATTACAATCAATATATGATAATAACTTGGCCATATACAAACATAATAGAGCAGTTCATGCTCTTCTTTGTATCAATTTCTTTCTTTTGCCTTTTTAAGCTTTTCAAGCTTATTAATCTGAATTAATCAATTCATTTATATCATATCCCAACTTATAACATAGAGAATTGGCACACATGGCAATGAACATCAAATTATCGAAGTGTAAACAAAAGTACCGAAGTACTATTATACTGCCATTTGTACCAAGTCTCTCATTCATATAGTTTGGGCTTATAATTATAACATCATATAGCGTAACATTAATCATATTATCTATGACCACATTAGGGAAACTCATACTTTATTAAATAAATCCATATTTAAATTGCATTACCTTATAATGATAATGTATCATTATTCATATTATAAACATGTAGGCAATCTTACTTTGCTTTTCTTTACCATAAATCGATATAGTATGAAACCATAAAATGCACTCACCAGGGACATTTATTAGCTTGCCTCACTAAGCTCTATTCGATCCTTTCTTTCATAGTACTTCAAACCTTCTCCTGCTTCGGATCCAAACTTCATTAATCACATGAATGTAAACAATATTTGTTAGATTCAAATCTAACAATTTCTCAAACATGCGATCAAATCTAATCATTCGAATATAAAAATTTCCTCTTTCCTTCCTTATACTGTCCAAAACTCATTTTGGTCCTTAATAACCATTTAGAACTTCCATTAACCCTTTTCAAGCTTACTAATTAACATTATATACAAAATGTATCAATTCTCATTTTCTTGCAGATTGCACTACCTTCAAAGAAATATTTCTATAAAATAATATACAACTCGAAATTCGATTATGTTTTTCTAAAAGAAACTAGATTCGACAAGATTTTCACCCGTATAAATTAATAGTCTAAATTCAACTCGTACGATTTATGAAAAATTTTCAAAGTCAATTTTCAGTGCTAATTTCGGAACAGACTGCGATACTATTTTCTGACCTTTCACCACTTAAAAATTCATATCTTTTTACTCGAAACTCAAAATTAGTTTCCGCTTGTTGGACACGAAACTAGACAAACAAATCTTTACATTGATATAAAATCCACCTTTTAACCATTTTCTTAGAATTTATGGTGATTTTTCAAACTTACTGCCATAATCTAGTTTTCTATACTGCTTCCATAAATAATTCCAAACTTTATACTAACTTCTCCTTGCTTATTTACTTTTCAATTTAGTCCCAATACTTGATTCAAACTAATAACTTATCACCCTTTTTCATCAAATAATTATTCAACGTTGATCCCCCCTTAATTTTTCCTTCTTTCTGAATTAGTCACTAAAATGCAAAGATAAGGATTCAAACTTCTTAACTTTGCAATTTAGTCCTGAAATCAACATTACCACTTTGCAATTTAACATTCTAACTTCAATTTTACATCTCCAATATCATTAATAACATAATTACACTTCAGAATTATAAAAATTCAGATTATTCCTCTAACTTTCAGAATTGCCGAAATGGTCCCTATACCTTTAATTTAGGGTTTTGCTTCCAAATAACAAATTCAAGCTTACTAGATCATTTATCCAAAATCACAAACCCTAAATCAAACTTGAATCCATAAACCCTAATCATCTTCATAATAATCAAAACATGTAGAACTTAAATCCCAACTCAATATCAGGATTTTAACATCATACTAGCTTGATTTCAACTTGAATTCAATCATGGAATCATAAAATCTCAAACGCCCCAATTTGATCCATAAACCCTAATTTCTTTCACATATAAATTCTCATCAATCAAGCATGAATTCCATAAATTATTGACACCAAAAGATAGAGCTTGAAAAGTAGATCAACTTTGCAGTTGAAGAGATTACCTGAGTTTCGGGGCTTGAATCGAACTTGGAAAAATTTTCTCTTTCTTTCCCTAGTTCTCACGTTTTTTTCTGGAAAAGTTGTTCATCTTTTCACCATTATTTTACACATATAACTATTAAATGAATTAAATTCATTTAATAGTGAAATTACAATTTTGCCCTTTTTATCCAATGGTTGAGATTGATTTTATAACTTTTTCATGGCTTTTGGATCAGCCTCTGAAATTCTAGTTCGATCCAATTTCCCGATATTCATAAAATACTTCTACTGCGATTTTACCTTTTCGGAGCTATTGGATTTATTTCGAAAATTTTATATTTTCATATTCGGGAAATAAACCATATTATCCCATAAAAGCTTCCTTTTCCAAGGACTTAGACTAAATCTTCATAGAATACAATTTCTCTTAGAATTCCTTTATCGATAATCTATACGAATATTCTCTACTCTTACTGAGTCCAAAATATCGATCAGAAACACTTTTATGGGACCTTCCCGGAGGTCACCCATCCTAATATTTCCCTAGCCTGAGCACGCTTAACAATTTTATTCGATCCAAATTCCGTATCTTTTACTACATCTTAATTCTTAAAACCAATATCAAGGTACTTATTTCAATATAATTCTCTCTTATACTAAATAAAATTACTTTTTGGTAAAATTTACACTTTAGTCCCCAAACTTTTCCAAAGTTTATACTTTAACCCCAAAACTTTCAAAATTTACATTTTGGTCACTAGCCAAAAATTTGGGATATTACAAGGTAAGCGTTGAATAGAAATCTTTTGCCTTCTTGATGCCCTTATTTAAGCACCACACTAAAAAATTAGGTTTTAGTTTAGGGTTAGGGTTTAGAAAATTAAGATAGGATATATGTTTAGAGTTTAAGATTTTAAAATTTAAGGTTGGGGTTTAGAATCTAAGAGAAAAGTTTCAGTATGTCATGGAAAGGAAAGGTTTTGGATCCCAGTGGAGACCCATGGAAAGGGAAGGTTTAAGAGAAAGGTTTCAATATGCCAAAGTTTGCGCTGTGGACACAAATGGATTGAAGGGTGTTGGAGTGGGCAGTCGCACCTCATAAACTTTTAAACATTCATATAGATTATATATTTTATTTATATTTTCTATCGGTGATATAAATTCGTATCCCAAAAAGTTTATAATTTTATACCCTTAAATTTCTAATATAGCTCCCTAAGTGTTCACACCCAAACCTTAGAAACTCACATGCAATATCTAATGATTATCATGACTTGTAAAAGCAATGTAAATTTTAAAAGTAACCTTTACTGTAGCTCTTTCGGTTTTGGGCTGGGCCATCTAATTAATCCAAGAGCAATTGAGTTTAAGCACCTTCCTATTTATGTTCTGACCCAAAACCAAACAATTGCCTCCTGGAGATTCATTTCATTTTAACTTTATTTCTGCCTTTTTACCTTATTGCTGCTCGTGACAGATAAATTGCATGGACATAGCTTAAATCCATTGAATGAACCCTCTGCATGCACTTTTATTACTTAGAAAAACATAAATTTTGTTATAAAGTAGTTTTTTTTTCAATAATATTCGTGATGATTAACATGCATGACCGTATTTGCAATGATAAAATCTTCCTTCTTATAACAAAAATTTTGTTACAAAGTAGGTTTTTTTTTTCAGTAATTCAGTAAATAATAGGTTTAATAGTCAAAAATGTTTAAATTATATTTTTTTAGATAGGTGACTAAATTATTTTTTGACCTAAGTAAATGCCTAACATTTTTACCGTTATCATTTTAGGTATCTGACCGTCAACGGCTGTTTAAAAATTTCCTTTAACCAATCAAAACATGACACTTAGTTTTGATTTTACTTTACTTTTCTTTTTTATTTCTTTAATTTAATTTTAAAAATTCCTAAATTTCTAAAATTCACAAAATAACCCCAAAATCTCTAGATCCTCAAATTCGGTCACTATCATCGACGTTCATCACGCTACCTGCTACGAAATGAAGCCTCCTCCTCTTGCTGCAAGACCTGTATGTCGTTCTTCGTCTAATCGGCTGTCGTTTGCCGCCCATTGTCTCTTTTTCCCTCCTCTCGTCGTTCAATTTCGTTTCCATGTTAGGCACGCTGGCTGTCAACTTTCGACGACAAGAGGATGGGGAAAATGATCGTGGGAGTCCGGCGACGAAAGTGGTGGGCACGTCGTCAAAGATTGGTGGCGGTAACAGCTGAAATTGGGATTTGGGACTTGGTGATTTGGGGACTATTTTGAAATTTTTGAGAATTTTAAGAAATATTTTGAAAATTTTGATTTTTTTAAAAAATAAAAGAAAATAAAATAAAGCATACCACATGTCATGTTTTTATTGGCTAACAAAACTTTTTAAATGGCAGTTAACGACAAAGAACTAAAATGGCAACAACAAAAACATTAGGCACCTACTTGGGCAAAACACTTTGGACTACTATCTGAAAAAAGCTATAGTTTGAATACTTTTTTGACTATTAAACCCTAAATAATAAGTCATTGTATGTTCTCAGTTAAATTGATGCACAAAGATGTATATCTTTTTGCTGGTAATAAGAGAGATAACTTTTATTTTGAATATTGAAATTTCAACATTAAACCTGCAGTTATATATTATTAAATCATAAAATATACAAAATTGTCTGTAGTAAAAAAATAGCTAGATATACTTTTTTTTATGAAATGAAGTGACCAAATTCAATCCACCGTTCTAATGATGAAATTGAGACAATAAACTTATTGGATGAGGAATGAGCTTTAACCCGCTATGAAATTTCATGAAACATATTCAATAGCCTATTCAATCGACTAAATTTAGATTCCCACCTACGTACTTTTAACCTTTAACCTTTGGCTTGAATGTCACAGTCAAGACTCACGTGCCAAATTCAAACCTAAAGTTGTTCTAAATCACTTTGTTCCCTGTATAAGTTTGGAATAATTATTTAGTTGATTTGGTAATTTAATTATCTTCCTCAGCTAACACCACTCAATTTTGTCTTCTCTACAAAAAGAAACAATTAATAGTTTTTATATAATTATCGACATCTAATACATGATCGATTAATCCAAATTAAGTATTACGGGAATGATAATTATAGTTTAATTTGTTTCATTCACAATACTAAAATTTAAATCTTTCGACTTTACTTAAAAATCAAGAATATAATTCCTCTGCCTTTTCCGGTGTCCCTATTTGTACTCCACACTAAATATTTAGGTTTGGGTATGAGTTTAAGTTTAGAAAATTTAGTGTATGGTGTACTTTTAGGGTTTAGGGTTTATGATTTAGATTTTAAGACTAAGGTTTATAATTTAAATTTGTAGTGTTAAACATAAAAAAACTTTTATTTAAAAATCAAATATTTTATTTTATTAAACCAACTAATATTTTATTTTAGAAGAAAAAGAGAATTGTTGCTCATTTTAGAACCAATATTAAGGAGGGCCCAATAGATTAATTTTTTAAGGTCAAACAAAACAATTAAAACATATTTTATTTTGATCTTCCGAATAAAGGAAAGATGGTCATACATATACTTCCAAAGGAAAAGTCATACTGAAGTGACAATTTATGTTGCATAAAATTGGTCGAAAAAAGTGATCAAATTAGGATACGTTACTAAATTAACTAAACAAAGAAAAGTCTAATTGCATGCAAAGAGTTTTATCAAGACCTTAAAACACTACTCAACAATAGAATAACCTCCCCGTTTGAAAATAGAATCAAATAATTATTTTACCTGCTATTATGGTATAGACTACAAAGAAATTAAATCCATCCCCAATTATTTTTTAATCTTTATGTGTATAGTGTAGAGGGTAGGCTCGTTTTAAAACAAATCACATTATTTGTGTAATGACCTTTTTTTTTATTAAATGGAGAGGTCTTTCTAAGATAAATATTGAGATTTAAATTTATAAAAAATGAAATAATATTTGACCACTTATCAATTGGTAGATCTCTATTATTATTATTATTATTATTATTATTATCGAAAAGAGAAGGGAGTCAAAGAAAGAAAGGATTGTACTGTTTTAATAAAAAGACCAACCACAATTCTCTTTGCTTAATATAAATTAATTCTTGCCGATCAGTCAATGTGCAAAATTTATGACCAACTATTGAACAAGAAGAGAAAAAATATGACCAATTGATTCTTGATTTTCTTTATCTCAATTTAACTATTAATTTCTTCTTTTAACATAATATAAAAAAGTATTAGTCGGTGAATCCAAATATTTTTCGTTGAAAGGTGATCTCTAAATACAAAGAATGTTATGCGTCAGAGTTTGCACACTTAAAAATGGTCAAAGGTGGGGGAGAAATAATATAGCAAAACTGGTAAAAGATTTAAGGTAAACTACGTTTCAGGTCACTCAATGATGCGTTCAGTTACAAATAAGTTATTATTTTTTAAAAGTTTAAATTTATTCACTCAATTAAATTTTGGTTACAAACATGTCCCACACTGTTAAAATGAACTAACATTAAATATTGTATGGTATAATAATAAATTTAATCTCCAAAACTTATACATTCTATCAATAAAATCTTAATTTGAAATAATTCAATAAATTTAATCTTTTATATTTAAAAATGATTATTATCCCATATACAGGCGGTGATTTTTTTTGTTTTCATAAGCGCCTAATTTTAGTGTTTAGGGTTTTAATTTAAGATTTAGAGTTAGGGGTTTTAGTATAGGGGTTTAGAATTTAGGGTTCATGGTTAGAAGTTAGGATTTAGGGCTAGAATTAGGGTTTAGGTTTTAGGTTAATATTATTAGGGATTTAGGTTTTAACCTATAAATCAAAATTTTAACCCTAAATCCAAAATTCTATCAACAACACCTAAATTTAAAACTACTATATTTAAACCTCTAAACCCTAAACGGACTCCCTAAACTCTAAAACTAAGGCGATTGTGTAAACAAAATTTCCACAAGCGCTTGTGCATGAAATAATTATCCATTTAAAAATTATATAAGTTTAATCGTCGTTCTTTCCTCAAATTGCTTGTTCTTCACTATTCGTCATCATCCCTACTTGGATACTTTCGTTAACACTCAAATATTTAATTTAAATTTTTAATTAATCTAATAAAAAATTATAAATGTAAAGGTATTTATAATTATTTTTTTAACGTTAGATCTTTGATTAAACTTTTTTAAAATCATTTTTTCTTTTTTTTATTTTGAAATAAACAAATAATTAAAAAAATTTAAGTTACTGAAATTTCACTATTAAATAGATTTCTTAAATTTTTTTGCAAGATACATTTTCATTAAAAAGTTGTATGATTTTGCAATCATTTTAAACTTTTGGTTATTATTTGTAAATTTTCTAAATTTAAAACATTTTTGTTATTAATAATAAGGAAATTGTGTTTTGGAAAAATAACTACCTTTTAACTAAATCCTCTTTAATTCTTTTAATGAAAACTCTTTTAAAAATAATACTAATTAAGAGAAAACTCATATTAGACCAAATGGTAAAATAACTCCTTAAAGATTCAACGTTTTGACTCTTTACAAAACAGTCACCTTTAAAAATAGTTTTCAAAAAGTGTATTTTGGTCACTAGCCAAAATGTCACCCTTCCAAAGCTCATTTTCCAAAAAAAATTTCACCAATATTTTTAATATATTAAAATAGAATTTTTAAACATTTTCCATATTTTATCTTTTAGAAAAATATTTGCTCACGATTTCGACTCGAATCTCTAACTCGGTCCACCAGACCGACTAACTAGCCATGAAACCGCTAGGCCCAAAACCGGGGCATTACAACTCTCCCCCTCTTAAGAGATTTTGTCCTCAAAATTTACCTGGAGGAAAAAGATGCGAAAATTGCTCCAACATATTCGCCTTGCTTTCCCAAGTGGCTTCCTTGACACCTCGATGTCGCCAAAAGACGTTAACTAGTTCTATCGTTTTGCCACGAAGAACCTTGCTGCTGGAAACAAGGATTTCCACCAGGTCCACATCAAAGGATAAATCCGGTCTCAACTCAATATGCTCCACTGGCATAACATGCGAAGGATCTGATCGATACCTCCGTAACATGGATACATGTAACACATCATGTACTTTCTCAAGCTCGGGAGGCAACGTCAACCGATAAGCCACAGGACCAACATGCTACACAATCTCATATGGCCCAATAAACCTCGGACTAAGCTTACCCTTATGTTCGAACTGCATCACCTTCTTCCACGGTGACACTTTCAAGAACACACGATCACCTATAGCATATTCAATTTCCTACGCTTCAAATTCGCGTAAGATTTTTGCCGATAACCGCTTTCAACCATTCACACACAAGCTTAACTTTCTCATCCGTGTCTTTCAACACATGTGGCAAGGAAACATCTTTTCCCCTACCTCAGCCCAACACAAGGGCGTACGACACCTCCAGCCAAACAATGCCTCATACGATGCCATTTGAATACTCTCTTGATAGCTGTTATTATAAGAAAATTCAACCAAAGGTAAATGCTTCTCCCAGGTTCCTTGGAACTCAATAATGCAACACCTCAGCATATCCTCCAAAACCTGGATAACCCGCTTAGACTGCCCATCCATCTGAGGATGATATGCGGTACTAAAATTCAACCTCGAACCCAAAGCCTAATGTAAACATCTCCAAAACCTTGCTCTGAACCTCGGATCTCTATCCGAAATAATAGACTTTGGAACCCATGCAGACGCACAATCTCAGCTACATACAAATCCGCAGTATGTCCAAGGTATACGTCGTATGCACTGGCAGAAAATATGCACACTTTGTAAACCAATCAACAATCACCCAAATGGAATCCTTTTTAGTCGGTGTCAACGGCAACCCTGTCACGAAGTCTATGGTGATTCTCTCCCATTTCCATTTCGGAATTCTCAATGGTTGCAGCAACCCAGATGGAAACTGATGTAGCTTTTATCCACTGACACACCATACATTTGGACACAAACTCTGCCATATCCTTTTTCAAACCAACCCAATAGTACCTTTCCTTCAAATCACGATACATCTTGGTACTACCTGGATGCATAGCAAAAGGACTAGAATGTGCCTCCGTCAAAATAGTTTGCCTGAGCTCTGGGACTTCCGGCACCACTAATCGGCCCTTAAAGCACAAAACACCATCATCATCAAAATGAAAATCCGCCGGATTACCATCCACTATGTCCTTAACATGAGGAACCAAAGAATCATCAAACGGTTTCTTAGCCTTAATCATTTGTAACAACGTAGGCTTAACTTGCAATTCAGCCAACAACCCACCTTCTCGCGTCACACTCAACCTTGCAAACATCACTCTAAGCTCAACCGCAACCTTACGACTCAACACATCCGCAACAACATTGGCTTTTTCAGGATGATACTCAATTGTCAAGTCGTAATCCTTAAGCAACTCCAACCACCTTCGTTGCCTAAGGTTCAAATCCTTTTGAGACATCAAATATTTCAAACTCTTGTGATCCGTAAAAACCACTCACTTCTTAACATAAAGGTAGTGTCGCCAAATCTTCAAAACAAACACCACAACCGCAAGCTCCAAATCATGAGTTGGATAATTACGCTCATGAACCTTCAAATGCCTCAACGCATAGGCCATAACTTTTTCGTCCTGCATTAGCACACAACCCAAGCCAACATATGATGCATCACTATAAACCACAAACTCCTTTTCTGACTCAGGTTCAATCAACACATGAGCATGTGTTAAAACCTCATTCAACTTCTCAAAACCCTGTTGTTGCTTCTTCGTCAAAACAAAAGGAACACTCTTATGCAGCAACTCCGTCAACGGAGCTGAGATACTAGAAAACCCCTCGACAAACCAGCGATAATAACCCGCCAACCCAAGAAAGCTACGCACTTCCAATACGGTCCTTGTAACACCACTTTCTCATATTTGTTACCAAACACGAGTCGGTGATGTTACTTAATTAAATTAAAAATCCATTTTTCCAATTTTTGAAAAAATATGGCATCATGCACTGTCTTTTCTTAAAAAAAATTATAAATTTTAGTAAACTTCATTTGGAAAAATTCCTAGTAAACTAGATTCATCAGGCTATCAATCCATATAAATTAGAGATCTTAACTCATGGCACACAAGTGTGGAAAATTCGTTAAATATGCACTACAATGCAGATCTGCTGTCTGGAAATTGTGACCTTACATCGAATAAAAATTCATAACTTTTAGCATAGACCTCAAAATCATTCACCATTTTTTTAAATAAACTAGACTCAATTTCTAGTTCATATATATAAAATTCAACATCTAAATCAATCTGTGGAATTTATAACACTTTTTCAAAGTCACTGTCTAGAACAAACTTTCAAGACTGTTTTTACCCATTTCAAAAGTATGTCTACTAAAATATTCCTAAACCATTTTAAATCATTTAATAGATAATACTAATCCATATTTTACCATAACTATAAATAAATATAAAGCTAGTAGAGTTTAGTTTACACAATACACAAGGATTTAATATTATACATGCCACTAATAATATATCATATAGGATGTCAAAATAACTACTATGATAACCTGTAGTAGTTGCTCGTCCAACTCACCCGAGCAAATGCTGCTTACCACCACACCGTATTAACCTGCGTGTGCACATGCAAAATACACAAGCTAAGTATAACTTAGTGAGGCATTATAAACAAATATAAAAAAATGAGTATCGAATTAGATGAAAACATGGTTAAGCAAAATCGTATCAAATATTTTAAAGAGAAACTAAAGTATGCAAGGTCGATACCCCTTGAGTATTAGTCACCGGAGTGACGATAACACGTATACACATAAAGTGCCGAAAACATATCGACACATATGTGCCAAAAATGTATAGATCCGAAGATCGGTGTATAGCTATACTGCAGTCCTTGACTGCTAAACCTCTAATGGCATGCCACTATACTGTAACTCTCCATCATAAACTTGGGCAATAAATTCACATAAATAACTTGTCAAAATAGAACGTAATAAGCCAGCTCATACCCTATAAATTATTAACCTTTTTCCTTTACTTGTAAATCATCCTATAACTCATATAAAAACCATGTTATCATTCAATAAAATCCATAGGTAGACTTTATAAGAGTCTAATAAAATGCATTTCAAAACATATAAAAGCGCTCACCTTATGCCTCACTAATAATATACTAAATGTTTTACTCTGAAGCTTTTTCTTTATCTCTTGATTTGTTCTGATCTCGAGTTTGCTCAGCTGTTTGAAATCGTCCATTCCGTAACACATACAACCAATGTACATGTTAGATTACAATTCCACTAAGAACTTTATAAGAGAAAATTTCAAAGAAACTACTTTAATATACAATATTGTATCATTACTTCTTATAATTCCACCTAGTTCAACTTCCTTCCACAACATCCGTATTAACCTTTAAACTTTCAAATCTTTCAAAATAGTCCTTTGTCATACCACTTCAAATTCAAACACTTGGTAACAATCTCAAATATTCCAACAATACATTCAAGCTTAATACATTAACTTCTAATTGTTTGTCACTTCAATCTCATGATTCCTTAACTTTACATTTTGGTCCTCGTCACTTTACAAACCTCCAAATTGATTCAATTCACATTCTAAAGCTTGTAGAATCATTCTAACATCATTTCTAATCTTAGGGAAATTTATTTCCATAATTTTCCCTAATATTTCCTACTTGACCTAATTTGAAAGGTCATTTTGATCATGTTCATCAACTTGATTCAAGCATGATTTCAACCTTAAAACATCATATTCATGCTTCTAATATCATTTCCATCTCAAATGAAATTTTTGCAAGAGTTTCCCCTAAATTTTCAATATTTCCAATTTCAACCTAAAACACAAATCGTGTTGTTTTTATCAATTAAAGCATAGTAACAACATTATAACTTCAATTATAACGTAAACAACCCTTAAATCATAAAATCCCTAGTTGCTCTTCAAAACCCTAATCTTCAATCTTATTATACAAACATGGAAACTATGCAAAAATTATACTAAATGAAAGAGAATTCAAAGGAGATTATTTCTCTATTTCATGTCTTGAGCCAAAAATCAATCATGCAAGCTTAAAAAATTGAATCAAACTCCATACCTATTTGGAGAGCTAGCTCACGGCAAGAGAAGAAAAAGATGAGAAGAAATATTGATATTTTTCTAGTAATTTTTATCTTAAATTATAATGACAAATGGCATAGTTAAGCTTGAATTCTAATATAAAAATCTCCTTCAATAGTGAAATGACCCTTTTACCCTTTAATTATGACCAATTAGGTGATGACACCTATTATTTCTACTTTTCCATCATCATTTATAATTAAAAAGTAATGGAAAATGACTAATATGCCATTAATGAATCCATGTAATTACAAAATGCCATTTGTGCACTATAATAAAATATTGTCTTCCATCAAATTTAAATCGATTAAAAACGATTCCAAAATGAAATATCATGTCATTCAAGTCTTTCTACAACTCCCTTCAAAATTTCATCATATTCTGAACTCATACGATTACCTGAATTCCATTTTAAACTTCAATTGTAATTTCCCAATAATAGAAACATTGGATCAAACCATAATTTTTATATTCGATCCACACCCTTAGGTGATCTATTCATTTATAGAATAAAAATAATTACTGGGAAAATTACCATGTTGGTCCTTGAACTTTTCTCAACTTTTCACTTTAGCCACTAAACTTTAAAATTTTACGTTTTAGTCACTGCACTAAAACCACCAACTTTCAATTCTTTACTATTTGATCACTAAAAACTATTGGGGTATTACAATTCCCCCCTTAAGAAAATTTGTCCTCGAAATTTTGAAACGTACCTGTTTTAAAAAGATGTGGCCATTGTTTTTCCATTGATTCCTTTATTTCCCAAGTGGCTTCTTCCAATTTATAATTCCGCCAAAGAACATTTACCAATGGAATAGTCTTGTTTCTCAATTCTTTAACTCCATGAGCAAGAATCCTCACTGGTTCCTCCTTATAAGTCAAATCTGGTTGAACCTCGATCTCTACTAGTGATATCACATGAGTAGGATCTGATCGATATCTTCTAAGCATCGAAACATGAAACACATTATGAATTTTGCTCAATTCTGGAGGCAACGCTAATTGATACGCCACTGGGCCAACTTTCTTTAAAATCTCAGAAGGACCAATAAACCTCGGACTTAACTTTCCTTTACGAACGAAACATAACACCTTTTTCCAGGGTGATACTTTGAGGAACACTTTTTCACCAACCTCAAACTTTATATCTTTTCTCTTTGGATCTGCGTAAGATTTCTGTTGATCTGATACTTTCTTGAGGTTATCCTGCACTATTTTAACTTTATCTTCTACATCTCGCATCAAATCAGGTCCAATCAAACTGCGATCCTTAAGCTTGAACCAATTTAACGGTGTTCTGAATCGCCTACCATATAAGGCTTCATAAGGAGCCATCTTTATACTTGCTTGATAATTGTTATTATAGGCGAACTCAGCTAATGGCAAATACTTTTCCCACGAGCCTTCGAAATCAATTATACAAGCTCTAAGCATATCTTCAATAATTTGAATTATCCTTTTAGATTGACCATCTCTTTGAGGGTGAAAAGCGGTACTGGAATTTAATAGAGTCCCCAATGCCTCATGTAAAGATCTCCAAAATCGCGAGGTAAACCTTGGATCTTTATCTAACACAATAGATAGAGGTACACCATGTAGTCGTACAATTTCCTTAAGGTACAACTTAGCATACTTATCCATTGTATAATCAGTTCGAACTGGGAGAAAATGAGCAGACTTTGTCAATCTGTCCACAACCATCCAAATAGCATCCTTTTTGCTCGGAGTCATTGGTAAGCCTGTCACAAAATCCATCATGACATTCTCCCATTTCCACTAGGGAATAGAGATCGGTTGTAGCAAACTAGATGGCACTTGATGTTCCGCTTTCACTTGTTGACATGTCAACACTTAGATACAAATTCTGTCACGACTCTTTTCATACTTGGCCACCAAAATCTGCTCTTTAAATCTTGATACATTTTATTAGCTCCTGGATGCATCGTCAAAGGACTACAACGAGCTTCATGTAGAAGTTCCCTTTTTAACTTGTCATCATCAGGAATATATAATCTATTCCGATAATAGAGGCATCCATCATTCTTAACTTCATAGTCTTTAGTCTTACCACTTTCAACTTGCTTCACCATCGTTGAACACTTTTCATCTTTATTCTGGACTCTTTAGTACGATCTAACAAGTTAGATTTGAGCCGTAGATTTGCAATCAAAGCACCATCATTTCTCAAAGCTATCTGATCATTCAATGTCCTTAAGGCAGTAAACGTCTTTTGACTTAAAGTATCAGCCACAATGTTTGCTTTTCTAGGGTGATAATTAATCACACGATCATAATCTTTAATTAGTTCCAACCATCTTCTCTGCCTCAAATTTTATTCTTTCTGTGTCATCAAATACTTCAAACTTTTATGATCTGTGAAAATATAGCACCGCTCACCATATAGATAATGACGCCATATTTTCAACGCAAAAACAATTGCAGCCAACTCCAAATCATGAATCGAATAAATTCTCTCATGTGTTTTTAATTGTCTAGAGGTATAGGCTATTACCCTTCCTTCTTGTATTAGTACACATCCCAACCCATTATGGGACGCGTCACTATACAATGTGAAATCCTTTCCCGATTCTGGGTGTACGAGCACTGGAGTTTCAGTTAAAATCCGCTTCAACTGATCAAAGCTCTCTTGACATTTATCAGTCCAAACAAAAGGTACATCTTTCCTTAATAATTTTGTGATTGGTGCAGCGATCATCGAGAAACCCTTCACGAAGCGACGATAGTATCCTTCCAAACCTAAGAAACTACGAACCTCTATAATATTCTTGGGAGGTTTCCATTCAACTATAGCTTGAATCTTTTTAGGATCAACCCTAATTCCTTTAGCGGAAACAATATGGCCTAAGAAAGCCACTTCTGGTAACCAAAATTCACATTTGGAGAGTTTAGCATAAAGCTTCTTATCTCTCAAAATCTATAATACTACCCGTAAATGGGCATCATGCTCTTTTTCAGTCTTGGAATAGACCAGTATGTCATCAATAAACACGACGACAAACTAATCTAGGTATGGTTGGAACACTCTATTCATTAAATCCATAAATGCTGCAGGAGCATTTGTGAGACCAAAAGGCTTCACCACAAACTCATAGTGTCAATACCGTGTCCGAAATGATGTCTTCGGAATATCCTCCTCTTTGACTTTTAGTTGATAGTAACCCGACCAAAGATCAATCTTAAAAAACACAGTTGCTCCTTTCAACTGGTCAAATAAGTCATCGATCCTTGGTAAAGGATACTTATTCTTAATTTTCATCTTGTTTAATTACCGGTAATCAATGCATAGCCGCATCGATCCATCCTTCTTTTTAACGAACAATACCGGTGCTCCCCAAGGTGATACACTAGGTCGTATAAAATCTCGGTCCAGCAACCTCTGCAATTGAGCCTTTAGCTCTCTCAATTCTGTAGGAGACATCTGATAAGGTGCCATTGATACCGACTCAGTACCAAGTAAAATATCAATTCCAAATTTTACTTCTCGATACGGAGGTAACCCTGGAAATTCCTCTAGAAATATCGGGGAATTTTCGAACGGTTGGAATGCTATTTATATCTATCTTTGGCGATTGAGTATCCACAACATGGGCTAGATAAGCTTGACATCCCTGATACAACAATTTCTTTGCTTTCACTGCCAAGATCACATTTGTCAACCCATTAGATCCTTCACCATTCACTATTATTTCCACATATTTCTTACTTTGCAGCACTAGTCGTTTCAAACGACAATCCACTATAGCATGGTAGGCATGTAACCAATCTATACCCAAGATTACTTCAAAGTCATAAAAAGGCAATTCCATTAGATCAGCTGGGAATTCAATCTCCTGAATTACTATTGGGCACTGCTTACCAATTCTATTCACCTGAGCACTTTGGTTTATAGGGTTTGTTGCAATAACTCCACTAGTTATAGGTTCTAAGATAATCCCTCTATTTCGGACTAACTTAGAACTAACATATGAATCAATAGATCCCAGATCTATCAATACAAATACATGTTTACCATAAAGTTGGAAAGTACCTGTAACAATATCTGGTGCGTCCTTATCATCATCAGTACGAATATGGTAGAACCTCGCTGAAGTCTTATACTCCATGTTGGAAGGATTTCTGATTACCCTGATATTTTCCTTTTTGATTCTGATCCACCGACCTCTATGACTTGTCTAGTCTGCCATCATTCTTCGGACAGTCTCGAAGAAAATGATCAGTAGCTGCTAACTTTTCTTGTTGAACTTTTTCTATCCCTTTTGCTCGGTTGACAGCATCTTGAAATCTAGTAATATCCATAGCTATCAGCACCTCTTTATAATCTAGATCCAAACCCTCAATGAAACTAATGGTACGATCCTTCTCAGTAGGAATCAACTCTGAGGCAAATCGATTCAACTTGTTGAATTCACACTCGTATTCATATACTGTCTGATCACCTTGCTTGAGATTCAAAAATTCATTTCTCATTTCTCGGATAAACATGTCACCAATATACTTGTTGCGAAAATCGTGAAGAAAGAACTCCCAGGTTATCTCTTCATGAGGACAAGTAGTGACATTTGTCCACCATATACGTGCTTGCCCTTTCAGCAGAGACATGGCTCCTTCCAACTTTTTCCGATCATCACAATGTAATCCTTCGAGCATGATCTTTAAATCATTTAGCCAAAGATCCACAGTAAGATGATCTCCGTTGGTGAAATTCGATACTTCTATCGTCTTTAACTCCTTAGCACTAGAGACTTGCAGAGGCCGATTAATAATCATCTCTAAAGCTTGTAGAAAATTTCCTTGACCTTGTTCCGGTATTCCAGGCTGAACCAGAACATTCTCACCAGACTGCACTGCTGGCTGAGCAAAACTGGCTCCCTCACTAATTTCAGGGTCATTCTGACCCTCTACGTGGGTCGCCTGACGCGATCCTATATTTTTAGACATCTGTACTCATAATAATACTTAAGGTTAGTAAGCAAGCATATCAACCATACTAGCGTCATCAATAGTAATTATGACACCCTAGTGGCATGTATATACTCTCAACATTTATAAATCATATTTCCCTTCCAGAACCGACTAAACCTAAAGCTCTGATACCAATAAATGTAACACCACTTTCCCGTATTTGTTACCAAACACGAGTCAGTGATGTTACTTAATGAAATTAAAAATCCATTTTTCCAATTTTTGAAAAATCTGGCAGCCTGCACTATGTTTTCTTAAAAAAATTTATAAATGTTTGTAAGCTTCAAAACATCATTTGGAAAAATTCATAGTAAACAAGATTTATTAGGCTATCAATCCATATAAATTAGAGATCTTAACTCATGGCACACAAGTGCAGAAAATTCGTTAAATATGCACTACAGTGCATATCTGCTGTCTGGAAAATCTGAGCTTGCATCGAATAAAAATTCATAACTTTTAGCATAGCTCACTTATATGCCCTCATAGATGTCTATGTGTATGAATGCAAAACCTCTAATGTTATGCCCAAATGTTTGCATGTACTGACATATTTACATATACATATAAGTGTTTTTGCATTGTGCATGTTTATTAGTTCACACTTACTAATAACATCCTCAGAACCAAATTTCTTAGCAACATACCCAAAACTCACACTTCCCAAACAAAGAGCAACATTCACCACTCTCGAAAAATCTACTAAAGCATCTATACTTATCGATCACAATCTTTCCCAATGCCTCAGCACACGAAAAGATCACCAATAAGCACCACAACCAACTAATCTGAAAACTCAAGAACTACCTAACTCATCACAACTATGACCGCAGCCTATGCATCTGTTAACCCAAATGGCATAACTTAGGACGCACATTGCCACACCCCTTACGAAAGGCAAATCTAAATACAACTACATCCTTTACATTCAACAAACAACACCTGGACCTCAAACTAAACTTACAAATCACTGAAGCACCTCGAAAAGGATCAATAGAACATCAGCTTGTTCAACTACCAAGCCCCATACACATCTGCATCATGCCAACCCCCTTTTTCGTTAACAACACCGACATAACCCCCAGCAATGCCAATCCTAACAAAGACTTGATTGAACAACTCCCCGAGCCATGCACAGGGAGCAATAGACACTGGAGTTGCGTTCCTATACAACTCAATGTCAATCTCGACCTCTCAATCCAATGGCAAACTCAGCCATTCCCTCAAAAACACCCAGAAACTCATATACCACTCAAATATTTTGGGCACGTACTTTCTTTGACTCTGGATTCGTAACATAAGCTAGGAATACCTTGCACCCAAGGATCCATCCAACAACTCGCTTCTAGCGCCAGAATAGTGTTAAACAAGAATTTAACATCCTCGCCCATGATTACCACCTCGTAATCATCAGCAAATTTCAAGGAAACTCGCTAGGATCTAAAACAAACCACAACTCCCTGATCCTGCCACCTCCATACTGAGAATTACATCAAAACCCATGGAGCATCAAATTCCGTGGATTAACTGCAACCTCATGATTTCAACCACCAAAGGGCATTTCAACCACCCTACCCGCAATAATCGTCTCACTGAAAGAACCAACCCCCTGTATTCGCACAATTATCACCCACAAGCTGATCGTTCAGACCACAATTCTCACAACCATCAACAACAACAAACACATGAGTTTACTCCCCTCACAACAAATGAGGATAATCTCGCTCCATGAGATCACACGATCACATGCCCAACATACATTAATTACTGATCTAGTCTGGATACTTTGACCCCGCGATTTTCACCCAGCACTGTCATCACCTCACCTCAACTCAGGGCGATATCTTTTATCACCATTCCTTTCAAACTGAACATTTCTGGAACTAGAATCTGCAATCCCCTTACCAGAGCCAAAACCTTCCACACAAAACCAATAACCCCAAGTTCTGCTCGATGTTCTTCGCCCGTGTACCAATACGTCAAAAATGGTGTAGTCGGAAGCCAACATGTACACCCTAACATGATGTACCAACTCACATCAGATTCAGTCACAGCGATACTTTCCTACCAACACCAGTTCAGGAGCATATGGGCTCAACCGAACAATCTACATCCTAACTCAACTACATACATGCGACCCTGATCCCAACCATGAACTCTTATTCCTTTTCATCCAAGTGTCTAAATCTCAGACACTTCTTCCAAAAGACAGCATGAAAAGATTCCTAATCCACATCATCGAGTTTCACGCCTGCAGATACCGTGATCTACTAACTAACACATCATCATGCCACGAGGTTTTAACACACCCTACTTGGTCCAAATCTAGATAATATTAGCCATCACACTCTCGAATGCCTCGAGTGGCAACCGATGACACTCAACTCCTCCCAAACTGCAAGGATATTCCAACGATAACCTCATTTGCCCACCCGCTGGTGCAAACACAAGCACTCCAGCCATAATAGCTTAAAAGCTCAGAACATCACCTATAACAAGGCATCATATCATTCAACTTTGGCTCAACCGGCACATGTGGTACATACTTCGGCGTGACAAACCCCCAATAGACACAACACTCTCCTCACTCACTGTCCAAAGGCAACAACATCTCGCTAGATCTCATTTCTCCTCTCGGTCTAACATAACACATTTTCTAAGGCATGATAATCATTTCAAAACAAAATTAACCAGGCCAGCATAAAACAAGGATCCAAGACTTTCATTTCAAAAACATACATTTCAGGCTATAATAATAAGGCAATGGGTTTTCCCAAATTTCCCCTAACATGGCATAAACATTCACCAAACATTCCAAACATCATGGCATAAACAATCACCGTGCATGTCAAACATTAGATAACAGCTCACAATAACATCACAACAATCAAACCAACTCCCGACTATCGCAAACCGGGCTCTGATACCACCAAATGTAAACCCCTTGACCAGGCCTAGACGCCCAACTGAACCAAGAAAGCCACATTAGGTTTGCCATAGCAAACCAAAGGGATACAATAAAACTCGGTCCATTTTTTTCCTTTTTATCTTATCTAACCCTACAAGTTCACGCAGACATCAGGTGCAACCCTAACACAATCAGGCATCAATTTGACATCCAATTGATCATATTTACAATTTAGGGACCAAAATGAAAATATAAAAAATTTCAAGATTAAAGCCCACTTTTAAGTTACCTACTTTTAATTTGACCAATTCCAAACTTTCATCTCAAGTTTCTGCTCAATTCGATTACTCTATCCTATTCAATTGTATATGCAAGATTTAGGGACTAAATTGTAAAGATGACAAAACTGCCCAAAGTAACGATATCAGAATTAACGGCCATCTGTACCGATATAGGTATACCCATATCGATACGGGTTGAAACACCCCGTTTTAGTGCACCTTCATGCCATATCGATACGCCTAACTGAAATACCAAACTTTTGAAAACCTTGATGATCATACCGATATGGTCTTCGGGCGTTTTGGTCCACGAGATTATGACAAAAAAGTTGATTTCCAGTAGCTGAGACCCATATCAAAACACCCAATGTCGTACCGGTACGCTAAGACCAAAATGGCTTAGGCGTATCGAAACACCAACCCGCATATCGATCCTTCAAGCCTCAAAAAGCCTTGACGTACCGATACGGTCCTTCACGTATCGGTACGCCTGAACCTGTAATGTCACATTTTGCTAGTTTTTCATCCCAAAAGCATACTCTAACCACTCCAACTTACTTAAAACACAACACCAACATGCCAAGCATATCTCAAGCCAACTAGCAACACAATTCTAACAACACAACAAGGCTTCATGCATCAAAAAGGAATATATGTAGGCATGCTTCCTAATATCCATCCAACCAACATACCAAAATACAATCCAAAGCAATATTAAATCCCTAGAAGCCTTTTACAAACTAGAAAAGGCAATACAAATTTGCTCAACCAGGGAGTTTAACATACATCTTTAAAAACAACGAAAACCCCCATTGCCCTTATTATTTATAGTCTAATCCAAAAACATACTTTGGTTACCAAGTCTTGTATCGATCCCTTGCTTCACGCTACCTTCCAAGCTTTCAATCCTCTGCATTGATGGACAAAGAGAGCGTAAGCACACAAGGCTTAGTGAGGAATGCTCAAAACACAAAACACCATCAAAACATTTAAAACCATTTCTCAACAACACTTTAAAAACTCATTTCAATTCATTTCCAAACCACTTTTAAAACAACATGTAAACATTATCATGCCTTTACAACCATGCACTTTACACTTTCAAAACTAGCATATAAAACCATAAGCAACATATGCCATTAACCAACAGCAAATTCCATGACTAAACCTCAATTTAAGCCTCTCCATGCATAACAACCAAATACAAAGCTTAAAGAGTAAACACACAACATGTATCATTAACCAACAACAAATTCCATTGCTAAACCTCAACTCAAGCCTTCCTATGCATAACAAACCATATGCAAAGCTTAAGGAGAAAACATGTATACTTCACATTATACAACATAAACCTTTCAATGATACATTAACAATTATATTGGATTACAAGTGATCATTAAACAAGTCCAATAACAAAAGAGTTCATAGGATACACGGATTCAACAAGTGTTAACCCAACACTTCAAGCCATCTCTGTAGCGATGTCCGTTTCGCTAACAAAATAGGTTTTCGAAGTGTTTGTGGTTTTTCGGATATTAAAATATTTATTCTGTGGGGGTTAAAAAAACCCGCATTTTATTTAGAAATTGGAGTAGCCACCAGCCACTTAAGTAGGCCAGACACCATAAAACCAGAGATTCAAAAACTTTGGGTTCGGGAGTCGGTTACGGATGGGGAAGGATTAGCACCCCCACACCGCCCAAAATTGGTACTTTAACAATTACCGCTTTATTAAAATTAAACTTTCCGGGTTAAAGTGACGATTAAGTTAAGATTCAGCTATATGTGCGAGTAGATTTCAAAGGCCCTGTTATCCGAGAGTAAACGCCCAACCACTATCACTACGCCTGATACTGGCCCCGTTTACGCTCGGATAAAAGGGAACCGCATTGTCAATTTATATATTCCATTATGCAACCTTAAAAAGCCAATAAAAACACACATCCATATTGACATGATACTAAAACATAAAAAAAGGGAATATCCTAATATTAAACAAAAATAATAAAATGCATGAACATAGATATAAATGACATGTACAAGGATCAAGACTACCCATAAGTAAAACCTATACACACCAACATTAAAAGGAGGAAAAACATGTCCGAGATCGAATTAACTAGACATAGCATGATTAATCACATATATAAGAAAACAACTACAATATGCAGGATACACATTCCCGATACTAGGCAAGCAAAATAACACACTAAAATATTACACTAAAACAACACGTATATCGAAATGTTTCCAAGTGCTGATATGATCATGTCAAGAATTATACATAGACCAAAGATACATAAATATATAAATTATTTATGAATATCTACATACCATTTAAATAAAAAGTAGCATGCATAAACTAAAGGATTTAACAAACTAGCCTAAACACAATGCATTTTAACAGAGCTACAAAAGACATAACATGCCACATCATAAACGTATTATCCACAATTAATATACGACCTACAATGCAAAAAGATCATAAAAATCATGCATACATATAGACATAATACTAATTATAACTAAAGCATAATTAATAAATCAAACACATGCACAACATAGATTAATGAATTACAAGCATGGTATAACCCGCATTAATGCACCCATAACGACCTAAAATATAATATATAATGCACATGTATACGCAAAGAACAAATAAAATAAATATACTTAAAAACAAATGGTAAAAATATTTAAGAAACTGGAAAAGGGTTTAAATGGAATACAAACACAATTAGCAGACAAATATTAAACAAATGAAAAGCATATTTAGGGGCGAGATTGCAAGCCAAACGAAGCTTTAAAGGACCGGATGTGTAATATTACCAATGGGCAATTTCAAACTGAAAATATCCAAAACACGGGATGACTAAGGGGGTAAATTGACCATTTGATAATTGATTTCAGTTAATCAAGGGACCAGATTAAAATTACTTGGAACCATACGAGGACCAAGGGTGTAAATAGCCCAAGGGGCGAGACCGTTTTGAAAAACCTCGAAACGCGGGATGGTTTAATGTGTAATTTAACCATTTTTAAAATTAATGACCCTATAATAGACACCCATCAGATTAAACTCACCCCTTTTCCCCATTTTTTTAAAACCCTTTGATTATAACCCCATCTCTCTCAACTCGTTTCCAGAACCTATCTCAGACCACCGGCGGCCGTCGCTCGACGGCACCGGCGACCCTCAAACTATGACCTAAAACGCTCCCTTTCTCACCCTAAACCCACGTCCAGCCTTAGATCTTAGGAGAAAGAGACGTATTTTTCTAGATCTAAAAAATGAAACCGAAACTCCTACTCCCATTTTTTTAAAATATTTTATAAACTAAGACCAAGCAACCCCTCCGCTTTACCGGTTCACCATGTTTGGCTTAAGAGCCTTACAGCTTATTACTGGCGGTGGGAAACCTTAATCGACGAGGGTAAGAACCGACCTCTTTAACGTTTTTTTTTGTTTGATATTTTTGATACACTTGAAAGATATGCATGCAGTAAAAGAAGAAAGAGAAATACCACTGGAATTGTGTTTTTTTTGTATTTCTGCAAAAACTGATGATAATACACTTTTGTTGGGTTGCATATATCCTTGTTCTGATCTCAGTTTTTTTGGTAGAAAACAATACATGAAAATACATATGATTTGATTTCGATATTGAAAGTCCTTTGTTTTGGTATTTTGCATGTTCTCTGAGCGCGGTGGTTGAGCTGGTGGTACGGCGGAGTGGTGCCGGCGTGGAGAGAGTATGACAGCGTTGTCTTATGCCAGATTCACTCACGGCCATTGGATCAGATCTGATCCAACGGCTGTGATTGCATGGGGAATGAACGGCCTAGATCTGGCCTTGGACTGAGCAAAGCTGCATCTGATCTCGACACGAGGCAGAGAGGGAGACGAGTAGTCCCGGGGGTGAATTACACGCGCGCTAGTTGGATCATCTTGGTGTCATATGGACCGTTGGATCAAATCTCGATCCAACGGTTGGGAAGGTGACGACTGCAAGGAAATGAAGGGTTATCAGACTTGGTTTTTAGGGTTTTCACAATATTGGGTCAGGCCAAAATGGGCCTTGTAAACTATAATTTAGACCATTTTTTAAATATGTAAATGGACTGGACTCTAATGACATGGGTTTTATTTATAACCTGTTTTCATATTTATATAACCTGATAATAATAATAATAATAATTAAACTTATAATTTAATACATGCACATACATGAAAATACGTTAGAACGATCATACATAATATACATACCTTATAATACATGCAATGTTAATAATATAACTAATAAATAACATACATGTTTATATTTGTACATGCACATTCACACATTATATACATAAATTACACACATATAATACTTACACATACCTTAATACGTGCATACACATAATATATTAATACAAACATTCATGCAATATAAAATACACGTATAACATATTAATATCTCTAATAAATATTATCAAACCTTAATAACACATATATAACATGTATAATATACGTGCACTCACACCTATCACACATATATTTTACGCACATATTAATCACACGTACATAAACACATAGTATAACGCGCCTACATGCAATAATAATACCCTTTAATTATTATATTAACAATGTTCACAAACTGGATAAAAATGAGTGATTACAGTTGCCCCTCTTTGCTTGTTCTTGTGAAACGAGAACAAAGCAAAGACCAAAAAACACTCATTTTTATCCGACTTCCCTGTTGATGGCTTCAGAATCACGTGTTCTTCTGGAACTCTCTTTTTTTCCTTGGCCAGATCTTCAGGCTCGTAAGTTCTTCCTATATAGAACTTCTTCACCTTTTTTTTGGAAATTCTGGAGTTAGGGCTCTTCCTATATGGAACCTTTCGTTGGGGCTCGAAAACTTAGGCTTCTCCTTTATATAACCTTTGTCTTTGATTTTTCTTTTCTCTTTTCCTTTTTCTTTTTCCTTCCTTCTCTGTTCTTTTTGTCCTTTTTCTTTTTTCTCTTTTTTTGTTCTTTTTGTCTTTTTGTCTTTTTTATTTTTTATTTTTCTTTTTCTTTTTCTCTTCTCTCTCTTTTCTATTTTTCCACGAGGCTGTTGATATCTTTGGACTTACGCTATGAAAGCCGCCGCATCATGCCCGAAGGACTTATTGATGGCCCGAAGGACTTATCACCATGCTCGAAAGACTTAATGGTTGCCCGAAGGACTTAACACCGTGCCCGAAGGACTTACTGATGACCCGAAGGATT
Organism: Hibiscus mutabilis; assembly: GCA_019671005.1. NCBI lineage: Eukaryota > Viridiplantae > Streptophyta > Magnoliopsida > Malvales > Malvaceae > Hibiscus > Hibiscus mutabilis. Next base: position 21,701,710 of record CM033746.1, on the reverse strand, counting down.
TAACATCTGGGCCTCATGCCACTATGGCTGCCGATCTTTCTGGACTCACGCTACTAATGCTGTTGTATCATGCCCAAAGGACTTACTGATGGCCCGAAGGACTTATCACCATGCTCGAATGACTTATTGGTGGCCCAAAGGACTTAACATCGTGCCCGAAGGACTTACCGATGACCCAAAGGATTTAACGTCTGGGCCTCATGCCGCTATGGCTACCGATCTTTTTGGACTCACAATACTAATACTGCCGCATCATGCCGAAGGACTTACTGATGGCCCGAAGGACTTACCAATGACTCGAAGGATTTAACGTCTGGGCCTCTAATAAAGGTCTATATTTTCTGGTGGGATGCCCTGGTGCCCCTATATAGAATTCACATGTGCTACTCGAGTCAAAACTATGGGCAGACGAATCAGGTGCAATCTTCATCGGCCTAGGAGCAAGATAGTGACCCCTACCAAATGAGGCCAAATGACTAAGATAGATATTCCAAACACTTCCAAATTTGTGCTCGTCCGAGGAATTTTCCTTGATGACCCCGATGTGTCAGTCTGTCTTCTTCTTTTGCGGCCACGCGAACCCTGGAGATGACACTTATTTACCTCTCCGTCTTTATCTATCTTATCTTCGATTTGGTCCTTATACATAGACCCAAATTTTCCTTCTTTGATTGCGTATTATATCCTCTCTCCAATCGTCATAAAATCTTTGAATCTGTTTCTCGATTTCTCCAACATCACATTGAAGAAAGGAGAGGGAAGCGTTGCATGGAATAGGGGAGTCAACTCTTCTCCGCTATAGGAGGCTGAACTTGGGTCGCCAAACATCACCACCTTAGTTCATATTCCCCGAAGCTTTCATTTGGTCTCATTTTCTCATTTTGAAGAAACTAACGACAGGGAGCTAAATCTAAAGCATATTTGTATTGACTCAAGAAGGCATTAGCGAGGTCATCCCATGACCTAACTTGGTTTTTGTTCAAATGGTTATACCACACTGCTGCAGGTCCCGTCAGGCTATCATGGAAGTGGTGGATCAACAACTCTTCATTCTTCATGTATCCCTCTATTTTTCTACAGAACATGGTTAAGTGAATCTTTGGGCAGCTGGTTCCGTCATACTGCGCAAATTTGGGAACCTTGAAATTCGGAGGAATGACCAAATCAAGGACTAGGTAGAGTTCCCTCGTATTGAAAATATTTATCTTTTCTTTCTTCTTCAGCTCTTTCTCGATTCTTTCTTCTAGCTGGTTAAGCCTCGACTCTTTGGTTCGTTCCATTTTCCAATTAATTCTAGCATCGAACCCCAAGTATTAAATGATGAAGTGCCATGCGATGATAAAATTATTAAACAATGCAAAGGACGTGATGCAAATGCAATGCATGAATGAAATAAAGCATCGATTCCGCAAGTGATTTGTCCCCATAGGACATCTTTCATTCAGGCCAAATGGTTTTATTACATCCGGTATCAGGGGTTTACAGATAGCGGTGAGCTCTGGCACCTAATTTGTTGTTCTCATTTAATAGTCCTGTCAGCTTTCCTGCGCGGTCCAACGCTAGATACATATTCTGGCTAATCGGTGCTGCTACATCGGCTAAGTCTGCTACCTGTAGAGCTACTTGTCAGGCTTGTGTCATAATGGCCTTCATGTCTCAGTCTGTTTCCTGTATTGTTTGCTCGGCTTTTTGTAGTTTGACGGTCACCACCTCAGCACGGATCTCGTTGGTACGTAAAGAAGTCTTGAGACTCGCCATCTGTTCTTTGAGTGCTGCGTTTTCCATTTGAAAGGCTTGTGATTCATTCCTTTCCTGCTGCAGACTTGATTTCAGGATATAGTCCATGGCCAGACTACTTTCCAACTCATTTTGGAGGATATCGCGTTGGCTCTCAGCTTCTATGATAATGATCTGACTTTATTCTTACTATTCTTACATTTCTGCTTCCACCATTCTGAATCGTTCCTCAACCGAATCATACCATTGATCCACTCTTCAGCGATGTCACCCAGACCGAAATTTTTGAATTCAAGGTGCAACTTCTGGTACTCGTCTTGTACACTCTTCAATTTCATGATCAGATCGTGCCTCTCATGTTCGAGCTGGTCGTACTTGCGTGCAAATTCATCTTTTGAGGCACTTTTATTCTTGACTCCTAAATTTATCGCGCTTGAGTGACCCACTTCTGTGTTACCCGAACCATGGGCTGGGTATTGACCCTCCTTCGACTTTACCCCTCGGGCAATGACTGACTCGCTGTAGAATCGAGGTTGTCCGTCTTCGAAACCCAAAACTCCCATTCTGATAAGATTTTGAACTCTTTCCTTCAGGGCCCTACAATTTTCAGTGTGATGACTCGAATCACTCATGTGGTAGCTGCACCAGACACGACTGTTGTAACCCTTCGGATAAGGAGGTTTCCTTGGTACAGACTTCACTGGTATGATAAGGCTCCTTTCGACAAGCAACGAAAGTAACTCGGTGTATCTCATGGGTATAGGATAATGCCTTCTGATGTCATTGGATTCTCGAGCTTCCCCTGGTTTTGCCTCTGTTCCCTTGGTATCTACCCCAGATACGCTACTTGTCTGCTTCTTGAGATTGATCACAAAGGGATTCGATTTGTCATATTTAACGGTGTTGTCTGTCTCGACATTCTGACCATTCTGTTCCACATTCTGATCCTCAATCGAACCTTTTCTGAGTTCGACATGCTACTTGCCTTTCATCATAGCATTCGTCTGGTCCATCATCTCGGACATCTGCTTCTTTAGTTCTTGTATTTTATCTTGCTTGTTACCCGAACTAACACTGCTTACTGAATCTTTTCTGGAGTCCTTGAACGATTCTTCTTCGGTTGTCCCTGGCCTAGTCTCGGGATAGAACTCTAGAACTGGACCCCCTTTCTTCAGGTCAAAGAACCTTTGGTCCATCATGAACAATCTTATATTATGGGAGAAACCACTCGGGAATCAATGCCCTGTGTAATGCGAATGCGATGATATGCAAAAAACAAACAAAAAGAAAACAAGTCAGTACCGGACAAAAATGATAAATACATAATAAAACGATAAATTAAATGTGATAAACAAACAAGGTGATCCTATTTATATCCCGTCTAAGACACCTAAGGTTATGGCTCTAACATGGTGGGTTTCTATATGTTCTCTACATGCAGTTCCGGTTCTAAGAGGTACCCGAATTGTACTTGCTGTCCTCTACTAAGAGTAGCAAGGCCCCCGATCATCACCCATTATAGGCTCATTTCAACCGGGTTCAATTTAGGGGGACCCATTCGCTTATGCCTGCACGAAGGAACAATATCCTTATGAAAGCATAAAGTAATCGAGCCCCGAAGGTACTTGCTAGGCCGACACGGGAGAATGATATCTCCACGAAAGCATTAGCGTTTTCCCCCAACTAAAAAAACAGGTTTATTTGCCAAATTTTAAATGCGTTAAAATAAACGCGCACTTATAACCAAATTTTAATTTAATAGTTGATTTAATCCAGAACTTCTAATACTAATAAAGCGGTAATTATTTGAAAAAGCTTGACTCTCATTTTGTTTTTGAAAAAACAAAAATAGTCCCCAGCGGAGTCGCCATCTGTAGCGATGTCTGTTTCGCTAACAAAACAAGTTTTTGAAGTGTTTGTGATTTTTCGGATATTAAAATATTTATTCCGTGGGGGTTAAAAAAACCCGCGTTTTATTTAGAAATTGGAGTCACCACAGGCCACTTAGGTAGGTCGGACACCATAAAACCAGAGATTCAAAAACTTTGGGTTCGGGAGTCGGTTACGGATGGGGAAGGATTAGCACCCCCTACACCGCCCAAAATTGGTACTTTAATAATTACTGCTTTATTAAAATTAAACTTTCCAGGTTAAAGTGACGATTAAGTTGAGATTCGGTTATAGGTGCGAGTAGATTTCAAAGGCCCTATTATCCGAGAGTAAACGCCCAACCACTATCACTACGCCTGATACTGGCCCCGTTTACGCTCGGATAAAAGGGCACCGCATTGACAATTTATATATTCCATTATGCAACCTTAAAAAGCCAATAAAACACACATCCATATTGACATGATACTAAAACATAAAAAAGGGAATATCCTAATATTAAACAAAAATAATAAAATGCATGAACATAGATATAAATGACATGTACAAGGATCAAGACTACCCATAAGTAAAACTTATACACACCAACATTAAAAGGAGGAAAAACATGTTCGAGATCGAATTAACTAGACATAGCATGATTAATCACATATATAAGAAAACAACTAGAATATGCACGTTACGCATTCCCGATACTAGGCAAGCAAAACAACACACTAAAACAACACGTCTAAGTATCTATATCGAAATGTTTCCAAGTTCTGATATGATCATGGCAAGAATTATACATAGACCAAAGATACATAAACATATAAATTATTTAAGAATATCTACATACCATTTAAATAAAAAGTAGCATGCATAAACTAAAGGATTTAACAAACTAGCCTAAACATAATGTATTTTAACAGAGCTACAAAAGACATAACATGCCACATCATAAACGTATTATCCACAATTAATATACGACCTACAATGCAAAAAGATCATAAAAACCATGCATACATATAGACATAATACTAACTAAAACTAAAGCATAATTAATAAATCAAACACATGCACAACATAGATTAATGAATTACAAGCATGGTATAACCCGCATTAATGCTCCCATAACGACCTAAAACATAATATATAATGCACATGTATACGCAAAGAACAAATAAAATAAATATACTTAAAGACAAATGGTAAAATATTTAAGAAACTGGAAAAGGGTTGAAATGGAATACAAACAAAATTAGCAGACAAATATTAAACAAATGAAAAGCATATTTAGGGGCGAGATTGCAAGCCAAACGAAGCTTTAAAGGGCCGGATGTGTAATATTACCAAGGGGCAGTTTCAAACTGAAAATATCCAAAACACGAGATGACTAAGGGGGTAAATTGACCATTTGATAATTGATTTCAGTTAATCAAGGGACCGGATTAAAATTACATGGAACCATACGAGGACCAGGGGTGTAAATAACCCAAGGGGCGAGACCGTTTTGACAAATCTCGAAACGCGGGATGGTTTAATGTGTAATTTAACCATTTTTAAAATTAATGAACCTATAAAAGACACCCATCAGATTAAACTCACCCCTTTTCCCCATTTTTTAAACCATTTGATTATAACCCCCTTTCTCTCAACCCATTTCCAGAACCTATCTCAAACCACCGCCAGCCGTCGCTTGACGGCGTCGGCGGCCCTCAAACTATGACCTAAAACGCTCCCTTTCTCACCCTAAACCCACGTCCAGCCTTAGATCTTAGGAGAAAGAGATGTATTTTTCTAGATCTAAAAAACGAAACCGAAACTCCTACTCCTTTTTTTTTTTAAAATATTTTATAAACTAAGACCAAGCAACCCATCCCCTTTACCGGTTCACCGTGTTTGGCTTAAGCAGCTTATTATCAGAGGCGGGAAACCTTAATCGACGAGGGTAAGAACCGACCTCTTTAACATTTTTTTTGTTTGATATTTTTGATACCATTGAAAGATATGCATGCAGTAAAAGAAGAAAGAGAAATACCACTGGACTTGTGTTTTTTTTTGTATTTCTAGAAAAACTGATGATAATACACTTTTGTTGGGTTGCATATATCCTTGTTCTGATCTCAGTTTTTTTGGTAGAAAACAATACATGAAAATACATCTGATTTGATTTTGACACTGACAATCCATTGTTTTGGTATTTTGCACGTTCTCTGAGCGCGGTGGTTGAGCTGGTGCCGGCGTGGAGAGAGTATGGCAGCGTTGTCTGGCCTTGGAATGAACGAAGCTGCATCTGATCTTGACACGTGGCAGAGGGAGAATGAACAGTCTGGCGCGTGCGTTGCACGCGCGAGTGGGAGACGAGCAGTCTCGTGGTTGAATTACACGCGCGCCAGCTGCATCATCTTGGTGTCATCTGGACCGTTGGATCGAATCTCGATCCAACGGTTGGGAAGGTGACGGCTGCATGGAAAAGAATGGTTATCAGACTTGGTTTTTAGGGTTTTCACAATATTGGGTCAGGCCAAAATGGGCATTGTAAACTATAATTTAGACCATTTTTTATATATGTAAATTGACTGGAATCTAATAACATGGGTTTTATTTATAACCTGTTTTCATATTTATATAACCTGATAATAATAATAATAATAATTAAACTTATAATTTAATACATGCAAATACGTTAGAACGATCATACATAATATACATACCTTATAATACATGCAATGTTAATAATATAACTAATAAATAACATACATGTTTATATTTGTACTTGCACTTTCACGCATTATATACATAAATTACACACATATAATACTTACACATACCTTAATACGTGCATACACATAATATATTAATACAAACATTCATGCAATATAAAACACACATATAACATATTAATATCTCTAATAAATATTATCAAACCTTAATAACACATACATAACATGTATAATATACGTGCACTCACACCTATCACACATATATTTTACGCACATATTAATCACACGTACATAAACACATAGTATAACGCGCCTACATGCAATAGTAATACCCTTTAATTATTATATTAACAATATTCACAAACCGGATAAAAATGAGTGATTACAATCTCAACCGGAATAGCGATACAATCACAATCTGGGTACATTACCAACCGGGTACACTTTTAACCCATAGGGACACCAACCGCTTTCAACGGTTAGATGCTTAGCCCGCTAATGAGATTTTTCAGTACCATATAACCCCTCAACCATTATGGTACTTGGATGGAGTATTCGGTACGCCATATAAACCCCTCAACATCCAAGGTGACTTATTTACAGTGCACTCAATCCTATGGCCGACCAACTATATCCGATTACAATTTTAATATCACATCACTTTCCAATATAGTTAACCATTTTAACATTTACCTCACTGTTTTTAACAAGCATTGAACCATGCCATTTATCCAAAGAAATAACCATGCTTTCAAACACAAGTATAAACCATACTTACAAGGATCACTTACCATGTGCATCCTTCAGCAAGACATGCTTAAAAATAGTATATCGAATACTTTTAACATGATTAAACAGTAGGTACATGAAAATTAAAACCATTTGCATAAAACCATTCGAACAAGCACGACCGAGAGAGTAAAACCACTTTATACTTACTTCTGAGTCTTGGTAAGCGTTCCAAGCTCTACCTTAACTCCCAAAACTCAGTTCCACAACATCAAAATGCTTTAAACCACATTTTCACTCGCCGATACGTGAAACCTTGATTTGCCAACGCAAAAATATGCGTTCAAAGCCTCCAAAGCTTCACCGATCATATCTGAATCCATCTCCCCTGCTTTAGCCACATTACAACAGAGGATTAATGCATCTCAATGCATTTATAACATTGCAACTCTAAATCTTCATGGATTCTTATAAACACCCCACAACTACCCAACCATAACAACCGAAAACACCATCTAATCCTTTCTAAACACAACCCATCCATAAACCAGCAATCTAACACCACTTTTATCATCAAATAACATCTAGAAACAGATTAAATCAACCTAACAACTCCAGCAAGCACACAACCACCATAACACCTCAAAAACTCAAATCTAGCAACCTAAACAATTAAATATTCAAGAGCTTCGGGATTCTATTAATAAAATCAACTTATCAACATCATTATAGATCCAAAATATGTTCAAAAACAATCCATACCACTGGAAATTAGATTCAATCTGAATTTTTCATCATTTCATCAATTTTACCCAATTAAATCTACATAAAAACACAAAATCAAATCATAAACTATAAATCAAGGATCAAGTACTTGGGAATATCAATAAAGAACCATTTAACAGAGGAAATCATTGACCTTATCCCTGTTATGTGATTTCTCCCTCAATTGGCTTGTTTAAAGCTAAGAAAACATAAGATCTCAATGAGATTCTGTAAAACAAAGTTAAAGAATCAAGTTAGAATCAATAATCTGAGTAAAAAGAATATCTCACCTCTGGATTTTGATGAAATTCTGGGTGTTTAGCAAGAAAGAAGTTGAGAGAAAAGGTTTAGGAAAAAGTTATGTTTAAAATGATTTAATTGAAGGGAGAAACCACCAGCAAACACTTGGTAATTTAGCTCCTTAAGGATTCTAAGAATTTGACGCTTTTCATTTAGTCACTTTAAAACAGTTTTCAAAAATTGCATTTTGGTCACTAACCAAATTATCACATTTCCAAATTCCATTTCCTAAAATTGATTCCACCAAAAATCATTATATATTAAAAGATGATTCTTTAACTATATTCCATAATTTTATCTTACCGAAAAATATACGATCCCGAATCAAACTCAAATCTCCAACCCGGTCCACCAAACCGTCTAATAACCCCCAAAATCGCTAGGCCCAAAACTGAGGCGTTACACTTACCATCCTCGCACCTCCAAAATTACCCCTACCCCGGCCTCGGCGCCTAGCAGGTACAGTAGCCCAAATCGGTGCATGACCACAACACAAGAACCGTCACGCTTCATGTGGTCAGGTAATCCACATATCCAACAACTCATGGTATTTCCCCAACACTCATTCGTGTGGTGTCTACCACAACGCTCACACTCAGCTATAATACGAGCACCTTGGTTACCATGGCCACCACCGCCACCACGCCTGTGATCTAACTTATGCCTCTTATCACGAAACTTCATACTCTGCTTCCCGAAATTACCAAAATCAGCTCCACACTTATTTGAGCTTATGCCCAAACCTTGTCCTGTTACCCTCAAGGACTGCTCAATATCCTTAGCACGGTTCATAAGCATTTCAAAATCTGTATAGTCCGCAGCCAAAAGGTATGTTTTGATATCCTTCACCAACCCATAGAGAAACTTGTTGTACCTCTCAAGATCATCCAAAACCAACTCCAAGGCATACTCACTCAAACGGACAAATTTCACCTCATATTCAGCCACGGACATGTCGTCCTGTTCCAAGGCCATAAACTCACGTTTCCTCGCTTCTAGATACTGAGGACCAAGATACTTCTTCTTGAAAGCTCTTCGAAAGAACTCCCAAGTTACATTCGCCTCTAGAACATTAGCAATTGTGGCCACCCACCAATGATAAGCATCACCATGCAACAACGACATGGTACACCTCAACTTGCGCTTATCGTTACAGCCCATATGGTTCAGAATACGAATTGTACTCTCCAACCATCCCTCGACTGCCTCGGGGCTTAAACCCTTGAACTCAACACGTCTCAACTGCGGAGACGCTCTAAGGGTAACTCTGGATTAACTGCCACAGCAGGTGCCGGTGCCTATACATGCACTCTAGCCATCACCACTTGAAAAGCTCTCGTTATTTCCTAAACTAACAGATTCAAATCACCAAACACTGGTACTTGTTGAGCCTGGGGTACACCACCAGCCCCATCACCGACAAGTGGAACCAACGGAGGAGGAGGATGAGGTAAAACGTTAGGAGGATTCTCTTCCTCAACATTATTCTGCCCAATTCCAGCATTGCCATGCTAACAAAAGCATCAAAACACATTAAAGTCAGGCTAACATAAGGCAAAGGATCCAAGACCGTCTTATAAAACATTTTGAATCCTCAGTAATATGCAAAGTGTTCCCAATTCATACCCTGACATTATGTAAATCAAACACCGTACATGTTTACAACCACCGTGTATAATAAACAATGATATACAATCAAACAACAACATACCAACCTCTCGTAACCTGTCTCTAATACCAACAAATGTAACCCCCTCACCCGGCCTAGACGCCCGACCGAATCGAGTGAGCTACATTATGTTTGCCGAAGTAAACCGGAGAAAGGTTACGAAAAGTTGGTCCATTTTTTCCTTTTATCTTGTCTAGATGCAAATTATTAATCTTATATGTACATACTCGCAACAGGATAATTTTTAAAGAAAACTAATTACAGAAAGGCAACCAATTGAACCATATTCATTACAAGGAGTAAAATGTAAATACTTTAAATTATAGGACAAAAATTGAAATTAAGGTTACCGATCCTCAATTAGTCAGGTTTTTTGCTCATATGACAAAAATCAGCTCAAAAATATTAACCATACTCATTCAATTGCATCATCAACATTCAGGGACGAAAATGAAAGAAAACAGAACTGCATGCCTATGACATTAACTGAAATAACGGCCACACGTATCGATACGCAACCAACCATATCGATACGGTGCCCTAAACCAATAGCCCTTGTTTTGGTACACTAAGTACCGTACCGGTACGCCTAACTAAAATTAATAACCAGTTTAAAATTACATAGCAACCGTACCGATACACCTTATGGGTGTTTCGGTACGCGGGTTTTGATCCAAAAAGCAATTTCCAGTAGCAATCAACTGTATCGGTACACCCCTGCCTGTACCAAAAGGCCTGGTCTGTTCTTCCCTAGCCGTATTGATACGGTCCCTAGCGTATCGGTATGCATGGGCTCGTAATGTCATTTTTAGCTAGTTTTTCACACAAATCTAGATGCCTTTAGGTCCTAGCAACTTGCATACATGCATATAAACATCCAACAATACATTTATCAACACTTGCACCAAGATTTAGCTACCATACAAGCTTAGGCCACCAAAAGGATTAATCTAGAGGCATGCTCCCTAAAACATTCCACCAAATATACCAAGTTGCTCAAATAAACATTTACCAGCACAAACACCATACCGACACCACTTTAATACCATATTCAACATGTTAAGCTCATCAAAGCATGCCATCCAAGCAAAACTATCTAGATGCATACCTAGGCAACCACATAACATCCACTATAGGTAATGATACACAATATGCATAACAACATCAACCACACTCCAAAATCACATCATTACATATGCTTACAACTAGGGAAAACAGAATTACATGTCCCAAAATCCATGGCGAAAACATTGCCTTATTAACCGGAATCATAAAGCGAGTTCATACTCAAAATTGCTTTGCCTCTTGAATCACTACGACTTTGCCTTTGCTGCCCCAAGCCTTAATGCTCTACATCATTAGGAAAAAGAGAGCGTAAGCACACTTGCTTAGTAAGGATGCTCTTAAAACAGTGATGCATTATAACCCTTGAAAACAACACTTGTTTTCAAACTATGCTTACGACCTAAGCAAGTTCCAATGATTCTGATTCAAAACATGCATATCGACCATATGCAAAACAATATATTCCACATGCTTAAATCCCCAAAGCATTTTATACAAAACCATGCTTCAATTCCAAAGCATTAAATACAAAACCATGCTTAAATCCCAAAGCATTAAAATAGATCCAACATTAGAATTCTCATATATTAGAAATTATAGTGACCTCGGATAGTCGACCGCTATCCTTGATTAGCCGACTGCTAATCTTTAGTTAAACGACCATCAAATTTACAATCGGATACATGAATCTCCCTTAATGACCGACCATCATCAAGAACTACCCCATGCCAACTGCATGATTTAACAACCTTGCCGATCGCAAGATTTACATAAACAAGGGGAACCGACCACTCAACCTAAGTGATAACAACATAGTCCGAGTAGCCGACCGCTATACCTCAAGGACCCTTAACCACGATCAATTTTTAATATATTAAAATAGGATTTTAGATATTTTCCATATTTTTATCTTTCAAAAAAATATTTACTCCCGAATCTGACTTGAATCTCTAACCCGGTCCACCAGACCGACTAACTAGCCTTAAAATAGGCCCAAAATCGGGGCATTACAAAAACCATTTAGCAATCCACTTCGAAAATCACTTTAAAATCAACTTTCAAAACATCATCAACATTAATATCATTATGATGATTATCATGCCTTGAAAACCATGCACTTACTTTTCTAAAAATTGCATATTAAACCATATGCAGCATATATCATGGATTCAACAGCAAAATGCCATTTGCTACCCTCAATTTAAGCTTTCCCATGCATACTACCAATGCAAGGCTTAAAGAGTAAAATATGTATAAACTAAAATTATACTTCCAAAATCCATCAACATGATACATTATCAATTATATTATCTTACAAGTGATCATCATCCAAGTTCTATTTTTCAAAATATAACACATCGGATACACGGATTCAACAAGTGTACTCTCAACACTTCTTACAATCTCAACTGGTATCTCAAGGTCCACCAACGAGAGTTTTTGGTACACATAAACCCCCCACTATTGTGTTACCCATGGTGGAGTTTACGGTACACATAAAACCCTCAACACCATTTTTCATCTAGATGCATAATCCACTAACGAGAGTATTTGTTACCATATAACCCCTCAATCGTTAGGGTTTTTGGATGGAGTTTTTGGTACACATGAACCCCTCTACATCCAAGGCAATTTTTCATACTGCGCTATCAATTCTATGGCCAGCCAACTATATCCGATAACATTTTCATAACCTTTTCATACCATCACTTGCCAATATAATTTGTTTCTTTATCATTAATTCATTGTTTTCATGTGCATCAATTAAAACCATTTATTCAATGCATTCAACTTTACATTATTAATGTTCAAAAACATTACCAAAACATGCATTACATCCAAATGCATCAACATCATTAGATAACCATTTTCCAACACTAAACTATGCTCAAATCATGCATATACAGTGAGTAATCAAATCATCAAAACAAGTGCATTAAAATCAATTGCCAAACTGAGCTCGAGAGAGAAATTATCCTTTACTTACTTTTGAGCTTAGACCACATTTCAAGCTTGATCTAAACTCCCAAACACAACTTTCAAACCTTTCAATAGCTGTCAAACATGTTCTCACTCATCGACATGCAAAACTTTGATCACCGATGCGAATCCAAGCCTCCACAACTTCTGATACCTCACCTCAAGCTTGAGGATCAACCTCCCATTCATTAACCACACAAAAACAGAGGTTACAATGCATCAAAATGCATTTAACTATCTAGCAACTACAATTCACACAAATCCTCATCAAACTCTACCCAATTTCACTCCACAACAACCGAAAACAACATCAAACACCTTCCACACTTAACCCAGCCAAAACCTACTATTTTAATCCATTAATTAACATCCAAAAAAATATTAACATCATCCGTATACCTCTAGCATTCATTAAACACCCACAACTCCTCAAAAACTCATAACTATCAACCTAGAAAATTAAAGATTCACCTAGTTTCAGGTTTCAAATGTTAAAATCAACTTATTAACATTATAAAACTTCAAAATCATGTACAAATCAAATCAAGAACCCTGCAAAATAGATGCATAACGAAAATCAACCAAATACATCAATTAAACCTTGATTTAATAATCTTTCCTTAATTAAATCATTAAAACTCATTAGAAAATATATGTAAAGGATAAATAACTTGGGAATTTCAGTAAAAAACCTTATATTAGAGGAGAAGAATGAAGCTCAGCTCTAACCTTGTCTTTCCCCTTAATTCGATGGGTTTACATGAGAAAACAATATCAAATCAAATAGGTTTTGTTAGGAAGTCATTAAGAATCTATTTGGAACTTAAAGAATGTTGAAATCAAGTGATTACCTGAGAAAATTAAAGTAGAAAAAAGTATTTAGCTGGAGGGAAAATCTTTTGGAGAAAAGTTAGTTACGTAAAATGGTTTTTAGGAATTAATTATAGAATTAATTCTCCAAGCCTATTTATTTATTATAAAACCCTTTAAAATTTCCAATTAAAAGAGAAAAGTATGATATTAGACTTTGGCCAAATAGCTCCTTAAAGATTCTAAGTTTTGATCATTTTACAAAACAATCATTAAAAATAGTTTTAAAACTTTGCATTTGACTGATCCAAAATTTCACTTTTTGATGATTTTATGATGTTTTTCCATTTTTTACTCACTCAAAAATATTAATTTCAAATTAATCTGGTCCACCAGAAATTCTAATCAACCTAAAAAACTCCTAGGCCCAAAATTGAGGCATTACACTCACTCTCGTTTTTGGTTTTGCAAAATACATTCTCACGCACGTGTTTATGATTTTGATTACCTACTATTATATGCATGTATTTGAAATGAAATATGATACAAATGATCTTATATTGATATTATAATAGTATGGCAAATGATTTATGAAAATGATTTTGAGGATGTGTAATGCATGGTTTATTGTATTGGAGAATGTTTGGATTGATGCATATGTAGAACAGTGAGGTAACATGTTTTTATTGGAATATATTGGCAAGCAGCAATGGTTAAATGTTATCAGATATAGTTGGCATGCCATAAGGTTTAAAGTGCACTATAATAAGTCATCTCATGTGTGTCGAGGGGTCAAGAGTGTTCCACATCTTCACCATGAGAACCGCAGTGGTCAAGGGGTCAAAAGTGTGCCAAATTCTCCCCCGGGTGGATTTATACATCATAATCGTTGAGGGGAAGTAGGAGCATTTGCTCTAGTTCGAGGATGTATGTGAAGTGTTCAAAGGAACCACTTGGGAAATCTGTGTTTCTGATTTGTTTTACAAATATAAAGATTTGGTTTTGGGTCACTTTAATTCCAATATATGAATTAATGTATCATGATAAGTGGATTATGTTTTGTATAATGTGATTTATACATGTTGTGCTCTTTAAGCTTTTCTATTGGATGAATTAGCATGTGAAGGCTTAAATTGAGGTTTGCATAATGTTTATGCTAGAGATCCATGATACATGTGTGGCATTAGATTTAATGTGCATGTTTTGGAAAGAAAAAAAGCATAAGATATTTTGGCATGAAATTCAATACATGTTTAAAAGCAAATGGTTTTAAATGCATTGATGAGTGCTTTTGGGTATCCCTCATTAAGCATTACGTGCTTATGCTCTCCATTCTCATCAATGTAAAAAAGTAATCATTCAGACAATGAGCAAGCAAGAAGGAATCCAAGGGTTGAGCTAATTCAAGTACATTTTTATAAATAATACGTAATAATAAATAACAATGTGTCCAAGTTGTTATTGGGAGGGTTGTTTTGGTTACTCCCTATTTTGGATATGTTCTACTTGGTGCTTTGGACTTGTGAATTGGTTTATGGTTTGAATTGGGGGCTTTGGAAAGATTAAAGAATGTGGGGTAGATATCATGCCTATAGGTCTACCTTGGTGATAGCTTTTGCTTTTATGACGCCTATGCTTTAGGGTCTTTGTGGTATCATATAGTTCATTAGTTGGTATGATGTTTTCATGTGGTTTAATATGTTCGACCAAGAGGTCATTATAGGCTGAGTCATACCGATATGGGTCCTCAAAGATTGGTATGCGGGGTCTGTTATATCATAAAAGTGGGAAAAATTGCACAGTGGTATCTGTATGCATAACTCCGTATCAGTACGCCCCTAGGATAATTACACTATGTGTCGATACACAAGCAACTATATTGTTACACGATTTAGCTACTAGAATCCCCTATTTTGGAATTGAACCACTGGTATCGGTACGTTTGAGGACAGTACCGATACCCTTTGCAAAATGGAAACCGTTTCGATACTAGTATATGGTGTACCAGTACCGAGTCTAGTTTTTCTAGTAGTTTTCTTGCTAAATTTTGAATCTTTGCAGATTAGTCCTTGTTTCTTGTTCATGCAATTAGATGACTTGGATGATTGATTTATATTGAAATTTAACCGACTTGCATGTAACCTTATTAATTAAGGTTTGGTAACCTTGGAATTAAGTAAGTCCTCTTAGTTTTCCAGAATTGTATTTTGGTCCCTAAATGGCAAATGTGCTTAATTAGATGTCTAGTTGACGTCTGTTTCACTCGATAATTTATCCACTGTCAACATGTTTACCTTAGGGATTAATTATGCATCTAGAAAAGATAAAAGAAAAAAGACTTTGGTGTAAGTAAATCGTTCGGGTTTGTCTCGACAAACCTAATATAGCTAGCTCTGTTTGGCCTAGCATCTAGGCCGAGTCAAGGGGTTACATTTGGTGGTATCAGAGCCAAGTTATTGACTGTTGTGAGGTAGATTATGATAGTTTAAGATATTGTTGTTGAATGATACTATGAAATGACATGCACGATCTTTGATTGTATGTTTTTATGATTGAAATATGTTATGTTGGGTAAAAAAACTTGGGGACACATTATCTTATTACTATGAGTGCGAAATGAATTTTGTTTTGAAACATGAGCATCTAGGATTTTTGCTTCAACCTGGCTAATTGTTTTTTTGTTGCATTATCATGCTTTAGAATCATATTTTCGAGAATAGGACCGAGATGAGAGATGGAAGCTAACATGGTTAGTGTTATGGATGGGTAAAACAATGAGTTACCTCATCCTCCACTAATTCCTCCTATTGGGGCTGGAGTAGAGGGTTGTAGCCTTAGGTACCCCAAGGGTCGATTTGTAGAGACATGACACCATTGATCTAGGCTATTACAGGAGCGTTTTAGGCAGCTATGGCTAGAGTGCATGCACCTGCACCAACACCAGTAGTCGCTATTAATACGGGACTTTCGTTTGAGTGTTTGCGTAGTTTGGGCGGTATCATGTTTAGGGGTTTAGCTCCTAAGGTAGCTAAATAGTGGTTTGCAAGTCGAAATATGAATCTTGGTCAAATGGAATGTATGGATGCTCGTAAGTTGGGTTGCACGGTGTCCCTGCTGTAGGGAGATGCCTACAGTTAGTGGTCGACTACTATCAGGGGTATGGTGCATGCAGATGTAACATGAGAATTCTTTTGCACTAAATTTTGGAATAAATATATGGGTTCCCAATATCAGGATGAAAAGAATTGGGAGTTCATGGCATTGGTTTAGGGTAACATGACCGTATTGGAATACGAGGTCAAGTTTGTTCGGCCGAACCAATACGCACTTGAACTGGTTCCCGATGATCGTAAGTGATGTGATCGTTTCCAATATGAACTGGTAAAAGAAGTGAAGAATTATACGTTGGCTTCAGATTACACTGATTTTGAAGTCTTCGTTACTCAAGATAGGGATATAGCACAAAATCTAGGATTATCCTCTTATTTGGGGAGTTCTAGTTCTGGGAAGAGGATCGCTGAGTCGAATGTTGGTAGAGATCGGTATAAGAAACACTGAGATAGGAAGTATTACCCTTATCATATATATGGTAGAGGTAGTTCTAGGTGTCGATAGCTCGGTCAAAATACCTATGTTTGAACACCTGAGTGTGGGCAGTGTGGTAGGCGACATTCAGGAGATTGTTGGGGAACTCTTGGTACATGCTGGAGCTGTGCTTCGCAAGATCACATAAGGCATGATTGTTCATAGTTGGTTAATGATGGACAGTGTAACACCCCAGTTTTGGGACTAGCAGTTTTGAGGTTTATTAGACGGTCTAATAGATCGGGTTAGAGATTCGAGTTGGATTCGGGACCGTATATTTTTTGGTAAGATAAAAATATGGAAAATAGTTAAAAATCATCTTTTAATATATATTGATTTTTGATGGAATCAATTTTAGAAAAGTGAGTTTCAAAATGTGACATTTGGGTTAGTGGCCAAAATGCGATTTTTGAAAACTATTTTAAAGTGACCAAAATCAAAAGGTCAAATCCTTAGAATCCTTAAGGAGCTAATCTACCAAGTGTTTGCTGGTGGTTTCTCCCTTCAATTAAATCATTTTAAACATGTGTTTTAAAAAAATGTTAAGAATGATTAATATCTAAAGTTAGTTATTAGCTTTTAAAAGAAATTTACGTAACTTTTTTCCTAAACCTTTTCTCTCAATTTTTTCTTCCAAACACTCATAATTTCATTAAAATCCAGAGATGAGGGACTTTTTTCACTCAGATTATTGATTTTAATTTGATTCTTTAACTTTGTTTTGCAAATTCTCATTGAAATTTTATGTTTTCTTGGCTTTAAAAAACCCAATTGAGGGAGAAATCACATAACAGGGTTAGATCTATGATCTCCTCTGTTAAATGGTTCTTTATTGACATTCCCAAGTATTTGATCCTTGATTTATAAGTTGTAATGTGATTTTAATGTTTTATGAATGTTTAATTGAGTTATTTTGGAAATATTGATGAAACATGGTAATTCCCAAAGTGGATCTTATTTCTAGTATTTGAGATTGATTTAATATATGTTTTGGATGTGTTTTGATGCTTATAAGTTGTTTTTATCAATAGAATCCTGAAACTCTTAAATCTCTAATTATTTAGGTGCTAGTTTTGAGTTATTGTGGAGTTAATTGAGTTTAATCTTTGCTGGAGGTAAAAGGATGTTAGGAAAGGGTTTTTGGATGTTATTAGATGTTGGTTGATGGGTTGAATTTTTTTTATGGCTGGGTTAAGTTTCGAAAATGTTTGATGATGATTTCGGTATGTTTCGGATGATTTTTGGGCGGGCAACTTGGGAGTTTCAGGAGATTGCTAGTAGGCAATTGTTTGAGTGCATTTTAAAGCATTTATCCTCTAGTTTTATTTTTTTTAAAACAGGGGATAATCAAGGCGGTAAAGCTTGACGTTGTTTTGGTGGCTTCTTGAGAGCTTGTATCGCGTTGGCAAGAGAGACGAAGCGTATCATTGAGTGGAAACTGGTTTTTAATGATTTACAAAGGTTTGTAAATGTTGTTGAGAGTTTAGGGTAAGCGTGAGACACTTACCTAAGCTTGGAAGTAAGTTTCCCTTACTTTGCTCTTGAATATCGGCTTGGATGTGAGCATGTTGTTTGCATGTTTTGGTCATAAAAAAGGTGTGATTTACTTACTAGAAATGCATGATTTTTAGTACATATGCAGGGTATTGAAAGTATATTAAATGCTATTGACATTGGTTTTCATTACGGTTTGGAATGGTGTTATTGCATTGGTAATGAGATTTGCATATGGGATGTTTTGTTCAGTGCATTGTAAAACTGTAAGAAAATGTTTGTAAATGGTTTGAAGATGATATATTGGCTTTGTGACAAGGTGAGAAAACAATCAGATATAGTTGGCATGCCATAGGATTAAAAGTGCTCTATAAAATATGAACAAAATCGATCATGGCCATGGGTCCTTGAGGTACGGCTGTTTAACAAGTCCACTCGGACTGTTGGGACATCATTTGGGGTGTGCATCTAACTAGGCAACCCAAATTGATGGTAATCTTGCAGTTTAACTAGGCAAGGAAGTAGAACTCGCGGTTTAACTAGGCGAGGTAATAACATCTTGCGGTTTAACTAGGCAAGGAGCTAAAACTCGTGGTTTAACTAGGCGAGGCTATCAAATGTTATGGTTTAGCAAGGCAAAGATGGGAAACTTGCGATTTAACTATGCAAGGTTGGAATACTTGTGGTTTAACTAGGCAAGGTTGGTAAACCTGCAGTGTAACTAGGCAAGGGTGTTAAGCTCGCGGTTTAACTAGGCGAGGTTGTCAAATCTTGCGGTCTAACTAGGCAAGGTTTGGGATATCATGCGGTCTAACTAGGCATGATATGAGAAATTCATGTATCTAATATGTGTGGATAGAGGGTAGTCTATCTGGGTCACTATAAATGCCAATATATGTGGTGGTTTATGTGTTGAACTTATCTTTAATGTTTTGAGATTTAAGCATGGTTAAAGATTTAATGCTTTGATATTTATGCATGGTTTGGTTTAAGTGCTTTGGGATTTAAGCATGGATTGTATATGATGTTATATAAAGGTTATTATGTTTTGATTCGGTTGGAATCATGGAAAAATGCCTAGGTTGTAAGCATGTTTTGGGAAAAGCAAGCATGTGGTTTTTAAATGGTTTTTAGTGCATCATTGTTTTATGAGCATCCTCACTAAGCATGTGTGCTTACGCTCTCTTTCTCCTAATGATGCAGAGCATTAAAGTTCGGGGCAGCAAAGGCAAGGTTTGCAAGGATCCAAGAGATAAACTACTTTTGAGTATGAACTCGGTTTATGTTTTCAGTTAATAAAGCAATGTGTTTGCCATGGTTTTTGGTAGTTGTAAATCTGTTGCATTGTGGTTCTCTAGAATGATTCTATGCTGGTTTTTGATGATGGTTATATATTGCTCAGCTTGATGTTGTTACTTGCCTATAGTTGTGGTTGAATGGCTGTTTAGGTATGCATCTAGTGTTCCCTTGTGAATTGCTATGTTGTGCTGGTTTGACCAGGTTTAATATGTTATGTTGAATGTGTTGGCATGTTGCTTATGCTGAGAATGGTTTAAATGTGCATTTTGGTATGTTTGGCAAAGTGGTCTAGAAAGCATGCCTCTAGAGTGGTCCTTTGGATGTATGAGGTTGTTTTGGTTGCCTAACCTTGATAAATGGTAGTTTATGTATATTCAAGTGTTGATCAGCATGTATGCAAGTTGCTAGGGGTCAATTGCATCTAAAATTGTGTGAAAAAATAGCTAAATTTGACATTACAGGCCCAGATGTACCGATACGCGGGGGACCGTATCCGTACGGCTAGGCAAATAAGGCCAGGGTGTTTCGGTACAGGTAGGGGCATTTCGATACGCCTAAAGGTTACTGGAATTTCACTTTTTGGAAGAGAGGCCGCGTACCGAAACATCATGGGACCGTATCGGTACGATGTACAAGGATTTTAAAACGTATTTTATACTAGAAATGGCATACCGATATGAGTCTTGTTGTATCGAAATGATGAGTTCACAACCGTATCGATACGGGACTCAGCGTTTTGATAGGATACCGTTGTTTCAGTTAAAGACCTAGAAAGGCAATTTTAGTTTCTTTCGTTTTAGTCACTGAATCTTGTTTTACCAATTATTTGAGCATGGATGATTGTTTGAAGCTGATTTTTGGCATAGAAGCATGAAATGTACTTAATTAAAATTTGATAACTTAAAAATTAGAAAGTCCTTTTATTTTGCTAAAATTATGTTTTGGTCCCTAATTCGTGTTTATGGCTAATTGTATGTCGTTACGATGCTCGATTGAGATGAGTGCTCACCGGTGAATAGTATGATCATGTAGGAAAGCATTAATGCATTTAGACAAGATAAAAGTAAAAAAATGGACGTGCTTTAGGTTTAATCTTCCTGGTTTAGTTCTGTAAACCTAATGTAGCTTGCCCTGTTCGGTCTTGCTACTAGGCTGAGTCGAGAGGATTACATTTGTTGGTATTAGAGCTAGGTTTTTGAAAAGTTGGGATGTTTTTGTTAGACTAGTGATGTTGTTTGAACTGCACGGTGATTGTGTATATGTTCGGTGATTGTTTAATGTTATGTTAGGGTATGGTTTGGGAACACATTACCTATTATTGAGGTTTCAAAAGGTTTTATAAAGTTGTCTTGAATCCTTTGCCTAATGCTAGCCTAAATTTAATGTGTTTTGACATTCTTGTTAGCGTGGTTAGACGTGAGTTTCACGTAATGGCTGATCGTGCCGGAGTTGGGCAGAATAGTGATGTGGAAGGGATTCTCTCTGATGTTTTACCTTCTTTTCCTCCGCTGGTTACTCTATTTGATGTTGGGGCATGTGGTGCACCCCAAGCTCCTCCAGTGTCATTTTTTGGTGATCTAACCTTGTTAGTCCAAGCAGTGATGACAGCTTTTCGAGTAGCGGTGGCTGAAGTGCAAGTGCAAGCACCGGAACCTGCTATGGTGGTTGAACAAGGTTCGTCCCTAGCTACCTCTGGGCAGGCAGGAAGTGTGGGATCGGGTAAGACAGCGGCTAATTTTGGCTATTCTAGGAAGCAGAATAGGAGGTCTCGTGATAAGAGGCGTAAGTCGAGTCACAAGCATGGTGGCAGTGTTGTCTAGAGTAACTAGGAAGTTCGTAGTAGGGCTGAGTGTGAGCGTTGTGGTAGACGTCACACGGGTGTATGTTGGGGAAATACCATGAGTTGCTGGAAATGTGAATCTTCTAATCACCTGAAGTGTGATTGTCCTCGTGTTGTGAGAGCTACACCAGTTCAGGATGTTGTTGTGCAATAGGAGAAGGGCGGACCGGCACAGATCTTTGTTCGTCCAGAAGTTTGTATTGGCACGAATGTGATCGCAGGTACCTTCACTTTGTAATGCTTGTCATTGTTATCTTTGGTTAATTCAGGGTCTACGCTTTCATATATGTCAAGTGAGCATATGTTTGATGAATTCTTTGTATTGTTGGTAGAAGTTGGCATGTTAATTGTTGAGTATGAGATGAAGTTTGTTCGCCTGAGAGTTCTTTCCTAAGGCTTTAGCATGGTTGGTGCTAGTTGGGTTTTAGACTGCTAGCTATTATGGTTGTTTGTGGGGGTGACGAATGTACTAATGACATTCGAGATGATGTTGTGTTGGGTATTCTCTAAATACCTACTTTTGGATAGTAGTTGAAGTAGTGGTGTTCTCGTGTACTGTGGTACCAGGAGGGAGTTTTGCTAGAGTGTTTCGTTGTCTTAGAGGAATTTCAATACTGAGAATGTTATATGTGAGTGTCGACGTTGATCATGCACAATGCAAAAACACTTATATGTATATATTTAAATATATCAATACATGCATACATCTTTGGGCATGACATTAGAGGTTTTGTATCCATATGCATAGGCATTTAGGATGACATGTAAGAAATCATGCATACATATGTCCACACTTACGGATAATATTTTGGAGGCAGGGGTAGTGATAGTAGCTAGTTCTTCTAGTGAGTTGGTTACGTTTAGAAGTTTATTTTGGCGGTGTCCTTTGGTGCTGCAAGGTTATGGGTTGTCGCAGATCTAATGGAGTTGCCATTCCATGGTTTTAACGTGTTTTGGGTTGGGATGGTTGAGTGAGCACAAGGTGGTTGTGGATTGTGAGTCCAAAATAGGGGTTTCTTGAGTTTAGTCGATGAGTATGAAGTTGTGGTTAGTCCTGAGGTTAAGGGTGTTCCATGAATATCTTGATCAGTTCGAGGTGATGCTTAGAGATGTTATTCTCGTGTGCTCACGTACCGAGGAAGAACATGATCAGCAATTGCGGATTGTGTTCTAAATGTTGAAGGATAATCAGTTGTACGTTGAGCTGGGTGAGTGTGAGGTTTGGCTTAAGGAAGTGGAGTTCTTCGGTCATGTGGTTTCTGCGAAGGGTATTCACGTTGATCCATAGAAGATTGATGCTATTCTCAATTGGAAGCCACCTAAGTCTGTATCGGAGCTGTGTAGCTTTCTTGGGCTGGCTGATTATTATCCCCATTTCATTGAGGGGTTCTCGAGTATTGCAGCACCGTTGACCAAGTTGTTACAAAAGAATGTTTCTTGTGTATGGACTGAGAAGCAAAAACACAATTTTGAGAAGTTGAAGGAAGTTTTGACACATGCCTATTTGTTGATTCAGCCTGAATCTGGGAAAGAGTTTGTGGTTTATAGTGATGCGACGTATGTTGGCTTAGGTTGTGTGCTGGTGCAGGATGGGAAGGTTGTAGCTTTTGCATCGAGACAGTTGAAAGTTTATGAGTGCAATTATCCAACTCATGATTTGGAGTTTGCGACCGTGGTATTCGCTTTGAAAATTTGGCGACATTACCTCTATGGTTAGAAGTGTGTGATCTTTACGGATCACAAAAGCTTAAATATTTGATGTCCCAGAGAGATTTGAATCTTAGGCAGCGTAGATGGTTGGAGCTGCTTAAGGATTACTACATGTCAATTAAGTATCATCCTGGTAAAGCCAATGTAGTGGCAGATGCATTACGTTGTAAGGTTCTAGTTGAGCTTCAAGCTATGTTTGCAAGGTTGAGTGTGACACGGGAGGACGGTTTGCTGGCTGAATGACATGTCAAGCCTACATTATCACAATTTATTAAAGCTAAACAATCATACGATGATTCCAGATGATCCGGAGTTGAGGCACACTATCTTGACGGAGGCACACTCTAGTCTTTTTCCTATGCATCCTGGTAGTGTTAAGATGTATCGTGATTTGAATGAGGCGTACTACTGGGTTGAGTTGAAAAAGGAAGTGGTTGAGTTTGTTTCCAAGTGCATGGTATGTCAGCGGGTCAAGACTGTACATCAATTTCCATCCGGCTTGTTGCAACCGCCAAAAATTTTGGAGTGGAAATGTGAGAGAATCACTGTAGATTTTGTAACAGGTTTGCCGTTGACACCAGGTTTAATATGCTATGTTGAGTGTGTTGGCATGTTGCTTATGATGAGAATGGTTTAAATGTGCATTTTGTTATGTTTGGCAAAGTGGCCTAGGAAGCATGACTCTAGAGTGGTCCTTTGGATGTATGAGGTTGTTTTGGTTGCCTAACCTTGATAAATGGTAGTTTATGTATATTCAAGTGTTGATCAGCATGTATGCAAGTTGCTAGGTGTCAATTGCATCTAAAATTGTGTGAAAAACTGCTAATTTTGACATTACAGGCCCAGGCGTACAGATACGCGGGGGACCGTATTGGTACTACTAGGCAAATAAGGCCAGGGGTTTCGGTACAGGTAGGGGCGTTTCAATACGCCTAAAGGTTACTGGAATTTCACTTTTTAGAAGAGAAGCCGCGTATCGAAACATTAGGGGACCGTATCGATACGATGTACAAGGATTTTAAAACGTATTTCATACTCGAACATACCAGTACGGTTCTTGCTATATTGAAACGATGAGTTCACAAACGTATTAATACGGGACTCAGCATATCAATACGAATATTGTTGTTTTTGTTAATGTCGTGGAAAGGCAGTTTTGGTTTCTTTCGTTTTAGTCCCCGAATCTTGTTTTGCCAATTATTTGAGCATAGATGATCGTTTGATGCTAATTTTTGGCACAGAAGCATGAAATGTACTTAATAAAAGGTTGGTAGCTTAAAAATTAGAAAAGTTCATTTATTTTGATGAAATTATGTTTTGGTCCCTAATTTGTGTTTGTGGCCAATTGTATGTCGTTACGATGCCCTATTGAGATGAGTGCTCACCTGTGAACAGTATGATCATGCAGGAAAGCATTAATGCATTTAGACAAGATAAAAGAAAAAAATGGACATGTTTTAGGTTTAATCTTCCCAGTTTACTTCAGTAAACCTAATGTAGCTTGCTCGGCTCGATCTTGCGACTAGGCTGGGTCGAGGGGGTTACAGACAGGCTCTTACGCTTGTTATTGTGCCGTAGAGAGGCTGTGGGTGCAGTCAAGGTAACTTTCAGTGTAAAGAGGAAGGCCAGAGGACTGTTGCTCATATAGTGGCGGTTCAACCTAAAAGTGATGGGCCTACAAAGATCTATGCGCATCGCGAGGGAAGGAATGACACATATGTGATTACAAGAACTTTTACTTTGTAGTTCATGTCATTACTTTCTTTGACATATTCTAGTTCTACACATTCATATATCTTGCTCGAACATGCATGTTTGCGTAATATACTTGTAGAAGTGTTAGATGTGGGTATACGAGTAACTAGTTCTTTTGAAGAAACAATAGTTTCTAGGAGGTTGTTTATGAGATGTCCTTTGATGGTTCAAGGTTATGTGTTTGTGGTTGACTTGACGGAGTTGTCGTTACATGGTTTTGATGTAATTTGGGTATGGATTGGTTGACCGAGCATGGGGCTATGGTCAATTTCCAAACCAAGCGAGTTTCGTCGAAACTTGCTAATGACTATGAAGTGGTGGTCGTGAGCAAGAATGTTAAATTTTTGCCGAATGTAGTTTTGGCTTTATAAGCATAGAAGTTGTTGGAGCTTGGGGGTTATGCATATCTGGCTTATGTTATGAACCCAATTATGAAGGAGGTGCATGTTCAGGATATCCATACTCTTTGTGATTTTCTAGGAGTGTTTCTGGAGGAGTTGCCTGGGTTACAACCAGATAGGGAAGTAGAGTTTTATATTGAGATGTATGTGGATACGACTCCGTTGTCAATTGCTCCTTATCATATGGCACAAAAAGAGTTGAAGATGCAACTTCAAGAGTTGTTGAATCGTGGTTTCATCCGACCAAGTGTGTCACCTGGGGAGCACCAATGTTGTTCGTGAAAAAGAAGGATGGCACTATAAGAATGTGCATTGATTATCAGCAACTGAACAAGTTAACGATTAAGGATAAGTATCTAAGGTCCGGATATTATCAATTGAAGGTAAAGGATAAAACGTGCCGAAGATAGATTTCTGCACACGTTATGGGCATTATGAGTTCTTGTAACGCCCTACATTTGGTCCTAGACGGTAGCTAGCTAGATTAGGCAGTTCAAGGGAATCGGATTAGGCGATTCGAGTTAGTTTCGGGAATTAATTCATAATAAATTGTTTATGGCTAAACTTTAATATGGAAAATATTAGAAAATGTTTAGTTAATATATTAAGGGCTACGGAAAACTCAATTAGAGGAAAGAAAATCGGATTTAGGGACATTTTGATCTAGTGACTAAAATGTAAAGTTTTCAAAACTATTTTGGTGACTAAATCGTAAAAGGGTCAAAACACATAATTTACCAATGTTTTTAATCAAACTTTTCCCTTAATTTAGGCCATTTTTAAAAGGCTTTTAAAAGGTTAACAAATAAAAATAAAATAGATTTAATTAAAAGATTTCTATTAACCAAATTCATTTTCTTACGTAACTACTTTTGCTCTCAACTTTTCTCTCATCTCTCCTATCATCCAAACTACCAATTTTACTCTAAAATGTCTAGGAATCATCTCCTTTTGATTTCCTTTTGATTTCTTAATTGATTCATTTGATTTCAACACCAAATTCTACTTGCTTTCTTGGAGATTTCATTCAAATCATGCCAATTAAGGGGAAAGTCAGCTATTAGGGGTGGTTTCCACTTCACTCCACAAATCAAAGGTTCTTTACTGAAATTCACAAGTTCTTGATCCTTTGCAATTGATTTTTGTTATGTGTTTGTGAATAAATCATGAATAACAGGTTTTAGTTGAGTTTTGATAAGAAATTTGGTAGATCGTGATAATAGATATGATTTGTGGTGATTCTAATTGATACATACCACATGTAAGGTATGTTTTAATGTTATGAGAAGATATTAATAAAACGAATCCCGAAACTAAGTGAAATGTTAATCTTATGGGTTGTAAATAGTTAGATTTTTAGGTGTTCTTAGTGTAAAAAGGTTGCTGGAGATATAAGGTTGTTAAATTGATGTTTTTAGATGTGGAATGATGTTGTTAATATGTTATAATCGTTAGGTTATGACTGGGCTCTGTTTAGTTTGGGTTCGGTGATGTTTTTGGTTGTTTTTAGAAGGCAGTTAATGGTTTTTAGTGAGGTGAAGTTGAGAATTGATGTTGTTGGGATTAGAGATGCATAATAATGCATTAATCCTCTGTTTTTGTATGGGTAAAATAGGGGAGATGGATCATTCAACAATTGGAGAGGTTTCTGAGCTTTTGGAAGCTTGATTTTGCACCAGCAAGTGGAGATTTTTGTTGTCGGTAAGTGGAAACGTGGTTCACAACTTATTAAAGGTTTGACGGTGATTTTGGGAGTTTAGATTAAGTTTGAAACACTTGTCTAATCTCGGGGGCTTGAAGCTCGACTTAGGTACATAATTACTCTTAATACTGTTGCAATAACAGAAGAAGACTGCATACATCCCTGTTCAACCAACCCGTTGAACAATAATTTGGGGTGGTAATTTATTTAGAAATATAATGCAGTTTAGTGCTAAGTATTTAACATGTGCACGGTATATCTGTTCAAATGCTTGGAAAGTAATACGGTGATGAGATAGGTTTAGCTCGAATGAACTTGGAAGCCTGGAAAAGCCGTGAACAATCTTTAGCATTATAAGTACCGACCTTCCCTTATAGGGTTAAGTTACCGAATTATTCCTGGAAGTCAATGACCAAATTACTTTCCAAGCATTATAAGTACCGACCTTCCCTCATGATCTAAATTTGTCTAGAATTTTCCTGACACATTCAAAATCTTGAAAAGTCTTGATTTGTTCGTATCCTGGAATTTATCCTAATATAACTGTACTTCTGCACGATCATGTTATATCCCAAAATTCTGTATGGGTTAGACAAATCAAGTTCTTAAAAATATAAATGGTTCATGTTCATATTGAACTCCTTTTATAAGGATCTTATGTTGAGAAATGCTCAATCTGTGAAGTATCAGTGCACCTGTACTGCAACTATCATGTACCTGAGCCATAATTGGGTAATTTAATGTGTTCTTTGTGTGCTACATGACTATTTTGCATACTACTTTACATGTTTTATTAAATTGATCATGTGCACATGACTGACATGTTGACTTCTATCGACTATTGCTAATGCTTGGCAAAATAGTATGTTTTTTTAGTGTAAAAGTATGCCAAAGAGCAGTGCCAAGGTGAGTCTTATACGTGTAAGTATACACGGTCAACAAGTAATACAATAGTAAGCTGAGTATCAAATCCACATGGATTGACCAAGAATTACTTGCTCAACGTTTACCTATTCGAAAGTTTTAAAAGTGCTCGAAATGTTTTGAGATTTTAATTGAGCAGTCTGGCAATGAGCTATTCAAAATGAATGATGAACGTTGGTAAGGGGATGCCAAATTTTATGCTACTTATGCCAGCCTTCAACAATGATCTGCCTTAGTTTATTGCCGAGTAGAATAAAGGTAGTATTGCCTCTGTCGATGGCAATACTCTAAGTTAACTATGATAAAACCCATATATGTCTATAGTGAATGTTTTTCATGAATTAACTTGATTAAGCGACACTCTTTACTTCTAAGGGGTATACTCACTTCCGAAGTAAGTTCATCTACTTGAACATCTTCTGTCGAAGCTTATCGACTTAGTACCTGGAAACAGATTGTTTCCCCTTAAGTCTATTAATATATTAAGGTGCAATAAGCACACAATGCCAACTGTCGTATGACAATGGATTTGTAAAAAGATTAAGTATATACCAAATAGAAAACAATGCCAAGGCATTTTCATTATTAAAAACTAAACATGAAATCAGCATCCATCCCAAACATCCCTCAACCAACTGTAAAAGTTTAGTTCATGGCCGGGGTTTCCATCCAAAAAACATTATCGTATCCCCACACCATCATTTAAACATAATAAATAAAAACAAAGAGAATGGGCAAGAAGGGGGTTCATCGATGCAACACTTCAATGACTCCAAGCTCTCGATCTTCAGCTGGTCGAACCACGTCTTGGTTCACCACCGTTCAGCCTCTTCAATCTGAACTCTCCAATCCCCATCTCAAATGCTTGATCGATCTCTTCAAATAGGCTTGTGTGGGAAACCCTAGGATAAGGCCTTTGAAATTAAATTTTGAATGCTCAAAGGATAAGATGATAGCGCATCTTATCCAGATTTGAATCCTAGGGCTAACGCATACAAGGCCCAATGGAGACTTTGACTGATCAGCTGACATCACTCTTTTGCCAGCCGGGCTTGGCGTTGATTGGTCCTTCTGTGTCAACTGTGACTCGGCAATTCTCTAGCTTTCTTTACTAAATTATCTGTCAAGCTTTCCTGCCTAGCTTGCCTGCCTGCCTCTGTCCTCCATCAAAAACAACAAAATAACCCTTCACACTGGCTAACAGAATAGCTCATAATCTCCTTATGCAAATGCATGATTTTAATACCTAAATGCAACTAAATGTACTAAAAGGGAAAGCAAAGGCATTGTAAAATAAGCATAAAAACAGTAATTTTGAGGAGTTAGCACCCCCAAACTAGTTCGTTGCTTGTCCTCAAGTAATGCAACTAAAAATTAAATAGAAAAATAAAAAAGATACCTCGGTAAAAAAAAATTATAGTCACCAAAACCTGCCAACTAGCAAAATATGATTATAGGTTTGTCCTCGGATATTCAGTATATCAATGCCAAGTAGAAAAACAAATTCAAGTACAGCAATATAGCTCTAGTCTAAGGTCATCAAGTGTGTATGAAGTGCGGGCAATATGCATCAAATTTACTTAACTCCCCTAGCCACTTTACTACCCAAACTCAGAATCATTTTCATCATTTTTCTTTATTTTCTTTATTTGCCAAGGGTATTTTAATGATGGCATTAAATTCGGGTTGCGTCATGCACTGTTTGGCATGAGACATGAGAGGAAGTAAACCACGAATATCCACGTTAATCCAGATTACATCACTAATCTAACCCATTACACTCATACCCTAAAATTATGTTGGCTTGAGAACTAAGAGGAAGCAAAACACGAAGACCCAAGTTAATTATTTTCCCTAAGGAAAAGGAGTGTTCTAAAATATTTCAGCCTTTGGCAAAACATTGTTGCCTTATTCTTTCTACCCTGGAATTGTTTTCTCAGCCTTTGGCTTGAAACACGTTAAATGTAACATGCTGATCATTCATGTGCATAGTTAATCTCCTTTATGAACATCAATCAAAGCTCTACCTGCGACAAGGAATGGTCTGCCCAATATAATTGGGAAATCATAGCTGCCCCATAATCTAAAATAATAAAGTTAGGTGAGAATATAAATTTGTCTACCTTTACCAACACATCCTCAATCTTACCCTTAGGATGTGCAAATGATCGGTCTGCCAACTGAAGTTTTACTGTGGTAGGCCTTTCTTCGATGTCGAGCTTTATGAAAATTGACATTGGCATCAAATTGATGCTGGCTCCCATGTCACACAGTGCCTTACCATGAATCTATTACTAATAGTACAAAGAATAGTTAAACTCCCTGGATTTTTCAACTTTGGTGGCAATCGTGTAACACCCCAAAAATCGGTCTAGTCGAAATTAGGTTTTGGTGATCATAAATTTTGTATCAAAATGGTCCAATCAATGTATTGACTCCTTTATTGTACTCAACTGAAATTTATTGAACCTTAATTGAGCTTAATTATAGATCTTGGACCTTTTTGAAAGAATTGAGAGTCTATTAGTGACTAAATTGTAAAAAATTGAAAGTTTAAGGGTAAAAGTGTAAATAGAAAGTTAAAGGACCACCCTCGTAATTATCCTAATTTATTGAGTGATTCACCACCTTGCCTAGCGTGTTCACGTGAAGTAGGCATGGGAATTAAAGAAAGATGACATATAGTCATCATCTTTTTATCAATTAAAAGAAAAGAAATAAGTATATTTTATAGCTTACCTTTGGTAGTAGAAATGCTTGGGATTGGTCCTTGGGAAGGTGGAAAAGATGATAGCTTTTCTTAGGGCATAGGAAAGCATCAGTTAAGTAAGGCCCTGAAAGAAAGTAAAACATATTACTTTCACAAACCGAGACCAAGTTTCCAATTCTTTTCACCAAGTTAAACAAGCTAGCACCTCCATTGTTGTCTTCTCCACCAAGCTCAAGCAAGCACCTCACTTCAATCCTTGAAGATTCTTTGATTTCAAAACACCAAATTGAAGCTCTTGGATTGGTGAGTTAAACCCCTCAAGCAATTTATTGATTCCATGGATATTTGAAGTTTAATTTCAATATTTAGTCTTGAAAGTTGAGGTTGGACCCATGTATTATAAGTTTAATTCCATGGAACTAATGTTGTCTATAAGCTCTAGTAAGCTTGAATATTGATTTTGAATCAATAGTTTTGATCCTAACTATTTTCTCCTAAATTATACCTATCTCAAGTGTTGGAGGAAGTTCCATCGTCTCCATTGAAGGCTAGGAACAAAGGAATCGTCATATGATAGCCTTGAAAGATTCAGATTTGAGGTGAGTGTAGTCAGAATCTCAGGATTTGGCTAGGTACCTTTCCCGGTTTTGTTTCCATTAAATATATTATTGTTAACATTGATAGTAGGGTCATTGCATTGAACCCTTTGATGGGTGTAGTGGTAAGATTCGGTAAGCTTCCTTATTGAATTATTGAAACATTGAGTATCGATCATTGACATTGAATATTGATCATTTACATCTAAGTATTGAATATGAACATTGGCATAGCATGGGAAAGGCCACTATCACCATTGACCTTCGGACATTAAGTAATGAAATGTTGTCATCGATATTGATCATTGTCACCGAATTATTGAAATTATTGATATTCTTACCGAATCATTGAAATGGACCTAAGGGTCAACTTATTGCTATTGAATCATTGAAACTATTGATAATGTTAATGTAATGAATATTGGCCTAAATCACCGAACCTTGGGTTAGAATGAACTTCGTTTGTGGTTTACCTTTAACTCCCATCAAACATGATGCCACATGGGTCATTGTGGACCATTTCACCAAGTCATAACATTTCTTACTGGTTAGAATGGACTACGGTCTTCCAAAGCTAGCTGACTTGTACATCAAGGAAGTTGTGAGACTTCATGGAGTACCAAAATCTATCATCTCCGATTGAGATCCACGATTTGCTTCTCAATTTTGGAGATCGTTGCAGGGAGCTCTAGGCACTAGAGTAAACCTTAGTACTACATTCCACCCTCAGTCTGACGGCCAGTCAGAAAGGGTAATTCAGGTAAATATTAAAGCCTCCTCTCATCAAATCCGTACAAACAAACCTTGTTATTGAAATCTTCCATTTCAAATTATGGAAGATATGCTTTGAGCATGTATCATCGATTTCGGTGGATCTTGGGAGAAATCCCATCCCTTGTCGAGTTTGCCTACAACAACAGTTACCAAGCTTCCATTAGAGTGGCACCTTTTGAGTCGTTGTATGGCAGACGTTGTAGAACTCCTCTATGTTGGTCTGAACTTGATGAAGGCAAGATGTTGGGACCTGACCTACTTTGGGAAATTGAAGAGCGAGTTACCATCAACCGTGATCTCTTGAAGGCAGCCTTTGACTGAAAAAAAGCTTATGTTGATCTAAGATGAAGGGACATCCAATACGAGGTTGGTGAAAAGGCCTTCCTCAAAGTATCACCGTGGAAGATGATTCTGAGGTTTGGAAAGAAAGGGAAATTGAGTCCCCGATTCATTAGACCCTTTGAGGTTGTTGAAAAAGTTGGCCCGATTACATATCGTTTGGCATTACCCTTAGAATTAAGCAGGATTCATGTTGTTTTCCATGTGTCCATGCTTAGCAAATACCGATCCGACCCTTCGCACATCAATGAACCAGAAGCGGTGCAGATCTAACTGGATATGACCTACGAGGACGAACCGATCCAAATTCTAGCAAGAGAAGTCAAGAGGCTTCGTAACAAATCTGCGCCCTAAGTCAAAGTGCTCTGGAGGAGTCACTCAATGGAAGAGGCCACTTGGGAACCGAAAGATTTGATGAAAGAACAATATCCATAGATCTTCGGTTCAAATGAAAAATCGAGGACAAATATTTTGTAAGGGGAGAGTTGTAACACCCCGAAAACTGGTCTAGTCAAAATTGGGTTCCGGTGATCAAAAATTTTGTATCGGAATGGTCCAATCAATGTATTGACTCCTTTATTGTACTCAATTAAACTGTATTGAACCTCAATTGAGCTTAATTATTGATCTTGGACCTTTTTGAAAGAAATGAAAGTATGTTAGTGACTAAATCATAAAAAATAAAAGTTTAAGGGTAAAAGTGTAAACTTCAAAAAGTTGAAGGACCACCCTCAATCACGCTTGCTTGTGATTACTTAGAATTTCCAGCAATCTTTCCTCATGATCATTAGTTAGATCAGTAGCAATGATCACTGGCAAGGTTGAGTGTTTACCTAAATAAGTGTACTTAAGATGGTATGGCAATGGTTTTAGTTCCAATTTAGGTGGCTCCTCAGTGGATGATTTGGGTGACACGATCTCTCTACCAGCCAACTCTAGTGGCTGTGGCTATCCAAAGTAACTCACTTCTTCTCTCTCCAAGAATATTCCTTCAGTGTTTTTACTCGTCTCTTCTTCACTATCTAACTCGCTGGCATCATTATCAGTATCTTGGCACCGTTGTGCCACGTCCATAGTGAAATGGAATCTATCATCTCGTCAGCTTGGTACCCTCAGGTTCATCTACGCAATTAAGGGCTTGAAACATGTGAAATGTAACATGCTAATCATTCATGTGCATAGTTAATTCTCTTTTATGAACATCAATCAAAGCTCTACCTGTGGCAAGGAATGGTCTGCCCAATATAATTGGGAAATTCATATCTGCCTCATAATCTAAAATAATAACGTCAGCTGGGAATATAAATTTTTCTACCTTTACCAACACATACTTAATCTTACCCTTAGGATTTCAAAGGATCGGTCTGCCAACAGAAGTATTATTGTGGTAGGCTTTTCTTCGATGCCGAGGTTTCTAAAAATTGACATTGGCATCAAATTGATGTTGGCTCCTAGGTCACACAGTGCCTTACCCATGAATCTGTTTCCAATGGTACAAAGAATAGTAAAACTCCTCGTATCTTTCAACTTTGGTGCCAACCGTGTAACACCTCAAAAACCAGTCTAGTCGGAATTAGGTTTCGGTGATCGAGAATTTTATATCAGAATGGTCCAATCAACGTATTGACTCCTTTATTGTACACAATTGAACTGCATTGAACCTCAATTAAGCTTAATTATTGATCTTGGACCTTTTTGAAAGAATTGAAAGTCTGTTAGTGACTAAATTGTAAAAATTAAAAGTTTAAGGGTAAAAATGTAAATTTTGGAAAGTTGAAGGACCAACCTCATAATTATCCTAATTTCTTGAGTGATTCACCATCTTGCCTAACATGTTCACAGGAAGTAGGCATGGGAATTAAAGAAATATGACATATAGTCAATATCTTTTTATCAATTAAAAGAAAAGAAATAAGTATATTTTATAGCTTACCTTTGGTAGTAGGAAAGCTTGGGATTGGTCTATGGGAATGTGGAAAAGATGATAGCTTTCCCTAGGGCATAGTAAAGCATCGGTTAAGTAAGGCCTTGAAAGAAAGTAAAACATATTACTGTCACAAACCGAGACCAAGCTTCCAATTCTTTTCACCAAGTTAAACAAGCTGGCACCTCCATTATTGTCTTCTCCACCAAGCACAAGAAAGCGCCTCACTTCAATCCTTGAAGTTTCTTTGATTTCAAAACACCAAATTGAAGCTCTTGGATTGGTGAGTTAAACCCTCAAGCAATTTATTGATTCTGTGGATATTTGAAGTTTAATTTCAAGATTTAGTCTTGAAAGTTTAGGTTAGACCAATGTATTATAAGTTTAATTCCACGGAAGAATGTTGTCTATAAGCTCTAGTAAGCTTGATTATTGATTTTGAATCAATAGTTTTGATCCTAAATATTTTCTCCTAAAATATTCCTAGCTCAAGTGTTGGAGGAAGTTCCATCATCTCCATCAAAGGCTAGGAACAAAGGAATCGTCATCTGAGAGCCTTGAAAGCTTCAAATTTGAGGAGAGTGTAGTCAGAGTCTCGGGATTAGGCTTGGTGCCTTTCCCGGTTTTGTTTTCGTTGAATGTATTATTGTTAACATTGATAGTAGTGTCATTGGATCGAACCCTTTGGTGGGTGTATTGGTAAGCTTCGGTAAGCTTCTTTATTGAATCATTGAAACATTGAGTATCGATCATTGACATTGAATATTGATCATTTACATCTAAGTATTGAATATGAACATTGGTGTAACCCCCTCGACCCGGCCTAGTCGCAAGGCTGAACCGAGCTAGCAACATTAGGTTTACCGAAGTAAACCAAGAAAATAAAACATGAACATGACCATTTTTTTCTTTTTATCTTGTCTAGATGCATAATTATTAACCTACATGTACATACTGATCTCTGGTGAAAACCCAACTCAATCAGGCGTCGAATTGACATCCAATTGATCACATTCGCGATTTAGGGACCATATTACAAATTCGAAGAACTACGGGGTCTTAACTCATTTTTATATTACCAACCTTCAATTAAGCAGGTTTCATGCTCACATATTTAATTGCATCCACAACATTCAAGGACCAAAACGTAAGAAAATAGAACTTCAGAAGATTCCAAATAACCAAATTAACTACCATCGTACCGGTACGGACAAGGGTGTTTCGATACGCCTTCATTGTTTTAAAACTCCAGAATTCCAGTTCTAACCCCCTTGACCCGACCCAGATGCCCAATCGAACCAAGAAGGCTACATTAGGTTTGTCGTAGCAAACCGAAGAGATACAACCAAACCCGATCCATTTTTTTCTTTTTATCTTTTGTAGATGTCAATAATTAACCCTACATGTTCATACAGACATTAGGTGCAACCCCAACTTAATCGGGCATCAATTTGACATCCAATTGATCATATTTGCAAATTCGGGACCAAATTGTAAATACATAAAATTTCAGGATTAAAACTCATTTTTAGGTTCCCAATCTTTAATTAGTCATCTTCCAAACCTTCATCTCCAATTTCAGCTTAAACTGATCATTCTACCATATATAAATACATCGACAAGATTCAGGAACTAAACTGCAGAGAAGGCAAAACTGCCCAAAATATCATTAACAGGAAAAATGGCCATCCGTATCAAAATGGGTAAGCCCGTATCGATACGGTTTGAAACACACCATTTCTATACACCATCAAGATGTTTCAATACACCTAACTAAAATAACGAACATTTGAAATATTTACAACTGTACCGATACAGTTCCTTAGGTGTTTCGATACACGGGTTCGAGTTACAAAAGTGAATTCCAGTGACTAAAACTCGTATCGAAACGCCCATTCCCATACCGGTATGCCAAACCAAATTTTCCTAGGTGTATCGAAATGCACCAGGCCCATACAGATCCCACAAGCCTTAATTTTCCTAGCCGTACCGATACAGTCCCCCGCGTATCGGTACGCCTAGGCCTATAATGTCACATTTGGCTAATTTTTCATCCCAAAAGCATACTCAAACCACTCCAACATCTTTAAACACAATACTAACATGTCAAACATATCTCATGCTAACTAGCATCACAATTCGAACAACACAGCAAGGACTTATGCATCAAAGAGGGAATCTATAGGCATGCTTCCTAATATGCATCCAACCAACATATCAAAAGGTAAACCAGCATCAAAAACAATCCTTAAAGGCCATTTACAACCCAAGATCAACTAGAGAAACATGCTCAAATAGGGAGTTTCACAAAACATCTCCCAAAACACAAGAAGTACCCCATTGCCCTTATTCGTTATAGTCTAGTCTTTAACATATGTTTGTAACAAGTCTTGACAAGATCCTCTTGCTTCTTGCTGTCTTCCAAGACCTCAATTATCTGCATTGATGGACAACGAGAGCGTAAGCACACAAGGCTTAGTGAGGAGTGCTCAAAACAAACACCATCAATGCATTTAAAACCATTTACATAACATCATCCTTAAAAACATCATTATGATGCCCCTTTTAAAACATGCACTTCACATCATTTAAAACCAGAATATTAAACCATATGCTACATGTATCATTAAACAACAGCAAATCACATTGCTAACCCTCCACTTAAGCATTCCCATGCATTACTACCAATTGCAAAGCTTAAGGAGAAACATGTATAAATCACATTATACAACTTAAACATATCAATGATACATTAACAATTATATTGGCTTCCAAGTGATCATTAATAAGTTCAATAACAAAATGGTTCATCGGATACACAGATTCAACAAGTGTTAACCCAACACTTCAAGCCATCTCAACCGGAATAGCGATACAATTACAATCGCAGTACATTAACAACTGGGTAAAATAATAACCCACAGGGACATCCACCCCAATCATCGGTTAGACGCTTAATCCACTAATGGGAGTATTCGCTACTGTTTAACCCCTCTGCCATTAGGGTACTTGGTGGAGTATTCGGTACACGTATAAACCCCACGACATCCAAGGCAACTTATTTATAGTGCACTCAATCCTATTACCGTCCAACTATATCCGATAACAAATTTAAAACCACATCACTTGCCAATATAATTAACCATTTTAACATTTACCTCACTATTTTAAACAAGCATTAACCAAAACATTTTTCCAAAGAAACAACCATGCTTTAAACCACAAGTATAAACCACATACTTACAATGATCACTTACCATGTGCATCCTTCAGCATTTCATGCTTAAAACCAGTATATCAAATACTTTAAAACATGCTTAAACAATAGGTAATATGTAAATTAAAACAAGTGCATAAAACCATTTCAAACTAGCACGTCCGAGAGAGAAAACTACTTTATACTTACTTCCAAGTCTAGGTAAGCATTTCAAGCTCTACCATAACTCCGAAAACTCTGTTCCCAAAACATCAAAATGCTTTAAATCACGTTTTCATTTACCGATACGCGAAACCTCAATTCGCCGTTGTGAAATCAAGTATTCGAAGCCTCCAACGCTTCTCCAACCACTTCCGGATCAACCTCCTCTATTTTACCACAAAAC
The DNA here is from genome assembly GCA_019671005.1 of Hibiscus mutabilis. NCBI lineage: Eukaryota > Viridiplantae > Streptophyta > Magnoliopsida > Malvales > Malvaceae > Hibiscus > Hibiscus mutabilis. The sequence goes on along the minus strand of CM033746.1, from coordinate 21,663,405 downwards.
AACAGAGGATTAATGCACCATAATGCATTCTAAACAATGCAACTACAATCCTTCTCGGATTTCCACAACACCTTCACAATTAACCCTCTCAACAATCGAAAACATAACCAAAACACTTCGATTCACAACCCAGCCAACATCTATCAAACTAACATCACTTTTAACACCAAAACACATCTAAAAACAGATTCAAAACAACCTACCACCTCCAGCAACCTTACAATCATATAAAAACAACAAAACCTCAAAAATAATAACCTAAACAAATAGAGATTCTTAAGTTTCGGGATTCCATTGGTAAAAATAACTTATTAACATTATTAAACATCCAAAATATGAATCAAAGCAACCTTACTTACTGGAAATCAGATCCAATTCGTGAATCAACTCATTTTCCCCAAATAACTCAATTAAACATTGGAAAATCGTCAAAAATCAGATTAAAAACACAAAAACAAGGATAAAATGCTTGGGAATTTCAATAAAGAACCATACAATAGAGGAGATCTCGAAACTTACCCCTATTGTGAAGTTTCTCCCTCAATTGATTTGTGAAAAGCTAAGAAAACACAAGATTATTGTAAGATTTTGTATAAACAATCTTTATAAAACAATTTGAAACAATAAAATCATGTTAGAATCCACCTCACCTCTAGAAATTTGATGAAAAACTGAGTGTTTGGCTGAGGAGAGAATGGAGAGAAAAAGTTGAGAGAAAATGATGTGATTTTTGTTTTGGAAAAGATATCTAACTTATTATAGTGCACTATCAATCCTATGGCCGACCAACTATATATGATAACAATTTTAAAACCATATCACTTGCCAATATAATTAACCATTTACCTCACTGTTTTTAACAAGCATTAACCAAACCAATTTTCCAAAGCAACAACCATGCTTTAAACCACAAGTATAAACCATATAATAACAAGGACCACTTACCTTGTGCATTCTTCAGCATTTCATGCATAAAAATAGTATCTCAAATACTCTAAATCATGCTTAAACAATAGGTACAATGTAGATCAAAACAAGTGAATAAAAATTATTTACACTAGCATGACCGAGAGAGAAAACCACATTTTACTTACTTCCGAGTTTAAACCAGCATTTCAAGCTCAATTTAAACTCCCATAAACCATCTTTAAAACATTCCAAAGCTGGAATCCATGTTCTCACTAATCGACACATTAAACCTCGATTCTCCAACGCAAAATCAAGCGTCCAGAGCCTCCAAAGCTTCACCGATCACTTACGGATCAACCTACCATGTTTTAATCACATTACAAAAGAGGATTAATGCATCTCAATGCATTCAAAACACTGCAACAACAAATCTTCACGAAATTCCACAATCCTTTCAAAATTACCCAACCACAACAACTAAAATCACCATCTAATCCTTTCCAAACACAACCCAGCCACAATATAACAATATAACACTTCCCTAATCATCAATTAACACTTAAAATTAGGATTAATTCATCCAAATACTTCCAGCAACTACACAATCACCACAACTCCACAAAAACACAAATCTAACAACCTAAACAACTAGGGATTCAAGAGTTTCGGGATTTCATTGTTAAAAAAACTTATCGACATAATAATAAATTCAAAATATGATTAAAGTCAATCTTCAACAATAGAAAATAGATTCAATACGGATCCTTCACCATTTCATCAAATTTATATAATTAAATCAATTAATTCAATATAAAAATGAAAAATCAGATTATAAACCATAAATCAAGGATCAAACACTGGGGAATATCAATAAAGAACCATTCAATAGAGGAGATCATGGACCTTACCCCTATTGTGTGATTTCTCCCTCAGTTGGCTTGTTTAAAGCTAAGAAAACACAAGATTTCAATGAGGTTTTGTAAATCAAAGATAAAGAATCAATTACAAATCAATAATCTGAGTAAAATGATCTCTCACCTTTAGTTTTCAATGAAAACTTGTGCGTTTGGCAGAAGAAAAGTGGAGAGAAAAGTTACATCAATTTTCTTTAAAGTGATAACTAACTTTAAATAACCAGATTCCCTTTTAATCAACTTTTAAAACACAAGTTAAAAAGACTTAATTGATAGGAGAAATCACTAGCAAAAACTTGGAAAAATAGCTCCTTAAGGATTCTAGGAATTTGATCCTTTTCATTTTTGTCACCTTTAAAAAATAGTTTTCAAAAATCGCATTTTGGTCACTAAACAAAATGTCACACTTCCAAAACCCATTTTTTAAAATTGTTTTCATTTGTATTGATCATATATTAAAATATGATTTTTAACCATTTTCCATATTTTTATCTTAACAAAAAATATCCACTCCCGAACTTGACTCGAATCCCTAACCCGATCCACCAGATTGTTTAACAAGCCACAAAATTGCTAGGCCCAAAATCGGGGCATTATAATTGGCATAGCATTGGAAAGACCATTGTCATCATTGACCATCAAACATTAAGTAATGAAATGTTATCATCGATATTGATCATTGTCACCGAATTATTGAACTTATTGATATTGTCACCGAATCATTGAAATGAACCTAAGGGTCAACTTATTGCTATTGAATCATTGAAACTATTGATAATGTTAATGTAATGAATATTGGCCTAAATCATCGGATCTTGGATTAGAGTGGACATTGGATACAGTTGGCATGCCATAGGATTTATGAGCTCGTTGGTATGGGTGGACTACGGTCCTTAGGCTACGGCCTTTATATTGGCGAGGCAGAGGGATGTTGCGTTGGTCATTTGGTGAGGCAGAGGGACTAGACCATTATTGATTTTCGCGAGGCGTATGAATCTTCTTATCCACTATCTTTATCAATCCAGGGTTATAAATGAACTAAATAAATTATTGATATTGAACATTGGCATGTAGTTATTGGTTAATGTTACATTGATATTGAATATTGTTATATTACCATTGGACTATTGATGAAGCATGAAATTGAATGCATATTGATTATTGATATTGTTTATAACTACCTCACTTGGAAAATTATGCCTAATGCATTTCATCTTCATGCATTTTTAGGTTAAGCAAAGTCGTCGAGAGATCGGACAACCTTATCGAGGATTTTGGCAAGTTTACAAGGATTAAAGTAATGTATACTTCCCTTACATACTCCTAGAATGGTTGCATAGTTGTTGTAATAGTCACTTATATGTATTTTGTTGTGTGTATGTCATGCATGCTATAAGAATGCTAAAAATGGTCTAAACTGACTTTTAGTAAATGTTAAAGTTGGTAAAAATTGCCATAAGTGGCTAAAAAGGTGAAACCATAGCAAATGATTTCAAATGACTTTGCAATTTTGCATGCTGATAGAAATGTGTATTAATAACTTGCTGGTAAAATTTCATTGCATTTAGACATCATTTTGTAGGTTAAATCGAATTAAAACCAGAGGAGATCTGTCATTTTAGTGCAGGGCGTATCGATACAGGTGATGGCGTATCGATACAGATATGTGTATTTGGACATAGCAAACCACGATCAACTTAGCATATTGGTACGTCAAAGGGATATTGATATGGAAAGTCAACACTAGAATTTGGGAAAATAATTGCATCGGTATGGTCCTTAGGGTGTATTGAAACGGTCAACCCTGGTCATCCCGTACCAGTACGGTTCCTTAACTGTACCGATACGAACCCTGCTGATTGAATTTTTGAAGATTAATAAATGTATTACGTATCGATATGGGTGGTCTTCGTTTCGATACAAGCTTATTTTTTTTGTAATGACCTTAACGGTCTGAACATAGGCTACCGATACGGCCTCTCGAGTATCAGTATGATTTTTGGTAAGTTGGGTAATAATTCTGGAAATTTGTAAAACGGTCACTGAATATTGTATGGTTTAATTTGGCAGGTAAATGAACTCTGATTTGTATAAAAATTACAAACATGTTGTTTACCAATTAAACTTCATTGAGAAAGCTTGATTTCTGAAATGACCCATAATTTATTAGAATTATAGATTAGCCCTTAGATCTTGTAAAAGTTTAAAATTGGCCCTAATTGGATAATCACAACTCATATAAGATTAATTGGATTTGTTTTTATTGTTTGCTAAGCATGATAACATTAAATTTGCAGATATTGATTAATAATCGTCACACTAATAACTGTATTGTTTTCTGCTAACGCTCTTCGACCGGGTTTTCTACCGGGCCGAGAAGAGGTGTTACAACCGATTGAGTATCATTGCACTGCATCCCTCAGTGAGAGCTACAGTCTCGAAATCACCCAATTTTTTTCTTGGACAAGAAGTCCTTCATGAATTTCACATAATTGGGCATTTTCTCGAGAGCTTCCACCAATGGTATGTTGATCTGTAATTGCTTAAGGACTTCCAAGAAGTGCTTAAATTGCTGATCCTACTTGTGCTTTTGTAATCTTTGTGGAAATGGTGAAGGTGGATAAGCATATGTTGGTTCTACTAGTTTTGCCAAGGGTTTGCTAGCATTTGACTGAGATTTGGCATCAGACTGAGGTCTAGCATTGCTTGTGTCAACTTCTTTCTCTTCTGCTTCTTTTGGTTCATCTACTGGCCCATTCTCTTTCTTATGGCAATTAACTAGCTGTTTGTCAAGTGTCTCAGCATCGTATTATTTGCCACTCCAAATAGTTACAACTTTGCATTGTTTATTGCCTCGAGCATCTTCTGTATCATTTGGCAAAGCTCCCTAGGTCTATTGCTAAGTGCACTAGAAATCTGTCCAATTTGTATCTCCAAGTTCTGTATAGATGCTGCCAAACTCTGGATAGTTGCATCATTCCTCTCCATATAATCTGCCAAAGTCCTCTGGTTGTTCCTTTGCCTTGTATAAAATTTTTTTACGCCCTTTGCGACATAGCATTCTGATGGAATCCTTGTTGACCAGTGCTATTCTGACAATGGGCAATATTCTGACGTTGGGCATCGTTTTGATTATCCCTTTGATTTCCCCAAGCTAAATTTAACTATTGCCTTCATCATGCATTATAAGTACTAGAATGTGCATTGTAATTACGATTAAAATTTCCAACAAAATTTACTGACTATGGGTTGGTAGGGCAATCTTTCATGAAATGGTCATCCCCACATATGGTGCAAAATGGGTACAATGCCTTAATTTTTTGAGAATCTTTACTCTTTTGCAAGGTTCTCACCATGCTGGTAAGATTCGAAATCTCGGTGTGGATTGATGTTAATTTATCTAGTGCTAGCTTTCCTCCAATTTTAGTTTTGGTCTCCAGTCTGGCAGTAAGATACTTAAAGTCATTAGTTGAGATCCTTTCAAGGATACCAACTGCCTCTGTATAATTCTTCCCCAGTAGCTAACCATTTGCTGACGCATCACCAATCATTCTAGAATGAGTATTGAGTTCGTTGTAGAAGGTCTCCATCTGGGTCTAGTTTGGAAATCCATGCATGGGACATCTTCTCATTAGGACCTTGAATCTTTCCCAAGCATCATATAGGGTCTCTTCATTAGCTTGCCTAACTGTAACGATCTCCCTTCTTAGGTTGGCAGTGAGTTTTGGTGGTTGGAATCGCATTAAGAATTTTTGACATAGATCTCCCCATGGGGTGACAAAGAACTAAGCCATTTTTTTGCTCTATCTCTCAAGGAAGATGTAAATAATTTCAGCTTCAATGTATCTTCTGAAACTATAGACTGCTGAAATAGCTGGCAAACTTACATGAATTGCTTTAAGTGTTGCCTTGGGTCTCCTATAGGTGCTCCATCAAATTGTCCTTGTAACACCTCGATTTTGGGCTTAGATATTTTAAAGGTTGGGTCGAAGGTCCAGTGGACCGGTATTAGAGGTTCGAGTTGGTTTTGAGATTTAATTGGAATAATTGTTTTTGATGGTGATAAAATTATAGAAAATGTGCTAAAATCATTATTTAATATGGTGAAATCAATTTTGGACCAAAATGTAATTTTTGAAAATTGTTTCTAAAGGTGACTAGAATGAAAATGATCAAATTCTTAGAATCCTTAAGGAGCTAATTTACCAAGTTTTTGCTGATGATTTCTCGCTTCAATTAAGTCTTTTTACATGTGTTTTAAAACATAATTAAAAGGGATTTTAGATATTAAAGTTAGTTATCTCTTTTAAAGAAATTTGACGTAACTTTTCTCTCAACTTTTCTCTCCACTTCTTTTTTGCCAAACACTTTTATTTTCATCAAATCGCAGAGGTGAGAGACTTGTTTTCTTAATTTCTTGATTTATAACCGATTCCTTATCTTTGATTTACTAAACCTTATTGAATTCTTGTGTTTTTCAAGCTTTAAACAATCAATTGAGGGAGAAATCACACAATAGAGGTAAGCTTCATTCTTCTCCTCTATTGATGGTTCTTTATTGATTTTCCTAAGTATTTGATCCTTGATTTATGATTTATAACCTGATTTTGTGTTTCTATAATGATTAATTGATTTAATTGGGTAAAATTGATGAAATAGTGGAAGATCCGAATTGGATCTGTTTCCAGAGTTGAGGATTGTTTTTAAAAATATTTTGGATGTATTATATTGTTGTTAAGTTGATTTTAATAATGGAATCCTGAAACTCTTGAATCCTTAGTTGTTAGGTTTTAGATTTGTGTTTTTGTGGTGTTGAAGTTGTTGGGTAGTTGTTGGAAGTATTTGGATGAATTAATCATGTTTTTAAGTGTTAATTGGTGGTTTTTATGGTTTGAATCATTTTAATAAGGTTGGGTTAAGTTTTAGATGTGTTTTTTGATGATTTCGGTATGTTTTAGATAAGTTTTGAGTGGGCATCTTGAGAGTTGCGGGTAATTACTTATAGGTAATGGTTTGAATGCATAATGATGCACTTTCCCTCTGGTTTTATATGGTTATAGGGGATAATCAAAATGACAAAGCTTGACGTTGATTTTGGCTTGCCGGAAGCTTGGTTCGCGTTGGCGAGAAAAGAGTAGTGTATCGGTGAGTGGGAACTAGTTTAAATGTCTTTAAGAGGATTAATAAAGGTTGTTGGGAGTTTAGGATAAGTTTGAAACACTTACGTAAGCTCGGAAGTAAGTTTTCCCTCATTTGCTCTTTAATATCGATACGGATATGAGCATGTGTAATTCATGTTTAGGTCATAAACATGGTTTGATTTACTTACTGGAAATGCATGATTTTAAGCACATATGCATGGGGTTTAAAAGTATAAGAAATGCTAGTGAGCATTGGCTTTCATTCCGGTCGAGAATGGTGTTATTGCTTTGGGAATGTGATTGCATATATGGTGGTTTTGTAAAATGAATTGTAAAACAGTAAGTGGTTTTGTAAATGTTATATTGGCTATGTGACATGATGAGAAAACGTTCGGATATTGTTGGCATGCCATAGGATGAAGTGCACTATAATATGTTAAAAATCGATCGTGGTTACGAGTCCTTGAGGTAAGTGTAACACCCCAGTTTTTGGCTTAGATGTTTTGAGGATTGGTTTGAAGGTCCGGTGGACCAGTATTAGAGGTTCGAGTTAGTTTCGGGATTTAATCAGTATGGATTTTTTAAAGGTGATAAAAATATGGAAAAATGTGGTAAAGTCATTATTTAATATAATGATGATTGTGGTCAAATCAATTTTTGAAAATGAGATATGGAAATTGGACATTTTGGACTAGTGACCAAAATGCAAACTTTGAAAACTGTTTTTAGTGACTGTTGTGAAAAGGATCAAAACTTTGAATCTTTAAGGAGCTAAAAATCCTAGATAATTTAACAGATTTCTCCCTTTATTTAGTTGATTTTAAATGGACTTTAAAAGTGGAGAGAATTAATAAATCTTATTTTAGACTTTTAACAAAAATTCACGTAACAACTTTGCAACTCCTTTCTCTCAATTTCTCTCCAGCCAAACATCTTTCCAATCTCAATTTCTTCAGGTAAAAATCAAAGGTTTTGATTTCCTAAAGATTTTTCATCAAATACTTATTGTTATTCTCTTGATTTTCATGTTTTATTTAGCAATTAAGGGGAGAAATCAGGATTGGATGTAAGGATTTGTTCTTCTCCTCTAATGAAAGGTTCTTTACTGAAATTCCCAAGTTCTTGATCCTTTGCAATTGTTTTCTAATGTGCTTGATAGTTTAATCAAAGAAAATTGGTTTAATTGTGTTTTGATTGATGAGATTTATGGATCTTCGTACTTTTTTTATTTTGCTGGGATTTTGATCAGATTAGATCATGATTTTGATGTTTAATTGAGTTAATAACTTGGTTGTAATATTGCAATCCCGAAACAAGTTGAATCTCTAATGTTTATGGTGGTTAATTTAGGGGCTTTGGGGTGATAGTTGTGTTTAATCTTTTCTAGAAGTAAAAGGATATTGGGAAAGGGTTTTTAGGTGTTAATTGATTAGGTTTGTTGGATTGAATCGTTATAATAAGGTTGGGTTAAGTTTCAAAAGTGTTTGATGATGATTTTGGCATGTTTCAGATAAGTTATGAGTGGGAAACTTGAGAGTTGTGTGTAAGTTCTTGTAGGCGGTTTGAATGCATAATGATGCATTTGTACTCTGGTTTTATGTGGTTAAAACATGGGATAATCAAAGTGCCGAAGCTTGACATTGATTGTGGCTTACCCGAAGCTTGATGCGCGTTGGCGAGCAAAGTGAGGCGTGTTGGTTAGTGGATACTGGTTTAAACACCTTTAAAAGGGTTAATAAAGGTTTTTGGGAGTTTAGGTTAAGTTTGAAACACTTACCTAAGCTCGGAAATAAGTTTTCCCTCTTTTGGCTCTTTAATATTAGTTTGGATATGAGCATGCGTAACTCATGTTTAGGTCGTAAACATGGTTTGATTTACTTACTAGAAATGTATGGTTTTGAATACATATGCAGGGGTTTAAAAGTAAAAGAAAGGCTAGTGAGCATTGGTTTTCATTTTCGTCGGGAATGGTGTTGATTTGGCAATACGATTTGCATATGTGATGATTTTTGTATAATGCACTGTAAAATAGTGGGTACATGGTTTTATAAATGCTATATTGGCTTTTGACATGATGAGAAAATATTCGGAAGTAGTTGGCATGCCATAGGATGAAGTACACTATAATATGATAAAAAACGATCGTCGATAAGAGTCCTTAAGGTAAGCGGTCGACTACTCAGATTATAATGTTGCCACTTGGGTTGAGCGGTTGGTTCCCCTTGTTGATGTTGATCTTACGGTCGACAAGGGTGTTATATCATGCGGTCAGCAAGGTATGGGTCATGGTAGTGGTCGACTATAATGGGAGGTCCGTGTAAATGAAATACAAGGTTAACATACGGTTACCTAAAGATTAGTGGTTGGCTAATTAAGGATAGAGGTCATCTATCCGGGGTCACTATAAATGCCAATATATGAAAATTTAAGTACTGAACTTATTTTATAATGCTTTCGATTTTAAGCATGGTTTTGTAAATAATGCTTTGGAACTCAAGCATGGATTTGTATATAAAGCTTTGGGGATTTAAGCATGTGAATTATAATGTTTGCATATGGTCGATGTGTAAGTTTGAATTGGATTACTTGGAACTTGCTTAGGTCTTAAGCATGGTTTCAAAACAAGTGTTTAGTTTTCAAGGGTCTTTAATGCATCATTGTTTTATAAGCATCCTCAATAAGAAAGTGTGCTTACGTTCTCTTTTCCTTAATGATGCAGAGCACTAAAGTTTGAGGCTGCAAGGGCAAGGCCAAAGTGATCCAAGGACAAGAACTAGTTTGAGTTTGAACTCGGTTTATGATTCCATTTAATAAGGCAATGTGTTTGCCATATTTTGGGGATTTGTATTCCTATTTTTCCATGAGTTTTGAGTATGTGATGTGCTGGATTTTATGGTTGTTTGATGTTGTTGAGTTTGGGTGATTCATGCTTATGTTGTTGCTAGCTAAGTGCTAGAGTATGCATCTAGTTGGATTTATCTTGTTGCCATGGTTTGATGTTTCAAGCAAGTTTGGTATGTTGCTATAAGTGTGCAAGCATGTTGGAATGCCTTTAATGTACCAAATGGAAGTTGTGGTTGCTTGGTGGAATGATACTAGGATGCATGCGTATAGAATGTCTTTAGTAATATATTTGCCACGAATGGTTGTGGTTTATGTGTTGCTTTGGTGGGAAATGTATTTTGGTAATGTTGTATAAGGGTTGGAATCATGTTTAAGCGGTTTGGCTTTCATTAAAATGTGTTTAGACAACAATTTGGGACATTACTAGTCCAGGTGTACCGAAATAGGTGACCCTGTACCGGTACGACTTGGCCATTTCAAGCATAGCATTTTGATACGCGGGTAGGTGTTTCGATACGGATAAGCCTTTTCAGACATAGTATTTCGGTACTCGAGCAAGTGTTTCGATACGGTCTTAAGCATTATGGCCATGCATTTCGATATGCGAGCAAGCGTTTTGGTACGAGTTTTAGCTACTGTAATCTGAGTTTTGAAATCATAAGGGCGTATCGAAATACTTGTACGCGTACCAGTACGGCTACCGCTAAATTGGTTATTTTGGAATCTTGATGGGTTTTGCTTCTTTCATTTTGGTCTTTGAGTTATGTGAATGCAATTGTAAGAGTTTGAGTGCTCGTAATGACCTGGAATTTGTCATGTAAGCATGTAAATGGACTAATTGAGGATTGGTAACTTTAATTTCGTTTTGGTCCTTAAAATTATCAGTTTCATAATTAAGTCCCTGAAATGTATGTTTTGTAATTAGAGGTCTTTCTGTGATCCATTTTCTTTGAAAATTTAACCGCTGCAAGTATGCACATGTAGGATTAACAACATGCATCTAGATAAGATAGAAAGAAAAAAATAGACCAATTTTTTGTAATTGATCTCTGGTTTGCTTTGGCAAACCTAATGTAGTTCTCACGGTTCGATTGGGCGTCTAGGACGGGTCGAGGAGGTTACATTTGTTGGTATCAGAGCCAGGTTTTGAATAGTTTGGATATTTTGGTTTGATTAACGTATGTTATTTGAATTGCAGGGTTATTGTGTATATGTTCGATGATTGATTAATACCATGTTAGGGTATGAATTGGGAACACATTTCCTATTACCGAGGTTTTAAAATGTTTTATAAGGTTGCCTTGGATCCTTTGCTAATGCTAGTATGAATTTAATGTGTTTTAATGCCTTTTTAGCATGGTTCAATGTGAGATGCGTTCGATGGCTAATAACGCGGGAGTTGAGCAGAATAATGTTGAGAAAGGGAATCTGCATAATGTCTTACCTCCTCCTCCTTTGTTGGTTCCTCCTGCTGACGTTGGGGTGGGTGGTGTGCCCCATGCTCCTCTAGTGACTCTGTTAATCCAAGTGCTGATAGGAGCATTTTAGGCAGCAATGGTTGGAGTGCAAGCGCAAGCATCGGCACCTGCTGTGGTGGCTAATCAAGGTTTACCCTTGGAACGTCTTCAAAGTTTGGGAGTCACAGAATTTTAGGGTACACCGGTTCTTTTTGTGAAAAAGAATGATGGTACGGTACATATGTGCATTGATTATATACAGTTAAGCGGTGTTCTTTAAGATTGATTTGAGATCGGGGTATTACCAGTTGAAGGTTAAGGATGAAGATGTGCATAAGACTGCATTTCGTACGAGGTACGGGCATTATGAGTTCTTGGTCATGCCTTTTGGTTTGACAAATGCCCCGGTTTTGTTAATGGATATGATGAATATGGTGTTCCATGAATATCTTGATCAGTTCGTGGTGGTGTTTATAGATGATATTCTGGTGTACTCTTGTATCGAGGGGGATCATGATCAACATTTACGGATCATGTTGAAAGTGTTGAAGGATAACCAGTTGTACTCCAAGTTGAGAAAGTACGAGTTTTGGCTCAAGGAAGTGATTTTCCTTGGTCATGTGGTATCCACGGAGGTTATTCGTGTTGATCCACAGAAAATTGAGGTTATTCTCAATTGGAAGCAACCTAAATCTGTTTCGGAGGTTCAGAGTTTTCTTGGATTGGCTGGTTATTACCGCCACTTTGTTGATGGGTTTTCTAGTATCGCGACACCATTGACGAAGCTGCTACAAAAGAATGTTCCTTATGTGTGGACGGAGAAGCAGCTACATAGTTTTGAGAAGTTGAAGGAAATTCTGACACATGCTCCTATGTTGATTCAACTAGAATCCAAGAAGGAGTTTGGTTTATAGTGATACATCCTACGTGAGGTTGGGATATGTGTTGATGCAAGATGGTAAGGTTGTGGCTTATGCATCGAGGCAGCTAAAGGTTCATGAGCGCAACTATCCAACTCATGATTTGGAGCTTGCGGCTGTAGTGTGTACTTTGAAAATTTGGAGACATTACTTTATGGAGACCAGTGTCTGGTTTTCACAAGACCACAAGAGTTTGAAGTATTTGATATCTTAGAAGGATTTGAATCTTAGGCAACACAAGTGGTTGGAGTTGCTTAAGGATTACGACTTGACAATCAAGTATCATCCAGGTAAAGCCAACGTGGTTGCAGATGCGTTAAGTTGTAAGGTTGCAGTTGATCTTAGAGCTATGTTCACAAGGTTGAGTGTGACGCTGGAAGGTGGTTTATTGTCTGAGTTGCAAGTTAAGCCTACGATGTCACAGTTGATTAATGCTAAGCAACCGTTTTGTGTTTCACAAGGTTGAGTGTGGCGCTGGAAGCTGATCTTATAATTCCTTGGTCGAGCATGTTAAGGACATATCAGAGGTTAATCCGACGGATTTTCATTTTGATGATGATTGAGTTTTGTGTTTCAATGGTCGAATAGTGGTGCCGGATGAACTGGAATTGAGGCACACAATTTTGATGGAGGCATATTCTAGCCCTTTTGCTATGCATCCTGGTAGTGTGAAAATGTATCGAGGGTTGAAAGAAGCATACTACTGGGTTGGTTTGAAAAAGGATGTGGCTGAGTTCTTTTCTAGGTGCATGGTATTTTAGCGGGTCAAGGTTGAACATCAGTATCCATCCGGGTTGTTGCAACCGTTGAGAATTCTAGAGTGGAAATGGGAGAGAATCACCATGGATTTTGTGTTGGGGTTACCTTTCACATCGGCTAAGAAGGATTTTATTTGGGTGATTATGGATCAGTTTACGAAGTGTGCGCATTTTCTGCCAATGCATACAACGTATACACTTGACAAGTTGGCATATTTGTATATTGCTGAGATCATGCGTTTGCACGAGGTACCGAAGTCCATTGTTTCGGATAGGGATCTGAGGTCTACAGCGAGGTTTTGGCTGAGTTTCCACCAGGCTTTGGGTACAAGGTTGAATTTTAGCACCGCGTATCATCCTTAGTCGGATGGACAGTCTAAGCGAGTTATCCAAGTTTTGGAGGATATGTTGAGATGTTGCATTATTGAGTTCCAGGGAACCTGGGAGAAGCATTTACCTTTGGTTGAGTTTGCGTACAATAAAAGTTACCAAGCGAGTATACAGATGGTACTGTATGAGGCATTGTATGGTCGGAGGTGTCGTACGCCCTTGTGTTGGGCTTAGGTAGGTAAAAAGCATGTTTCTTTGCTGCATGTGTTAAAAGACACAGATGAAAGGTAAAGCTTGTGTGTGATTGCTTAAAAGTGGTTGCAGATCGGCAGAAATCCTACTCGGATTTGAAGCGTAGGGAAGTTGAATATGCGGTGGGTGATCAGGTGTTCTTGAAAGTGTCACCATGGAAGAAGGTGATGCAGTTCGGACGTAAGGGTAAGCTTAGTTCGAGGTTTATTAGAATATACGAGGTTATTGAGCGTGTTGGTCCTGTGGATTATCGGTTGAGGTTGCCTCCCGAGTTGGAGAAAATACATGATGTGTTCCATTTGTCTATATTGCGGAGGTATCAGCCAGATCCCTCGCATGTTATGCCGGTGGAGCATATTGAGTTGAGGCTGAATTTTTCCTATGATGAGGAACCAGTCGAAATCCTTGATTCTAGTAGAAAAGTTCTTCATGGTAAGACGATCAAGCTTGTTATGGTCTTGTGGCGACATTGTGGTGACGAGGAAGCCACTTGGGAAAGCAAGACAGATATGATGGAGCAATTTCCGCATTTGTTTCCTCTATGTAAATTTTGAGGATGAAATCTATTAAGAGGGGGAGAGTTGTAAAACCCCCGTTTTGGGCTTGGATGTTTTGAGGATTGGTTTGAAGGTCCGATGACCGGTATTAGAGATTCGAGTTAGTTTCGGGATTTAATCGGTTTGGATATTTTTAAAGGTGATAAAAATATTGAAAAATGTGGTAAAATCATTATTTAATATAATTATGATTGTGGTAAAAATCAATTTTGGAAAATAAGATTTAGAAATTGGACATTTTAGACTAGTGACCAAAATGCAAACTTTGAAAACTGTTTTTAGTGACTGTTTTGAAAAGGATCAAAACTTTGAATCTTTAAGGAGCTAAATATCTCATATATTTTTAACATGTTTCTCCCTTTAATTAGTTGATTTTAAATGGGTTTTAAAAGGCTTTAAAAGTGGAGAGAATTAATAAATCTTATTTTAACTTTTAACAAAAATTCACGTAACAACTTTGCAACTTCTTTCTCTCAGTTTCTCTCCAGCCAAACATCTTTCCAATCTCAATTTTTTCAGGTAAAAATCAAAGGTTTTTATTTCCATTTGTTTTCCTAATGTTTTTTCATCAAATACTTTTTGTTATTCTCTTAGTTTTCATGTTTTATTTAGAAATTAAGGGAGAACTCATCATTGGAGGTAAGGATTCGTTATTCTCCTCTAATGACAGGTTCTTTACTGAAATTCCCAAGTTCTTGATCCTTTGCAATTGTTTTCAAATGTGTTTTGATAGTTTAATAAAAGAAAATTGGTTTAATTATGTTTTGATTGATAAGATTTATGGATCTTCGGACTTGTTATGTTTTGCTGGGATTTTGATCAGATTAGATCATGATTTTGATGTTTAATTGAGTTAATAGCTTGGTTTTAATATTGCAATCCCGAAACAAGCTGAATCTCTAATGTTTAAGGTGGTTAATTAAGGGTTTTTAGGGTGATAGTTGTGTTTAATCTTTTATGTAAGTAAAAGGATGTTGGGAAGGGGTTTTTAGGTGTTAATTGATGAGGTTTGTTGGATTAGATCATTATAATAAGGCTGGGTTAAGTTTTGAAAGTGTTTGACGATGATTTCAGTATGTTTCAGAAAAGTTTTGAGTGGGCAACTTGAGAGTTGCGGGTAATTGCTTGTAGGCAATGGTTTGAATGCATAATGATGCATTTATCCTATGGTTTTATGTGTTTAAAACAAGGGATAATCGAAGTGACGAAGCTTGACGTTGATTGTGGTTTAGCGGAAGCTTGATTTCCGTTGGAATGCAAAGCGAGACGTATCAGTGAGTGGATACTAGTTTAACACTTGCCTAAGCTCGGAAGTAAGTTTTCCCTCTTTTGGCTCTTTAATATCGGTTCCGATATAAGCATGCATAACTCATGTTTAGGTCGTAAACATGGTTTGATTTACTTGTTGGAAATGCATGGTTTTGAATACATATGCAGGGGTTTAAAAGTAAAAGAAATGCTAGTGAGCATTGGTTTTCATTCCGGTCAAGAATGGTGTTGATTTGGCAATATGATTTGCATATGTGATGATTTTTGCATAATGCACTGTAAAACAATGGGTAAATGGTTTTATAAATGATATATTGGCTTTGTGAGATGATGAGAAAACATTCGAATATAGTTGACATGCCATAGGATGAAGTGCACTATAATATGTTAAAAATCGATCACGGATAAGAGTCCTTGAGGTAAGCGGTCAGTTACTCGGATTATAATATTGTCACTTGGGTTTAGCGGTCGGTTCCCCTTGTTGATGTTGATCTTGTGTTCGACAAGGGTGTTATATCATGCGGTCGGCATGGTATGGGTCTTGGTAGTGGCTGATGTTGATCATGGGATGTTCGTGTATCCGAAATGCAAGGTTAACGCTAGGTTACCTAAAGATTAGCGGTCGACTAATTAAGGATAGAGGTTGTCTATCCAGGGTCACTATAAATGCCAATATATGAAAATTCACGTATTGAACTTATTTTATAATGCTTTGGATTTTAAGCATGGTTTTGTATATAATGCTTTGGAACTAATGCATGGATTTGTATATAATGCTTTGGGGATTTAAGCATGTGAATTATAAGGTTTTCATATGGTCGATATGTAAGTTTGAATTGGACTACTTGGAACTTGCTTAGGTCTAAGCATGGTTTGAAAACAAGTGTTTAGTTTTCAAGGGTCTTTAACGCATCATTGTTTTATGAGCATCCTCGCTAAGTAAGTGTGCTTACACTCTCTTTTCCTTAATGATGCAGAGCACTAAAGTTTGAGGGTGCAAGGGCAAGGCCAAAGTGATCCAAGGATAAGAACTAGTTTGAGTATGAACTCGATCTATGATTCTGGTTAATAAGGCAATGTGTTCGCAATATTTTAGGGATTTGTATTTCTGTTTCTCCATAAGTTTTAAGTATGTGATGTGATGGATTTTATGGTTGTTTAATGTTGTTGAGTTTGGGTGATTCATGCTTATGTTGTTGCTAGCTAAGTGCTAGAGTATGCATCTAGTTGGATTTATCTTATTGTCGTGGTTTGATGTTTCAAGCAAGTTTGGTATGTTGCTATAAGTGTGCAAGCATGTTGGGAATGCCATATTAAATGTACCAAATGGAAGTTGTGGTTGCTTGGTGGAATGATATTAGGATGCATGCCTATAGAATGTCTTGAGTTGTATATTTGCCACGAATGGTTGTGGTTTCTGTGTTGCTTTGGTGGGAAATGTATTTTGGTAATGTTGTATAAGGGTTGGAAGCATGTTTAAGTGGTTTGGCTTTGATTAAAGTGTGTTTAGACAGTAATTTTGGACATTACAGGTCCAAGTGTATCGAAATAGGTGACCTCGTACAGTTATGGCTAGGCCATTTCAGGCATAGCATTTCGATACGCGGGTAGGTGTTTCGATACGAATAAGCCTTTCCAGGCATAGCAATTTGGTACTCGAGCAAGTGTTCCGATACGGTCTTAAGCATTATGGCCAGGCGTTTCGATACGCGAGCAAGTGTTTTGGTACGAGTTTTAGCTATTGGAATATGAGTTTTGAAATCATAAGGGCGTATCAAAACACTTGTACGCGTACCAGTACGACTACCGTTAAATTGGTTATTTTGGAATCTCGATGGATTCTGCTTCTTTCATTTTGGTCCTTGAGTTATGTGAATGAAATTGTAAGGGTTTGAGTGTTCGTAATGACCTGGAATTTGTCATGTGAGCATGTAAATGGACTAATTAAGGATTTGTAGCATTAATTTCATTTTGGTCCTTAAAATTATCAGTTTCTCAATTTAGTCCCTGTAATGTATGTTATGTAATTATAGGCCTTTCCGTGATCCTATTTTTTTGAAAATTTAATTGTTGCAAGTATACACATATAGGATTAATAACACGCATCTAGATAAGATAAAAAGAAAAAATGGACCGATTTTTCCTAATTGATCTCCTGTTTGATTGGGCAAACCTAATGTAGTTCTCACGGTTCGATCGGGAGTCTAGGCCTGGTTGAGGGTGTTACAGCAAGCGGTCGGCTACTCAAATTATAATGTTGTCACTTGGGCTGAGTGATTAGTTCCCCTTGTTGATGTTGATCTTGCGGTCGGCAAGGGTGTTTGTAACCCCCTTGACCCGGCCTAGTCGCAAGACCGAACCGAGCGAGCTACATTAGGTTTACTAAAATAAAATGAGAAGATAAAACCCGAAACACGTCCATTATTTTTCCTTTTATCTTATCTAGATGCATAATTATTAACCTACATGTACATACTGATCTCTAGTGAAAACCCAACTAAATTGGGTGTCGAATTGACACCCAATCGATCACATTTGTTATTTAGGGACCAATTTGGAAATTCAAAAAATTTTAGGGTCTTAGCTCATTTTTATGTTACCAATCTTTAATTAAGCAGGTTTCATGCTTACATGTCAAAAATCAAGTCAAAAAGGTCATCCAAACTCATTCAATTGCATTCACAACATTTAGGGACCAAAACGTAAGAAAATAGAACTTCAAAAGATTCCTAATTACCAAATTAACTGCCACCGTACCGGTACGGCAAGAGGTGTTTCGATACGCCTTCGTTACTGTGAAACCCCAGAATTCCAGTAGCCAAAACTCGTTCTGATACGCCCCCGCTTATTGAAATGCCCTTCATGAAAATACTGTCCCGTATCGAAACGCCTCCCCAAGTATCGAAACACTGGCCAAATTTTCCTAGACTCGTACTGAAACGCTTGCCCACGTACCGGTACGCTAAGCCTGGAATGGCTTACTCGTACCGAAACAGGAACACCCGTACTGGTATGCCTGGACCTGAAATGTCCATTTTTGCTAGTTTAACGTGCTTTTAAACAATCCAAAACATCCTAACATGCCCCTAACACACATCCAACATATTCAAGGATCAAACCACACCAATACAACCTAATTTCAACGTCCATTCAAGGCATTATACTTCAAATATAAATCTAGAGGCATGCTTCCTAGAAAACCAATCAAGCAAAACATGAAACTTCAAACCATCACCACAAACAATCAATAATGGCCATTTACAAGCCAAGAGCAACAAAACATACTTGCTCAAACAGGGAGTTCAACAAAACACCTCTGAAAACAACAACGGAACCCTCATTGCCCTTATTACATATAATCTATACCAAAAACATATTTTGGTTATCAAGTCTTGTTGTGATCCCTTGCTTCCCGCTGCCTTCCAAGCTTTTAATTATCTGCATTGATGGACAAAGATAGCGTAAGCACACTAGGCTTAGTGAGGAGTGCTCAAAAACAACACACCATCAATGCATTAAAACCATTTGAAAACTCAACAATTGCTTTCAAAACATGCTTACGACCAAAGCACTTTTCCTTATTTCCAACTGAAACAATGAATAACAACCTTTATGCAACAACATGTACATAATCCATGCTTAGATCCCAAAGCATTAAATCATAAACCATGCTTATATCCCAAAGAATTAAAAAGTAGGTTCAACACATGAGCTTTCATATATATTGGCATTTATAGTGACTCAGATAGACTACCCTCTATCCACACAAATCGGATACACGGATCTCTCATACCATGCCTAGTTAAACCGCAAGATTTGACACCCTCGCCTTCTTAAACCGTGAGCTTAACACCCTTACCTAGTTACACCGCAAGTTTACCGACCTTGCCTAGTTAAACCGCAAGATCACCATCAATTTGGGTTGCCTAGTTAAACCACACGCCCCAAATGAGGTCCCAACAGTCCGAGTGGCCTTGTTAAACCGCCATACCTCAAGGACCCATGGCTACAATTTGTTTTGTTCATATTTTATAGTGCACTTTTAATCTTATGCCATGCCAACTATATCCGATTGCTTTCTCTGTAATACCCCAAAGATCGGCTTAATAATATGTTACCAATTCAGTTATGATTTAAATGTCTTATACAATTGGAATTAATTAAGAATAGGACCATATTGGAATATATGAGAGAAAGGATAGCCTTTAATTAAAGGACTAAATTTTCTATCTTGATAAGTTGAGGTTTTGCATGTAATTAATTTTGCACTTGTGGCTTTGTACACTTGCCATGCATGGATGAAGGCAAGTGTGAAGATAATCTCGGCAATGGGAGAAAAAGGAGAGTTGTCATCACCTTCTTCGGATTAACCGATTCTATGACAATAGTGAGAAAGAGGGTTGGAAATGGAGAGAGCTTGGTACCTAAACAAAATTGGAACTCAATCGGCTATTTTGGTGAAGAAGAGTAAGTAGTTTCTTCTTCCTTCAAATCTTATTATTAAAAACAACATGGGTTTAATTCTGACCTCTTTAGGAATACTTGAATTCAAAATGGTGAATATGCATTCTTGTATGTTTGAGTTGTGTTATTCGAATATATGCTATGGATTTTTGGGAGATATATATAAATTCTTGAGAAATTTTCATGGAAAGGCACCATCGAATATTGAAGGAAATTTTTTAAGATCAGTTTGGAGATTAGCGTTGTTTGATAAAGAATTTGACAATGCTTGAGTATTCGAATGATGCCATGTTTAGTGTATTAAGCATGCTTGAATATGATTTGAGGTCATAGCATGTAAATGAGTATGAAACCGAAGCGAGTAAATGTCATATATGAGTATTCTGTTGTGAATAGCTGTGAACAGCCCCTAAATGTTAAGTAAATAAATAAATAAATAAGAATAGGTATTAGTTGTGGTAACAATTTTCAATCCAGAATTTTCAAGTTGTTAATAATTGAATCTAAAAGAAAAAAATGAGATCAACCAAGGGCTGATAATATTGCTTGAGGACTGTAATCACATTAAAATGAAACTGTTTTACTTATATGGGGGCTGTATTTACCTTAATTTGAGACTGTTTCATACGTATATAAATGTACATATGTATTTGCACTGTTTATCAATCAAAATGGGGGCTGATTTGTGATTAATTAGACTTTTTTATGATGCTGAAAGTTAAGGGACTGTTTTATATATTATTGGGACTATTTTGTAAGAATTAGGGACTGTTTTGAAAGGTTTAAGGGACTGTTTTGTAAACTGAAAATTTAAGGACTGCCTTACACTAAATAAGTGGACTGTTTTGAAATTTAAATGTATACATATAAAAATGAAAACAGTTTTGTATAAATTCGAACAGTAGTGGATGGTTTTGTATAAGTTTATATGAAGATATGAATGTTTTGTTTGTCCTGTAAATAATTGAATGCTAAGGATTTTTCTAATGTGTGATTATATTTCTTGTTTATAATTAGACCAAGGAGAAGAGGATGAATTAAGGACTAGAGTAGATAAGCAGAAAGGAGGATTGTGACCGGGAGCAAAGTTAGCTCGAAATAAACTGTTAGTGTAGTTATTGTGGGATTAGGACATATGTCCTAACCAATTATGTATATATATATATATATATATTTTCTTGCTACTAATATGCCATGATAATGAGTTTAAATTAAACTGAATATGAATAGCAAGGAAAGATTGGACTAAACTGAAATTGTGTTTAAGTGATAGCATGAAAATTGATAAATTAAGTAGAAAGAAAAGTGAAAACAAATGTAAGAATCCATGCCTTGGATTGACCTAATCGAATGCTTGCTAATTGAAATGCTTGAATCCTTGTACTTGAAATGTGACCTAATTGAAATGCTTGAATCCTTGCATATGAACTGTGACCTAATTGAAATGCTTGAATCCTTGTACTTGAAATGTGACCTAATTGAAATGCTTGAATCCTTGTACTTGAAATGTGATCTAATTGAAATGCTTGAATCCTTGTACTTGAAATGTGATCTATTTGAAATGCTTGAATCCTTGTACTTGAAACATGACCTATTCGAAATGCTTAATTTCGTGTCTTGGATGTATTCATTCGAATTTCTTGCTTAGAATTTCTCTTATGATATAAATAATTGTAAAAGTGATACAAACCACGAATATAAAGACATGACTAGAAGCCTAAAAATGGCATATAATTCGAATTGCTTACTAGAGTAGCAAGTAAACTTGTGAAATGAAGAGCTAAGGCCCAACTAGCCTAAGGGATAAGCTTGATCTTGAAATACTTGCTTGAATATAATCCTTGAACATGAATTTTCTTGCCTTGAGCATGAAAGCTTTGAACATAAGAAACAACAACAAGCTTTAAAGTATAAAATACACTCCAACTTTAATAGGAGTTAATATACTTAAGTTGCCTAAAATGGAAGTCCTTGGATACAATGGTATGATGCATGGTATACTTGGGACTACGGTCCATGAGCCACGGCTCAGGGGGACGCCCCATTACATGAAATATGTTATTGGCGACAGTTGGAGGTAATGGGGGAGTTGTACAGAGATTGGCGACAGTTGGTTGGATAGTGAGAAGTATAGGATTACATGTTTCCGATATTAGCCATTTCTATGTGCTTTGAGCTAAGTATCTCTTGGACCTTTACGGTCAAACTCGGACCAATGTTATTCATAATCAATTGTGATCCAAGGCAAACATGTTAAAAGATATGAACCTTATTGAGAAATTGAATAAGAAATTTAAAAAGAAAATCTTGAATATTTTGTATAATGTTTAAAGAAAGCTCTTGGTGGGCATAATGTTTAAGAAGCTCTTGGTGAGCATGATGTTTGAAGAAAACAAATGAGAAATAAATGAAGCCTAAAGTTTACTTGAATACTTGAATTTCTTCACATACAAACTCGTTACTTGAAATACTTGAACTTCTTGTTGCATGACTGATACTTGCACTAGATCTTGATATTACTTGAATTCTTGAGTGTTGCTGCCATGTACACCTTGTACATGAAAATATGGTTTGTTTTAATTGTAATTGCATGTAAACATGAAAAATGCTTGAATTGGACTATTTGTGTATGTTAATTATGTATACATGCGTTGCTGCTGGGAATAACATGAATAATGCTCGAATTGAACTATTTTGTGTATGTTAATTATGTATACTTGCGTTGCTGCTCGGAATAACATGAATAATGCTCGAATTGGTCTATTTTGAAAATGTTAATTGGGTATACATGAGTTTCTACTCAGAATAACCTAAATAATGCTCGAATTGGACTGTTTTGTGTATGTTAATTATGTATACATGTGTTGCTGCTCGAAATAACATGAATAATGCTCGAATTGAATTGTTTTTTGTATGTTAATTATGTATACATGCGTTGCTGCTCGGAATAACTTGAATAATGCTCGAATTGGACTGTTTTGTGTATGTTAATTGTGTATACATGAGTTGCTGCTCGAAATAACATGAATAATGCTCGAATTAGACTATTTTCTGTACGCTAATTATGTATACATGAGTGTTGTTGCCATATATACTTTGTACATGAAGATATGGATTGAACTGGTTAGATTACATGATAAATGGACTATTTTGGCTTTGGGAATTATATGTACTTGTTACTTGAAATAAGGGCTCGAAATGTTAATGTACATACTTGAACTGTCTTGTATAAGAATGCTACTTGATAACATGTTACTTGACAATTGCTTGTTATGCTTGAATGTTACTCAAATGACTTGATAATTGGTTACTTGACAATTGCTTGGTATGCTAGAATACCAATCGAATGACTTGATAACATGCTTCTTGATAATTTGCTTGTTTTATTACTCGAAATGCTTGCAAACCTTATCTAGGGTCAAACTCCATTTAAATGGAACTTGGACAAAAAATCGGTTAGAATTAGGGCTACCTCACGAAATAAATTTTTGTACTTATCACTCTTGTCTCCATTCTTCCCACCTTGTTTGTAATGCTCCTAGTGGTTGGTGGCACCTAGTCTTGTATATAGTAAGCTAAGACATGCATTTTGATATTTTGAAAGTTGTATAGATGAACTTGAATTGGCCTATAACGTTACGAAGGCTTAAATGCTAAACTTGGAGTATGTAATGACATAATTCTCATGTGGATTAAATGGATTAAGCTGCGCATATGTTATGAGTTTGAATTGAGTATGTCCTAGTTAAGTATGCTTGAATAAAAATAATTCATGTATTCATGAACTTGAATTGCCGAATGGGTAAAGAATGAAACCATGCATGCTACTTGAAGTATGATTCGAATAAATGCTCACATGAACTTGATTTACTGCGAGTATATGGAAATTGAAATGAAATGAACACATTTTTGCCTAATGCTATACACGACATTAAGACTCGATGAATGTGGAAACTGTTTTATGATATGCTAAAACTTGCTATTGTCGAATAGGGAGGGATCAAATGTACATGCTTTGCTTGTTCACATGCCTAAATAGTAGTTAACCTTGAATGAACAATTGAAGGTAACCAATCATATGAATGACCTATAATGTCTATGAAACATGATATGCTTGCTTGAGATATGTTCGATTTCATGTACATATGATCGTGTTTAGTTAAACTTACATGAAATATTTACATGTCTTGAATGTAATGAGATTGAGTTAAAATGAAACATGCTAGTCTAGGTATGCTAATTGAAAGCTTTATATGATCGCATGAATGTAGATTTGAAAATGAATAATCTAAGTGGTAACCCTAAATGAATAATAAGATGGCCATGCTTGTATACTTGATTGTGAATGCCTTGCTAGTTAAGAATGCCATTTGAATGCTATATATGCTTACATGACTAAGTAGTTATTAATCTTTGAATGTAACTTGAAAATGACTAATCAAGGGTTGACATATAATGAACAAGAATGATAAATATATCTTGTTTGTATGATCAATTGTAATTGTCTAAGTTGCTTGCTTGCTAGTCACTCAACTCGCCTATTAGGGATGAGTTCTTGAAAAGTTTTAAATTATTCGTGTTTCCAGTGTTCCCCATAACGCTCCTCAGCCGATTTACTACTAAACTGGGTAGGGGTGTTACATTTATTGGTATCAGAGCATGGTTTAGTCGATTCTCGGACTAAACATGGACTCACTACATTGTCATAAGTCTAGTGTGCCACCTAGGAGTTCGAGTTTTCGATTGTATTGGTAGTTTGTAACCAATATAGTTGTTTTATTTGTTTGAAAAATTCAGAGTATGTAAAAATATTCTGAACTTGATAATGATAGACCTTCATCATCGAAGAAATTCGAGGGCGAAATTCTTTTAAAGGGGAGAATTGTAATACCCCAAAGATCGGCTTAGTAATATGTTACCAATTCAATTATGATTTAAATGTCTTATACACTTGGAATTAATTAAGAATAGGACCATATTGGAAGAGATGAGAGAAAGGATAACCATTAATTAAAGGACTAAATTTTCTATCTTGATAAGTTGAGGTTTTGCATGTAATTAATTTTGCACTTGTGGCCTTGTACACTTGCCATGCATGGATGAAGGCAAGTGTGAAGATAATCTCGGCATTGGGAGAAAAAGGAGAGTTGTCATCACCTCCTTCGGATTAACCGATTCTATGACAATAGTGATAGAGAGGGTTGGAAATGGAGAGAGCTTGGTACCTAAACAAAATTGGCTATTTTGGTGAGGAAGAGTAAGTAGTTTCTTCTTCCTTCGAATCTTATTATTAAAAAAAACATGGGTTTAATTCTGACCTCTTTAGGAATACTTGAATTCAAAATGATGAATATGCATTCTTGAGAAATTTTTGGGAGATATGGATTTTTGGGAGATATATATAAATTCTTGAGAAATTTTCATGGAAAGGCACCATCGAATATTGAAGGAAATTTTTTAAGATCAGTTTGGAGATTAGCTTTGTTTGTAAAGAATTTGAAAATGCTTGAGTATTCGAATGATGCCCTGTTTAGTGTATTAAGCATGCTTGAATATGATTTGAGGTCATGGTATGTAAATGAGTATGAAACCGAAGCAAGTAAATGCCATATATGAGTATTCTGTTGTGAATTGCTGTGAATAGCCCTAAATGTTAAGTAAATAAATAAATAAGAATAGGTATTAATTGTGGTAACCATTTTGAATCCAGAATTTTCAAGTTGTTAATAATCGAATCTAAAAGAAAAAATGAGATCAACCAAGGGCTGGTAATATTGCTTGAGGGCTGTAATCACATTAAAATGAAATTGTTTTACTTATATGGGGGTTGTATTTACCTTAATTTGAGTCTGTTTCATACGTATATAAATGTACATATGTATTTGGACTGTTTATCAATCAAAATAGGGGCTGATTTGTGATTAATTAGACTTTTTTATGATGCTGAAAGTTAAGGGACTGTTTTATATATCATTGGGACTATTTTGTAAGAATTAGGGACTGTTTTGAAAGGTTTAAGGGACTGTTCTGTAAACTGGAACTTTAAGGACCGTCTTACACCAAATAAGTGGGTTTTGAAATTAAATGTATACATGTAAAAATGAAAACAGTTTTGTATAAATTCGAACAGTAGTGGATGGTTTTGTATAAGTTTATATGAAGATATGAATGTTTTGTTTGTC
The DNA here is from genome assembly GCA_019671005.1 of Hibiscus mutabilis. Classification (NCBI taxonomy): domain Eukaryota; kingdom Viridiplantae; phylum Streptophyta; class Magnoliopsida; order Malvales; family Malvaceae; genus Hibiscus; species Hibiscus mutabilis. Next base: position 21,637,408 of record CM033746.1, on the reverse strand, counting down.
CTGTAAATGATTGAATGCTAAGGATTTTTCTAATGTGTTATTATATTTCTTGTTTATAATTAGGCCAAGGAGAAGAGGATGAATTAAGGACTAGAGTAGATAAACAGAAAGGAGGATTGTGACCGGGAGCAAAGTTAGTTCGAAATAAACTGTGAGTGTAGTTATTGTGGGATTAGGACTTAGGTCCTAACCAATTATGTATATATGTATATATATTTTCTTGCTACTGATATGCCATGATAACGAGTTTAAATTAAATTGAATATGAATAGCAAGGGAAGATTGGACTAAACTGAAATTGTGTTTAAGTTATAGCATGAAAATTGATAAATTAAGTAGAAACAAAAGTGAAAATAAATGTACGAATCTATGCCTTGGATTGACCTAATCGAATGCTTGCTAATTGAAATGTTTAAATCCTTGTTCATGAAATGTGACCTAATTGAAATGCTTGAATTCTTGTACTTGAAATATGACCTAAATGAAATGCTTGAATCCTTGTACTTGAAATGTGACCTAATTGAAATGCCTGAATCCTTGTACTTGAAATGTGATCTATTTGAAATGCTTGAATCCTTTTACTTGAAATGTGATCTATTTGAAATGCTTGAATCCTTGTACTTGAAAAATGACCTATTCGAAATGCTTAATTCCGTGTATTGGATGTATTCATTCGAATTTCTTGCTTAGAATTTCTCTTATGATATAAATACCTGTAAAAGTGATATAAACCATGAATATAAAGACTTGACTAGATGCCTAAAAATGGCATATAATTTGAATTGCTTACTAGAGTAACAAGTAAACTTGTGAAATGAGGAGCTAAGGCTCAACTAGCCTAAGGGCTAAGCTTGATCTTGAAATACTTGCTTGAATATAATCCTTGAACATGAATTGGCTTGCCTTGAACATGAAAGCATGGAACATAAGAAACAACAAGCTTTAAAGTGTAAAATACACTCCAACTTTTAATAGGAGCTAAGATACTTAAGTTGCCTAAAATGGAAGTCCTTGGATACAATGGTATATGTATGATATACTTGGGACTACGATCCATAAGCCACGGCTCGGGGGATGCCCCATTACATGAAATATGTTATTGGCGACAGTTGGAGGTAACGAGGGAGTTGTACGGAGATTGGTGATAGTTGGTTGGATAGTGAGAAGTGTAGGATTACATGTTTTTGATATTAGCCATTGCTATGTGCTTTGAGCTAAGTATCTCTTGGACCTTTATAGTCAAACTCGGACCAATTTTATTCATAATCAATTGTGATCCAAGGCAAACATGTTAAAAGATATGAACCCTATTGAGAAATTGAATAAGAAATTAAAAAAGAAAATCTTGAATATGTTGTATAATGTTTAAAGAAAGCTCTTGGTGGGCATAATGTTTAAAGAAGCACTTGGTGAGCATGATGTTTGAAGAAAAGAAATGAGAAATAAATGAAGCCTAAAGTTTACTTGTGTACTTGAATTTCTTGACATACAAACTTGTTACATGAAATAGCTATTACTTGACTTGAATACTTGAACTTCTTGTTGCATGATTGATACTTGAAATACGTCGCAAGTAATAAAGTGATACGAGTATCGAGTATTGGTTCGCGTAATAAGTGCTATGCAATTGTGCAAGTATACACATTGCAAGTTATAGTATAAAAGATATTGTCTCCACAGAGATTGGTGCCACTTCAAGAATCTAGTCTCTTGCACTGTGAAAAGTAAAAACACAAATAAAGGTTATCGTGAGTTGAGGTGTGATAGCCGATTGGATCATTTTGGTAAAAGAGTGCACGGGCAACTCAGTTGCCGTGGCAACTTGCACAACGGGGTTGCCTTGGCAACTAATCGATGGTTGCCTGGGCAACTAGTTGGGCTTCTGGGCAGCAACCTTCATGGTTCGGCAGAGCGTTCTTCAATGGTTTCTTCTTATCCCTAAGTCGAAACTCTAGCTACTTGTGCATGCCTTGATAATACATCCCTGCGTGAATCAAGGGTGAACAACAACCAATCTTGCGCTCCTCTTAGCCGTTGAAATCTTTGACTTATTCCTAAGCCGGATTAATCTTCACCATCAATAGATTGAATAAAGATCATATTCATTCGTTTCTTGAATCTAACTCTCCCGATATTAGATAAATAGATGAAGTCACGAGATCCTCTCCCAATTCACTCGCAAACAAGAATAAGAACCAAGAATGAATAAACCTTGAATAGAAAAGTGCAAACTCTTATTACCTAAACAAAAACCAATAGTTTCTCACAACCACAAAACACAATAACCATAGCCAAATAGATTTAGTTCATGGCTAGGTTCCAAAGAAACACAAGATAAATAATCCCTAGCATGAACCTAATCGAACAAGAACGAAAAGGATGAAGGAGGCTTGTTGAAATCCTCCTTGCCTTAGATGCTTGTAAAAAATTCTCTCCTCTTGCCCTCCTTGATGCTTGTCGAAATTCCCCTCTCTTGCTCTTTATGGATTGTCGAAATCTCCATCTTATTTATAGGGCTAGGCCAAAGTCCTTCATTGAGGAGGAAGTTAAGTTGAAATTAAATTGTCTTTAAAGAATATAATTCTTTATTATAATTATATTCCTACTAGAACTTCTCCTATCTTCTTGGAATTTAATTCTTCTTTAATCTCTGCATGGAAATCAAATTCCTTTGGGTTTGGATTGTCGAAAGCTCCACGTCATCTTGGGCTTGTCTAGTCATCAATTTCGACTACCATATCACCTTTTCTCTTGTCGACAATTGCCATGGCAACTGGCTCGACGTCTCCTTCATGCATTGCCCTGGCAACTAGCTCGGTGTCTCCTTCATGCATTGCCCTGGCGACTAGCTCAGCATCTCTTTTGGCAAATGATCCTGCACATACACATAAAACACACCAAAGCAGCATCTTTTCCCACAAAAACTACCAAGTTATGTAATCAAGCTCAACGATGGAAGGAAACATGGATTAATGCATGAATGGCTAATTATGCAACTAATATGGGCCTAAGTCTAACAATAATATGAGTAAAAAGGGTAAGAAAAATAGTACTTTTGAACACTTATCACACCCCCAAACTCGAACTATTGCTTGTCCTCAAGCAATGCAAACTCATAATTACCTGCCAAGACTTCAATTTTCATAAACTTAGCTTTGAACTTGATTTCAATTCTCTGAACTGGAGCACAAAGTATGATTGGCTTTTTATTTTTCAGAAAACTTAGGAGTTACTCGGAATCAAACTATAATGCTTGTGAGTGTGTGCAAAGTTGTGTGCAAGTTGATTTTTCAGATTCTATGCAAACAAGAGGTTTTCAAATTACTTCATTGGGTTCTTTTTAACATGTTTTAACTAGAGCCAGTGTTGGGCACCTCTAGTGTTTTGTTTTTAGTTCTATTAAGTTAATTTATTCGACTAGAGCCGGTTTCGGGCACCTCTAGCTATCAATTTTTTTAACACATACTAGAGCCAGTTTCGGGCACCTCTAGTGATAAATTTTTAGCATATGCTAGAGCCAATTTCGGGCACCTCTAGCATTCATCCAATTTTTACTCTAATCCCCCAATTTGTTAATTATCAACCTAAGTTCACTAGAATTCCTTAAATCAATCAAACCACAATAGTGTTTCATCAGATTTAGCATCCTAGTAAAATTCTAAGTTTTTCCATGGTTATCCTAGAATAAAAATTCTATCAATTAAGTGTATTGGCAAAGTCATCATCGGATAGTCATCAAATCTAAGCAATTCTTGTTCCAATTAAAGGCATGGCAAGCAATTTATGTATCCTAAATGTAATACCTAAGATGAATGTAACTAAATATGGTAACTACTAATACCAATCCCCCCCAAACTCGAGTGAGGCATTGTCCTCAATGCATGCTATAAAGAAAAATAAAACTAACGAAAAATAAAATGCATAGGAGGACTTACTCCGAGAGTTCGTCATTGTAGATGATTAGTTTCTTTTTGGTCGGTGTCTTGATTCTCTTGCTTGAACGTGATGGTTGTTTTCTTGTTGCCGGTGGTGGAATCGATCCTCGTACGGGGTTGTCCTCATCGTCCTCTTCATCAATGTCATTGGCTTTTCGCTTGGAGGATTCAATTGGTGCGGTCTTTGTTGGTGCAATGGAGGACTCGTCCGAATCTAAAAAATCAGAAAATGATTCCGTATGAGTTGATTCGGGCATAGGTGTTTTACCTTTGGCTTTTGTAGTGGTTGCCAGGATATCTTTAGCTTTGGTTGCCATGGCATCTTCAGGGTTGGTTGTCGTGGCATTAGCTTGTGCGTGCACGATGTAGGTTGCCGCGACATCATCTATTGCGGTTGCTGTGGCGACTGCTTCATTGGTTGCCGGGGCAAGGATCTCGGCAGGAAAGATTGGGAACGACACGCGATTGTCCGGGTACTTTTCTAGGATGACTTGGGTGATGGCATTGTTGTGCTCCTTCATGTACCGCATGAACATTAGTTGCCGGTCTTCAATTTGCCTTAGGTGGCTTGCCAATGGGTGCAAAAGTGCTTCAAAGTGTCACGGGGTTGATGGTCGAGTTGCCCGGGCGTTAGGTGCTTGGGCATTATGGATTGCCGGGGCGGCATGAGTTGCCGTGGCAATTGGAGGCCTTGAAGAATCTCCCGGTGCCTCTCCCATTAGCTTTCGGATTAGTGCTTGATTCCAACCAGACTTGGGTAGGGCCTTTTCATCGGTGGACTCACTTGGGACATGCATCTCCTTGCAAAGATTAGAAATTAAGCAAGGGAAGAAAAGAGAACCCTTATCTTTTGAGCTGCATACAAAAATCTCATCACAAATAATTTTTCCAATGTTAATGATGCGATTATGCAAAATAGAATGTATGAGCAAAAGACGTGGTATATCAACGGTAGTATTGTGTGTGGTGGGCATTAAAAAAGTTTTAACAAACTTATTCCATAGTTTTGCCTCGGGTTTAAGCCGAAGGCGATTTACCGTGCCCTTGTATTTACCGTCGTTCCAATGAGTTCCTGGTTGAGTGAGTTCTTGAAGCACCTTGTCGAGTTGCTTGGGAGTGATTTGATCAACGAAGGCTTGATGCTCGTCCTTCTCAATGTAAAGCCCGTAAAAGGTGTTGACATTTTCGGGACTTATGAGTATGGCCTTGTCACAAACAAAATATAAGGATTATCCGGGTTAGGTGAGTGAGCATAGAATTTTCTTACCCATGAGATGTTACCCGGTTCCGGTTGATGGCAAAAGATTTGCCATTTTTGATGTGCAATCCTTTCGAAGATGAATGGTTCAAGGCCGAAATCTTGATGAGAGTTGGAGTATTCAAAGCCTTATTCTTCATGAATCTTCCGACTTTCAAACTTGGATTGAAATCTTTCTTGAACCACCGGTGTAGCAAACTTCTTGTATCTTGGTTCTTTGGAGGAACTTGGATGAACTAAAAATTTAATCTTGGATGCCATGGATGATCTTGGTTGTGAGTTTTGTAAAAACAAAGAAAAGAAAAGAAAAGAAACTAAAAAGTTGCAAGATAGAAAGTAAGAATAGGTTAAGGGTGATGGGTTTTATAGAAAAGATAGGTGGGTGGGATTAGGGGAAAACGAAAAAGGGTTTAGGGTGAGGGAGAAGTTGACGACAAGGGGTTGTGGTTAGGGTGAATTGGAGGCTTTATATAAGCCTTAGATTCATCCCATTAGTTTCCTTGTTGAAGATGTTTTCCTACTTGGATTAGAATTCCTCTTTATCTTGAACTTTTTTTCCTACAATTCAAAGACAAATCAAATAAGGATTAAAATTAAATTAATAAAAGAAAATAAATAAAGATGTATAAAGGGATTCTAAAAAAAATCTATCCCAAAATATATATATAATAATCGGAAATATATCTAAAAAATAAATAAAAAAATTTCAAAAAAAATAAAATAAATAATTAATCGAAAAAAAACTAGAAATAAAAATATCAAAAGGGAGAGCATGCTCATGCATCTCCTAAGTTAGCCACTTCCTTGTTACGTTCCACATGGGCACCATTGTAGTGCTTCAATCTTTGTCCATTAACTTTGAATTCATGGTTGTCAGAGATGGACTTGATTATCACGACATGGGAGAATGGTTTGACAACTTCAAATGGTCCCGACCATCTTGATTTCAGCTTTCCCGGGAAAAGTTTTAGCCGAGAATTGAATAAGAGAACTAGTTACCCTGGCGTGAATTACCGTGGCAATAGTTTCTTGTCGTGCCATCGCTTTGTTTTCTTCTTGTAGATTCGTGCATTGTTATAGGCGAGTGCACGAAATTCTTCTATCTCATTGAGGTCCAACAAATACTTTTGTCCGGCACTTTCCCAATCCATATTCACGGTCTTGATTGGCCAATATGCCTTGTGTTCGATTTCCACCGATAGATGGCATGTTTTGCCATAGAGAAGACGGAAGAGGGACATACCTAAGGGTGTTTTGAATGCAGTGCGATATGCCCAAAGTGCGTCATCTAGTCTTAATGACCAATCCTTCCTTGAGGGATTTACAACCTTCTCGAGTATACCCTTCAATTCCCGGTTAGAAATTTTTGCTTGCCCGTTGGTTTGTGGGTGATATGCCGTGGTGATCTTGTGTGATATGCCGAAGCGTTGCAACATCTTGGCAATTAGTCTGTTGTCAAAATGCTTGCCTTCACACATCGCGATAATTGCTCTTGGCATCCCAAACCGTGTAAATATGTTTTTCAAGAATCGTTGCAGGCTTGGAATCGTTGTTGGGAACTGCAGCTGCCTCCACCCATTTAGACACATAGTCGATGGCAAGTAAGATGTAGAGGTTGCCGAATGAAGATGGGAAAGGTCCCATAAAATTGATCCCCCACACATCGAACAATTCCACCTTGATGATGTTCGGGTGGCATCTCATGTCGCTCTAGAGATATTGCCCGTCCTCCGCAACGATCACATTGCTTGTAAAAGTCTTGGGCATCTTTGTACAATGTTGGCCAATACAAACCGGATTGCAAAACTTTGGCATGGGTGACGAGTTCGTCCAAAATGTCCTCCATAGGGTGAAGAATGGCATTGCCGGAGTACATTCTATTGCTCTTCTTCAGGGACACATCGGCGTATAACCTGATCTGCACATTGTTTAAACAAAAGAGGCTCGTCCCAAAAGTAATGCTTAGCATCATGGCGGAACCGCTTCTTCCCTTGGTGAGTAATGCCATAAGGTAAAATACCACAAACAAGGAAATTAACTAAATTCGTGTACCAGGGTATTGTTGAGGCATGTGCTGCCGTGGCGGCTGCTCCCAAAATTGTCGAGGCGTGCGTGTCAAAGGCTGCTGCGGCGTCGAGAGTTGCCGAGGCATGTGCATCCATGGTTGCCGAGGCGTCAAGGGTTGCCGAGGCATGCGCGTCCATGGTTGCCGAGGCAACTAAAATTTGTTCATCCGGGAATGCATCGCATATCTCTAGATCCGTGTCCTCCTCCCTGTTGCATTCTAAACGTGATAAGTGATCGGCCACTTGATTTTCTGTTCCTTTCCTTTCCTTAATTTCAATATCAAATTCTTGTAAAAGTAATATCCAACGAATCAAACGAGGTTTAGCATCCTTTTTAGGAAATAGGTATTTGATTGCCGAATGGTCCGTATGAACAATTACCTTTTTACCAATCAAATAGGATCAGAACTTGTCAAATGTGAAAACTACAGCTAGTAACTCTTTATCCGTTGTTATGTAATTCACTTGAGCACTATTAAGAGTTTTACCAGCGTAGTATATCACATGGAAGGTCTTACCTGTGCGTTGGACTAGGACTGCTCCTACCGCGAAATCACTTGCATCACACAAGAGCTCAAAAGGTAGCGTCCAATTTGGTGGAACGACAATGGGTGCCGAGGCAAGCTTTTCTTTTAGGGTTTTGAATGCTTGGGTGCAAGAGTCATCAAAATCGAAGACTTTATCTTGTTCAAGCAAATTGCACAAGGGTTTAGTGATTTTAGAAAAATAATGAATGAACCTCATGTAAAAACTTGCATGTCCAAGAAAGCTTCAAATTTCTTTAACCGAACTTGGTGGGGGTAATCTCTCGATCACGTCCACCTTGGCTTTGTCTACTTCAATTCCCTTGGATGAAATCTTGTGGCCGAGTACTATTCCTTCATCTACCATAAAATGGCATTGCTCCCAATTGAGTACTAAATCAGTTTCTTCACATCTTGCCAACACCCTCTCTAAATTGCCAAGACAACTGTCGAAGTCACTACCAAAAATAGAAAAATCATCCATGAAGATCTCAAGGAAGTCTTCGACCATGTCTGAAAAGAGTGCCATCATGCATCTTTGGAAGGTTGCCGGGGCGTTACACAATCTGAACGGCATCCTTCGGAAGGCACAAGTACCGTATGGGCATGTGAAGGTTGTCTTTTCTTGATCTTCTGGTGCTATGGCAATTTGATTGTAACCTGAATAACCATCAAGAAAACAATAAAAGGGTTTACCTGCATGACGGTCAAGCATTTTATCAATAAAGGGTAATGGGAAGTGATCTTTCCTGGTGGCTTTGTTTAGCTTTCGATAATCCATACAAACCCTCCAACCGGTCACAGTCCTGGTTGGAATGAGTTCATTGTTTTCATTACTTACCACCGTTATACCTCCCTTTTTCGGTACGCATTGTACCGAACTTACCCATGTACTATCAGAGATAGGGTATATAATGCCGGCGTCAAGCCACTTGATGATTTCTTTCATTACAACCCCTTTCATGGCATGATTCAGTCTTCCAACAAAATCTTGTGCATGCACACTGTCGGGCTAATTCCCTTCAAGTCGGCAATTGTCCACCCTATTGCCTTTTTGTGTAGCTTCAGCATCTTGATCAGTTTCTTTTCCTGCTCAGGCTGTAACTTAGAAGAAATAATTACAGGTAATGTATTATCGGTTCCTAAGTATGCATATTTTAGTTGCTTTGGCAATTGTTTCAACTCAAGAATCGGTGGTTGTTCAATAGAGGGTTTTTCGAGCTTACCTTCCTTACTTGAGTAATCTAGTGGTTCAAAGTATGTACCTGGTCGATTGACTAGCCAATTTGCCTCTTCTTGTTGTTCTTCGTCGACTGGTTCTTCATACTCCTCAGGTTCCTCTTGATCGGCAATGTAGTTGCCGAGGCAACTAAATTCCTCGTCAAAGTTAAACTCTACCATGGCATGAAGAAGTTGGCATTCTTCTGGATCATCGGCATGCCTTAGTGTTTGGAAAACATTTAGTTTAACTTGCTGGTCATTCACCCTCATTGTGAGTTCTCCCTTTTCAACATCGATCAAGGTTCTCCCTGTTGCTAGGAATGGTCTCCCGAGAATGATGGGTGCATGCTCGTCTGCTTCACAATCCAAGACAATAAAGTCAGCGGGAAAAATAAATTTATCAACTTTTACCTGTATGTCCTCAATTTTTCCCTCTGGATGCACATAGGATCTGTCGTCTAGCTGTAGCATAACTGTTGTAGGTCTTGCCTTCCCGATTCCTAGTTTCTGGAAAACTGATTTAGGCATCAAGTTTATGCTAGCCCCAAGGTCGCATAGTGCTTTCCCGACATAGTGGTTTCCAATGGAACAGGGTATTATGAAACTTCCAGGATCCTTCAACTTGGGTGGCATACGATTGTGCAACATTGCCATGCATCCCTCTGTTGCGGCAACTATTTCAAACTCCCATAGCCTTGTTCTCTTGGACACAATGTCTTTAAGAAACTTGGCATAGTTTGGCATTTGTTCAATTGCTTCCACCAATGGCAAGTTGATGTGGACTTGCTTTAGGATATCAATAAACTTCTTGAATTGGTATTCTTGCTTTTGTCGCTTCAACCTTTGTGGGAATGGTGGTGGAAGTCGGATATCTTCGATCCTTTCATTAGTTTGAAACCTGATTGACGGCATTGCCGTGACAACTGAAGTTACCGAGGCATTATCAACTGGGGTTGCCGAGGCATGCTTATCGCAAGTTGCCGGGGTGTCTTTATCGTCGGTTGCCGAGGCATGCTTATTGACGAGCGGGTTTGAACCTCTCTAAGTTGTTGGCCACTTCTAGTGGTGTTTGCCTTACATTGCTCATGGCCAGTTCCTCTTGCGACTTCAGTATCGCTAGGTAAACCTCCTTGCGGTCTAGTATTCAGATTTTGAGCAAACTGTCCGACTTGATTTTCCAATGATTTGATTGCCGCCTCTTGGTTTTGCAATCTCATCTCGGTCCTATTAATAAAGGCATCAATTCTTTTTATGAAATTATTATTCTCAGCCATATAAGATTCAGTTTTCATCATAAAAGCATTTAGAGAATTTTCCAAAGAACTAGATGTCGTCGGTTGTTGCTGCGGCAACTATTGCCGTGGCATATTCTGCTGGAATCCCGATGCTTGTGCATTCTAATTGTTCTGGTTTAGAGCATTGTTGGGATTACTCCATGAAAAATTTGGGTGCTTCTTCCAAGCTGGATTGTATGTATTGGACATCACATTGTTGTTCCGATTGTAATTCCCCACATAGAAGCTGGATTCCGGATTCTGCATACATTCAGAAGAATTATGGTTATCACCACATAACTCACAAAAAGAATCCATTACCATGAATCCATGTGTGTTGTTTGGTTTTTGCATGTTCTGGACCATCTTGGTTAAAGTGGCCAATTGTGCCGAAATTGAATCTGATGATCCTAGTTCATGTATTGTGGCTTGGCGTCTAACTCCTCCTCTTCTAGTAGATGGGAATTGATAATCATTCTTGGCCATCCTGTTTAAAATTTGCATTGCTTCCTCCGGCGGCTTATCTAGGAGTATGCCGTTTGACGAGGCATCTAGCATCATCCTTGTTGGTGTATTCACGGTGTTGTAAAACATTGTTACTTGAGTCCACACGGGGAATCTGTGTAGGGGGCATTTGTGTAGAAGTTCTCTATATCGCTCCCAAGCCTCGTACATGGATTCATCATCTGCATGCCGAAAAGAAGTAATGTCATTACGAAGCTTATCAGTCAAAATTGAAGGATTAAACCGAGCAAGGAAATCACGACAAAGATCGGTCCAAGATGCTATTGATCCGGCAGGAATGCTATTCAACCATGCTTTCGCCCTATCCCTCAGTGAATAGGGGAATAATCTGAATCTTAAGACATCGGGGGTGACTCTGTGTATTTTGAACGAGTTGCAAATCTCGAGGAAAGATTTCAGATGTTGCCGTGCATCTTCAGTTGCTGAGCCGCCAAATTGACCTATTGTGTTGATCATATTAAACATTACTGGTTTCAACTCAAAGTTGTCGGCTTCAATTTCAGGTGCGACAACTCTTGGGTTAAGTCCATCAAGATCTTCTTCAAGATAGTCTCGAATAGTTCTGTTTCGTGCAAGAATCACTCATCCTCCTGCTCGAACATCTTGATTCATATTGCCGTCTTGATTAGCCATTGCTACTCTTATCCTTCGTCTAAGTCTTTGTAAGGTTCGTTCGATTTCTGGATCAAAGGGATATTCTGGTGTAGTCGATCTCGCCCTGGTTATATACAAATGCAAAACCAAAGTTTGTTAGCCCTTTGAATCTTAAACAAGAAAAGTAAAACGAAAGTGCAAGAAAATAAAAACAAAGTCGCTATTGCCAATCCCTGGCAACGACGCCAAAAACTTGTTTCGCATTATAAGTGCTACGCAATTGTGCAAGTATACACGTTGCAAGTTATAGTATAAAAGATATCGTCTCTACAGGGATTGGTGCCACTTCAAGAATCTAGTCTCTTGCACTGTGAAAAGTAAAAACACAAATAAAGGATTATAGGAGTTTAACTAATAACTAAACTAGAAAGCAATAAAGTAAAAGAAAAGATGAGATCAAATGAGAGAGATAGGCCAGGTTATCGTGAGTTGAGGTGTGATAGCCGATTGGATCATTTTGGTAAAAGAGTGCACGGGCAACTCAGTTGCCGTGACAACTTGCACAACGGGGTTGCCTTGGCAACTAATCGATGGTTGCCTGGGCAACTACTTGGGCTTCTGGGCAGCAACCTTCAAGGTTCGGCAGAGCGTTCTTCAATGGTTTCTTCTTATCCCTAAGTCGAAACTCTAGCTACTTGTGCATGCCTTGATAATACATCCCTACGTGAATCAAGGGTGAACAACAACCAATCTTGCGCTCCTCTTAGCCGTTGAAATCCTTGACTTCTTCCTAAGCCGGATTAATCTTTACCATCAATAGATTGAATAAAGATCATATTCATTCGTTTCTTGAATCTAACTATCCCGATATTAGATAAATAGATGAAGTCACGAGATCCTCTCCCAATTCACTCGCAAACAAGAATAAGAACCAAGAATGAATAAACCTTGAATAGAAAAGTGCAAACTCTTATTACCTAAACAAAAACCAATAGTTTCTCACAACAACAAAACACAATAACCATAGCCAAATAGATTTAGTTCATGGCTAGGTTCCAAAGAAACACAAGATAAATAATCCCTAGCATGAACCCAATCGAACAAGAAAGAAAAGGATGAAGGAGGCTTGTCAAAATCCTCCTTGCCCTAGACTCTTGTCGAAAATTCTCTCCTCTTGCCCTCCTTGATGCTTGTCGAAATTCCCCTCTCTTGCTCTCTATGGATTGTCGAAATCTCCATCTTATTTATAGGGCTAGGCCAAAGTCCTTCTTTGAGGAGGAAGTTAAGTTGAAATTAAATTATCTTTAAAGAATATAATTATATTCCTACTAGAACTTCTCCTATCTTCTTGGAATTTAATTCTTCTTTAATCTCTGCATGGAAATCAAATTCCTTTGGGTTTGGGCTTTGCTCCACGTCATCTTGGGCTTGTCTAGTCATCAATTTCGACTACCATATCACCTTTGCTCTTGTCGACAATTGCCATGGCAACTGGCTCGGCGTCTCCTTCATGCATTGCCCTGGCAACTAGCTCGATGTCTCCTTCATGCATTGCCCTGGCAACTAGCTCGGCATCTCCTTTGGTAAATGATCTTGCACATACACACAAAACACACCAAAGCAGCATCTTTTCCCACAAAAACTACCAAGTTATGTAATCAAGCTCAACGATGGAAGGAAACATGGATTAATGCATGAATGGCTAATTATGCAACTAATATAGGCCTAAGTCTAACAATAATATGAGTAAAAAGGGTAATAAAAATAGTACTTTTGAACACTTATCAGGTATCGTCTCCACATAGATTGGTTTAGGCCACTTTGCTTAAGTTACTGCACTGTGCAAATAAAACACAATTGATAATATGAGTTCTAATTAACGAGTAAACTAAGAGCAGTAAAGTAAAAGAATACATGGAATCAAATAAGAGAGAGTAGGTCAAGTTATCGTGAGTTGATGAGTGATAGCCGATTGGATCCTCTCGGTAAAAGAGTGCAATGGCAACTCAGTTGCCGTGGCAACTTGTGTAGCTGGGTTGCCTTGGCAACTAGTAGAACAGTTACCTGGGCAACTGGCTAGGCAACTATTTGGGTGACTGGGCAGCAACTTCAAGGTTCGACAGAGCGTTCTTCAATGGTTTCTTCTTATCCCTAAGTCAAAACTCTAGCTAATTGTGCATGCCTTGATAATACATCCATGCGTGAATCAAGGGTGAACAACAACCAATCTTGCGCTCCTTTTAGCCATTGAAATCTTTTAACTCATTCCTAAGCCAGATTAGTCTTCGCCATCAATTGATTGAATAAAGACCATGCTCATTCGTTTCTTGAATCTAACTCTCCCGATATTAGATAAATAGATAGATTCACGAGATCCTCTCCCAATTCACTCGCAAACAAGAATAAAAACCAAGAATGAGTAAACCTTGAATTGAAAGTGCAAACTCTTATTACCTAAACAAAATCCAATTGTTTCTCACAACCACAAAATACAATAACCCAAGCCAATTCACATCAATTCATGGTCGAGTTTTGAAAGATATACAAAGAATAATCCCCAAACATGAATCGAATAGAATAAAGAAGAAGAAGATGAAGAAATCAATCAGCCCTCTTTGGAAACTCTCTCAATCGAACTCTCCCTCCCAACTTATTGAAATAGGCGACTAGAGGTTCTTTATATAGGAGATGGTTAGGTCAAAGTCTTTCTTGAGGAGGAAGTTAAGTTGGAATTAAATACTTTAAAAGAATATAATTCTTTATTATATTTAAATTCCTTCTAGATCTTCTCCTATCTTCTTTGGGATTTAATCTCTCTCTGAATCTCCGATTCTTCTAGAATTTATCTTTTTCCGCGTCATATTAGGCTTTATCTAGTCATCAATTCGAGTGCCACATCATCTTTTTCCATTGTCAACAATTGCCCTGGCAACTAGCTCGGCATAACCTTTATGCACTGCCCTAGAAACTGCGTCGGCATCTCCTTCATGCACTGCCCTGGCAACTACGTCTGCATCTCCTTCTTGTATTGCCCTAGCAACTGGTTCCAGCCTTGCTTTGGAAACTGATTATGCACACACAAAAACACACCAAAGCAGTATCTTTTTCCACAAAAATCACCAAGTTATGTAATCAAGCTCAACGGTGGAAAGAAACATGAATTAATGCATGAATGACTAATTATGCAACTAATATGAGCCTAAGTCTAACAATAATATGAGTAAAAAGGGTAATAAAAGTAGTACTTTTGAACACTTAACAGTTGCTGCCGTGTACACCTTGTACATGAAAAGATGGATTGTTTTAATAGTATTTGCGTGTAAACAGGAATAATGCTCGAATTGGATTGTTTTGTGTATGTTAATTATGTATACATGCATTGCTGCTCGGAATAACATGAATAATGCTCGAGCTGAACTATTTTGTGTATGTTAATTATGTTTACTTGCGTTGCTGCTCAGAATAACATGAACAATGCTCGAATTGGATTGTTTTGTGTATGTTAATTGTGTATACATCTACTCGGAATAACATGAATAATGCTCGAATTGGACTATTTTGTGTATATTAATTGTGTATACATGAGTTGCTACTTGGAATAACCTGAATAATGCTCGAATTGAACTGTTTTCTATATGCTAATTATGTATACATGAGTGTTGCTGCCATATCTACTTTGTACATGAAGATATGGACTGAACTTGTTAGATTACATGATATATGGAGTGTTTTGGCATTGGAATTATGTGTACTTGTTACTTGAAATAAAGGCTCGAAATGTTAATGTACATACTTGAATTGTCTTGTATAAGAATGCTACTTGATAAAATGTTACATGACAATTGCTTGTTATGCTTGAATGCTACTCAAATGACTTGATAATTGGTTACTTGACAATTGCTTGGTATGCTTGAATACCACTTGAATGACTTGATAACATGCTTCTTGATAATTTGCTTGTTTTATTACTCAAAATGCTTGCAAACCTTATCTAGGGTCAATCTCCATTTAAATGGAACTTGGACAAATAATTGGTTAGAATTAGGGCTACCTCACTAAGTACATTTTTGTACTTATCGCTCTTGTCTCCATTCTTCCCACCCTACAAGATAAAGGATTCGATCGTTTGCTTGATCCTGAAGTCAGATTCTTTGAGCTTGATGTAAGGCACAAGCAAAAGCATAAGTATGAATCCATACTTGTTTATAATTCTCCTAGTGGTTGGTGGCACCTAGTCTTGTATATAGTAAGCTAGGACGTGCATTTTGATATTTTAAAAGTTGTATATATGAACTTGAGTTGGCCTATAACGTTACGAAGGCTTAAATGCTAAACTTGGAGTATGTAATGACATAATTCTCATGTGGATTAAGTGGATTAAGCTGCGCATATGTTATGAGTTTGAATTGAGTATGTCCTAGTTAAGTATGCTAGTCGAATGCCTTGTATGAACATATAAATGCATGAATAAATATTATAAATAATTCATGTATTCATGAACTTGAATTGTCGAATGGGTAAAGAATGAAACCATGCATGCTACTTGAACTATGATTCGAATAAATGCTCACATGAACTTGATTTGCTGCGAGTATATGGAAATTGAAATGAAATGAACACATTTTTGCCTAATGCTATACATGACATTAAGACTCGATGAATGAGGAAAGTGTTTTATGATATGCTAGAACTTGCTATTGTCGAATAGGAAGGGATCAAATGTACATGCTTTGCTTGTTCACATGCCTAAATAGTAGTTGACCTTGAATGAACAATTGAAGGTAACCAATCACATGAATGACCTATAATGTCTATGAAACATGATATGCTTGCTTGAGATATGTTCGATTTCATGTACATATGATCGTGTTTAGTTAAACTTACATGAAATATTTACATGTCTTGAATGTAATGAGATTGAGTTAAAATGAAACATTCTAGTGTAGGTATGCCAATTGAAAGCTTTATATGATCGCATGAATGTAGATTTGAAAATGAATAATCTAAGTGGTAACCCTAAATGAATAATAAGGTGGCCATGCTTGTATACTTGATTGTGAATGCCTTGGTAGTTAAGAATGCCATTTGAATGCTATATATGCCTACATGACTAAGTAGTTATTAATCTTTGAATGTAACTTGAAAATGACTAATCAAGGGTTGGCATGTAATGAGCAAGAATGATAAACATATCTTTCTTGTATGATCAATTGTAATTGTCTAAGTTGCTTGCTTGCTAGTCACTCAACTCACCTATTAGGGATGAGTTCTTGAAAAGTTTTAAATTATTCGTGTTTCCAGTGTTCCCCGTAACGCTCCACAACTGATTTACTACTAAACCAGGTGGGGGTGTTACATTCTCACCTTGTCACATAGCCAATATATCATTTACAAACCATCTGCTTACTGTTGTACAATGCATTATACAAAAACACCACATATTCAATTCACTTTGCCAAAGCAATAACACCATTCTCGACCGGAATGAAAACCAATGCTCACTAGCATTTATTATACTTTAAACCCTTGTACATGTACTTAAAACATGCATTTCCAACAAGTAATTCAAACCATGTTTAACACCAAAACATGAAATCAAAATGCTCATACCCAAGCTGATATTCAAGAGCAAAATAAGGGAAACTTACTTCTGAGCTTAAGTATTACACGCTTACCTTAAATTCCCAACAACATTTATTAAACCGTTTAAAGGCGTTTAAACTAGTTTCTACTCACCGATACGATTCGCTTTGCTTGCCAACACGAATTAAGCTTTCGGTAAGCCACAATCAGCGTCAAGCTTCGTCACTTTGATTATCCCAGTTTTAACCACATAACTAGAGGACAAATGCATCTTTATGCATTCAAACCATTGCCTACAAGCAATTACCCATAACTCTCAAGTTGCCCACTCAAAACTTATCCGAAACATACCGAAATCATCATCAAACACTTCCAAGACTTAACCCAGCCTTATTATAACAATTCAATCCAAAAAACCTCATCAATTAACACCTAAAAACCCTTTCACAACATCCTTACTTCCAGAAAAGATTAAACACAACTATCACCCCAAAAACCCTTAATTAACCACCTTAAACATTAGAGATTCAACTTGTTTCAGGATTGCAATATTAACATCAAGTTATTAACTCAATTAAACATCAAAATCATGATCTACTCTGATCAAAATCCTAGCAAAACATAACAAGTACAAAGATCCATAAATTTCATCAATCAAAATAAAATTAAACCAATTTTCTTTAATTAAACTATCAAAACACATTAGAAAATAATTGTAAAGGATCAAGAACTTGGGAATTTTAGTAAATAACCTTTCATTAGAGGAGAAGAACGAATCCTTACCTTCGATGCTGATTTCTCCCCATAATTGCTTAGTAAAACATGAAAATCAAGAGAATAACAATAGGTATTTGATGAAAAAGCATTAGGAAATCAAATGGAAATCAAGACCTTTGATTTTTACCTAAAGAAATTGAAACTGGAAATGTGTATGGTGGAGAGAAATTGAGAGAAAGAAGTTGCAATGTTTGTTACATGAATTTTATTAAAAGTCTAAATATGATTTATTAATTCTCTCCACTTTTAAAGCCTTTTAAAACCATTTAAATTCAATTAATTAAAGGGAGAAATCTGTTAAAAATATTTAGGATAATTAGCAAAAGTCCAAAACAGTCACTAAAAACAATTTTCAAAGTTTACATTTTGGTCACTAGTCCAGAATGTCCAATTCCCAAATGTCATTTTTCCAAAATTTATTTTACCACAATCATCATTATATTAAATAATGATTTTACCACATTTTCCATATTTTTCTCAGCTTTAAAAATATTCAATCCGATTAAATCCTGAAACTAACTCGAACCTCTAATACCGGTCCACTAGACCTTCGAACAAACCCTCAAAACATACAAGTCCAAAACTGGGTTGTTAAAGTGTCGTATCATGCGGATGGCATGGTATGGGTCATGGTAGTGGTCAACTATCATGGGAGATCCGTGTATCCAAAATGTAAAGTTAATGGTCGGTTACTTAAAGATTAGCGGTTAGCTAATCAAGGAAAGAGGTCATCTATCCGAGGTCACTATAAATGCCAATATATGAGAATTCAAGTGTTGAACTTATTTTGTAATGCTTTGAATTTAAGCATGGTTTTGTATATAATGATTTGGAACTTAAGCATGGTTTTGTACATAATGCTTTGGGAATTTGAGCATGTGGATTATAATGTTTTGCATATGGTCGATATGCATGTTTGAATTGGAATCATTGGAACTTGCTTAGGTCTTAAGCATGGTTTAAAAACAAGTGTTTAGTTTTCAAGGGTTACAATGCATCATTGTTTTAAAGAGCATCCTCACTAAGCATGTGTGCTTACACTCTCTTTATCCTAATGATTCAGAGCATTAAAGTTTTGGGACTGTAAAGGCAAGGCTAAAGTGATCCTAAGATAAAGACTACTTTGAGTATGAACTTAGTTATGTTTTTGATTAATAAGGCAATGTGTTCGCCATATTTTGGGGATTTGTATTTCTGTTTTTCCATGAGTTTTAAGCATGAGTATGGTGGATTTTTTATGGTTTGTTAATGATGATTGAGCTTGAGTGAATCTTACCTATGTTGTTGTTAGGCAAGTTCTAGAGCATACATATAGTTGATTTTGATTGATTGCCATAATTTGATGATCCAAGCAAATTTGGTATGATTCTATAAAAGTGCAAGCATATGGAGTATGCCTTAAATGTACCAAATGTGAGTTTTGGATGTTTGGTGAAATGATATTAGGATGCATGCCTATATGATGTCTTGAGTAGTGTAAATGCCATGAATGGTTGTTGAATCTGTGATGCTTTGGTTAGTAATGTATCTTAGTAATGTTGTATAAGTGTTTGAAGCATGTTGAAGTGTTTTTTTATCATCAAAGTGTGTTTAGACAGTAATTTGGGACATTACAGGTCCTGGCGTACCGGTACGAGTGTCCCTATTTCAGTACGGGTAAACCATTCTAGGCTTAGCGTACCGGGACGCAGACAGCTATTTCGTCACGAGCCAAGGCATGATGGGCTAGTGTTTCGGTACTCGGAGAGGCGCTTTGATACGGTCTAATGGTTTTATAAAGGGCATTTCGATACGCGAGGACGTATCAAAACAGAAATTGGTTATTGGAATTCTGGGGTTTTAAATATCGAAGGCGTATTGAAGCACCCCTTTGACCATACCGATACGATGGCGATTAAATTTGTTATTTGGGATTTTTTGAAGTTCTATTTTCTTACGTTTTGGTCCCCGAGTTTTGTGAATGCAATTGTATGAGTTTGGGTGATCGTAATAATCTGAAATTTGACATGTAAGCATGGAATTGGACTAATTAAGGATTGGTAACTTTAATTTCAGTATTGGTTCCTAAAATTGTCAGTTTTACAATTTAGTCCCTGGAATGAATGTTATGAAATTGGAGGACTTTCCATGATCCATTTTCTTTGGATTTTCACCCGCTGCAAGTATGTACAGTTAGGATTTATAATATGCATCTAGATAGGATAAAAGAAAAAAATAGATCAATTTTTGTATTTTTTCTCTGATTTGCTTCGACAAACCTAATGTAGTTATCTCCGTTCAGTCGGGCGTCTAGGCCAAGTTGAGGGGGTTACATTTGTTGGTATCAGAGCCAGGTTTTGAAAAGATGAGATGTTGTTGTGTGATTATTTGGTGATGTGTGAAATGCACGGTGATTGTGTGTTTGTTCAATGATTGTTTAATATCATGTTGGGTTATGATTAGGGAACACATTGCCTATTACCAAGGTTTTAAAATGTTTTATAAGGTTGTATTGGATCCTTGCCTAATGCTAGCCTGACTTTAATGTGTTTTGATGCTTTTGTTAGCATGGTTCGATGTGAGACGCGTTCGATGGCTAATAATGCGGGAGTTGAGCAGAATAATGTTGAGGAAGGGAATCCCCCTAATGTTTTACCTCCTCATCCTCCGTTGGTTCCTCTTGTCGATGTTGGGGTGGAAGGTGCACCCCAGGCTCCTCATGTGCCAGTTCTTGGTGATCTAACTCCGTTAATCCAAGCGATGATGGGAGCATTTCAGGCAGCGATGGCTGGAGTGCAAGCACCGACACTTGCGTGGTGGCTAATCAAGGTTTACCCTTGGAGCATTTTTGAAGTTTGGGAGGTGAGGGATTTTAGGGTTTGAGTCCCGAGGCGGCCGAAGAGTAGCTAAAGATGACAATCCATATTCTGAACCAAATGGGTTGTAATGAAGAGCGCAAGTTGGGCTGCACTGTGTCTGTAACACCCCAATTTTAGGGCTTTGCAGTTTGGTGGTTTATTAGACGGTCTGGTGAACTAGAGTAGAGATTCGAGTCGATTTCGGGATCCTATATTTTTCGTGTTGGAAAAATTATGGAAAAATGCTTAAAAATCATTATTAATTATCCATTTAATAATGGTGGAATCAATTTTGAAAAATAAGTTTTGGAAGGTGGACATTTTGGTTAGTGACCAAGATGATAGATTTGAAAACTATTTTTAAGTGACTAGAATGAAAAGGGTCAAATTCTTCGAATCTTTAAGGAGCAATTTTACCAATTGATTTCTGATGATTTCTCCCTTGATTTAACTGATTTTAACATGTGGTTTAATTGGTAATTAAAAAGGATTTTATCACGTCATTTTCTCTCAACTTTTTCTTTACATTCTCTCCTCAGCCAAACAATCAGTTTTTCATCAAATTTCCAGAGGTGAAGTGGTTTCTAACTTGATTTTATTGTTTCAAATTAGTTTATAAAGATTGTTTATACAAAATCTTACAATAATCTTGTGTTTTCTTAGCTTTTCACAAACCAATTGAGGGAAAATCTTCACAATAGGGGTAAGGTCCGAGATTTCCTTTATTGTATGGTTCTTTATTGAAATTCCCAAGCATTTGATCCTTGTTTTTGTGTTTCTAATCTGATTATGATGTTTTTTCAATGTTTAATTGAGTTATTTGGGGAAAATGAGTTGGTTCGCGAATTGGATCTGATTTCCAGTAAGTAAGGTTGCTTTGATTCATATTTTGGATGTTTAATATTGTTGATAAGTGATTTTTATCAATGGAATTCCGAAACTTAAGAATCTCTATTTGTTTAGGTTGTTAGTTTTGAGGTTTTGTGGTGTTTATATGGTTGTGAGGTTGCTGGAGGTGGTACGTTGTTTTGAATCTGTTTTTAGATGTGTTTTGGTGTTAAAAGTGATGTTAATTTGATAGATGTTGGCTGAGTTGTGAA
Source organism: Hibiscus mutabilis (assembly GCA_019671005.1). Lineage (NCBI taxonomy): Eukaryota > Viridiplantae > Streptophyta > Magnoliopsida > Malvales > Malvaceae > Hibiscus > Hibiscus mutabilis. The sequence continues at coordinate 21,615,714 of CM033746.1, read as the reverse complement.
TTGAAGTGTTTTCGTTCTGTTTTCGGTTGTTGTGGAGGGTTAATTGTGAATGTGTTGTGGAAATCTGAGAAGGATTGTAGTTGTTGTGTTTACAATCCATTATGATGCATTAATCCTCTGTTGTTTTGTGATAAAAATAGGGGAGGTTGACCCGGAAGTGATTGGAGAAGCGTTGGAGGCTTCAGATACTTGATTGTACGTCGGCAAATCGGGGTTTCACGTATCCGTGAGTAAAAACGTGGTTTAAAGCATTTTAATGTTTTGGAACAGAGTTTTGGGAGTTAAGGTTGAGCTTGAAATGCTTACCTAGACTCGGAAGTAACTATAAAGTGGTTTTCTCTCTCGGTCGTGCTAGTTTGAAATGGTTTTATGCACTTGTTTTAATTTACATGTTACCTACTATTTAAGCATGTTTGAAAGTATTTGATATACTATTTTTAAGCATGAAATGATGAAGGATGCACATGGCAAGTGATCCTTGTTAGTATATGGTTTATATTTGTGTTTAAAGCATGTGATGTTGCTTTGGAAAAATGGCTTGGTGAATGCTTGTTAAAACAGTAAGGTAAATGGAAAATGGTTAATTATATTGGCAAGTGATGTGGTTTTAAATTTGTTATCGGATATAGTTGACCGACCATAGGATTGGGTGCACTGTAAATAAGTCACCTTGGATGTTGAGGGGTTTATACGGAGTACCGAATACTCCATCCAAGTACCCTAACGGTAGAGGGGTTAAACAGTATCGAATGCTCTCGTTAGTGGATTAAGTGTCTAACCGATGATTAGGGTGGATGTCCTCGTGGGTCGTTATTGTACCCGGTTGTTATTTTACAGCGATTGTGATTGTATCGCTATTCCGGTTGAGATGGCTTGAAGTGTTGGGTTAACACTTGTTGAATCCGTGTATCCGATGAACTCTTTTGTTATTGAACTTGTTAGTGATCACTTGAAAGCCAATATAATTGTTAATGTATCATTGAAATGTTTTTATTGTATAATGTGATTTATACATGTTTCTCCTTAAGCTTTGCATTTGGTAGTAATGCATGGGTAGGCTTAAGTGGAGGGTTAGCAATGGAACTTGCTGTTGAAAAATGATACATGTAGCATATGGTTTAATATGCTGGTTTAAATTATGTAAAGTGCATGTTTAAAAAGGGGCATGATGATATTTTAAAGGGTGATGTTAAGTAAATGGTTTTAAATGCATTGATGGTGTTTGTTTTTGAGCGCTCCTCACTAAGCCTTGTGTGTTTACGCTCTCGTTGTCCATCAATGCAGATAATTGAGGTCTTGGAAGGTAGCAAGAAGCAAGGGGATCTTGGCAAGACTTGTTTCCAAAGTATGTTTGGTTTAGACTATAATGAATAAGGGAAATGGGGTACTTGTTGTGTTTTAGGAGATGTTTTGTGAAACTCCCTGTTTGAGCATGTTTCTTTTGTTGCTCTTGGGTTGTAAATGGCCTTTAAAGATTGTTTTTTTTATGATGGTTTACCTTTTGATATGTTGGTTGGAAGCATATTAGGAAGCATGTCTATAGATTTCCTCTTTGATGCATAAGTCCTTGTTGTCTTGTTAGATACGTGATGCTAGTTGGCATGAGATATGTTTGACATGTTAGTATTGTGTTTAAAGCATGTTGGAGTGGTTTGAGTGTGCTTTTGGGATGAAAAATCAGCCAAATGTGACATTACAGTCCTAGGCGTACCGATACGCGGGGGACCGTATCGGTACGGCTAGGCAATTTCAAGCTTGAGGGATCAGTACGGTTCTTGTGCATTTTGATACGCCTAGACAAATTTGGCCTGGCGTACTGATACAAGGATGGGTGTTTTGATACGATTTTTAGCATCTGGAATTCACTTTTGTAAGTCAAACCTGCGTATGGAAACATCTAAGGAACCGTATCAGTACGGTCTAAAATATTTTAAAAGTTTGGTATTTCAGATAGGCGTATCGAACCAGCTTAGTGGTGTATCAAAATGGTGTGTTTCAAACCGTATCGATACGGGCTTACCTGTTTCGATACGGATGGCCGTTTTTACTGTTAATGTCATTTTGGGCACTTTTGCTTTCTTTGCTTTTTAGTCCCTAAATCTTGCTGATGCAATTATATGTGGTAGAATGATCAGTTTCAGTTGAAAATTGAGATGAAGGTTTGGAATCTGACTAATTAAAGATTGGTAACTTAAAAATGAGTTTTAATCCTGAAATTTTCTGTATTTGCAATTTGGTCCCTAACTTGCAAATATGATCGATTGGATGTCAAATTGATGCCTGATTATGTTGGGGTTGCACCTAATGTCTGCATGAACATGTAGGGTTAATAATTGGCATCTAGATAAGATAAAAAGAAAAAATGGACTGGGTATGGTTGTATCTCTTCGGATTGCTATTGTAAATCTAATGTAGCCTTCTTGGTTCGGTTGGGCGTCTAGGCTGGGTCAAGGGGGTTACAGTGTCACTATTATAGGGTAATGCATATCATTGGTGGGTAACCACAATTTCTAGCGTTCCCAAGGCAGATGTAACTTGGGAGTTCTTTCGGAGAGCTTTCAAGAGGAAGTGTCTTGGTACGCAGTACTTGGATATGAAAAAGCGTGAGTTTATGTCTCTATCTCATTGAGGCATCTCAGTTTCCGAATATGAGGTGAAGTTCGTCCGCCTGAGTCAGTATGCCCCGCAGTTACTTCCTGATGATCAGAAGAGATGTGATAGATTTCGGTATGGTCTTGTGCAGGACATTAAGACTTATCTCCTGGCTACAAATGACACAGATTTTGATGTGTTGGTCAACCATGCTAAGGATATTGAGCAGTCCTTGGGTTCATCAATTCAAGCCGCGGGTGCGAGCTTGCGTATGAGAGTGGCTGATTCTAGCTATTTCGGAGGCAAAATAAGAGGTTCAAGGACAAGAGGCATAAGTCAGACCACAAGCGTGGTGGTGGTGTCGGCCAGGGTAACATAGGAGTTCGTTTTGTTGCTGAGTGTGAGTGTTGTGGTAGACGTCACATGGGTACATGCTGGGGAAATACCTTGAGCTGTTGGATTTGTAGATCTCCTGAACACGTGAAGCGTGATTGTCCTTGGGCTGCGAGGGATGCACCGGTTTAGGTTGCTTCACCTGCTAGGGGCCGAGGTCATGGCAGGGGTAATTTCCAGAGGCGTGAGGATGGTCAGAGAATTATAGCTCTTGCTACTGCAGTACGACAGGATAATGGTTGGCCAACTCGGATCTACGCTCATTGTGAGGGTCGCAATGACACGAATTTGATCGCAGGTACCTTTACTTTGCAATCCTTGTCATTGTTATCTTTGATAGATTCGGGGTCTACTCATTCATACATTTTGAGTGAACATGCATCTTTGTTGAATGTTCCTATTGAGATCCTTGATGTTGGCATGTTAGTAACTAGTTCCTTTGGTGAGATGGTTACCACTAGAAAGTTGTATAGGCTATGTCCCTTGGTTGTGCAAGGTCATGAGTTTGCCGCGGATCTAATGGAGTTACCATTCCATGGTTTTGATGTCATCTTGGGCATGGATTGGTTGAGTGAGCACAAGGCAATTGTGGATTGTGAATCCAAAAGGATTTCTTTGAGGTTAGCCGATGATTATGAAGTTGTGGTGGTTGGCAAGAATGTGAAGTTCTTGTCCAATGTTGTCTCGACTACTCGGGCAGAAAAGATGATGCAAGGAGGTTGCCAAGCTTATTCGGCAATTGTGATGAATCCTGAGGCTAAAGGTGTCCGGGTACAGGACATTCAGGTTGTTTGTGAATTTTTAGAGGTTTTCCTTGAAGAGTTACCGGATTTATTACTGGATATGGAGGTAGAGTTCAGTATCGAGACGTATGCGGGTCGGCACCGGTGTCTATTGCTCCTTATAGGATGGTATCGAAAGAGATAAAGGAGATAAAGTCATAGCTAAATGAGTTGTTAGATCACGGGTTCATCCGACTAAGTGTTTTGCCTTGCGGTGCTCCAATTCTTTTTGTGAAAAGAAGGATGGTATGATGCGTATGTGCATTGAGTACCGTCAGTTGAATAAGCTAACGGTGAAGAACAATTATCCTTTGCGGATGATTGATGATTTGTTTGATCAGCTTCCCTGGGCAGCGGTGTTCTCTAAGATTAATCTCAGATTGGGGTATTATCAGTTGAAGGTTAAGGATGAGGGTGTGCATAAAATCGCGTTTCGTATGAGGTACGGGCATTATGAGTTTTTGGCCATGCCTTTTGGTTTGACGAATGCCCCGGCTGCATTCATGGATATGATGAATAGGATGTTCAATGAATATCTTGATCAATTCGTGGTGGTGTTTATAGATGATATTCTCGTGTACTTTCGTACCGAGGAAGAACATGATCGGCATTTACGGATTGTGTTGCAGGTTTTGAAGGATAGTCAGTTGTACGCCAAGTTGAGCAACTATGAGTTTTGTATTAAGGAAGTAATGTTCCTTGGTCATGTGGTTTCCGTAGAGGGTATTCATGTCGATCCACAAAAAATTGAGGCTATTCTCAATTGGAACCAACCTAAATCTATTTCGGAGGTTCGCAATCTTAGGCTGGCTGGTTATTACTACCGCTTTGTTTATGGGTTTTCTAGTATTGCGGCACTGTTGACGAAGTTGTTGCAGAAAAATGTTCCTTACATGTGGACAGAGAAGCAACAGCTTAGTTTTGAGAAGTTCAAGGAAGTTTGGACATGCTCCTGTGTTGATTCAACCTGAGTTCAGAAAGCAGTTAGTGGTTTATAGTGATGCATCTTACATTGGGTTTGGTTATGTACTGATGCAAGATGGTAAGGTTGTGGCATATGCATCGAGGCAACTGAAGGTTCATGAGTGCAACTATCCAAATCATGATTTGGAGCTTGCGGCTGTGGTGTTTGTCTTGAAAATCAAGAGACATTATCTCTATAGTGAGAAGTGTGTTGTCTTCACGGATCATAAGAGTTTGAAGTATTTGATGTCTCAAAAGGATTTGAACCTTAGGTGACGTAGATGGATGGAGTTGCTTCAGGATTATGACTTGACAATTGAGTATCATCCTGGTGAAGCCAACGTGGTTGCGGATGCTTGAGTCGTAAGGTTGTAGTTGAGCTTAGAGCTATGTTCGCAAGGTTGAGTGTGATGCGGGAAGGTGGGTTGTTGGCTAAATTGCAAGTTAAGCCTACGATGTCACGGTTGATTAAAGCTAAGCAACCGTTTGATGATTCCTTGGTTGAGCAAGTTAAGGACATATCAGAGGGTAATTTGACGGATTTTCATTTTAATGATGATAAATTTTTGTGTTTCAAGGGTCTAATAGTGGTGCCGGATGATTCGGAGTTAAGGCATATTATTTTGACAGAGGCACATTCTAGTCCTTTTGCTATGCATCCTGGTAGTGTGAAAATGTATCGAGGGTTTAAATAAGCATACTACTAGGTTGGTTTGAAAAAGAATGTGGCTGAGTTCGTTTCTAAGTGCATGGTATATCAGGGGGTCAAGGCTGAACATCAGTTTCCATCCGAGTTGTTGCAACCGTTGAGAATTCTAGAATGGAAATAGGAGAGAATCACCATGGATTTTGTGTCGGTATTACCTTTAACACTGGCTAAAAAGGATTCCATTTGGGTGATTGTAGATCAATTTATGAAGTGTGCACATTTTCTGCCAGTGCATACGACGTATACGCTGGACAAGTTGGCAGATTTGTACATTGCTGAGATCGTGCATTTGCACGGGGTACCCAAGTCCATTGTTTTGGATAGGAATCCGAGGTTTATAGCGAGATTTGGGTGAGTTTACACCGGGCTTTATGTAACACCCTTAACGTATACTCGTAGTACAAATACACATTAAGGACGCCATAATAGTATTTAACAGAATTCTAGACTTGTAAATTTTTTTATAAAACAATTCTTTAAAACAACCAACTAATAAATTGATACATGCCCACTAGAGAATATCATGAATTAGAATGTCTTACTGATGTTTTGCAGATTGCAGCTTGATCAACATGCTTGACTCCTCTTCCGGTAAGTTTCCAATAACCAACGTGTTAAACATCACACTCTAAGTAACGACTTAATAAGGCAACTATAATTTAAAATAAATCATTTCAATGTATAAAATCATATGAAATAGACTTATCGAAGTCATTCCTCTTTTATATAACAGTGCATTACATTTCCTGCTTAATAGCAAGCAAGTCCCAATTGCAGTTTATATCATAACATCAAACCTCTATTTTATAAATCAAGTATACGTTAAGCTTTTTAGCTTAACTGCCTGCATAAAATGCATTTTATGTATTATAGCCCAAAGTACAAAATCATGTGATGTCATTGTACGCGAGTCATCACGACACTGTAGTATCTACGACACCATAGCGTCTGCAACACCGAAGCAACTGAGATGAGTACATACTCGAGGACGCCCTTTGCTCCTCATACTCACACATTTTGTGCTATGTAACACCGTAGTGTTTGAACCGACTCCGTACAGTCTATCTCGACCCTGAAGAGTCTACATTGTCTATCTCGACCCCGAAGAGTCTACAGTGTTTATCTTGACCCCGAAGAATCTACATTGTCTATCTCGACTCTAAAGAGTCTACATTGTTTATCTCGACTCTGAAGAGTCTACATTGTCTATCTCGACCCCGAAAAGTCTACATTGTTTATCTCGACCCCAAAGAGTCTACATTTTCTATCTCGACTCTGAATAGTATACATTGTTTATCTCGACTCTGAAGAGTCTACATTGTTTATCTCGACCCCGAAGAGTCTACATTTTCTATCTCGACTCCGAAGAGTATACATTGTTTATCTCGACTCCGAAGAATCTACATTGTTTATCTCGCACCGTAGTGCTATGACGCAGCTGCTATGACTCTATGGATATCGAAGTATACCAAAGACTCTCACACTAGTACTTGGGCATATCAATATATTATTTTTCATATTCTATATCCAATCCTTCAATACTATTGTCCATAATTCAATAATGAGCAGTGCATATCCAAATATCTAAAATACGATTTACCTTGAGTAAATCATTTTGCTAGAATCATTGTATCAATATGCCATTTAATATTTCATGCTATTTGCATAAATAAGCCATCATACGTTATTATTTATACAAAGGCCAGTTCATCGCAAGTCGTCCTATTTATCAACATGTCATAAACATATATAATGCAATCACTCATATCACTTATATAATAAATAAGTAAAAATGCACTCACCTTGGCCACTTAACATGATGCCTCTCTAGGTCCTATTTCAATCCTTTCTTTCATAGTACCTCGAACCTTCTCTAATTCGGACTTGACTTGATTAATCATATAAATATAATAAAATATTTGTTAGACTCAAATCTAACAATACCTTAAACTTGCTTTTTAACACAATCATTCGAATATAAAATTTTCAAATATTTTCCTTTCTTCCTCGAACTTTTCGAAAACTCATTATGGTCCTCAATGACTAATTTGAACTTCCAATAATTCTTCCGAACTTGCTATCTAACCTTTAAATACATAATGTTTCAAATTTTATTTTCTGACAGATTGCGCTACCTTCAAAGATTTACTTGAATAGAGCATAATACATACTGGATTTCAATTTCTTTTATACTGGAGAAACTAGATTTGATAACGGTTCTAACGATATAAGCCATATAAATTAATAAAATCTACAAAAAGTATGAAAAATCATTGAATTCACGTCACCGATTGTTCAAGCAGAAAACTGCTCTATAATTTTTCTGACCTTCATTCGAATAAAAAATCATATCTTTTAACTCGGAACTCAAAATCAGTTTCCGTTTGTTGGAAACGAAACTAGACTGACAGACCTTGATATCGGTATAAAATTCACCATCTAACCATTTTTATAGATTTTATGGTGAATTTCTAAACTTACTGCCATAATTTAAATTCAACCTAACTTCCCATATTTAGTTTCTAAATTTACCATAGCTTCTCCTTATTTCTTTACTTATCAATTTAATTCTATCATTTTACTTCAAATAACTAAATGAAACTTGTATTCATAAGTTCTCTTTACATCTTTCATCAAAATAGGCTTAAACAAATATTTAACCAAAAATCAAAATTAGTCTCCATCAATAGCTACATTGTCGGATTGATCCCTAAACATTCATACTTGGTCGAATTAATCCTTTAAGTAATTAAGCTACTATTCCCTTCCTTTATTCAATTCAAATACTTAAATCAATAATCTAAATTAAGTACTCATAAATTTTCAGTATCACAATTCAATCCCTAAGCTTCTTCATGCTTGCCATTTTGGTCCTTCTATCATTCAAGAACTTTATTTTGATCCAAACATCAAAAATTAAACTTTCTATATTGAATTCAATGAAATATACTCAAACAATAATTTCTCATAATTTTCCCCTTCATTTAAGCCAAATCCGAACTGGTCCTTCAATTTTTCCTACTTGACCGAAATGGTCACTTGAAGATACAAGCTCCCAACTTTTAAATTTAAGCAATTTAAGCATGCTATTCATCAATTCAATCCAAGTTCATATCATTTCCAACCATAACAGATCACCCCCCAACTTTACCTAATTTTCGTTTTGGTCACTTAATGCAATTCAACATAATTCTTCATTCCAATCACTAAATCAAGCATGTGCAAGCCTTAATCATTCATAAACATCATTTAATTTCAATTCCCTAAATAAATCCCCAAATTCTAGGGTTAGGGTTCTTAACTTCATCATGAAATTAAACACAATCCAAGCTTAATTTCATCAAAACAACATTGAAATCATGTAATTCAAGTCCTAACTTCAACTTAGCACAACAATTTCCTAATTCTTTCTCATCAATAACTCAAGTAGCTCTTCACAACACCAAGCAATATTACTACCAAAATGTAGAGAATTGAATATAGAACAAATTATTCTAAAGGATCATACCTTGAATCTTGCTTAAAAGCCTTCAAAATCGCAAAATAATTTTTTTATCCTTCCCCCCAAGCTTTCTTAATCTCACGAAATGGAGAGAAAAAGATGAGCAATTTTTTGTTCATCTTTGGCTTTCTTTTTTTATTGAATTTAATCCAATATTGCCACTTGTAATCAATTAAATAAATTTTAATTTCATTTAATTAATTAATCTTAAATCCAAGGGCTCAAATTGATCATATAATCAATCAATGGCTAGGATTAAATCTTAAAATGGGAAATTACTAAAATGCCCATGCCACTTCCTAAATATTTCAAAATTGCCATTGGAGGCAAATTGACTAACTTGTCTTCAACTAATCACAATTTCATCTAGTTTGCCATTTTTGTAAATATTCAACTAAATCTAGTTGAATTCTAACTAGACATATTAAAATATTCATAAAATAATATTTTATGAATTTTCCATAAATTTTGGAACTGTCTTGAAAATTCTAGTTCGATCTGATGTACCGATAATTACCGAGAATTTTATCGGTTACTAAATAAATTCATTAATCAAAATAAATCATAGGATTCATCATGGATCAAACTAAAAATATTTCCAAAACTTGTGAATGATTTTTATATCCTTCTTCTATCATATAGTAAAATTTCATAGTTTTCCAGTTCGATCCGGATTCCCGAATTCCACTTAAACTTTGACTGCGATTTTACCTTTCCCGAGCTATTGGATTTATTTCAAAAATTTTATATTTCCATATTTGGAAAATTAATATTATTATCCCATAAAAACTTCCTTTCCAAAAGACTTAGACTGAATTTTCCTAACTTAGTCTACTATTATGCTAATTATCGAAAATCCTCATCGAGTAAAATTTCTCTTAGAAATCCTTTATCGGAAATCGATACGAATATTCTCTACTCTTACTGAGTCCAAAATATCGACCAGAAACACTTTTATGAGACCTTCCCGAAAGTTACTCATCCTAGTGTTTCCCTAGTCTGAACGCGCTTAATAATAGGGTTCGATCAAAATTTGATACCTTATACTGCATTTTCATTCCCGGGACCTATATTAAATTTCACTCACTGATTAAATTTATCCATCTAAAAAATAAAATTAGTTATTGAGCAAATCCTTCATTATGGATTTAAACTTTTCCTTTTTTATGATTTAGCAACCAACTTTTGAAAATTATCATTTTGGTCACTAAATTTTTAACCTTCAATTCCCATTCCAATTTTTATCGGATTTCAACCAAATTTTTACATGTACCCTAATCTGCTTATCCTCTATCTCATGATACCTTTAAACCGCATAAATCCCTTTTCTAAAGCTCCTAATTAAAGAAATCATAACTTTTCGATTTTTGTCATTTTAGTCACTAAGTTAGCTTTTAAGCTACTAAGTTAGTACCAAATGACCTTAATACTGTTTAACGAAATTTATAGTGTTACAATTCTCCCCTCCTTTAAGAAAATTAATCCTCAAATTTTCAACTCATGCTTGATCCACTATTACAAGTACTACTCTTGTCAGATTTGTCTGAATTTTTCTATTATCTTTCCTTGAGAAAACTGATACTATTAGAATCTTTTATTTTCTTAAATTTTGGTATTTATAAACCCATCTTACTATTCATTTAGGGGAGGTTTAATTCACCTTTCCTACTTCAACAACTTACCTGAGATGTATCTTCTTGATACTTGACTAATCTTAATATCATATGTCAATCTATCTATTGACAAGTATCTCTTCTAAATTCCCGAAATTTCAATAATACACATTCTAATATGTCCTTCAAGGTTGAACGATCCATTTTGACTATCCACAATCATCTAGATTGAATTCTTTTAGCTTCAATTCACCGGCAATCCATCTTCTTGCCAAAATCCATTGTCCTTTTAGCTCCCTTATCAATTATCTCAATAGTATCATTGTTCTTCTTATTCAGTCCTTACTCAAAAGTATTAGTAGTATAAATATCTTACAATTAGATATTACTAAATCTTTTTCAATTTTGCCTTGATCCTTCAAATGCAAATAACTTAACTTGAACTGAAGTTGGCTACAATTCTTATTTTACTTTATTGTAATCGTTATGAGTCCTTTCTTGACCTCTAGATTCGTCGATTGACAAAATCCGGTAGCATCTTACTTTTCTTATATCATCCTTATGCCATCTAATACTATTGAGGAGCAACATCAAGTCATGCAATCACCACATCAGTAATATGACATCCTAGGGGCATGTATTTACTAACAAACTTGGTTTAGCATCCAGAACCGGCTAAACCTGTAGCTCTGATACCACTAAATGTAACACCCTTAACGTATACTCGTAGTACAAATACACATTACGGATGTCATAATATTATTTAATAGAATTTTAGACTTGCAATTTTTTTATAAAATAATCCTTTAAAACAACCAACTAATAAATTGATACATGCCCACTATAGAATATCATGAATTAGAATGTCTTACTGATGTTTGGCAGATTGTAGCTTGATCAACATGCTTGACTCCTCTTCCGGTAAGATTCCAATAACCTACGTGCGAAATAGCACACTCTAAGTAACGACTTAACAAGGCAACTATAATTTAAAATAAATCATTTCAATGTATAAAGTCATATAAAACATACTTATTGAAGACATTCCTCTGTCATATAACAGTGCAATACATTTCCAGCTTAATAGCAAGTGAGTCCCAATTGCAGTTTATTTCATAACATCAAACCTCTATTTTATAAATCAAGTATACGTTAAGCCTTTTAGCTTAACTGCCTGCATAAAATGCATTTTATGTATTATAGCCCAAAGTACAAAATCATGTGATGTCATAGTACGCGGGTCATCATGACACCGTAGTGTCTACGACACTATGTCGTCTGCATCGCTGAAGCAACTGAGATGAGTACGTACTCGAGGACGCATTTTGCTCCTCATACTCGCACATTTTGTGCTATGTAACACCGTAGTGTTTGAAACGACTCCGTAGAGTCTATCTCGACCCCAAAGAATCTATCTCGACCCGAAGAGTCTACATTGTTTATCTCAACCCCGAAGAGTCTACATTGTCTATCTCGACTCCGAAGAGTCTACATTGTCTATCTCGAACCTGAAGAGTCTACATTGTTTATCTCAACCCCGAAGAGTCTACATTGTCTATCTCGACTCCGAAGAGTCTACATTGTCTATCTCAACTCCGAAGAGTATACATTGTTTATCTCGACCCCGAAGAGTCTACATTGTTTATCTCACATCGTAGTGCTATGACACAGCTGCTAGGACTCTATGGATATCAAATTATACCAAAGACTCTCACACTAGTACTTGGGCATATCAATATATTATTTTTCATATTCTATATCAAATCCTTCAATATTATTGTCCATAATTCAATAATGAGCAGTGCTTATCCAAATATCTAAAATTCGATATACCTTGAGTAAATCATTTTTCTAGAATCATTGTATCGATATGTCATTTAACATTTCATGCTATTTGCATAAATAAGCCATCAAACATTATTATTTATACAAAGGTCGGTTCATCGCAAGTCGTCCTATTTATCAGCATGTCATAAATATATATAATGCAATCACTCATATCACTTATACATTAAATAAGTAAAAATACACTCACCTTGGCCACTTAACATGAAGCCTCTCTAGGTCCTAGTTCAATCCTTTCTTTTATAGTACCTCAAACCTTCTCTAATTTGGACTCGACTTGATTAATCGTATAAATACAATAAAATATTGTTAAACTCGAATCTAACAATACCTTAAACTTGCTTTTTAACATAATCATTCGAATATAAAATTTCCAAATATTTTTCTTTCTTCCATGTACTTTTCGAAAACTCATTATGGTCATTAGTGACTAATTTGAACTTCCAATAATTCTTCCGAGCTTGCTATCTAACCTTTAAATACAGAATGTTTCAAATTCTATTTTCTGACAGCTTGCGCTACCTTCAAAGATTTACTTGAATGGGGCAGAATACATACTGGATTTTAATTTCCTTTACACTGGATAAACTAGATTAGATAACTTTCTAACGGTATAAGCCACATAAATTAATAAAATCTACAAAAGTATGAAAATCATTGAATTCACGTCACAATTTTTCACGCAAAAAACTGCTCTATAATTTTTCTGACCTTCATTCGAATAAAAATTCATATCTTTTAACTCGGAACTCAAAATCAGTTTCCGTTTGTTGGAAACGAAACTAGACTGACATACCTTTATATCGGTATAAAATTCACCATTTAACCATTTTTATAGAATTTATGGTGAATTTCTAAACTTACTACCATAATTTAAATTCAACCTAACTTCCCATATTTAGTTTCTAAATTTACCATAGCTTCTCCTTATTTCTTTACTCATCAATTTAGTCCTATTATTTTACTTCAAATAACTAAATGAAACTTTTATTCATAAGTTCTCTTTACACCCTTCATCAAAATAGGCTTAAACAATTATTTAACCAAAAATCAAAATTAGTCTCCCTCAATAGCTACATTGCCGGATTGATCCCTAAACTTTCATACTTGGTCGAATTAGCCCTTTAAGTAATTAAGCTACTATTTTCTTCCTTTATTCAATTCAAGTACTTAAATCATTAATCTAAATTAAGTACTCATAAATTTTTAGTATCACAATTCAATCCCTAAACTTCTTCATGCTTGCCATTTTGGTCCTTCTATTATTCAAGAACTTTATTTTGATCCAAACATCAAAAGTAAAATGTCTATATTCGATTCAATGAAATATACTCAAACTATATTTTTCTCATAATATTCCCATTCATTTAAGCCAAATCTGAATTGGTCCTTCAAATTTTCCTACATGGCTGAAATGGTCACTTGAAGATACAACCTCCCAACTTTTAAATTTAAGCAATTTAAGCATGCTATTCATCAATTCAATCCAAGTTCATATCATTTCCAGCCATAACAGATCACCCCCCGGCTTTACTTAATTTTCGTTTTGGTCACTTAATGCAATTCAACATAATTCTTCATTCAAATCACTAAATCAAGCATTTACAAGCCTTAATCTTTCATAAACATCCTTTAATTTCAATTCCCTAAATAAATCCCAAATTCTAGGGTTAGAGTTCTTAACTTTATCATGAAATTAAACACAATCCAAGCTTAATTTTATCAAAAAAACATTGAATTCATGTAATTCAAGTCCTAACTTCAACTTAGCACAACAATTCCCTAATCCTTTCTCATCAATAACTCAAGTAGCTCTTCACAGCACCATGAAATATTACTACCAAAATGTAAAGACTTGAATGGAGAACAAATTATTCTAAAGGATCATACCATGAATCTTGCTTAAAATCCTTCAAAATTGCCAAAGATTTTTTTTTAATTCTTTCCCCCAAGCTTTCTTAATCTCATGAAATGGAGATAAAAGATGAGCAATTTTTTGTTCATATTTGACTTTCTTTTTTATTGAATTTAATCCAATATTGCCACTTGTAATCAATTAAATAAATTTTAATTTCATTTACTTAATTAATCTTAAATCCAAAGGCTCAAATTTATCCTATCATCAATCAATGCTAGGATTAAATCTTAAGATGGGAAATTACTAAAATGCCCATGCCACTTCCTTAGTATTTCAAAATTGCCATTGGAGGCAAATTGACTAACTTGTCCTCAACTATTCACAATTTCATCTAGTTTGCCATTTTTGTAAAAATTCAACTAAATCTAGTTGAATTCTAACTAGACATATTAAAATATTCATAAAATAATATTTTATGAATTTTCCATAACTTTTGGAACTGTCTTGAAAATTCTATTTCAATCTGATGTACCGATAATTACAGAGAATTTTATCGGTTACTAAATAAATTCATTAATCAAAATAAATCATAGGATTCATCCTGGATTGAATTAAAAATATTTGCAAAACTTGGGAATGATTTTTATATCCTTCTTCTATCATATAGTAAAATTTCATAGTTTTCCACTTTGATCCGAATACTTGAATTCCACTTAAACTTTGACTGCGATTTTACCTTTACTGAGCTATTGGATTTATTTCAAAAATTTTATATTTCCATATTCGGAAAATTAATATTATTATCTCATAAAACTTCCTTTCCTAAGGACTTAGACTAAATTTTCCTAACTTAATATATTATTTTGATAATTATCGAAAATCCTCATCGAGTAAATTTTCTCTTAGAAATCCTTTGTCGAAAATCCATACGAATATTCTCTACTCTTACTGAGTCAAAAATATCGATCAGAAACACTTTTTAGGACCTTCCCGAAGTTACTCATCCTTGTGTTTCCCTAGTCTAAGCACGCTTAATAATAGGGTTCGATCAAAATTCGATACCTTATACTGCATTTTCATTCCCGGGACCTATATCAAATTTCACTCACAGATCGAATTTATCCATCTTCAAGATAAAATTAGTTATTGAGAAAATCCTTCGTTATGGATTTAAACTTTCCCCTTCTTTATGATTTAGCAATCAACTTTTGAAAATTATCATTTTGGTCACTAAATTTTTAACCTTCAATTCCTATTCCAATTTGTATCGAATTTCAACCAAATTTTTGCATGTACCCTAGTCTACTTATCCTCTACCTCATGATACCTTTAAACCGCAGAAATTCCTTTTCTAAAGCTCCTAATTAAAGAAATCCTAACTTTTCTATTTTTGTCATTTTAGTCACTAAGTTAGCTTTTAAGCTACTAACTTAGTACAAATGACCTTAATATTGTTTAACAAAATTTAGGGTGTTACACTTTAGGCATGAGATTGAATTTCAGCACCGCGTATCATCCTCAGTCAAATGGTTAGTCTGAGCGGGTTATCCAGGTTTTGGAGGATATGTTGAGATGTTGCATTATCGAGTTCCAGGGAACCTAGGAGAAGCATTTACCTTTGGTTGAATTTACGTATAACAATAGTTACCAAGCGAGTATACAGATGGCACCGTATGAGGCATTCTATGGCCAGAAGTGTCGTACGCTCTTATGTTGGGCTAAGGTAGGGGAAAAGCATATGTCCTTACCGAACGCGTTGAAGTACACGGATGAAAAGGTAAAGCTTGTGTGTGATTGTTTGAAAGCGACTGCGGATCGACAAAAATATTACGCGGATTTGAAGCGTAGGGAAATTGAATATGCGGTGGGCGATCGCGTGCTCTTGAAGGTGTCACCATGGAAAAAGGTGATGAGGTTAGGACGTAAGGGTAAGCTTAGTCCGAAGTTTATTTGACCGTACGAGGTTGTTGAGCTGTTGGTCCTGTGGCTTATCGGTTGAGGTTGTCTCCCGAGTTGGAGAAAATACATGATGTTTTCTATGTATCCATGTTGCGGAGGTATCGTCTGGATACCTCGTATGATATGCTAGTGGAACATATTGAGTTAAGGCCGAAATTGTCCTATGATGAGGAGCCGATGGAAATTCTTGATTCCAGCAGCGAAGTTCTTCGTGTCAAGACGATTAAACTTGTTAAGGTCTTGTGGCGACAGCGTGGTGTCGAGGAAGCCACTTGGGAGAGCAAGATGGATATGTTGGAGTAATTTTCGCATTTGTTTCCTCTAGGTAAATTTTGAGGATGAAATTTCTTATGTGGGGAGAGTTGTAACACTCCGGTTTTGGGCTTAGATGTTTTAAAGGTTGGTTCGAAGGTCCGGTGGACTGGTATTAGAGGTTCAAGTTGGTTTCAGGATTTAATTAGAATAATTATTTTTTATGGTGATAAAATTATGGAAAAATGTGCTAAATCATTATTTAATATACTAATGATTATGGTAAAATCAATTTTGGAAAACAAGTTTTGGAAGGGTGACATTTTGGTTAGTGACCAAAATGTAATTTTTGAAAACTATTTTTAAAGGTGACTAGAATGAAAAGGATCAAATTCTTAGAATCCTTAAGGAGCTAATTTACCAAGTTTTTGCTAGTGATTTCTCTATTCAATTAAGTCCTTTTTACATGTGTTTTAAAAGATAATTAAAAGAGGTTTTAGATATTAAAGTTAGTTATCTCTTTTAAAAAACTTTTGACATAACTTTTCTCTCCACTTCTTTTCTGCCAAACATTCTTATTTTCATCAAATCAAAGAGGCGGGAGACTTGTTTTCTTAATTTCTTGATTTATAACTAATTCCTTATCTTTGATTCACAAAACCTTATTGAATTCTTGTGTTTTTCAAGCTTTAAACAATCAATTGAGGGAGAAATCACACAATAGAGGTAAGGTTCATTCTTCTCCTCTATTGATGGTTCTTTATTGATATTCCCAAGTATCTGATCCTTGATTTATGATTTATAACCTGATTTTGTGTGTTCTATAATGATTAATTTATTTAATTAGGTAAAATTGATGAAATAGTGGAAGATCTAAATTGGATATGTTTTCCAGTGTTGAGAATTGTTTTTAAACATATTTTGGATGTATTATATTATTGTTAAGTTGATTTTTACAATGGAATGCTGAAACTCTTGAATCCCTAGTTGTTAAGGTTGTTAGATTTGTGTTTTTGTGGAGTTGAAGTGGCTGGGTAGTTGCTGGAATTATTTAAGTGTTAATTGGAAATGTTTGATGGTTTGAATAATTGTAATAAGGATAGGTTAAGTTTTGGAAGTGTCTGTTGATGATTTCGTTATGTTTCAGATAAGTTTTGAGTGGGCAACTTGAAAGTTACGGGTAATTGCTTGTAGGCAATGTTTTGAATGCATAACGATGCATTTTCCCTCTGGTTTTATGTGGTCAAAACAGAGGATAATCAAAGCGATGAATATTGACGTTGATTTTGGCTTGGCGGAAGCTTGGTTTGCATTAGCGAGCAAAGCAAAGTGTATCGGTGAGTGGAAACTGGTTTAAACACCTTTAAGTGGTTTAATAAAGGTTGTTGGGAGTTTAGGATAAGTTTTAAACACTTACCTAAGCTCATAAGTAAGTTTTCCCTCTTTTGCTCTTTAATATCGGTTCGGATATGAGCATGTGTAATTCATGTTTTGGTCGTAAACATGGTTCGATTTACTTACTAGAAATGCATGATTTTAATTACATATACAGAGGTTTAAAAGTATAAGAAATGCTAGTGAGCATTGGTTTTCATTCCGGTCGGGAATGGTGTTATTGCTTTGGCAATGTGATTGCATATATGGTGGTTTTGTAAAATGCATTGTAAAATAGTGAGTAAGTGCTTTTGTAAATGTTATATTGGCTATATGACATGATGAGAAAACATTCGGATATTGTTGGCATGCCATAGGATGAAGTGCACTATAATATGTTAAAAATTGATCGTGGTTACGAGTCCTTGAGTTTTGGGCTTGGATGTTTTGAGGATTGGTTTGAAGGTCTGGTAGACCAGTATTAGAGGTTCGAGTTAGTTTCGGGATTTAATCGGTTTGGATATTTTTAAAGGTGATAAAAATATGGAAAATGTGGTAAAATCATTATTTAATATAATGATGATTGTGGTAAAATCAATTCTGGAAAATGAGATTTGGAAATTGGACATTTTGGACTAGTGACCAAAATGCAAACTTTGAAAACTATTTTTAGTGATTGTTTTGAAAAGGATCAAAACTTTGAATCTTTAAGGATCTAAATATCCTAGATATTTTTAACAGATTTCTCCCTTTAATTAGTTTATTTTAAATGGGTTTTAAAAGGCTTTAAAAGTGGAGAGAATTAATAAATCTTATTTTAGACTTTTAACAAAAATTCACGTAACAACTTTGCAACTTCAATCTCTCAATTTCTCTCTAGCCAAACATCTTTCCAATCTCAATTTCTTCAGGTAAAAATCAAAGGCTTTGATTTCCATTTGATTTCCTAATGCTTTTTCATTAAATACTTATTGTTATTCTCTTGATTTTGGCAAGTTTGCAAGGGTTAAAGTAATGTATACTTCCCTTACATACTCCTAGAATGGTGGCATAGCTGTTGCAATAGTCACTTATATGTATTTTGTTGTGTGTTTGCCATGCATGCTATAAGAATGCTGAAAATGGTGTAAAATAACTTTTAGTAAATGTTAAAGTTGGTAAAAATTGCCACAAGGGGCTAAAAAGATAAAACCGTAGCAAATGAAATCAAATGGCTTTGAAATTTTGCATGCTGATAGAAATGTGTATTAATAAATTGCTGGTACAATTTCATTGCATTTGGACATCGTTTGGTAGGTTAAATCGAATTAAAACCAGAGTAAATATATCATTTTAGTGCAGGGTGTATCGATACGGATATGCATATTTGGACATGGTCAACCACGATCAACTTAGCGTATCGGTATGTCAAAGGGCGTATTGATATGGAAAGTCAACACTGGAATCTGGGAAAATAATTGCATCGATACGGTCCTTAGGGTGTATTGAAACGGTCAACCCTAGTTAACTCGTACCGGTACGGTCCCTTAATCGTACCGATACGAACCCTGCTCATTAAATTTCTGAGGATTAATAAATGTATTGTGTATTGATATGGGTGGTTGCCGTTTCGATACGAGCTTATTGTTTTGTAATGACCTTAACGGTCTTAACATAGGCGTACCGATACGGCCTCTCGAGTATCGATACGATTTCTTGTAAGTTGGGTAATAATTTTAGAAATTTGTAAAACGGTCATTGAATATTGTATGGTTTAATTGGGAGGGTAAATGAACTCTGATTTGTATAAAAATTTTCATACATGTGTTTACCAATTAAACTTCATCGTAGAAAGCTTGATTTCTAAAATGGACCCATAATTTATTAGAATTAGGGATTAGCCCCTGAAACTTGTAAAAGTTTAAAATTGGCCCTAATTGGATAATCACAACTCATATCAGATTAATTGGATTTGTTTGTATTGTTTGCTAAGCATGATAACATTAAATTTGTGGATATTGATTAATATTCGTCACACTGATAACTATATTGTTTCCGATAACGCCTTCTGACCTGGTTCTCTACCGGGCCGAGAAGGGGGTGTTACAACCGATTGAGTATCATTGTACTGTTGGATTAAAATCCGCAATTGTGGGAACATATGTAAAATGTATGATGCTATTATAAATTTTGACACAAAATCAAGTGACGAATTATGTTAGACGTATCATATGTATTAAAGTGTCATGGAAATAAAAGTGTAGATACCGTAAGATATATTTATAATTCAATGAGGGGCAGAGTTATAAATATTTAATAGTTGATTTAATAATCAACTATATAAAGAGGTAGTGGTCCCCAAGAAATAGGTTAACTTGTTTTTCTCTCCTTCCCTGTCAGAGAGTTTTACTTCAAAAGAAAACCTATCTTCGTGGAAGATCAATTCCAAAGATATAGTCTTTCAACATCAAGATTCAAGGTTTCCTAACGATTAATTCAGGTACGCTTCCGCATTCAGTTTATTCTGTTTATTGTTCTTTATGGTTTGACATGATAGATCATGGGTTTAGATTTTATATCTATTATGGTTTGATTTTATCAAGTGGCATTAGAGACTCGTCATGTTCAATCATTGAGAATTAATTAATTTATTTTTGTTTTTTTTCTCACGAAGATTTTATATATCTCATGATTTACAGTTTAAGGTATGGTTCTATATTTATGGTGCAAAAACGCATTAGACTTCCATTGTTAGGTTTTGGATTTTGTTAATTATCGCATACAATATTTTTTAGTATATATATTTATGCGATTAATTTCCAGAATTTCTTAAAAAAAGTTTTCGGTTGAATTAAATAAGTATTATAGAGGATTCAGAGTTGTGCTATTGATATACTTTATGTTCAACTGAATTTATGCAAATAGAACTTATCGATTTATATATTGCAATTAAAATATGGTGGCTTACTGTAGGGTTCATCTATTCGATGATATTTAATTTTGTTTTTTACTCTTCAAGCGCCATTATGTTTCCGGTGCACTATTGAATTTAAGTTTAGTATATTGAAATTAATTCAAATATTAGGTACGGCTTGCTTCGGATGTTTTTCAATTGATTAACTACTGTTTGCATTCAATCGAATGATTTCCTTTTGATCTTCGTTGATTAACTTTTGGTTTTGCAGCAGTTAATATTATGTATGTTATTAATCATGGAAATCATGTTTTTGTTTTCTTTTTACCTAGGTTAATGATATTTTTAAGGCATAAACTGTTATTAAGTAATGGAATATATTTCATTTAATAATATATATATAATTCGGTTAGATCAAAATTTTAATTTTGATCGTTAGTAATTAAGAAAGAAAAATAAAGTTTGACTTCGGCTTTGTCATGGTAAATTTACCGTGACTTGAAAACTTTATAATCAGGTTAGCTCTCAAAGCTTTATATTCAGTTTATGTCTAATAAATTATGGCTGAGTTTTGTTGAATAATGTTTAGTTTTGTACAAAACATTTTGCTTAAATTTGTTTGACATTATGCTTAACTATTAACTATGTCGTTAATGTTATCTACGGAATATACATATTTACATTTGGTATTGATGTATATCCATTTCGGTTTGATTAAAATTTCAATTTTGATCATTAGGTTATTATGGATATATTTTAAGGTTTTATGTGATCAATATATGAATTATCCATTTGTATGGTACTTCTAATTTTCCCTTTTAGTTAAAGATTGGTTGTTTTGAATTCAAGTTTTATTTTGGTAAATGCATGCATAAGGAATTTTTTGAGAAACAATCAAAGATTTCGGTTTTTTCGATTTCTAATAGCCCCATATAGACAACCTTATTTCAGGTTATTTCAGAAACTTAAGTGTTATTAGAAATTTCAGTTTTGACTGTTACAAAATTTTAAATTTGAATACCGGTACATTTATATTATATATTTTGAGATAAATTAATTGAAGCATTAAGTCACCAAAGTGACCTATATTGTGGAAATTATTTTAGTTTAATATATATATAAGGTTTTGTGCATGTAAGTCGGATTATGTCAGTATTAACCGGCCCAAAGGAAGGTTAATAATTAGCATTATTACATGTGCAACTGTGGTAATAAACATGTGATAATTATTCAGTTTTATATGTGAGCAATAAATCGGCCCATAGGAAGATTTCTGTTTGACATGTTCTTATTATCAATGTTTGATTATTGTATCAAGATATCACTTGCAAGTTAATGTTTTATCCAAATATGAAATATTAATAGAGTGTCCGGTATCTTGATATAAGGTTTACCTTTATTCAAATTTATTATTATTTTGGTTATCTTTTAATTTGATTGAAAGATAAAATTAAGGCAAATATTTTGAAACAATTAAATTCATATTTTGGCTTCAAATGTCTAATATTTTAATGGATTAATTGAAACATAATATCACCAAAGTAATCGCGTTTGTGTAGATTAGTTTATTTAAAATATTATGATAATTATGGGTTTTTGTAATTCATGCGTTTATTAATTGGCCCAAAGGAAAGTTAATATCTGGTAGAATTACAACGACAATTGTGGCGATAAATGTGTGACAATTATAAGGTATTTTATGTAAGCAACATGTTAGTCCAAAGATTAATCTATTGTTTGACATAGTTTATTGTCAATGTTTGATTGCTACAACAAGAGTACAGCTTACAGTTAATGTTACTGTACAAAGACTTGATATTAATGTTGTGCTTGGTATCTTGAGGGGAACTAGCCATTATTTTGAATTTATTTGTTTACTTATGAATATTTATGTGAGCTTGTTTTTATTTTATTTCCTTATTTTTGTTCTATATTTAGGTAATTTATCTTTGCTGTCACAATATATGTTAAATACATTCTACACTCATGTTTAGTGAAACTAGTTTCAAGGAATAGAAAAGACACTTACATATAGTATTTGGTTGTATGAACATATACTTTGCACTAAGGGAAGAATAACTTGCACCTCTCATTACAGTAAGCACCCATAAAAGGGATTTTGAGAGGTGAGATTGTTCAAATCGCACAAGTCTAATGATTATAATGAATAACATTTTATAAGTTTTTAGGAGTAAAAAAACCTAAAGAGATTACTCCTACTAAGGGTTTCCTTGACGAAATTAAGAAATGTTTCACCCAAAACATTAAGGTTAAGATGACATCACTTATGCGTTCTTTGATGTCTATGAAGTATAAGGGTCAAGGAAATGTGAGGGAGTACATTATGAAAATGTTTAACATTGCTTCAAACTTTAAGGCACATAAGATCGAACTTTCTAACAATTGTTTGTTCTTATGGTTTTGGCACCGCTTCCTATACAGTTTAACCAATTCAAGTAACAATTGTCAAAGGGAGAAATAAACTCTATTTGGGCTCATTTCTCATTGTATTCAAGAGGAAGAAAGGTTGAAGCATTATAAGTGTAAAATAATCATTTGTTCAGTGCTTATTTAGTTAGTGTCTTTAAGAATAAGGGCAATAAAAAGTATTAGAATAAAGTTGCTAAGGTCCAACTCAAAAGAAATAACAATAAGTTACAAATGGTTGGTTTATTTTGTAACAAGTTAGGACACATGTGAAGGAATTAAACTTCAAAAGAGAGCAACTATTTCGGTTATTTTGAGTGGTCCATGGGATGTAAATTTTATGATCCAACAATTAGGATTATTTTAAGGAGAGATTTATAACATTTTTAGGATGTTGAGTTTGGAGGGAGAAATAAGGTTAGATACATTGCTATTGAGGAAGAATTGGATTATAATTTAATTCATACTATCACTTTTGATGATTTTTAGGTTTTCTCACCTATCATTAATCAAGAAGTGAATCAAGTACCTCAGCAAAACAATGTTGAATGACTCTCATTCAAGATAAGATAATTGTTTCAGAAGAACAAACTCAACAACCTTGAAAAAATAAGTGTCATTAAAGATATCCACGAGAGGAAGGAGAAATACTATTCTAGATTATTATTTTGTATTTCTTCAAGAAAATACGAGTAATAATGGAATGATAGAAAAGGATTCAATCTTTTTTTATCAGATCATAAAAGTTCTGGCTCTCAAAAGTGGATTGATGTCATTCAAGAAGAATATAATTTTATGCAAGACAATAAAGTTTAGGAACTTATCTCATTACCTGAAGGTGCAAACCAATTGGTTGTAAATGGATATTTAAAACCAAGAGGGATGCAAATGAAAATGTGGACAAGTATAAGGCATGTCTTGTATCTAAATGATATACTCTAAAAGAAGGCATTGATTTTGTGGAGACTTTCTCTCAAGTTTCATTGAAAGACTCTTTCAAGATAATCATGACGCTTGTTGCTTATTTTAATCTTGAGCTACATAAGATGGATGTTAAGCTTGTGCTTTTCAATGGCGACATTGAAGAAATTATATGATACAATCATAGGTTTGTGTCTAATGATATAAAATCAATGACATGTAAATTAAATAAATTCATCTATGAGCTTAAGTAGGACTCTCATTAATGAAATTATAAATTTCATATTGATTATCTCATTCGGCTTTGAGATAAATTTGGTTGACAATTGTATATATTATAAGTTCATTGAGAGTAAACCAAGTGATACTCATATTGCTAAAGAAGACAAATTTAGTCTTACTCAATTCCCTAAAAGTAACCTTGAAATTTAAAAAATACAAAAGATTCCATGTGCATAATCTATTGAGAATTTAATTTATGCTCAAGTATGTATGCGTTCGAATATTGTGTACATTGTTGGAATGTTAGATAGATATTTAAGCAATTCTAGTTTGAACCATTGGATAGCAGCCAATAGGGTTATGAGATATGTTTAGAGAACAAAAAATTACATGCTCACATATCGGAGTTCTAGTAAGTTAGAGATCATTAAGTTTACAGACTTCGATTTTATTAGAATATTGATGCAAAAGAATTTTGTCACATGGGCTGCTAATTATAGATTGAATAGAAAGACCACTTCGGTTATTTTGTGACAATAAATATGCATTCATTTATTCTATTAACAATAGGAACGCTTAGCTAGTTCTTTGGTTAGGGATAACAAGAAGACATTGAAGAACGCTTCGCCAAGCTTTGAAGGAATGAACCCAGTTGCCATGGCAATCAAACCAGTCCTAGTAGCCACAACATAATTTGTGACCTAGTTGCCACGGCAATTCAGCCGGTCTTAGTTGCCTTAGCAATTGAGTTGCCTCAGCAATCAATTGCCACGACAATCCGAACAGCCCTAACACTACTACTCACAATAACCCAACCTACTCTTTCATTCGATTACTTTCTTCATTTATTTTACTAGTTTAATTATTTTACTTGTTACTTCCAAAAACCTATCATTACTATTCATTTTATCTTTTCAGTGCAAGAAGTTAAAAATCAGAGTTTCACTGATCCCTATGGAGACGATATCTTTACAACACTATAACTTGTGACGTGTATACTTGAACCAATTGCGAAGCACTCAAAACACGCAAAGAGGGATTGATCGGTACTATGAGTACCTTTCTATTGGCGACAGTTGGTTGGGGATTCGAGTACCTAGGCTGTTACTTGATTCTCAAGGGTATGGTAAAGTTAAATTAAAGAAGTTTGCATTTCTAACAAATAAGCTATTTGATAACTTAAGAAACCATTAAAGTTGCCTTTAACATATTATGATCAATATCGTGCAAGTCAAATAACTCATGTTCAAGATATGATGTGTTTGATATCTTTCATGCTAATAAACTTAAATTATGGTACTTTATTTGATGACTTGTGTGATAAGTAATTTATGTATTTCTAGCGTATGATAAAAAGAAAGTCTATAAATTAAGTAAAGGAATTATGACAATGACCTGTTCAATATCAAATATATATATTTTGAATATAGAGAGTCTTTTGGGAAAATAGATACGTTTTGATAGTATATCTATACACTTGGGAATGGTTTGAACATTCAATGGTTAAAACTTTTTTATATATAATTATAATCCTGATTGATTTGAATTCATAAGTAGTCAAGATTTGTTTAAATACTTGTATGATAAGTAATAATTGACGATTGAATCTGGTATATTCATTAAGTTAAGGGCTCATATTAGATTTGAATATTTTAACTATGAGGTGCTTTATTTGATAATCTAAGTAACAAGTAACATATATTTACAATATGTGAGGTTTGATAGTTTATTTGATAAGTAGATCATGTTTGTAATACGCCATATTTGATAATTGATATGATAAGTAATAAATGTATAAATCAATTTGGTGGACTGTTTTCATAGACTCAAGTATCCTATGGACTGTTTTGATTGTCTAAATGTATAAATCAAATTGGTGGACTGTTTTGCATAGATTCAAGTATCCTATGGACTGTTTTGATTGTCTAAATGTATAAATCAATTTGGTGGACTGTTTTGATTTTCTAAATGTATAAATCAATTTGGTGGATTGTTTTGATTGTCTAAATTTATAAATCAAATTGGTGAAATGTTTTGCATAGATTCAAGTATCCTATGGACTATTTGATTGTCTAAATGTATAAACGAATTGATGGACAGTTTTTGGGTAAACTCAAGCAAGTAGTGGGTTGTTTCGAATATATGTACGTATGTATCTAAATCAAGACGGTTTTACATGTAAATAAGTATGTATTGGAGTGTTTTGTATATATACATATAAGTATCTCTCAATATGGATTGATTTGTTTGATATATTATATGCTAGTTAATTTGATTGTTGATATGCTAGTTGATAACCTATGAAAGAAGTAACAATGTTGAAGAAACACTAAAATTCAATAACTTGTATGAAAAATAAGCATATTTATGAAATGCTATGTGGAATAGTCTATGTGACAAGTATCATCTATCTTTTATTTATTATACACTGGTATGATAAGAAGTTATGACTCTGAAATAGTATATATGATTTCTTGAGTTCTAGTAATTCATGAATATGGTATGATATGATTTATGTCTTATATGTCAAGTAATCTATGGCCAGTTAAACTATGATTGATGACTTAAACAATGAGTAATTTATGTGTTAATATGCTAAGTTAAAAAGAAAGTTTACTAGGTAAATTCCTTAATTGAATAATGTTTTTCTCTTGATATTTGATTATCATTTGGGGTGAAGAAATACGCTTGTTCAAACGCTTATGTATATTATAGTTCATGTAATTGTGATTGATTACATAAGAACTCTTAGATGGTGGCACCTAGTTTCTATGAATGCATACTGCATTACAATTTTCTGATTGATTACATATGTTTAAAAGTTTTTCAAGTATTCAAAGCGTTGTAATGGGCCCTTAATTATATCATAGTTGCTTGTTGTATGTGTTATAATAATTAGTATGATAGTATGGTTGTTCATACAACTATATATGCCCTAAGTTGTTAGACCACTTTAATATCATGCATGTATGTGGGCTGATATCTATATAAATCTATTAAAACATGTTAATCCTAGAAAGGTAACGTAATCGGTACTATTAGATTGATGGTTAAAATGAAAATTAGGTAAGTGTGTTATCGAATACATGTACAATATTGGTATATGAAAGTTATATAGCTGGATATGATTGGTTCAAACTTTTAAATAAATGGATCCTAGAATTTTCTTGTAACTATCACATATTTGTAAATGGTCTATTAAACCTTATGATTTCTTGTTGGTTAAGCTATATTAGACATAATGACCGAAAACTAGTTATCATGGTTATATGTTTGGTTGTGTTAAAAGATGTTTAATTGGTAATCTTAGATTATAAGTTCGAGTTTAAATAACATAACATGTATGTTTAAAAGATCATTGAACTTGGCTTATTTGTTATCGAACGATCTTAAACATTGATCGAAATGTCTTAGAAATGGTTTGTTATGTATTATATGTAAGCATATATGTTTAAACATGTAATGTATTGTGGTTTTGATCTTTGCAAGTAACTAAAAAGTTTTAATTTTCCCTGATTTTCTGGTTACATGCGTAGTTGAAACATGATATTATGTCTTACGTCTGTTTGGTAACACTTCTTAAACCGATTTCCTTCTAGACCGGGTAAGGGGTCTTACATTTATTGGTATCAGAGCTTAGGTTTAGCCGATTCTCGAACTAAACCGGAACTCGTTGCATCATCATAAGTTATTGTGCCACCTAGGAGATAAATTTGATGAGTACTCGTGATCTATGTCCAGTGAAAACTCTCTTTTATGCGTTATCAGCCTTTAGAAGTGTATGAATGAGTTAAGGTTGGGATATAAGAGCCTTATTCTCATCCACTCATCTCAGGAAAATTCAAGGATGAATTTTTTTAGGGGAGGAGAATTGTAACACCCAAAAATATGGCCTAGAAGTTTGTTATAATTTTAATTATGTCTCAATTCGTTTAAGGATGTCATTAATATTAAAATTTGAATGAATTAAGGACCAATTTGAAATAAAAGTGAAATTGATGACCAATTAAGGGAAGGTTAATTAGAAATAATGGAAAGTTGGAAGTTTGCATGTTATTTAAATAAAGCCCCAAGGTTTTGTACACATGTTGGAAACAGACCATGGCAAGTATAGGGGGAATGGTTAGTCACGGCATTTTGGTGGTAATAGATGGTGAAAAAGCAAATTCTCTAATCATCTTCTTTCATTTCCTTCACATCCAAGTTAAGAGAAAGAGAGTTGAGATAAATGGTAAAAGTTTTATTACACCTATTTAGTACTTGGGTTATTTCGATTGAGCTTAGAAAGAAGGTAATTTCTTTGATTTATTCTCCATATTCATGTTGTGAATTGCACCTATAATATATGTTATGAGAATTTTTAGAAATGTTATATTTTTAAGTTAGAATTATGGTAAATTTTGATAGATTTGGTTATACCATGATTGTTATGTTTGTTTGGTTGAGCTTAATTGAATAGTGATTACTTTGCCTGAAAGAATTTGTGTGTGTAAGCTGGGCAGATATGAAATTATAAGGATTTTAGGAACTGTTCGAATGCTTGTATACATATACATGAAAAATGGATTATTCTTGACACAATAGAAGAATATACTAGGTTGTTTTTTTAGTATATGCGTACGTATGGTGGATTGTTGAACATACAAATGTACATGTAAATAAATTGGGATTGGTTGCAAGTTGATAAGGGCTGTGTTGTGAACAAAATGGACTGTTTGGGCATGACTTTGAGTATGTATGAAAAATAGGGTTAAATTCTAATTATTTGGATCCTAAAGGGCTATTTTGAGGTATATGAGAATGTATGTATGTATGCTGCCCTATTCTGAATATTTAAACAATAGAAATACTTTAAGAATGCATATAAGGGATGTTTTAAAAGTTTAAGGACTGTTTTAGTTGTATATAAATGTATATGGATAGAATTGGACAGTTGTGGTGCAAATACATGTATATGGGTGTTTTGAACTGTTTAGTATGTGTCTTCAACTGTATGTATATATATATGTAGGCATGCACTTGCGTTTTGAATTGTTTTGTGCATATAGAATGTACGTTGGATCTGTCTTGTACATGTATGTTTGTATGAATTTTGAATTATTTGATGCCTACATGAGTGCATAGTGGATTGATTTTACGCCCTCACATGTGTATGAGTAAAATGTTAATACATGTGTGTTGTTTTATGATTAGACCAAGAAATAGTAGAAGAAGCAAAGACCAAAGCGGGTAAAGCTGTAGAGGGACAATCTGGAATAGTAATTTGGGAGAAAATCTAGCTTGGATATATTGTGAGCGCAGTTTAAAGACTCGGAATAGGATCAAAACCATTCCGAGCAACTTTAATTGCTTTATTTTACATTGCTTATTCATTTAATTAAGCTATACCATAAGCTTAAGCTTGGATTCAAGGTAAGTATCTAAATGTTAGATATTCTATGAAATGAAATGCTTGACTTGATGCTATACTCTTAGTAATATCAATTTATGTTTTAATATGCTTGATAAGTAATCTTTGCTAAGTTATCATTTAATAAAGATATATGCTTGAAATAAGGATTATACATGGATTATAAATGCACTAGAAGTGAATAACAATAACCGATTTGTATGATTAATTTAAGGAACTTTGTTCACTTTACCTTGATTCAACAAAAAAAGAATAAAAAAATTGATATGATATGTGTAAACCTTACTTTTGTAAGTATATGAATCTGGAAGACATATTCACCTCCAATAAGATCTATGAAACGTTCTTCAGAGTAAAAGTCTTTGGAGCTATGCTCATAATGAAAGTTATGTTATATATGGGCTTGATAAGTCAAGCAATGTGATAAGATATCTGATTATCTGAGTAAAGAACTAAGTTCAATTCTGTTTCTAGTAAGAATGGATAAATGTGAAAGCCTTGGTTTCGAGTTAGTCTTAGGTATAGTTGGCATGCCATAAAGTCCATAGAGCTCATGTTTGGGGTGGACTACAGTCCTGGACTACGGTCCTTATTTGGCGATAGTAGGAGGGGAGTTTTGTGGTCACATGGTGACAGTAGGAGGGATTGACCGGTATTATGAGTACCTTTCTGTTGGCGACAGTTGGTTGGGGATTCGAGTACCTAGGTTGTTACTTGATTCTCATGGCTATGCTAAAGTTAGATTAAAGAAATTTGCATTTCTAACAAATAAGCTATTTGATAACTTAAGAAACCATTATCACATACCTTAATATATTATGATTAATATCCTACAAGTCAAATAACTCATGTTCAAGATATGATGTGTTTGATATCTTTCATGCTAAGAAACTTAAATTATGGTACTTTATTTGATAACTTGTGTGATAAGTAATTTATGTATTACTAGGGCATGATAAAAAGAAAGTTTATAAATTAAGTAAAGGAACTATGACAATGACCTGTTTAATATCAAATATATATATTTTGAATATTGAGAGTCTTTTGGGAAAAAAGATACATTTTGATAGTATATCTATACTTCAGTGGTTAAAACTTGTTTATATATAATTATAATCCTGATTGATTTGAATTCATAAGTAGTCAAGATTTGTTTAAATACTTGTATGATAAGTAATAACTGACGATTGAATCTGGTATATTCATTAAGTTTAGGGCTCATATTAGATTTGAATATTTTAAGTATGAGGTGCTTTATTTGATAATCTAAGTAACAAGTAACATATGTTTACAATATGTGAGGTTTGACAGTTTATTTGATAAGTAAATCATGTTTGTAATACGCCATATTTGATAATTGATATGATAAGTAATAAATGTATAAATCAATTTGTGGACTGTTTTGCATAGACTCAAGTATCGTATGGACTGTTTTGATTGTCTAAATGTATAAATCAAATTGGTGGACTGTTTTGCATAGATTCAAGTATCCTATGGACTGTTTTCATTGTCTAAATGTATAAATCAATTTGGTGGACTGTTTTGCATAGACTCAAGTATCCAATGGACTGTTTTGATTGTCTAAATGTATAAATCAAATTGGTGGACTGTTTTGCATAGATTCAAGTATCCTATGGACTGTTTAATTGTCTAAATGTATAAAAGAATTGATTGACTACTTTGGGTAAACTCAAGCAAGTAGTGGGTTGTTTTGAATATATGAATGCATCTAAATCAGGACGGTTTTACATGTAAATAAGTATGTATTGGAGTGTTTTGTATATATACATATAAGTATCTCTCAATATGGATTGATTTGTTTGATATATTATATGCTAGTTAACTTCAGTGTTGATATGCTAGTTGATAACTTATGAAATAAGTAACAATGTTCAAGAAACACTAAAATTCAATAACTTATATGAAAAATAAGCATATTTATGAAATGCTATGTGGAATAGTCTATGTGATAAGTATCATCTGCCTTTAATTTATTATACACTGGTATGATAAGAACTTACGACTCTGAAATACGATATGTGATTTCATGAGTTCTAGTAATTCATTAATATGATATGATATGATTTATGTCTTATATGTCAAGTAATCTATGACCAGTTAAACCATGATTGATGAATTAAACAACAAGTAATTTATGTGTTAATATGCTAAGTTAAAAAGAAAGTTTACTAGGTAAATTCCTTAATTGAATAATGTTTTTCTCTTGATATTTGATTATCATTTGGGTGAAGAAATACGCTTGTCCAAACGCTTATGTATATTCTGGTTCATGTAATTGTGATTGATTACATAAGAAATCCTAGATGGTGGCACCTAGTTTCTATGAATGCATAGTGCATTACAATTTTCTTATCGATTACATATGTTTATAAGTTTTTTCAAGTATTCAAAGCATTATAATGGGCCTCTAATTATATCATAGTTGCTTGTTGTACGTGTTAGAATAATTAGTATGATAGTATGGTTGTTCATACAACTATATATGCCCTAAGTTGTTAGACCACTTTAATATCATGCATGTATGAGGGGTGATATCTATATACATCTATTAATATATGTTAATCCTAAAAAGGTAACATAATCGGTATGATTAGATTGATGGTTAAAATGAAAATTAGGTAAGTATGTTATTGAATACATGTACAGTATTGCAATATGAAAGTTATGTAGCTGGATATGATTGGTTCAAACTTTGAAATAAATGGATCCTAGAATTTGGTCGTAACTATCACGTATTTGTAAATGGTCTATTAAACCTTATGATTTCTTGTTGGTTAATCTATATTAGACATAATGATAGAAAACTGGTTATCATGGTTATATGTTTGGTTGTGCTAAAAGATGTTTAGTTGGTAATCTTAGATTATAAATTTGAGTTTAAATAACATAACATGTAAGTTTAAAAGATCATTGAACTATGTCTTATATGTCACCAAACGATCTTAAACATTAATCGAAATGTCTTAGAAATGGTTTGTTATGTATTATATGTAACATATCTGTTTAAACATGTTATGTATTGTGGTTTTGATCTTTGCAAGTAACTAAAAAGTTTTAATTTTCCCTAATTTTCAGGTTATGTGCGTAGTTGAAACTTGTTATTGTGTCTTACGTCTGTTTAGATTTTGTTTGGTAACACTTCTTAAACCGATTTCTTCCTAGACCGGGTAAGGGGTGTTAGACATTGGACCGTTTAATACTAGTTTTATAGAAAGTTTAAAAAGCATTTAGTTTTTAGAGTGATTTAGTATTAATTTTTTTAAAAATAAAATGTTATTATTGAGTTTATTTTTATGAATTAAGTGAGAATGTAATTATGATTTTGTGTTCGATTTTAATAATAATTTAAGTTAAATATTAGTTTGATTAAAAATAAATAAATTGTATTATTAGATTTAATGGCTAAATATTCAATCAATTGCAAAAATGTTTTAACTTTAATTTACCTCTTTTACATTTTAATATAATTTTGAGGTTGTGGCATGATATAATTTAAATTTTTTAGAGAAATTTTAGCGAAGATTAAACCTAGTTTGGTGGCTAGTACTAAGCAATTTTGCAATGGAGTATAGAGGTTCGATTCCCCTCCACAGTGCGCAAGTCTCTTTTATTTTCTTTGGTTTTACTTAGCCAATAAGGGGTGTCATGCGTCATCACCGCATTGTTTAAATAAAATAACTAAAAAATGACTATATGTTGATAAGGATACAGAAAATGACGTGAAAAATAAAAAAAAAATAAAAATTTACGTCAACATCATTGTTAGCTTTTTAACGAATATGAACGAAATAATAACAAAACTGTAACATCCTCGACCTGAAAGTCATATTTGGGCCTCAAGCCCAATCCAAAACCATAAAATTTCTTAAATTGGATTTAGCCCAAACAAGGTAATTCCAAAACACTTAGATCCAAACGTTGAGAACATGGATAAACAAATTAAATCGTTACAAAGGAGCTCCACTTTAATTTAAACATTTAAACATTTGACTTGATTAATACAATTTCAAAAGTAAGAATTACAGAATCGACCACGTAAGGTACTATGAATACATGGCTGACTAATCGCAAGTATCGTACTCTAAAAACCTCTACATGCTAGAATCTCGTACTGGTGGTGCTCCTCTAACCCATGATCTGACGATTAACCTATGCACAGAAACAACGATTCTGAGCGCTGAGCTTACAAAGCTCAGTGGTACACATTTACTCTACTATACTTCATGCTAATGATAAATATAAGCATGCAAGCTAGTACGAGCAATAAGGAGAGATAATAAACATGTGGCGCTACCACTAGTTGCCTAAGCGCATGCTCTCAACATAGCAAAATCATACGTGGCCCACAAGGCTCAACCATACTCGGGATCACACCAAATTATTTGAGCAACAACATACAAAGTCGTAACCACAAACTTGGAGTGAGGCCCAGTGCCACACAACTTCGAGAACATACACTCTTTGGGTGAGGCTTAGTGCCACACAGCTTCGACAATATACACCCATGCTCGGAATCTCTCGTTCAGCATCTTCGAATGAGACTTGGTGCCACACAACTTTAGGAACGTACATTCGGCATCTCTAACCATGGTGCTACAACACTTTCTCATTGGGTATCCGGATCCCATCAATCAAAGGTAACACAGCCAATCAACTATCCAAATAGCACACAACATGGAGACGATTACCACGCAGCACACAACACTTACATTATGATATTTTCATGCTTTATTAATATTAATTACCGATTCTGTAATCATTTAATCATGTATTTATCTCTTAAGCATAACTTTTATCAAATCACGTCAATCTAATCGAACAAGCATACAAAGCATCACAATTTATAAAACTAATCAATCAATCATCAAATAATCATACAGGCATCTCAAACGACCCTAACGGTCTAAAGCCTTAACAAGTCTCATCATATTCGCAACATCATTATGCATCTCAAAGATATCAAGTCTCATACTATCGGTCTTGATAGCTCTTTAAAGAGCATGTATTTTCCCTTGATTTATAGGTCTAATTGTCCCTACAATGGTGTCCACTGCATCCATTTCTGCATTTTTTTCTTAGTTTCAGTGGTTCGTGTTTTGTATATTTGTGCCTAGTTTTTCCTCGTTGTCACTGCATTACTAATGTCCCTATAGAGGAAGTTTTCACCACTACAACCAGTTTGACACTACATCTGCCAGCTATCCAATTTGTTACAACAAATTATGTACGGCTCTAGGCATGCAATTAACTTCCAAGACAGGTGTCCGTCTTTGGGTGGCCTATAAAATGACTATTTTTGAGGAGAGAGTCACAATTTTCCCATTTTTTCATATTATCTTTAACCTTCGAGCTTTCTCCCTCTTTTCATTTCTCCCTTTTTCATGGTAGCTTAAGCTTGTTTCTGGAGATCCAACACGAATTGAGGTAGATTTATTCGAGAAAAAGGAATCAAGTGCTGAATCTAGGAAATATAGTTTTATCTTCTTAAACTCTTATCTATTTTGATGTTTATGGAGATTTTTTTTGTATTTTATGCTCAAATTGATCAATGATTTAATTTTCTGGAGCTTTATGAACTTGTTGAAACTATTACTTCAGTTTAATATTTATTTGTGTTATCTTTTTCTTAAGCTTTAATTGTTGGATCTGATTTACGTTTTGTATGAGAGTGTTAAACTAGCCACAAACATCGATGGATGCAGTGACAAGTCAGATTAGTGAGTATTACAATGAAAGTTGATCCACTTATTCGAAGTGCTACAGTCTCGGCTTATAATGAAAGTTAAAGCCGATCTACATTCCTAAGTCAATGATTGAAGATTAAATGGAAGCTAATACTCAATCTGACTACCTCATCGCTGATTAAACCATCATTTTGTTAGGAAACGCCGGTACACCCTATGGCGCAGCAGAAATATTATCCGGTGTATTCCCCTAGTGATCCATGTACAAGGAACGAATCTGGGGTGAAAAGGGATGAAACGTTACCTTAAATAAATCTAAAAAACCGTACGGATTTAGGAGAATCCAATTCTTCTAGCACGATATTGAATCCAAGTCGTCACAACAGCGTGTCGACCTCTACGCAGTCCACCCGAATGAAACGAACAATATTTTACTTCTCTAACTATTAGAGAGCTTTTTCACAAAAGGCTTATTTCAGCTGCTATACCTTATGCATTTATATAGCATTCAAAAAACTAATTCTAATTAAATTCAGATTCATTAAATATACAATATATTTAACCGAGTATAATTAAATATTTAGAATCTGATTCTACTTTAATTAGGTTTCTTTAGAGATATATATTTTAATAGTATTTAATAATTACAATAATTATTTAGTATTAAAATATATAAACAAGATTATCTATAATTACAATAATTATAATAATCTTAGTTTTTTACTTATTACGTGTACAACAAGTTTTTACACATGCTATCAAGTCGATATTTGATTGTTTCAATCATAGGGTGTGACCCTTTTAGGTTCATGTAACGTTAGTCGTAATATCTAGAACAATTCTAATATTACAAGCAATGAGTGGCATCTAGCAATGCGTCATTGCTACCTAAGTTACAGGAAGTCGTGGCTCGACATAACCTTCGTGATTAACTCTTTTCATGTATTACATCATTTTGTCCTCGTATCTAGATCGGACACAAGTCATGGAATAGTCACACTTGTATAGTCCATCTAATATTTCTTGATATCTTGAGTAGACTATTATAAACGAATAACTATGATATCTCATATCAATTTATTTGAGCATGGCCATGCATTTTCTAGTCTCACTCTATCAAGTGGCCTATGATATTACTCCTATTATGTAGAAGGGACAAATTCTATCTTGATCAACCATATTTCGCTACATAGATTGTGACATATCCAATATTAGTCTTTATAGTGTAGTCAGTTACGACACACGTTTGACCATATCAAAATATGTCACTTATGATGTTGAAATAATGATGATCTCAAGTCTAAGGATCATACATGTAGTTATCACTATGAGCAATGTTGTGACTGTCACATAATAATCCAAGAAACATGCTCATAGCGGTTCAGTCCAATATGTCATTCTCTAACACATATTTATGTATTGATTTTGACATCTTCATGTCAATGACAACACTTTGTCATCAGTCAACTACATATTAGTCTTAATATATTATTGTTGTCCATGCCCATAATAATACTCGACTAAAGACATTCAAGAATAACTATATTATTCTAAGGACTTTATTATAATTCAGTTTATTTATCAATGCATAAAATAAGACTAAAAAATAATGATGACTTTATATTAATAAACAAGATAAAATAAGTGTGTCTTTTACAACCATCTCATGATTTGTCTTTGGGCATACTTCAACAATCTCCCACTAGCACTAAGACCAATCACTCATGTATCTAATACCAAAAGACTTAGTGTGACGATCATGCTTCTGCTATGTTAGAGGCTTTGTTAGTGGATCGGCGATATAGTTGTGTAACTATATATTTCTACGTCCCCTCGATCAATAATTTCTCGAATGAGTTGGTAACGCCTAAGTATGTGTTTGGATCGCTGGTGAGATTTGGGTTATTTTGCTTGCGCAATGGCTCTGTTGTTGTCACAACGTAGTTCTATAGCATTTGATATGCCAGGCACAACCCCTAGTTAAGATATGAACTTTTTGATCCAAACAGCCTCTTTTGCAGCATCACTTGCTGCAATATACTCAGCTTCTGTTGTAGAATCTGATACTGTATCTTGCTTTGAACTTTTCTAGCTTACAACACCTCCATTAAGACAAAACACAAAACCCGATTGCGATCGAGAATTATCCTTATTAGTTTGGAAGCTTGCGTCAGTATAACCTTTTATACTTAGCTCTTCCACACCTCTATACATATGGAATGTATCCTTAGTTCTTTTTAAGTACTTAAGGATGTTTTTGACTGCAACCCAATGACCTTCACCGGGATCCACTTGGTATCGACTTGTCATACGTAATGCATATGATATATCTGGATGTGTACATAGCATGACATACATGATAGATCCAATAGACGAAGCATATGGAACCTTACTCATGCGCTCTCTTTCTTGAGGCGTTGAAGGACACATTTCCTTTGAGAATGAAATACCATGTCTCATAGGTAAGAATCCTCTTTTAGATTCTTCCATACTGAATCTTTTCAGTACTTTATCTATATATGTATTTTGACTTAGTCCTAGGAGTCATCTTAATCTATCTCTATCGATCTTGACTCCTAATATGTAGGTTGTTTCACCTAGGTCTTTCATAGAAAATCATTTTCCTAACCAAGTCTTTATAGACTGTAAGGTAGGTATGTCATTTCCTATTATTAGTATGTCATCCACATACAATACCAAGAATGTAATAGTGCTCCCACTAGTTTTCTTGAAAACACATGGCTTGTCTTCATTTTTAATAAAACCAAATTCTTTGATTGCATCATTAAAATGAAGATTCCAACTTCGAGAAGCTTGCTTCAACCCATAAATGGATCTTTGTAGCTTGCATACTTTTTGGTCATCTTTTGGATCGACAAAACCCTCAGGTTGTGTCATGTAAACATCCTCATCTAATTTTCCATTAAGGAAAGCGATTTTGACATCCATTTGCCAGGTTTCATAATCATGAAATGTAGCTATTGCAAGCAATATCTGAATGGATTTAAACATAGCAACAGGAGAAAAAGTTTCATCATAGTCTATACCATGAATCTGACGAAATCCCTTAGTGACCAATTGCCCTTTTTATGTTTGTACATTGCCATCCATGTCGGTCTTCATTTTAAAATACACCCTATGGGTTTTATCCCTTCACGTGGGTTAACCAAAGTCTATACTTGGTTTTCTGACATGGAATACATCTCGAATTTCATGGCTTCTAGCCATTTCTTAGAGTCTGGGCTCGCCACTGCTTCCTGATAAGTCCTAGGCTCATCTTGGTCCATGAGGAGGACATCACCATGCAATGTGATGAGAAATCCATATCTCTCAGGTGCATTGCGTTCTCTCATAGATCTCCGCAGTGGTTGTGTTTCAAGAATGATTGGGTGTTCCTCAACTATTTGTGGAACTTGCTGTTGTTCAATCTCTGGTTCAGTGATTTGTGGTTGATTTTGAATTTCCTCAAGTTCAATATTTCTCCCACTTCCTTTTCTGAAAATAAATTATCTTTCGAGGAAGACTCCTGTTCGAGTAACAAATACTTTATTCTCAGATGGATTGAAGAAATAATATCCTTTAGTTTCTTTAGGATACCCCTCAAAATTACACTTATGAGATTTGGGTTCGAGTTTTGTAGACATCTAATGTTTAACATAAACTTCACATCCCCAAATTTTCACAAAAGACATACTAGGACGCTTTCCAATCCATATCTCATATGGTGTCTTTTGAACCGATTTAGATGGAACATGATTTACTGTGAAAGTAACAACTTCTAGTGCATGTCCCCAAAAAGAAGTTGGAAGATCAACATGACTCATCATTGATCGAACCATGTCTAACAATGTTCGATTTCTCCTTTCAGAGACTCAATTATGTTGTGGAGTACTAGGAGGTGTAAGTTGTGAGACAATCCCACATTCTTTAAGAAGTTCATCAAACTCTAAGCTTAAGTTTTCTCCTCATCGATCTGATTGAAGAGCTTTAACACTCTTTTCTAGTTGGTTTTGTACTTCATTCTTAAATTCCTTAAACTTTTGAAGGGCTTCATATTTATGATGCATTAGGTAAATGAACCCATATCAACTAAAGTCGTCAATGAAAGTAATGAAGTATTGAAACCCTCATATGGCTTGTGTATTCATTGGTCTACATACATCACTATATATTAGACCTAATAAATCACTTGCCCGCTCGTTTTTACCAAAAAACAGTGATTTGGTCATTTTTCCCATTAAGTAAGGTTCACATATATTAAATTGTTCAAAATCAAAAGAATTCAAAAATCCATCTTTATAAAGTTTTGATATGCGTTTCTCACTTATATGACACAAGCGACAATGCCAGAGATAAGTTTGATTAGAGTCATTTGTTTTTGATCTTTTCGTATTTATGTTATACATAGAATTGTCTTGATCTAAGATATAGAGGTCATTTATTAAATGTTCCGTACCATAAAAAAATTTTGAGATAAAAGGAACAACTATTATTCTTAATAATAATATCAAAACCAGTCTTGTCCAAACAAGAAATTGAAATAATGTTCTTATTCAAACTATGTATGAAATAACAATCCTTTAAATCTAAAACAATTCCACTAGGTAATGACAAAGTATATATTCCTATAGCTAATGCGGCAACTCTTTCTCTATCTCTCACTCGTAGGCCCACATATTCTTTTTCCAATTTTCTACTCCTTTTTAGTCTCTGTACAAAAGTACAAATGTGAGAACCACAATCGGTATCTAATACCTGAGAAGTAGACATTGATATATTTATATCAATAACATAAATACCTGATCCGGATTGTCTATTTTCTCTTACCCTCTTGATGTCCTCAAGATAGACAAGGCAATTTATCTTCCAATGTCCATCATTGTTGCAATGGAAACACTTTCCTTCTTTTGCAACTCCTCCTTTGGGTTTCAATGTAGTATTTCCTTTGTTGGGCTTTGGCTTTGCCTTGATGTTGGGCTTTCCTTTTCTTTTATCCTTTTAGACCATCAGAATGGGCTTGCAGCCAACTTTTTTCATGTTGTTCTTTGTTGTTCTTAACAGACTAAGCAACTGGGGCAACAATTTGTTAATTTCATTCATATTGAAATTTAGAACAAAGTGATTAAAACTATTCGACAATAATTGCAGGATAACATCAGTAGCCAATTCAACACTTAGAGGGAAACCCAATTTTTCCAAGGTCTGAATATACCCTATCATTTTGAGAACATGAGTTCCTACCAGAGTTCACTCCATCATCTTGCACGAAACAAAGCCTTAGAGGTGTCATACCTCCCTTGACGAGCTTGCCCCTCATATAATTCCTTGAGATTTTTAACCATCTCATAGGGAAACATGTCCTCATGTTGCTTCTAAAGCTCAGGAGTCATGGTCACAAGCATCAAACACCCGACATCTACCATGTCACTTGAGTATTTTTCAAAGGCTTCCAATTCATCTTTGGAGGCATCATCTGCTAGCTTTTAGGGATAGGTTCTTCGAAGA
Organism: Hibiscus mutabilis; assembly: GCA_019671005.1. Classification (NCBI taxonomy): domain Eukaryota; kingdom Viridiplantae; phylum Streptophyta; class Magnoliopsida; order Malvales; family Malvaceae; genus Hibiscus; species Hibiscus mutabilis. Next base: position 21,574,789 of record CM033746.1, on the reverse strand, counting down.
CTTGTAATTTCCATTCACGCTTGAGGTCAATCTTCAAGTTACGGAACCAGTCAAGGAAGTTCAAGCCATTCAATTTGTCCTTCTCAAGGACGGATCGTAATGATAATGAGTTTGAGTTTGTCATAATAAATCTACAATGATAAAATATGATTTATAAGTACCTTTTATAAAGTTTATAAGGTAATAACATTCCCACTATTAAAAACACTCCAAATTGAAAAACTTACTAAAAAGTATTTCTAGTGGGTAAGGATCCATATTTCATTTCATCCTAAGTCAGCTTTGGCTTTACTTCTAGAATTCCATTATTTAGGTAAGCAACACTTGCTAATTACATCTCATGTAATTCCTATATTTGGTGAACAACTATTGTTCCTAATCATCTCATGATTATCCAAATCATTAGCCTTTATGTTTCTAACCTCATTACGACAACCTATTTTAACCAATATTACAACCAGTGAATATCACTTGCTTATTCTTCGCGTTTAACTAAGATAGATATAACTACTTTCTGGCTTTGGCAAAACCTACATAGTACCTATCAAGGTTTTAACGAGGGCAAATATTGAATGGCTATTTTGATTAAATATGGAGGGTTTTTTTTTGTTATATTAATCTCACCATTCAAGTATGATCTAATCAATTACCATCATGCTAAAACATACATTGTAATACATATATGTAAAGCAGTAAATATAAATGCAATGGTTATAGCCATAAAAATAAGGTGGCCCATCCCAAGCCAATGGGAGAACCAAAATAAACTAAAGATAGAACTTGCTTCTCAAGCATCTAATCCACCTTTGATCGCCCCATCATTCTTCTCCTGTGATCCACGCTTTCTCCGTAAATATTACAATTTTCAGAAACTCGTTTTACATACGATGGAGTACGATGAGAAGAGAATTACATTAGATGAAAGAAAGGCACGACATGCGGGCCGTATTTAAAAATATAAAACCAAAGTAAATGGGCTATTTGGCTTATAACCATGCATTTCAAACACCGTGCATATTATCCAAAACATAAACATGTTTTATCCTGCTAATTATAATTACCAAAATAGTTATTACGACCTTTGTTACCTACGCAGTCCGGCATATACGGTGCTGCAATCATAATCGCACGATTTGATAACTTTTATCAACAGATTCGTGTTTTTGGGATTTTTCAATCCCTAAGGTTTTTCGCACTTGAACAACCATTGTTCCTCTGCCGAAAATGATCTGCTATCATAACCGCATGTTCATCATGTTAACAATTAACATACGAACATTAAAACCTTACAACAACAAACATGTGATTAACGTTTAACCATCAATTGTAAAAACTTATTTAAAACAGATTAACATATTAACCATGACTGGATTCAATTTCTTTGTTTCGCACAATTATCGTATACTCGTCCAAACAGAAAAATAAAACATGCATCTCATACAAAAGTATCATCCAAGTATTTAAGTCTAAATTCGTATCGTACAAGTGGCTCTGATACCACTGTTGGGAAACACCGGTACACCCCATGGCACATCGGAAAATTATCCGGCGTATTCCGCAAGTGATCCATGTATGAGGAACAAATCCGGGGTGAAAAGGGATGAAACGTTACCTTAAATAAATCTAAAAAATTGTAGAGAGTTAGGAGAATCCAATTATTCTAGCACGATATCGAATCCAAGTCATCACAACAGCGTGTCGACCTCTATGCAGTCTACCTGAATGAAACGAACAATATTTTACTTCTCTAACTGTTAAAGAGGTTTTTCGCAAAAGAATTATTTCAATTACTAGACCTTATTTTATATAGCAAAAAACTAATTCTAATTAAATTCGATTCATTAAATATACAATATATTTAACCTAATATAATTAAATATTTAGAATATGATTCTACTTTAATTAGGTTTCTTTAGAGATATATATTTTAATAGTATTTAATAATTACAATAATTATTTAGTATTAAAATATATAAACAAGATTATCTATAATTATAATAAATAATCTTAGTTTTTTACTTATTATGTGTACAACAAGTTTTTACACATGCTATCAAGTCGATATTTGTTTGTTTCAATCATAGGGTGTGACCCTTTAGGTTCATGTAATGTTAGTAGTAATATCTAGAACAATTCTAATATTACAAGCAATGAGTGGCATCTAGCAATGCATCATTGCTACCTAAGTTACTGAGGAAGTCGTGGTTGACATAACCTTGGTGATTAACTCTTTTCATGTATTACATCATTTTGTCCTCATATCTAGATTAGACACAAGTCATGGAATAGTCACACTTGTATAGTCCATCTAATATTTCTTGATATCTTGAGTAGACTATTATAATCAAATAACTATGATATCTCATATCAATTTATTTGAGCATGGCCATGCATTTTCTAGTCTCACTCAATCAAGTGGCCTATGATATTACTCCTATTATGTAGAAGGGACAAATTCTATCTTGATCAACCATATTTAAGCTACATAGATTGTGACATATCCAATATTAGTCTTTATAGTGTAGTCGATTCTTACACATGTTTGACCATATCAAAATATGTCACTTATGATGTTGAAATAATGATGATCTCAAGTCTAAGGATCATACATGTAGTTATCACTATGAGCAATGTTGTGACTATCACATAATAATCCAAGAAACATGCTCATAGCGGTTAATCCAATATGTCATTCTCTAACACATATTTATGTATTGATTTTGACATCTTCATGTCAATGACAACACTTTGTCATCAATCAACTACATATTAGTCTTAATATATTATTGTTGTCCATGCCCATAATAATACTGACTAAAGACATTCAAGAATAACTATATTATTCTAAGGACTTTATTATAATTCATTTATTTATCAATGCATAAAATAAGACTAAAAAATAATGATGACTTTATATTAATAAACAAGATAAAATAAGTGTGTCTTTTACAACCATCTCATGATTTGTCTTTGGGCATACTTCAACAATCTCCCACTAGCACTAAGACCAATCACTCATGTATCTAATACCAAAAGACTTAGTGTGACGATCATGCTTCTGCTATGTTAGAGGCTTTGTTAGTGGATCGGCGATATAGTTGTGTAACTATATATTTCTACGTCCCCTCGATCAATAATTTCTCGAATGAGTTGGTAACGCCTAAGTATGTGTTTGGATCGCTGGTGAGATTTGGGTTATTTTGCTTGCGCAATGGCTCTGTTGTTGTCACAACGTAGTTCTATAGCATTTGATATGCCAGGCACAACCCCTAGTTAAGATATGAACTTTTTGATCCAAACAGCCTCTTTTGCAGCATCACTTGCTGCAATATACTCAGCTTCTGTTGTAGAATCTGATACTGTATCTTGCTTTGAACTTTTCTAGCTTACAACACCTCCATTAAGACAAAACACAAAACCCGATTGCGATCGAGAATTATCCTTATTAGTTTGGAAGCTTGCGTCAGTATAACCTTTTATACTTAGCTCTTCCACACCTCTATACATATGGAATGTATCCTTAGTTCTTTTTAAGTACTTAAGGATGTTTTTGACTAAACCCAATGACCTTCACCGGGATCCACTTGGTATCGACTTGTCATACGTAATGCATATGATATATCTGGATGTGTACATAGCATGACATACATGATAGATCCAATAGACGAAGCATATGGAACCTTACTCATGCGCTCTCTTTCTTGAGGCGTTGAAGGACACATTTCCTTTGAGAATGAAATACCATGTCTCATAGGTAAGAATCCTCTTTTAGATTCTTCCATACTGAATCTTTTCAGTACTTTATCTATATATGTATTTTGACTTAGTCCTAGGAGTCATCTTAATCTATCTCTATCGATCTTGACTCCTAATATGTAGGTTGTTTCACCTAGGTCTTTCATAGAAAATCATTTTCCTAACCAAGTCTTTATAGACTGTAAGGTAGGTATGTCATTTCCTATTATTAGTATGTCATCCACATACAATACCAAGAATGTAATAGTGCTCCCACTAGTTTTCTTGAAAACACATGGCTTGTCTTCATTTTTAATAAAACCAAATTCTTTGATTGCATCATTAAAATGAAGATTCCAACTTCGAGAAGCTTGCTTCAACCCATAAATGGATCTTTGTAGCTTGCATACTTTTTGGTCATCTTTTGGATCGACAAAACCCTCGGGTTGTGTCATGTAAACATCCTCATCTAATTTTCCATTAAGGAAAGCGATTTTGACATCCATTTGCCAGGTTTCATAATCATGAAATGTAGCTATTGCAAGCAATATCTGAATGGATTTAAACATAGCAACAGGAGAAAAAGTTTCATCATAGTCTATACCATGAATCTGACGAAATCCCTTAGTGACCAATTGCCCTTTTTATGTTTGTACATTGCCATCCATGTCGGTCTTCATTTTAAAATACACCCTATGGGTTTTATCCCTTCACGGGTTAACCAAAGTCTATACTTGGTTTTTCGACATGGAATACATCTCGAATTTCATGGCTTCTAGCCATTTCTTAGAGTCTGGGCTCGCCACTGCTTCCTGATAAGTCCTAGGCTCATCTTGGTCCATGAGGAGGACATCACCATGCAATGTGATGAGAAATCCATATCTCTCAGGTGCATTGCGTTCTCTCATAGATCTCCGCAGTGGTTGTGTTTCAAGAATGATTGGGTGTTCCTCAACTATTTGTGGAACTTGCTTTGTTCAATCTCCGTTCATGATTTGTGGTTGATTTTGAATTTCCTCAAGTTCAATATTTCTCCCACTTCCTTTTCTGAAAATAAATTATCTTTCGAGGAAGACTCCTGTTCGAGTAACAAATACTTTATTCTCAGATGGATTGAAGAAATAATATCCTTTAGTTTCTTTAGGATACCCTCAAAATTACACTTATGAGATTTGGGTTCGAGTTTTGTAGACATCTAATGTTTAACATAAACTTCACATCCCCAAATTTTCACAAAAGACATACTAGGACGCTTTCCAATCCATATCTCATATGGTGTCTTTTGAACCGATTTAGATGGAACATGATTTACTGTGAAAGTAACAACTTCTAGTGCATGTCCCCAAAAAGAAGTTGGAAGATCAACATGACTCATCATTGATCGAACCATGTCTAACAATGTTCGATTTCTCCTTTCAGAGACTCAATTATGTTGTGGAGTACTAGGAGGTGTAAGTTGTGAGACAATCCCACATTCTTTAAGAAGTTCATCAAACTCTAAGCTTAAGTTTTCTCCTCATCGATCTGATTGAAGAGCTTTAACACTCTTTTCTAGTTGGTTTTGTACTTCATTCTTAAATTCCTTAAACTTTTGAAGGGCTTCATATTTATGATGCATTAGGTAAATGAACCCATATCAACTAAAGTCGTCAGTGAAAGTAATGAAGTATTGAAACCCTCATATGGCTTGTGTATTCATTGGTCTACATACATCACTATATATTAGACCTAATAAATCACTTGCCCGCTCGTTTTTACCGTCAAACAGTGATTTGGTCATTTTTCCCATTAAGTAAGGTTCACATATATTAAATTGTTCAAAATCAAAAGAATTCAAAAATCCATCTTTATAAAGTTTTGATATGCGTTTCTCACTTATATGACACAAGCGACAATGCCAGAGATAAGTTTGATTAGAGTCATTTGTTTTTGATCTTTTCGTATTTATGTTATACATAGAATTGTCTTGATCTAAGATATAGAGGTCATTTATTAAATGTTCCGTACCATAAAAAAATTTTGAGATAAAAGGAACAACTATTATTCTTAATAATAATATCAAAACCAGTCTTGTCCAAACAAGAAATTGAAATAATGTTCTTATTCAAACTATGTATGAAATAACAATCCTTTAAATCTAAAACAATTCCACTAGGTAATGACAAAGTATATATTCCTATAGCTAATGCGGCAACTCTTTCTCTATCTCTCACTCGTAGGCCCACATATTCTTTTTCCAATTTTCTACTCCTTTTTAGTCTCTGTACAAAAGTACAAATGTGAGAACCACAATCGGTATCTAATACGAGAAGTAGACATTGATATATTTATATCAATAACATAAATACCTGATCCGGATTGTCTATTTTCTCTTACCCTCTTGATGTCCTCAAGATAGACAAGGCAATTTATCTTCCAATGTCCATCATTGTTGCAATGGAAACACTTTCCTTCTTTTGCAACTCCTCCTTTGGGTTTCAATGTAGTATTTCCTTTGTTGGGCTTTGGCTTTGCCTTGATGTTGGGCTTTCCTTTTCTTTTATCCTTTTAGACCATCGAATGGGGCTTGCAGCCAACTTTTTTCATGTTGTTCTTTGTTGTTCTTAACAGACTAAGCAATCTGGGCAACAATTTGTTAATTTCATTCATATTGAAATTTAGAACAAAGTGATTAAAACTATTCGACAATAATTGCAGGATAACATCAGTAGCCAATTCAACACTTAGAGGGAAACCCAATTTTTCCAAGGTCTGAATATACCCTATCATTTTGAGAACATGAGTTCCTACCAGAGTTCACTCCATCATCTTGCACGAAACAAAGCCTTAGAGGTGTCATACCTCCCTTGACGAGCTTGCCCCTCATATAATTCCTTGAGATTTTTAACCATCTCATAGGGAACATGTCCTCATGTTGCTTCTAAAGCTCGAGTCATGGTCACAAGCATCAAACACCCGACATCTACCATGTCACTTGAGTATTTTTCAAAGGCTTCCAATTCATCTTTGGAGGCATCATCTGCTAGCTTTTAGGGATAGGTTCTTGAAGACTTGTAATTTCCATTCACGCTTGAGGTCAATCTTCAAGTTACTGGAACCAGTCAAGGAAGTTCAAGCCATTCAATTTGTCCTTCTCAAGGACGGATCGTAATGATAATGAGTTTGAGTTTGTCATAATAAATCTACAATGATAAAATATGATTTATAAGTACCTTTTATAAAGTTTATAAGGTAATAACATTCCCACTATTAAAAACACTCCAAATTGAAAAACTTACTAAAAAGTATTTCTAGTGGGTAAGGATCCATATTTCATTTCATCCTAAGTCAGCTTTGGCTTTACTTCTAGAATTCCATTATTTAGGTAAGCAACACTTGCTAATTACATCTCATGTAATTCCTATATTTGGTGAACAACTATTGTTCCTAATCATCTCATGATTATCCAAATCATTAGCCTTTATGTTTCTAACCTCATTACGACAACCTATTTTAACCAATATTACAACCAGTGAATATCACTTGCTTATTCTTCGCGTTTAACTAAGATAGATATAACTACTTCGCTTTGGCAAAACCTACATAGTACCTATCAAGGTTTTAACGAGGGCAAATATTGAATGGCTATTTTGATTAAATATGGAGGGTTTTTTTTTGTTATATTAATCTCACCATTCAAGTATGATCTAATCAATTACCATCATGCTAAAACATACATTGTAATACATATATGTAAAGCAGTAAATATAAATGCAATGGTTATAGCCATAAAAATAAGGTGGCCCATCCCAAGCCAATGGGAGAACCAAAATAAACTAAAGATAGAACTTGCTTCTCAAGCATCTAATCCACCTTTGATCGCCCCATCATTCTTCTCCCCGTGATCCACGCTTTCTCCGTAAATATTACAATTTTCGAAACTCGTTTTACATACGATGGAGTACGATGAGAAGAGAATTACATTAGATGAAAGAAAGGCACGACATGCGGGCCGTATTTAAAAATATAAAACCAAAGTAAATGGGCTATTTGGCTTATAACCATGCATTTCAAACACCGTGCATATTATCCAAAACATAAACATGTTTTATCCTGCTAATTATAATTACCAAAATAGTTATTACGACCTTTGTTACCTACGCAGTCCGGCATATACGGTGCTGCAATCATAATCGCACGATTTGATAACTTTTATCAACAGATTCGTGTTTTTGGGATTTTTCAATCCCTAAGGTTTTTCGCACTTGAACAACCATTGTTCCTCTGCCGAAAATGATCTGCTATCATAACCGCATGTTCATCATGTTAACAATTAACATACGAACATTAAAACCTTACAACAACAAACATGTGATTAACGTTTAACCATCAATTGTAAAAACTTATTTAAAACAGATTAACATATTAACCATGACTGGATTCAATTTCTTTGTTTCGCACAATTATCGTATACTCGTCCAAACAGAAAAATAAAACATGCATCTCATACAAAAGTATCATCCAAGTATTTAAGTCTAAATTCGTATCGTACAAGTGGCTCTGATACCACTGTTGGGAAACACCGGTACACCCCATGGCACATCGGAAAATTATCCGGCGTATTCCGCAAGTGATCCATGTATGAGGAACAAATCCGGGGTGAAAAGGGATGAAACGTTACCTTAAATAAATCTAAAAAATTGTAGAGAGTTAGGAGAATCCAATTATTCTAGCACGATATCGAATCCAAGTCATCACAACAGCGTGTCGACCTCTATGCAGTCTACCTGAATGAAACGAACAATATTTTACTTCTCTAACTGTTAAAGAGGTTTTTCGCAAAAGAATTATTTCGGCTACTAGACCTTATTTCAAAAACCTAATTCTAATTAAATTCGGATTCATTAAATATACAATATATTTAACCGAATATAATTAAATATGTAGAATATGATTCTACTTTAATTAGGTTTCTTTAGAGATATATGCATTAATAGTATTTAATAATTACAATAATTATCTAGTATTAAAATATATAAACAATAATTATAATAATCTTAGTTTTTTACTTATTATGTGTACAACAAGTCTGTACACATGCTATCAAGCCGATATTTGTTTGTCTCAATCATAGGGTGTGGCCCTTGTAGGTTCATGTAATGTTAGTAGTAATATCTAGAAGAATTCTAATATTACAAGCAATAAGTGCATCTAGCAATGCATCATCGCTACCTAAGTTACAGGAAGTCGTCGTTTGACATAACCTTGGTGATTAATTCTTTTCATGTATTACATCCTTTTGTCTTCATATCTAGATTAGACACAAGTCATGGAATAGTTACACTTGTATAGTCCATCTAATATTTCTTGATATCTTGAGTAGACTATTATAATCAAATAACTATGATATCTCATATCAATTTATTTGGGCATGGCCATGCATTTTCTAGTCTCACTCAATCAAGTGGCCTATGATATTACTCCTATAATGTAGGAGGGACAAATCCTATCTTGATCAACCATATTCTGCTACATAGATTACGACATATCCAATATTAGTCTTTATAGTGTAGTCAGTTACGACACATGTTTGGCCACATCAAAATATGTCACTCATGATGTTGAAATAATGATGATCTCAAGTCTGAGGATCATACATGTAGTTATCACTATGAGCAATGTTGTGACTATCACATAATAATCCAAGAAACATGCTCATAGCGGGTTAATCCAATATGTTTTTCTCTAACACATACTTATGTATTGATTTTCATATCTTCATATCAATGACAACGCTTTGTCTCAATCAACTACATATTAGTCTTAATATATTATTGTTGTTCGTGCCTACAATAATACTGAAAAATAATAATGGCTTTATATTAATAAACATGATAAAATAAGTATGTCTTTTACAACCATCTCATGATTGGTCTTTGGGCGTACTCCAACTCATTTTCCCTCGAAGTGCACTTGATCTTTCTACCGAGCTGAAGCAAGAAGATCCAAGATTTATTCTTATATTTGTCTATCTTTTATTACACTATATTATTGTTACCATAATTAATTATTTATTCACCTTTTTATCCTGTTATTGCAACGACTATTGCACCCACAATTACCACTCTTACAGTATTTTATTGTAGTTATATAAGTATAAGCTTAATATACAATCCTCATGGGATCGATATTTAAACATGATTTCCCTGTTTCTATTATTGCATCGACAATGTAGCTTTCACTAATAGTGTGACGTTTTCATGTCGATCAAGTTTTGCCGCTATTGATGGGGACGGCGTTATCATGTCGTTATGTTTATGCTTGCAAATATGTTTTTTTATTTAAGTTTGTAGTTGCTTCTAATAGCTTTATTTTTATTTTTCCTTTTTTCATTGCCTTTTGTAGGTATTGTATGACCAAAAGTGCTACTACACCACTCTCCGTACCAGATCCAGAAGTTGAGAGAACTTTTAGAATAAAGATTTGCGAAAATAGTGGAATGGCTAGAAATCCAAACAACAACGACAGAATTCCTCATGCCCCCTAAAAACCCACCAGCCCAAAATGGAACTATCCGCGAGGTTGTTGTTCCCTACTTGGATGATTTGCAACCAGGAATTGTTAAACCTCTTATTTAGGCTGGGAACTTTGAGTTGAAGTTGGTTATGTTCCAAATGCTTCATTTAGCCAGCAAGGTATTCTTGACGATGCCTTACGGATGCAATTATTTCCATATTCTTTGTAGGGTAGAGCTTGCACATGGTTTCGAGGACTCCCTGTCGGTTCTGTTACATTATGGAATGATCTTGCAACGCAATTTGTTTTGCGCTTTAATCCACCGACATTGAACTAGCGCTTGAGGAATGATATTACAACCTACTACCATTTAGATGATGTAACACCCAAGTTTTGAGCCTAGTAGTTTTCTAGGTTGGTTAGATGGTCTAATGGATCGGATTCGAGGATCCGAGTCAATTTTGGGATTAATTCAAAATAAATATTTTGAGTGAGATAAAAATATGGGAAAATAGTCCAAAATCATTATTTAATGTGTAGATGATTTTGGTAAAATCAATTTTACAAAAAAAAGTTTTAAAGGTGACATTTTGGGGTAGTGACCAAAATGTGAAGTTTTAAATCTGTTTTAGTGATTGTTTTGTAAAAGGGTCAAAACTTAGAATCTTTAAGGAGCTATTTGGACAAAGTCTAAGATCAAAATTTTCACCTTAATTGGCTAGTTTGAAAAATGTTTTTAAAAGAATATAAATAGTCTTGGAGAATTAATTTTGTAATTAATTCCTAAAAACAATTTTACGTAACTTTCTCTAAAAGATTTTCTCTCAAATTTTTTCTATGCAAACACTTTTTTCTACTTCAATTTTCTCAGCTAATTACTTGGTTTCAACATTCTTTTGGTTTCAAATGAATTCTTAATGATTTCTTAACAAAACCTGTTTGATTTGATCTTGTTTTCTCAAGAAAACTCATCCAATTAAGGGAAAAGCCAAGGTTAGAGGTGAGTTTCGTTATTCTCCTATAATATAAGGTTCTTTACTGAAATTCCAAAGTTATTGATCCTTTACATATGTTTTCTAATGAGTTTTAATGATTTAGTTATGGAAAATGGTTAAACCAAGGTTTAATTGATATACTTGATTGATCTTTGTTAAGGTATGTTTTGTTGGGTTCTTGATTTGATTAGAACATGATATTGATGTTTTATAATGTTAATAAGTTGATTTTAACATTGGAATCCCAAAACTAGGTGAACCTCTAATTTTCTAGGTTGCTACTGTGAGTTTTTGAGGAGCTATGGATGTTTAATGAATTCTGGAGATATAAGGATGATGTAGATGTGTTTTTGGATGTTAATTGATGTTAAGTGAAGGTTGAGATTCGTGGGTTGTGGCTGGGCTATGTTTGTAGTTGTTTTGGTGTTGTTTTTGGTTGTTGTGGTTGGATAATTGAGTGGAGATTGTTGATGTTTGATATAGGATGTTGTTACTGGTTTTTTAATACATGTTGATGCATTGGATCCTCTGTTTTGTTGTGGGAAAAGCAAGAGAGGTTGGACCTCAAGCTTGAACGGGAGTTTCGGAAGCTTTGGAGGTGTAATTACCTCGTCGGCAAGCGAGGGTTTGAGTGTCAGTGAGTGAGAACATGATTTACAGCTTTTTAAAGGTTTGGAAGTTGCGCTTGGGAGTTTAGATTAAGCTTGAAACGCTGGTCTAAGATCAAAAGTAAGTAAATGATGATTTCTCCCTCAATTTTGGTTTGGCAAATTGGTTTTGATGCACTTGTTTTGATGATTTGATTTCTCACTGTTTTATGCATGATTCAAGCATGGTTTAATGCTAGAAAATGTTTATAAAATGATGATGATGCAATTGGAGGTAATACATGTTTTGGATAATGTTTTGAACATTGGTTAATGCATGGTTGATGCACTGGATAAGTGGTTTTGATTCATGCATATGAAAACAATGAGTTAATGTTAATGAAACGAATTATATTAGCAAGTGTTGTGGTTTATAAATGTTATCAGATATAGTTGGCCGGCCACAGGATTGATAATGCACTATAAAAAGTTGCCTTGGTTTTGGAAGGGTTTATGTGTACAGAAAACTTCATCCAAGTACCCTAACAATTGATGGGATATATGGTACCGAAGACTCCCATTAGTGGATTACACATCTAGCGAATGAGTGGTGTTGAAGGGTTTATGTGTACCGAAAACTCCACCACGGGTACCATAACGGTGGAGGGGTTTATGTGTACCGAAAACTCATGTTGATGGACTTTGAGTGATTCAGTTGAGAATGTATGAAGTGTTGAGAGGAAACTTGTTGAATCCATGTATCTGATGTATTATTTTGTAAAGTGGAACTTGGATGATGATCACTTGTAAGCCAATATAATTGATAATGTATCATGTTGATGGATTTTGGTTGTGTAATGTTGGTTTATACATGTTTTACTCTTTAAGCCTTGCATTTGGTAGTTATGCATGGAAAAGCTTAAATTGAGTGCAGCAAATGGAACTTTGTTGTTGGATCCATGATACATGTTGCATATGGTTTAATATGCATGTTTTGGAAATGTAAGTGCATGGTTTACAAGGCATGATAAAGTTGATGATGTTTTGAAAGTTATTTTCAAAGTGAGTTGTTAAATGGTTTTAAATGCATTGATGATGGTTTGTTTTAGAGCACTCCTCACTAAGCCTAGTATCCTTACACTCTCTTTTCCATCAATGCAGAGAATTAAAGCTTGGAGGCAGCAAGCAAGCGAGGGAAGTTCCAAAGACTTGTGTTTACGAAAGTATGGTTTCGATTTAGACTTGTATTAATAAAGGCAATGTGGTCAATTGTTTTTTAGGAGGGTTGTTTGCTAAACTCCCTGTTTGATCAAGTTTTAAATGTTGTTTTGGACTTGTATCAAGCTTAAAATGATTCTTATTGCTTGGGATTCATGTTTTGGATGTTGTGTTGGGAGCATTCCTATAGATGTTGTGGATGTTTGTGTTAGTCTTGATAGAGATGCTTAAAATGCTTATATGATTGTGCCAAGCATGCCTTTGGTGTATGGTGTTTAGGTAAGGATAGGTTTTAGTTTAAGTGAGCCAAAGTGTCATATGTTGGACCTAGAGGTCATTACAAGCCTTTGCGTACCGGTACGGGTCCTTTGGTTTCGGTACGCGGGGTCTGGGAAGGCTCAGATCATCAAAAATTAACAAAGGGAATCGGTATGCCTAGCCACCGTATCGGTACACCTAGAAGAAATTTTACACTAGTGTTGGTACACGGGTTCCCGTACTGGTATGCCACTTTGCTACTGGAATATTTGGATTTCGAAATACATTCTTAAAGGATCAGTACGAGGGTATTATATCGGTATGAGCTATCTTGCACACTGTGTCGATATGGGCTAACACGTATAGATATGAGTAGCTATTATGTTCTTTATTATGTATCGGTATGGATTATCTCGTATCGATACGCTATGATGTTTCCTTGTGTTTTGCATGTTGAAGTTTGAAACTCTGCAATTTGGTCCATGATTGTTGAGTATGCAATTAAACGAGTTTGAGTAATTATTTAAAGCTGAAATTTGACATGTGAGTATGAAATTGTAATAAATAAGGATTGGTAACTTGGATTTAATTAAGTCCTTGTAAATTGTGAAAAATTATGTTTTGGTCCCCGAAGTGCAAGTTTGAGCAATTGAACTCTATTTTAGATTTTGATCGCAATGCAACGTATCCGGTAATGCATGTTTACCTTAGGATTTAAATTGATGCATTTAGATAAGATAAAAATGAAAAAATGGACCCTGTAACACCACTTTCTCGTATTTGTTTCCAAACATGAGTCAGTGATGTTACTTAATTAAATTAAAAATCAATTTTTCCAATTTTTGAAAAATCTGGCAGCCTGCACTGTCTTTTCTTAAAAAAATTATATTTTTTTGTAAGCTTCAAAACATCATTTGGAAAAATTCCCAGTAAACTAGATTCATCAGGCTATCAATCCATATAAATTAGAGATCTTGCATTGAATAAAATTTCATATCTTTTGATATATAAATTGAATCGGTCACCGTTTGTTTTAAAATAAACTAGACTCAATTTCCAGTTCATACATATAAGATTCATTATCTAAATCAATCTGTGGAATTCATAACAAGTTTTCAAAGTCAATGTCTAGAGCAGAATTTCAAGACTGTTTTTATCCGTTTCAAAAATAAGTCTACTAAAATATTCATAAAACATTTTAAATCATCTAATAAATAATACTAGACTATATTTTTAACCATAACCATAATAAAATGCAAAGTTAATAGAGTTTAGTTTACAAAAAACATAAGGATTTAATATTATACATGCCAATAATAATACGTTATATAGGATGTCAAAATAACTACTATGATAACCTGTAATAGTTGCTCGTCCAACTGCACCCGAGCTATGCTGCTTACCGCCACTCCGTATTAACCTACGTGTGCACATGTAAAATACACATGCTAAGTATAACTTATTAAGGCATTATAAATAATCATAAAATAAGCATCGAAATAAATGAAAACATGGTTAAGCAAAATCATATCAAAACTTTCATATACTTATAAACAATCACATATAAGAAATGGTGAATTCCATATACATTTACTTTATAATTAGCCCAAGAATTTGTATAAAGAGAAACTAAAGTATGCAAGGTCGGTGCTCCTTGAGTACTAGTCACTGAAGTGACGATAACATATATACACATAAAGTGCCGGAAACATATAGACACATAAGTGCTGAAAACATATAGATCCGAAGATCGATGTATAGCTATACTACAGTCCTCAACTGCTAGATCTCTAATGGCATGCCACTATATAGTAACTCTCTATCATAAACTTGAGCAAATAATTTCATATAATTGACTTGTAAATTATCATTTGATAAATGATTCATATGTCGCCATTATTTAATAATAACTTATCAAAATAAAACATAATAGGGAAATTCATACCCTAACATGTACTAACCTTTTTCCTTTGCCTGTGAATCATCATATAACTTATAGAAAAACCATGTTATCATTTTAATAAAATCAAATAAATAGAATTTATAAAAGTTTACTAAAATGCATTTCAAAACATATAAATGCACTCACCTTATATGCCTCACTAATTACTTGTACCAAAATATGTCTACTCTGGGACGTTGTCTTTATTTTCTTGATTCGTTTCGATCTTGAACGTGTTCAGCTGCTTGTAATCAACCATTATGTAACACATACAATTAAATGTATATGTTAGATTACTAATCCACTAAGTACATTAATAGGAGAAAATTCATGAAAATTCCTTTAATGTACTAATCACATATCAATACTTTTTTCAATTAAATCTACCCCTCAACTTCCTCTATTCTTTCATTTATAATTATTAACTCAACTTTTGAATTATTACAATTCACTCCCATTTCTAATAATGTAAATATTAAATAAAGCTTAGGTGATAACAACCAACCTAAAGACTTTAAATTAATATTTCACAAAAATTTCCCCAATATTTCTTGTAATTACCGAAGGGTCCCTAAACTTTTCAACATTGGATTTTTACTTCAAGCAACACTTCAAAGCATGCAGAATATTTATTCTTTCATGACCAACATCAAAATAAATCTTTACACTTTAACCCTAAATTTTTCCATAATTGGCATAATGGTCCTTCATTCAATTTTAAATATTCCAACTTCAACCAAGTATGAAAAATATCATTTCTAGTCTTTTCCAACATCAAAATAAATTTTGACATAATTTCCCCCAATTTTCTTCAAAATTTTGAATTGGTCCCTAGATTTCTCCAAATAGGGATTTTTCATTCTAACATCAAAATTGAACTTCCATCATAAATATAATGCTTCAAACATCATAATCTAACCATTTTAATCCTTATTTCAAAAAACCCTAACAATCCCTAAATTCAAGATTAGGGTTTATAACTTCCAACATGAAATTAACTTGATTCAAGCAAAATTGCACCTTTATAACATGAATTCTAACATAATCAAGCTTAATCCTTTCTTTAATCTTCAAACCCTATGTTCTCTCTCTTCAAGAATATAAACAATTCTTCATAACCCTATGTAAAATTGCTATCAACATGAAAAAAATGAAGAGAAGATCATTTTATCTAACTTAAGCAAAATCAAAATCTAACTAGAAATGACGAAAATAATCAAAATTTGGAAAAAAAAACCTTGTTCTTTTCTTCTCCCAAGCTCACAGAAATATGGCTGAAAAATGGGATGATTTTTATCATCTTTTATCCTCGTTAATACACTTGTAAAGTGTATTTGAATATAAAATTCAAATAATGTCAAATTACCAATTTAGCCTCCAACTAAATCATTAATTTCTAGTTTGCCATTCTATTTCAATTCCAATCAGCCACTATTCATTTTCCACACAACAATATCCAAAATTCCATTCATGTCCCCTTTAAGTGAAAAGACCAAAATACCCTCACTATTCAACTTTTCCACAAATTTGCCATTTTACCACCTATATAAAATACTGAATAGAATCGAATCTAAATCAATTAAAAACGATTCAAAACTTCAATTTCATGTTTGTCGGGTCTTCCCAAGACTACCTTCAAATTTCTATAACATTTTGAGATCGACTAATCATCTGAATTCCATTTAAACTATAGCCGTAATTTCCCAATAATAGAAACATCAGATCAAACCATAATTTTTATATTCGATCCACACCCTTAGGTGATCTATTTATTTATAGAATAAAAATAATTATTGGGAAAATTACCATGTTGGTCCTTGAACATTTCTCAACTTTTTACTTTAGCCACTAAACTTTAAAATTTTACGTTTTAGTCACTGAACTAAAACCACCAACTTCTAATTCTTTATGATTTGGTCACTAACCAAATATTGGGGTATTATAGACCCAGTTTAGGTTAATAGTTCGGCTTTGCTTTGGCAAACCTAATGTGACCCTTTTAGCTCAGTTTCGGCTATATCGGGTTAAAGGGGTTACAGATGATGAGACTCTTAATACTACATGGGAAATATTTAAATCTCTGTTGTGACGATGTCCTAACCATGGAATTCAACAAGAAACCCGTATTAAAATTTTTATAATGGGTAGAATACAACCACAAGACATCTGGTTGACAAGTTTTCTCATGGTTCATTGCTTGATTGCACTTACAATGCTGTCATAAGTGTATTAGAGCAATTTTCTCGGAATAATTCACAATATCCTCTCTCAATGGTTGCATCATGCAAAGTTGCCCTGGGAGTGTTTGAGCTTGATGATCTATCTTCTCTAAAGGCCCATATCAAAATCAAGAATATGGATGGGACAAGTGAAGTTACTCCTATCTATCTAGCTCAACAAATAACCATCCCTCTATTTTCCTGTGAGATTTGTGGCAAAAACCATAGCTTTGAGGATTGCCCATAGCACGCAAAAAATGCTAGCTATGTCAGCAACATGCGAGGCAACAAAATGGGTATATCCTCCAACACAGCTAATAAACAGTTTTGGGGCAACTCTAGTTCAGCACAACATTAAGGAGTATTTTGATCTGGGAATAATTCCTTTCAAGGAAATTCTAGTGTGCACACGGAAATTTCAATTACCTGCAACAACAGTTTATGTCACAGGCTCCATTATAGTCATAACAAAATCGGATGCAACCATAACATATTGCTTCACAATCTTAGCAATCACAGTTTGGTATGCAATCACAATATGGAGCACCATCTCAAACTTGGTCTCAGATGAGTCATTATGCTCCGTCAACTATCTCTAACCCATTTACTCTTCTTGAAGAGATAATGCGTGATCATTTGTCTCGTACCAAAGCTATAGTGCAAGGTCACTCTTCATTAATATGTACTTTAGAATCTCAATTGGGATAGTTAGCTACTAATGTGAATTCTAGACAGTCGACATATTACCTAGCAACACTGAGAGTCTGGTGAATAAGGATAAGGAGCATTGCAAAGTTGTTACTCTTTGCAGTGGCAAACAAACTACTAACTCGACAAAACCAGTTCCCATATCTACTCATGAACGAAGAGAGTCATATGTACCTAATCATACAGTAATATATGGAGATATTGGTGGGCAAACGAGTAATGCTCCTCCTGTTATACACCGGTTCCATTTATTTTACAACCAAAGTTGTCGCCACAATGCCCAATGTTGGTGAAACAGTCAGATAATCCATATCCACTTTTCCTTAAAGATTTAAGAATACTGAGTCAGACAATCAATTTTAATTCTTTCATGAAACTTTGCAACAACTCACTGTGCAAATTCCTTTGATTGATGCGCTTACACAGATTCTGAATTTTGCAAAGTTTATGAAGGATATTCTCTCCAAGAAGAAGAAGCTCAATGCAATGGAAACAATTATGCTCACTGAGGAGTGCAATGTGTTAATATCTACCCCTGTACCTAGAAAGATAAAGGATCTAGACAACTTCATCATACCTTGCTCGATTGGTAATCACTATTTTAGTAAAGCTCTTTGTGATTTGGAGGATAGTATCAATTTAATGTCGCTATCTACTTTTCAAAAGTTAGGCATTAGGGAAATGAGGCCCACAGCAGTCACATTGTAATTGGCTGATAGATCTTTGACTCATCCCAATGGTCAAATCAAAGATGTGCATATTCATGTAGAAATGCTTATTTTCCTAGCTGATTTCATTATTCTTGATTGTGAGGCTGACAAGTATGTACCTATCTTTCTTGTTCGCCTATTCTTAGGTATTGGGAAAACGTTCATCGATGTATCGAAAGGGAAACTTACAATGCGGGTTGAAAATGACCAAGTCACTTTTAGGATGTTCAATGCTGATATGGGAAAGAAGTCTAAAGAATGTCATCATTCGATATTGTTGAACATATTATTAAAAAAGACATACATCATCGTGGTATTCTCATTGTTGAGAATACTACAACGACAACGGTAGAAGAAGATCTCCCAAGTTGTGACCACATAGTTGAGGTGCTCACTACAGAAATTCATCATAAGTGGAAAGTTGAATCTTTGGATCTTGCCAACCGATCAATTCCTCCTTTTAAACCATCTATTGAAAAAGCTCCTACTCTGGAACTCAAGTCATTGCCAGCTAATCTCAAATATGTATTCCTTGGAGAAGCAAAAACACTCTCAGTCATTGTCTCTATAACTCTGGATGCAATACAAGAAGCTAAGTTGATAAATAATCTTAAGCAACACTAGTGTACTATTGCATGGACAATTGCTGATATCAAGGGTATTAGTGCATCTCTATGCATACACAAGATTATGCTGGATGATGAAAACAAACAGTCCATTAAGCCGTAATGAAGATTGAATAAAAAGATGATGGAAGTAGTTAAGAAGGAAATCCTTAAATGGTTGCACTCTAGAATTATCTATGCAATTTTTGATAGTGCATATGTAAGTCTAGTCCACTATATACCTAAGAAAAGTGGCATCACTGTAGTTCGTAATGATGCTAATGAGCTTATTTGAACTCGCATTCCTACGGGTTAGCATATTTACATGGACTACATGCGTCTCAATGGAACCACAAGGAAGGATCATTTTCCTATAACTTTCATTGATCAGATGTTAGATCAACTTGTGGGCAAGGAGTATTATTTCGTCCTAGATGGATATTCTGGATACAGTGAAATTGCTATTGCACCTGATGACCAGGAGAAGACTAATTTAAATGCCCTTTGGGACATTTGCCTTTCATCGCATACCTTTTGGTGTTTGCAATGCACCAGCCATATTTCACGATGGTAATATTTTCAGATATGATTGAAAATTCCTTTGAAATCTTTATGGATGGTTTTTCAGTGTATGAAAATGATTTTGACCATTGCGTCATGAGAATGATTTTGACCATTGCGTCGACAATCTGGAGAAAGTATTGCAATGATGTGAAGACACTAATCTAGTTCTAAAATGGTAAAGATGTCACTTCATGGTCACTGAAGGGATTGTTTTGGGCCACAGAATTTTGAAAGCTGGAATTGAGGTTCGTAGAGACAAAGTGGATGTAATTGAAAAATTACCACCACCAACAAATGTGAAAGGTATTTGCAGTTTTTAGGCCATACTGGTTCTATAAGAGATTCATTCGAGATTTTTTGAAGATCACCAAACCTCTATGCCTATTATTCGAGCAAGGTAGAAAATTCATTTTTGATGATGCATGTCTGGATGCATTCAATAAAATTAAAACATAGCTTGTGAACGCACCGATTGTTGTTGAGACCAACTGGGAGCAACCGTTTAAACTTATGTGCGACGCTAGTGATTTCGTTGTGGGTGCAGTTTTGGAACGACGTAATGATAAGGTATTTCATGCAATCTACTATGCTAGTAAGACTCTAACTGAAGCTCAAATCAATTATACTACTATTGAGAAAGAGTTATTAAAAGTAATTTTGTTTTGATAAGTTTCATCTGATCTTATGGGTGCGAAAATTACAGTTTTTACTAATCATTATGCTTTGGGATACCTTTGCAAAGAAAGATGCGAAACCAAGATTAATCTGTTGGATCTTATGTTGCAAGAGCTTGATATTGAAATTAAAGACCGCAAAAGGTCAGAAAATCAAGTTGCTGGTCAGTTTTCGAGGTTAGAAGCTAACAACAAAGATGGGAATAAGTTGCAAATTATCGATGCATTACCTAACGAAAAGCTTTTCATTGTGAATGCAACACCGTGGTGTGCTGATATAGTGAATTACTTGGTTTGTGGAAAGACTCTTATTGGTGTAACTGGGCAAAAAAGGCTAGATTCCTTAGATTTGCTACGAAATATCATTGGAATAAACCTTATCTATTCAAGGTTTGTAATGACAATATAATTCGATGTTGTGTCCCTGAGAAAGAGATGCAATCTATTCTATAGCATTTTCATAGTGCCCCTTTAGAGAACATTATGTGGAATGAGAACAACTGCAAAAGTCCTACAATCTGGATTTTATTGGCCATCATTGTTCAAATATGCTCACGAATTCGCTCAATATTGTGACAGATGTCAATGCACCAGATCCATATCTAGGAGAAATGAGATGCCACAGGAACCAATAATGAAAATTGAGATATTTTACGTTCGGGGATTGGATTTCTTGGGTCCTTTTTCTAATTGTTTTGAAAATCTATACATTTTGGTTGTTGTTGACTATGTGTCAAAGTGGATAGAAGCCATTGCAGTGCCTAAAGATGATGCAAAAACAGTTCACAAACATATACTCACTCGCTTGGGAACACCAAAAGCATTGGTCAGTGATTAGGGTAAATATTTGCACTACAGCTAGGTGGTCACTGGGTCGAAACGCACATAGTAAATCATAGATTGGCCACAACGTATCATCCTTAGTCAAATGGACAAGCAGGGGTATTTAATCGAGCAATTAAAAATGTCCTGGAAAAAATGGTGAACACCACTAGAAAAGATTGGTCCTCTCGTTTAGATGATGCATTGTGGGCTATACGCATTGTATACAAAACTCATTTGGAAAAGTAGTCGCATCAACTTATTTTTTGAAAATCTTGTCATCTGTCAGTAGAACTTGAACACAAGGCTTTGTGGGCTCTTAAGCAAGTCAACCTTGATAATGAGGTAGCATGAAAGAAGCGATTGCTAGACATTACTGAATTGGAGGAAATTCGACGCAAGCTTATAAAAATGCCACAATTTACAAGGACAAGTGCAAGCGCTGGCATGATAAGTTTATTTTGCATCAACAATTTAAAGTGGGACAATTGGTTTTGCTATTCAATTCTAGACTGAAATTACACCCAGGAAAACTGAGATCATGATGATCTGGATCTTTTGAAGTTGTGGAAGCATTTTCACACGGTGCAGTCACAATCAAAGATTCAAAAGGGGGAATTCCATTCAAAGACAGTGGATAACATCTAAAGCTCTACAAAACCTTTTTATTGTGCCAAGGTCAATCCGTTAGAACTCATCGCATCAGACGGTACAAATCATGCCTTTTTATTTTCCCTTTTCTCGTTTCCTTTATTAAGCATCTCTGAACTTCATTGCTATCTCAATTATTTTTTTGTTTTCTCTGAGTTTTCGAAGCTTTAAAGTTTGCATTTTTCTCTACAAAACCTTTTCCTTTGCATCTTATTTCTTATAATACTTCATGTCCAAGACAAGAGCAGCCCAAAAATTCTCAGTGAAAACCTCTATTTAAGATATTCCAAGCTCAGAATCAAACCCTCAATCAGAGGACCTTGTTGCTCAGGGAGAGAATCCTGAGTATACGACTTTTCAATCAGGGAAAAAGAGAAGTATCCACCCTAAGCAAGGGATTGAAATTTCTAGTGATGAAAAACCTAGAAAATCCATCCACAACACAATCACACTTCACAAATGGAGTAGATTCTGCACTCATCCTGGCAGCTACGACGCTACCTTGGTAAGGGAATTTTATGAAAATCTGTATGAGCCTACTTTAAAACTTGTTTTTGTGAGGTAATATTCTATTCCTCAGAGTGTTGGGTCTATTAAAAAGTTGTACAATACTACTGTGAGTGTGGATGAACATACACTATTTGTGGATGAAATTATTGATGAGAAATTAGATCTTTTAGTTGAAGATTTATGCGTAGCAGATGCATTATTGCCGGGGACCAATGTTGGAAATTTTACCATGATAAGGAAGTTTCTGACTTTACCTGCTAAGAATTGGTTTTAGTTCATCAACTCTAGGTTGTTGCTCTCTACCCATGGCACGATAGTCTCACTTAATAGAATGTGTTTGATACATTCTATCATCAAGGGGGAAATTGATGTGGGGGCAATCATACATAAAGAGATTAAGGGTTTTGCTAAAAAAAAGGTCAGAATGTTGGTTTTCCCTTATCTGATCATGCTGCTCTATGCATTGAAGGAGGTAAAACCCGAGAAAAATGAAGAGAGGACCACCAATAAGGGACCTATCAACAAAGTTACCATAGAAAGGATGGTTCAAACTTTTGAAGTTCCTACACCAAGATTGGGTACTACAATAAGGGAGGAAAAGGGTAAGGCAATAGTGGACGATGCACCAGAAAATATCCTGACGAGTGATGAAGTATGGCAAAAAGTTTTAAAATTAGAGGACAAACTCGATGTAGTGAAGAGTAAACTGAGAGTAATTGTAGTAACTGTGCAAAAATGGATCTAGCATAGAACTTATTCTATGCCTACGTGAAGACATGGCACAAGTCTGCACTTGTTGCAATGAGTCGACTCACTCTAGTTGATCTGCCAGAATTTCCTCTTTTCCATCCCATCATTAGAAGTTATGACTTCTCCTCTAATACTGCAACCAAAGATGTACAAGCCAAGTCACTGAGTTCCCCTAACATTGTCAGTGAAGCTGGTGACCCACCATAAGAGGAGGCATCGAGTAAGATCATCAGGGATTGTTTGTTCAATTTGAACATCCTAGCAGATATTGATACCATACCCACTACTGCTGAGGAAGATGAAGTTATTATTGAAGATATTGCTGATGATGAAGATGATAGTTTTGTTGCTGAGATGACTCCCATTAAAAAAATTGTTGAGAAAGATTTGGTTGCATCCAAGAGTGTGGATGCAACCACAAAAGAGACTGAATTTAAGCCAGTTACATCGAGACTAGCGGAAGTTGTATCGATGGTGGATAAAAAAAGGAAAACCCTCTTGCAATGGTGTTATACAAGGTACCACCACAGTTTATTCTATCTGAGGATGCGACCGATGATGTCGATGAGGTAGAGGAGCTAGAGAAGAAAGATGTAGCTGAACACGATGAAGAAGAGACTCCCTTGCCCAAGAAGGAAAAAAAGAAAGCACTCCAAGTCTAAGGAGAAGAGCAAGAATAAGAGAAAGAAAGAGAAGAGGAGCAAGAAGAAGAAGAGACGATCAACCTCCTTCTCCCATGAGCCCGAGAATTGAGTTATTCAATTTTTAGTTTTTTTAGGCATACATTCTATATAAATTAACTTCATTATTATATTGTTGTATTGTAATTACACTTGCATTGACATTGTAAAAGCATGTAGTTCTAATAGCATTGCATTCATCATTGTAACTACATTCTGTTATTGCATTTGGTCATTACATTTTGTCATTGTATTCTATCATTCCATTTTGTTTTCTTTTGCATTGGGGACAATGAAACCTTTACGTTTGGGGGTATACGACTAGGAGTTGAAATGCACCCCCATTTCAAAAATTTCAAGATTTTTTTTCTAAGCAAATGCAAGGTCCCTTTTGTTTTGAAAAATCTTTTGCTTGCATTCTATGTGTAAATCTTGGATTGTTCTAATCATTGATAAGTTTATTGTATTTACATGATGGATAATTGCATTTCTTAACTCTGCATTAATTTATATTTTGGTTTGATTAGAGAATATCTTGCATCATTCCTTTGATTTTTGATGACTTTCTCATGTTTCGACATGTGTTATATGTATATATATTTTTATATCCTATTAAGTATAAATAAAAGGCATTCCAATGTGAGTGCAAGAAAATAAATAAAATAGCTTTAAGGGGGAACACTCCTCTACATGCGTTAGAAAAATGAACCTGGCCAAAAGCTAGTCTAGGGTGCATTCATTGCTTGATATCCCTTGCTACATAAAAAATAGAAAATATGAAAAATATGATATATATATATATATATATATATATGCTATTTATATTTTATTATGTGTGGTGCTAAATAAACGTTGATATGAGGAATGAAACAGAGATGTTAGAGATGATGTTAGGTATACTTGAATTGCTTGCTTATCTATTGATGTGGATTTGGTGATGAAATTTTCTCTCTTGTCGATGCATATGATTTATTGATAAATTGGCATGATTCAAGTATCTAGAATGCCTATGATCTGTTGTTGGACCTTATTGATTTAATCTTTACTTGAGGACAAGTAAAAGCTCAAGTTTGAGGGTGTGATAGCTCTTTAAAGAGCATGTATTTTCCTTTGATTTATAGGTCTAATTTCCCCCACATTAGTGTCCATTGCTTCTATTTCTATTTTTTCATGTCTATTTTTGCCTTTTTTCTAATTTAGTTTCAGTGGCTCGTGATTTGTATATTTCTGCCTATTTTTACCTCATTATCGTTGCATTACTAATGTCTTTACAGAGGAAGTTTTCACGACTGCAGCCAATTTGACACTACATATGCCAGCCATCTAGTCTATTTAAGGATAAGGATGACTCTGCCGGCTATCTAGTTTGTTAAAACAAATTCTATACAGCTCTGGGCACGCAATTAACTTTCATGACAAGTGTCCTTCCTTGGGTGGCCAATAAAATGACTATTTTGGAGGAGAGAAAGGGTTAGGCTTTTCCCATTTTTTCATATCATCTTCAACCTCCGAGCTTTCTCCCTCTTTCCATGGTGTCTTAGGCTTGTTTCTGGAGATCCGAGGTGAAGTGAGACAGATTTATCCAAGGAAAAGAGAAATCAAGTGCTGAATCGAGGAAATACATTGTTATCTTATTAAACTCTACTATATTTTGATGTTTATGGATATTTATTTTGTATTTTATGCTCAAATTGACGATGGTTTAATTTTTTAGAGCTTTATGAACTTGTTGAAACTATTTCATCATTTTAATATATATTTGTGTTAGCTTTTTATTGAGCTTTAATTGTTGGATCAGATTTACGTTTTGCATGAGAGTGTTAAACTAGCCACTGACATCAATGGATGCAGTGAGAAGTCAGACTAACGAGTTTTACAACGAAAGTTGATTCGATGCAACGAAAGTTGATCAACTCGCTCGAAGGGCTATAGTCTCGACTTATAACAAAAGTTGAAGGCGATCTATATTCCTGAGATAATGATTGAAGGTTAAATGGAAGCTAATACTCAAGTCGACTACGTCATCGCTGATTGAACCATCATTTTCCCTCAAAGTGTACTTGAAATTTCTACCAAGCTGAACCAAGGAGATCCAAGCTTTATTCTCATATTTCTCTATCTTTTATTACACTCTATTATTGCTACCATAATTAATCATTTATTCACCTTTTTATCCTGTTATTGCAACAACATTGCACCCACAATTACCGCTCTTAAAGTATTGTATTGTAGTTACATAAGTATAAGCTTAATGTACCATCCTCGTGGGATCAATATTCAAACATGATTTCCCTATTTCTATTATTGCATTGATAGTGTAACTTGCACTAATAGTGTGACGTTTTCACATCGATCGGGTCTCCAAACATGTGTATTCATTGTCTACCTATTTTTCAGATACTAACACGCAAAAAATCACATTTATGATGCTCGTGAAGCAATAAGAGTTTGAGATGTACTAACGCTAAGACAAAGCGATAAATCCCCATCCAAACTCCTCTAAACATCTCTATAATTCTAATATTCAAGCCCACCAATTGCTCGGATATAACAAATACGACTACTAAGCCATTTCACACTATCAAACTACTTTAGAGGATGAAACACGTAAAAATAGCTTAATGGGTTTGAATTTGGTAAAACAGACTATGCCAACAGACTCAAAATATTGAAAAATCCCCGGTAGGGTATCCCAAAAAAGTTAATGGCTCGATCAACGCGATCAGTGGCTCGGTCAACAGCTCAGATAACGCTGTCAGCAACTTAGTCAGCAGCTCGATCAAAGTGGCTTGGCTCAAAGTTAATGCAGATCGACTCGATGGCGTAACTTTATGCCAACTCAGCTTAGATGGCTTCAACTACTCAAGACTATGCCCACGCTCGGTCGGTAGCATGTACCGTGCATTTGATAGCCTCTGGTGGCCGGATGGCGACGAGAAGCTCTAGATTCGCTCCAAAACAGTTAGCGAGTTTAACGGTTGCATAAAAACATGACAATGAGCGATGGTTCCTTTCAAACAAGACTTGTCATTTTTTTCTTATTCTTACCCCAGAAAGTGGCGGCAACGATAGCAACAGGGCGACCCCCAGTGGCTATGTCTCAGTGAGGGGAACTCAATGATGCCAGCGTGAGCTTCTACAGTGGCTGAAACACCCTTGAATAGAAGCAAAACCTCTTCCTCTCTCTTTAAAACACTTTTTACCATTCTCACCCACTTTTTTCCTTTTTCTATATCCTTATAATTTTCTCTTCCACTTTTCCAACCACCCACACATTTTTAAAATTCAAACATCATTATATCTCAATAAAATATTAAACACATGTCATTCCTTTTTATTTCCACTTTGGACTAAACTTTAAGTCCTTATTCAAATTAGCCCAACATTTAATGGGCTCCCAAATTTGATTCTCCCAAATTAAATCTTAACTCTTAGAAGATTGGAATCAGAATCCAAGGCCCTAAATATTAACCTGAAATCTGGTCATTACAACTTTCCCCTTAAAGAAAATTCCATCCTCAAAATTTGTACCCATAAACCAAGGAAGATGCTAGAACCTTATAACTCTTCAGCGTCCTCAAATATGTCCCGCTGCGCTACTTTGGTATCTCACAACACTTATCAACCATGATCCTTGTCTTCTAACGGAACAAACACAATTCAACTGACCATTTCTTTTAAAGAGATCCATCATTACTTGGTGCATAACCTACGCTATGGAACAATCCAACAGTACCTTGAAAAAAATATTACACAAAAAATTCATTCAAAGAAACTTAACTTATGTCGTAGAACCCAAAAGGTTACTACTCAACAAAACCTTTCCACAACTCCACACAATCTAAAAGAATAGGAGGTTACATAGCTGTCGTAACCAAAACGAAACAATCCTTCTTGTGGTGACTCCCTGAAAGAGACACTAACTCTGGTGACATACCTTATCAAAATCATTTTTTGCCTGGTGCATGACTTCAGAAAATGAATGGCATCTCAACTCGCCTCAAGCACTTGCCTTAAACTCGGCATGATAGCTCATATCGGCAACTAAAGCAGCTCCCAAAAACTCGGTTCATGTAAGAGTCTTGCACTCTAAACTATAATGTGCTCGGAAAACACGTTATCTATACCCTCACTTGGATCTATCATCGCAAGAAATCCCACCAAAGAATAAGGTTCCATCACAAACCTCGAGTCTCATGTTAAAAGTAAGAATGTACACACCGTAGTGTCGTACAACCCAACCCGCAAACAACCCAAGCAAACTTTCTATCTGGATCTCACCTTTACCGAAAATATCAAATGCTATCCACCAAGGTCTATATCATTACTCAACCTAACCCCAACGAAACTGTGCACTGACAAATCCTTTACAAGGTCCACAATCAGCTATTTAACTTTCCACAAAAGAACATCGAAGCATCACAACAACTCTGAAGAACTTAATTTTAGACTCCCAATTGATGGCAAGTCAAACACTTATCACCATCTCAAAAACACAACTCCACATTGTCTCATATATCACACTGCGAAAGATTGGTACAAACTGTCACTCTCAAAATTCACCATACTTTGACCACTGTACCTTATAGGAAGGATCGCTTGCCTTGACATGTCTTTCTCTAAAACACCTACAACAAGATATCAAAGTCAATCAAAAACCATCAAACGTAAATCCAATCATAACACTATGTCCTCTTAACTAGAATCAGGTGCTACTTCTTACGGCTTCCAAAGTAAATCAATCCTTAACTCAGAGCTTAACTAATAAAACACGCAAGTACCTATACCACATAGAGCTAGTATCAGCACTCCCTTACATGACCATCACTTGCGATCCTTGATTGCCCCACATGGGTAGCATGATAATCTAACCTGAACTAAACCCATACCACATGTGAGTCGAAGGAATTTGGGTACAATCCACATGGGTAGGCACACCATTCCCTCTTCTTGCACAAAAATACAGTATTGACAAAACAACAAAACATCCTCAAAGATCTCAAAACCTTACTCGACTTTAATCAAGTCAGTGTCATTGCCACAACAAAACGGTCTCACACAGTTCAGATTTCCATCAATGTTCCTCAGCTCATTCCAAGGAAACTGTGATACAACAAAAGCATTTATGAAGTCTCAAACCCTTGTTTCCTTAACTGATTACATAGTCTAAACAACCACTACAAAAATCACGGTAAGAGGGAAATGATTCAAAATTCTCATTACCAAAGGGTGATGATACTTCCAAAGTATCAACAAGACTCTTTTTAAGCGGACAAAGGGTCCTCCAACCAACGCGCGTCCACTGATCAATTTTGAGAGCAGATTATCTATACCCACAACACAACGTTATCCACACATAATGATAAAGATTCCTTACTACAAACTCTCCTAATGTATCATCAGGCTTTGAAATGTCTACAACACGTAACGAAAACACCACTCAGGTGGCGAAAAGAGGACACATCCTAGACTCCGACATCATTCAACTAACTCATATCTCAACAATCTGGGGTGGCCCTGCCCTCAGAATCGATCCCATGAGCAGCACAGCATATACCTTCTCGGCCACGATCATAACCATCTTAGCATCACAACACTGGACGCACCATCAGGATTCTAGTCTTAAGGAGTACCAACTTGATTTAAGGGCTTGTATTCACTAGACACCTTACTCAAACACCTATACCAACATTGGGTTTCCTAGAACCGGCTAAACCTAAGCTTTGATACCACTGTTGTAACACCATCAAATCGTATGTCACATTTGGGCCTCAAATCCAACCCAAAACCATAAAATTTCTTAAACTAGATTTAGCCCAAACAAGGCAATTCCAAAACATTTAGATCCAAAAGTTGAAGACATAGATAAATAATATAAATCGTTAAAAATAGCTTCACTTTAATTTAGAACATTTAAACATTTAACTTGATTAATACAATTTCAGAAGTAAGAATTACATACTCGACCACGTAAGGTCCTATGAATACATAGCCCACTAAATGCAAGTATCGTACTTTGAAAACCTCCATATGCTAGAATCTCGTACTGATAGTGCTCCTCAAACCCATGATCTAACGATCAAACTACGCACAGAAACAATGATTCTGAGCGTTGAGCTTACAAAGCTCAGTGGTACACATCTACTCTACTATACTTCATGTTATTTATAAACATAAACAAGCAAGCTAGTACGGGCAATAAGGAGAGATAAATAAACATGTGGCACTACCACTAGTCGCCTAAACACGTGCTCTCAACATAGTAAAACATCATACATAGCCCATAAGGCCCAACCATACTCGGGATCACACTAGATTATTCAAGCAATAGCACACAAAGTCGTAACCACAAACCAAAAGTAAGGCCCAGTTACCACACAGCTTCAGGAAGGTGCACTCTTGGGTGAGTCCCAGTACCACACAGCTTCAAGAATGTACACCCTTGCCTGAAATCTCGCATTGAGCATTTTTTAATTAGACCTGGTGCCACACAGCTTCAGGAACGTACATTCGACGTCTCTAACCATAGTGTTGCAACACTTTCTCATTGGGTATCCAGATCCCATCAATCAAAGATAACACAACCGATAAAGTGTCCAAATAGCATACAGCATGGACACGATTACCACATAGCACACATCACTTACATGATTACCAAACTCTATGGTTTTTATCAATTATCAAGCCACCCATTTTGGTTTACCAACTAGTTAATATATTATGAAAGTTTACATTAATCATGCTCATTTATTATCTTTATTGACCCATATTTTCTCATTATCATCCCACGTAAATTTCCATCTTTTTAGCATTATAAATTATTCTGTTCAGTGGGTCTTGGTACTATTACACGAGTATCAATGCAGTACTCTGGTACCAGTACTCATACGCGTATCGATACATATATTACTTACTAGAAATCCTAGACTTCCTCATGTACCAATACTGGGTCGACTCGTACTGATACTGACTCTAATTGCGTACCAGTAGCCAAAGCTCATACGTATACCCTATTCACGAGTTCGTACCATTTTCTCAAATTACGATATTACCACGCTTTATTTGATCCCTAAAGCTTATGAAAGTCATTGTAGTCTGTTTAATAACGCATTCACCCAATTAATATTGATTGTCGATTCCATTATCAATTAATCAAGTATTTATCTCTTAAGCATAACTTCCATCGAATCACGTCAATCTATTCGAACAAGCATACAAAGCATCACAATTTATCAACCAATCAATCAATCATCAAATAATTATACGAGCATCTCAAACGACCCTAATAGTCTCTAAAACCTCCATGAGTCTCATCATATTCGCAACATCATCATGCATCTCCTAGATATCAAGTCTTATACTATCGGCCTCCAAACATACGTATTCTTCGTCTACCTATTTTTGCAGATACTAACACGCAAAGCAATCACATTTATGATGCTCATGAAGCAATAGGAGTTTGAGGTGTACTAACCTTAAGACAAAGCGATAAATCCCTATCCAAGTTCCTCCAATCATCTCTATAATTCCAATATTCGAGTCCACCAATTCCTCACATAAAACAAATACGACTAAATAAGCCATTTCACACTATCGGACTACTTTAGGGGATAAAATGCCTAAAAACAGTTTATTGGGTTTGAATTTGGTGAAACAAATTACGCCAACAAACTCAGAACATTGAGAAACCCCCGGGTAGGGTCCCCCCAAAAAACTCAACGGCTCAATCAACGAGGTTAATGGCGCGGTCAACACAGTTAGTGGCTCAGTCAACGCGGTCAGGGGCTCAGTTAATGCGACTCAGCGGCTCTTCTCTAAGCCAGCTCGGCTTAAATGGCCTCAACCACCCAAGACGATGCCCACGCGCATCCGGCGGCGCGTGCAGTACGTGCGGCGACCATCGGTGGTCAGATGGCGACGGAAAGCTCCAAATCCGTTCCAAAATGGCTAGGGAGTTCAACGGTGGCTTCAAAACGTGACGGTGACCAATGGTTCCTTGCAAACAAGCCTCGTCGTTTCTTTCTTCTTCTTACCCCATCGAGTGGCGGCAGCAACGACGACAGGGCAACCACCGGCGGCAGCGTCTCGGCGAGGGGAACTCAATGATGCTGGTAATAACCTTCCACTATGGCCGGAGCACCCTTGAATCGAAGCAAAACCACTTCATCTCTCTCTAAAACACTCTCCACCATTCTCACCCACTTTTTTCCTTTTCTCTCTCCTCGTAATATCCTCCTCCATTTTTCCAGCCACACACATATTTAAAATTCAAACATCACTATCTCTCAATAAAATACTAAACACATCTCATCGCTTTTTATTTCCACTTTGGACTTTAAGTCCCTCTTCAAATTAGCCCAAAAATCCATTTAATGGGCTCCCAAATTTGATTCTCCCAAATTAAATCTTAACTCTTGAAAAATTCGATTCCGAATCCAAGGCCCAAATTACTAACCCGAAACCCGGTCGTTATAGAAACATAACGTTTTTATAAAAAAAAATAGCGATAAAAATAAAAATATATAATAGCTTGGTTACAAACCCGTGTAGTTTGCCCTTGTTAATGTAATTTTACATGTTTCAATCTATTTAGGATGTGCTGCTTTAATCGAAATTTATAAAATCCTTATTGAGGCCTGACCTATACGTGCTAGATCCACTAGGTCAATTGGATTGTCCGGTTAATCGTTCAATCATATTATATTTTTTTCTTTCTAAAAAATAAAAAGATAATTTTATAATTGATCGTTGTTTCCTATTATTTTTTTATAATTATTTGTATGTGATTTATTAGTCAATGATGTCCAGTATGAAAATAACCTTCTCAATTTAATGTATTTCATTTACAATGTTATGATCTAAACATATGGTCCGTTAGACCAACCGGTAGCAAAACCTTCTATTAAGTTTTAAAACACGATTGCTTAACATATTTTTTCGTGTTTAAAATATAATATTATGTATTCATTGTTGACACGATATAGATTGTTTAATAAATATTACAAGTATAAAACTAATATTATAATTAAAAATATGAGATAAAATTGAATTTCAGTTTTATTCATCCCTTTTGAAATTTAATCTTTTTAAACTGAGCCTTCAAGCTTATGAGGTAATTAGATCGTTCGACAGATCTATTTTACAGCAAGTGTCAGCCAATCATTTCTAGGCCTTTATCGATATGGATGCACCTGGGTCAATTAGGGTCAGGTTTTTGATAGATCCAAAAACTAAAAGCTTTCATATGAATTGGTTGACTCGATTCGATCGGACATAAATAAATAAATTCTCATTTACTAAATAAAATATAGAGATAATTGAAATAATATAAAAGATAAAAACATCATAGTTATTATCACTAAATATATAGAGAGATTATACTTTTTACTCTAGGTCGTAGATTTTTTACGCTAAACTCGAACTGAATTTAAAAACAATATGTTTCTATTGGATAGTATCGAGTAGAAACCTGTTGAATCCAAGTAATTTTACCATCCTAACTGATATATACATATAGAGATATGATCCAATTACACAAAATATAAAACTCGAAATTTTACACATTATGTGGATCTTTAGATTGGTTATATAATATATATATATACTATTTACACCACAAATTTAGTTGGAATTGTATATATTGTAATACCCCAATTTTTGGTTAGTGACTATTTTGCAAAGAATTAAAAGTTGGTGGTTTTAGTTCAGTGACTAAAACGTAAAACTTTTAAGTTTTGTGGCTAAAGTGAAAAGTTGATAAAAGTTCAAGGACCATCATGGTAATTTTTCCAATAATTATTTTTATTCTATAAATAAATAGATCACCTTAGGGTGTGGATCGAAAATAAAAATTATAGTTTGATCTGATGTTTCTATTATTGGGAAATTACGGTTATAGTTTAAATGGAATTTAGATGATTAGTTGAGCTCAGAATGTTATGGAAATTTGAAGGCAGTCTTGGGAAGACCCGATAAACATGATATTGAAGTTTTGAATCATTTTTAATTTATTTAGATTCGATTCTATTCAGTATTTTATATAGGTGGTAAAATGGCAAATTTGTGGAAAAGTTGAATAGTGAGGGGTATTTTGGTCTTTTCACTTAAAGGCGACATGAATGGAATTTGGAATATTGTTTCATGGAAAGTGAATAGTGGCTGATTGGAATTGAACTAGAAGGGGAAACTAGAAATTAATGATTTAGTTGGAGGCTAAATTGGTAATTTGGCATTATTTGAATTTTATATTCAAATACACTTTACAAGTGTATTAATAAGGATAAAAGATGATAAAAAATCATCCCATTTTCACCCATGTTGCCGTGAGCTTGGGAGGAGAAAAGAATAAGGTTTGTTTCTCCAAATTTTGATTATTTTGATCATTTCTAGTTAGATTTTGATTTTGCTTAAGTTAGATAAAATGATCTTCTCTTCATTCTCTACATGTTGATAGCAATTTTACATAGGGTTATGAAGAATTGTTTATAATCTTGAAGAGAGAGAAAATAGGGTTTGAAGATTAAAGAAAGGATTTAAGCTTGATTATGTTAGAATTCATGTTATAGAGGTGTAGTTTTGCTTGAAACAAGTTAATTTCAAGTTGGAAGTTATAAAACCTAATCTTGAATTTAGGGTTTTGTTAGGGATTTGGAAATTAATAATGAAATTGAAGTATTTGTGATTCAAAAAGCTTAATTTTGATGCTAGATTGAAAATTTCATATTTGGAAGAATTTAGTGACCAATTCGAAGATGATGGAAAATAAGAGGAATATTCTTGAATTTTAGTTTTGATGGGGAAAATGATGAATTTGTAATGAGAAATTTATTTGATGATGGAAATGAGTAGAAAATGATGCTTTGGGCTTGAATTGACAATTTAGGACCAAATTGTAAATTTTGAAATGTTAAGGATCTTTTGGCAATTCAAAGAAATTAGGGACCTATTCGGCTATTTGAAGAAATAAGGGTATGGTTTTGGAAATTTTGTTTTGAAGGGAGACTGATCTGTAGATTGTTGAAATTATGATCAATGGTCAGTAAGGACCCATAGTGAGATACATGGCAAACATTAGTATTTTATTTGGCAATGTTGGAATCGAATCAAGTAAGTGTATAGTAATAACTATATTCGATTGATTTCTACAGTTGCAAGAAATACTGGGGAAGGTACAAGTATTCAAGGAAATGAAAAGATTAATGAGTAAGCTTAGTGAGGCAAGAAAATAAATGGCCCAGGTGAGTGCATTCATATGTTTCAAAATAAGTTTTGTTTAACTTTAAGAATCCTCTTTACTTGATTTTATTGAAATGATAACATGGTTTTTGTATAAGTTATATGATATTTTACAGGCAAAGAAAAAGGTTAGTACATAATAGGGTATGAGCTGCTCTATTATGTTTTGTTATAGCAAATTGTTATTGAATAATAGTGTTATACGAATTGTTTATACATGATGATTTACAAGTATATGATATGGTTTTATTGCCCAAGTAATGATAGAGAGTTACAACATAGTGGTATGCCATTTGAGGTCCAGTAGTCAAGGACTACGTGTAGCTACACACCGATCTTCGGATCCTATATGTTTATCAGCACTTATGTGCCTACATGATGCCGACACTTATGTGTCTATATGTTTATCTTCACCTTGGTGACCAATACTCAAGGAGTACAGACCTTGCATACTTTAGTTTCTCATTATACAATTCTTGGGCTAATTACAAAGCTAAAGTATCTAAAAATCAACATTTTCTTATATAAGATGGTTTTGAACAAAAAAGATGATTTAATACAATTTTGTTTAACCATGTTTTCATTTATTTTATTACTCGATTTTATGATTACTTATAATGCCTCACTAAGTTATACTTAGCGTGTGATAGTTTCACGCATAGGAAAAGAGAAGCGTTGGGAGTAAGGAGCATAGCGAACATCATCTATCGAAAACAAGTACATCAGTATCAGTAATATAATTTTCATGTAGATTGATATTTACTAGTCAACATGTATAGTAAAATGTGAAGCCTGCTCTGATATGAATCGTATTTTATTCATAATCTAAATGATTTTAAATTAGGTAGTTTTATTATTTATATGCTAAAAGATCAAATTGTTAAGTTGTTGTCTGAGTCTAGATTCAAAATTTGAATGTGAAATTATTAAGTTTAAATTTTACTTGAAGATAAGATTTTCTTAATTTTAAAGAATTATTTTACAAGTATTATGTGACATTTTTAACTCTTATTCAACAATGAATACGTGTAAAAGAGACATTAAACTACTACTTAGTTGGTTATGTTTTTAACTAAAACGTGGTTTAGTATTATTAGTATGTGGATTTGAATGATTTTTTACTAGTTAATGAACTTATATTGGAAATAAGTTGAAGTTGTTCAGAAACTCTATTTTAGGCAGTAAGTTTGCAAAATTGCCATAAATTCCACAGATTGAATTAGAAAATGTAATTTATATGTATGAACTAAAAATTGAGTCTAGTTTCTCTTAAAACAAACGGTGATTGATTTCGAGTTCTGTGAAAAAAAGTCATGAATTTTTATTCGATTAAAGGTCAGAATTTCTAGACAGCAGATATGTATTGTAGTGTATGTTTAACGAATTTTCTGCACTTATGTGTCTTGAGTTAAGAACTCTAATTTATATGGATTAGTAGGCTGATGAATCTAGTTTACTAGGAATTTTTCCAAATGAAGTTTTGAAGTTTACAAAAATTTATAAAAAAAATTGTTTAGAGACAGTGCAAGCTGCAAGTATTGTTTCAAATGGTGGAAAATTTTTAATCTTGTTTTGTGACGTCATCTGCTCGTTTTTGGTAACAAATAAGAGAATAGGTTGTTACTTTTATTGGTATCAGAGCTACAGGTTTATTAAACAGAATTGATTTTATTTGAAATGATTATACATGCCACTAGGATATCAATATTACTGATCTGATGTTTATATGATTTGATTGATGTCACTCCTTACTAATATAAAATGAGATAAGTTATAATTAATATTTGAGTTAAGAAGATTGAGATGAATTAGTAAATGGGAAGCTCTGGAAAGAACCATAATGGTGATAATAAGATTAATCATCACCTTTTGGATTAATCAGAACAAGAAAGAACATTAGCACAATAAGGAGTGCATGTACAGGATTTTGGAAATCCTGAATCTCATAGTGAAGGTGGTCCGATGGATGCTAACTTATGATTTAATGATGTTAAAATTATAAGGGAAGAGCTAAATTGTTCCGATGTGGAAAAGTTATAAGGAATTGTATCCCTATTAAGAGAGCATGTTCAAATACAGTGGATAAGTATCAGAAGAATATACTTGCAATTGAAGTGACATGGGTATTCTTCCCATAAGCTTTCAAGGCGAAATTTATTGATGATCAATATAGGAGTAGAATTTATAGCAAATTTGATAAGTTGTCAAGATTACCTCCAGATCGAGAAGTGGAATTTAAGATAGAGGTGTTACCGAGTATTGCACCCATATCGATGGCCCCGTATAGAATGGTGCCAGCTGAGCTTCGAGAGTTAAAGGTGCAATTGCAAGAATTATTGGATCGGGGTTTTATAAGGCCAAGTGTGTCACCTTGGGGTGCACCAGTGTTATTTATGAAAAAGAAAGATGGATCTATACGACTATGCATAAATTATCGTCAGTTAAACAAGGTGACCATGAAGAATAAGTATCATCTTCCAAGGATTGATGATCTTTTTGATCAATTAAAGGGTGCATCTGTGTTTTCCAAAATTGATCTTCGATTTGGATATCATCAGTTGAAGATTAAGGAAGAAGACATTCTAAAGGCTGCTTTTCAAACTCGATATGGGCATTATGAGTTTACAGTGATGCCGTTCAGATTAACTAATGCTCCTGTAGCATTCATGGATCTAATGAATAGAATATTTCAGCCATATTTGGATCAATTTGTAGTGGTATTTATTGATGATATTTTAATTTATTCAAAGACAAAAAAAGGAACACGATGCTCATCTTCATGTTGTTCTTCATATCCTCCAAGAAAAGAAACTATTTACTAAGTTATCAAAATGTGAGTTTTGGTTATCGGAAGTTACTTTTCTCGGTCATGTAGTTTTACCAGAGGGAATAAGAGTAGATCCCAAGAAAATACAAACCATAGTGGAATGGAAAGATCTGAAGAATATTTCAGAGGTTTGAAGTTTCTTGGGACTGGCTGGTTATTATCAAACATTTGTAAATAATTTCTCAATGATTGGCTCTCCTCTAACCAAGCTTTTAAGAAAGGATGTGCCATTCGTTTAGGCGGATAAGTGTTATGAAAGCTTTGAAACATTAAAGAGGATTTTAACTGAAACTTCTATGTTGGTGCAACCAAAATCGGGTAAGGATTTTGTAGTATATAGTGATGTTTCTCATAAATGGTTTGGGATGTGTGCTTATGCAAGAAGAAAAGGCAATGGTTTATGCTTCCAAGTAGCTTAAGATGCATGAAAGGAATTGTCCCACTCATGATTTTTAGAGTTGGCAGCAGTTGTTTTTGCTTTAAAGATACGACGTCATTATCTATATGGAGGACAATGCTATATCTATACGGATCATAAAAGTTTAAAGTATCTGCTAACTCAAAAGGAGTTAAATTTGAGGCAGAAAGGGTGGATCGAGCTTCTAAAGGATTATGATGTGGTTATTGACTACCATCCAGGAAAAGCGAAAGTGGTAGATGATGCCCTCAGTAGAAAGTCCTTTGCTGCCTTGGGAGCTATAAATGCGAGATTAGCTGTGAAAGAAAATGGTTCTTTGATGGCTGAATTAAGCTTAAGGCCTGCTTTAATAGATCGGATAAAAGGGCTTCAGAAAAGAGATATAGAATGTTTGTCAAGATTCAAAACAAGTTGAAAATGGTGAGACCAAAGATTTTGAAGTTAAGTCTGATGGATGCTTGTATTACCGAGGAAGAATTGTTATTCCTGAAGATGAAGGGTTAAAGAAAGAACTTCTCTTTGAAGCACATTATAGTCCCTTAACCATGTATCTGGGTGGAAACAAGATCTATCAAGATCTGAAGAGTCGATATTGGTGGCCAGGAATGAAAATAGCTATAACTGAGTTTGTTTCAAAGTGCCTGACATGTCAACAAGTAAAAACATAGCATCAATTGCCTTCTGGGTTATTGCAACCAATTTCAATTCCTTAGTGGAATTGGGAACGAGTAACCATGGATTTTGTGACAGGGCTACCCTTGACTCCAAGCAAGAAAGATTCAATTTGGGTAATCAGTGATAGATTGACTAAGTGGGCACATTTCATTGTGATAGGGCTACCCTTAACTCCAAGCAAGAAAGAATCAATTTTGGTAATCGTTGATAGATTGACTAAGTCGGCACATATCATTCATGTCCGAACAGATTTTTCTATGGATAAGTATGCAGAATTATATATTAAGGAAATAGTTCAGCTTCATGAAGTATCAGTTTCGATTGTTTCTAGTAGAGATCCAAGGTTTACTTCCATATTTTGAAAGTCTTTACATAAAGCTCTAGTACTCGACTTAATTTTAGCACGGCTTTTCACCCTCATACAGATGGACAATCAGAGCGAACCATTCAAATTTTGGAGGACATGTTAATAGCTTGTGTGATTGATTTCAAAGAATCATGGGAGAAATATTTGCCGTTAGTAGAATTTTCTTATAATAGCAGCTATCAAGCAAGTATCAAAATGGCACGTTATGAAGCCTTATATAGAAGAAGGTACATGACTCCTTTGAATTGGTAAGAGTTCAAAGATCGGGATGTTTTTGGACCTGATCTAACTAGATAAGCTAAAGACAAGATAAAGATCATACAAGATAATCTCAAGATAGCCGCTGATCGACAGAAAGCTTATGCAGATTTGAAGAGAAAATAAATTGAATTCCAAGTTGGTGATAAGTGTTTCTTAAAGTATCACACTGGAAGAAAATATTGCGTTTTGGGCGAAAAGGAAAGTTGAGTCCAATATTTATTAGACCATATGAGATTATAACAAGATTTGGTTCTATGGCTTACCAACTTGCTTACCTCCGAAAATGGACAAGATTCATAATGTATTTTATGTATCAATACTTAGAAAGTATTGATCAGGTCCTTCTCACATCATTACTCCAGAGAAAATAGAGATTCAACCAGATTTGACATAAGAAGAAGAACTGATTTGAATCTTAGCACGTGGTGTCAAGGAACTCAGGAACAAGACAATTTCCACTTGTTCAAGTTCTTCGGCGAAATCACAAAGTGGAGGAAGCAACATGGGAAAGAGATTAAGATATGGAAAAACAATTTCTTCATCTTTCGAAATCAATTATGTTCTGAAAATTCAAGGATGAATTTTCTTAAGGGGGAGAATTGTAATACCCCAATTTTTGGTTAGTGACTATTTTTCAAAGAATTACAAGTTGGTGGTTTTAGTTTAGTGACTAAAATGTAAAATTTTAAAGTTTTGTGGCTAAAATGAAAAGTTGAGAAAAGTTCAAGGACCATTATGGTAATTTTCCCAATAATTATTTTTATTCTATAAATAAATAAATCACCTAAGGGTGTGGATCAAATATAAAAATTATGGTTTGATATGATATTTCTATTATTGGGAAATTACGGTTATAGTTTAAATGGAATTCGGATGATCAGTTGAGCTCAGAATGTTATGGAAATTTGAAGGCAGACTTGGGAAGACCCGATAAACATGACATTGAAGTTTTGAATCGTTTTTAATTTATTTAGATTTGATTCTATTCAGTATTTTACATAGGTGGTAAAATTGCAAATTTACGGAAAAGTTTAATAGCGAGGGGTATTTTGGTCTTTTCACTTAAAGGGGACATGAATGGAATTTTGAATATTGTTTCATGGAAAGTGAATAGTGGCTGATTGGAATTGAACTAGAAGGGCAAACTAGAAATTAAAGATTTAGTTGGCATTATTTGAATTTTATATTCAAATACACATTACAAGTGTATTAATAAGGATAAATATGATAAAAATCATCCCATTTTCAGCCATGTTGCCGTGAGCTTGGGAGAAGAAAAGAATAAGGTTTGTTTCTCAAAATTTTGATCATTTCTCTACATGTTGATAGCAATTTTACATAGGGTTATGAAGAATTGTTTATATTCTTGAAGAGATAGAAAATAGGTTTTGAAGATTAAAGAAAGAATTTAAGCTTGATTATGTTAGAATTCATGTTACAAAGGTGTAGTTTTGCTTCAATCAAGTTAATTTCATGTTGGAAGTTATAAACCCTAATCTTTAATTTAGGGTTTTGTTAGGGATTTGGAAATTAATAATGAAATTGAAGTATTTGTGATTCAAAAATCTTGATTTTGATGCTAGATTGAAAAATTCATATTTGAAAGAATTTAGTGACCAATTCGAAGATGATGATCAATAAGAGGACTATTCTTGAATTTTAGTTTGATGGGAGAAATGATGAATTTGTGATGAGAAATTTATTTGATGATGGAAATGAGTAGAAAATGATGCTTTGGGCTTGAATTGACAATTTAGGACCAAATTGTAAATTTTGAAAAGTTAAGGATCTTTTCAGCAATTCAAAGAAATTAGGGACCTATTCGGCTATTTGAAGAAATAATGGTATGGTTTTGGAAATTTTGTTTTGAAGGGAGACTGGTCTATAGACTGTTGAAATTATGATCAAATTAGCTTGAATTGAAGAAAAAGGACTATTTTGGCAAGAATAAGAAAGTGAGGGATTAAAATGGAAAGAATTGAAAATTAAGGCATAAATAGTTGTCAAATGTTCAAAATGGTCACTAAGGACCCAAAGTGAGATACATGGCAAACATTAGTATTTTATTTGGCAATGTTAGAATCGAATCAAGTAAGTGTATAGTAATACGTATATTTGATTGATTTCTACAGTTGCAAGAAATACTGGGAAAGGTACAAGTATTCAAGGAAATGAAAAGATTAATGAGTAAGCTTAGTGAGGCAAGAAAATAAATGGCCCAGGTGAGTGCATTCATATGTTTCAAAATATGTTTTGTTTAACTTTAAGAATTCTCTTTACTTGATTTTATTGAAATGATAACATGGTTTTTGTACAAGTTATATGATATTTTATAGGCAAAGAAAAATGTTAGTACAAAATAGGGTATGAATTGCTCTATTATGTTTTGTTATAGCAAATTGTTATTGAATAATGGTGATATATGAATTGTTTAT
This sequence comes from Hibiscus mutabilis, assembly GCA_019671005.1. Taxonomy (NCBI): domain Eukaryota; kingdom Viridiplantae; phylum Streptophyta; class Magnoliopsida; order Malvales; family Malvaceae; genus Hibiscus; species Hibiscus mutabilis. Next base: position 21,532,448 of record CM033746.1, on the reverse strand, counting down.
ACATGATGATTTACAAGTACATGATATGGTTTTATTGCCCAAGTAATGATAGAGAGTTACAATATAGTAGTATGCCATTAGAGGTCTAGTAGTCAAGGACTACGTGTAGCTAGACACCGATCTTCGGATCTTATATGTTTATCAGCACTTAAGTGCCTATATGATGCTGACACTTATGTGTCTATATGTTTATCGTCACCTTGCTGACCAGTACAAAGGAGTACAGACCTTGCATACTTTAGTTTCTCTTTATACAATTCTTGGGCTAATTACAAAGCTAAAGTATCTGAAAATCACCATTTTCTTATATAAGATGGTTTTGAACTAAAAGATAATTTAATACAATTTTGTTTAACCATGTTTTCATTTATTTTATTACTCAATTTTATGATTACTTATAATGCCTCACTAAGTTATACTTAGCGTGTGATTGTTTCACGCATAGGGAAAGAGAATCGTTGGGAGTAAGGAGCATAGCAAACATCATCTATCGAAAACAAGTACATCAATATCAGTAATATAATTTTTCATGTAGTTTGATATTTACTAGTCGGCATGTATAGTAAAATGTGAAGCATGTTCTGATATGAATCGTATTTTATTCATAATCTAAATGATTTTAAATTAGGCAGTTTTATTATTTATATGTTAAAGGATCAAACTGTTAAGTCGTTGTCTGAGCCTAGATTCAAAATTTTAATGTGAAATTATTAAGTTTAAATTTTACTCGAATAACTATTTTTATTGTCAAAGATAAGATTTTCTTAATTTTAAAATTTTTTTTTACAAGTATTATGTGACATTTTTAACTCTTATTCAACAATGTATACGTGTAAAAGAGACATTAAAATACTCCTTAGTAGGTTATGTTTTTAACTAAAACATGGTTTAGTATTATTAGTATGTAGATTTGAATGATTTTGGACTAGTTAATGAACTTATATTGGAAATAAGTTGAAGCTGTTCAGAAACTCTGTTTTAGGCAGTAAGTTTGAAATATAGCCATAAATTCCACAGATTGAATTAGAAAATGTAATTTATATGTATGAACTAAAAATTGAGTCTAGTTTCTTTTAAAACAAATGGTGATTGATTTCGAGTTCTGTGTAAAAAGTTATGAATTTTTATTCGATTAAAGGTCAGAATTTCCAGACAGCAGATATGTATTGTAGTGTATGTTTAACGAATTTTCTGCACTTATGTGTCATGAGTTAAGAACTCTAATTTATATGGATTAATATCCTGATGAATCTAGTTTACTAGGAATTTTTCCAAATGAAGTTTTGAAGCTTACAAAAATTTATAAAAAAATGTTTTTAGAGACAGTGCAAGCTGCCAGTATTGTTTCAAATGTTGAAAATTGTTTAATCTTGTTTTGTGACATCATCTACTCGTGTTTGGTAACAAATACGGGAAGAGGGTGTTACATATATAACCTCACCTTTAACTCTAACCATGTAAAACAAGTTGCTATCTGGCAGTACATAAGATTGAAACTTTATTTTTCGTGATAGAAAGTTTAGACTGATGAGAAGGGCAATATGTTAAGGATATAACGTTTTTACAAAGAATCAACTCTGGTTCATACAAATAGAGACATAAGCATAGTAAGACAAAACAAGATTCTACTAGATTTGTTTGATGAAAACCCGTAATTGTGGACACATAAGTAAAATATATAATAGTATTATAAAATATGAAAAAAATTAAGTGACAAATTATGTTAGACGTGTCGTAGGTATTACAGTGTTATAAAAATAAAAGTGTAGATACTATAAGTTGTATTTATTATTTGACAAGGGACATAGTTATAAATACTTAATAGTTGATCTAATAATCAACAATATAAAGAGGTTGTGGTCCTTAAGAAATAGGTTAACTTGCATTTCTCTCCTTCCCCGTCAGAGAATTTTACGTCAAGAAAAAACCTATCTTCTTTGGAGATGAGTATCAAAGATTCGAGATTTCAACATCATGATTCAAGATTTTTAATTTATTGATTAATTCATATACGCTTCCGCATCTAGTATTCAGCATGATAGATCATGAGTTGGATTTCATATTAAGTTATCATTTGGTTTTAACAAGTGACATTAGCACCACGAATTATTAAATCATTAAGAATCAATTGATATATTTTTTTGAATTGATTCGTTCTAAAATCTTTTCAAGGATTTCAGTTTTGATATGACGTTTGGATTATGTTTTTTATGAATTGTGTTTTACGGTTTTACTATAATTACATATGATTAAATTATTAATCGATTAAAACTTTTGATGTGTTTGTGTTGGTTTCCAAAACTTTAGTTTTCGATTATTTCTTAAGGCTTCGTGCATAGGTAGGAATTTTTTTAACAAAGAAACCATTACTTTTCGAAAACATTAGTATGCCATACTCTTTCTTCTAATTTCTACCATAACTACGAAAAATTATTAGATGGGTCTGACTCACCACGTCATCTATGGTCTCATTCAATAATAATTTTTCATCTCATTTTTTCCAAGGTGAATCTTCATCTCTTTCCTACATGTCATTAAATGAATGAATCTCATTGGATGGGACCATGGATGACGTGGTGAGCCGAGACCATGTAATAATTTCTCCATAACTACATATTATATTTTAATTTCCCATAATTTATGACATTGATTATACATACTAAAGCTTATTTAGTTGTTAAGGTTAAATTGAGATAAAACTGCTCCGGATTCACATCTTTATTTGTGGCTTACAAGATCGAATATATATATATACATGAGTTAGGATCCACTTACATTGTGTAAAGCTCAATTACTTTTAAACCTTTTTTTGGACCGTTGGATGATGGTAATAAATGGCTAAGATTATTTCCTTTTTTTCAAGTGATAATCTTCACATTTTTTCTACCGTTAATCTCATCCATCCATTTACCTTCATCCAACGATACAAAAAATGTGTAAAACTTTCAAGTTTTACATAGTGTAAGATGATCTTCTCTCTCTCTCTCCCCTTTACATATATATTTATGAGATATGATCCACTTACACATAATGTAAAACTCATAATTTTACACGTTTTGTGGATCATTGGATGGGTGAAATGGATGACTGTGATTAACTCCTTACTTTTTTCCAAGTGATAATCTTCACACAACCCACTGTTAATCTAAGTCATTCATTTCACTCATCCAACGATCCAAAAATTGTAAAAGTTAAAAACTCTTACACTGTATAACTAAATCCTATCCTTAATCCTTATATATATATATATTTGTTTTTTACACTAGAAAACATATGTCATATGTTATTATGGATCAATTTTTTTAGGGTTTTATGTTTAAGATTATTATACATATGTTTTAGTGCAAACAGAATTTCCCGTATTACACTTTAGTGCAATTCATATAAAAGATTGTTAGGGTATTATGATTATAATAAAGTTTCTTGTGATCATTATTGAATTTATTATAACAATACTTTAATTTTGACTTCTGGTTAAATATTGATTTTTTTAATTTAATTTTTCATTATTTATAAAAGTAAGGATCAAATGCATTTAGTTTGATGTTTTATAAATCTTGATTTTAAATTTGTAGTAAACATTTGGTACATGAATGTTTAAAGAATTTTTGAGAAACAATTAAAGATTTAAGTTTTTTGATTTCCAAAAGCTCCATTTAGAAAATTTTATTTTGGGTTATTTTGAAAATTTAAGTGTTTTCAGAAATCTCAGTTTTGACTGTTATAAAATTTTAAATTTCAATATCGATATATTTATATTATAAATTTTGAGATAAATTATTTAAAGCATTAAGTCACCAAAGTGACATCTATTGTGGAAAGTATATTATTTTAAAATGTATAAGGTTTTGTACATGTAATTCAGCTTATGTTGGCATTAATCGGTCGAAAGGAAGATTAATAGTTGGCATTGTTACATGTGAAACTATAATAATAAATGTGTGATAATTATTTGGTTTTATATGTGAACAATAAATCGGCCCAAAGGAAGATTTCTGCTTGACATGTTCTTCCTGTCAAATTTTAATTATTGCACCAAGATATCACTTACAAGTCAATATATTGTCCAAAGATGAAATATTAATGGAGTGCTTGTATAGAGTGTGAAACTCGTGGATTGTGCTTGGTAAGCACAAGCCTTAACTGGTTGAGCTAAAGCAATTTGTGGGATTGAGTAACCTTAGTTTAATTCGGAGCTTTATTAGGTGTTTATACCAACAATAAATGAGTCAACCAACCTCATTCCTTAGGATTTCCCACCAATTATGAGAAAGAAAGCATCTGGAGAATTCCAAAAGGTTACTCTGACCCATCGCCTCTTCCTTTTTTTGTTCGAGCTTCGGTGAGCCCTTCGTCGGTGTCCGTGGTGTGCACTGCCACTATCAGTGTGACCGTCTCACCATCGCGGTCAAAACCATGGCCACTGATCCTTTTTCTTGTCTGTCGCTCGTGAGAAAATAATACAAAATCGTTCGGCTTCACTAACCTCGATTTGGACCACCGTCAGCTATTGATCGACACCGCCGTTGTTCCTGCATTTGTTGTCGCGCCCTGAATGAGTCCTAGCCTACACACGCCGTGAATCCTTATTGTCTACCGTGGAGAGTGATGAGAAGCTTTACTGTTGAGAGGTTTGTTTTTCTAGTGAGGTTTAGAACAGTTTTCAGCCGTTAGGGCCGCGCGTGGCTTTCGTATGCCATCAAGGGGAGATATTTTGCCACCGTGATGACACCCTTCATCTGAACTGATCTGGATCGGTGAAGAATTGGTCTAACATGTGAACTGAACTGGTTTAGCCTTGAACCGATCATACCAGATAAAGCCTGATGAATGGTTTTAGGCTGGCCTACTTAAGGCCCAATGACATTTAGCCCAAACATGGATAACCTGACCCAACCCATCTAACCTGATCCAAACCTATTTGACTCAAGCTCAAATAGTCTAACCCAACATGTTAACCGAGTCAACTCGTCTGAGCTAACTCATTGATAGAGTCAACCAACTGAGTCAACTCAATCAAGTCAACCTAGTTGACCGTTAACTATTGACATGTTGACCGTTAACTTTTGATTGTTTACATGTTGACTTTGACCAAAAGTCTACTTTTTCTAAAACCCGTATTTTGGGTTTTTCGACGTCCTAAGTCCATTTTTGAAGTTTGTTTCATGAATTCTACCCCAAAATCCTTTGAATCTAGCCATAAACTAGAGCATGCATATGTGATGTATTAATTAGTTTAAGAGTAATATATTTGAGTTAAGGTCTGATTATGAAGTATCTTTAATTAAAGGTATTCGTATTGTAACCAATATTTTTTAGGGACGTCGAGTTCGAGTTTGAAAGTGATCAAAGGGAGTTTCAAGGGTTGACTAATATAGATCAGAGTTGAGGTAATACTTTATTACCTACGATATGTTTTATGGAACTCCCTAGTAATTGGTTAATGCATGAATGAATATGATTGGTATAAGATAATAGTTGACTATTTTTAAAGTTAACTGCTTTTGATAAAAGGATAATAAACTAGTTAAGACCTGAATGACTCGAATATAAAATTGATGACTGAGCAAAAATCCAAGTGCACTGAATAATCAATAAGGAAATTGAACTTGAAACCTTCAATTCGAATTATTCTTGTAATAAGACTTAATTTCTGAGATACTTGGATGTGAATGACAAAAATTCCCATAAGATTTAAAAAGGACCTGGATACCTCTGATAGTAGAAATGATTTGGAAAATCAAGTTTGACCTGATAAAACTCTTAATTCAGCTTGTTAAATTCCTGGTCTATTAGAAAAATTTTGGTATCAAGTTTTCAACCCTTGAGATAGCGAAATGCCTAGATTTTCCTAATTTTTTAATAAACATCTGGAAAAAAATTTACTAGAAATATTCTAAATTATTGAATCGACCAAAATGATAGACATGCCCTCGAGATCTGAAATAACTTAAAATACTCTTATGACATGGAATAAGTGAAAGCCTTTAAATTCTAAAAATATTGATAAAACTTAAAAGATTGTGATGCTCCTAGGGATACAAAGCATGACTCATATATGTCAATTACTCCTGGTAATGCTACAATACAGGAAGAATACCACTCGAATACATGTTTGACTGCTCGGGGTAAGTCCAGTGATGTCTTTTGAAAGTGACTCGTTCATCTATACAACGTAGTCAGTATTGGGAAATGTATACGTGTGAGGTGCATATGTCCAAATACTTGGTAAGTACGCAATGTTGGGATCTATTAGTTCAAATAGATTTAGAAACCTGATAAACCATAGAAATATTTAATTCTGTAAATCACCATTTTATACTTATTGGGTTCAATTATGAAACTATCTTTGATAGTCAAATTACCAAAATGCCCTTGTTAGACAAAATGATTGGAATATTCCTATTATATTTGATATTCTGAATGATCCTGATGTATTTGATTCCTGAATACTTGGATGGAGACGTTGGTTACCAAGCTTGTTTTAATAGGAACCTCGTTTCTAAAATCAGTTCAAAATTCTAATAAGTTTAGTATTCCCATTTTCTCGTAAATAGCTTGTACCCCCAAGAAATATTTGGCTATCTAGTGTGTTCCATGTGCACATGAATATTATCTCTGATTAAAAATCAAGATTGTGTCTATGATCTGAAGCACGATTTATATCTATCTGAAAGTATGTCTGATTCGATAGTATGTCATCTGGTTTCGATTATACTGAAAACACATGCCTGATTCCTGTTTTTACACCATTGCTACTTACTGCCTAAATTTTATTAGTAGGGTACTTAGGATAGCATATGAAGTCTCTGTTGGTTTAGCCTTAATTTGGCTGATGATTCCTACTGTATTAGGTTCCTATGCTTTGGTTAGGGTGATTCTTACTATATCATGTTCCTATGCTTCAGGTAGGGTGATTCTTACTGTACCAAGTTCCTATGCTCCGGCTAGGGTGATTCCTACTGTATTAGGTTTTTATGTTTCAGCTACGATGATTCCTACTAAAGCTAAGGCATTCCCTTAGGACGGCACCTATGCCCAATGGGCCAAGGTTAATGCCTTTGTAGATGCAGTTCTGGGGAACTACATACTGGAGTTCGGTTGGAGGGTAGTTAGGTGATTAAAATAAAACTTTTGTGTGCCTTTTAAAAATATACCCTACTAAATTGATTTACGAAAGTCTAAAACTTTTCGTATGCTTCCAATCCGCACTTATTGGAACACACTAAACTCTCTAGTTCAACTTTCTTAATCCATCACTTTTCTGGTTCTTCGATCTATAGGCTTCTTAACTGATACTCAGGTGATTCGAATAAAGAACAATTATGTTACCTTCAAATCTAACATTTTATTGAAATATCGGATCGTAATGGGAACCTATTGTTGCCTAGAGCACTGTGACAACATTATACTTTGCCATATACCTACTTGTGCCTTTAGTATCTCTTGGTAGTTCTGTATTACTAAGCTTTTTCCAAAGCTCGCGATGTTATATACCTTTGCAGGTTAAAAAGGGTTCTTGTGTTGCAATTATGGACATCAGTAATGAGAGCCTTCCAGTATTTGCTTGCGAAGTACGGTACAGTGTAATTAGGGGGAATGTAGGTCACCTCTTGTTTTATATTAGAGTCTGAAACTCGTATTTATAACTTGTATCATGGTTTCTATTTTATTGTTTGAATAATTTTTGAACTCATATTTTAATCTAGAATTTGTTTTATGATTTTAAATTGTTTGAGATTTTGTTTTATCTGAATTTTTTTATGTGGTAGTTTGGTTATTCAAATGTGACATCTTGTAATGCCCTAGTTTTGGGTCTAGTTGTTTTGGGGTTCGTTGTAAGGGTTCGGTGGACTGGTATTAGAGATTCGAGTCAGTTTCGAGATTAAATCAGGTTAAATATTTTTGAAGGCGATAAAAATATAGAAAAATGTTCTAAAATCATTATTTAATATATTAATGATTTTAGTAAAATCAATTTTGTAAAATGAGGTTTGGAAATTAGAAATTTTGGACTAGTGACCAAAATGTTAACTTTGAAAACTGTTTTTAGTGACTATTTTGTAAATGGTCAAAACTTTGAATCTTTAAGGAGCTAATTGCCCAAAAGTCTAATCTCAAACTTTATCCCTTAATTGGCTATTTTTAAAAGTGTTTTGGAAATATAAATAGGTTGGGGAGAATTAATTTGATAATTAATTCTTTAAGACAAAAGTTACGTAACTAACTTTCTCTCAAAATCTCTACAGCCAAACACCATTCTCTTCTTCTAAATCTTCAGGTAAATCTTTATTTTCTTAAATCTTTTGTTTTCAAATGGATTATCAATGTTTATCAAACAAAACCTTATTGTTTGAACTTTGTTTTCTCATGTAAATCATCCAATTAAAGGAGAAAGCATCCATTAGAGGTAGTGTTCGTTCTTCTCCTCTAATCAAAGGTTTTTTTTACTGAAATTCCCAAGTTATTGATTCTTTACAATTGTTTTCTAATGTGTTTTGATAGTTTAATTAAGAAAAAATTGGTTTAATTGTGTTGTGATGAAGAAATTGATATATTTTCGAATTGGATCTATTTTGTTGGGTCCTTGATCAGATTAGATCATGATTTTAGTGTTTAATAATGTTGAAGGCTTGGTTTTATCAATATAATCCCGAAACTAGTTGAGTCACTAATGTTTAAGGTTGTTAGTTAAGGGTTTTTGTGATGTTAATGGAGTTTAATCATTGCTGGAAGTAAAAGAATGTTGAAGAAGGGTTTTTAGATGTTAATTACTGAGGTTTGATGTATTGAATTGTTGTTTTGGGGCTGGGTTAGAATTGGAAGGTGTTTGAGGTTGATTTCGATAAGTTTCAGATGGTTTTTGAGTGGGCAACTTGTGAGTTGTGGGTAATTGCTTTGAGGCCGTGGTTGGATGCATTTTGATGCACGTTTTCTCTGGTTTTGTGTGGCAAAAATAGGGGATAATCAAGGCGAAGTAGCTTGAGGTGGATCATTGCTTGCCGGGAGTTCGATTTCTATTAGCGAGCAAGGCAAGGTGTAATCGATAAGTGGAAACGATTTAAAAAGTCTTTCAAAGGTTTGAAAGTGGTTATGGGAGTTTAAGTTAAGTTTGAAACACTTACCTAAGCTCATAAGTAAGTTTCCCTCTTTTGCTCTTTAATATCGGATTCAATATTAGCATGGTTGATTACATGTTATGGTTTTAAACATGGTTTGTTTTATTTACTGTAAATGCATGGTTTTGAATACATATGCAATGGTTTTAAAGTATATGAAATGCTAGTGACCATTGGTTTTCATTCCGGTCGGGAATGTGGCATTGCTTTGGCAATGTGATATGCATATGTGGCGATTTTGTATAATGCATTATAAAACAATAAGCAAATGGTTTGTAAATGATATATTGCTATGTGACATGATGAGAAAACATTCAGATATAGTTGGCATGCCATAGTATAAAGTGCACTATAATATATGTTTAAAATCGATCGTGTCCATAGTTCCTTGAGGTATAGCGGATTGGCTACTCGGACTATTAGGTTCTTACTAGAGGTTATGCGGATTGGCTAACCTACGTGAGGGTAAATCTTGCGGATTGGAAAGGTTTGAGATATCATGCGGATTGGCATGGTATGAGTATGGTGGAGTATTGTCCATCACGTGTTATCCGTGTATCCGATGTATGGATGGAGGATTGCTCATCCAAGGATAGAGGATTGTCTATCCAAGGGTAGAGGATTGTCTACCCGAGGTCACTATAATTGCCAATATATGAAAGTTCATGTGTTGAACCTACTTTATAATGCTTTGGGATTTAAGCATGGTAAAATGATTTAATGCTTTGGGATTTAAGCATGAGATGATTTAATGCTTTAGGATTTAAGCATGAGATGAATTAATGCTTTGGGATTTAAGCATGTGATTTGTAAATGTTTTGTATATGGTCGATATGCATGTTTTGATTTGGAATCAATGAGAAAGCTTTGGTCGTAAGCATGGTTTAAAAATAAATGTTTAGTTTTCAAAGGATTTTAAATGCATAATTGTTCTATGAGCATCCTCACTAAGCATGTGTGTTTACGCTCTCTTTTTTCTAAGGATACAGAGCATTGAAGTTTGGGGAAGCAAAGGCAAGGTTTAAAGTGATCCAAGAACAAAGACTACTATTGAGTATGAACCCGGTTTAAGTTTCTGGTTAATAAGGCAATGTGTTCTCCATGTTTTGGGGATTTGTAATTCTATTTATCCCTGGTTTTTTAGCATGATATATGCTGTGTTTTGGAGTGTAATCACTCATTTTCACTTGTAAATATATATTAATATTACATGTATATTTATTATATTATATGAATGTTACTAATATAAGATGGTGTGCGTGTATATTATAAGCTATGTATGTATACGTATTAAGGGTGTATGTATGTCGCGTATGTATCTAGAGTATGAGCGTATTTGATTAATATATAGATGTTATGTTAATTATATGTATGATTATACGTACATATGCTAGAATATTATATTAATTAATATTTGTATAAAATAAGTATACGTTTTCGTATGTATGTGTGTTGCTGTTATAATTATATTATTATTATTAATATTAGTGGGCTGATAAAATGAAAAAAAATTAAATATATTAAACCCAAATAAAAATTACAGTCCAAGTCTAAATATAATTACAAGGCCCGGTTGGCCCAAACCCAAATCTTATCTAATTACAATTTTGGTGTGCAGGTAACTGTGGGCCGTTGGATCAAGATCTGATCCAACGGCCACGATACAACCAAGAAGTCAAAAATATCTGCCAGCCGCGTGTTCCACACGTATGGACCGTTCGAGTGCCACGCGCGCGTGTGGTCCACGCGCGGACGCTTTAATATCCCACGCGCGCGTAATATCCACGCGTTCTGACTCCTCGACTGCGGAGCTCCACGTGGCGAGATCTGAAGCCGTCTCATCAAATCGAGGCTTCATCCAGGCCGATCGTTCTTCAAGCCATCTCGACCGTTAGATCAGATCTGATCTAACGGCCGAGAACGCGTCTGGCCGCTGGCAGAACATCCATACCACCACCGCGCCGATATTCAGTCCCCGTGTTCAGAACATGCCCAAGACAACAAGCAAAAATTGTCAGTTCAGATCTGAAAAAACAAGATGCAACTTGCACCAAAACAAAGACAACGATATATATGAAACGGGGATTTTTGTAATGGGAGCCAAAAAAAAAGAGTGGTAACAAAAAAGAGAGAGAACAGAGATCTTTTAAAACCAAAAATTGTAACCAGTCAAGTGATAATCGAAAGACAGTCTAGTGGTAAACACTTGCTTCTTTTTTCTTGTTTTTTTTACATGCATATACGAAAGAAGAAAACAGAAAACAAAAAAAGAGAGTTGTCTTACCATTGCTGTTTGTGGGTCTTCCCTTCCTTAGTGATAAGCCTTTCGGCTTCTCCAAGCCTGATATGGTGAACTAAAGGGAGGGGAAGACCCCTGGTAGTTTTGTTTTGGTTTAAAAAAATATTTTTTTCGCTTCGTATTTTCTAGATCTAGGGAAAACAAGGGTGTATCCTCTGAATCCAACCACAGATTCATGTTGAGGACGAAAAGGGGGTTATTTTGGTGTATTTTGGAGACCTGCCGGCGCCGGTTAGCGGCGGCCGGCGGCGGAGAATACGGCGGCCGGCCGCCGGATTCTGGGTTTTATAAGAACATTTGAGAGAAAATAAGAATGGGATGAGTTATGAAAATCAGAGAATGAAACGAAGTGGGGAAAATTTGGTTTCGGTCTAAAAATAGCCTTTATATAGGTATTATTATTTTGCTAAATGGGTAAATTACACACTTAATCCCACCGCGTTTTCAATATTTTCAGTTTTGTCTCGCCGCATGGTATAATTACAATCCCAGTCCCCCTGATATTTCAAAAGTTTACAATCTAGTCCCTAAATTACACCGAATCAGTTTCTAAATGGTAAAATTACGCCCTTAATCATCCCGCGTTTTTGAATTTTTCATTTTGGGTTTGCCCCTTGGTCTAATTACAGTTTTGATCCTTTTAGGTTTTGTTTGTTTCGCATTTTCGTCCCTAAATTACATGTTATTGTTCTTTAATTTCTGCCATTAACTTTTATTTTTCTTTCATTTCGGTCCTGTTTCTTTGTAAATACTCATGTTCGTATTATAATCGTATATGTTGATATATTCTATTGTTTTATTTTATGTCCCTCGTATATGCCTCGTATTTTATGTTTAAATGCATATGTGTATTAAGCTTATGATAATTATATATATTTTTTATCCTTTTATTCATATTAGGCATGTTATGTTTTAGTTGATTCGTACATGACATATTTTGTATTTTTATATGTGTGTATGTTTTCTTGTTTTTAGGGTTACATGTTAGTGTATTTACCCTTTTGTACGATATGTTGTCCCATATATGTTGAAATATGTTTTATTACTAGCATGTATGTCTTTTTGAAATATTTGTTCGTCTATATGTACTTATTCCTGCCTTGTTATTCTGGCATGTTATAGTTGTTTTTATCTATTATTTAGATTAATATGTATATATGCATGATCCAGTCTAATATATTATTTATGTAGATTAGTATTCTGTTATGTCAATATTTATTACATTTAAATATTTTGCCATGTTTTTATATTTTTGCCACTAAGATTGTATATGATTTATATCTTGTTAATGCGGTGCCCTTTTATCCGAGCGTAAACGGGGCCAGTATCAAGCGTAGTGATAGTGGTTGGGCGTTTATTCTCGGATAACGGGGCCCTTAAAATTTATTCGCAATTATGACCGAATTTTAAAATAATCGTCACTCTAATCCGGAAAATCCAATATTAATAAAGCGGTAATTATTAAAGTACCAGTTTTGGGCGGTGTGGGGGTGCTAATCCTTCCCCATCCGTAACCGACTCCCGAACCCAATCTTTTTGAATCTCTGGTTTTATGGTGTCCGGCCTACCTAAGTGGCCGGTGGCGACTCCATTTTTTTTTAAAATGTGGTTTTTAAAAACCCCACGGAATAAATATTTTATATCCAAAAAATCACAAACATCCTTCGAAAAACCTCATTTTTTTTAGCGATAAAAAAGACATCGCTACAGATGGCGACTCCACTGGGGACAATTTTTGTTTTTTTTTTAAAAAAACAAATGAGAGTCAAGCTTTTAAAATAATTACCGCTTTACTAATATTGGAAGTTCCGGATTAAAGTGACTATTAAATTAACATTCGGTCATAATTGCGCGTTTATTTTAACGCATTTAAAATATGGCATATAAACCTGTCTTTCTAAGTGGGGGGAAAACGCTAATGCTTTCGTGGAGATATCGTTCTCCCGTATGGGCCTAGCAAGTACCTTCGGGGCTCGAGTACCTTATGCTTTCGTAAGGATATTGTTCCTTCGTACGGGCATAAGCGAATGGGTCCCCCTGAATTGAACCCGGTTGAAAGGAGCCTATAATGGGTGATGATCGGGGGCTTTGCTACTCTTAATAAAGGACAGCAAGGACAATTCGGGTACCTCCTAGCACCAACACTGCATGTAGAGAATATAGAAACCCACCCTGTTAGAGCCATGCGATAACCTTAGGTATTTTAGACAGGATAAATAGGGTTGTTTGGTGTGTTTATTCTGTTTAATTTTGTCCTTTTATTTATATATTTATCAATTTTATCTGGTACTGACTTGTTTTCTTTTCGTTTTTTGTTTTTCTCATACATCATTGCATTTGCATCACATAAAGGTACTGGATCAAGTGGTTTGACTGATCAGAAAGTCTTTCACTATGGAAAAAAGGTGTCTTAGGAAAGAAGAGCTTAATTTGTCAGTCAGACATTGGTCAGAGGTCAACCAGAAAATCCAAGGGGACAGTTTGCCGAACGAACGCGTAATAGCAGGATACACCAATGTGAGTCTCCAACAAAATGACTTGTGGGATCTTCAAAACATTTGGGAAAGATGGGACCGAAGACTACAAGACTTGTTCTGCAATAGTTATGGCGACATCGCACAGCTGTTATATGTTCGGATTAACCAGCCCCTACTCCAAGCTATAATCCAGTTTTGGAATCTGGCTTTTTGCTGCTTCACCTTCAATGGGCAGGACATGATGCCTACGGTAGAAGAATACACTGCTTTACTTAACCAGAAAAATATTCAGGAAGATTGGATCTACGCGAAGCCTCCGAGGAATCAGAATTACACTGCGAAACTCAAAACCTTTGCGGGAATGAGTGACGATTGGGTTAGTGGCCTCCTTCAAATCCGAGGAGATAATACAGTCTTTGCATGGGAAAGTATTCGGGACATCATACCGACACATCCAGACGAGGCAAAGAAAATGGACTTGTTCGCTTTAGGAATATATGGCTTGGTGATCTTTCCAAGAGTACTCGGGAACATTGACATAGCCATTCTGGATTTGTTTGAACGGATGAAGCGGAAAGCAAACCCAGTACCAGCAATCTTGGTTGAGACTTTCATTTCCTTAAATGCTAGCCGGAAACATGAAGAATGACGTTTTCGAGGCTGCGCACAGCTGTTACAAGTATGGATTCAGAGTCACATGTGGAAGACGCCGACGAGAGACCTGCCGGGGATATCCTTCCAAGGTTTTTCGCCTTTACAAGAATACTTAGCAAAGGATTGGCGAGAGGATTTGAAAACAAAAATGTGGACCAGTTTCTTCAGGAACATTCAAGATGAAGACATAGCATGGAGGGTCCCATGGCTCGGTAAAGTTAATTATTTTCTATACAGTTGTGGTGACTTCAACTGGCTGATGATGTTGGGATTGCATGGAGGGATCGCCTGTGCTCCGCTTTTAGTGTCTCGGCAGTTCGGATCACGACAGTTCATTCCCAATACCGCCGGATTAAGCCAAACTGAATTTCTTTTCAAAGGGGAGTTCAAAGGAAAAATTCAGACCATCATGAGGGCCTGGGATCATTGTTACCGGATCAGGGTGGAAGGAGATATCGAGCACATGACTACCCCAGATTACGATCTTTGGAGACGTTTGAGGGTTAATAATGTGATTCCCGAATCTGATCAAGGACCAGCAGTGTCACTCGAAGAGCTTACAAGGGTGGTACCGTCTGAAGCCGACATCTTAAGGAGTGAACTCGAGGAAGTTAAAAGGAAAATGGACATCCAACAGACCCAACATGCGAGCGAGCTCTATAAGGCAAGCTTAGAAGTTGATGAGCGAGACGGGATCATTAGGCAATTGAAGAAATTAAATGCAGATTTAAGCGACAAGAACACTCTTTATCAAAAAGATGCCCTTCTATTACAAGCAAAAATACAGAAGGCCGGCCGGAATCAGTTCATAGCTGTGGAAAGAGAAAGAATGAACGGCATCCGTTTGTTGGAAGAAGAACGAGAAATTAACAAAAGAGCGATCGAGAAAGAGATAGAAAGTTTCCATTTGGCTATGGAGGAAGAAAAACGGTCCGCCAAGAAGGCCATTGATCAAGAGAAAGAAAGATTCAGGCAAGAAATCAGCAAGGGAAAACAAGCTGTCCATCATGAGAGAGAAAGCGTCGCCGTATGGAAAAGAAAGTCCATGAGTAGTCGAAATAGACTGTTAGAAATGCAAAAACTGTACGATGACACTATTCAAAGGCTGGAGCAAAGCCAAAGTCAAAATGGCGAATTAAAAGGGAAGGTGGCGGAAATCGAACACTCACTTCGAATGTACTGCCGCAGGAATAACTTCGTTGAGCTACAAGAAAGAGAACAAGAAGTGGGTGTGTTACAAGCACGAATTGGGTCCCTCGAAGCAACTGTGGAGGATTACAAAGAAAGAATTAATGTGTTCGAGGAGGCTGCAGCCGGAGGGGACACCTATTGGCAGAAGAGACTACGCGACGCTGCTCGAATGGTACAGGACAGAGACAAGTATTACGCAAACCTAATGGTGGACATACAGCAAGTCGCCAGGCATGTAAATGATTTAGCTGTCGAGGCTGAGACACTCCGACCTTTTATAGCCCCGGGAATGGAAGAAGCTCCTAGGTTCCTCAAGCTGCTCAAGGTAATTGGAAAATTAGGAGATAGAGCTAGAGCCTATCTATAGGACTCTGTGTTGTAATTAGATCTTTTGTACTAGGGATCTTTACTTTGTAACACGAACTTTGTTGTAATCAAGACCCTTTAATTCCCGTGGAAGTAGTTCAAAAGGGTGATTACCAGCGGAATCAGTACCTTATCTGCATACATTCTTGCATTTGCATCATAACATTCGCATCATTGTACATGCATTTATTTTTTGCAACCATATTAACAATATGAATATTGTGGCGTTGTGTGTAGTTAACCCGCAATCATTCATCACCCATATTTTACCCGGCTACAAAGAAAGCTCATGGAAGAAAGGATAATTAGTCTAGAAAGAGGGCAAAGAGAGCTCGAGACAAGGCTTGATGAGGCCCAGAGAAGCCTTAGTGATCAGATTGCGCAGTCACAAACATCTATAGTATCTGACATAACCGCATTGCTGGCAAAGAGTCTTGGAAAAAGAGTAGAAGGAGAAAATGTTCAAGAGCCAGAAGATACCCCGGCTCACTACAAGGTTCAACCAACTGCACCAAGCCAGGCTAGGAAGGTATATATTGACCCTGCAGGAATGTCTTCTAGCTTTCAAGTAGGGGCACCTAAGACTCAACCCCTCGATACTGAAGCACTTTACGAAGAAGAAGTGCCGGACCTGAGCATGGTCGAAAGGATCAGGAATGAGGTAGAAAAAAAGTGGGAAGAAAGATTTCGCCTCATGGAGGAAAAATTTAAAGCGTTACAATCAAATGAAGAATCAGGAAGTGACGCTAGCGACCTAAGTCTGGTGTCTGATCTTGTCCTGCCGCCAAAATTTAAAATGCCAGAGTTCGATAAATATGATGGAACCACATGTCCGTCTGCACACATAACGATGTGCTGCCGAAAGATGGCGGCTTACCATAAAGATGAAAAGCTACTGATCTATTGTTTCCAGGATAGTCTAACTAGAGCGGCGTTACGTTGGTATACTCAGTTGAGCAAGGCAAATGTTAAAACATGGAAAGATCTGTCTAAAGCATTTACTGAGCAATACAAACATGTAACAGACATGATCCCTAGCAGAATTATGTTAGAAAATATGGGGCAGAAGTCCAACGAAAGCCTGCGACAATATGCCCAAAGGTGGAGAGAAGTGGCCGCCCAAATCCAGCCACCTATCCCGGAGCATGAAATCATGCCATTATTTGTCAATACTCTGAAAGGGGCACTCTTTGATCGCCTCATTAATAACACAACACAGTGTTTTGCCGACTTAATCAGGACTGGGGAGTCTCTCGAACTGGCAATTAAGAGCGGCAGAATTGATGGTGGGGAAGGGTCTCGAAAGTATAACAAGAGAAATGAAGTAAACACCACCAGCACCTATACCGCCCCGAAGAACTTCACAGTCTCACAGCCACAAGCACCTGTGGGAAAAACACAAAACTCGAATCAAAGAGATGAGAGAGTCACCAAAAAAGAGAAAGAGAGGAGAACTTTCACTCCCCTACCTGTTTCGTACTCAGAACTTTATTCCCAGTTGTATGAAGCAGACCTGGTCCGGCCATACATCGTTACTCCTGTTAATCCGCCCTTCCCGCCTTGGTATAATCCAAGCGCACATTGCGACTATCACGGCGGTACCCCTGGACATCCCACTAAGAACTGCCTTGCCTTCAAAAAGCTTGTGCAGAATTTAATCGATTCCAGGATATTGAAGTTTGAAGAGCCGAGTGTAGCCAACAACCCGCTGCCTAATCATGGGAGCAGAGGGGTAAATGTCATCGAAGAATGCTTTACCAGGAGGATAAAGGGTGACGTGTCAGAAATCAAGTCTCCTTTACGGTGGGTATTTCAACAGTTATGCATGGCTCGTGTGATCGACAAAGGCATGATAACAAGGCAGAAGGAATGTGGAAAGTATTGCGAATTTCACCAGACTAAAGGGCATGATATCCAAGAATGTGACGAGTTCAAGAAATTGGTGCAGAAATTGATGAACGAAAAACAAATAGAATTCTTCGAGGAGCCCATGGGGAAGAAGGGGTCGGACGTACACATGACGGATAGCCCCAAGTCTAAATACGGGAAGGATAGACCTTTTATCATCTCTCCCAGGCCAGGGAATGCAGGTGTCTCCCAGAGAGAAACCAGCAAAATAAGTCCCAAGATCATCATTTCAGCACCATCTCCATTCCCATTCAAAGATATGCGACAAACTCCCTGGAATTATGCTGTAAATGTGACCACGCCAGAAAAACCAGAACACGAACAGGTAAAAGAGCCTACGCTGAAAGACAAACAAAGCCAGAACGATGTGAACGTTGGTGAGGCAGGCCATTTCACAAGGAGCGGCCGATGTTATTCCTCCGAGGCTTTGAAAGCGGCTGAAAAAGATAAGGGGAAGAGTACAGCAGTTAGCCCTACATAGATATTTGGAGAAGAACCTTCCCCAAATATAAATGAGCCGGTAACTGAGGCCTAGGCCAAAGAATTTCTAAAGTTCTTGAGACATAGCGAGTACAACGTAATGGAACAACTACGAAAGCAACCGGCCAGGATCACAGTGCTGGAATTACTTTTGAGTTCAGAGAAGCATCGGGAGACGCTATTGAAAGTGCTGAATCAAACTTTTGTGCCCCAGGACATTTCTGTAACAAACCTGGACATGATAGTGGGCCATATTACTGCCTATAATCATATCACGTTCAGTGATGATGAGATCCCGGAGGGAGGAATGGGGTCTACCAAAGCCCTTAACATCACTACCCACTGCAAAGGGTATGTATTACCAGGTGTACTGATCGACAACGGGTCAGCATTGAATGTCTTGCCTATGGTAACCCTGCAAAAATTGCCAATAGATGGTTCGCACCTAAAACCTTGCCACAACTCGGTAAGAGCCTTTGATGGTATGCAAAAAGGAACAATGGGGAAAATTGAGGTGCCCCTATTGATCGGACCAACTGAATATGTGATTGATTTTGTGGTGATGGACATAAAACCATCTTACAGCTGCTTGTTGGGAAGACCGTGGATCCACTCCGCAGGAGTTGTCCCATCATCATTGCATCAAAAATTAAAATTTGTAGTCGAAGGCAAATTGGTCACAATAGAGGCAGAGAATGAATTTGTCGCTTCAGTGACATCATATACCCCCTACATTCAAAATGATGAAGATGCTGCAGAATGCTCGTTCCGAGCATTAGAACTAGTAAATGCCACATTCATTTCAGAGGGAAGTCGGATTCCCTACCCCAGGTTATCTAATTGTACCAAGATGACCGTCGCAGAAACTCTGGGCCGAGGAGCCAAAATAGGAAAGGGGCTGGGGAAGAAATTACAAGGAAACCTGAGACCCAAGAATATGATAACTAAGAAGGATCGTTTCGGGATGGGTTACCAACCAAGTGTCCAACAGAAGAAAGAGGAATATAAGAGGAAGGAAGAACAAAGAAAAGCCAGATCTAAAGGAGAAGACATTCCATGGAGACCGATGTTCTTTCCTAGTTTGAAAGCCACTTTTGTCTCCTGAGGGTTCTACCAAACCAGTCAAGATGTTGGAGAGGCAATGAAGAAAAATGATGAACTTAACCTCGAGGAAGTACTCAAAGAATCATTTGAAGGGATGTACATCAACATGATAGCTGAAAAGGACCGAGACAAAGAAAATGTTGACCAACATCCGCCTTGCCGTCCCGGGAAACGCTTCGATAACCGGAGCTGCATTGATCTACCTCTAGTTTTTAGGAATAGATCGTGTAATGCTGCCGAATCAGCCTTTTGTTTTTGCCCATAAACAATGGGGATCTCTTGTATGGGGCACCTATGTTAACTTTTTGATTGAAATGAAAATATCCCCACTTTCTTAAAAATGACCAAAGTCTCATTTCTTTCATTCATGCATTCTTCATATTCATTCCCTTCATATAAAGCCGTCTCTTTCCCAATATGATTCATTCTCATTTAATGCAGGTCGCTCATGATTGACAATATGAATGATACCGGATCCAATCCTGGAGTGAATTTCGAATGCCCTGAGGTCTCAGAGGGAATTGAGGAAGGATATGATGAGATAGAAATTGAGATCCCGGAAGAGTTGAAGAGAATGGTGGACAACGAAGAAAGGCAGATCATGCCCCACCAGGAAGAAACAGAAATTGTCAACTTGGGGACTGAAGAAGAGAGAAAAGAAATAAAAGTAGGAACGACGATTTCCTCAAAAACCAAGCATGAACTGATAGCCCTACTTCAGGAATTCAAGGATGTCTTCGCCTGGACTTATCAAGATATGCCAGGGTTGAATACCGACATAGTGGTGCACAAATTGCCAACAAAATCGGAGTGCAAACCAGTACAGCAAAAACTTCGGAGAATGAGACCAGATATGTTGTTAAAAATCCGAGAAGAAGTGAAAAAGCAATTTGATGCTGGATTCTTGGAGGTAGCCAAATACCCCGAATGGGTTGCAAACATTGTACCAGTACCAAAGAAAGACGGAAAAGTTCGTATGTGTGTAGATTATAGGGATCTGAACCGAGCCAGCCCTAAAGACAACTTCCCTTTACCACATATTGACACGCTGGTTGATAACACCGCAGGACATTCATGGTTTTCCTTCATGGACGGCTTCTCAGGGTACAACCAGATAAAGATGGACTCTAACGACATGGAGAAGACCACATTCATAACCATGTAGGGCACTTTTTGTTATCGAGTGATGCCGTTTGGGCTAAAGAACGCAGGGGCAACATACCAAAGAGCAATGGTGACTCTTTTCCATGACATGATGCACAAAGAAATAGAAGTATACGTGGATGATATGATTGCCAAATCCCGAACAGAGGAGGAGCACCTACAAAACTTGAGAAAACTATTCCAAAGACTACGGAAGTACCAACTGAGGCTCAATCCTGCCAAGTGTACCTTCGCCATTACTTCTGGAAAACTCCTAGGGTTCGTAGTAAGCAGAAGAGGGATTGAGATTGATCCGGATAAAGTGAAAGCCATCCAGGACCTTTCACCACCCCGCACGCAGAAGGAAGTCCGCGGTTTCCTGGGGAGGCTGAATTATATCTCTCGTTTTATTTCCCAATTAACCAACCAATGCGACCCGGTCTTCAAACTTCTTAGAAAAAATAATCCTGGCGTGTGGGATGAAGAATGTCAAAGAGCCCTAGAAAAGATCAAAAAGTACCTGACAAATGCTCCAATTTTAGTCGCACCAGTACCTGGTCGACCACTAATTCTCTACTTAACAGTTTTTGAGAATTCAATGGGATGTGTACTGGGGCAACACGATGAGTCAAGAAAAAAGGAGCAAGCCATCTATTACCTAAGCAGGAAATTCAATGATTGCGAAACGCGGTACCCGCCAGTGCAGAAGCTGTGTTGTGCTCTAGTTTGGGCTACCAAGCGGCTCAGACAGTACATGTTGTACCATACTACCTGGTTGATATCCAAGCTAGACCCATTGAAGTTCTTAATGGAAGCGCCAGCACTAACGGGAAGGATGGCCCGGTGGCAGATGCTCTTATCCGAATTCGACATCGTATATGTTAATCAGAAAGCCGTAAAGGGGAGTGCCGTAGCAGATTTCCTAGCTAGTCGTACTTCGGATGACTATGAGGCATTGAACTTTAGTTTCCCAGACGAAGACTTGATGTGCATTACAACCGAAGAAGAGGTTTCAGATGATAAGTCATGGAAACTTTACTTCGATGGAGCCTCCAACGCCCTCGGACATGGGATAGAGGCAGTGCTAATTTCACCTGAGGACGTTTATTATCCTTTCACCAGTAGATTGGAATTCTTCTGCACAAACAATATAGCTGAATACGAAGCTTGCATCATGGGACTGAACTCAGCCATCGAGAGAAAGGTTAAAGAACTTCGAGTGTTCGGAGATTCGTCCTTAGTCATTTACCAATTACGAGGGGAATGGGAAACCAGAGACCCGAAGTTGGTCAAATATCACAAATTGATCCAAGAGCTCACTAAAGAGTTCGAAAAGGTCAGCTTCAATTACCTGCCCCGAGAAGAAAATCAGATGGCAGATGCATTGGCAACCTTGGCATCCATGTTTAAAACAAACACCGGGGCAGAAATGAAGCCCATTGAGATGCATACGTTTGAAAAGCCTGCTCATTGTTTATGGTATAGGCATTATGAGTTCTTAGTGATGCCGTTTGGTTTGACAAATGCCCCGACTATGTTTATGGATATGATGAATTGGGTGTTTCATGAGTATCTTGATCAGTTCATGGTGGTGTTTATTGATGATATTCCCGTGTACTCTTGTATCGAGGAAGAGCATGATCATCATTTGCGGATTGTATTGCAAGCCTTGAAGGATAATTAGTTGTATGCCAACCTGAGTAAGTTTGAGTTTTGGCTGAAGGAGGTGATGTTCCTTGGTCAAGTGGTTTCCGCAGAGGGTATTCGTTGATCCACAGAAAATTGAGGTTGTTCTCAATTGGAAGCAACCTAAGTCTTTGTCGGAGGATCATAGTTTCCTTGGGTTAGTTGGTTACTATCGTCGTTTTGTAGATGGGTTTTCTAGTATTGTGGCATTGTTTGACTAAGTTGTTGCAAAAGAATGTCCCTTATGTGTGGATGGAGAAGCAACAACATAGTTTTGAGAAGGTGAATGAAGTCTTGACACATGCTCATGTGTTGGTCTATCCTGAGTCTGGCAAGGAATTTGTGGTTTATAGTGATGCGTCTTACGTTGGTTTGGGTTTATAGTGATGCTTCTTACGCGGGGCAGTGTTTCAATACGGGTAACCCCTTTTAGGCATAGCAATTCAATACGCGGGGCAGTGTTTTAGTACAGGTAAGAGCAAATTGGCTCAATGTTTCAATACGCAGGGCCATATCAGAACAGTTTTGAGCTATTGGATCCTGAGTTTTGTAAATTAGCCAAGGCGTATCGAAACACTTGTATGCGTACCAATACGGGCTTTAGTTAATTCAGTTATTGAGATGTTTGAAAGTTTCTGATTCTTTCATTTTGGTCCCTCAATGTTGTGAATGCAATTGCTTGAGTTTGGATGGTCGGATTGAGTCAAGAATTGGAATGCATGCATGTAATCTAACTAATTAAGGATTGGTAACCCTAATTCCTTTAATGGTTCGTTAATTTACCAGTTTTATGTTTTAGTCCCTAAAATGTATCGTATGTAATTGGTTGCCTTTTCGTGGTCCGTTTCCTTTGTAACTTCATTCGCTATAAGCATGATCACTTAGGATTAATAATACACATCTAGACAAGATAAAAGGAAAAAATGGACCGGTTTTCGTAATCTTTCTCTGATTTGCTTCAGTAAATCTAATGCAACTCGCTTGGTTCGATCGGGAGTCTAGGCTAGGTCGAGGGGATTACACATCTCAGATTGGATTGGGTCACCCGTACGAGTTTGGGTGTTACATTTAGTGGATCAGAGCTTACAGTTGATTCTTTATGGGTAAATTAGTCGATCGTTTGTCGTAGGGTGTCTAGGAATACATGCCCCTAGATTATAACCGTACTCTTCTGAACTAGAACATTGATGTCTAATCCTCTTTTCTATAATAAGTGTGTCTAAGTATTTTTTCCATTAAGGCTCGATTTGTGCTTGCAAGGAATAATGTTAACGTTCATATGTGTTTTGAATGCACGAGATGGATTTGAATCTGGAGAAAGTACATGAAATGGTTGGTGCCTGCGAAACTGAAGATTTAATTCAGATTGGGAATAAATGTTCAATTGTATGAGACAAAGTATGACGAACTCTAGCAAGATTTTCAAGTTGAACATGATTTAGTTTGGAAGTCATAGAGAATTAGGTAATTTGTCTAAGTTCGAACAAGGTGATTTTCCTTATATTCTGCATCGAATAAACAAATTAAAGAATTTCTAGAATCTATCATTTCAATTTTATAAAATTGGAAATCTTATAAGTGTCAAGCTTCGCACCTTAGTGTTATGACCTTTATGAGATTATGCTTAGAAGTATTCTGGTGGAAGTTTGTTGAGGAGTATTATGAATTTGAAAAGGTATTTGTGGCGCAAGTGTAAATTCTGAAGTGATTCTATTATATCCGAAAGAAGTAGTTATGTCTAAATGTTGCGCTGTAGGTAAGCAAGTTGTATCTGCCCAAAATTTCAGTTATGTTGAATGCATAATACTTGTTAAATAATGAATTCCTGAATGCTAATCATGTAAAGTTTATGTTGATACTCATGATTGACCGTTTTGTTTTGTAACTGATATGTACAAGATATGGTCTTCAAAGGTGTATATATATATATATATTTGAGTGGATGAGTAAGTTGTTCCTTACTATCCAATTGGGTAAAAATTTATCTATGATTGTCTTGGAGAGGTTCTAACAAACAAGAGTCTTACGCTAAATATGAAAGATTGTGGCATGAGTTTAGTGTTGAAGTTTAAGTTATATTCAAGTATCTTTGTATAGAAAAATAATAACATTTGGATGTATGGACATGTAGAGCTCTAGATTACAATAGTTTTTTTATAGAGTTGGATAAAATGCTTATCATATTGAGTTGTCTCCTTAGCATGGTAGTATTTATTATTTTTATGTGTTTTTATTGAGGCAATACCGCCCCGGATCTGAGTTATATTATTCAGATTGAGCATGTAAAACTAAGGCCATATATGTCTTATTATGAGGAGCCCATAAAAATTTCAGTGCATGACGAGAGAATTCTGAGGAGCATATGTATCCTGATGGTTACGGTTCAGTGGAGTAATTGTTGCCCTGTAGAAGCTACCTAGGAGACTAAGGAGTAAATGAAGAAGTAGTTTTCACATCTGCTTGGTTTAGGTAAATTTCAAGGATGAAATTTCTTTTTAATGGGAAGAGTTGTAGCACACCTAATATTTTATATTAAAAATTAATAGATAAAATAATAAAAAAAGAGATAAGAAAGAAGAAGAAAAGAAGGGAGAGTGCTTTTATGGGGTGTTAAACTCGTGGCCTATGCTTGGTAAGCACAAGCCTTAACCGGTTGAGCTAAAGTTATTTGTGGGATTAAGTTACCTTAGTTTAATTTTGGAGATTTATTAGGTGGTTATACCAATAATAAATGAGCCAACCTACCCCATTCCTCATGATTGCCTACCAATTATGAGAAAGAAAGCATTTGGGGAATTCCAAAAGGTTACTCTAACCATCCCTTCCTCTTTTTCTGATCGAGCTCCTACGATCCCCTCGTCAGCGTCCGTGGTGTGTACCACCACCATCAGTGTAACTGTCTTACCCTCATGGTCAAAAGCATGGCCATCGATCCCTATTCCTGTCCATTATTCGTGACATAATGATACAAAATTATTCATTCACCAGCCCTGATCTGTACCACCGTCGGTTCATGATCGATATCGGCGTTGTTCTTGCGTTCACTGTCATGCCCTGAACCAGTCCTATCCTGCACTCTTCGTGACTCATCATCGTTCATCATTGAGAGGGCCGAGAAGCTCCGGTGATGAGAGATTTATTTTTCTGGTGAGGTTTCGAACAGTTCCTGAAAGTTTTTCATCACCTCAAAACTTTGTAAGCCTTTGAAACCCTTGTATTTAAGCTCTTCGCGTCATCTGCCATCGTTTTAGAAGGGTTTTCAACTGTTAGAGCCGTGCATTACTTTCACGTTCCGTC
Source organism: Hibiscus mutabilis (assembly GCA_019671005.1). NCBI lineage: Eukaryota > Viridiplantae > Streptophyta > Magnoliopsida > Malvales > Malvaceae > Hibiscus > Hibiscus mutabilis. Next base: position 21,506,724 of record CM033746.1, on the reverse strand, counting down.
AGGGGGTGATTTCTAGCCACCGTGATGACACCCTTCATTTGAACCTATCTAGACCGGTGAGGAACCGGTCTAACCTATGAACCAAACTGGTTCGGCCCTAAACTGATCATACCAGACCAAGGCTAATGAATGTTTTTGGGTTGGCTTGCTTAAGGCCCAATGGCCTTTAGCCTAAACATGGATAAAGTAACCCGACCTGACCGTATGACCCGATGCATACCTATCTGACCCGAGTTCAAATCGTCTGACCCAACCCATTAACTGAGTCAACCTATCTTTGTCAACCTGTTGAATGAATCAACTCTGTTGACTATTGACTATTGGCATATTGACCATTAACCGTTGACTATTGACCCGTTGATTGTTGACTTTGACCAAAAGTTAACTTTTTCTAAAAAACACTATTTTGGGTTTTTCAATATTCTAGTCTATTTTTGAAGTTTGTTTCGTGAAATTCTAGCTTAAAAGCCTCGAATCTAACCTTGAACCAGAGCATGCATATGTGTTGTTTTAATCAGTTTAAAAGTAATATATTTGAATTAAGGTCTAATTTTGGAGTATGTTTAATTGAAGGTATTAGCATTGTATCTGGGATTTTTTAGGGACGTCGAGTTCAAGTTCGAAAGTGATCGAAAGGAGTTTCAAGGGTTGACCGATATAGCTTAGAGTCGAGGTAATACTTTACTACCTAAGGTATGTTTATGGAACTCGTTGGTAATTGGTTAATGCATGAATGACTCTGATTGGTATCAGATAATTGTTGATTATTTTTAAAGTTGTATTGTTTTCGGTAAAAGAATAATAAACTAGTTAAGACTCGGATGACTCGAGTAAGAAATTCATGACCGATAAAAAATCCAAATGCACTGAATAATCATTAAGGAAATTAACCTTGAAACCTTTAATTCGAATTATTCTTTTCAAATGATTTAATTTCTGATATACATGGATGTGAAATGACAAAAATACCCTTGAGTTTTAAAAAGAACCTGGATACCTCTAATAGTAGAAACGATCTAGAAACTCAAGTTTGACTTGATAAAACTCCTAATTCATCTTGTGAAATTCCAGATCTGTTTGGAAAATTTTGGACTCAGGTTTTCAACCTTCGAGGTTGCAAAATGCCTAGATTTCCCTGATTTTTGAATAAACCTTTTAAAAAAAATACTAGAAATATTCTAAATGATTGGATTAACCAAAATGACAGATATACCCTCGAGCTCTAAAATAACTTAAAATACTCTTGTGACTTGGAATAAGTGAAAGCCTTTAAATCCTGAAAAATATCGGTAAAACTAAAAAGACTATGATGGCCCTACGGGTTACAAAGCCTGACTCATGTATGTCAGTTACTCCTAGTAATGCTACAATACTGGAAGAATACCACCTAAATACATGTTCGATTGCTCTGGGTAAGTCTAGTGATATCTTTTGAAAGTGACTCGTTTAACTATACAATGCAATCGATATTGTGAAATGTATACTTGGTAAGTACCGCAATGTTGGGATCTGTTAGTTCGAATGGATTTGGAATCTTGATAAATCGTTGAAATATTCTGTAAGGCCCTGCTTTTGGGCCTATGAGGCTCTCGATTGGTTTAGACGGTCTGTTGGATCGGATTAGAGGATTCGAGTTAGTTTCAAAATTTAAATTGGATTAAATATTTTTAGAAGGGTTAAAAATATGGGAAAATTGTCTAAAATCATTATTTATTATGGAAATGACTTTGGTGAAATCAATTTTACAAAAGGGCTCTCGAAAGTGGACATTTTGGTTAGTGACCAAAATACAGAGTTTCAAAACTGTTTTAGTGACTATTTTGTAAAAGGGTCAAAACTTTGAATATTTAAGGAGTTATTTACCCAAGGGTCTAATATCATGCTTTTTCCCTTAATTAACTATTTTAAATGATTTTAAAATAAAAGAAAAGGATTGGGGAAATTATTGGATAATTAAAATCTTTAAAATAAACTTTACTTAACTACTTTTTCACAAAAAGATCTTCTCTCCAATTCTCTCTAGCCAAACACCTTTTCTCTCTTTAAAATCTTTAGGTAAAACCCACTTTTAATCAATATTTTCATTTCAAATGAGTTTATAATGGTTTTCTAACAAAATAAACTTGATTTCTTATTATTTTGGCTTTGGAAATCACCTAATTAATGGGAAAAGCTGCCATTAGAGGCAGGGTTCATTCTTCTCCACTAATAAAAGGTTCTTTATTGAAATTTCCAATTTATTGATCCTTTGCACATGTTTTCTAACTTGATTTGATGTTTTAATTATGGAAGGTTGATTAAATTATGGTTTAATTGATTTAATTGGAGGATTTCCATATAGGTTCTGTTTTGTTGGGTTCTTGATTGTTTTTAATCATAATTTTGATGTTGAATAATGGTAATAGATGGATTTTAATATTGGAATCTCAAAACTATGTTAATCTCTAATTTTCTAGGTTGCTAATTATGTGTTTTTGAGGAATTGTGCTGGTTTATTGAATGCTTGAGATATAAGGAGGTTAGAGATGTGTTTTAGATGTTGATTGATGTGTTGAAATGTTAGGTTGTGGCTGGGCTAAGGTTGGAAGGGGTTTGTTGTTAGTTTTGAGAGTTGTGGAGGGAATTTGGATAAAGGATGTTGAGGTTTAGTGTTGCTATGATGTTGATTGGATTCTGATGCAATGTGCCTATATTTTGTATGGATAAAAGCAGGGGAAGTTGGTCCTCGAGCTTGAACGTTTGTTTGGAAAGTTTTGGAGGTGCGATTGTCGCAACAGCTGGTGAGGCTTTGCGAGTCGATGAATGGAAACATGTTTTCAACTTTGCAAAGGTTTGAAAGTTTTGTTTGGGAGTTTAGATTGAGCTTGAAACGCTGGTCTAAGCTCAGAAGTAAGTAAATGATGAATTCTCTCTAGAACTCAGTTTTGGCAAATAGTTTGATGAACTTGTTTTACATGGTTTAATTACTCACTGTATATGCATGTTTTGAGCATGGTTTAATGCTAGAAATTGGTTACAAAATAATGTTGTTGCATTTGAAAGTAATTTTTGTTTTGTTAATGTTTATGAACAATGGTTAATGCAAGGTTTATTGCATTGGTTTGATGATTTTGATGATGCATATGAAAATAGTGAGTTGTTGATGTTAAAAATGAAATCTATTGGCAAGTGATGCTATGAAAAGGTTTGTAACTAAAATCGGATATAGTTGGTCGGCCATAAGATTGATAGTGCACTATAATAAGTCTCATTGGATGTCGAGGGGTTTATAAGGTGTACCATATACTCTATCTAAGTACCCTAATCGTCGAGGGGTTTATATGTACCGAAGACCCCCGTTAGTGGGTTAAACATCGTACCGATGAGTGGTGTTGAGGGGTTTATGTATACCAAGACTCTGCCACGGGTGTCACAACGGTGGAAGGTTTATGTGTACCGGATACTCCCGTATGTGAGCCTTGTATTACCGGTAAATTGTTTGTTAAGTGTTGAGGGAACACTTGTTGAACCCGTGTATCCGATGTTATGTTTTGTAAAGTGGAACTTAGTTAATGATCACTTTTAAGCTAATATAATTGTTTATGTATCATGGGATGGATTAACTTGTTTAATGTGGTTTAAACATGATTTACTCTTTAAGCCTTGCATTGGTAGTATGCATTGTGAAGCTTAAATTGAGGGTAGCAAATGGGACTTTGGTGTAGAATCCATGATACATGTTGCATATGGTTCAATATGCTATTTTGGTAATGTTAAGTGCATGGTTTTGATAAGGCATGATGTTGTGTTGATGCTTTAAAGAGTTTTGAAACGTGTTTTCGAAGGAAATGTGAAATGGTTTAACTTGCATTGATGATGGTTGTTGTTTGAGCAACCCTCACTAAGCCTAGTATGCTTAGGTTTAGCCGATTCTCGGACTAAATTAGAACTCGTTGCGTCATCATTTGTTACATGTGCCACCTAGGAGTTAAAATTGAAAAATGTTTGTGATTTATGTATGATAAAAGCTCTCTTATATGTTAATAATTAGTAAGAATGTCTGGAATACGATTCAGTTGGGATAATGAAATTTTGGTTGACTTTTTCGTTGGAAACAGAGTAAGGATGAATCGAGAATAGTAAAAACTTCTAAATAATACTGACTAATTAAAAATTATGTTTGGATAGGTAAGAAAACCTATAAATCAAGTTCTGTGAAAATTCGAGGACGAATTTCTTTTAGGGAGGATAATTGTAATACCTCAGAAATCTGTCTAGAAATATGTTGATTAAACCGAGTGCTAATAGAATTGTTTTGGCTTGCTTCATGATGAATCTAGAACTACAATTAAATGATACAAGGACCGGATTAAAAGAAATCTAAAGATGAGTGTCTATTGATTAAGGGACTAAATTAGAAACTTTGAGGAATTGAGGATTGCATGACAAAATAGTTTTGGGTTGGGGTTTTTACACATGTCAAAGATATGTGTGTGCAGGTGTTTAGGAGATTACGGTTTGGGGAATGAAAGAAAAGGTTATATCTTTCTTCCCCAAACAAACCGTTTGCCATGGATTAGAAGAATAGGGAGTTTGCTAAATTGGTGAGGCTTGAATTTGGTTTCTTTTGGATCGATCTCTTGTAAATTTAAATAGATTAGAAGGAAATGTATGAATATCATGAACTTTACCTCTTAAAAGATTTTTTTATGATTGAAGTTTAGTTATGTTTGCTACATGAATTATTGCTATAAGGATTGAACTAAGAATGCTCTTAGGATATGAGCTACATGTCTTAAGATGCTATTTTTTATTTTAATTGTGATTTGTTAGAAGGAATCGAACTATGGACAGTTCTGGAATTGATTGTAATTTTGATAGGATTAATTTAAAGACTAAACTCGATTAGCAATGTTTGGAAAGTGTTGTGATAAATTATAAAGATGAATAATCAAGCATGTATGTGTATAAGAAATTGGGGGCCTGATTTTACAAATAAGCAAGGGTTGTTCTATTATTTAATAAATTGTGGAACAAAACATAATTTTAGGGACTATTTTGGAATGCTTATGAAGGTTGTAGATTGCCTTGGAAAATATATACATGTGTGTATATTAAGTCGGGTTGTTTGATAGTTATAAGAACTTAAGTGGACTGCTTTGATATAATATGTATGTATATACATGCATTTGGTTTGTTGTTGTTAATAAATGGATACATGTGAAATTAGGGCACTAAAAATGCAATTATATAACTATAGGGACTGTTTTGGGGCATAAAAATGAATATATATATATAAAAGGGGTCTGTTTTACATCTATACAAACATTTGAGGACTTCTTTATAATATGTATAAACAAAAAATGTGATTTGGGGGCTGTTCTGTATGTATACATACTTATAAGAACTGTTTTTGTAAGAATTATGGATGGCATTGTAAAATTGGGGACTGATTTGTATGTTTGATTATAAAATGGACCGTTTGATATATACATAAGTATAAATACATGCCTAAGAGATTTGATTGTATATAGAAGTAATATGAGTTGAATTTGATACATATGCATGCATAAATGTATACATTAATGAATTGGGAAGCTTTGGCTAAACATATGAGTGTACAAACATGAGTAGCAATAGACTGTTTTGTATCAATGTTGATATTAGTGGGCTGCTATGAATGAATTTATATGAATACATGAATAATTAAATTGTTCTAAAACATGTTTGTATTTCTTGTTGTAACTAGACGAAGAAATAATAGATGAAGCAAATATCAAAGAGAGTAAAGCTATAGGAGAGCAATCCAGAATCATAATTCGGGAACAAAATTAGCTTGAAGAAATCTGTGAGTGTGTTTAAAGTCTCGGGATAGGTTTAAACTATCCCGAGCATCTTTAGTTGCTTTATTCTTACATTGCATATTCTTTAAATTAAGCTATGTTGGTATACTTAAGCCTGGATCCAAGGTAAGTACCTAAATATTAGGTATTCTATGAAATAAGTGATCAACTTGATGTTGTGCTTTTTGTGAGAACAATTCGTGCTTTAATATACACTATAAGTAACATATGTTGTGATATCATTTGATAAAGATATATGTTTGAGATAAGGATCATATATGACTTATAATTGCACTTGAAATGAATAACGATAAGCTATGTTCGAATGATGCCTTGTTTATAAAGTTATGATCAAATTCTTATTTTTGATATGATACGATAAGTTATAAGCTTTGTTTAATTGACTACATAACTTTATGTGGTTGATATGATAAGTAATAAGCTTTGCTTATGTGATCATATGAATGTGGAGCTATGCTCATCTTTGATAAGATTAAGACATGATCATGACTATTGAATAAGGAGCTAAGGTTAACCTTGATCTGATAAGATAAGATTATGTGAAAAGCCTTGGTTTCGATTCAGTCATAGGTATAGTTGGCATGCCATAAAGTCTGTAGAGCTCAGGTTTGGGTGGACTACGGACGGTCCTTATTTGGCGATAGTAGGAGGGAAGTGTTGTGGTCTCTTGGCGACAGTAGGGGGAATGACTGGTACTGCGAGTACCATTTTACTTGGTGACAGTTGGTTGGGGATTCGTGTACCTAGGCTATTACTGGATTCTCAAGGCTATGAAAAATATTAAATAATGAAATTTACAAGTTAAATAAAGGAATTATACTTGATAAAATATGTGGAAAGTATTTGTAACTATGAGATATTATGTTTAATGACTGTGTGACTAGTAATTATATGAAAAGATACTATGCTTAATTATGTATGAGACAAGAATATATGTTCTTGAGATATCGTGTTTCATAACTTGGGTAACACGTAATCAGTGACTAAAATGTAAATTTTGAAAGTTTAGGGGGTTAAAGTATAAACTTTGGAAAAGTTCAGGGACTAGAGTGTAAATTTCCCCAATAAGTGATTTTATTTAGTATAAGGGTGAATCTGGTCGAAATAAGAACCTTCATATCAGTTTTGGGAATTTAGATACAGTAAAAGGTATCGAATTTAGATTGAATAAAATTGTTAAGCGTGTTATTAAGGATGGGTGACCTTCGAGAAGGTCCCATAAATTGTTTCTGATCAATATTTTGGACTCAGTAAGAGTAAAGAATATTTGTATGGATTTACGATAAAGGATTTCTAAGAGAAATTTTACTCTTTGAAGATTTTCGATAATTATCAGAATAATAGACTGAGTTAAGAAAATTCAGTCTAAGTCTTTATGAAAGGAAATTTTTAAGGTTTAAAAGTATCATGTGATAGATAGTGAGTTGAATTGGGTACTTTCAAAGTTTGGTAAAAATTTGAGGAAAATTGAAATGGGAATTGAAGTTCAGTGACCAAAATGAAAATTTTGAAAGTTTTGTGGCCAAGGTATAAACTTTGGAAAAGTTTGGGACCAAAGTGTAATTTTCAAAAGTTATGTATTTTAACACCGTAAATGAATAGTTCACCCTTAAGAATGGAATTTTTGTGTTACTCGGATTTTTCGTACGGGGCTTATATTAGTGGCCATAAAGCTTTAAAGTTCAAAGGAAGAAAATTTGGAAATGGTATTGAGTGAAATTTGAATTTTGGACCGAATAAATGCCATAAATAAAAATCTAAGATATTTTGGGAGATGGTCGGTTAGATTGGAACCAATTTGGTTCAATTTTTATGGAATGACAATTTTCAAGACTTGTTGTAAATAAAGACTAGTTGGAGGGCAAATTGGACATTTTCCATGGATGGTATTTTTGAAATATTTTAAAACTTTGAGGGAAAATTTGGAAGGTGAATAACACTTGGAATAGATCATGACCATTAATTTTTGATGAGATTGAATCTTGACCATTGGAATAAAATGGCATTTTAGTAATTTCAGTATTTAAATGAATTTAAAATTCATTTATACAAGACAAGTAGCCAAATTGGATTAAAAAAAGATGAATACCATTCTTCATCCATAAATTTCGAAAATGAGAGGGGAAAAGAGAGAAAAATTTCCAAGTTTGAATTCAAACCCCGAAACTTAATTTTCAGGTAATCTTTTCAACTACAAAGTTGTTCTACTCTTCAAGCTCTATCTTTTGGTGTAAATAATTCATGGAAAACATACTTGATTGATGAGAATTTTGAATGAGAAGAAATTAGGGTTTATGGAAAAAGTTTGGGGCTTTTGGAATTTTATGATTTCATGATGAAATTTAAGTTGAAATTAAATTGTTATGATGATAAAATCATCTTTTTGAGTTGGGATTTAAACCCTACATATTTTAGTTTGTATGAAGATGATTAGGGTTTATGGATTCAAGTTTGATTTAAGGTTTGTGATGTTGGATAAATGATCTAGTAAGCTTGAATTTGTTATTTGGAAGCAAAACCCTAAATTAAAGGTATAGGGACCATTTTGGCAATTCTAAAAGTTAAAGGACTAATCTGAATTTTTATGATTTTGAAGTGCATTTATGTTATTAATGATGTTGGAGATGTGAAATTGAAGTTAGAATGCAAAATCGATGTTAAATCGAATTAATGACAATTTTGACAATTTGTCAAAATTAAAACCAATTCAAAAATGAGGTTTTAGAGAAGGACTAAATCTGATTTTAGTTGAAATAATAGAATTCAAGTAGTAATGTTGATTTGAGGAATAAATTGCAAAGTTAACAAGTTTAAATCCTTATCTTTGCATTTTAGTGACTAATTCGGAAAGAAAAAAAATTAGGGGGAATCAATGTTGAATAATTATTTGATGAAAAAGGGTGATAAGTTGATGGTTTGAATCAAGTATTGGGACTAAATTGAAAAAAGTAGAAAAGTAAGGAAAAGTTAGTATAAAGTTTGGAGTTGTTTATGGAAGCAGTGTAGAAAAATGGATTATTGCAGTAAGTTTGAAAATTCACCATAAATTCTACAAAAATGTTTAGAAGGTAAATTTTATACCGATGTAAAGATTTGTTCGTCTAGTTTTGCCTTCAACAAACGGAAACTGATTTCGTGTACCGAGTAAAAAGATATGAATTTTAAGTGATGAAAGGTCAGAAAACAGAGCACCAGTCTATTTCGAATTCCAGCATTGTAATTGACTTTGAAAATTCGCCATAAATCGTACAAGTTGAATTTGGACTATTAATTTATATGGTTGAAAAGCTTATTGAATCTAGATTCTTTCAGAAAGAATGGAATCAAATTCCGAGTTTTATATTATTTTATAGAAATAAATCTTTGAAGGTAGTGCAAGCTGGCATAAAATGGAAATTGAGACATTTGGTATCTAATGGTAGATAGCAAGCTTGGAAGAATTATTTGAAGTTCAAAGTGGTCAATTGGGGACCAAAATGAATTTTTTGGACAGTCTAAGGAAGGAAGACAAAGTTTTGGAAATTTTACATATTCAAATAATTAGATTTGATAGCATATTTAGAATATTGTTAGATTTGAATCTAACAAATAGTATTTATATTTATGTGGTTAATGAAGCCGAACATGAATCAAAGAGGATTCAAGATACTATAAAGGAAATGATCGAGTAGAATTTAGTGAGGCATACTATTACATAGCCCAGGTGAGTGCATTTTTACTTATTTTTATTATGATATGAGAAAATCTTGCGATAAGTCGATCTCGAATGTTAAAATAAATAAATATTTTTGAATCGTAAATGGTATATTTTCAATGATTTTTTAAATGAATTATGAATGAATTTTGTGTATGAACTGTCCAATACATGTTTATATGATATTGTGATATGTTAATATCTATTGAAATTTTAAATAAGTGAAGAGATCATAATAGTGAATTTGTTAAAAGCCCATTGTATGATTATTGAGATTCTTGGTATAATTGGCATGCCAATGAGGTGGAGTATAGTGATACAGTGATGCTGTTAAATTACAGCAGTGATATAGTGATACAGTGACGCTGTGTTCTACAGCTATGACCTAGTGATACAGTGATGCTGTTGATTTGAAGCAGTGATATAGTGATACATTGACGATGTGTTCTACAGCTATGACCTAGTGATACAGTGATGTTGTACAAGTGTACAACAGTTATAAAGTGAAATAGTGATGATGTTTCCTACAACTATGACCTAATGATACAATGATGTTGTATAAGTTTATAGCAGTTATAAAGTGATAAAGTGATACAATGTTTTATTTTGGCACAACAAATTAGTTGATGACGTACATGTTCATACTCAATAGTGACTCGCATACCATGCATTCTCAAATACGTTACATTGGGCTATGAATTGAATAAAAAGTAACAGGTACAAGTGATCTAAATGAAAGTGAAAAGTGAAAGTGATATGATTCAAATGAAAACAAGTGATTTATTGATATTTGATTTGACATGACATTGCCTTATATATGTATATGAGATGTTGATTTTTATAGGTTACATGATAGAGGAACGACTTCGATAAGTCATTTTATATGATTCTAAATTCTTATATTTTATATTCAGTATTTTATTTATTATGCAATTTTTATTAAAATTAAAGTGCGTTACTTTGATTTATAAGTTTTGTCTCACTAAGTTCATACTTAATGTGTGTTTGTTTCACACGTAGATTAAGATGGAGGATTTGAAGAGGAGTCGAGCATGCTGATCAAGCTTCAATCTGCAAAACATCAGCAAGATATTCTAGCTTATGATAATCTCTAGTGGGCATGTAATTATTTAATTACTAGTAGAGTATGATGCATTAAATTAGACTAAATGATAGATAAGTAATCAATTTTGATGATGAATCGTATATGGATAGAAAGGAATGGGGCAAGAGTGGTTTGGCATCCACGAGAGAAAGAAGTGGATACTCTTTGACAGAGTCCAGCCTCCTCGACACGAAGGAGTAAAAAAGTAATCAAATCAAATCAAATCAAATCAAAACATTCAACTTGCAGACCTTGTCTCCTCGACGATATGGTAGCTTTCTCAAATACAAACTTCAGATCCTGCCTCTTTGTTGGTGTTGTAGCTGTATCAACCTTACAAACTGCAGACCTTGTCTCCACTGCGATATGGTAGCCTGGTCAAATCGAACATTCAGATCCTGCCTCTTCCTCGATGTCGTAGCTGGATCAACTTCATGAACTTCAGACATTGTCTCCTTGGTGGTATGGTAGCCTGGTCAAATTAAACTTCAGATCTTGCCTCTTCGTCAGTGTTGTAGCTGGATCAACCTTACGAAATTTAGACCTTTCCTCCTCAGCGATATGGTAGCTTGGTCAAAACTTATTGACTTTTAAGTTTACATTTTTATCAATTTTGTATCTGAAAAAAATCAAAAAAGGAAAGAAAAAATAAAAAAGACGAATGACATGCAATGGAGCAAATGAACACAAGTTTGTTGAATAGATGAACTACAACATCAGATCCTATTTCTTTGAACTTCCAATGGAGCAGATGAACTACAACATCTGAACCTTTCTCCTTGAACTTCCAATGCAGCAGATGAACTACAACATCTGAACCTTTCGCCTTGAAGTTCCAATGGAACAGATTAACTACAACATCTTACCTTTCCCCTTGAACTTCCAATAGATCAGGTGAATACAACATCTGAACCTTTCTCCTTGAACTTCCAATGGAGCAGATGAACTACAACATCTGAACCTATCTCCTTGAACTTCCAATGGAGCAGGTCACTAATCCAATAGAAGAGGAACTACAACCTCAGACCCTATTTCCTTGAACTATGAATAGAGTAGGTCACTCATCCAATAGAAGAGGAAACTATAACCGCAGACCCTATCTCCTTGAGCTTCCAATGGAGCGGGTCACCCATCCAAAAAAAGACGAAGCCACAACAGCAGATCCTATCTCCTTGAACTTTCCAATGGAGCGGGTCACTCATCCAAAAAAAGACGAAGCCACAACAACAGATCCTATCTCCTTGAACTTCCAATGGAGTGGGTCACCCATCCAAAAAAAGATGAACTACAACATCTGACCCTATCTCCTTGAACTTATAATGGAGCGGGTCACCCATTCAACAGAAGATGAAGCAAAAAAAAAGAGAAATTGGCGGGCTAAAAGGCATTTGTTTTTGACAGAGCATCATTGTACTTTGGTATGTCTCAACCTAGAAAGCAGAGGAGTAGGTTGATCGAATAACTCAACATCTTCGAAGAGTGAAGATCAAAGACTGAAGACAGAAGGCCAGAGCCGAAGAAGAAAAGAGGCAAGCCAAACTCATTTTGCTTCCCCAACAGACAACCCCTATTTTGAAGATTTTGTTTCCCCAAAAGTGACAAAGTAGATCAATCAAATCAAGAAAGAAGACATGTGTCGAAGAGAAAGAAGATCTGCTGAGGAAAGAATACATGTATCAAGTGGAGAAGCTCAGCCAAATCGAACATGATTGGCTCTCTTTTAGTCTTTGCTCCATTGTTGTTGCACAACAATGAGCAAAGAGGGGCAACTGTAATAGACCCAATTTGCCCGGGCCCAAACCAAAACCTAATACATCCAAATTATAACCCGACAAGAATCCAGGACCAAACCTGACCTGGCCCATAAACTAAAAACCCTAATTGTTAAAAAAATAACCCTAACCCTAAATTTTCAGCCGTAGCCGTCTCTTACCGCCGACGTTCATCTCCGGCAATCAACCCGCCACTACGTCGGCCCCCAATTTTGAACCAAATCCCTAAATCTAACCCTAAATTAAAAATACCTAAACCCTAAATTAATTAACCGTATCAAAAAATATACCCATAACCCAACAAAATCATGCCCGAGCCGACCTACCATCTGCAAAATCTAGCAATCCAAATCCATCAAGATCTGCAGTAGGCAAATGAGTATTATTATTTTGTTGTAAAATATGGTTATATAAGAACCGAAATGAGATCGAAAGGGAGGGGGAGGAAGAAAAAAGAAGAGAATTTAGAATGGGTTCAGATATGAAAAACCAGAGAGGGGGAGGTCGAATTAAAAAAAAACTGAACATTGTAAGGGAGGGGTACCGAAATCCAAAGAAAAATTGTATGTTTTTTAGAATCAAATAAAAATACTACAAAGATAAATCATTCCAGTTTATCTTTGCCCTTTTTCTTTAAAATTCGAAACAAAATCCAAGGGATTTCAGTTTTAAAATCAAAAGGCTTTGTTTTTTTTTTCAAATCTCAGTTCGAGACAAAAGATCAAAGTAAGGGTTTCGAAACTTACCGCTATCCCTACTCCTCCGCTGTGGCGACGCCGTGAGGCTGTCATGGCTGATGAACGACGTCGTTTGGGTTTGTGTTGGATAAGGAGAGAATGAGAGGTAGGGTTTGTGTTAAATTGTATCGAATGAAAAAAATAAAACATCCCTATGTTTTAAACCGGCCAAACCTAAAAGATGTTGTTTGGCTACCCGATTCACGCGTTGACCTGAATACTCCGTGAGGATCCGCGTTTTTTGTAAAGGTTCTAATTACACAAGAGGTCCCCCATTTTTTTCCGCTTTCGTTATAGCCATGGATTAATTCTTCCTTTAGTCCTTATGTTTATTTTGGCTTTTTAATATCGTCCTGTTGATTTTTTTAGCTTTTAAGTTCTATTTTATTGCAATTTAGTCCCTAAATTTAATATTTAATTTCCAGTTTGCTATTTCTATTAGTTTACATTTATTTCCTTATATTTCATGTCTGTTTCATTTTAGCCTAGTAATATTTAACATCCATGGCATATAACTTGATATTAATGCATTTTAGTCATTAGTATTTATTTTCATGATGTTTTATATGTACTAGTTTTTTATTATTATTATTAATATTATTATTATTATTATGTGTAGCATGGTAGTATGTATATATTTTTTTATTATTTATTATAATGTATTTTTCTATACTATATAATTTTATTATATTATTTTTTTAACATATATGTATTTATTATGTTTATTATATATGTATTGTTGATCTATGTGTTATATTATTAAGTGTATATATTATTATTATTATACAAAGTAGTTTATTTATCTATAGTATATATTAATATTATATATAAGATATATGTACATATATAAGTTTTTATCTATGGTTCATTTTATTTTATGTATAATATTTTTTATATATTTCTATATCTATATATTATATGTATAAGGTTTTAGATATATTTGTAAAATAAAATAAAATATTTTGTTTAATTACTATATATATAAATAATCATAAATATTTATTTTTGTAAAATATATAGATATAAAAAATTACTAACTACATATATAGGTATATTTTTTTATAAATAATAATATAAAATATATTTTATCTTAAATATTATATTTCTAAGTATATATAAGTAATAATAAATAATTATTTTTTGTATATATATAAATTATTAACTTAACATATATAGGCACATTTTTTGTAAATATAAATATTGAATATATTTTACATCATGTATTATATTCTTAAGTATATATATTTTATTATCTTATAATTTTGCGTCATACATGTTTTTTAAAATCATCAAATTTTTTTTTTATAGAAATAAATTTTGATTTTTGAATTAATATTTTTTAAAACTTTGAGAAATCATATCCCGAGCATATAGGGATGTGATTTCCTCAAAATTTTCAATAAAACAAGAAATCGTGTTCCGGGCGCAAAGAGATATTGTTCTCTCAAAATTTTCAGCATTTAAGAATCGTATTTTAAATTTTAATCAATTTGTAATTTCCAATACCAAGACATTAAATAATCGACTAGGTACCAATTTTGGGCGGTATGGGGGTGCTAATCCTTCCCCATCCGCAACCGACTCCCGGACCTGAATTTTAAATCTCTGGTTTTATTTTGGTGTCCGGTCAACCATTTTTAAAATGATTGGTGGCGAATCCATATTTTTAATTTCAAACCGGGCGAGGTTTTCCAAACTAAATTAAATAAACCGAAAAATAATTTTAAAAACCGAATAAAAAGAGCGTCAGGCGGATTTGGGTGATTACATTAGAAATTTCCATAGTTTTGACTAGAAGCTAAAGGGATTAAAATGAAGACATAATTCTTGTCTTCCTCCTAGTTAAAAGATAAAAGAAAAGAATACACCATTGTTGAGAGCTTTACTTCTAGTGAGAGAAAGAAAAGAAGACACCATTGTTGACAGCTTTACTTCTAGTGAGAGAAAGCTTTAACAAACCATGTTAGAGAGAGAAATTAAGGAAAAATTATGTTTGGAGTCCTTGGAGCTCAAGGAATATTGTGGTGGTCTTGGATTCTCAAACCAAGCAAGGTGAAGTGAAACCCAAAATCTCAAATTGTAATACCCAAACTTTATCTGGGTATATGTAGATATATATGTACTATTTTTTCTTTAATAAATAAATAAATCATAATCTATAAATAATAAATCGTGTCCATATAAAATTGTACAATTACATGATTAATCTTGAACCCAAATTACATATGTTGATAGCCCATTACAACAATTAAACAGCTAATTCTCGCCCAAATTACAGTCTTTTACACCTTATTGTGCCACATGAGACTCACTCATTGGCTGAGACCAAAACACACAGATTGTACTTTTTTATTGTGTTAACCGGTGCTAGCTAATTGCAAGCTGATCTGTGTGACGTCAGCCATGAAGTAATAATTCTCGGGCCTATAAACGAAGATAAAATTTAGTCTCATTAATGACGAAAATGATTACGGAATTAAAAAAAGAAAATAGTGGGAGAGAGAAAGCTCACTTGGGAAACAAAACTGTCACTGAAGATACGAATTGGCGCTAGAGAAATTTGATTGCCACTAGAGAAAAAAATCGGAAGCACAATTTCGCTACTGTGGAGGTATACTTCTTTCTCCACTTCATTTCCTGCAAAAAGAAACAAAAAAATACCAGTTTAACATATATAAAAGAAAACCAAATAAAATAAACTGGAATATAAAAAAGTAAATCGGAAGGAAAAAGGTGATGGCCAGAATTTTTATTTGCCAAGGCGAAGTTGAAAAGGGTTCGAGATCGCGTAATTTAGGCTTAGATCAGGGAAGAATGGTAGATCATATCGGATCAGAGTTGTTTTAGTGGTGGTTGGGGTTGAGAACCACGGCGGAAGGTCAACAGTGTTTTTTGTGTTTATCATGTTCTTGATGAACATTAAAAAAACAGAAAAATGAATTTTGATCTGTTTGGGTTGAATTTCTGAGTATTTTAGGTGTTTTTTTGAGAGAGTTGAAAGGATTGAGAATGAGCTAGGATTAGAGAGAGAGAAAGGATTAAAAAATGAAAGAAGGGAATTATTTGTCCTGAAAGGCCTTTAAATATCAAGTGCAAAACGCACCGTTTTGAAGCGGGTCGGGTTCTAGGATTCACGCCTATTATTCAAATTCTTGTAATTCGAAACCGAAATTTTAATAAAGTTCTATTTAGTTCCCTGGCTTTAATTTCAAGTTTAATTCTATGCAATTTAGTTCTTTTTTTCTTTTTAATTTCAGTCTTAATTATTTAATTCAATATAATTAAATTCATATTACTTTTTACATGGTTTAATTAAAGCATGTAGTATATATGTTTATTTGACCTAAACGCTTAGTTTAGTTTCTAAATAGAATGTTAAAGCCTTAGTTTTAGGTTCTTTAATTGAGGCTTTTAATTAAATAACTTGAATAGGATTTTAGATAATTATAGTAATTTAATAAACATTGTTTAGGATATTTGGGAGTCTAATTTTGAAATGTGTCCAAAGAGGTTGTTAAACATGAATTTTTTAAATTGAACAAATGATGTTTACTAGAACTTAAAATATTTAATTAACACGGATAAATATTTTTAGAGCCTTTGAATAGGATTAGTTACTTTAAATATGTAGAGTAGATAATTAGTAGAAGAATATTATATATAATTTTAAAATTTAATTAGGAATGATATCCTAAAGCAATTGGGTATTATTCTATATGAATTTTGAAATTAAATAATATTCATAAACTTAAAAAACTCATAAATTAATTAGAGCCTTTTAAGGTTTTTACTTAAAATAAATTACATAATTAAATGCATATATCCAAACCTTTTAGAAACAAAATATATTTTAAAAATATAAAAGGACGATACCTTGATCGTATATGGGTATTTTCCATTTTACATTCGAATTAAAATATATCTTGTCCAAAAAGGAATATTTTTTTAAATATAAAAATAATTAGAAATGAATGATTAAATTAAATTTGAATTATTATTTTAAAAGCGTTTGTGGGGTGTTAACACTTCCCCATACGTAATCGACTTTTGAACCTCGACTTTTGAACCCCAACTTTTAAAATCTATGGTTGTTTTATGGTGCCTGGTGTACCAAAGTGACCGGTGGCGATTCTATTTTTTTAAAAAAGATTTAAAAGAAAACCCCTAATTTCAAAATAAATCGTCCATGCTATTTTAAAAAATGGTTTCGACAACTTGGCCTTAATTAATTTCGTGTTGCACTTTGGCATTAAAAAATAATAATTCAAATTTAATTTCTTCATTAATTCCGAATTGTGCTTATGGGAAAATTGAAAATATGTATTTTCTTTGGGTGATTTGGTGATTAGAACTCTCATTCATGCGTAAGCCTTCTAACCGGACTTTGTCCTTTAAGCGGGAGCGATACATTTTCTTAGGTGGGGTTTTTTGCCTCCGTGTGGAAATTTTCTCTTTCTTCTGGGATACTAACCTTATATTTCGTGGGTCCTCACCTTCGTATAATATAAAGGAACATATACCCCCAAATTGATGTCTTATAGTCTTAGTAGATGGAAACGACAATTCAAGTACCCTAAGTCTAGATCTTGAACCACATACTGTAAATCTAAGAGCCTACTCCACTGGAGCCATGTGGATAACCGTATAGAACTAGACAACATGTTGTTAGGATGTCGGTGGCTTTAAATTCTTTTCATTGGTTATTTTCGCCCATTACATATTGTTTTATTTTTAACAATTTAATTTTTTCTTATACGATCATTTCACCTTTTTTGTTTTCTTTCGTTTTGTTATTTTGTTGTATATTTTGTGTATCATTGTATCACATTAGAGTTGTTGATTCAAGGGTGAGTCTAATAGAAGGCGATCATAATGCTGATGAGTTTGATAGATAATACATTAGTTTGGACTTGGTTTGAAGAAACAAAATTTAGAAAAGGGGACAATATCCGAGGGGAAAATGTGTCGCAGATGGTGAGTTATACCTGTATTAATTCCAAACAGAATGAGAGCTTACCATAATTGGAAGAAATAAGGAATCAATGTGACTCTAATATGAAAAATAATTTCCAACAAGAGTACGGTGACATAACACTTCTACTAGATGTTCAAGTTGATCGGGAGTTATTTAGGGCCATGACACAATTTTGAAATCCAGCTTACAACTGGTTTACTTTTGGAATGGTTGACATAACACCGACCATTGAAGAATACGAAGCCTTGATACTT
Source organism: Hibiscus mutabilis (assembly GCA_019671005.1). Lineage (NCBI taxonomy): Eukaryota > Viridiplantae > Streptophyta > Magnoliopsida > Malvales > Malvaceae > Hibiscus > Hibiscus mutabilis. The sequence goes on along the minus strand of CM033746.1, from coordinate 21,488,344 downwards.
TGTCCAAGAAGTTAGAAGCACAAGGTTTATACCAGACCTCTTAATCACCAGGGTTTTAGAAAAAAAATTAAAAGCTATCACCGGAATGAGGAAAGATTGGTTCAAGGGGAAAATAGCTAAAAAGGGAAATATTGATCAGAAAGAGGATAAATAATGTATAAACTGAAGGGTTATTCAGAATTTAATTCATATGTACGACGATCCATCAAAGAATATATACTTATTTGCTTTGTGCATTTATGGACTAGTTCTATTTTCAAGAATCTTAGATCATATTGAATTGTTCACGTTGGGATTGTTTGAATGCTTTGATAAGAATATTAATCCAGTATCGACAATTCTAGAAGAGACATTTAGGTATTTGACTGCTTGCAGAAAGCTAATAATAGGAAGGTTTATTGGCTGCGCACAATTGTTAGAAGTTTGGTTTATTGTTAGTGGTAGTGCCCTAAGGCCTATTGTATTGATGTGATATTTTGATTATTAAATTTATTGTTATGATAAATTTGCATGCTTTTGTATCCTTGAATATTATTATTCTAAATATTCCTAATAAGTTATTATTGCGGAAACAATAATAAGATAAGATTAGTTTGAAGTTTGATAGATATTTATAAGATGAATATGTGAATGAGATTCAAATCAAATATATATATATATATATATATATATATATATTTGTTAAGAACAAATATTAGGATCGAATCGTTTTGAGATTAATACATGGATTAAAGTTATATATTAATCTTCAAACAGTTGTGACATTAAATCCTTAGACCTGAAATTGCTACGGTTCTCAACATGATAACTATTATGTTTTGACATAGTCAAACATCATTTTTAATCGGACGGTTATAAAGGTTATGCTTGAACATAATAAGGAATCATGCAATGAGATGTGAGTAATTAAGATGGAATTTATCCCTCTTAACATAAGAGAGATATCTTTAGGCCCCTCGATGATTGAGACTGAGAAATGCATGGATGTGCTCAAATGAGTTGATAGAGATCAATGTCATTTGTTTAATCAGTTCAATTGGACATCGGGAAACTAAAGATCGAACGATATAAGGTTAACATTTTCCATGCCTTATATTCTATCAAGATATCGTGAGATAAAAGAATTATGACATAAACTGAATTAAGATTGTCTCGGATTATGAGCTTTTCATTTAACTTGGGTAGTCATAACGTCTTGCTAGAGGCCGCTTATGACTTGTAGAATAAAATGTGATTTTATCTACTGCCAACGTTAATTGAACCTATAGGGTCGCACACTAAGAATGGATAAGAATGGTTGTGGTTATTACTCCCAATAATAAATTTAAGATAATGTTATTATTTTAAATTATATTGAGAGAGATTATTTATTCAAATTTAAGAAGTTAAATTTGTATTCTTGTGATGAAATATTTTATTTATTTTATTATTTTTCTGAAAAATAATATTAAGTTAATAATATTAATAATCTCATTATCTAGATTTGATTGGATTTAAATTCCTTATTGGATAAGGAATCCATTTTTAATATATTATTTATTTATTTTAAATAAATAATATTATTAAATAAATCACATCATCTAGATTTTGGTTGAACTTGAATTCCTTATTAGATAAAGGAATTTATTTTATAATTTATTTAAAAGAGTTTTAATTAAATTATAATAAGTGAACTCAATCTAACCCTAATCAAGTCATATATATGTATGTATGCCAAGGGGTTGGGTAAGAGTGATTTTCGAAATAGCCATCAAACTACAAAGCTAGATTTTCGAAATCTAGATTGGAACTAGCATTCTGACAGTCGTTCGTCATCCATTCACGTCTGGATACTTGTAGAGGGCGGTCGTCTTTCAGAAAAGTAGCGCCTCAACTCAAACTGATTCCTGAATCAAATATCAAGGTAATGTTTGATTTCCACTTCGTAAATTAGTATGATAGCATGAGATCCTGGAAGTTCTTCATAGGATATTTTTTCGCTGCGTTGATTTGCCTGATTAGATCTGTTAATTTCTTATGAAACCCAACATTGAGGACATCGATGGAAGATATTTCATAGTTATCAGAGGTTTTTTTAGCACTTACTCACCATTAGAAGAACACCTTGCGAAGTTTACAATTGAAAAGAAGACATAAGATGAATGGATCCAATGTCTCAAACACATGAAGGATATTAATATTGTGTGGAAAGCACCCTGTTAATTCAAGGAAGCTATTTGTAAAGATGCGGGAACCAGGGTTGGGTCCTATTTCAGGGTGTGTGGGGAGGAGTTGCATATTGTCCTCTACTAGTATATAGGCAATTGGCATTAAGGTAATTTTTTCCTACTACTGAAGGAATGACACAATTTGAGTTTGCACACAAAACTGATGATTAAAAGGCTAAAGTTCAAAATATTGTTGATGCTTGGAAGGAACCTCAAAGGGTAGAACCGTATAGGGATACAAAAATGACTACTCTGGAATATGACGCTTGGCAGCTCGTAGGATTAATGACAATATTTCTTAGGAAAATTAAGATAACGTACGATCCACGGATGGGCATGTAAGGAATGCTCCCTCAGCGCAAGATAAAGCAAAGCAAGATTATGAACAAGCCCTGAAAAGATACGAGAAATGGATCTGTAACCTCAAAAATGAAACTTCTATGATGAATCTAGACCTTAATATCCAGAAAGGACGTGAAAAAACAATTCAGGAAGAGAAGAAGAAAATTAGTGATGATTTGGAGTACTTGAAGAAAACTCATGCTGCTTGTCTAAAACCACAAAGGGGTAGCTCGAGCAAAATGATTGAAGAGTTGACTAAACAATTGGAATGAGCTATGAAGGATGCAAAGTTATAAGAATTCATATGAAGAAACTAGGAGGTTAGGAAAGAAGAAAATTTAGGAGTTAAAGGAATCGCACAATCAAACCAAGTAGAAATTAGAGAAAGAGTAGACTTTAAATTCAGAGCTAAAATCCTAGGTTTCACAACAAGAGGAGACATTCAGGAGTACTATCACGAAGAAAGGGTGAATATTCAGCAAGAAAAATGAGGAATTAAAAAAATAAAGAATTATAAATTGAAAGTTCCTTACAAGTCTGAAGGACCAGATCGCTAAGTTCGAGGGAGCACTACAGGTAGAGGACTAAAGGGTAAACTTGAAGCAGCTACTCGACAATTCAGAGGCAGAACAATGAAATGGCCAAGTTTAGAAGCCAAGTACGAGAAATTGCCCAATATGTGCAAATTTTGTCTAATGAAGCAATGAACCTGAAATAATAAGTTGTCATCGATACTGAATTAGGACAGGCGTTAAACTGGATGTTGAGTGAAGTAATGAACCTAGGGGCTATGGCTAACCGATATTTGTAGTTATATTCTAATCCTTGTATTTGAACTATTCAACTAATGAAAGTTGTTCTAAGGACATATTCTTGAATCAATACCTCTTGCATTCAAATATTCATGCATTATATTTTATTTTATCTTTCGAAATATAATGAGATTAATAAGGAAAATGTTCCATAAAGAGATTTTTACTTTTGATTTGCTAGCATTACGCATTCGGAGCACCCATTTACAGACTAAGGCCATAGCTATGGAAGATAGAATTGCCAGTTTTGAGTCAAATCGAACTAAGATGGTAGACCGTCTAGACTGGATTGAGCAAAATATGGGGGATCAAATTATACAAGCACATAGGGAAATAGTTGGGCAGATTATTGTGTTGTCGGGACTCAAGAATACCGGCAAAGACAAAGTTTCAGAGGGAAATTCAAATTTCGTTGAAGAAAGAGGTATCACATCTCACATGAGGGTTTAGCCTGAAATGCCTCTTCTTGTAAAGAAAGTTAAGATCAATATAGTTGGGGCATGTGTAAGAAATTCATTAGACTTGAGGTTGAACTATGAAGAAAATTATGAACTGCCTAACTTTAATGCACTGGTGGATTTTGAAAAAGCTGAAACAGAGGTAGCGAAGCAAACAAGCACATAAAGACTGAGCAAAAGCCAAAATTTTGGTGTTTTCGCCGAAATCATAATGTTGGAGTTAATATGATTGGAATGTGTAGGAACCACCTGATTGGAGTTAATATGGTTGGGATGTGTAAGAACCAAGTGTTAGGGAAATGTCAAGAAATTAAAGGGAATGAGGTTAAATTAATTGAGGATTGGTGTTCATCTAAGAAGAAGTCTCGATTGGACATGTCTATTAAAATTTTCAACACATACAACTAATATCTTGCTCTTCCAAATCAAATTTCTTCTAGATAGGAGTTAGAAGATATATACAATTCTCAAGATGATTGAACATTCTATAAAAAAGTAAATAGCTGATTGAAGAAACAAGCAAACTCATAGAAAAGGAAATTCTAACCCAGGGCATGATGAGAATATGAACACAAGCAAGATGGGGCAAGTTATCACTTGCTACAAAACCGGAGAACTAAGAATGAATGAAGAGCTTTTGTTGGAGTTATGTCTTCTTGTTTCGATTTCAATGAAAGAAACATTCCTATGCATCTCATTTGACAAACATTTTACATTCTTTGATTTTTTAATATTTCATTTATTCTTTATGATGGGTTAGTTTTTGCTCTCCCATACATATATGTATATATCATCTTTATCATTTTTTATCATGACCATGAATATCAATTGCAAGAGTGACTTTGATTCAAATCCAAAGATCAATTCCAAGCATCTTATGTCTAGAGGAAATTGAATGTTGTGAGGATGCTACAAATGTGATTATCTTCTGCTCTATTTAGGCCAAGGGAAGGACAACAAATAGTGTTCATGAATAATAGGAAAATCCCAAAATACAAACTTTGAGTAAAGTTTCCTCTTGTGCAATTGTTGAATGAGTAATGCTTGGCAAACAATTGATGACTTAACATAAATATGCAGGGAAATAATGCCAAGACTAGGTCTTTTTACGTGCAAGTATTCACAGTCAGTAAGTGGCTTAATAGAAAGTTGAGTATCGTATCCACAATGATTGTCCATGAATTAAATGCCACGATAATTACTTGTGAATTAGAATGAATAGGTTGGTAATTGGGATCGAATCATAATTAAGAAAATGACTAAAAGAAAGCAAAGATAAAATTCAGGCATATTAGCAAACAAATGAGTCAAGATGATGGATTGGCATTGGCAAGGATGCTTGGATTTCACACTAGCAAAGACAACAATTAATAACTTTCAACCTTGGGTTATTTGTTGAGCAGAATTTAAGTTAGTATTTGCCTCTGTCGATGAAAATACCCTAAGTTAATTACCTTTAACACCTATATGTCTATACTGAGTTTTCAACCAATTAATCTGGAAATGTTATAATCTTTACTCCTAAGGGGTAGAATCACTTCCGAAGTAAGCTCATCTACTTTAACGTCTTTTGTCGAAGTTTCTCTCCTTAGTATTTGGCAATTAATCCTTATCTCCTAAGTCTATTTAGATAATAGGGATAATGAGCATTCAATGCCAATTGTTGTATGGCATAAAATATGATAAAAATAAGCACTAGAAAAATAGACAAAAATGACAAGGCATTCAATTATTAAAAGCCTAAAATCAAGCGTTCGTCACAAACACCCCAAGCCAACTTAAACAATTAGTTCATGGCTGGGAAACCATCAACAAAATATCATTTTTCGAAGATCACCATCATAATGGAATTAAAACTAAGAGAAATGGAAAAAGAAGGATATTGTAATATCCCAAATTTTTGGTTAGTGACCAAAATGTAAATTTTGAAAGTTTAGGGGTTAAAGTGTAAACTTTGGAAAAGTTTAGGGACCAAAGTGTAATTTTCAAAAGTTGTGTATTTTAACCCCTTAAATGAATAGTTTACCCCCAAGAATGACGTTTTTGTGTTACCCAAATTTTTCATACGGAGTTTGTATTATTGGCTATAAAGCGATAAAGTTCAGAAGAATATTCGGATAATCAGATCGAATATCTAGGATATTTTGAAGGATGATAAGCCAAGGTTTATTATGTCATTTTACATGCCTAAGATATTTTATTTGTGTTGTAAGAATATGAACCCTTGGATTTAAGTTAGTTTTCCATGCTAAATACAAAATCGTTGGATGAAAAATGGCAATATCGTAATTTTGGAAAATTATAAGGGCAAAGTTGGTAAACTACTAATTCCATATTAAATTTAGGTCATTGGATGAAGGGTGATGATATGAGGAATATTATGGAAATATAAATTTTCGGAATAGATCTGATAGCTCGGTAAAAGTAAAATCGTAGTAGAAGTATTTTGTGAATATCAGAAAATCGGATTGAATTAAAATTTCAGAGGTTGTTCCATAATTTGTGGAAAATCATAAAATGATATTTATGAAATAGTGGCCGGTTTAAGAGAAACTAATTTAGTTAGATTTTAATGGAATGGCAATTTTGAAACAAACTAGTAAATAAAGACTAGTTGGAGGGCAAATTGGTCATTTGTCAGGGATGGCAATTTTGAAATATTTGAAGTTACAAGGTTTATTTTTGGAAGAATAAATTTGAAGTTTAAATCTTGGCCCTTGATTGATGATAATATCAATCTCAACCGTTGGATAAAAGGGCACTTTTGTAATTTCCCTATTTGAATGAATTTAAAATTCATTTATATATTACAAGTGGCATAATTGAAGAGATTTAAAATTAAAAGGAAAAATATGAAGCCTTCTTCATCTTTCATAATTTTGAAAATATGGGTAGAAAAGGGAGAAAATTTCCAAGCTCGATTTAAGACTAGAAACTCGATTTTTAGGTAATCTTTCGAACTGCAAAGTTGTTCTACTCTTCAAGCTCCATCTTTTGATGTGTTTAATTCATGGAATACATGCTTGATTGATGAGAATTTTACATGAGAAGGAAATTAGGGTTTATGAACAAAAATAGGGCTTTTGAAATTTTATGATTCCATGGTTGAATTTAAGTTGGAATCAAGCTTATATGATGTTAAAATCATGTTATTGAGTTAGGATTTAAACCCTACATATTTTGGTTTGTATGGAGAAGATTAGGGTTTATGGATTTATGTCTAACTTAGGGTTTGTGATGTTGGATTAATGATCTAGTAAGCTTGATTTGTTGTTTGGAAGAAAAACCCTAAGTTAAAACTTATAGGGACCAATTCGGCAAGCTTCAAAGTTAAGGGACCGAATTTGAATTTTATGAATTTGGAGTGCATTTATGTAATTAAAGATGTTGGAGATGTGAAATTGATGTTAGAATGCTAAACCGATGTTGAATTGAATTAGGGACCATTTTGACAAATTGTCAAAATCAAGTGACCACATAGGAAATGAATTATTGATGGGGATTAAATCTGATTTTTAGTTAAAATAATCGAATTAAGGTAGTAGTGTTGATTTGAGGACTAAATTGCAAAGTTAAGAAGATTAAATCCTTATCTTTGCATTTTAGTGACTGTTTTGGGCAAAGAAAGAAAACTAGAGGGAATTATTTTGAATAATTATTTGATGAAGAAGATGATGAATTGGTAGTTTGAAGCAAGTGATGGGACTAAATTGATAAGTAAAAAAATAAGGAGAAGTTAGTAGAAATTAGAAGTTTATTATGGAAAGCTATGAAGAAGATTGAATTTTGGTAGTGACTTTGAAAATTCACCATAAATTCTAAAAAAGTGGTTAGATGATGAATTTTATACCATTGTAAAGATGTGTTCGTATAGTTTCGTTTTCAATAAACGAAAACCGATTTCGTGTTTCGAATTAAAAGATATGAATTTTTAATCGAATGAAGGTCAAAAAATTTATAGAGCAGTTTCTGTCAAAACAACACTGTAACGGGAGTTTGAAGAATTTTCATAATTGTTGTAGATTTTATTAATTTATGTGGCTTATATCGTTATAACCGTTATCGAAACTAGTTTTTTCAGTATAAAGGAAATTAAGATTCAGTATGTATTTTGCCCGATATAAGCAAATCTTTGAAGGTAACGCAAGCTGTCAGAAAATGGAATTTAAAATATTTTGTTTTAAATGTGAGTTAGCAAGCTCGGAAGAATTATTGGAAGTTCAAATTGGTCACTAGGGACCATAATGAGTTTTTGAACAATACAAGGAAGAGAGGGAAAATATTTGGAAATTTTATATTCGAATGATTATATTAGACAACGTGTTTAAGGTATTGTTAGATTTGAATCTAACAAATATTTTATCTTATTCATGTGATTAATGAAGTAAGGCCGAATCAAAGAAGGTTCGAGGTTCTATAAAGGAAAGGATCGAGTAGAAATTAGTGAGGCATGCTAACAAATGGCCTAGGTGAGTGCATACATGTATTTAAATGTATGTTTGTTGACGTACATTTTTATAGGGAGACTTGTGATAAGTCAACCTAAAAGGTAAATATTTTTATATAGCATAATATGTTTTGCATGATACATTATTTTACTGATTTAAAGATCATGGAATATCTTTATGCTTACAAATGGTTTATAGCATGATATATATGACAAGCTACTTATATAGTTTTGAAATGGCATGCACGATGTGAATTGTATAGAACATATTGGAGTATGGACTACTCTAATATGATATGTTTTACATGATATAAATTGGATATGAGTTGCTTGTCATTTTGCAAGAATTGATTTTTAAAGTTTCCCTTGGTAGTATAATATTGAGCTAGACAATATAGTGGTATACCATAAGAGTCACACTGTATCTGACACTTCATTGTGTTGACAGTATACGACGTCGAAAGTTTGCAACACTTTATTGTGTTGATATGGCAACACTTTATTGTGTTGATATAATCACAACACATCATTGTGTTGATATGTTTCCTATACTTCATCGTGTCGATAGAAAATATAGTACTAAAATGTACACGACTCGTATATTAGTCACTTGATATTTACCTTGGGCTATATGATTACATAGTACAACTGTATGATATTATATACAAATATTCTTGCATTACAGATTATATGATTTAATGATTATCATGTTGTTTTTGAAAATATCATACATTACAAAGTATTTTATATATGTTTTTATCTTCTGCCTCGCTAAGTTCGTACTTAGCGTGTGTTTGATTGTACACACGTAGGTAAATCAAGTTGAGAGTAAGAAGAGCATTGCATCAATATGGGAAAGCTCAACAGGTAATCACAATAATGACACCCTAATTAAGGTTGGATTTTTTATAGTGGCATGTATACTTGTTTAACCTATTTGAGTGTGATTGGCCTTTAAAGTTCGTTATGGTTTCATGATAATTGGTATTTCTGGAAAGATTCAAAATTAAGAGTAAACTCAGGTGATGAGTTGCATGTTAAGATAATTGATTTATGATTGGAACTCTAACAAATAATTTAAGTCAATTTTAAATGAAGTTAAGCGTTCTTGGGCTAGAGAAATTTTAGGATGGGTGACCATCGGGAAGTTTTCTGAAAATGTTAAATTATCCTGATTTTTGGATTAAAGAAGTTGTAACATTTTCAACTCAAACCCGATGTACGGATACGAAAAAGGGGTGTTACATGTATTGATATCAAAGCTATAGGTTTAGCCAGTTCTGGAGATTAAACGAAGTATGATAAAGGTCAAAAGTGTATACATGCCACTAGGATGTCAAAATTACTGATGATTTTACTTGTTGGAATGGATGCAATTGCTTACTTTATTATAATAATAATGTTAAATTCCAAGGTGTGAGGGTAAAAGAATTGTGTCAGGTGCTTAGGCGAGTGAATCAATAAGAGATTCACAAGAGTGATAAGGTTAATGATAATATGCTACCCTTAGCTTAGCATTGTGTAGAGGCACCAGGGTAACGAGATGCGTATATTCTGGATTAAGAATTTTCTTTTAGACATTAGATTTGATAACGAATCAGCCTGCTTAGGCACCGATTGCAAAAGAATTGAGAGTTCTGGCACACTAGATTTTCAAAGAGATATCAATGGAGATCCTATGATTGTTAATCTATGGTAAGGAACTCTATATTGATGATCAGAGGAGACTAAAAAGAAATGGTATTATCTTATTAAAAAGGATTAGACCCGTATTTGATAAAGTAATGTTACGGTACATACTAAAAAGTTTGTTAGCTAGAAGTTATTTCTTTGAGTGTTCCGTAACAAAGTTTATCCTATGGATGCAACGGAGTTTCTTGCATCTTAATTAGGGCAATTGGATTATTTACGGGTATGAGTGCAAGTTTAATAAACTGAGTTGAATTGTTTCTAAACTGCTTCCTACAAAGAGAAGAAGAGCCTATTATGATGTTCATAGAGGGTTAGAGGTCAGGTACAAAGAAGTACTGACTGCCTTATGAATTTAAAAATTTTATGAAGCAATAAATTATACTGAATGCAATGGAAAGAGTTTAGAATGAGATAATATCTAAATAGAGGTTATAGCTCGTAAAGAGGAATAGTGAATCGAGATAACCACTTTTAAAAAGTAGCGAGAATTTCTGGCAAAAATGCCAAGCTGAATTTATTACATAGTTCTGCTAAGAGATCGAGACAAGGAAAATTAGGAACTCTCTGACATTTACAATTAATGTTGGAGATTCAAGAAAACCACAAAAACCAATCATATGAGTGTGGTAATAATGGGCATGCATGGCTTTTATTGGAATTTGTTATCGATATGAAAATGATTTAACTTATGCTATGGATACTGAGCATCAAGGGTAAGCAGAGAGAGTATTCCTATTGCTTGAAAGTTTTAAATGGATTGCTTAAGAGGAGCCATCAGGCTTGATGCTAAATCAAGAGGCTACGTTTAGGATAGGATTAAATCCAATATTGAACTTATATTGATTACACTCTAAAGAATGGCTCTTACTAGATTGAGAAAGCTAAACATCTAGTTGCAAGAGTCATTAGATGAAGGTTTTATACAATTTGGTATATCACTTGAGGAAGCTTCAGTGATGTTAGTTAAAGAAACAGTAATGTTCCTCTAAGGTTAAATTACGATTATATTATTACCAATAAAGGAAGATTTGATAGTAGCACTAGTATTAGTGTAGTATGAGTCTAGTAAGGATTCCACCTTATTCAATAATATGTCCTATAATAGTTGGGATGTGTAGTGATGTAATAAGGCTAAAACAACAATTGATGTATTTAGCCAAAATTCACTCTTTGCCTTATAAGCATTATGCTTAATTATCTTTGGAGGAAATTAGTGTATCCATTACACAACCTCAGCTCGAGTCTACTATGACAAATCAGATCAAAGATTTATAGATAAAAGATAAGATATGCCTGGAAAGAATTTAGTAAGGTGAAAACAAATTAAAGAGTTTGATGTTAGGTCAAAATGATGTTCATGTTATCAAGGAAGTAATTTATATTCATGAGGATGATGAAAAGAGAACTAAGAGGTGATTGAATCTGATTAGATTCAGTTCAGGATGTGGATAATCAAGTATGAATGGTTCGAAGTAATTTAGAATTTCTTTAGAATGGTGGATATTATTTGCTGATCTTGAAAGAAAAGATATTTATATGAAATTAAGGATATAATATTTTGTAAAAGTTTCACCTTGGAAGAAGTTTTTATGGTTTGGACCAAAACGGGAAGCTAGGTTCGAGATTCTTTGGGTCATATAAGATTGTAAAAAGGGCTGGTCTAGTGGCTTATTATTTAGCCTTACCTCTGGAAATGGACAAGATTCATAATGTATTTCATGTATTGATGCTCAAAAAGTATCAATTAGATCCTTTACATATCATTACCTCAGAGGGAATAAAGATTCAATCGGATTTGATTTATGAGGAAGAATCGGTAAAGATATTGCCACATGGAGTCAAACGATTAAGAAATAAAATGATCTCGCTTGTTAAAGTTCTTTGATGAAATTATAAAGTCAAAAAAGTGACTTGGGAAAGAGAAAAAGATATGAGAAAACAATTTCCTCAATTTTTGAACCAGGTATGTGTTGAAAATTCGAGGACGAATTTTCTTAAGGGGGAGAATTGTAATATCCCAAATTTTTGGTTAGTGACCAAAATGTAAAATTTGAAAGTTTAGGGGTTAAAGTATAAACTTTGGAAAAGTTTAGGGACCAAAGTGTAATTTTCAAAAGTTTTGTATTTTAACCCCATAAATGAATAGTTTACCCCAATAATGACATTTTCGTGTTACCCAAATTTTTCGTACGAAAATTGTATTATTGGCTATAAAACGATAAAGTTTAGAAGAATATTTGGATAATCGGATCAAATCGAATATCTAGGATATTTTGAAGGATGATAAGCCAAGGTTGATTATGTCATTTTACATCCTAAGATATTTTCTTTGTGTTGGAAGAATATGAACCCTTGGATTTAGGTTGATTTTCCATGCTAAATATGAGCTGTTGGATGAAAGATGGCAAGATCGTAATTTTGGAAAATCATAAGAGCAAAGTTGGTAAACTACTAATTCCAGATTAAATTTAGGTCATTGGATGAAGGATAATGATATGAGGAATATTATGGAAATATATAATTTTCGGAATAGATCTGATAGCTCGGTAAAGGTAAAATCGTAGTAGAAGTATTTTGTGAATATCAGGAAATCGGATTGAATTGAAATTTCAGAGGCTATTCCATAATTCATGGAAAATCATAAAATGATATTTATGGAATAGTGGTCAGTGAAGAGAAACTAATTTAGTTAGATTTTAATGGATTGGCAATTTTGAAACTAACTAGTAAATAAAGACTAGTTGGAGGGCAAATTGGTCATTTGGTAGGGATGGAAATTTTGAAATATTTGAAGTTACAAGGGCTATTTTTGGAAGAAGAAATTTGAACTTTAAATCTTGTCCCTTGATTGATGATAAAATCAATCTCAACCGTTGGATAAAAGGGCACTTTTGTAATTTCCCAATTTGAATGAATTTAAAATTCATTTATATATTACAAGTGGCATAATTGAAGAGATTTAAAATTAAAAGGAAGAAGTTGAAGCCTTCTTCATCTTTCATATTTTCGAAAATATGGGTAGAAAAGGTAGAAAATTTCCAAGCTCGATTCAAGCCCCGAAACTCGATTTTCAGGTAATCTTTCGAACTGCAAAGTTGTTCTACTCTTCAAGCTCTGTCTTTTGATGTGTCTAATTCATGGAATACATGCTTGATTGATGAGAATTTTACATGAGAAGCAAATTAGGGTTTATGAACAAAATTGGGGCTTTTAAAATTTTATGATTTCATGGTTGAATTTGAGTTGGAATCAAGCTTATATGATGTTAAAATCATGTTATTGAGTTATGATTTAAGCCCTACATATTTTGGTTTGCATGGAGAAGATTAGGGTTTATGAATTTAAGTCTAACTTAGGGTTTGTGATGTTGGATTAATGATCTAGTAAGCTTGATTTGTTGTTTGGAAGCAAAACCCTAAGTTAAACTTATAGGGACCAATTCAGCAAGCTTCAAAGTTAAGGGGCCGAATCCAATTTTTTTGAATTTGGACTGTATTTATGTAATTAAAGATGTTAGAGATGTGAAATTGATGTTAGAATGCTAAACCGATGTTGAATTGAATTATGGACTATTTTGACAAATTATCAAAATCAAGTGACCACATAGGAAATGAATTATTGGATGGGGATTAAATCTGATTTTTAGTTAAAATAATCGAATTAAGGTAGTAGTGTTTATTTGAGGACTAAATTGCAAAGTTAAGAAGTTTAAATCTTATCTTTGCATTTTAGTGACTATTTTGGGCAAAGAAAGAAAACTAGAGGGAATTATTTTGAATAATTATTTGATGAAGAAGATGATGAATTGGTAGTTTGAAGCAAGTGATGGTACTAAATTGATAAGTAGAAAAATAAGGAGAAGTTAGTAGAAATTAGAAGTTTATTATGGAAAGCTATGAAGAAGATTGAATTTTGCCAGTGACTTTGAAAATTCACCATAAATTCTAAAAAAATGATTAGATGATGAATTTTGTATCGTTACAAAGATGTGTTCGTCTAGTTTCGTTTCCAACAAACGGAAACTGATTTTGAGTTTCGAGTTAAAAGATATGAATTTTTAATCGAATGAAGGTCAAACAATTTGTAGACCAGTTTCTGTCAAAACAACATTGTGACGGGAGTTTGAAGAATTTTCATAAATTTTGTAGATTTTATTAATTTACGTGGCTTGTAACGTTAGAACCGTTATTGAATCTATTTTTTTTAGTATAAAGGAAATTAAGATCCGGTATGTATTCTGCCCGGTATAAGCAAATCTTTGAAGGTAACACAAGCTTTTAGAAAATGAAATTTGAAATATTTTGTATTTAAATGTGAGTTAGCAAGCTCGGAAGAATTATTGGAAGTTCAAATTGGTCACTAGGGACCATAATGAGTTTTTGAACAATACAAGGAAGAAAGGAAAAATATTTGGAAATTTTATATTCGAATGATTATGTTAGACAACGTGTTTAAGGTATTGTTAGATTTAAATCTAACAAATATTTTATCTTATTAATGTGATTAATGAAGTCAAGGCGGAATCAAAGAAGGTTCGAGGTTCTATAAAGGAAAGTATCGAGTAGAAATTAGTGAGACATGCTAACAAATGGCCCAGGTGAGTGCATACATGTATTTAAATGTATGTTTGTTGACATACATTTTTATAGGGAGACTTGTGATAAGTCAACCTAAAAGGTAAATATTTTTATATAGCATAATATGTTTTGCATGATACATTATTTTACTGATTTAAAGATCATGGGATATCTTTATGCTTACAAATGGTCTATAGCATGATATATATGACAAGCTACTTATATAGTTTTTAAATGGCATGCACAATGTGAATTGTATAGAACATATTGGAGTATGAACTGCTCTAATATGATATGTTTTACATGATATAAATTGGATATGGATTGATTTCCATTTTGCAGGAATTGATTTTTAAAGTTGCCCTTGATTGTATAATATTGAGTTGCACAATATAGTGGTATACCAAAAGAGTCACACTGTATCTAACACTTCATTGTGTCGAAATTATACGACGTCGAAAGTTTGCAACGCTTCATTGTGTTGATATGACAACACTTTATTGTGTTGATATGATCACAACACTTCATTGTGTTGATATGTTTCTGATACTTCATTGTGTCAATAGAAAGGATAGTACTAAAATGTACACGACTCGTATATTAGTCACTTGATATTTACCTTGGGCTATATGATTACATAGTACAACTATATGATCTTATATACAGATATTCCTGCATTACAGATTATATGATTTAATGATTATGATGTTGTTTTTGAAAGTATAATGCATTACAAAGTATTTTATATATGTTTCTATCTTATGCCTCACTAAGTTTGTACTTAGCGTGTGTTTGATTGTACACATGTGGGTAAATCAAGTTGAGAGTGAGAAGAGCGTTGCATCAATATGGGAAAGCTCAACAGGTAATCACAGTAATGACATCCTAATTAAGGATGGATTTTTTTATAGTGGCATGTATACTTGTTTAACCTATTTGAGTGTGATTGGCCTTTAAAGTTCGTTCTGGTTTCATGCTAATTGGTATTTCTGGAAAGATTCAAAATTAAGAGTAAACTCAGGTAATGAGTTGCATGCTAAGATAATTGATTTATGATTGGAACTCGAACAAATAATTTAAGTTAAATTTAAATAAAGTTAAGCATTTTTCGGCTAGAGAAATTGTAGGATGGGTGACCATCAGGAAGTTTTCTGAAAATGTTAAATTACCCTAATTTTTGGATTAAAGAAGTTGTAACATTTTCGACTCATACCCGGTGTACAGATACGAAAAATAGGTGTTACAGATATCTAGAGATGTATCCCTTCAATGGATCTAGAGCTCTTGATCATGGCCTGCTCGAGCCACGGTTTGCCCTATACTCTCTTTCTTCACCATGGTGCAGCCTCATTTGGCTCATCGATGTGCTTCCTTTATATAGGCGCTCATGGAAACCCTAGTTTGGGTTTGATTTTTGAAAGTTTGTTATGCACCAATGTAGGCGCATTATCTTCTTATCTTATTTTTGAATTAGGGCTGACCTGGTCTTGACTAACAGTTAACTGGCTGGGCATCAGTCATCCTTATTTTGCCAACCGAGCTTGGCAATTCTCATCCTACTTTTTCCAATGCACTCGACATTTCTCTTCTACTCCACATGCTTTTTGCCAACTGCTCTTGTCCTGCTCTTGACCTGCCTATCACAGCAAGGAAATACCCCTTTACTCTGGCAAAGCAAACCCTACATTCCTTAACTCCTAGATGCAAATGCATGAATCTACTAGCTACATGCACAAATATTTACTCAAAGTCAAGCAATAGCATGGAAATATATACATGAAAAGTAGAAAATTTGAGGTGTTAATAGCATTGTTGTTCAAGAACCTTAAATAAAGTGATAACCCTAAAACATCTACTACCAGAAGACAACTTTTATTCAATGATATCCATATATATGAGAACATTTGGCATTCTTTCATTTCCCTTCACAAAGAAAGAAAAAAAGAAAAAAATCTTTCGTTGTCCCCCTTTGAGCTGATAATTTCCTTTCGATTGAACCCAAATCAAGGATCCCCCCACACTAGGGGCAAAAAGGATGAAAGTTTGTTTGCAAGTGAAATATATTTGGTTTTGATCATGCTATGACAGTAATGCCTTGCGAATTAGGGCCAAGAAACAAAAGTGAATGGTTTGAGTACAAGAGCAAGAAAGGCTTGTTGAATAAATGAGAGTATTCTAAATCAAGTAAAAAAAGAAGAAGAAAAAGAAAAAAAAGAGAATAAGAAAGAAAATAAAATAGTGGAAAGTTTGTGTTCAAAGAGTTAACCTAATCAAGTTGGAAATTGTGAACATGAAAGTTGAAGCAATTGGAAGAGAAAGCACTAAGTTGAAAAGGTGCAATTTCATACAAGAAAAGTAAGAGACATATGTGAGATCCTCCATTCGAATGAATCTCTATCTAAAGGAATTGTGGAGCATTGATCACCTTTGAATTAAAGGAAAAGAAATGAACTCTAGGGTGAAAACCCATAAATCAGTAGTCTAGAGCGATCCAAACAAATAAATGAAAAAAAGAAGAAAAGGTATTTCATCTAAGCATATTTAGATTAAGGAGTGCATAAATAAGATTTCACTTGGAAGAATTGATCTTTGGTTTCATCACCGTGAGCCATAGTCTGCATTACAAGCCTTAAAAGACCATTTTGATCATATATGGTTATTTGTGGTAGAGGAGTTTGTCTTTAGAATACATCCTGCTTAAGGGTTAACCTTTCTTCAAGGCTTGTCACACTTCTAATGCTTGATGGAGATTAGAAAAGAAGGAAGATGAGACATGGTGAGTTAGAGAGTTAAAGAGACCCACTTAAATGGGTTAGAAATTAGGCATATGGGAAATGTTTCTCTTGGAATCCTTATAACCCAGAAAGGACTTCACATGTGCACACATAGCCACAACATTTGTGATCCTTTAAACATAAGCTTCACATATTGCACTTGATATTTGGGGGCCTAATTTTGATTTTATTTGTAAATGTTTTCCATTTTCTAAAATACTTTTATCCTTTAGCCCATTCTCTTAAAGTTATTCATTGAAATGGACACAAGTAGATTGACATTTATGATAATTCAAGTTAATACTCGTCATGATATATGATTCAAAGTCACTCATGATACATGATCATTCATGCAATCAGTCATTGATGACACATTAAGAATGTTTGTTTGTTACCAAAAGCAGATGGAATTATAAATGGAAAGGGTATTTGCACACAAGGACTGAAAATATATTGATGCTCAAAAACTAAATTCGAGTACCCAACTAATGATTTGTGTTCAAGAAGGAAGATTTTATCAAAGCAAAAATGATTGTTGAGCTTATTTTAGAGTGAGAAAATATGATAGTTGAATTCAAGGTTGAGTGGGGTAATGCTACAAAAAAGAACATTACAAGAGAATATGTTTTATTCCGGTGAATATAGTCTTCGGGCTAGAACAACGAAAGTTAATGATCTCTTTTTCAACCGTGAGAAAGAATGTTGAGAAAGAAGCTGAATGAATAAATATCAAGAGTGGCTTTCTAAGAAAGGAGTTATCATCAGTACTTGAGTTTTTGAGAAGTGTATGGTGAGATATGGCAAGAGAAGTATTTATATGTTGGATTCATGAAAGACAAGTATAAGTTCCACCAGAATTTAAGTTAGTCTCATTTGGAACAAGGAAAACATCATTGTAAAAGACAAAAAAAGAAAAAAAAGAGAATGAAAATGAAAAATAAAAATAAAAATAAAAGAAAAAACCTGAAAGGGCACCTGAAAAAAAAGAAAACCCAAAGTGAAAACCTGAAATGGCGCTTTGAGAAAAGCAATCTAAAGTGAAAACCTGAAAAGGCGTTTTAGAGCAAAAAGATACAATGATTCTAAAGATTGAACCTGAATGTGAGATGGGTTACTTTAGTAGCAAAAGGAGTTTCAATGAAGAAATGAAGTAAAAAAATTTTGAGCTTTCCTGAAGATCTGAGCCCATCCAAGTGGTCCTCAATTAACATCATTCATGCATAGTTAGGCATCCATAAGCAAGAACATGCTAACTCATACATTCAAAGCATTCGTGTATGTTTCGGCGGGAATTTACAAATTGACAAGGAACAAGAATGAATTTCAATCTACAACTTTAAGATTGGAGAAGTAGATCTAATCTTAGCAAAGATTTTAAGTCCTTCGGGTCATCAGTCATATATGTTTCGAGAATGGGAGGAGACCAATCAACAGCGGAAGAGAAACAAAAGATCCTATACTCCTAGACGTGGATGGAGTTGGAATTATGCAAGAATTAAATCTTCAGACTGAAAGATCGAGACACTTTATAAAACCTTAGGCAGAATGAGCAATGAAACTAAAGATCTCAGGGCTTCAAGCTGGAAATTGAAGATATCTCATATCATTTCAGATTGAATTTTTATTAACAAATGTTTTTTTGTAAGTTCAGTTTTTCCCTAGAATAGGACGTGAATCAGCATTCCAAGCTAAGAATAAAGAGTTCCTAATAGGAAGAACTCGTCCAACAAAGATGAAGAGCTCATAATGAGAAGAGTTTGAGCAAAAAGTAATGAAGAATTCATAATGAGAAGAATTCGCACAGCAAACAATGAAGAGTTTCTAATAGGAAGAAATCGTCCAGCAAAGATTGAAGAGCTCATAATGAGAAGACTTCATACTGCAAAGAATGAAGAGCTCATAATGAGAAGAGTTCTCCCAACAAATAATGAAGAACTCCTAATGACAAGAGTTCATCCAACAAAGAATGAGGAGTTCCTAATGAGAAGAACTCGCCCAGCAAAGAATGAAGAGTTCTTAATATGAAGAATTCACCCAAAAAGGAATGATGAGTTTCTATGAGAAGTACTCGCTTTCCAAGATCTTCGCAAAGAAGAAAGTGGATCAGCATTTCCAAGAAATGAATAGTTCATAATGAGAAAAACTGGTTCAAACTTTGCGGTTTAGCCTTTGCAGAAATATTAAGAAGTTCATAATGAGAAGAATTTGTTTAAGGTTTTTAAAGAAGAAAATACAGAATATTTATGGGGAAAATAAAAAGTTCATAATGAGAAGAACTTGTTCGTGTTTTCCAGAAGAAGAAGAAAAATCAAAGATTTCATAATGAGAATAACTTAAAGAATGAATATTTCATAATGAGAAGAACTAGTTCAAGTTTCAGTTTGGCCTTGGCAGAGAGATTGAGAATTTCATAATGAGCATAACTTGTTCAAGCTTACTATAACCCCCTCGACCTGGCCTAGTTGCAAGACCGAACAGAGCGAGCTACATTAGGTTTGCTGAGGTAAACCATGAATAAGAAACTCGAAACGCGTCCATTTTTTTCCTTTTATCTTATCTAGATGCAAATTATTATCCTATGTGTTTATGCTGACCATAGGTGAAAACTCAACTCAATCGGGCATCGAATCGACATTTAATTGGGGTGCAATTGCAATTCCAAAAAATTACAAGGACTTTTCCCGTTTTTATGTTACCAACCTTCAATTAGTCAGGTTTCATGCATGCATGTTGAAATTCAACTCAAAATACTCATTTAATTGCACCCACAATATTCAAGGACTAAACCACAAGAAAATAGAACTTCAAAACATACAAATAACTAAATTAATGGTAGTCGTATCGGTACACTTACATGTGTATCAGTACTGTATTGCTATTTCAAAAACCCCAAATTCTAGTAGCCAAATGTTGTTTCGTTATGCTCTCGCGTACCAATATGCCCTGCCAAATGCACATACCTCGTATAGAAACGGTTCCTCGCATACCGAAATGCCATGCTTGAAAAGGCTTATTCGTACCGAACACTAGCCTCAAATGGCCTAAGGCCTTACTGAAACACTTGCCCGTGTTCCGATACGTTAAGCTTGGAATGGCTTGCACGTACCGAAACAGGGACAAGCGTACCGATATGCCTGGACCTGAAATGTCCTCTTTTGCTAGTTTAACATGCTTTCAAACATACCAAAACACCCTAACATGCTTCTAACATGAATCCAACACATTCAAGAGACAAACCACAACGAAACATCACAGATTCATCAACCTTTTATGGCATCATACTTCAAAGGTAAATCTAGATGCATGCTTCCTAGAAATCAAGCGAAGTAAAGCATGAAATCTTAAACCATCACCACAAACAATCCATAATGGCCAAATACAAACCAAGAGCAGCAAAACAAAAATGCCCAAACAGTGAGTTTAACAAAACACTTCCCAAAACAACAACGAAAACCTTATTGTCCTTATTACTTATAGTCTAATTCAAAACATACTTTTAGTATCAACTCTTTGGCGATCCCTTGCTTCCTCGCTGCCTCCAAATCTTTAATTGTCTGCATTGATGGAAAAAGAGAGCATAAGTACACTAGGCTTAGTGAGGAGTGCTCGAAAACATCACACCATCAATGCATTTAAAACCATTTCTCATCAACACATTGAAATCTCATTTCAATCATCCTTTAGACATCATTTGAACATCATGCATTGAAAACCATACACTTAAGACTTTCAAAAACAAGCATATTAAACAATATGCAACATGTGTCATTAACCATCAGCAAATCCCATTGCTAAACCTCAATTTAAGCCATCCCATGCATAACAAACCATATTCAAAGCTTAAAGAGTAAACATGTATAAATCACATTATACAACATAAACCATTACATGACACATCCACAATTATATTGGCTCACAAGTGATCATTAACCAAGTTCCATTAACAAAATAGTTCATCAGATACACAGATTCAAGAAGTGTCCTCACAACACTTCAAGCCGTCTCAACCGAATAGCGATACAATCACAATCGTGGTACATTACAACCGGGTACACTTACAACCTACGGGGACACCAACTCCAACCCTCTGGTAGATGTTTAATCCACTAACGGGAGTTTATGGCACCGTATAACCCCTCAACCATTAGGGTACTTGGATAGAGTATCTGGTACACCGTATAAAACACCTCGACATCCAAGGCGACTCTTTATAGTGCACTATCAATCCTATGGCCGGCCAACTATATCCGTTAACGTTTTTAAACCATATGACTTGCCAATATAATTCACAATAAACTGCATACCTCACAGTTTTTATAAGCATTAAACCAAACCTTTTTCCAAAGCAACAAACCATGGTTTTCAACAAGTATTTCCACATAATTACAAGGATCACTTACCATGTGCATCCTTCAACATTTCATGATTAAAAACAGTATCTCACATTCTTTAAAACATGCTTAAACAGTAGGTATCATGTAATTCAAAACAAGTGGATAAATCAATTTCATAATAGCACGACCGAGAGAGAAAACAACTTTATACTTACTTCTGAGTTTAAACCAGCATTTCAAGATAAGTTTAAACTCCCATAAACCACCTTTAAACCATTTTTGAAATCCATGTTCTCACTCACCGATAAGCGAAACCTCAATTTGCTGACACGAATTCAAGCGTCTGAAGCCTCCAAAGCTTCACCGATAGCTTCCGAACTACCCTCCCCTGTTTTAACCACATAACAACAGAGAATTAATGCATCTCAGTGAATTCAAACCACTGCAGCAACATTCCTCACAAACATCAACAATCCTTTCGCAATTACCCAACCATAATAACCAAAATCATCATCTAACTTTTTCCAAATGCAACCTAGCCACAAACTAACAATCTAACACTTCTATTAACATCAATCAACACTTAAAAATAGGATTACATCATCCTTATATCTCCAACAACAAAACAACCACCACAACACCTCAAAAACACAAATCTAACAACCTAAATAATTAGGGATTCAAGGAGTTTTGGGATTCCAATGTTAAAAATGACTTATTCACATTATAAAACATCCAATACATGTTTAAAATCAATCCTCAAAACTGAAAAACAGATCCAATACGGATCTCCCTCAATTTCACCAACTAATCCCAAAATAAATCAATTAATCATCACAAAACATAAAATCAGATTATAAATCGTAAATCAAGGATCAAATACTTGAGAATATCAATAAAGAACCATTCAATAGAGGAGAAAAATGAGCCTTACCTCTATTGTGTTATTTCCCCTCAATTGATTGATTAAAGCTTGAAAAACACAAGATTTCAATGAGGTTTTGTAAATCAAAGATAAAGAATCAATTATAAATCAAGAATCCATGAAAATAAATCTATCACCTTTGGATTTTTATGAAAACAAGAGTGTTTGGAAGAAAAGAAGTGTAGAGAAAAGTTGAAAGAAAAGTTTACGTCAAATTTCTTTAAAATCAATAACTACCTTTTCATTATAAAATCCCTTTTAACTAATAATTAAAACGAATGTTAAAAGTCTTATTTGAAGGGAGAAACCACCAGCCAAAAGTTGGTAAAATAGCCACTTAAGGATTCTAAGAATTTGATCCTTTACAATTTAGTCACCTTTTAAAAATAGTTTTCAAAAATTACATTTTGCTCACCAACCAAAATGTCACCCTACCAAATTCAATTTTTCAAAATTGATTTCACCAATATTTTCATATATTTAAATATGATTTTTAACCATTTTTCTATATTTTTATCTTACTCAAGAGTATTTATTCCTGAATCTGACTCGAATCTCTAACCCGGTCCACCAGACCGTCTAACCAGCCCTTAAACCGCTAGACCCAAAATCGGGGCTTTACAACTCTCCCCCACTTAAAAAATTTCATCCTCGAAATTTAGCTAGAGGAAATAGATGCGGAAACTATTTCAACATATCCGATTTGCTTTCCCACGTGGCCTCTTCAACACCACAGTGCCTCCACAACACCTTAACAAGGTCAACATTCTTGCCATGCAAATCCTTACTGCTGGTGTCAAGGATCTCCATCGATTCCTCATTATAAGATAAATCCGATATCAGCTCAATATCCTCCACCGGCATAACATGCGATGGATCCGACCGATACCTCAGCAACATCAACACGTGAAACACATCATGAATCCTCTCCAACTCGGGAGGTAACCTCAAACGATAAGCAACTAGACCAACACGCTCAAAAATCTTGTATGGTCCAATAAACCTCGGGATAAGCTTCCCTTTCTGCCCAAAACACGTCACCTTCTTCCTAGGTGACACTTTCAAAAACACTCGATCACCAACAACATATTCTATATCCTTGCGCTTCAAATCCGCGTAGGATTTTTGACGATCCAAAGACACTCTCAAGCGCTCACATACTAACTTCACTTTTTCATTGGTGTCCTTCAACACATCCGGCATTGAAAGGTGTTTTCCCCAACCTCATCCCAACACAACGGTGTACGACACTTCCTACCATACAAAGCCTCGTACGGTGCCATCTGTATACTAGCCTGATAACTATTATTATAAGTAAACTCCACCAAAGGCAACTGCTTTTCCCATGTTCCTTGAAACTCAATGATACAACATCTCAACATAACCTCCAAGACCTGAATCATAAGCTCCGACTGACCATCCATCTGAGGATGATACGAAGTACTAAAATTTAGTCGTGTTCCCAAAGCAAGATGCAAACACTCCCAAAACCTTGCTGTAAAGCATGAATCTTTATTCGAAACTATAGATTTGGTCACCCCGTGCAAACGCACAATCTCAAAGATGTACAGATCTGCCAACCTATCCAAGGTATACATCATATGCACTGGCACAAAATATGCACACTTCGTAAACCGATCAACAATCACCCAAATGGAATCGTTTTTGGTCAGAGTCAAGGCAACCCAAACACAAAATCCCTAGTGATTCTTTCCCATTTCCATTCTGGTATCCTCAACGGCTGTAACAACCCGGAAGTAAACTGGTGCTCAGCCTTTACTCGCTGACATACCATGCATCGAGCCACGAAATCAGCAACATCTTTCTTCAAACCAACCCAATAGTACTCTTCCTTCAAACCCCGATACATCATAGTACTATTGAGATGCATAGAAAAAGGACTAGCATGCGCTTCAGTCAAAATGGTACGCCTCAACTCTTCATCTTCAGGCACCACCATCCAACATTTATAACACAACACCCATCATCATTAAAATGAAAATCATTAGGACTTCTATCCATGATATCCTTCACATGCGGTACTAAATTCTCATCATGCGGTTGCTTCTCTTTATTCAACTGTGACAAGAACGATTTTACTTGCAACTCAGCCAACAACCCACCGTCACGCGTCATGCTCAACCTAGCAAACATAGCCCTCAACTCCACAATAGCTTTTCTACTCAAAGCATCTGCTACAACGTTAGCTTTACCCGGGTGATACTCGATGGTAAGATCACAATCTTTAAGCAACTCCATCCATCTTCGTTGCCTAAGATTTAACTCATTCTGCAATATAAGACACTTCAAACTCTTATGATCCGAATAAACTACACACTTCTCATCATAAAGGTAATGCCTCCAGATTTTTAAGGCAAAAACAAGTGCGACGAGTTCAAGATCATGAGTAGGGAAATTACGCTCATGCACCTTCAACTGTCTAGACGCATAGGCAACTACCTTACCTTCCTACATCAATACACAACCGAGCCCAACATAGGACGCATCATTGTAGACAACGAACTCTTTCCCTGATTCTAGCTGAATTAAGACCGGAGCTTATGTTAAAGCTTCCTTCAACCTTTCAAAAGCCTGCTGCCTATCCTTCGTCCACTCAAATCAAATGTTCTTTTACCACAACTTGGTTAAATGAGCATCTATACTAGAGAACCCATCAACAAACCTACGATAATAACAGTCCAACCCTAGGAAACTCTGAACCTTTGACATAGACTTAGACATTTTCCAACTCATCATAGCCTCATTTTTTTTGCAGATCAACACGAATCCCCTCGGCCAATACCACATGCTCGAGGATAACAACCTCTATAAGCCATAACTCACACTTGCTTTACTTGGCATAAAGTTGATTAGCCAACAATGTCTAAAGCACAATCCGCAAATGCCTATCATGATCCTTTTTGGTACGAGAGTACGCAAGAAAATCATCGATAAACACAACCACAAACTGACCCAAAAACTAATGGAACACCTGATTCATCATGTCCATGAAAGCAGTCAGTGCATTGGTCAAACCAAATGGCATCACCAAGAACTCATAATGCCCGTACCTCGTACGAAAAGCTGTCTTGGGCACATCCACATCCTTCACCTTCAACTGATAGTACCTAGACCTCAAATCTATCTTAGATAACACAAAGGCACCCCTAAACGGATCAAACAAATCATCAATCTGTGGCAAATGATACTTATTCTTTATCGTCAACTTGTTTAGTTGCCAATAATCTATACACATCTACAACGTACCATCATTCTTTTTCATAAACAACATCAGTGAACCCCACGGTGAAAACTTGGTCTAACAAACCCTCAATCAAGCAACTCTTGCAGTTGCATTTTTCAACTCCTTTGGGGCCATACGATACAGAGCAATTGATACGGGCACCGTATTCGCATAAAGCTCAATGCTAAACTCCACCCCCCGATTCGGTGGCAACCTCAAAAACTTTTCTAAAAAAATACCCAAAAACTCGCATACTGTACGGATATCATGCACCCTCAACTCCTTCGAACCAAGATTCATAACATAGGCTAAGAAAGCCTCACATCCAGATTCCATCATTCGTCTCTTTTTTAGAGCCGAAACAACATTAAATAAGAACTTAGCGTTCTCAACCACAACTACCACCTCGAAATCATTAGAGAACCTTAGAGATATCTGTTTGGTATCAAAATCTACCACAACCTTATGCTTGGTCAACCAATCTATCCCCAAAATAACATCAAAACCGTGGAATGACAACTCTATCAAATCCACGTCAAACACATGTCACTGAACCATCAGCGAACATCGACGATACAACTTCCTAACCACGACTGTCTTCCTAAGAGAAATGGTCACTCTAACACCCACATTAAGAATTTCAACTAGTATATCAAGCAACTGTGCATGCTCACTCAGGATATATGAACGGTAGAACCAGAATCAACCAATGAATAGAATGACAAAGACTGTAAAGTGAATATACCTGTAATCACATTAGAATTATGGCAACCCTCACAGTGCACACACACTCTATCTAGTCCACATCTCTTAGGCTGGATAGCAACAGGTGCAACACCCTGCCCACCTCCAGCTAACAAAGGACAATCACGCCTCAGATGGTCGCCAGACCCAAAACTCCAACAAGCATTAGCCACAACAGCAGCAGATGCCCGACCCTCTCCAGCCAAACGTGGGCAATCTCGTCTTAGATGATCACGTGATCCGCAGACCCAACATGTATTATGATGAGCTCTAACCAGGGTACCCTGCCCCTGCGTTCCACGCCCAACGACACCTCTACCACGTCTCTAATTAGGATGATACCTCCTATCATGGTGTCTCTTGGCCTAACCACCACCAAAGCTAGGATCTGCCACCCTCTTACTAGAGCTAAAGCCTCGAGACCCATAAGCCAAACCAAGATTTTGCTCAATATCCTTGGCTCGCATAACCAACAAGTCAAAATCTATATAATTAGCAACAAGCATGTATGTCTTAACTTCCTGCACTAGCCCATAGCATAAATGATCACATCGATGTCCCTCGTTAGGAACCAACTCAGGTACATACTGGCTCAACCTCACAAACTGCACCTCATACTCAGAAACAGACACACCGCCATGCACTAGAGCCATAAACTTTCTCTTACTTTCGTCCAGATACCGAACCCCCAGGTACCTTTTTCGAAAAGTTTCGTAAAAGAACTCCTACATTATATCCTTAGGTACCATGCAGCTATCACAGTGGTCCACCAGCTATAGGCATCTTCTGCAATAGGGACACATCACAACCTAACTTACGGGCATCCGTACAACCCATCTGACCCAATATCCTATTTGTACTGGCCAACTGTTAAGTGTCCAAAAGTACTATTCTAGTCACCTTTTTTATTCTTATTATTGTTAGACTTTGGCTCGTATTAGTTGCATTATTAGCCATTCATGCATGTTTGCATTGTTTCCTTGGTGGACACGCTTGGTTTCATAGTTTGCTTAATTTTGTGGAAAAAGATACTGCTTTGGTGTGTTTTTGTGTGTATGCAGAATCACTTGCCAAAGCAAGGCTGGAACCAGTTGCCAGGGCAATGCATGAAAGAGATGCCGAGCTAGTTTCCAGGACAATGCATGAAGGAGATGCCGAGCTTGTTGCCAGGGTAATGCATGAAGGAGATGCCGAGCTAATTGCCGGGGCAATTTTCGATAAGGGATAAGATGATATGGTAGTCGAAATTGATGACTAGATAAGCCCAAGATGACATGGAGCAAAGTTAAATCCCAAAGGAGTTTGATTTCCATGAAGAGGTTAAAGAGAAATTAAATCCCAAGAACATAGGAGAAGTTCTAGAAGGAATTTAAATATAATAAAGAATTATATTCTTTAAAGATATTTAATTCCAACTTAACTTCCTCGTCAAAAAAGACTTTGACCTAGCCCTATAAATTGAGGACCAAATCGTCAACTCCATAGAGAGAGAGAGAGAGAGAAGAGAGAAGTATCGACAAAGAGAGGAGACAGATGTTGACAAGAGCAAGGAGAGATTTTGACAAGGCTTCAAGCATTCTTCATCTTTTTCTTTCTTGTTCAATTAGGTTTATGCTAGGAATTCTTTGTCTTGTGTTTCTTTGGAAACTAGCCATGAACTAAATCTACTTGACTAAGGTTATTGTGCTTTGTGGTTGTGAGAAATAATTGGATTTTGTTTAGGCAATAAGAGTTTGCACTTTAAATTCAAGGTTCACTCATTCTTGGTTTTTCTTCTTGTTTGCGAGTGAATTGGGAGAGGATCTCATAACTTCATCTATTTATCTAATATCGGGAGAGTTAGATTCAAGAAACGAATGAGTATGGTCTTTATTCAATCTATTGATGGTGAAGATTAATCCGACTTAGGAATAAGTTAAGGATTTCAACGGCTAAGAGGAGCGCAAGATTGGTTGTTGTTCACCCTTGATTCACGTAGGGATGTATTATCAAGGCATGCACAAATAGCTAGAGTTTCGACTTAGGGATAAGAAGAAACCATTGAAGAATGCTCCACCGAACCTTGAAGTTGTTGCCCAGCCGCCCAAGTAGTTGCCAGGCAACCTCGCTGCACAAGTTGCCACGGCAACTGAGTTGCCCTTGCACTCTTTTACCAAGACGATCCAATTGGCTATCACACCTCAACTCACGATAACCTAGCCTATTCTCTCTCATTTGATTACATCTTCTTTTACTTATTTTCTTTCTAGTTTAGTTGTTAGTTAAACTTCTACAATCTTCTACTTGTGTTTTTTTTACTTTTTACAGTGCAAGAGTTTAGATTCTTAAAGTGGCACCAATCCCTATGGAGACGATATATTTTATACTATAACTTGCGACGTGTACACTTGTACAATTGCGGAGCACTTATTACGCGCAGCAAGTTTTTGGCGTCGTTGCTAGGGATTGGCAATAGCAACTTTGTTTTTATTTTCTTGCACTTTTTATTTTTCTTGTTTAAGATTCAAAGGGCTAACAAACGTTGGTTTTGCATTGGTATATGACCAGGGCGAGACCTATTACAGCAGAATATCCCTTTGATCCAGAAATCGAATGAACCTTGCAAAGACTCAGACGAAGGTTAAGATTAGCAATGGCTAATCAAGACGATAATATGAATCAAGATGTTCCAGCAGGAGGAGGAGTGATTCTTGCACGAAACAAAACTATTCGAGACTATCTTGAAGATGATCTTGAAGGACTCAATCCAGGAGTTGTCACATCTGAAATTGAAGCTGACCACTTTGAGTTGAAACCGGTGATGTTCAATATGATCAACACAATTGGTCAATTTGGCGGCTCAGCAACTGAAGATGTATGACAACATCTTAAATCTTTCCTTGAGATTTTCAATTCATTCAAAATACAAGGAGCCACCCCCGATGTTTTACAACTAAGACTATTCCCCTATTCACCGAGGGATAGGGAGAAAGCATGGTTGAATAGTATTCCTACTGGATCAATAGGATCTTGGACCGATCTTTATCGTAATTTCCTTGCTCGATTTAATCCTACAAATTTGACTGATAAGCTTCGTAACGAAATTACTTCTTTTCGGCAGGCAGATGATGAATCCATGTACGAGACTTGGGAGCAATATAGAGAACTTCTACAAAAATGCCCCCTACACGGATTCCAGTGTGGACACAAGTAACAATGTTTTACAACACTGTGAATACACCAACAAGGATGATGCTAGATGCCTCGGCAAACGACATACTCTTAGATAAGTTGCCGGAGGAAGCAATGCAAATTTTAAACAGGCTTGCCAAGAATGATTATCAATTCCCATCTGCTAGAAGAGGAGGAGTTAGACGCCAAGCCACAATACATGATCTGGGATCATCAGACTCAATTTCGGCACAATTGGCCACTCTAACTAAGATGGTCCAGAACATGCAGAAACCAAACAACACACAGGAAGTCAAGGTAATGGATTCCTTTTGTGAGTTATGTGGTGGTAACCATGATTCTTCTGAATGTATGTAGAATCCAGAATCCAGCTTTTATATGGGGAATTACAACCGGAACAACAATGTGATGTCCAATACATACAATCTAGCTTGGAAGAAGCACTCGAATTTTTCATGGAGTAATCCCAACAATGCTTTAAACCAGAACAATCAGAATGCACAAGCATCAGGATTCTAGCAGAATATGCCATGGCAACAGTTGCCACAACAACAACCGACAACATCTAGTTCTTTGGAAAATTCTCTCAATGCTTTTATGTTGAAAACTGAATCTTATACGGCTGAGAATAGTAACTTCATAAAAAGAAATGATGCTTTTATTAACAGGACCGAGATGAGCTTGCAAAACCAAGAGGCGGCAATCAAATCATTGGAAAATCAAGTCGGGCAATTTGCTCAAAACCTGAATACTAGACCGCAAGGAGGTTTACCTAGCGATACTAAAGCCGCAAGAGGAACTGGCCATGACCAATGTAAGGCGATCACCACTAGAAGTGCCCAATAACTTAAAGAGGCTCGAGCTCCCTCATCAAACAAAACTCCACAAAAGAACAAGATGAATTCAACGACAAAGCCTCAGATACTGAACCAGGAATTGCCGTAGCAACCAGCGATAAGCATGCCTCGGCAACTAGCGATAAGCATGCCTCGACAACCAACGATAGGCACTCCTTGACAACTCCAGTTGCCTTTGCAATGCCATTAATCAGGTTCCAAACCAAAGAAATGATCGAAGATATCCGACTTCCACCACCATTCCCACAATGGTTGAAGCGACAAAAGCAAGAATATCAATTCAAGAAGTTTCTTGATATCCTAAAGCAAGTCCACATTAACTTGCCATTGGTTGAAGCAATTGAACAAATGTCGAACTATGCCAAGTTTCTTAAAGATATTGTGTCCAAGAGAACAAGGCTGGGAGAGTTTGAAACAGTTGCTGCAACAGAGGGATGCATGGCCATGTTGCACAATCGCATGCCACCCAAGTTGAAGGATCTCGGAAGTTTCACAATACCCTGTTCCATTGGAAACCACTATGTTGGGAAAGCATTATGTGACCTTGGAGCAAGCATAAACTTGATGCCTAAATCGATTTTCCAGAAACTAGGAATCAGGAAGGCAAGACCTACAACAGTTATGCTACAGCTAGCCGACAGATCATATGTGCATCCAAAGGGAAAATCAAAGACATACTGGTAAAAGTTGATAAATTTATTTTTCCCACTGACTTTATTATTTTAGATTGTGAAGCAGATAAACATGCACCTATCATTCTCAGGAGACACTTTCTAGCGACAGGGAGAACCTTGATCGATGTTGAAAAGGGAGAACTCACAATGAGGGTGAATGACCAACAAGTTAAACTAAATGTGTTCCAAACACTAAGGCACGTCGATGATCCGGAAGAATGCCAACTTTTTCATGCCACCGCAGAGTTTGACTTCGACAAGAAATTTAGTTGCCTCGACAACTACATTGCCGATCAAGAGGAACCTGAGGAGTACGAAGAACCGATTGATGAGGAACAACTAGAAGAGGCAAATTGGTTAGTCAATCAACCAGGTACATACTTTGAACCACTGGATTACTCAGGTAAGGAAGGTAAACTCGAAAAGCCCTACATTGAACAACTACCGATTCTTGAGTTGAAACAATTGCCAGGGCAACTAAAATATGCTTACTTGGGAACCGATAATACATTGCCTGCAATTATTTCCTCTAAGTTATAGCCTGAGCAGGAAAAGAAGCTGATCAAGATGTTGATGCTACATGAGAAGGCAATAGTGTGGACAATTGCCGACTTGAAGGGAATTAGCCCGATAATGTGTATGCACAAGATTTTGTTGGAAGATGATCACAAACCTTCGATTGAGGCCCAGGGGAGACTGGATCATGCCATGAAAGGGGTTGTAATGAAGGAAATCATCAAGTGGCTTGACGCTGGCATCATATACCCTATCTCGGATAGTACATGGGTAAGTCTGGTACAATGTGTACCGAAAAAGAGAGGTATAACGGTGCTAAGTAATGAAAACAATAAACTCATTCCAACCAGGACTGTGACCGGTTGGAGGGTTTGTATGGATTATCAAAAGCTAAACAAAGCCACTAGGAAAGATCACTTCCCATTACCCTTTGTTGGTCAAATGCTTGATCGTCTTGCAGGTAAACCGTTTTATTGTTTTCTTGATGGTTATTCAGGTTACAATCAAATTGCCATAGCAGTAAAAGATCAAGAAAAGTCAACCTTCACATGCCCATATGGTACTTATGCTTTCTGAAGGATGTCGTTCAGATTGTGTAATGCCCTGTCAACCTTCCAAAGATGCATGATGGCACTCTTTCAGACATGGTCGAAGACTTCCTTGAGTTCTTCATGGATGATTTTTCCGTTTTTGGTAATGACTTCGACAGTTGCCTCGGTAATTTAGAGAAGGTGTTGGCAAGATGTGAAGAAACTGATTTAGTCCTTAATTGGGAGAAATGTCATTTTATGGTAGATGAAGGAATAGTGCTCGGCCACAAGACTTAATCCAAGGGAATTGAAGTAGACAAAGCCAAGGTGGACGTGATCGAGAGATTACCCCCACCAAGTTCGGTTAAAGGAATCCGAAGCTTTCTTGGACATGCAGGTTTTTACAGGAGATTCATTCATAATTTTTCTAAAATTACTAAACCCTTGTGTAATTTGCTTGAACAAGATAAAGTCTTCAATTTTGATGATTCTTGAGCCCAAGCATTCGAAACTCTAAAGGAAAAGCTTGCCTCAGTACCCATTGTCATTCCACCAAATTGGACGCTACCTTTTGAGCTCATGTGTGATGCAAGTGATTTCGCAGTAGGAGCAGTCCTAGGCCAACACACAAGTTAGACCTTTCATGTGATATACTACGCTAGTAAAACTCTTAATAGTGCTCAGGTGAATTACACAACAACGGATAAAGAGTTACTAGCCGTAGTTTTCGCATTTGACAAGTTCTGATCCTATTTGATTGGTATAAAGGTAATTGTCCATACGGACCATTCGGCAATTAAGTATCTATTTGCTAAAGAGGATGCCAAACCTCGTTTGATCATTGGATATTGTTTTTACAAGAGTTTGACATTGAAATTAAGGATAGGGAAGCAACAGAAAATCAAGTGGCCGATCACTTATCACGCTTAGAGCGCAATAGGGAGGAGGACGCAGATTTAGAGATATGCGATGCATTCCCGGATGAGCAACTGTTAGTTACCTCGGCAACCATGGATGCGCATGCCTCAGTAACCCTTGACACGCATGCCTCGGCAACCCTTAACGCGCATGCCTCGACAACTCTAGAGCGTATGCCTCAGCAACCACTGATGTGCACGCCTTGGCAACCCCAGACGTGTATGCCTTGACAACCCTTGACGCACATGCCTCGGCAACCCTTGACGCGCATGCCGCGGCAACTCTAGATGCGCATGCCTCGGCAATACCCTGGTACGCGGATTTAGTTAATTTCCTTGTTTATGGTATTTTACCTTATGGCCTTACTCACCAAGGAAAGAAGCGGTTGTACCATGATGCTAAGCATTACTTTTGGGATGAGCCTCTTTTGTTTAAACAATGTGCAGGTCAGGTTATATGCAGATGTGTCCCTGAAGAGGAACAACAGAATGTACTCCGGCAATGCCATTCTTCACCCTATGGAGGACATTTTGGAGGAACACGTACCGCAGCTAAAGTTTTGCAATCTGGTTTGTATTGGCCAACACTGTACAAAGATGCCCAAGAGTTCTACAAGCAATATGATCGTTGCCAGAGGACGGACAATATCTCTAGACGACATGAGATGCCGATCTAAAACATCATTGAGGTGGAACTGTTCGATGTATGGGGGATCGATTTTATGGGACCTTTCCTATCTTCATTCGGCAACCTCTACATTCTACTTGTCGTTGACTACATGTCTAAATGGGTTGAGGCAGCTGTAGTTCCCACCAACGATTCCAAGACCGTGCAATGATTCTTGCAAAAAATATATTTACACAGTTTGGGATGCCGAGAGCAATTATCAATGATGAATGCAAGCACTTCGATAACAAACTCATTGCCAAGATGTTACAACGCTTTGGTGTATCACACAAAATTGCCACGACATATCACCCACAAACCAATGGGCAAGCAGAAATTTCCAACCGGGAATTGAAGGGTATACTCGAAAATTTGTAAATCCCTCTAGGAAGGATTGGTCAGTAAGACTAGATGACACACTTTGGGCATATCGCACTGCATTCAAAACACCCTTAGGTATGTCTCTCTTCCGACTTGTCTATGGCAAAACATGCCTTCTACTGGTGGAAACCGAACACAAGGCATATTGGGCAATCAAGACCATGAATATGGATTGGGAAAGTGCCGGACAAAAGCGTTTGTTGGACCTCAACGAGATAGAAGAATTTCGTGCACTCGCCTATAACAATGCACGAATCTACAAGGAGAAAACAAAGCAATGGCATGACAAGAAACTATTGTCGCGACAATTCATGTCAGGGCAACTAGTTCTCTTATTGAATTCTCGGCTGAAACTTTTCCCGGGAAAACTAAAATCAAGATGGTCGGGACCATTCGAATTTGTCAAACCATTCTCCCATGGTGCCGTGATAATCAAGTCCATCACTGACGAACATGAATTCAAATTTAACGGACAAAGATTGAAGCACTACAACGGTGCCTATGTGGAAAGTAACAAAGAAGTGGTCACCTTAGGAGATGCATGAGCATGCTCTCCTTTCGATATTTTTTTTTCGAACTATTTTTATTATTATTTAATTTTGGTTATTTTTTTAGGATAGATTTATTAATTTTTTTTAAGATTAAGATTACATCTTTCTTTCATATTTATCTAATTGTTTTTAAATTTTAAGTTTAAGAATTTCTTTGCACATCTTTATTTATTTTCTTTTATTAGTTTATCTTTAATTTTAATCCTTATTTTATTTGTTTTTGAATTATAGGAAAAGAGTTCAAGATAAAGAGGAATTTGATTCAAGAAGGAAACTTCTTCAACAAGGAAATTAATGGGCTAAATCTAAGGCTTATATTAAGCCTCCAACTTACCCTAAATAAACCCTACATAGCCGGCCAAACACTCCCCCTTCCCCAAATCCCCTAGCCGTCACCCTCCCCCAAATCAAAACCCTTGTTTTCTTTCTTTCCAATTAATCCCACCCACCATATTTACTACATATCTTTTCTATTTAACCCTAATAAAGTGCTCCGCAATTGTGCAAGTGTACACGTCGCAAATTATAGTATAAAAGATATCGTCTCCACATGGATTGGTGCCACTTCAAGAATCTAAACTCTTGCATTGTAAAAAGTAAAAAAAACACAAGTATAAGATTGTAGAAGTTTAACTAACAACTAAACTAGAAAGCAAATAAGTAAAAGAAGATGTAATCAAATGAGAGAGAATAGGCCAGGTTATCGTGAGTTGAGGTGTGATAGCCCATTGGATCGTCTTGGTAAAAGAGTGCAAGGGCAACTCAGTTGCCGTGGCAACTTGTGCAGCGGGGTTGCCTTAGCACCAACCAATCCTCAAAAACCTATGGTGCTAGACCACAGAACTTAACTCCGCCCAGACTGCGAAGACGCTCTAATGGCAAACCCGTCTGCCCAACCACTAGTGCTGGTACATGAACACCCGCAACTGCAGCCTCAAACGTACCGGTCATGGCCTAAATCAACGGCGCTATGTCACCCATCCCTAGCCCAGTTGGCACAGGTGGTACTTGCTCCACTTTCGCAGGTGGATTAGGTGGGGGCGGCAGCAACCCCTCATGAGGTACAACATCTTCCTCATTTCCCAGCCCAATGGCAGTAGTAATTGTACCAGATCATAACTCTCTCCTCGGTCTCATCGTGCTAAAAATATATCTAAGGCATGATATTTTACCAAAAACAAAACAATCAGGCCAACTTAAGCAAGGATCCAAGACTTATATTTCAAAACCAAAACATTTCAGACTATAATAATAAGGCAATGGGTTCCCCCAAATTTCCCCCCAACATAACATTAAGCAATTAACGTGCATATCACAACCACCATGCATAGCAACAACAGTTTACAATCCACAACAACATTACAACAACCATACCAACTCCTGATTATCGCAAAATTGGCTTTGATACCACCAAATACAAATCGTGGTTTACCAAGGTAAACCGTGAAGAAGAAACTCGAAACGCGTCCATTTTTTCCTTTTATCTTATCTAGATGCAAATTTTTATCCTATGTGCTTATGCTGACCACAGGTGAAAACTCAACTCAATCAGGCATCGAATCGACATCCAATTGGGGTACAATTGTAATTTAGGGACCAAATTGCAATTTTGGAAAATTACAAGGACTTCCCGTTTTTATGTTGCCAACCTTCAATTAGTCAGGTTTTATGCGTGCATGTTGAAATTCAGCTCAAAATACTCATCCATACTCATTTAATTGCATCCACAATATTCAGGGACTAAAACACAAGAAAATAGAACTTCAAAACATCCAAATAACTAAATTAACGGTAGCCATATCGGTACACTTGCATGTGTATCAGTACGGTATTGCTATTTCAAAAAACCCAAATTCTAGTAGCCAAACCTTGTTTTGATACACATTCGCGTATCGATACGCTCTGCCAAATGCACATACATCGTACCAAAATGGTTCTTCGTGTACTGAAATTCCATGCCTGAAAAGGCTTACCCATACTGATACGCTCAGCCTGTGTATCGAAACACTAGCCTAAAATGGCCTAAGCTCGTACCGAAACACTTGTCCGTGTTCTGATACAATAAGCCTAGAATGGCTTGCCTGTAACGAAATAGGGACACGCGTTCCGATAAGCCTAGACCTGAAATATCCTCTTTTGCTAGTTTAACATGTTTTCAAATATGCCAAAACATCGTAACATGCTTCTAACATGAATCCAACACATTCAAGAGACAAACCACAATGAAACATCACAGATTCATCAACCTTTCATGGCATCATACTTCAAAGGTAAATCTAGATGCATGCTTCCTAGAAATCAAGCCAAGTAAAGCATAAAATCTTAAGCCATCACCACAAACAATCCATAATGGCCAAATACAAACCAAGAGCAGCAAAACAAGATTGCTCAAACATGGAGTTTAACAAAACACCTTCCAAAACAACAACAGAAACCCAGTTGCCCTTATTACTTATAGTCTAATTCAAAACATACTTTTAGTATCAAGTCTTTGGCGATCCTTTGCTTCCTCGCTGCCTCCAAATCTTTATTTATCGGCATTGATGGACAAAGAGAGCATAAGCACACTAGGATTAGTGAGGAGTGCTAAAAAACAACACACCATCAATGCATTTAAAACCATTTGTCATCAACACATTGAAATCTCATTTCAATCATCTTTTAGGCATCATTTAAATCATCATTTGAACATTATGCTTTAAAATCATGCACTTAACACTTTCAAAAACCAACATATTAAACTATATGCAACATGTGTCATTCACCATCAGCATCCCATTGCTAAACCTCAATTTAAGCCATCCCATGCATAACAAACCATATGCAAAGCTTAAAGAGTAAACATGTATAAATCACATTATACACCATAAAACCTTACATGACACATCCACAATTATATTGGCTCAAAAGTGATCATTAACCATGTTCCATTAACAAAATTGTTCAGCGGATACACAAATTCAACAATTGTCCTCACAATACTTCAAGCCATCTCAACCGGAATAGCTATACAATCACAATCGTGGTACATTACAACCAGGTACACTTACAACCCACGGGGACACCAACCCCAACCCTCAGTTAGATGCCTAATCTACTTATGGGAGTTTACGGTACCATATAACCCCTGGACCATTAGGGTACTTGGATAGAGTATCTAGTACACTGTATAAACCCCCTCGACATCCAAGGCGACTCTTTATAGTGCACTATCAATCCTATGGCCGGCCAAATATATCTGATAACATTTTTAAACCATATCACTTGCCAATATAATTCACAATTAACCACATACCTCACTGTGTTTATATGCATTAAACCAAACCTTTTTCAAAAGCAGCAAACCATGATTTTCAACAAGTATTTCCACATAATTACAAGGATCACTTACCATGTGCATCCTTCAACATTTCATGATTAAAAACAGTATCCCACATACTTTAAAACATGCTTAAACAGTAGGTATCATGTAATTCAAAACAAGTGCATAAATTCATTTCATAATACCACGACCGAGAGAAAAAAACAACTTTATACTTACTTTCGAGTTTAAAATAGTGTTTCAAGCTAATTTTAAAATCCCATGAACCACCTTTAAACAATTTCAAAGATGAAATCCATGTTCTCACTCACCGATACATGAAACCTCAATTCGCTGACGTGAATTCAAGCGTCCGAAGCCTCCAAAGCTTCACTGATAGCTTCTGAACTACCCTCCTCTGTTTTAACCACATAACAATAGAGGATTAATTCATCTCAATGTATTCAAACCACTACAGCAACATTCCTCACAAACATCAACAATCCTTTCACAATTACCCATCCACAACAACCGAAATCATCATCTAACTCTTTCCAACCACAACCCAGCCGTAAACTAACAATCTAACACTTCCATTAACATCAATCAACACTTAAAAATAGGATTACATCATCCTTATATCTTCAACAACTAAACAACCACCACAACACCTCAAAAACACAAATCTAACAACCTAAATAATTAGGGATTCAAGGAGTTTCGGGATTTCAATGTTAAAAACTACTTATCCACATTATAAAACATCCAATACATGTTTAAAATCAATCCTCAACAGTGAAAAATAGATCTAGTATGGATCTCCCTCAATTTCACCAACTAATCCCAAAATAAATCAATTAATCATCACAAAAACATAAAATCAAATTATAAATCATAAATCAAGGATCAAATACTTGGGAATATGAATAAAGAACCATTCAGTAGAGGAGAAAAATGAACCTGACCTCTATTGTGTGATTTCCCCCTCAATTGATTGATTAAAGCTTGAAAAACACAAGATTTCAATAAGGTTTTGTAAATCAAAGATAAATAATCAATTATAAATCAAGAATACAAGAAAATAAATCTCTCACCTCTAGATTTTAATGAAAACAAGAGTGTTTGGCAGAGAAAATTGGAGAGAAAAGTTGATAGAAAAGTTTCTTTAAAATCAATAACTACCTTTTCATTATAAAATCCCTTTTAATTAATAATTAAAACATATGTTAAAAGTATTAATTGAAGGGAGAAACCACCAGCCAAAATTTGGTAAAATAGCTCCTTAAGGATTCTACGAATTTGATCCTTTACAATTTAGTCACCTTTTAAATACAGTTTTCAAAAATTACTTTTTGCTCACCAACCAAAATGTCACGCTTCCAAATCCAATTTTCCAAAAATTGATTTCACCAATATTTTTCATATATTTAAATATTATTTTTAACATTTCCCATATTTTTATTACTCAAAAATATTTATTCCTGAATCCGACTCGAATCCGACTCGAATCCCTAACCCGATCCATCAGACCGTCTAACCAACCTTTAAACTGCTAGGCCCCAAACTGG
This sequence comes from Hibiscus mutabilis, assembly GCA_019671005.1. Taxonomy (NCBI): domain Eukaryota; kingdom Viridiplantae; phylum Streptophyta; class Magnoliopsida; order Malvales; family Malvaceae; genus Hibiscus; species Hibiscus mutabilis. The sequence continues at coordinate 21,448,655 of CM033746.1, read as the reverse complement.
GGCGTTACACTTACTAAAGAGGAAGAAAGAGTGGAAGTTCATAATGATAAGAACTTGCAGCTTAAAATGGAAGTCGGCTGGACGAAATTCGTGTCTATCAATTTGGGAAATGTTGGAAAATGTTTATTAATATATTAAGGGTTTTGGAAAACTCAGTTTGATGAAATAAATTCAGATTTAGAAACATTTTGGTTTGATGACTAAAATGTAAAGATTTCAAAATTCTTTTCGTGACTAAATCGTAAAAGGGTCAAAAACTTAGAATCTTCAAGAAGCTAATTTACCAATGTTTTTAATCAAACTTTTTCCTTAATTTAGGCTATTGTTAAATAATTTTAAAATGGTTATTGAATGTAAATAAAATATATTTAATAAAAAGGATTTCTAATAACTAATTCATTTTCTTTACGTAAAAACTTTTGCTCTCAACTTTCTTAGTAGCCAAACTATCAATTTTACTCTAAAACGATCAAGAATTATCTCATTTTGATTCACTTTTGATTTATCAATTGATTCCTTTGTTTTCGACATCATATCCTATTTGTTTTCTTGGAGATTTCACTCAAGTCTTGCCAATTAAGGGAGAAGTCAGCAATTAGAGGTGATTTCCATTTCTCTCCTCTAATCAAATGTTCTTTACTAAAATTCCCAAGTTCTTGATCCTTTACAATTATTTTTTGTTAAGTGTTAATGATTAAATCAAGCTTAAAAGGTTTTAATTGAGTTTAATAAGGAATTTGTGGATCTTTGTGATAGATCTGATTTATAGTGATTTTAATTGATGTAAATTACATCTAAGATATGTTTTAATATTTTGAGAAGAGATTTATAAAAGGAATCTCAAAACTAATTGAATTGCTAATTTTCTAGGTTGTTAATAGTTAGATTTTGAGGTGATTAGGGTTTTAGAAGGCTGCTGGACATATAAGTTGAAGTTGAAAGTGTTTTTAGATGTTATTTGATGTTAATTAGATGTTAAAATCGTTAGGTTGTGGCTAAGCTTTATTTAGGTTGAGTTTGGTGATGTATTTAGTTATTTTTTGGAAGGCGTTTGATGGTTTTTAGTGAGGCAAAGTTGAGATTAGATGTTGTTGTGATTAGAGATGCATAATAATGCATTAATCCTCTATTTTTGTGTGGATAGGGGAGATGGATCCTTCAACAATTGGTGATGTTTTGGTAGCTTCGGACGCTAGATTTCGCATCAGCAAGTGGAGCTTTGTGTTGTTTGTGAGTGGAAACGTGGTTTATAGCTTATTAAAGGTTTGAAAGTGATTTTTGGAGTTTAGATTAAGTTTGAAACACTTATCTAAGCTTGGAAGTAGGTATTGAACGATCTCGCTCTCGTTTTAGTTTTGCAGAATACATTCTCATGCACATGTTTATGATTTTGATTACCTACTGTTATATGTATGTTTTAGAAATGAAAAATGCCGCAAATGATCAAATGTTGATGATTATTGAGTATGACAAAGATTTGAAAAAAAGAGTTTTGAGAATCCTAGAATACATGGTGTATTGTATTGTAAATTGGTTTGGTTGTTGCATATATAAAATAGTAAGGTAACATGTTTTAATAGAGTATATTGGCAAGTGGCTGTGATTAAATGTTATCAGATATAGTTGGCATGCCATAAGGTTTAAAGTGCAATATAATAAGTCACCTCACATGTGTCGAGGGTTCAACAGTGTGCCATTTCTCCACCATGAGAACTGCAGCGGTCGAGGGGTCAAGAGTTTGCCAAATTCTCCCGCTGGTACATCCTAACAGTTAAAGGGTAGTAGTATCATGCTCTAGTTTGAGGATGTTTGTGAAGTGGTCGGAAGAACCACTTGGGAAATCCGTGCATCCGATATGTTTTTACAAATGCAAAGATTTGGTTTTGGGTCACTTGAATGCCAATATATGAATTGTTGTATCATGAAAATGGATTATGTTTTGTATAATACGTTTTATACATATAATGCTCTTTAAGCTTTGCTATTTGATGATTTAGCATGAAAATGCTTAAATTGAGGTTTGCATATTGGCTATGCTAGAGATCCATGATACATGTGTGGCAAAATGTTTAAATGTGCATATTTTGGAAAGACATTAGATGCATGAGATGTTTTGGCACGATAATTCATACATGTTTTGAAACCAAAATGTTTTAATGCATTTGTGAGTGTTTTTGAGCATCCCTCAATAAGCTGTATATGCTTACACTCCTTTTTTCATTAATGTAGAGAAGTAAGCAATTGGGACAACGAGCAAGTAAGAAGGAATCCAAGTGTGGGGTTATTTCAAGTACGGTTTTATAAATGCAACATAGTAATAAATGACAATTTGACCAAGATGTTTTTGAGAGGGTTGTATTGGTTACTCCCTATTGTAGACATGTTTTAATTGGTGTTTTGGACTTGTATGTTGGTTTATGCTTTGAATTGGGGGCTTTGATAACATTTGAGTACGAGGGTATATATCACGCCAATAGGTCTATCTTTATGCTTGCTTATGCTTCTATGATGCCTATGCTTCAATATTTCTGTGATGTTTTGTAGTTTTTTAGTTGGTATGATGTTTATATATTGTTTGAAGTGTATTTGAGTGAGCCTAAGAGTCATATGCTCGACTCAGAGGTTATTACAGACCCAGCTGTACCTGTACGGGTCTTTAGGGATCAGTTCGCATGGTCTATTTCGGCTCAAAAGTGTGCAAAATTGCATAGAGGTATCAGTACGCCTAGCTCCGTATTGGTACAACCCTCAAAAAATACACTAGGTATCGATACATGGGCAATCGTATTGGTGAGCATTTTAGCTACTAGAATCCCCTATTTTGATATCAAACCACTAGCATCGGTATGCACGAGGATCGTACTAATACCCTTTGCAAAATGAAACCTGTATTGATACAGACACATTGCGTACCGGCATTGAGTATGTTATTTTTGTTAATTTCTGTGCTAAAAATTGAATATTTGCAGTTTAGTCCCTGTTTCTTATAAATGGAATTAAATAAGCTTGGATGATTATTTTAAGTTGAGTTTTAACCAGCTTGCATGTAACTTGATTAATTAAGGTTTGGTAACCTTGGATTTAAGTAACTTCCCTCAATTTTCCAGATCTGTAATTTGGTCCCTAAAGTGCAAGTTCGCTCAATTAGATGTCAAATTGATGCCCGATTTAGTTGTAAATTGTATCCATTGTCAGAATGTTCACCTTAGGGATTAATTGTCCATTTAGACAAGTTAAAAGAAAAAAATAGACTCTGTTCTAAGAAAATCATTCAGGTTTGTTTCGGCAAACCTAATGTAGCTCACTCAATTTGGTCTGGTGTCTAGGTTGGGTCAAGAGGGCTACATTTGCTGGTATCAGAACCATATTATGATTGTTGAAAGGCAGGTTATGATTGTTGGGAGGCAGGTTATGATTGTTTAGAATATTTTTGTTGAGTGGTACTGTTGAATAACTTGCACGGTTATTGGTTATATGTTTTTATAATTGAAATGTGATTTGTTTGTAACACCCCGTTTTTGGGCTTAGATGTTTTATAGGTTGGTCCGAAGGCCCATTAGAGCGGTATTAGAGTTTCAGTCAGTTTTAGGATTTAATTAGTTTAAATATTTTTGAAGGTGATAAAATTGAGGAAAAATATTCTAAAATCACTATTAATTATATTAAGAATATCAATTTTGGAAAATAAGATTCAGAAATCGGACATTTTGGCTAGTGACCAAAATGCAAATTTTGAAAACTACTTTTAAAGGTGACTAAAATGAAAAGGGTCAAATTCTTAAAATCTTTAATGAGCTATTTTACCAAGTTTATTCTGATGATTTCTTCCTTAATTAAAGATATTTTAACATGTGTTTTAAAGTTAATTAAAAAGGGATTTTTAGTTAAAAAGTTAGTTAAGTTTTTTTAAAGAAAATTCACGTAACTTTTTGTCCATTCTTTCCTCAGCCAAACACTCAAGTTTTCATCAAAATCCAGAGGTGAAAAGCCTTTTAACTTGTATTTGTGATTTGTAATTGATTAATTAACATTGTTTTTACAAAATTTCATTTAAATCTTGTGTTTTCTTAGCTTTTATCAAACCAATTGAGGGAGAAATCTCACAATAGGGGTAAGGTTCGTGATCTTCTCTATTGTATGGTTCTTTAATGAAATTCCCAAGTATTTGATCCTTGATTTATGAATTGTAAGATGATTTTAATGTTTTATCTATGTTTGATTGATTTAATTGGGTAAAATTGATGAAACAAGGAAATACTCGAAGTGAATCTGATTTCCAGTTTTTAAGATTGATTTAATACATATTTTGGATGTATTATGATGTTGATAAGTTGTTTTTATCAATAGAAACCCGAAACTCTTGGATCTCTAATTGTTTAGGTTGTTAGATTTGAGTTTTTGTGATGATATTTGAATTTAATCTTTGCTGGAAGTAAGAGGATATTGGGAAAGGGTTTTTGGATGTTAATTGATGTTGATTGATGGGTTGAACCATTGTTTTATGGCTGGGCTAAGTTTCAGAAATGTTTGATGATGATTTCAGTTTGTTTCGGATGTTTTCTAAGTGGGAAGCCTGAGAGTTGAGGTGTTTTGCTTTGAGACAGTGGTTTGAATGCATAATGATGCATTTATCCTCTGTTTTATTTGTTTAAAACAGGGGATAATGAAGGCGACGAAGCTTGACGTTGTGTTGTTGCTTGCCGGGAGCTTGTATTGCATTGGCAAGGAAGGTGAAGCGTATCGATGAGTGGAAACTGGTTTAAAATCCTTTACAAAGGATTGTAAATGTTGTTGCGAGTTTAGGGTAAGCGTGAGACACTTACCTAAGCTCGAAAGTAAGTTTCCCTTATTTTGCTCTTGAGTATCGGCTTCGATATAAACATGTTGTTTGTATGTTTTGGTGATAAACATGGAATGATTTAATTACTGGAAATGCATGGTTTTGAGTACATATGTAGGGGTTTGAAAGTATATTAAATGCTATTGAGAATTGGTTTTCATTCTGGTTGGGAACGGTGTTATTGCATTGGCAATGAGACTTGCATATATGATGTTTTGTCTAATGCATTGTAAAGCAGTAAGTAAATGATTTGTAAATGGTATATTGGCTACATGACATGGTGAGAAAACAATCAGATATAGTTGGCATGCCATAGGATTAAAGTGCACTATAAAATAAGAACAAAATCGATCGTGGCCATGGGTCCTTGAGGTATGGCGGTTTAACAAGGCCACTCGAACTGTTGGGGCATCATTTGGGGTGTGCAGGCAACCCAAATTGATGGTATTCTTGCAGATTAACTAGGTGATAAGTGTTCAAAAGTACTATTTTTCTTACCCTTTTGACTCATATTATTGTTAGACTTAGGCCCATATTAGTTGCATAATTAGCCATTCATGCATTAATCCATGTTCCCTTCCATCGTTGAGCTTGATTACATAACTTGGTAGTTTTTGTGTGAAAAGATGCTGCTTTGGTGTGTTTTGTGTCTATGTGCAGGATCACTTGCCAAAGCAAGGCTAGAGCTAGTTGCCAGGGAAATACATGAAGGAGATACCGAGCTAGTTGCCAAGGCAATGCATGAGGGAGACGCCGAGCCAGTTTCCAGGGCAATTGTCGACAAGAGCAAAGGTGATATAGTAGTCGAAATTGATGACTAGAGAAGCCCAAGATGACGTGGAGCAAAGCCCAAACCCAAAGGAATTTGATTTCCATGCAGAGATTAAAGAAGAATTAAATTCCAAGAAGATAGGAGAAGTTCTAGTAGGAATATAATTATAATAAAGAATTATATTCTTTAAAGATAATTTTATTCCAACTCAACTTCCTCCTCAAAGAAGGACTTTGGCCTAGCCCTATAAATAAGAGGGAGATTTTGACAATCCAGAGAGAGCAAGGGAGGGGAATTTCGACAAGCATCAAGGACGACAAGAGGAGATAATTTTCGACAAGCATCTAGGGCAAGGAGGATTTTGACAAGCCTCCTTCTTCATCCTTTTCTTTCTTGCTTGATTGGGTTCATGCTAGGGATTATTTATCTTGCGTTTCTTTGGAACCTAGCCATGAACTAAATCTATTTGGCTATGGTTATTGTGTTTTGTTGTTGTGAGAAACTATTGGATTTTGTTTAGGTAATAAGAGTTTGCACTTTTCTATTCAATGTTTATTCATTCTTGGTTCTTATTCTTGTTTGCGAGTGAATTGGGAGAGGATCTCGTGATTTCATCTATTTATCTAATATCGGGAGAGTTAGATTCAAGAAACGAATGAATATGATCTTTATTCAATCTATTGATGGTGAAGATTAATCCGGCTTAGGAATAAGTTAAGGATTTCAACGGCTAAGAGGAGCGCAAGATTGGTTGTTGTTCACCCTTGTTTCACGCAGGGATGTATTATCAAGGCATGCACAAGCAGCTAGAGTTTCGACTTAGGGATAAGAAAAAACCATTGAAGAACGCTCTGCCGAACCTTGAAGGTTGCTGCCCAGACGCCCAAGTGAATTACACAACAACGGAGAAAGAGTTACTAGCTGTAGTTTTCGCATTTGACAAGTTCCGATCCTATTTGATTAGTACAAAGGTAATTGTTCATACGGACCATTCGGCAATCAAATATTTATTTGCTAAAAAGGATGCCAAACCTCGCTTGATTTGTTGGATATTACTTTTACAAGAATTTGATATTGAAATTAAGGACAGGAAAGGAACAGAAAATCAAGTGGCCGATCACTTATCACGTTTAGAACACAACAGGGAGGAGGACGTGGATCTAGAGATATGCGATGCATTCCCGGATGAACAAATTTTAGTTGCCTCGGCAACCATGGACGCACATGCCTCGGCAACCCTCGATGCCTCGGCAATCATGGACGTGCACGCCTCGGCAACCCTCGACGCCGCAGCAGCCTTTGACGCGCACGGCTCGGCAATTTTGGGAGCAGTCACCACAACAGCACATGCCTCGACAATACCCTGGTACACGGATTTAGTTAATTTCCTTGTTTGTGGTATTTTACCTTATGGCATTACTCACCAAGGGAAGAAGCGGTTCCGCCATGATGCTAAGCATTACTTTTAGGACGAGCCTCTTTTGTTTAAACAATGTGCAAATCAGGTTATACACCGATGTGTCCCTGAAGAAAAGCAACAGAATGTACTCCGGCAATGCCATTCTTCACCCTATGGAGGACATTTTGGAGGAACTCGTACCGCGGCCAAAGTTTTGCAATCCGGTTTGTATTGGCCAACATTGTACAAAGATGCCCAAGACTTTTACAAGCAATGTGATCATTGCCAGAGGACGGGCAATATCTCTAGACGACATGAGATGCCACTCTAGAACATCATCGATGTGGAATTGTTCGATGTGTGGGGGATCAATTTTATGGGACCTTTCCCATCCTCATTCGGCAACCTCTACATCTTACTTGCCGTCGACTACGTGGCTAAATAGGTTGAGACAGCTGCAGTTCCCAACAACGATTCCAATACCGTGCAACGATTCTTGCAGAAAAACATATTTACACGGTTTGGGATGCCGAGAGCAATTATTAGTGACGAAGGCATACATTTTGACAACAGACTAATTGCCAAGATGTTACAACGCTTCGGCATATCACACAAGATCGCCATGGCATATCACCCACAAACCAACGGGCAAGCAGAAATTTCCAACCGAGAATTGAAGGGTATACTCGAGAAACTTGTAAATCCCTCTAGGAAGGATTGGTCATTAAGACTAGATGACGCACTTTGGGCATATCACACTGCATTCAAAACACCATTAGGTATGTCCCCCTTCCGACTTGTCTATGGCAAAACATGCCATCTACCGATGGAAATCGAACACAAGGCATATTGGGCAATCAAGACCGTGAATATAGATTGGGAAAGTGCCGGACAAAAGCGTTTGTTGGACCTCAATGAGATAGAAGAATTCCGTGCACTCGCCTATAACAATGCACGAATCTACAATGAAAAACAAAGCGATGGCATGACAAGAAACTATTGCCGCGACAATTCATGCCAGGGCAACTAGTTCTCCTATTCAATTCTCGACTAAAACTTTTCCCGAGAAAGCTGAAATCAAGATTGTCGGGACCATTCGAAGTCGTCAAAACATTCTCCCATGGTGCTATGATAATCAAGTCCAACTCTGACAACTATGAATTCAAAGTTAATGGACAAAGATTGAAGCACTACAATGGTGCCCATGTGGAACGTAACAAAGAAGTGGTCAACTTAGGAGATGCATGAGCATGCTCTCCTTTCAATATTTTCTTTTTCTTTTTTATTTTCATTTTTATTTTTAGGAGATATTTTATTTTTCTTCATTATCTTTAGTTTCCAGGTTTTCTTTGTTTTCTTTTCCACAACAAGACTCACAACCACTATGCTAAGGAAATTTCCTGCCAAGATCCTTGCCCCGGCACCCAATGAAGTAGTCGCCACGACAACCACAAAAGATGATGCCGCGACAACCTACATCGTGCCTGCACAAGATAATGCCACGGCAACCAACCCCGAAGATGCCACGACAACCAAAGCTAAAGACATCCCGGCAACCACTGAAAAAGCTAAAGGTAAAGCACCTATGCCCAAATCAACTCCTACGGAATCATTTTCTGATTTTTCAGATTCGGACGAGTCCTCCATTGCACCAACAAAGACCGCACCAATTGAATCCTCCAAGCAAAAAGCTAATGACATTGATGAAGAGGACGATTAGGACAACCCCGTACGAGGATTAATTCCACCACCGACAACAAGAAAACAACCATCGCGTTCAAGCAAGAGAATCAAGACATCGACCAAAAGGAAACTAATCATCTACGATGACGAACTTTCGGAGTAAGTCCTCATATGCATTTTATTTTTCGTTATTTTTATTTTTCTTTAATGCATGCATTGAGGACAATACCTTACTCGAGTTTGGGGGGGATTGTTATTAGTAGTTACCATGTTTAGTTACATTCATCTTAAGTATTACATTTAGGATACATAAATTGCTTGCCATGCCTTTAGTTGGAACAAGAATTGCTTAGATTTGATGAATATCCAATGATGACTTTGCCAATGCACTTAATTGATAGAATTTTTATTCTAGGATAACCATGGAAAAACTTAGAATTTTACTATGATGCTAATTTTGATGAAACACTGTTGTGGTTTGATTGATTTAAGGAATTCTAGTGAAGTTAGGTTGATAATTAACAAACTGGGGGATTAGAATAAAAATTGGATGAATGCTAGAGGTGCCCGAAATTGGCTCTAGCATGTGCTAAAAAAATTGATCACTAGAGGTGCCCGAAACTGGCTCTAGTATGTGTTAAAAAAAATTATAACTAGAGGTGCCCGAAACCGGCTCTAGTCGAATAAATTAACTTAAGAAAACTAAAAACAAAACACTAGAGGTGCCCAAAACTGGCTCTAGTTAAAACATGTTAAAAAGAACCCAATGAAGTAATTTGAAAACCTATTGTTTGCATAGAATCCGAAAAATTAAGTTTTCTGAAAAAATAAAAAGCCAATCATACTTTGTGCCTCGGTTCAGAGAATTGAAATCAAGTTCAAAGCTAAGTTTGTTAAAATTGAAGTCTTGGCAGGTAATTATGAGTTTGCATTGCTTGAGGAAAAGCAATAGTTCGAGTTTGGGGGTGTGATAAGTGTTCAAAAGTACTATTTTTCTTACCCTTTTTACTCATATTATTGTTAGACTTAGGCCCATATTAGTTGCATAATTAGCCATTCATGCATTAATCCATGTTCCCTTCCATCGTTCAGCTTGATTACATAACTTGGTAGTTTTTGTGGGAAAAGATGCTGCTTTGATGTGTTTTGTGTGTATGTGCAGGATCACTTGCCAAAGCAAGGCTAGAGCTAGTTGCCAGGGCAATACATGAAGGAGATGCCGAGCTAGTTGCCAGGGCAATGCATGAGGGAGACGCCGAGCCAGTTGCCAGGGCAATTGTCGAGAAGAGCAAATGTGATATGGTAGTCGAAATTGATGACTAGGCAAGCCCAAGATGACGTGGAGCAAAGCCCAAACCCAAAGGAATTTGATTTCCATGCAGAGATTAAAGAAGAATTAAATTCCAAGAAGATAGGAGAAGTTCTAGTAGGAATATAATTATAATAAAGAATTATATTCTTTAAAGATAATTTTATTCCAACTTAACTTCCTCCTCAAAGAAGGACTTTGGCCTAGCCCTATAAATTAGAGGGAGATTTCGACAATCCAGAGAGAGCAAGGGAGGGGAATTTCGACAAGTATCAAGGAGGGCAAGAGGAGAGAATTTTCGACAAGCATCTAGGGCAAGGAGGATTTCGACAAGCCTCCTTCTTCATCCTTTTCTTTCTTGTTCGATTGGGTTCATGCTAGGGATTATTTATCTTGTGTTTCTTTGGAACCTAACCATGAACTAAATCTATTTGTCTATGATTATTGTGTTTTGTGGTTGTGAGAAACTATTGGATTTTGTTTAGGTAATAAGAGTTTGCACTTTTCTATTCAAGGTTTATTCATTCTTGGTTCTTATTCTTGTTTGCGAGTGAATTGGGAGAGGATCTCGTGATTTCATCTATTTATCTAATATCGGGAGAGTTAGATTCAAGAAACGAATGAATATGATCTTTATTCAATCTATTGATGGTGAAGATTAATCCGACTTAGGAATAAGTTAAGGATTTCAATGGCTAAGAGGAGCGCAAGATTGGTTGTTGTTCACCCTTGTTTCACGCAGAGATGTATTATCAAGGCATGCACAAGCAGCTAGAGTTTCGACTTAGGGATAAGAAGAAACCATTGAAGAACGCTCTGCCGAACCTTGAAGGTTGCTGCCTAGACGCCCAAGTAGTTGCCCAGGCAACCATCGATTAGTTGCCAAGGCAATCCCGTTGTGCAAGTTGCCACGGCAACTGAGTTGCCCGTGCACTCTTTTACCAAGACGATCCAATCGGCTATCACACCTCAACTCACGATAACCTGGCCTATCTCTCTCAATTGATCTCATCTATTCTTTTACTTTATTGCTTTCTAGATTAGTTATTAGTTAAAACTCCTATAATCTTTTATTTGTGTTTTTACTTTTTACAGTGCAAGAGACTAGATTCTTGAAGTGGCACCAATCCCTGTGGAGATGATATCTTTTATACTATAACTTGCAACGTGTATACTTGCACAATTGCGTAGCACTTATTACGCGCAACACTAGGCAAGGAAGTAAAACTCACTGTCTAAATAGGCGAGGTAATAAAATCTTGCGGTTTAACTAGGCAAGAAAGTAAAACTCGCAGATTAACTAGGAAAGGTAATAACATCTTGTGGTTTAACTAGGCAAGGAGGTAAAACTCGCAGTTTAACTAGGCGAGGTTGTCAAATCTTGTGGTTTAGCAAGGCAAAGATGGGAAACTTGCGGTTTAACTAGGCAAGGTTGGTAAACATGAGGTGTAACTACGCAAGGGTGTTAAGCTAGCTGTTTAACTAGGCGAGGGTGTCAAATCTTGCGGTCTAACTAGGCAAGGTTTGGGATATCATACGATATATGAGAGATCCGTGTATCCGATATGTGTGGATAGAGGGTAGTCTATCCGGGTCACTATAAATGCCAATATATGTGGAGGTTCATTTGTTGAACTTATTTTTAATGCTTTGAGATTTAAGCATGGTTTATGATTTAATGTTTTGAGATTTAAGCATGATTTTATGATTTAATGCTTTGGGATTTAAGCATGGTTTATGATTTAATGCTTTGGGATTTAAGCATGGAATGTACATGATGTTGCATAAAGGTTATTAAGCTTTGTTTCAGTTGGAATCATGGAGAAATGCTTTGTTTGTAAGCATGTTTTTGGAAAATAAGCTTATGGTTTTCAAATAGTTTTAATGTATCATTGTTTTATAAGTATCCTCGCTAAGCAAGTGTGCTTACGCTCTCTTTTTCCTAATAATGCAGAACATTGAGGTTTGGGCAGCAAGAGGGAAGGCTAAGTGATCCAAGGACATTTACAAGTTTGAGTATGAACTCCATTTATATTTCAGTTAATAAGGCAATGTATTTTCTTGTGGATTTTGAGTATGTTTCTATGCTGGATTTTGAGGATGGTTTGATGTTGCTAAGTTTGATGTTAATCCTTGCTTATGGTTGTGGATGAATGGTTGCTTAGGCATGGATCTAAAGCTTCCTTGTTGGTTGCCATATGGTGATGGTTTGAGGAAGTGTATTATGCTGTGTTAGTTATGTTGATATGATGCTTAAGCTGAGTTTGGCCTATTTATGCATTTTTCTATGTTTGGCCAAGTGGAATAGGAAGCATGCCTTTAGAGTAATCCTTTGGTAGCTTGATATTGTTTTGGGATGTTTAACCCTGGTATCTATGGTTGTTTGTATGCATGTATGCAAGTTGCTAGGACCCAAATGCATCTAGATTCGAGTGAAAAACTAGCTAAACTTGACATTACAGGCCCAGGCGTATCGATACGCGGGGGACCGTATCGGTACGGCTAGGAAATTTTGGGTAGGGTGTTTCGATACGGGAAAAGGTGTTTTTATAAGGTTAAATGCTACTGGAATTTCACTTTTTGGAATGAGCCCGCGTATCGAAACACTAGATGACCGTATCGGTACGGTGTTTTATGAAATTAAATGGGATTTTTTATTCGAAATGGCATACTGGTACGGTGCTTGGCATACCGAAACAAAGTTTCAATATTGTATCGATATGGGCCTTAACGTATCAATACGAAGGCAGTTATTTCTGTTAATTTCATGGAGGGACAGTTCTGGTTTTTTTCATTTTGGTCGCTAAATATTATGCTATCAATTATATGAGTTTGTATGGTCAGGATGAGTTGAAATTTGATGTGCTAGCATGTAATCTCACCAATTGAAGGTTGGCAATGTTGAATTCCCCTTTGGTCTTGTAAATTAAAAGATTTGCAATTTGGTCCCTAAAATGTATGTTGTGCAATTGAAGGCCTTTCTATGAAATGTTTCCTTTGAAAATCCACTCGCTGTGAGTATGTACACTTAGGATTAATAACGTGCATTTAGCAAGATAAAAGGAAAAAATGAGCCAGTTTTTGTAATTTTCTCTGGTTTTCTTTGGCAAACCTAATGTAGTTTTCTCGGTTCGGCCAAGCATCGAGGCTGTGTCAAGGTGGTTACATTTGTTGGTATCAAAGCTAGATTTGAAAAAAGTTGGGATGTTGTTGTTTGATTAGCTGTTGTTGTTTGAGTTGCACGGTCATTGTTTAATATCATGTTGCGGTATAGTTTGGGATCACATTGCCCATTACTGAGGTTTTATAAAGTTGTCTTGGATCCTTTGCCTAATGTTAGCCTAACTTTAATGTGTTTTGATGTTCCTGTTAGCGTGGTTTGACGCGAGTTTCGTGTAATGGCTGGTAGTGCCGGAGTTGGGCAGAATAGTGATGTGGAAGGGAATCTCTCTGAAGTTTTACCTTCTTCTCCTCTACTGGTTACTCCAGTTGATGTTGGGGTAGGTGGTGTACCCCAAGCTCCTCCAGTGTCAGTTTTTTGGTGATTTGACCTTGTTGGTCCAAGCGATGATGACAGCTTTTCGAGTAGCAGTGGCTGGAGTGCAAGTGCAAGCACCGATACCTGTTGTGGTGGTCAAACAAGGTTCATCCTTAGCTCATCTGGGTAGGAAGCGAGTGTGAGCTCGGGTAAGAGAGCGGTTGATTTTGGCTATTCTGGGAAGTAGAATAGGAGGTCTCATGATAAGAGGCATTAGTCGGGTCATAAGCATGGTGGCAGTGTTGGCCAGGGTAACCAGGGAGTTCATAGTAGGGCTGAGTGTGAGCGTTTTGGTAGATGTCACACGGGTGTATGTTGGGGAAATACCATGAGTTGCTGGAAATGTCGATCTTCTGATCACCTGAAGTGTGTTTGTCCTCGTGTTGTGAGAATTACACCAGTTCAAGATGTTGTTGTGCGACTGGAGAATGGTGGACCGGCTCAGATCCTTGTTCGTCAAGAAGGTTGCAATGACACATATATGATCTCAGGTACCTTCACTTTGCAATCCTTGTCAGTGTTATCTTTGGTTAATTCAGGGTCTACGCTTCCATATATGTCAAGTGAGTATATGTTTGATGAATTCTCCTGTAGTGCTGGTAGGAGTTGGCATGTTAGTTGCTTAGTATAAGATGAAGTTTGTTTGCCTGAGAGTTCTTTCCTGAGGTTCTAGCGTGATTAGTGCTAGTTGGGTTTTAGACCGCTACCTATTATAGCTGTTTGTGGAGGCATCGAATGTGCTAATGAAATTTGAGATGGTGTTGTGTTGGGTATTCTCTAAATACCTGCTTTTGGATAATAGTCAGAGTAGTGGTGTTCTCATGTAATGTGGTATCGAGAAAGAGTTTTGCTAGAGTGTTTCGTTGTGTTGGAGGAATTTTGATACTGGAATGTTATAAGTGAGTGTGGACGTTGATCATGCACAATGCAAAATCACTAATATGTATATATTTAAATATGTCAGTATATGCATACATCTTTAGGCTTGACATTCGATGTTTTGCATCCATATGCATAGGCATCTAGGATGACATGTAAGAAATCATGCATACATATGTCCACACTTACGGATAACATTTTGGAGGCAGAGGTAGTGATAGTAGCTAGTTCTTCTGGTGAGTTGGTTACGTTTAGAAGGTTGTATAGGCGGTGTCCTTTGGTGGTGCAAGTTTATGAGTTGTTGCTAATCTAATTGAGTTGCCATTCCATGATTTTAATGTGTTTTGGGTATAGGATGGTTGAGTGAGCACAAGGCAGTTGTGGATTGTGAGTCCAAAAAGAGGTTCCTTTGAGGTTATTCGATGAGTATGAAGTTGTAGTAGTTGGGAAGAATATGGAATTCTTGTCCAATGTAGTGGCAGCTGCTCAAGCGAAAAGGATGTCACAAGGAGGTTGCCAAGCTTATTTAGCTATTGTGGTGACTCTTGAGGTTAAGGGTATTCCATGAATATCTTGATCAGTTCATGGTGGTGTTTATAGATAATATTCTCGTGTGCTCTCGTACCGAGGAAGAACATGATCAGTAATTGCAGGTTGTGTTGCAAGTGTTGAAGGATAATTAGTTGTACATCGAGCTAGGCGAGTGTGAGGTTTGGCTAAGGAAGTGGTGTTCCTTCGTTGTGTGGTTTTCACGTTGATCCATAGAAAATTAAGGCTATTCTCAATTGGAAGCAATCTAAGTCCGTACCGAAGGTGTGTAGTTTTCTTGGGTTGGCTAGTTATTGTCATCGTTTTGTTGAGGGGTTTTCGAGTATTGCAGCACCGTTGACAAAGCTGCTGCAAAAAAATGTTTCTTATGTGTGGACGGAGAGGTAGTAGCACAGTTTTGAGAAGTTGGAAGAGGTTTTGACACATGCTCATGTGTTGATTCGACCAGAATCGGAGAAGGAGTTTGTGGTTTATAGAGATGAATCGTACATTGAGTTGGGTTGTATGCTGATGCAGAATGGTAAGGTTGTGGCCTAGGCATCGAGGCAGTTGGAGTTTCATGAGCGCAACTATCCAACTCATGAGTTGGAGCTTGCGACTATAGTTTTTTTGCCATGGACATCTGAAGGCATTATCTTTATGGCGAAAAGTGTGCGGTTTTACGGATCACAAGATTTTGAAATTTTTGATGTCTCAAAAGGGATTTGAATCTTAGGCAACGTATATGGTTGAAGTTGCTTAAGGCTTACGACTTGACAATCGAGTATTATCCAGGAAAAGCCAATGTGGTTGCGGATGCATTGAGTCGTAAGGTGGCAGCTGAGCTTAGAGCTATGTTTGCAAGGTTGAGTGTGACATAGGAAGGTGGGTTGTTGGTTGAGTTGCAAGTTAAGCCTACGTTGTCACAGATGATTAAAGCTAAACAACCATACAATGATTCTTTGGTGGAGCATGTTAAGGACATATCGGAGGGCAATCCGGCGGATTTTCATTTTGATGATGATGTGGTTTTGTGTTTCAAGGGTTGAATAGTGGTGCCGGATGATGTAGAGCTGAGGCACACTATTTTGACTGAGGCACATTTTAATTCTTTTGTTATGCATCCCGGTAGTGTTAAGATGTATCACGGGTTGAAGGAGGCATACTACTGGGCTGGTTTGAAGCAAGATGTGGCTGAGTTTGTTTCCTAGTGCGTGGTGTGTCAGCGGGTCAAGGCTGAACATCAGTTTCTATTTGGGTTGTTGCAACTGTTGAGAATTCTGGAATGGAAATGGAAGAGGATCACTATGGATTTTGTGATGGGGCTGCCCTTGGCACCAGCATAAAATGATTCCATTTAGGTGATTGTTGATCGGTTTTCGAAGTGTGCACATTTCTTGCCAGTGCACGCGACGGATACCTTGGACAGACTGACAAATCTGCACATTGTTGAGATTTTGTGCTTGCACGGGGTACCTAAGTCCATTGTGTTTAATAGAGATATGAGGTTTATGGCAAGGTTTTGGAGAAGTTTATATCAGGCTTTGGCTTCGAGGTTGAGTTTCAGCACCGCGTATCACCCCCAGACATATGGACAGTCTGTGCGGGTTATCCATGTTTTGGAGGATATGCTGAGGTGCTGTATTATTGAGTTTCAAGGAACCTGGGAGAAGCATTTACCTTTACTTGAGTTTGTATATAACAATAGCTAGCAAGCGAGTATACTGATGGCACCATATGCGGCATTGTATGGCCGGAGGTGTCATACGCCCTTGTGTTGGGCTGAGGTAGGAGAAAAGCATGTTATCTTGCCGAATGTATTGAAGGTCACAGATGAAAAGGGTAAAGCTTGTGTGTGATCGCTTGAAAGCAGCTGTGGATAGGAAGCGTGGGGAAATTGAATATGCGGTAGGCGATCGTGTATTCTTGAAAGTGTCACCATGGAAAAAGGTGATGAGGTTCAGACGTAAGGGTAAGCTTGGTCTGAGGTTTATTGGACCGTACGAGGTTGTTGAGTATGTAGGTCTAGTGGCTTATCGGTTGAGTTTGCCTCCCGAGCTGGAGAAAATACATGATGTGTTCCATGTATCTAAGTTACGGAGGTATTGGTCGGATCCTTCGCATGTTATGCCGGTGGAGCATATAGAGTTGAGGCCAGATTTATCCTACGATGAGGAACCTGTGGAAATCCTTGATTCTAGCAAGTAAATCTTTTCGTGGTAAGACAATTGAGCTTGTAAAGGTCTTGTGGCGGCACCGAGGTGTTGAGGAAGCCACTTGGGAAAGCAAGGTAGATATGATGGAGCAATTTTCACATTTGTTTCCTCTAGGTAATTTGAGGACGAAATTTTTAAAGTGGGGGAGAGTTGTAACACCCCGATTTTGGGCTTAGATGTTTTAAAGGTTGTTCTGAAGGCCCAGTGGACCGGTATTAGAGTTTCGGGTTAGTTTCAAGATTTAATTGGTTTAAATATTTTAAGGTGATAAAATTGAGGAAAAATATTCTAAAATCATTATTAATTATATTAAGGATTTCAATTTTCGAAAATAAGATTTCGAAATCGTACATTTTGGCTAGTGACCAAAATGCAATTTTTAAAAAACTGCTTTTAAATGTGACTAAAATGAAAAGGGTCAAATTCTTAGAATCTCTAATGAGCTATTTTACCAAGTTTTTTCTGATGATTTCAACCTTAATTAAAGATATTTTAACAAGTGTTTTAAAGTTAATTAAAAAGAGATTTTTAGTTAAAAAG
Organism: Hibiscus mutabilis; assembly: GCA_019671005.1. Lineage (NCBI taxonomy): Eukaryota > Viridiplantae > Streptophyta > Magnoliopsida > Malvales > Malvaceae > Hibiscus > Hibiscus mutabilis. The sequence continues at coordinate 21,430,951 of CM033746.1, read as the reverse complement.
TTAATTAAGCTTTTTAAAGAAAATCCACGTAACTTTTCTCTCCATTCTCTCCTCGCCCAAACACTCAATTTTTCATCAAAATCCAGAGGTGAGAAGTCTTTTAACATGTTTTTGTGATTTGTAATTGATTAATTAACATTGTTTTTACAAAATCTCATTTAAATCTTGTGTTTTCTTAGCTTTTATCAAACCAATTGAGGGAGAAATCTCACAATAGGGGTAAGGTCCGTGATCTCCTCTATTGTATGGTTATTTACTGAAATTCCCAAGTATTTGATCCTTGATTTATGAATTGTAAGCTAATTTTAATGTTTTATTTGTGTTTGATTGAGTTAATTGGGTAAAATTGATGAGACAAGGTAATAGTCAAAGTGGATCTGATTTCTAGTGTTTAAGATTGATTTAATACATATTTTGGATGTATTATGATATTGATAAGTTGTTTTTATTAATGGAATCCCAAAACTCTTGGATCTCTAATTGTTTGGGTTGTTAGATTTGAGTTTTTGTAATGATATTCGAGTTTAATCTTTGCTGGAAGTAAAAGAATTTTCGGAAAGGGTTTTGGATGTTAATTGATGGGTTGAATCATTGTTTTATGGCTCGGTTAAGTTTCAGAAACGTTTGATGATGATTTCGGTATGTTTCGGATAGTTTCTAAGTGGGCAACCTGAGAGTTGTGGGATTTTCTTTGAGATAGTGGTTTGAATGCATAATGATGCATTTATCCTCTAGTTTTATGTGTTTAAAACAGGGGATAATCAAGGAGACGAAGCTTGACGTTGTGTTGTTGCTTATCGGGAGCTTGTATCACGTTGGCAAGGAAGGCGAAGTGTATCGGTGAGTGGAAACTGGTTTAAAATGCTTTACAAAGGTTTGTAAAGGTTGTTGGGAGTTTAGGGTAAGCGTGAGACACTTACCTAAGCTCGGAAGTAAGTTTCCCTTATTTTGCTCTTGAATATCGGCTTGGATTTGAGCATGTTTTTTGCATGTTTTGGTGATAAACATGGTATGATTTACTTATTGGAAATGCATGATTTTGAGTACATATGTAGGGTATTGAAAGTACATTAAATGCTATTGAGTATTGGTTTTCATTCCGGTTGGGAATGGTGTTATTGCATTGGCAATGAGACTTGCATATGTGATGTTTTGTTTAATGCAAAGTAAAACAGTAAGTAAATGGTATATTGGCTATGTGACATGGTGAGAAAACAATCGGGTATAATTGGCATGCCATAGGATTAAAGTGCACTATAAAATATGAACAAAATCGATTTGGGGCATGCAGTCTAACAAGGCAACCAAAATTGATGGTATTCTTGCAGATTAACTATGCAAGGAAGTAAAACTCGCGGTCTAACTAGACGAGATAATAAAATCTTGCAGTTTAACTAGGCAAGGAAGTAAAACTCGTGGTTTAACTATGCTAGGTAATAACATCTTGCGGCTTAACTAGGCAAAGAGGTCAAACTCGTGGTTTAACTAGGTGAGGTTGTCAAATCTTGCAGTTTAGCAAGGCAAAGATGGGAAACTTGCGGTTTAACTAGGCAAGGTTGGTAAACTTGCGGTGTAACTAGGAAAGGGTGTTAAGCTCGCGGTTTATCTAGGCGAGGGTGTCAAATCTTGTGGTCTAACTAGGCAAGGTTTGGGATATCATGAGGTCTAACTAGGTAGATATGAGAGATCCGTGTATCCAAATGTATGGATAGAGGGTAGTCTATCCGGGTCACTATAAATGCCAATATATGTGGAGGTTCATGTGTTGAACTTATTTTTAATGCTTTGAGATTTAAGCATGGTTTATGATTTAAAGCTTTGAGATTTAAGCATGGTTTATGATCTAATACTTTGATATTTAAGCATGGTTTATGATTTAATGCTTTGGGATTTAAGCATGGAATGTACATGATGTTGCATAAAGGTTATTATGCTTTGATTTGGTTGGAATCATGGAGAAATGCTTTGGTTGTAAGCATGTTTTTGGAAAACAAGCATATGGTTTTCAAATGGTTTTAATGCATCATTGTTTCATGAGCATCCTCACTAAGGAAGTGTGCTTACGCTCTCTTTTTCCTAATGATGCAGAACATTATGGTTTGGGCAGCAAGAGGCAAGGTTAAGTGATCCAAGGACATTTACAAGTTTGAGTATGAACTCCGTTTATATTTTGGTTAATAAGGCAATGTGTTCGCCATGGTTTTTAGGAGTTGTAATTTTATTTCCTTATTGATTTTGAGTATGTTTCTATGCTGGATTTTGAGGATGGTTTGATGTTGCTAAGTTTGATGTTAATCATTACTTATGGTTGTGGATGAATGGTTGCTTTGGTATGCATCTAGAGCTTCCTTGTTGGTTGCCATGTTGTGATGGTTTGAGCAAGTGTATTATGCTGTGTTGGTTGTGTTGATATAATGATTAAGCTGAGTTTGGCCTATTTATGCATTTTGGTATGTTTGGCCAAGTGGAATAGGAACCATGCCTTAGAGTAATCCTTTGGTAGCTTGAGATTGTTTTGGGATGTTTAACCCTGGTATAAATGTGAGCTTAGGTATCTATGGTTGTTTGTATTCATGTGTGCAAGTTCTGAGGACCCAAATGCATCTAGATTCGAGTGAAAAACTAGCTATACTTGACATTATAGGCCCAGGCGTACCGATACGCGGGGGACCGTATCGGTACAGCTAGGCAATTTTGGGCAGGGTGTTTTGGTATAGGAGAAGGTGTTTTGATACAGTTCAATGCTACTGGAATTTCACTTTTTGGAACGAGCCTGCATACCAAAACACTAGATGACAATATTGGTACGGTGTTTTATGAAATTAAATGAGATTCTTGTATTCGAAGTGGCATACCAGTATGATGCTTAGCGTACCGAAACGAAGTTGCAATATCATATCGATACGGAGGCAGTTATTTCTGTTAATGTCATGGAGGGGCAGTTCTGGTTTCTTTCGTTTTGGTCCCTGAATATTGTGCTATCAATTATATGAGTTGATATGGTTAGAATGAGTTGAAAATTGACATGCTAGCATGTAATCTGACTAATTAAAGGTTGGTAATCTTGAATTCCCCTTTGGTCTTGTAAATTAAAAGATTTGCAATTTTGTTCTAAAATGTATGTTGTGCAATTGAAGGCCTTTCCATGAAATGTTTCCTTTGAAAATTCGCCCACTGCGAGTATGTACACGTAGGATTAATAGCGTGCATTTAGACAAGATAAAAGGAAAAAAATGAGTTGTTTTCTTAATTTTCTCTTGTTTACTTCAGTGAAACCTAATGTAGTTCTCTTGGTTCGGTCGAGCGTGTAGGCCGGGTCATGGGGGTTATACAATGTTGATGTGAAACTTGGGTACACATTGCCTTATTACTACAAGTGTAAAAAGATTTTTTTTCGAAGAGTGAACATCTTGGATCCTTGCTTGAAGCTAGCCTAATTATGTTTTTGGTTATATTTTTATGCTATAGATACATATTTTTGAGTATGCCACCGAGACGAGAGCGTAGGTCGAATACGAGTACATTTCTTGTAGAGAGTGTTGTGTTAGGGACTAAAGTAAAATTAAGGTGGTCCTGGCTAATGAGACTGAAAAGATGTTGAGGTTTATGTTACGAAGTTATCTTGGTATGTTATTAAACCAAGGGTTAAGGATGTTTGGATTCTGGAAATATGTGTTGTTAGGGATCTTTTCTTGGAATGTTTTAGATGATGTTATCGGAGTTGTCTTTTAGTGGCAAAGTTAAGTTTGATGTTGAGGCGTACTTTGGTATAGCTCCTGAATTATTTTTGTGTCGTGTTGGCAAGCTTTAAGGAAATGTGTGAATTGAGAATTGGACTGCAAAATGGTTGGTTTGTGGGTATGTTCGGTCGAGAGTCATTTTTCCAAAAGCATCAGCGCGGTAGTTAATGATAATGGTTTTTAGGACCCTGGTTGGTTTGGATTTGTAGTGAGATGAGTATTCTCTGAATACTTGGTTACATGAATAGAAAAGGCGGTGGTATTTTTGTGTCCAGTGGTGCCGAGATGAATCTTGACTAATAGTCAAGATGTGCTAGTAGGATTTGTAATGAAGCATTTGTTCATAATTGAGGTAGGTGCAAGTTTTGGCAAGGTTGAATGAGGTGTTCTAAGGGTGTTATTGGGTTGTGTAAGTTTGGTCCGAGAATGTTTTTAGTAAGTGTGAATTGTTAATAATGCACAATACAAAACACATATATGTATATATTTAAATATGTCATTATATGCATACATTTGTGCATGGCATTGGAGGTTTTGCATACATGTGCATAGGCATCTATGAGGACATATAAGTAATCATGCATACACATGCTCACACTTACGGATGACTTTTTGAAGACCGATGAGGTTATGATGTAAATTAGCCTTAGCAAGGAGATTCTTTAGGATCTCATAGAGTATGGAAAGTGTTTAAGGTGGATTTTTGGAGGTTGAAGCTGTGTTAGATTTAAAGCGACCAAGGTTGATGTTAGCTGTACATGGTTTTTCTAGGATCAGTTGATTGCTATCGAAAAATCATTGAGGAATCTTCTTATGTTGTTGCACCGTTAGCAAAGTTGTGACATTATATATGTCCTATTGTTTGGGTATCTAGATCTCTCGGGGAGACAGCTGTTGTTAGGAGGTTGTTAGAAGATGTCCTTTGATGGTTTAAGGTCATATGTTTGGGGTTGATATGATGGAGTTGTTGTTTCATGGTTTTGATGTAATCCTGGGTATAGATTGGTTGACCGAGCATAGAGTTATGTTCGATTTCGAAACCAGGTGAGTTTCGTTGAAACTTGTTGATGATTATGAAGTGGTGGTTGTAGGCGAGAATGTTAAATTCTTGTCTAATATGGTTTTGGCTTTAGAAGCGCAAAGGTTGTTGGAGTTTGGGTGTCAAGCATATCTAGTGACCGGCTCTTTTCAGTCGTTTACCCAAGTGCAGGTTGTTGTCAAGTAAAAATTCTTGGGAGTCCGAGGTCGAATCCACAAGGAAATTTTGTTTAGAAATTACAAGATTATAAATAAGAAATTAAAAAAATTGCAAAGAGAATAATTGATTAGAAAATAAACAAAGATATAAATAAAAGATGTCGAGCTTTTGAGAATCCACTCTTGGTATTATACTGAGATTAATTTTTATTCATCTTATTACTCAATTGAAGTCCATATGATGAAATGAAATCCAATCGGAAGGTCATGCAATGAAAGTCCAAAGTCCATTGTCCAATGTCCATAATCAAAGTCCAAAGTTTGAAGTGCAATAAACAATATCCAAAAAAATGCAAAGGTATAGCATATGGTGTTATATGGATTGGTGCAATCAAAATTAATAAACAAGTCCAAGTGTTCATTTTGTCAATTTGTTTTGTCTACAATAAACCAAGTTAACTATAACAAGCATTTATTGTGCCAAATTACTTGTCTATACTGAATCAAAGTTCTTAATTTACTAACATGAATATTAACCAATTGAATTTAACATCATATACTAATTTAACATGTTTTAGTATATGTTGAGAATTTCAAACTAACCTTTAGTATATACCAAGAGCTTCATCCTTTCACCTCAGCAACTTGAATCAGAAAGTACAACCAAGCTTCCAAGATGATTTCCAAGGCAAAACTAAAGCCTATTTATAGAAAGTTTGTGATGCTAGATGACAAAGGATAGTGGATTATTTGATGATGATTTTGCATTATTTGATGATGACTTTAAATACAAGTGGTTATCATAGTGCCCCACTTGTATGATCCAGTTTCCATTATTTTGTGGGCATTTCTAGATTCGTTTTGACTTTCCAATCACTTTGAAAATGTAGAAGACTCGATAAGCTTTCCAACGGTATCTCACGGGTCAATTTTTGAGTTATGGAGCTTAAGTTATAGTCAAAACCGTGCAACATATTGAGTGTTGGATTTTAGTACGAGTTTATTGAGTCTATTTTCTCAATTCCAGCATTTGCCCAATTCATCTCACCTTGGATCATCTTTGGATTCAACTTCATTTGTGTCATAATTGCAATCACCAAATTCAACATATCTAATCTTACAATTAACACAAAAATACAATTTATTAAAAATAACTGAAAACATAACAAAAGTACTAAAATCGCAACATATTTAAAATACAAACCACAAAATATGAAATAACTAAAAACTTACAAATTTCAATAAAACACTTAATAAACAATGCAAATGTTCATACTATATATACTAAAATGAGACTATATTAAGGACTCATCACACCCCTACACTTACATTTTTGCTTGTCCCCAAGCAAACAAATCACCAATGCAATTGTAGATGCAACCTAATATACTTTAGCATCAACTTATGAGGAGAACATAAAGTTGTGAATGTAGAGTAAAACATCACTATTAAGAACTTAAATGTTTGAACATGGGCCAATAAATGTTATTCATGACATTGGTGGTCTCTAGAAAATTCTTACAGTCAAAAAGTGTAGGACAATGAAACTTTTGTGCTTATATGTGTGCAAATCACTTGTGTGCAATCTCATCAGCACATTGGAAAAATAATAAACCATAAGTGAATGGCTATCATGAATTAGTTCATTATTCACCATTATATATAATTAGTTCCAATATAATAGAGTCGCCAAGTCTTTTTATTTGGCTTATAACAGGGCTTAGGTTAAGGTATGATATTTCAATGAGATTGACAACAATTGGCTTATCCTAAACTCAATTTACTTACGAATCAAAGTGAGTAAGAAGTATTAATTCTCATCTTCCCCAAGTGATCATCCAACTCCATCATTTTCCAAAATATTCCTTATTTCTCCATTACAAAAGGATAAACCATAAAGCATAAGTATTTCTTTTCTTTTTTTTCTTTTTTTACACAATATTAGTATTATTATTTTTTTATTTTTTTTATTTTTCAATAAAAAGAACATTTTTGTAGAAAAATAAAATTTCATGCTTTAATCCTTCTTGTGCCTTTCTCATGTTAAAATTTATCAACCTACCCCATGAATACTTACGCTCTTAAAGATATGTCTGGTAAGTACTGAGTATCTATAGTAAAAAAAGGTAAGGTTAGAGCTTTAAGTTCTGTAGGTAAAGATAAACAAAGAAATATTTGGTGAGTCAAGAAAAGGCTATAGCCTCAAAATTAGGTGTTCAAGGGAAATATTGTATGGTTGGCTCAAAAGGCTCAATCGATCCAAAAAAATAAAAGACTTAGATCGTCCCCTATCATGCATTTGCAACTCTTATTATTATAAAAAGGCGAAATAATGAACCTTTTTTATGATTGGGTTCATCATTCACTTACAATCGATTACAATTCTATGTACATCCCATGAGATAGATGATGTGTAACAAAGAAATCACAAATTCTGGACATATCAAGGAAGATTCAAAGTGAAGCATCCAATGTCCCTATTCTTTCTAAATGTGAAACATCATAGACTATTTCTATAGACAAACCATAGCATAATTTTAGCACATATTTAATCTTTTAAGTCTTTAATAGTGATGTTTTACTTTTTATTCACAAAATTATTTTCAACTCATAGAAATCAACTAAGTACATGCAACACTATATGCACAAAAAACAAACACTCAAGCATCGTACCAATCGCTTTTTTCTTTTTTATTTTTTTTAAATATATATATTATTAAATTGTCAAAGTGCGTCTCAAGATTTAATTTACTCAGCCATTTTTTCAACTTAACTTCTCTTAAAAATTTAGACAGCTAATAAAACATGTATTAAAACTACTATTTTATAACAAGATAAACAAATCATAATCAACAAGGTGTGTCTCAGTATAAATACTTACTCAACCACCTTTTTCCTAGCTATGTCAAAAAGATCAAAGTGCATCTTAGCATTAACCGTTAAGATTAACTATAATTTGTCACTTTTTCAATTTGACTTAACCTAATGATTTAACAAACTTAAAGTTTTTTTTCAAGTTTTTTTATTATATCCCCTACCCCCACTAATTAGGACATTGTCCTCAATGTCAAAATTAAAAGTGGAAATTAGAGGATTTTACTTGTTATGCTGCTACTAATTGCTAGAACCGACACATAAAAAATAGAGCAAAAATTTGTTAAAATAAGATAATATCACAGTGATAAAGAACAATCCACATCTCGCTTGTCTTCATCTCTTTTCCTTTTCCTACGTGTACTCTCAATTAAATCAGGAAGACACTTGAAATCTTGAAGCGTTTTGAGTAGTTCTTGAATTGTAGCAGAGATTAAGATTCTTCTTACATCTGAAAATATAAATCCATTTTCCATAGCATTATCAAGAAAAAAAGTAAACTATCAAAATAACCATTAATATTAAGCAAACCGATGGGTTTTTTTATTTCTAGTTAGGGATGACCAGGAAGCTACGCAGGCAATTTCTTCCAATGTAGCAATACCTCCAGACAGAGCAATGAATGCATCAGAAGAATGAATCATGATTGCTATTCATTCCGGTATAGTATTGACTTGTACTTCTCTTCCTAGTTTAGGTCCGCACAAATAAGATAATGTCTTTGGAATTATTCCCAAAATTGAGCTTCCTTTCATATATGCTGTTGTAGCAGCTACTCCCATTAAACCCATACATCCACCACCATAAATAACTTCATATTTTTGTCTGGTCATAACTTCTCCCAATTCCTTAGCTGCATTTGCAAAAGACTCATCTTTTCCTGGATACGATCCACAAAAAAACACAGAACTTTTGAAGACGTTTGCTTGAAGTATTTTCCATTTTTTTATTTTTTCTTTGTTTCTTTTGAAAAGAAATGAAGAAAAATAAAAATATATAATAAGTGGTAGATAAGCTATTGGTAGAAAACGTTAAACCGAAAAATCAAAATGTCAAAAAGTAGAAACACAAATTCAAAAGGTGAATAGTAAACGGCTGTCATTAATGAATCCTGCAGCAAAGAGTCAAAAAGTCAACAATAGAAAATGATTACAATTGCAATAATGGTTCCTGCAACACACAGATATTCAAGATCACTCAAACCCAAATAGTAATAAAACCTGACGAAGAACAAAGAATTTTTTTTGCAAATCAAAGCTTAAGAAATATTTACAATAGTTGCGACTGTGGCTCACAGCTTCCTCTGGTTTTACATCCAGAAACGGCTTGAACGCCTTCTATGAGTCGAGAATAGGCTTCCCATCCAGTTTTCTTAAAATCTGGCAAACAATGTCTTTTATCGTCAAATTCCTAGACGTTGCCGTTCATTTTGAAATATCAACCATAAATCAAGAATTTGTCTCTGCACATCTCCACTAGGATGCGTCTAAGGAGAACTTTGGATATCCTCCAAATTCTCCTCACTCAGTCCATCCTTAACAAATCTAATTTTGTCATCTTGATTTATGGAAGACATCCCAATAGAACGACACTTCTCGAACAAGTCCATCTTACACATTTTTGACAGTTTGATCCAAGACATTTGGATCTTCTTTTCATTGCATGTGTACTTCTTCCAGTACCAGGTAAATGTAAAAAGGGAAGATATTCTTCATACCTTACTTTTGCTTTGATTAGCATACAAATGTCAATAGGCATGCCTTTGTGCATGAGCATTCTCAATCTTTCAAGCCTGACTTTGTAAAGTTTCAGAATCATGTTTGGTGGAATAGAAGAAAGTCGTTTATGCAATTTTGAGAGAATAACATCCATTTTGAAAGAAAAGGAAAATGAAAGAGAAAACCAGAGAGTGAATTTGAAAGTGAAACTGAGAAATGAATATACAATATCAGTTTTATGGGTAGCTAATGAACCGAAAGACTTCATGGAGTATCATTATCTGCTATTTAATCAGGAAATAAAATAATAATAAATTAATATAATATTAAATATTCTAATAATAATATATAATAATAATAAATATAATTATATAGAATTACACCAAAATATTTCTAACAAAGATCTAAAAGATAAAGAACCTCACCTTGATTGGCTTGATTTTTAATTAAAGGTTTAAGTCTGTGTCCATTCACTTTAAACACGTTTCCAGTTTTAGGATTTTCAATGTCAATTGCTCCATAAGGATAAACATGCTTTACAACAAAAGGTCCACTCCATCTTGATCTCAATTTTCCAGGAAACAAGTGAAGTCTAGAATTATAAAGGAGAACATTTTGCCCAACTTCAAATGTTTTTCTTGAAATTCTTTTATCGTGAAAGGCTTTGTTTCTTTCTTTATAAATCATTGAATATTTAGATGCATCATTTCTAAGTTCCTCAAGTTCATTAATTTGTAACTTTCGCAATTGCGCACCATCATCAAGATTAGAGTTAAACATTTTAATAGCCCAACATGCTTTATGTTTCAATTCCACAGGTAAATGACAAGGTTTTCCATAAACTAGTCTATAAGGGAACATGTCCAATGATGTTTTAAAAGCAGTTTGATAAGCCCATAAAGCATCATTAAGTATTAAAGACCAATCTTAACGATTTAGATTAATCGTTTTTTCCAAAATCTGTTTAATTTCCCTATTTACAATTTCTACTTGTCCATTAGTATGAGGGTAATAAGGGGTTGCAACTTTATGTGTAATGGTATATTTGTTCATTAAAGATTCAAAAACCTTGTTGAAAAAATGTGTTCCACCATCACTTATAATAGATCGAGGAATTCCAAATCGACTTAAAATATTTTTCTTTCAAAATTTGATCACTGTTCTGTGATCATTATTGCGACATGGAATTGGCTCTATCCATTTTGAAACATAATCATTTGAGACCAAAATATACAAGAAACTAAAAGAAGGTGGAAACGGACCCATAAAATCAATTCCCGAACAGTCAAAGATTTCAATCACTAAAATTGGGTTTAATGGCATAATGTTTATTTTAGAAATAGATTCCAATTTTTGACAACTTTCACAAGACTTGCAAAAATTATGAGCATCTTTGAATAAGGTTGGCCAATAAAATCAACATTGTAAAAAAAATTTCTGTAGTTTTCTTTGATGAAAAATGTCCACCACATGCCCCGAAATGACAAAAATTAAGGACACTACTTACCTCATTTTTTGGTATGCATCTTCTATATATTTGGTCAGGACAATACTTGAACAAGTAAGGATCATCACATTAAAAGGAATTTTACCTGTGGCACGATAATTAGCAATGTCAGCAAATCATGGCGTTACAGAAATACTTAAAAGTTGTTCATTAGGAAATGTATCATTAATTGGTGTGGATTCAAAAGAAACTAGTCTTGATAAATGATCTGCCACCACATTTTCTAATCCTTTCTTATCACAAATGGTGATATTGAATTCTTGAAGTAAAAGAATCCACCTGATCAAACTTGGTTTGGCATCCTTTTTGGAAAGAAGATATTTTAAAGCGGCTTGATCACTAAAAATAACAATTGGTGATCCAACAAGATAAGATCTAAATTTATCCATCGCAAATACTACTACAAGTAATTATTTTTCAGTAGTGGAATAATTCATTTGAGTACTATTTAAAGTTTTACTTGCATAATATATGACATATGGTTTCTTATCCTTCCTTTGTCCTAAAACAACACCAACAACATAATCACTAGCATTACGAATGATTTCAAATGGTAAAGTCCAATTAGGAGGTCTCATTATAGGAGCAAAAATTAGCATGTTTTTAAGTTTTTTAAAAGCATGTTCACAATCTTCATTCCATTCAAATGCACTATCTTTTAATAAGAGATTACATAATGGTTTGAATATTGCACTAAAATTCTTTATGAATCTCCTATAAAATCCTGCATGTCCTAAAAATGACCTCACATCCTTTACAGTATTAGGTGTTGGCAAGTTGGAAATTAAATCAATTTTTGACTTGTTTACTTCAATTCATTTTCTAGAAACAACATGACCCAAGACAATACCATTAGTAACCATAAAATGGCATTTTGCCCAATTAAGAACAAGATTTTTTTTTCTTCACATCTAACCAATACCTTTTTTCTAAATTTGACAAGCAATCATCAAAGGAATCACCAAAAATAGAAAAGTCATCCATAAATACCTCAAGAATACGTTCAACCATATCACTAAAAATACTTAACATGCTTGTTTGAAATGTAGCTGGAGCATTGCATAATCCGAAAGGCATTATTCTATATGCAAATGTGCCAAAGGGACATGTGAATGTAGTTTTCTCTTGATCCTCAGGTGCAATTGCAATTTGATTATACCTAGAGTATCCATCTAAAAACAATAATATTCATGCCATGTAACTCTTTCTAAGATTTTATCCATGAAGGGTAAAGGAAAATGATCTTTCCTAGTTACTGTGTTATGTTTTCTATAATCAATGCACACACACCAACCAAAAACAGTCCTAGTTGGAATCAATTTATTATTTTCATTTTTAACCACAATAACTCCAGATTTCTAGGTACTACTTGAGTATGATTTACCCATTTACTATCAAAAATAGGATAAATGATTCCATTATCTAGTAGTTTAATGACTTCACTTCTCACTACTTCTTTCATATTAGGATTAAGCCTTCGTTGCATTTGTCTACAAGATTTAGCATTTTCTTCTAAATAAATATTTTTGAGTGCAAATCAATGGGATAATTCCTTTTATGTCAGCTATGGTCCATCCTAATGCATTCTTATGTAGTTTCAAAGTTTCTAACAACTTACCTTCTTGGAATGCATCAATTGTTGCGGAGATTATAACCGGAAAGATTCATTCTTACCCAAAAATGAATATTTTAGGTGAGATGGCAATGGCTTCAGATCCAACTTTGGTGGTTCTTCATTTGATGATACCAAAGCAGTTGGTAGTGATGCAAGTTTCTCAAATTTTTGAATCCAATAATGATTATCATTTTCCTGCAAAAGATTTTTTTAGGGACATCATCAATTTCAGAATTAGAAATATAATTTTCTAAAGGATCAGAAAGTTTAGAAAGGTTGATTTGTTCATGAACAAGTTTGTCGATAAAATCCGCTTCATGTACTTTAGAATTTCTCTAGGTTGCTTACAAACATTGAACACATTAAATTCTAAAGTCATGTTCCCAAAAGAAATGTTCAAAACACCATTTGTGCAATTAATCAAGGCATTAGAAGTAGAAAGAAATGGATGACCTAAAATAACAGGAATTTGTGCATTTGCATTTGAAACAGGACTTGTGTCCAAAATAATGAAATCACCAGGAAAGTAAAATTTATCAATTTAAACCAACACATTGTCTACCACTCCTCGAGGAATTTTAATAGAACGATCAACAAGTTGAAGTGTAATAGGCGTTGCTTTAAGTTCACCCAAACCTAACTGTTGATATACCGAAAAAGGTAAAAGATTAACACTAGCACCAAGATCAAGCAAAACACGCTCTATTCTAGTGTTACCAATAATGCATGAAATTGTCGGGCATCCAGGGTCTTTGTATTTGGATGGGGTAAGATGCTGAATGATCAAGCTTACATTTTCTGTTAAAAATGCTTTCTTTTGCATATTATGTTTTCTTTTGACAGTACATGTTTCTTTCAAAAACTTTTCATATGGAACTTGTTTGATCACATCCAACAAAGGAATATTGATCTTAACATGTTTGAAAAGTTCTAAGAATTTAGCATTTTTGTTTAAATTCTTTGTTGGATGTAATCTATGGGGAAAAGGAGTAGGAATTTCACATTTCTCTTTTTCTATGTCAATGTTTTCAGACTTACCCATTATTCTCACCTTTACATTTTGAAGGAGATGAGGACTCTTGAATTTTTGATGGAATAGTTTTATCAACATTCTTACCACTTTGGAGGGTTGTGATAGATTTAACATCTTCTTGTTGAGTTCCACCAGAACAAGAAACAAGAGATTGCTTAGAAGGATTTGGAAGAGGTTGAGCAGGAAACTTACCTTTTTCTTGAGTGCGTAATGAGGCTGTCAATGTTGAAAGTGTTGTCTTGATTTCATTGGTAGCTTGTGATGTTTGAATATTAAAATTTTTCTGTTCTTGCATGAAAACTTGCACTGTCTCATCAAGACTTTTTACCCGCGAATATAAATTAGATGAACCGTATGGAGCTTTTGATTTTGGGGTACACGAGGATGGTTATTATTTTGCCAACCAAAGTTTGGATGATTTTTCCATTGAGGGTTATAAGTTTCAGAATACGGAGAATGAAAAGGCTTTGAGGATGTATTTATTACATTTGCATTCTCATGCAGCATTTCTTTAAAAATTGGAAAGTTCAGACATTCAAGAGTAAAGTGTCCCATAATATCACAAGTATCACAACTCTCTTGATTTTTCACTGAGTTGACTTCTTTTATTTTCATAGTTTCTATGACATCGAGCCTTCTAGATAAAATAGCAAACATAGCACTTAAACCATCATCTTGGTTAAGGTGATATTTTCCTTTATTATTCACAAGATTATGTTTAGCAGATCCTTCTGTAGAATTATTTGTGTGCCAAGACTAAGAATTTTCAACTAAATGATCTAAGTAATCAAAAGCTTCTTCAGGTTGTTTACTCATGAAATCACCATTGCATATTGTTTCAACAAATTATTTAGTTTCAGGAGTCAAACCATCATAGAAAAAACTTATGATACATCATTCTTCAAAACTATGATGTGGGCAAGAATTTAATAAATCTTTAAAATGTTCCCAACACTGAAAAAACGTTTCATTTGGCTTCCGATTAAAATTTTGAATTTGTTTCTTTAAAGCATTAGTTTTATGTGTTGGAAAAATATTTTTAAAAAGTTGAGTTTGCATTTCTTGCCAAGTGTCAATTGACCTAGGTTTCAATGTATTAAGCCAAATTTTTGCCTTATCCTTTAAAAAAAAGGAAATAATTTTAACTTAATAATTTCAATTGAACATTGTTGCTCATTAACAGTGACGCATACATGTTCAAAATCTTTAAGGAAAGCATAAGCACTTTCACATTCCATGCCATGAAAAGTAGGAAGTAAAGATATCATACCTGGTTTAAATCAAAAGTTGTTTGCATTTTGGGGAAATATAAAACATGAAGGTAGTGAAGTTCGAGGGGGTTGCAAGTAATCACGCATCGAGCGTACTTGCATATTCTCATTTTCATTGAGAACAAGTTGATCTTCAGCCATGGCAGGTGAATTTGGAGGTGTGTCAAACAAATTTCCAAAAAGAGTTTCAAAAGTATTTCTAACCAAACGACGAGAATTAAAATCACGCTCCAAACTAACATAAAAAACCAATATACACATAAATAGGCGGTAGAACCGTCCATTAAATATATATATATATACTTGAATTCTAAATCTTACCTTCCCCGGTAATGTTGCCAAAAACTTGACCGTCTCTTTTCAGTCATATACCTAAGTGCAAGTTATTGCTAAGTAATAATTCTCGGGAGTCCGATGTCGAATCCATAGGAAAGTTTTGTTTAGAAATTACAATATTATAAATATAAATAAAAATAAAAATAATCTGAGATTAATTTTTACTCATCTTATTACTCAATTGAAGTCCATATGATGAAATGAAATCCAATCGGAAGGTCTTGCAATGAAAGTCCAAAGTCCAATGTCCAATGTCCATAATAAAAGTCCAAAATCCAAAATGCAATAAACAATGTCCAAAAAATGCAAAGTTATAGCACATGGTGTTATATTGATTGGTGCAATCAAAATTAATAAACAAGTCCAAGTGCTAATTTGTTTTGTCTACAATAAATCATGTTAATTATAACAAGCATTTATTGTGCCAAATTACTTGTCTATAATGAAGCAAGGTTCTTAATTTACTAACATGAATATTAACCAATTGAATTTAACATCATATACTAATTAAACATGTTTTAGTATAGGTTGAGAATTTCAAACTAACCTTTAGTATATAACAAGAGCTTCATCCTTTCACCTCAGCAACTTGAATTAGAAAGACACCATAACTTTAAAGAAAATACAATTTGGTTTACAAAAACCAAACATAAGAAAGAAAAATATAAAGATGAAAGAAAGAAAAGTGATCTTGAATTTTTAACAAGGTTACAACCAAGCTTCCAAGACAATTTCCAAGCCAAAACTAAAGCCTATTTATAGAAGGTTTGTGATGCTAGATGACAAAGGATAGTGGATTATTTGGTGATGACTTTAAATACAAGTGGTTATCATAGTGTCCCACTTGTATGATCCGGTTTTCATCATTTTCTGGGCATTTCCATATTTTTTTGACTTCCCAATCACTTTGAAAATGTAGTAGACTCAAAAAGCTTTTCAACGGTATCTCACAGGCCAATTTTTGAGTTATGGAGCTCAAGTTATAGTCAAAACCGTGCAACATAGTGAGTGTAGAATTTTAGTACGAGTTTATTGAGTCTATTTTCTCAATTCCAGCATTTGCCCAATTCCTTTCACCTTGGATCATCTTTAGATTCAACTTCATTTGTGTCATAATTGCAATCACCAAATTCAACATATCTAAGCCTGCAATTAACACAAAAATACAATTTTTTTAAAAATAACTGAAAACATAACAAAAGTACTAAAACCGCAATATATTTAAAATACAAACCCCAAAATATGAAATAACTAAAAACATACAAATTTCGATAATAAACTTAATAAACAATGCAAATGTTCGTACTATATATACTAAAATGAGACTATATTAAGGACTCATCATCAAGCTTATGTTATGAACCCAAATATGAAGGAGGTATGTGTTCAGTTTATCCGTACCTTTTGTGATTTTCCTAGAATGTTTTTGGAGGAGTTGGTTGGGTTACCGCCGGATAGGAAAGTAGAGTTTTGTATTGAAACATATGAGAATGCGACTTCGGTGTCGATTGCTCCGTATTGTATGACACCTAAAGAGTTGAAAGAGTTGAAGATGCAACTTTAGGAATTGGTGGATTGGGGTTTCATTCAGCCAAGTGTGTCGTTGTGGGGAGCACTAGTGTTGATTGTGAAAAAGAAGGATGGTACTATGACAATGTACATTGATTATCGGCAACTAAACAAGTTGATGATTAAGAATAAGTATCTCTTTCCATAAATTAATGATTTGTTCGATTAATTCTGGAGTGCTACAGTGTTTTCCATGATTGATCTGAGGTCTTGTTATTATTAGTTGAAGGTTAAGGATAAGGATGTGCTGAAAACTGCTTTTCGCACACGTTATGGACATTATGAGTTTTTGGTGATGCCTTTTGGGTTGACGAATGCACCTGTAGCTTTCAAGGGTATGATGAATCGAGTGTTCCATGAATATTTGGATCAGTTTTTTGTTTTGTTCATTGATGATATCCTCATGTACTGTTGTACCGAGGAAGATTACAATCGGCACCTACGAATTGTTTTGCAAGCTTTGTTGGATAATCAATTATATGCTAAGTGGAGCAAGTGTGAGTTTTGGATTAAGGAAGTGGTCTTTCTTGATCATGTGGTTTCTACAGAAGGTATCCGTGTGGACCCACAAAAGATTGAGGCGATGGTGAATTACAAGCAACCCAAGTCCATGAAAAAAGTTTGTAGTTTCTTGGGGTAAGCAGGCTATTATCATCGTTTTGTGGATGGTTTCTCAAAGGTTGTTGTTCCTTTTACAAAGTTGTTGCAAAAGGATGTACCTTTTGAGTGGATAGAGGGTAGACAACAAGTTTTTGAGAAGTTTAAGGAAGCTTTGACGCAAGCTCCGATCTTGATTCAACCCGAGTCGGGAAAAGAGTTTGTGGTTTATAGTGATGCATCCTATGTGGGTTTGGAGTGTGTGTTGATGCAAGATGGGAAATTTGTGGCTTATGTATCTATGCATTTGAAAGTGCACGAGCGCAATTATCTTATGCATGATTTAGAGCTTGTGGTAGTGGGGTTTACGTTGAAGATTTAGAGATATTATATGTATGGAGAGAAGTGTATTGTGTTCATGGATCACAAGAGTTTGAAGTATTTGATGTCGTAAAAGGAGTTGAATCTTAGGAAACATTGATGGATGGAGTTGCTCAAGGATTATGATTTGATGAATGAGTATCATCCAGGTAAGGCTGATGTGGTAGTTGATGCCATTAGTAGGGCAGTTGCGGTGGAGTTGAGGGCAATGGTTTCATGATTAAGTGTGACACATGATGGGGGTTTGTTGGCTAAGTTGCAAGTGAAACCATCATGGTTACAGTTGATCAAGGAAAAGAAATTGTACGATGATTTGTTGGTTCCACATGTTAAGGATGTGATGGAAGGTAATCCAACAAATTTTTGTTTCGATTATGATGGTGTCTTGTGTTTTAAGGTTGAATAGTTGTATCGGATGATGTTGATTTGAGGCGCACTATTTTGACGGAGGCTCATTCTAGTCATTTTTCTATGCATCTGGGTAGTACGAAGATGCATCAGGATTTGAAGAAGGAATATTATTGGGTTGGTTTGAAGAAGGATGTAGCAGATTTTGTTGCTCGGTGTATGGTATGTCAGCTTGTTAAGGCTGAGCATCAATTTCTATCTGGATTATTGCAACGTTGAGGATTCCAGAATGGAAGTAGAAGAGAATTACCATGGATTTTGTGATGGGTTTGCCTTTAATGCCATCACCGAAGAACTCTATTTGGGTAATTTGGATTGGTTTATAAAGTGTGCACATTTTCTAGAAGTACGTGCAATATATACGTTGGATTGGTTAGCAGATATATATATTGTTGAGATTGTGAGGTTGCATGGGGTGCCTAATTCTATAGTATCAGAAAGGGATCCATGCTTTACAGTGAGGTTCTGGGAGTGGTTGCATAGGGCCTTGGGTACACGGTTGAATTTTAGTACTTTGTATCATCCTCAATCAGATGGTCAGTCTGAACATGTTATCCAAGTGTTAGAGGATATGTTGCGGTGTTACATCATTGATTTTTAAGGAATGTGGGAGAAGCAACTACCGTTGGTGGAGTTTGCTTATAATAATAGTTATTAGGCAAGCATTCAAATAGCTCTGTATGAAGCTTTGTATGGTAGGAGGTGTCGTGCGCCACTTTGTCAGGCTGAGGCAAGTGAGAAGTATGTTTCTTTGCCTGATGTGTTGAAAGGCACCAATGTGAAGGTGAAGCTTATCAGTGATCGGTTGGAAGTGGCTTCGGGTAGGCAGAAAACCCATGCTGATTTGAAGCGTAGGGGAGTTGAGTTTGCGGTTGGGGATAAGGTGTTTCTAAAGGTTTTGCCTTAGAAGAAGGAGATGAGGTATGGACGTAAGGGTAAGTTGAGTTCGAGGTTCATTGAGCCTTATAAGGTTTCAGAACGTGTTGGACCGGTCTCTTATAGGTTAAGGTTATCCGCGAAGTTGAAAAAAATGCACGATGTTTTCCATATATCGATGTTTCAGAGGTACATATCGGATCCATCACATGTAATGCCTATTGAAGGGATTGATTTGAATCCGGATTTGATCTATGATGAGGAACGAGTGAAAATCTGGGATTCTAGTAGCAAGGTTCTTCGGGGGAAGACCATTGAGTTGGGAAAGGTGTTGTGGCGTCATCGGGGTGTAGAGGAGGCCACGTGGGAAAGTAAAGAGGACATGAAGAAGCAGTTTTCTTACTTTTTTTCCATCAGGTAAATTTCTAGGACAAAAGTTCTTTAGTGGGGAGAGTTGTAACGCCCCAAATTTGGGCCTAGAAGTTAGCTAGATAGATTAGAACGATCAGTCTAACCGAATTAGACGATTCATACTAGTTTGGAGAATTAATTTGTAATAAATTGTTTTTGGCTAAAATAAAATATGGGAAAATGTTGGAAAATGTTTAATTAATATATTAAGGGTTTTGTAAAACTCAATTTGATGAAATAAATTCAGATTTACGAACATTTTGGTTTGGTGACTAAAATGTAAAGATTTCAAAACTATTTTGGTGACAAATCATAAAAGGGTCAAAACTTAGAATCTTTAAGGAGGTAATTTACCAATGCTTTTAATCAGGCTTTGTCTTCGATTTAGGCTATTTTTAAATGATTTTAAAATTGTTATTGAATGTATATAAAATAGATTTAATAAAAAGATTTCTAATAACTAATTCATTTTCATTATGTAACTACTTTTGCTCTCAACTTTTCTCTCAACTTTCTTAGCAGCCAAACTATCAATTTTACTTTAAAATGAACAGGAATTATCTCTATTTGATTTCCTTTTGATTTCTACTTTAAATCATATTTGCTGGAGATTTCACTCAAGTCTTGCCAATTAAGGGAGAAGTCAGCAATTAGAGGTGATTTTCATTTCTCTCCTCTAATCAAATGTTCTTTACTAAAATTCTCAAGTTCTTGACCTTTTACAATTAATTTTTGTTATGTGTTAATGATCTGATTTGTAGTGATTTTAATTGATGGAAATTACATCTAAGATATGTTTTAATGTTTTGAGAAGATATGTATAAAAATAATCCAGAAACTAATTGAATTGCTAATTTTCTAGGTTGTTAATAGTTAGATTTTGAGGTGATTAGGGCATTCGAAGGTTGCTGGAGATATAACTTGAAGTTGAAAGTGTTTTTAGATGTTATTTGATGTTAAAATCGTTAGGTTATGGTTGAGCTTTGTTTAGGTTGAGTTTGATGATGTTTGTTGTTGTTCTTGGAAGGCATTTGATGGTTTTTAGTGAGGCGAAGCTAAGATTAGATGTTGCTGGGATTGGAGATGCATAATATTAAATTAATCCTCTATTTTTTGTTGGTAAAATAGGGGGACAGATCCTTCAGCAATTGGTAAGGTTTTGGTAGCTTCGAACGCTAGATTTTGCATTGGAAAGGGGATCTTTGTGTTGTTTGTGAGTGGAAACGTGTTTTAAGCTTATTAAAGGTTTGAAAGTGATTTTTGGAGTTTATATTAAGTTTGAAACACTTATCTAAGCTTGAAAGTAAGTATTGAATGATCTCGCTCTCGTTTCGATTTTGCAAAATACATTATCATGCACATGTTTATGATTTTGATTACCTACTGTTATATGCATGTTTTAGAAATAAAAAATGCTGCAAATGATCATATGTTGATGATTATTGAGTATGAAAAATTATTTGAAAAAAAGAGTTTTGATAATACTAGAATACATGGTTTATTGTATTGGAAATTAGTTTGGTTGTTGCATATATAAAACAGTGAGGTAACATGTTTTAATAGAGTATATTGGCAAGTGGGTGTGATTAAATATTATCGGATATAGTTGGCATGCCAAGGAGTTTAAACTGCAATATAATAAGTCGCCTTATGTGTGTTGAGAGGCAAGAGTGTGCCATTTCTCCTCCATGAGAACTGCAGCGGTCGAGGGGTCAAGACTGTGCCAAATTCTCCCGTTGGTAGATTTATACATCGTAACCGTTGAGGGCTAGTAGTACCATGCTCCGGTTGATGTATGTGAAATGGTCAAAGGAACCACTTAGGAAATCTGTGTATCCGATATGTTTTTTACAAATGCAAAGACTTTGTTTTGGGTCACTTGAATGCCAATATATGAATTGTTGTATCATGAAAAATGGATTCTGTTTTGTATAATATGGTATATACATACTTAATTTCGGCACAATTGGCCGCTCTAACCAAGATGGTCTAGAACATGCAGAAACCAAACAACACACAGGAGGTCAAGGTAATGGATTCCTTTTGTGAGTTATGTGGTGGTAACCATGATTCTTCTGAATGTATGCAGAATCCGGAATCCAGCTTTTATGTGGGGAATTACAACCGGAACAACAATGTAATGTCCAATACATACAATCCAGCTTGGAAGAAGCACCAGAATTTTTCATGGAGTAATCCCAACAATGCTCTAAACTAGAACAATCAGAATGCACAAGCATCGGGATTCCAGCAGAATATGCCACGGCAACAGTTGTCGCAACAAAAACCGACAACATCTTGTTCTTTGGAAAATTCTCTCAATGCTTTTATGTTGAAAACTGGATCTTATATGGCTGAGAATAGTAACTTCATAAAAAGAATTGATGCTTTTATTAACAGGACCGAGATGAGTGCAAAACTAAGAGGCGACAATCAAATCAAGTCGGACAATTTGCTCAAAACCTGAATACTAGACCGTAAGGAGGATTACCTAGTGATACTGAAGTCGCAAGAGGAACTGGCCATGAGCAATGTAAGGCGATCACCACTAGAAGTGGCCAACAACTTAAAGAGGCTCAAGCTCGCTCATCAAACAAAACTCCACAAAAAGAACAAGATGAACTCAGCGACAAAGCCTCAGATGCTGAACGAGGAATTGCCGCGGCAACCAATGATAGGCACGCCACAGCAACCCAGTTGACAATCCCTCAACAACTCCAGTTGCCTGGACAATGCCGTCAATCAGGTTCCAGGCCAATGAAAGGATCGAAGATATCCGACTTCCACCACCATTCCCACAGAGGTTGTAGCGACAAAAGCAAGAATATCAATTCAAGAAGTTTCTTGATATCCTAAAACAAGTCAACATCAACTTGTTGTTGGTTGAGGCTGTTGTGCGGAATAAGTGCTCCGCAATTGTGCAAGTGTACACATTGCAAGTTATAGTATAAAAGATATCGTCTCCACAGGGATTGGTGCCACTTCAAGAATCTAGTCTCTTGCACTATAAAAAGTAAAAACACAAATAGAAGATTATAGGAGTTTAACTAATAACTAAACTAGAAAGCAATAAAGTAAAAGAATAGATGAGATCAAATGAGAGAGATAGGCCAAGTTATCGTGAGTTGATGTGTGATAGCTGATTGGATCGTCTTGGTAAAAGAGTGCAAGGGCAACTCAGTTGCCATGGCAACTTGCACAACTGGTTGCCTTGGCAACTAATCGATGGTTGCCTGGGCGACTAGTTGGGAAACTACTTGGGCGTCTGGGCAGCAACCTTCAAGGTTTGGCAGAGCATTCTTCAATGGTTTCTTCTTCTCCCTAAGTCAAAACTCTAGCTACTTATATATGCCTTGATAATACATCCCAGCGTGAATCAAGGGTGAACAACAACCAATCTTGCGCTCCTCTTAGCCGTTGAAATCCTTAACTTATTCCTAAGCCGGATTAATCTTCACCATCAATAGATTGAATAAAGATCATATTCATTCGTTTCTTGAATCTAACTCTCCCGATATTAGATAAATAGATGAAGTTACAAGATCCTCTCCCAATTCACTCGCAACCAAGAATAAGAACCAAGAATGAATAAACCTTGAATACAAAAGTGCAAACTATTATTACCTAAACAAAATCCAATAGTTTCTCACAACCACAAGACACAATAACCTTAGCCAAATAGATTTAGTTCATGGCTAGGTTCCAAAGAAACACAAGATGAAGAATCCCTAGTATGAACCTAATTGAACAAGAAAGAAAAAGATGAAGGATGGATGAAGCTTGTCGAAATCTCCTTGCCCTTGATGCTTGTCGAAAATTCTCTCCTCTCTCTCCCTTGGAGTTGACGGCTTGGTGATCTATTTATAGGGCTAGGTCAAAGTCCTCCTTTGAGGAGGAAGTTAAGTTGGAATTAAATTATCTTTAAAGAATATAATTCTTTATTATAATTATATTCCTTCTAGAACTTCTCCTATCTTCTTGGAATTTAATTCTTCTTTAACCTCTTCATGGAAATCAAACTCCTTTGGAATTTAGCTTTGCTCCACGTCATCTTGGGCTTGTCTAGTCATCAATTTCGACTACCATATCACCTTATTCTTTGTCGACAATTACCCTAGCAACTGACTCGGCATCTCCTTCATGCGTTGCCCTGGCAACTAGCTCGACATCTCCTTCATGCATTGCCCTGGCAACTACCTCTAGCCTTGCTTTGGCAAGTGATCCTGCACATACATACAAAACACACCAAAGCAGCATCTTTTCCTACAAAAACAACCAAGTTATGCAATCAAGCTCAACGATGGATGGAAACATGGATTAATGCATGAATGACTAATTATGTAACTAATATGAGCCTAAGTCTAACAATAATATGAGTAAAAAGGGTAAGAAAAATAGTACTTTTGAACACTTATCACGCCCCCAAACTCAAACTATTGCTTGTCCTCAAGCAATGCAAACTAATAATTACCTGCCAAGACTTCAATTTTCACAAACTTAGCTTTGAACTTGATTCAGTTCTCAGAATCGGAGCACAAAGTATGATTGGCTTTTCATTTTTCAGAAAACTTAGGAGTTACTCGGAATCAAACTATAATGCTTGTGAGTGTGTGCAGAGTTGTGTGCAAGTTGATTTTTCGGGTTCTATGCAAACAAGAGGTTTTCAAATTACTTCATTGGGTTCTTTTAACATGTCTTAACTAGAGACAGTTTTGGGCACCTCTAGTGTTTTGTTTTTAGTTTTCTTAAGTTAATTAATTTATCCGACTAGAGCCGGTTTTGGGCACCTCTAGCGATCAATTTTTAACACATACTAGAGCCGATTTCGGGTACCTCTAGCGATCCATTTTTTTAGCACATGCTAGAGCCAATTTCAGGCACCTCTAGCATTCATCCAATTTTTATTCTAATCCCCTAATTTTTTTTAATTATCAACCTAAGTTCACTAGAATTCCTTAAATCAATCAAACCACAACAGTGTTTCATCAAATTTAGCATCATAGTAAAATTCTAAGTTTTTCCATGGTTATCCTAGAATAAAAATTCTATCAATTAAGTGCATTGGCAAAGTCGTCATCGGATATTCATAAAATCTAGGCAATTCTTGTTCCACTAAAGGAATGGCAAGCAATTTATGTATCCTAAATGCAATAATTAAGATGAATGCAACTAAACATGGTAACTACTAATAACAATCCCCCCCAAACTCGAGTGTGGCATTATCCTCAATGCATGTATTAAAGAGAAATAAAAATAAAGAAAAGTAAAATGCAAACGAGGACTTACTCCGAGAGTTCGTCGTCGTGGATGATTAGTTTCCTTTTGGTCGGTGTCTTGATTCTCTTGCTTGAACGCGATGGTTGTTTCCTTGTTGCCGATGGTGGAATCGATCCTCGTACGGGGTTGTCCTCATCGTCCTCTTCATCAATGTCATTGGCTTTTCGCTTGGAGGATTCAATTGGTGTGGTCTTTGTTGGTGCAATGGAGGACTCGTCCGAATCTAAAAAATCAGACAATGATTCCATACGAGTTGGTTCGGGCATAGGTGCTTTACCTTTGGCTTTTGTAGTGGTTGCCGAGATGTCTTTAGCTTTGGTTGCATGGTATCTTCAGGGTTGGTTGTCGTGGCATCTGCTTTGGCAGGCGTGGTGTAGGTTGCCACGGCATCATCTGTTGCGGTTGCCGTTGCGACTGCTTCATTGGTTGTCCGGGCAAGGATCTCGGCAGGAAAGATTAGGAACGGCACGCGGCTGTCCGGGTACTTTTCTAGGATGACTTGGATGATGGCATTGTTGTGCTCTTTCATGTACTGCATGAACATTAGTTGCCGGTCTTCAATTTGCCTTAGGTGGCTCGCCAATGGTTGCAAGAGTACTTCAAAGTGTCTCGGGGTTGATGGCCGAGTTGCCTGGGCGTTAGGTGCTTGGGCATTAGGGATTGCCAGGGCAGTAGGAGTTGCCGCGGCAATTGGAGGCCTTGAGGATTTTTCCGATGCCTCTCCCATTAGCTTTCGGATTTGTGCTTGATTCCAACCGGACTTTGGTAGGACTTTTTCATCGGTGGACTCACTTGGGACATGCATCTCCTTGCAAATATTTGAAATTAAGCAAGGGAAAAAAAGAGAACCCTTATCTTTTGAGCTACATACAAAAATCTCATCACAAATAATTTTTCCAATGTCAATGATGTGATTATGCAAAATAGAATGTATGAGCAAAAGACGTGGTATATCAACGGTAGTATTGTGTGTGGTGGGCATTAAAGAAGTTTTAACAAACTTATTCCATAGTTTTGCCTCGGTTTTAAGCCGAAAGCGATTTACCGTGCCCTTTTATTTATCGTCGTTCCAATGAGTTCTCGATTGAATAAGTTCTTGAAGCACCTTGTCGGGTTGCTTGGGCGTGATTTGATCAACAAAGGCTTGATGCTCGTCCTTCTCAATGTAGAGCCCGTAAAAGGTGTTGATGTTTTCGGTACTTATGAGTATGGCCTTGTCACGAACAAAAACATAAGGATTATCTGGGTTAGGTGAGTGAGCATAGAATTCTCTTACCCATGAGATGTTGCCCGGTTCTGATTGATGGCAAAAGATTTGCCACTTTTGATGTGCAATCCTCTCGAAGATGAATGGTTCAAGGCTGAAATCTTGATGAGATTTGGAGTATTCAGAGCCTTGTTCTTCGTAAATCTTCCGACTTTCAAACTTGGAGTGAAATCTTTCTTGAACCACCAGTGTAGCAAACTTCTTGTATCTTGGTTCTTTGGAGGAACTTAGATGAACCAAAAATTTAATTTTGGATGCCATGGATGATCTTGGTTATGAGTTTTGTAAAAACAAAGAAAAGAAAATAAAAGAAACTAAAGAGTTGCAAGATGAAAAGTAGGAATAGGTTTCTTGGAAGTTAAGGGTGATGGGTTAT
This sequence comes from Hibiscus mutabilis, assembly GCA_019671005.1. Taxonomy (NCBI): domain Eukaryota; kingdom Viridiplantae; phylum Streptophyta; class Magnoliopsida; order Malvales; family Malvaceae; genus Hibiscus; species Hibiscus mutabilis. The sequence goes on along the minus strand of CM033746.1, from coordinate 21,404,498 downwards.
ATAGAAAATATAGGTAGTAAATATGGTGGGTGGGATTAATTTTGGAAGGAAGAAAAAGATGGTTTTGGTTTAGGGGAAGGGTGACGGCTAGGGGTTTTTTAGGGTAAGTTGAAGGCTTTATATAAGCCTTAGATTCAGCCCATTAATTTCCTTGTTGAAGATGTTTTCCTTCTTGAATCAAAATTCCTCTTTATCTTGAACTCTTTTCCTACAATTCAAAGACAAATCAAATAAGGATTAAAATTAAAGATAAACTAATAAAAGAAAATAAATAAAGATGTGTAAAGGGATTCTTAAACTTAAAAAGATAAATATGAAAGATGTAGTTTTAATCTTAAAGAAAATAAATCTATCCTAAAAAGAGAAAATAATCGAAAACAATAAAAAATAAAAATTAAATAGTTCAAAAAAATAAAAAAATAAAAAAAAATAAAAAAAATAAAAAAAATAAAAATAAAATATCGAAAGGGGAGCATGCTCATGCATCTCCTAAGGTGACCACTTCTTTGTTACGTTCCACATGGGCACCTTGTAGTGCTTCAATCTTTGTCCATTAACTTTGAATTCATGTTCGTCAGTGATGGACTTGATTATCACGGCATCATGGGAGAATGGTTTGACAACTTCGAATGGTCCCGACCATCTTGATTTCAGTTTTCCCGGGAAAAGTTTTAGCAGAGAATTGAATAAAAGAACTAGTTGCCCTGGCATGAATTGTCGCGGCAATAGTTTCTTGTCATGCCATTGCTTTGTTTTCTCCTTGTAGATTCGTGCATTGTTATAGGCGAGTGCATGGAATTCTTCTATCTCGTTGAGTTCCAACAAACGCTTTTGTCTGGCACTTTCCCAATCCATATTCACGGTCTTGATTACCCAATATGCCTTGTGTTCGATTTCCACCGGTAGATGGCATGTCTTGCCATAGACAAGTCGAAAGGGGAACATACCTAAGGGTGTTTTGAATGCAGTGCGATATGCCCAAAGTGCGTCATCTAGTCTTAATGACCAATCCTTCCTAGAGGGATTTACAACTTTCTCGAGTATACCCTTCAATTCTCGGTTGGAAATTTATGCTTGCCCATTGGTTTGTGGGTGATATGACGTGGCAATCTTGTGTGATACACCAAAGCGTTGAACATCTTGGCAATAAGTATGTTGTCAAAATGCTTACCTTCGTCACTGATAATTGCTCTCGACATCCCAAACCGTGTAAATATGTTTTTCTGCAAGAATCGTTGCACGGACTTGGAATCGTTGTTGGGAACTGCAGCTGCCTCAACCCATTTAGACACGTAGTCAACGGCAAGTAGAATGTAGAGGTTGTCGAATGAAGATAGGAAAGGTCCCATAAAATCAATCCCCTACACATCTAACAATTCCACCTCGATGATGTTTTGGAGCGGCATCTCATGTCGTCTAGAGATATTGCCCGTCCTCTGGAAACAATCACATTGCTTGTAAAAGTCTTGGGCATCTTTGTACAGTGTTGGCCAATACAAACCGGATTGCAAAACTTTGGCCGCGGTATGAGTTCCTCCAAAATGTCCTCCATGGGGTGAAGAATGGCATTGCTGGAGTACATTCTGCAGCTCTTCTTCAGGGACACATCGGCGTATAACCTGATCTGCACATTGTTTAAACAAAAGAGGCTCGTCCCAAAAGTAATGCAGGGTATTGCCGAGGCATGTGCTGCCATGGCGACTGCTCCCAAAATTGCCAAAGCGTGCGCGTCAAGGGCTGCTGCAGCGTCGAGGGTTGTTGAGGCATGCGCATCCATGGTTGCTGAGGCGTGTGCATTAAGGGCTGCCGAGGCGTCAAGGGTTGCCGAGGCATGCGCATCCATGGTTGCCGAGGCAAATAAAAGTTGCTCATCCGGGAATGCATCGCATATCTATAAATCCACATCCTCCTCTCTATTGCATTCTAAACGTGATAAGTGATCGGCCACTTGATTTTTTGTTTCTTTCCTGACCTTAATTTCAATATCAAATTCTTGTAAAAGTAATATCCAACGAATCAAACGAGGTTTTGCATCCTTTTTAGCAAATAGATATTTAATTGTCGAATGGTCCGTATGAACAATTACCTTTGTACCAATCAAATAGGATCAGAACTTGTCAAATGCGAAAACTACAACTAGTAATTCTTTCTCCGTTGTTGTGTAATTCACTTGAGCACTATTAAGAGTTTTACTAGCATAGTATATCACATGGAAGGTCTTACCTGTGTGTTGGCCTAGGACTGCTCCTACTGCAAAATCACTTGCATCACACATGAGCTCAAAAGGTAGCGTCCAATCTGGTGGAACGACAATGGGTGCTGAGGCAAGCTTTTCCTTTAGGGTTTCGAAAGCTTGGGCGCAAGAATCATCAAAATCGAAGATTTTATCCTATTCAAGCAAATTGCACAAGGGTTTAGTGATTTTAGAAACATTATGAATGAACCTCCTGTAAAAACTTGCATGTCCAAGAAAGCTTTGAATTCCTTTAACCGAACTTGGTGGGGGTAATCTCTCGATCACATCCACCTTGGCTTTGTCTACTTCAATTCCCTTGGATGAAATCTTGTGGCCAAGCACTATTCCTTCATCTACCATAAAATGGCACTTCTCCCAATTGAGGACTAAATCAGTTTCTTCACATCTTGCCAACACCTTCTCTATATTGCCGAGGCAGCTGTCGAACTCATTACCAAAAATAGAAAAATCCTCCATGAAGATCTCAAGGAAGTCTTCGACCATGTCTGAAAAGAGTGCCATCATGCATCTTTGGAAGGTTACCGAGGCATTACATAATCCAAATGGCATCCTTCGAAAAGCATAAGTACCGTATGGGCATGTGAAGGTTGTCTTTTCTTGATCTTCTGGTGCTATGGCAATTTGATTGTAACCTAAATAACCATCAAGAAAAGAATAAAAGGGTTTACCTGCAAGACGGTCAAGCATTTGATCAATAAAGGGTAATGGGAAGTGATCTTTCCTAGTGGCTTTGTTTAGCTTTCGATAATCCATACAAACCCTCTAACCGGTCACAGTCCTGGTTGGATTGAATTCATTGTTTTCCTTACTTACCACTATTATACCCCCTTTTTTCGGTACACATTGTACCGGACTTACCCATGTACTATCAGAGATAGGGTATATAATGCCGGCGTTAAGCCACTTGATGATTTCTTTCATTGCAACCCCTTTCATGGCATGATTCAGTCTCCTCTGGGCCTCAATTGAAGGTTTGTGATCATCTTCCAACAAAATCTTGTGCATGCACACTGCCTGGTTAATTCCCTTCAAGTCAGCAATTATCCACCCTATTACCTTTTTATGTAGCTTCAACATTTTGATCAACTTCTTTTCCTGCTCGGGCTGTAACTTAGAAGAAATAATTACAGGCAATGTATTATCGGTTCCTAAGTATGCGTATTTTAGTTGCTCTGGCAACTATTTCAACTCAAGAATCACTGGTTGTTCAATAGAGGGCTTTTCGAGCTTACCTTCCTTACCTGAGTAATCCAGTGGTTCAAAGTATGTACATGGTCGATTGACTAGCCAATTTGCCTCTTCCTATTGTTCCTCGTTGACCAGTTCTTCATACTCCTCAAGTTCCTCTTGATCGGCAATGTAGTTGCCGAGGCAACTAAATTCCTCGTCGAAGTTAAACTCTGCCTTGGCATGAAGAAGTTGGCATTCTTCTGGATCATCGGTATGCCTTAGTGTTTGGAATACATTTAGTTTAACTTGCTGGTCATTCACCCTCATTGTCAGTTCTCCCTTTTCAACATTGATCAAGGTTCTCCCTGTTGCTAGGAATGGTCTCCCGAGAATGATATGTGCATGCTCATCTGCTTCACAATCCAAAACAATAAAGTCAGTGGGAAAAATAAATTTATCAACTTTTACCAGTATATCTTCGATTATTCCCTCTGGATGCACATAGGATCTGTCGGCTAGCTGTAGCATAACTGTTGTAGGTCTTGCCTTCCCGATTCCTAGTTTCTGGAAAACCAATTTAGGCATCAAGTTTATGCTAGCCCTAAGGTCACATAATGCTTTCTCGACATAGTGGTTTCCAATGGAAAACCGATTGTGCAACATGGCCATGCATCCCTCTATTACGGTAACTGTTTCAAACTCTCCTAGCCTTGTTCTCTTGGACACAATGTCTTTAAGAAACTTGGCATAGTTCGGCATTTGTTCAATTGCTTCCACCAATGGCAAGTTGATGTGGACTTGCTTTAGGATATAAAGAAACTTTTTGAATTGATATTCTTGCTTTTGTCGCTTCAACCATTGTGGGAATGGTGGTGGAAGTCGGATATCTTCGATCCTTTCATTGGTTTGGAACCTGGTTGTCGGCATTGCCGGGACAACTGGAGTTTCCGAGGCATGCTTATTGCAAGTTGCCGAGGCATCCTTATCGTCGGTTGCCGAGGCAAGCTTATTTTCGGTTTCTGCGGCAATTCCTGGTTCAGCATCTGAGGCTTTGCCGCTAGGTTCGTCTTGATCTTTTTGTGGAGTTTTGTTTGATGAGCGGGCTTGAGCCTCTTTAAGTTTTTTGCAACTTCTAGTGGTGATCGCCTTACATTGCTCATGGCCAGTTCCACTTGCGACTTCAGTATTGCTAGGTAAACCTTCTTGCGGTCTAGTATTTAGGTTTTGAGCAAATTGTCCGACTTGATTTTCCAATGATTTGATTGCCGCCTCTCGATTTTGCAATCTCATCTCGGTCCTGTTAATAAAAGCATCAGCTCTTTTTATGAAGTTATTATTCTCAGCCATATAAGATTCAGTTTTCATCATAAAAGCATTTAGAGAATTTTCCAAAGAACTAGATGTTATCGGTTGTTGCTGCGGCAAATGTTGCCGTGGCATATTCTGCTAGAATCCCGATGCTTGTGCATTCTGATTGTTCTGGTTTAGAGCATTGTTGGGATTACTCCATGAAAAATTTGGGTGCTTCTTCCAAGCTGGATTGTATGTATTGTACATCACATTGTTGTTCCGGTTGTAATTCCCCACATAGAAGCTAGATTACGAATTCTGCATACATTCAGAAGAATCATGGTTACCACCACATAACTCTCAAAATGAATCCATTACCTTGACCTCATGTGTGTTGTTTGGTTTCTGCATGTTCTGGACCATCTTGGTTAAAGTGGCCAATTCTGCCAAAATTGAGTCTGATGATCCTAGTTCATGTATTGTGGCTTGGCGTCTAACTCCTCCTCTTCTAGTAGAGGGGAATTGATAGTCACTCTTGGCAAGCCTGTTTAGAATTTGCATTGCTTCCTCCGGCAACTTATCTAGGAGTATTCTGTTTGCCGAGGCATCTAGCATTATCCTTGTTGGTGTATTCATGGCGTTGTAAAACATTGTTACTTGTGTCCACACTGGGAAACCGTGTAGGGGGCATTTGTGTAGAAGTTCTCTATATCGCTCCCAAGCCTCGTACATAGATTCATCATTTGTCTACCGAAAAAAACTAATGACGTTACGAAGCTTATCAGTCAAATTTGTAGGATTAAACCGAGCAAGGAAATCACGACAAAGATTGGTCCAAGATCCTATTGATCTGACAAGAATGCTATTCAACCATGCTTTCGCCCTATTCCTCAGCTAATAGGGGAATAATCTTAATTGTAAAAAATCAGGGGTGACTCCGTGTATTTTGAACGAGTTGCAAATCTCGAGGAAAGATTTAAGATGTTGTCGTGCATCTTCAGTTGCTGAGCCGCCAATTTGACCAATTGTGTTGATCATATTAAACATCACCGGTTTCAACAAAAAGTGGTCGGCTTCAATTTCAGGTGCGACAACTCCTCGATTAAGTCCATCAAGATCTTCTTCAAGATAGTCTCGAATAGTTCTGTTTCGTGCAAGAATCACTCCTCCTCCTGCTGGAACATCTTGATTAGCCATTGCTACTCTTAACCTTTGTCTAAGACTTTGTAAGGTTCGTTCGATTTCTGGATCAAAGGGATATTCTGGTGTAATCGGTCTCGCACAGGTCATATACCAATGCAAAACCAAAGTTTGTTAGCCTTTTGAATCTTAAACAAGAAAAGTAAAAAGAAAGTGCAAGAAAGTAAAAACAAAGTCGCTATTGCCAATCCCCAGCGGCGGCACCAAAAACTTGTTGCACGTAATAAGTGCTCCGCAATTGTGCAAGTGTACACGTCGCAAGCTATAGTATAAAAGATATCGTCTCCACAGGGATTGGTGCCACTTCAAGAATCTAGTCTCTTGCACTATAAAAAGTAAAAACACAAATAGAAAATTATAGGAGTTTAACTAATAACTAAACTAGAAAGTAATAAAGTAAAAGAATAGATGAGATCAAATTAGAGAGATAGGTCAGGTTATCATGAGTTGAGGTGTGATAGCTGATTGGATCATCTTAGTAAAAGAGTGCAAGGGCAACTCAGTTGTCGTGGCAACTTGCACAACGATGTTGCCTTGGCAACTAATCGATGGTTGCCTAGGCGACTAGTTGGGCAACTACTTGGGTGTCTGGGCAGCAACCTTCAAGGTTCGGCAGAGCGTTCTTCAATGGTTTCTTCTTATCCCTAAGTCGAAACTCTAGCTACTTATACATGCCTTGATAATACATCCCAGCGTGAATCAAGGGTGAACAACAACCAATCTTGCGCTCCTCTTAGCCGTTGAAATCCTTAACTTATTCCTAAGCCGGATTAATCTTCACCATCAATAGATTGAATAAAGATCATATTCATTCGTTTCTTGAATCTAACTCTCTCGATATTAGATAAATAGATAAAGTTACAAGATCCTCTCCCAATTCACTCGCAACCAAGAATAAGAACCAAGAATGAATAAACCTTGAATACAAAAGTGCAAACTATTATTACCTAAACAAAATCCAATAGTTTCTCACAACCACAAGACACAATAACCTTAGCCAAATAGATTTAGTTCATGGCTAGGTTCCAAAGAAACACAAGATGAAGAATCCCTAGCATGAACCTAATTGAACAAGAAAGAAAAAGATGAAGGATGGATGAAGCTTGTCGAAATCTCCTTGCCCTTGATGCTTGTCGAAAATTCTCTCCTCTCTCTCCCTTGGAGTTGACGGCTTGGTGATCTATTTATAGGGCTAGGTCAAAGTCCTCCTTTGAGGAGGAAGTTAAGTTGGAATTAAATTATCTTTAAAGAATATAATTCTTTATTATAATTATATTCCTTCTAGAACTTCTCCTATCTTCTTGGAATTTAATTCTTCTTTAACCTCTTCATGGAAATCAAACTCCTTTGGAATTTAGCTTTGCTCCACGTCATCTTGGGCTTGTCTAGTCATCAATTTCGACTACCATATCACCTTATTCTTTGTCGACAATTACCCTAGCAACTGACTCGGCATCTCCTTCATGCATTGCCCTGGCAATTAGCTCGGCATCTCCTTCATGCATTGCCCTGGCAACTAGCTCTAGCCTTGCTTTGGCAAGTGATCCTGCACATGCACACAAAACACACCAAAGCAGCATCTTTTCCCACAAAAACAACCAAGTTATGCAATCAAGCTCAACGATGGAAGGAAACATAGATTAATGCATGAATGACTAATTATGTAACTAATATGAGCCTAAGTCTAACAATAATATGAGTAAAAAGGGTAAGAAAAATAGTACTTTTGAACACTTATCAGAGGCGATTGAACAAATGCTGAACTATGCCAAGTTTCTTAAAGACATTGTGTCCAAGAGAACAAGGCTAGGAGAGTTTGAAATAGTTTCCGCAACAGAGGGATGCGTGGCCATGTTGCACAATCGCATGCCACCCAAGTTGAAGGATCTCGGAAGTTTCACAATACCCTGTTCCATTGGAAGCCACTATGTCGAGAAAGCATTATGTGACCTTGGAGCAAGCATAAACTTGATGCCTAAATCGGTTTTCCAGAAACTAGGAATCGGGAAGGAAAGACCTACAACAGTTATGCTACAGCTAGCCGACAGATCCTATGTGCATCTAGAGGGAAAAATCGAAGACATACTGATAAAAGTTGATAAATTTATTTTTCCCGCTGACTTTATTGTTTTGGATTGTGAAGCAGATGAACATGCACCTATCATTCTCGGAAACCCTTCCTAGCAACAGGGAGAAACCTTGATCGATGTTGAAAAGGGAGAACTCACAATGAGGGTGAATGACCAGCAAGTTAAACTAAATGTGTTCCAAACACTAAGGCATGCCGATGATCCAGAAGAATGCCAACTTCTTCATGCTACAGCAGAGTTTGACTTCGACGAGGAATTTAGTTACCTCGGCAACTACATTGCTGAACAAGAGGAACTTGACAAGTATGAAGAATCGATCGATGACGAACAACAAGAAGAGGCAAATTGATTAGTCAATCGACTCGGTACATACTTTGAACCACTGGATTACTCAGGTAAGGAAGGTAAACTCGAAAAGCCCTCCATTGAACAACTACCGATTCTTAAGTTGAAACAGTTGCCAGGGCAACTAAAATATGCTTACTTGGAAACTGATAATACATTGCCTGTAATTATTTCCTCTAAGTTACAGCCTGAACAGGAAAAGAAGCTGATCAAAATGTTGATGCTACACAAGAAGCCAATAGGGTGGACAATTATTGACTTGCAGGGAATTAGCCCGACAGTGTGCATGCACAAGATTTTGTTGAAAGATGATCACAAACCTTCAATTGAGGCCTAGAGGAGACTGAATCATGCCATGAAAGGGGTTGTAATAAAAGAAATCATCAAGTGGCTTGACGCCGACATCATATACCCTATCTCGGATAGTACATGGGTAAGCACGGTACAATGTGTACCCAAAAAAGGAGGTATAATGGTGGTAAGTAATGAAAACAATGAACTCATTCCAACCAGGACTGTGACCGGTTGGAGGGTTTGTATGGATTATCGAAAGCTAAACAAAGTCACTAGGAAAGATCACTTCCCATTACCCTTTATTGATCAAATGCTTGACCGTCTTGCAGGTAAACCCTTTTATTGTTTTCTTGATGGTTATTCAGGTTACAATCAAATTTCTATAGCACCAGAAGATCAAGAAAAGACAACCTTCACAAGCCCATACGGTACTTATGCTTTCCAAAGGATGCCGTTCGGATTGTGTAATACCCCGGCAACCTTCCAAAGATGCATGATGGCACTCTTTTCAGACATGGTCGAAGACTTCCTTGAGATCTTCATGGATGATTTTTCTGTTTTTGGTAATGACTTCGATAGTTGCCTCGGCAGTTTAGAGAAGGTGTTGGCAAGATGTGAAGAAACTGATTTAGTCCTTAATTGGGAGAAGTGCCATTTTATGGTAGATGAAGGAATAGTACTCGGCCACAAGATTTCATCCAAGCGAATTGAAGTAGACAATGCCAAGGTGGACGTGATCGAGAGATTACCCCCACCAAGTTCGATTAAAGGAATCTGAAGCTTTCTTGGACATGCAGGTTTTTACAAGAGGTTCATTCATAATTTTTCTAAAATTACTAAACCCTTGTGCAATTTGCTTGAACAGGATAAAGTCTTCAATTTTGATGATTCTTGCGCCCAAGCATTTGAAACCCTAAAGGAAAAGCTTGCCTTGGCACCCATTGTTGTTCCACCAGATTAGACGCTACATTTTGAGCTCATGTGTGATGCAAGTGATTTTGCGGTAGGAGCAGTCCTAGGCCAACGCACAGGTAAGACCTTTCATGTGATATAGTATGCTAGTAAAACTCTTAATAGTGCTCAAGTGAATTACACAACAACGGAGAAAGAGTTACTAGCCGTAGTTTTCGAATTTGACAAGTTTCGATCCTATTTGATTGGTACAAAGGTAATTGTTCATACGGGCCATTCAGTAATTAAGTATCTATTTGCTAAAAAGGATGCCAAACCTCGTTTGATTCGTTGGATATTGCTTTTACAAGAGTTTGACATTGAAATTAAGGACAGGAAAGGAACAGAAAATCAAGTGGCCGATCACTTATCACGCTCAGAACGCAATAAGGAGGAGGATGCAGATTTAGAGATATGTGATGCATTCCAATATGAGCAACTGTTAGTTGCCTCGGCAACCATGGACGCATATGTCTCAGCAACCCTTGACGCGCATACCGTGGCAACTCTAGACGCGCATGCCTCGGCAACCAGGGAAGCAGTTGCCACGGTAACACATGCCTCGGCAATACCCTGGTACGCGGATTTAGTTAATTTCCTTGTTTGTGGTATTTTACCTTATGGACTTACTCATCAAGGGAAGAAGCGGTTCCACCATGATGCTAAGCTTTACTTTTGGGACGAGCCTCTTTTGTTTAAACAATGTGCAGATCATGTTATACGCCGATGTGTCCCTGAAGAGGAGCAGCAGAATGTACTCCGGCAATGCCATTCTTCACCCTATGGAGGATATTTTGCAGGAACATGTACCGTGGCCAAAGTTTTACAATCTGGTTTGTATTGGCCAACACTATGCAAAGATGCCCAAGAGTTTTACAAGCAATGTGATCGTTACCAGAGGACGGACAAAGATTGAAGCGCTACAACGGTGCCCATGTCGAACGTAACAAAGAAGTGGTCACCTTAGAAGATGCATGACCATGCTCTCCTTTCGATTTTTTCTTTTTTTCTCTTTTTTTATTCGAACTATATTTTTTATAATTATTATTATTTAATTTCGGTATTTTTTCTTTTTAGGATAGATTTATTTATTTTCTTTAAGATTAAGACTACACTTTCTTTCATATTTATCTAATTGTTTTTAAAGTTTAAGAATTTCTTTGCACATCTTTATTTATTTTCTTTTATTAGTTTATCTTTAATTTTAATCCTTATTTTATTTGTTTTTGAATTGTAGGAAAAGAGTTCAAGACAAAGAGGAATTTGATTCAAGAAGGAAACTTCTTCAACAAAGAAATTAATGGGCTAAATCTAAGGCTTATATTAAGCCTCCAACTTGTGATGAGATTTTTGTATGTAGCACAAAAGACAAGGGTTCTCTTTTCTTCCCTTGCTTAATTTCCAATCTTTGCAAGGAGATGCATGTCCCAAGTGAGTCCACTGATGAAAAGGCCCTACCAAAGTCTGGTTGGAATCAAGCACAAATCTGAAAGCTAATGGGAGAGACATCGATAAAATCCTCAACGTCTTCAATTTCCGCAGCAACTCCTGCCGCCTCGGAAACTCCTAATGCTCAAGAAACTGATGCCCGGGCAACTCGGACAGCAACCCCGGGACAACTTGAAGCACTCTTACAACCATGGGCGAACCACCTTAGGCAAATTGAAGACCGGTAACTAATGTTCATACGGTACATGAAGGATCACAATAATGCCATCACCCAAGTCATCCTGGAAAAGTACCCGGACAACCGCGTGTTGTTCCCCATCTTTCCTGCCAAAATCCTTACCACGGCAACCAATAAAGCAGTTGCCACGGCAACCGTAACAGATGATGCCGCGGCAACCTACACTGCGCCTGCCCAAGCAGTTGCCATGGCAACAAACACTGAAGATGTCACGGCAACCAAAGCTAAAGACGCCCCGACAACCACTACAAAAGCCAAAGCTAAAGTACCTATGCCCGAATCAACTCGTACTGAATTATTGTCTAATTTTTTAGATTCGGATAAGTCCTCCATTGCACCAACAAAGACCGCACCAATCGAATCCTCCAAGCCCAAGTGAAAAGCCAATGACATTGATGAAGAGGGCGGTGAGGACAACCCCGCACGAGGATCGATTCCACCATCGGCAACAAGGAAGCAACCATTGTGTTCAAGCAAAAGAATCAAGACACCGACCAAAAGGAAACTAATCATCCACGACGACGAACTCTGAAAGTAAGTCCTCATTTACATTTTACTTTTCTTTATTTTTATTTTTATTTTTCTTTCTTGCATGCATTGAGAGCAATGCCTCACATGAGTTTGGGAGGGATTGTTATTAGTTAGTTACCATGTTTAGTTGCATTCATCTTAAGTATTGCATTTAGGATACACAAATTGCTTGCCATGCCTTTAGTTGGAACAAGAATTGCCTAGATTTGATGAATATCCGATGATGACTTTGCCAATGTACTTAATTGATATAACTTTTTATTCTAGGATAAACATGGAAACACTTAGAATCGTACTATGATGCTAAACTTGGTGAAACACTGTGTGGCTTGATTGATTTAAGGAATTCTAGCGAACTTAGGTTGATAGTTAAAAAGTTGGGGGATTAGAACAAAAATTGGATGAATACTAGAGGTGCCCAAAATTGGCTCTAGTATGTGCTAAAAATTGATCGCTAGAGGTGCCCGAAACTGGCTCTAGTCGAATAAATTAATTAACTTAAGAAAACTAGAAACAAAACACTAGAGGTGCCCAAAACCGGCTCTAGTTAAAACATGTTAAAAGAATCCAAGGAAGTAATTTGAAAACCTCTTGTTTGCATAGAATCCGAAAAATCAACTTGCACACAACTCCGCACACACTCACAAGCATTATAGTTTGATTTCGAGTAACTCCTAAGTTTTTCGAAAAATGAAAAGCCAATCATACTTTGTGCCACGGTTCTGAGAATTGAAATCAAGTTCAAAGCTAAGTTTGTGAAAATTGAAGTCTTGGCGGGTAATTATTAGTTTGCATTGCTTGAGGACAAGCAATAGTTCGAGTTTAGGGGTATGTTAAGTGTTCAAAAGTACTATTTTTATTACCCTTTATATTCATACTATTGCTAGACTTAGGCTCATATTAGTTGCATTATTAGCCATTCATGCATATTTGCATTGTTTCCTTGGTGGACAAGCTTGATTTCATATTTTGCTTAATTTTGTGGAAAAGGATACTTCTTTGGTGTGTTTTTGTGTGTGTGCAGAATCACTTGCCAAAGCAAGTCTGGAACTAGTTGCCAAGGTAATGCATGAAGGAGATGTCGAGCTAGTTGCTAGGGCAATGCATGAAGGAGATGCCAAGCTAGTTGTTAGGGCAATTTTTGATAAGGGATAAGATGATATGGTAGTCGAAATTGATGACTGGATAAGCCCAAGATGACGTGGAGCAAAGTTAAATCCCAAAGGAGTTTGATTTCCATGAAAAGGTCAAAGAGAAATTAAATCCCAAAAAGATAGGAGAAGATCTAGAAGGAATTTAAATATAATAAATAATTATATTCTTTTAAAGTATTTAATTCCAACTTAACTTCCTCCTTAATAAGGATTTTGACCTAGCCATCTCTTATTTAAAGGAGACCAAGCCGTCAAACTCAAGGAGGAGGTGAGAGATTTTGACAAGAGCAAGGGAGAGCAAGGAGGGAGAGATTTCGACAAAGGCTTCAACCATTCTTCATCTTTTTCTTTCTTGTTCGATTAGGTTTAAATTAGGAATTCTTTGTCCTGTGTTTCTTTGGAACCTAGCCATGAACTAAATCTATTTGGCTAAGGTTATTGTGTTTTATGGTTGTGAGAAACAATCGGATTTTGTTTACGTAATAAGAGTTTGCACTTTCAATTCAAGGTTTACTCATTCTTGTTTCTTATTCTTGTTTGCGAGTGAATTGGGAGAGGATCTTGTAACTTCATCTATTTATCTAATATCAGGAGAGTTAGATTCAAGAAACGAATGAGTATGGTCTTTATTCAATCTATTGAAGATGAAGATTAATCTGGCTTAGGAATATGTTAAGGATTTCAACGGCTAAGAGGAGCGCAAGATTGGTTGTTGTTCACCCTTGATTCACGCAGGGATGTATTATCAAGGCATGCACAAATAGCTAGAGTTCGACTTAGGGATAAGAAGAAACCATTGAAGAACGCTCCGCCGAACCTTAAAGTTGCTGCCCAGCCGCCCAAACAGTTGCCCAGCCAGTCACCCAGGCAACCGTCGATTAGTTGCCAAGGCAACTCCGTTGCGCAAGTTGCCTCGATAATTGAGTTGCCCTTGCACTCTTTTACCAAGACGATCTAATCGACTATCACACCTCAACTCACGATAACCTGGCCTATTCTCTCTCATTTGATTACGTCTTCTTTTACTTATTTGCTTTCTAGTTTAGTTGTTAGTTAAACTCTTACAATCTTTTACTTGTGTTCTTTTGCTTTTTACAGTGCAAGAGATTAGATTCTTGAAGTGGCACCAATCCCTGTGGAGATGATATCTTTTATACTATAACTAATCTAGAAAGCACATATGTAAAAGGCGATGTAATTAAATGAGAGAGATAGGCCAGGTTATCGTGAGTTGAGGTGTGATAGCCGATTGGATCGTCTTGGTAAAAGAGTGCACGGGCAACTCAGTTGTCGTGGCAACTTGCACAACGGGGTTACCTTGGCAACTAATCGATGGTTGTCTGGGTGACTAGTTGGGCAACTACTTGGGCATCTGGGCAGCAACCTTCAAGGTTCGGCAGAGCATTCTTCAATGGTTTCTTCTTATCCCTAAGTCAAAACTCTAGCTACTTGTGCATGCCTTGATAATACATCCCTGCGTGAATCAAGGGTGAACAACAACCAATCTTGCGCTCCTCTTAGCCGTTGAAATCCTTAACTTATTCCTAAGCCGGATTAATCTTCACCATCAATAGATTGAATAAAGATCATATTCATTCGTTTCTTGAATCTAACTCTTCTGATATTAGATAAATAGATGAAGTTACGATATCCTCTCCTAATTCACTCGCAAACAATAATAAGAACCAAGAATGAATAAAGCTTGAATAGAAAAGTGCAAACTCTTATTAGCTAAACAAAATTCAATAGTTTCATACAACCACAAGACACAATAACCTTATCCAAATAGATTTAGTTCATGGCTAGGTTCCAAAGAAACACGAGATAAAGAATCCCTAGCATGAACCTAATTGAACAAGAAAGAATAAGATGAAGGATGGATGAAGCTTGTCGAAATCTCCTTGCCCTTGATGCTTGTCGAAAATTCTCTCATCTCTCTCTCTCTTTGGAGTTGACGACATGGCCTCTAATTTATAGGGATAGGTCAAAGTCCTTGTTTGAGGAGGAAGTTAAGTTGGAATTAAATTATCTTTAAAGAATATAATTCTTTATTATAATTATATTCCTTCTAGAACTTCTCCTATCTTCTTGGAATTTAATTATTCTTTAACCTCTTCACGGAAATCAAACTCCTTTGGGATTTAGCTTTGCTCCACGTCATCTTGGGCTTGTCTAGTCATCAATTTCGACTACCATATCACCTTATACTTTGTCGAGAATTGCCCTAGAAACTGGCTCGGCGTCTCCTTCATGCATTGCCCTGACAACTAGCTCTAGACTTGCTTTGGCAAGTGATCCTGCACATACACACACACCAAAGCAGCATCTTTTCCCACAAAAACAACCAAGTTATGCAATCAAGCTCAACGATGGAAGGAAACATGGATTAATGCATGAATGACTAATTATGTAACTAATATGAGCCTAAGTCTAACTATAATATGAGTAAAAAGGGTAAGAAAATAGTACTTTTGAACACTTATCATACCCCCAAACTCGAACTATTGCTTGTCCTCAAGCAATGCAAACTAATAATTACCTGCCAAGACTTCAATTTTCACAAACTTAGCTTTGAACTTGATTTCAATTCTCAGAACCGGGGCACAAATTATGATTGTCTTTTCATTTTTTCGAAAAACTTAGGAGTTACTCGGAATCAAACTATAACGCTTGTGAGTGTGTCAGAAGTTGTGCGCAAGTTGATTTTTCGGATTCTATGCAAACAAGAGGTTTTCAAATTACTTCATTGGGTTCTTTTAACATGTCTTAACTAGAGTCAGTTTTGGGCACCTCTAGTGTTTTGTTTTTAGTTTTCTTAAGTTAATTAATTTATTCGACTAGATTCGGTTTTGGGCACCTCTAGCGATCAATTTTTAGCACATACTAGAGCCGATTTCAGGCACCTCTAGCGATCCATTTTTTAGCACATGCTAGAGCCAATTTCGGGCACCTCTAGCATTCATCCAATTTTATTCTAATCCCCAATTTTTTTAATTATCAACCTAAGTTCACTAGAATTCCTTAAATCAATCAAACCACAACAGTGTTTCATCAAATTTAGCATCATAGTAAAATTCTAAGTTTTTCCATGGTTATCCTAGAATAAAAATTCTATCAATTCAGTGTATTAGCAAAGTCATCATCGGATATTCATCAAATCTAGGCAATTCTTGTTCCAACTAAAGGCATGGCAAGCAATTTATGTGTCCTAAATGCAATACTTAAGATGAATGCAACTAAACATGGTAACTACTAATAACAATCCCCCCAAACTCGAGTGAGGCATTGTCCTCAATGCATACATTAAAGAAAAAAAAAAATAATGAAAAATAAAATGCAAACGAGGACTTACTCTGAGAGTTCATTGTCGAGGATGATTAGTTTCCTTTTGGTCGGTGTCTTGATTCTCTTGCTTGAACGCGATGGTTGTTTCCTTGTTGTCGATGGTGGAATCGATCCTCGTACGGGGTTGTCCTCATCGTCCTCTTCATCAATGTCATTGGCTTTTCGCTTGGAGGATTCTATTGGTGCGGTCTTTGTTGGTGCAATGGAGGACTTGTTCGAATCTGAAAAATTAGACAATGATTCCGTACGAGTTGATTCGGGCATATGTTCTTTACCTTTGGCTTTGTAGTGGTTGCTGGGATGTCTTTAGCTTTGGTTGTCGTGGCATCTTCAAGGTTGGTTGTCGTGGCATCATCTGTTGCAGTTGCCGTGGCGACTGCTTCATTGGTTACCAGGGCAAGGATCTCGGCAGAAAAGATTAGGAATGCATACGGCTGTCTGGGTACTTTTCTAGGATGACTTGGGTGATAGCATTGTTGTGCTCCTTCATGAACCGCATGAACATTAGTTGTCGGTCTTCAATTTGCCTTAGGTGGCTCGCCAATGGTTGCAAGAGTGCTTCAAAGTGTCCCGGGGTTGATGGTCGAGTTGCCCAGGTGTTAGGTGCTTGGGCATTAGGGATTGCCGGGGCGGCAGGAGTTGCTGCGGCAATTGGAGGCCTTGAGGATTTTTTCGGTGCCTCTCCCATTAGCTTTCGGATTTGTGCTTGATTCCAACCGGACTTTGGTAGGGCCTTTTCATCAGTGGACTCACTTGGGACATGCATCTCCTTACAAAGATTAGAAATTAAGCAAGGGAAGAAAAGAGAACCCTTATCTTTTGAGCTGCATACAAAAATCTCATCACAAATAATTTTTCCAATGTTAATGATGCGATTATGCAAAATAGAATGTATGAGCAAAAGATGTGGTATATCAACGGTAGTATTGTGTGTGGTGGGCATTAAAGAAGTTTTAACAAACTTATTCCATAGTTTTGCCTCGGGTTTAAGCCGAAGGCGATTTACCGTGCCCTTGTACTTACCGTCGTTCCAATGAGTTCCCGGTTGAGTGAGTTCTTGAAGCACCTTGTCGAGTTGCTTGGGCGTGATTTGATCAACAAAGGCTTGATGCTCGTCCTTCTCAATGTAAAGCCCATAAAAGGTGTTGATGTTTTCGGGGCTTATGAGTATGGCCTTGTCACGAACAAAAACATAAGGATTATCCAGGTTAGGTGAGTGAGCATAGAATTCTCTTACCCATGAGATGTTACCCAGTTCCGAATGATGGCAAAAGATTTTCCACTTTTGATGTGCAATCCTCTCGAAGATGGATGGTTTAAGGCCGAAATCTTGATGAGAGTTGGAGTATTCAAATCCTTGTTCTTCGTAAATCTTTCGGCTTTCAAACTTGGAGTGAAATCTTTCTTGAACCACCGGTGTAGCAAACTTCTTGTATCTTGGTTCTTTGGAGGAACTTGGATGAACCAAAATTTTAATTTTGGATGCCATGGATGATCTTGGTTATGAGTTTTGTAAAAACAAAGAAAAGAAAATAAAAGAAACTAAAGAGTTGCAAGATGATAAGTAGGAATAGGTTTCTTGGAAGTTAAGGGTGATGGGTTATATAGAAAATATAGGTAGTAAATATGGTGGGTGGGATTAATTTTGGATAGAGAATAAATGGGGTTTTGGTTTAGAGGAAGGGTGACGGCAAGGGGGTTTAATTAGGGTATGTTGGAGGAGCCTTAGATTCAGCCCATTAATTTCCTTGTTGAAGATGTTTTCCTTCTTGAATCAAAATTCCTTTTTATCTTGAACTCTTTTCTTACAATTCAAAGACAAATCAAATAAGGATTAAAATTAAAGATAAACTAATAAAAGAAAATAAATAAAGATGTGTAAAGGGATTCTTAAACTTAAAAAAAGAAAGAAAATCTATCCTAAAAAATATAGTAATAATCGAAAAAAATAGTTCGAAAAAAGAAAAAAATAATAAAATAAAAAAAATAATAGAAAATAATAAAAATAAAAAAATATATCGAAAGGTGAGCATGCTCATGCATCTCCTAAGTTGACCACTTCTTTGTTACGTTCCACATGGGCACCATTGTAGTGCTTTAATATTTGTCTATTAACTTTAAATTCATGTTTGTCAGTGATAGACTTGATTATCACGGCACCATGGGAGAATGGTTTGACAACTTTGAATGGTCTCGACCATCTTGATTTTAGCTTTCCCGAGAAAAATTTTACCCGAGAATTGAATAAGAGAACTAGTTACCCTAGCGTGAATTACCGCGGTAATAGTTTCTTGTCATGCCATTGCTTTGTTTTCTCCTTGTAGATTCGTACATTGTTATAGGCGAGTGCACGAAATTCTTCTATCTCGTTGAGGTCCAACAAATGCTTTTGTCCGACACTTTCCCAATCCATATTCACGGTCTTGATTGCCCAATATTCCTTGTGTTTGATTTCCACCGGTAGATGGCATGTTTTGCCATAGACAAGTCGAAAGGGGGACATACCTAAGGGTGTTTTGAATGCAGTGCGATATGCCCAAAGCGCGTCATCTAGTCTTAATGACCAATCCCTCCTAGAGGATTTACAACTTTCTCGAGTATACCCTTCAATTCCGGTTGGAAATTTTTGCTTGCCCGTTGGTTTGTGGGTGATATCTCGTGGCAATCTTGTGTGATACGCCAAGCATTGCAACATCTTGGCAATAAGTCTGTTTGTCAAAATGCTTGCCTTCAATCACCGATAATTGCTCTCGACATCCCAAACCGTGTAAATATGTTTTTTGCAAGAATCGTTGCACGGTCTTGGAATCATTGTTGGGAAACTCGCAATGCCTCAACCCATTTAGACACGTAGTTGACGGCAAGTAGAATGTAGAGGTTGCCGAATGAAGATGGGAAAGGTCCCATAAAATCGATCCCCATACATTGAACAATTTCACCTCGATGATGTTTTGGAGTGGCAACTCATGTCGTCTAGAGATATTGCCCATCCTCCGCAACGATCACATTGCTTGTAAAAGTCTTGGGCATCTTTGTACAATGTTGGCCAATGCAAACCGGATTGCAAAACTTTGGTCGCGGTACGAGTTCCTCCAAAATTTCCTCCATAGGGTGAAGAATGGCATTGTCGAGTACAAAAGAGGCTCGTCCCGAAAGTAATGCTTAGCATCATAGCGGAACCGCTTCTTTCCTTGGTGAGTAAGACCATAAGGTAAA